>CM056049.1:590292552-591673802 GCA_029574335.1 Rana kukunoris
AGCTTGGTGATGACAGGAATTAAAGCGGATCTCCACCCTAAAGTGAAGTTCCGCTGATCGGAACCCTCCCCCCCTCCGGTGTCACATTTGACACCTTTCAGGGGGGAGGGGGGTGCAGATACCTGTCTAAAGACAGGTATTTGCACCCACTTCCGGCCCGCAGTCTCGGGCAAAAGACAGGTTTTTTCCGTTGTGTGCTGGGAACACTCGGCTCCCAGCACACAGTGGGAGCCAATCGGCGGGCGCACTTGCGCCGTAGGGAACCGGGCAGTGAAGCCGGAGCGCTTCACTTCCTGGTTCCCTCACCGTGGATGGAGGGGGGAGCAGCAGAGAGATGAGCGATTGCTCGTCCTCTGCTGCAGACGCCGCTGGACTCCAGGACATGTAAGTGTCCTAATATTAAAAGTCACCAGCTGCAGTATTTGTAGCTGCTGGCTTTTAATATTTTTTTTAAGGGGCCATCCGCTTTAATAAAAATAGCTGATAGATACAAAACAAGTAAAAGAAAACGTAACTCTGGCATATGCTGTAGAGGGAGGTTTGGAGTTAAATGTGGGTCAAGCCTTGTGATATGCTTTTACTCAATTGCTTCAATTGCCAAGATTCATGAAATGTGTTATGAAAACCTGCCCAGATATTAAGGGTATGTCATATTTTGCTGCCACTTTAAATTGTAGCCTACAATATACCATAGCTTCAAAAGTGTAGTACTACTAGAAATCCTTTCAATAATTTCCCATGAAAAGCCCTCAGTAATAGTTATTTTCAAACCACAGTTGTGGTGTTTCTTCTTGGCCTGATGACCAGAAGGCATATACAGCAAAGCTACAAAGCGAGGTGCTACAGAGAGTCTTTAGTGAAAGAAGTCTTTCACTCCTGAGCATACAGAAAATATCACCTCATGCAAGTCCACTAATTTTTTTACTGAACTTTATTCTCCAGACACTCATCAAGGAAATCTACCGCAAAGTACCAAAGGAGGCGTTGCGGCATGTTTACAGCTATACATTTGCTAATTGGAAATTGACAGCAATTATCTACATCAGACAGCAATTTGCACTGCAGTCTCTATAGTCAGCATGTCAGTTTCCTTCTCTCAGAAGCCGAAGCACATGGCAGTCTGCTATATTTTCTTTCTTACACTATGATTTATTTCTATTGATCAAACCTCCTGCTGATTCATTTTATATGAAGTGCATGTGAGAGCTGAACTGCTAAAATTGTCATAGCAGGGTGTGAAAAACCTTTTAAGTACAGAGTAGCCATAGTTTAAGGTTTGAAGTCTTGCAGATATTACCAAGGAAGATGCAGTCTTTGTGAGTGTTCTGCGGAATGAAAATGTAGATGTAACACCTCCATGATGGAACTAGGAAATTAATACATACATTAAAAAGGTGTTGGATAGGCAGACAAGCCACCTTAATAATCTTACAAGAGATATAATATATTAGAATACATTTGTCTTTGCTTAAAATGTTGATAACATTAAAATCATACATGATATTTTGGTAGCAGTGGCTAAAGCTGAACCCCTGACATAAAAAGTTGTATTTAAATATATTCTTTAACCACAAAAAATTGATATTTTGTACTTTTTGCTATAATAAATATCCCAATTTAGAAAAAAAAAACTCAGTTTAGGCCGATATGTATTCTTCTACATATTTTTTGTAATACAAATTGCAATAAGTGTATATTGATTTTTTCACAGAAGTTAAAGCATCTACAAAATAGGGGATAGATATAGCATTATATAGATATATATATTTTTTTTTTTTACTAGTAATGGCGGCGATCTGTGTTTTTTATCGGCACTGCGACATTATGGCAGACACATCAGACATTTTTGACACATTTTTGGGACCATTGGCATTTATACAGTGATTAGTGCTATAAAAATTCACCGATTACTGTAAAGATTTACTGTCGGGGAAGGGGTTAACACTAGGGGGCGATAAAGGGGTTAACTGTGTTCCCTAATGTGTTTCTAACTGTAGGAGAGGGGACTGACCTAGAAAAAATAACAAATCATGGTTCCTAGCTATTTGGAAATCATGATCTGTCTTTCCTCATTTAACACAACAGGGATGTGTGTTTTTTCACACGCACATCCCTGTTGTGCCTTTCGAGCCCGCAATTAGCCCAATTTTTTTGTACATGTGTAAGATAATGTTACGTCGAGTAAATTGATACCCAACATGCCACGTTTCAAAGTTGCACCCACTCGTAAAAAGGGCAACATGTTTAAACAATTCTACAGGTTGCATGTTTTCAGTTACAGAGGAGGTCTAGGACTAGAATTATTGCTCTCGCTCTATATAATTTAAAAAAAAAAATTCCCTTTATGAGCATGGGGCGGACATGATGTTTTGACGTTGCTTCCACTCTGAAATGGTATGAAGATAGGTGGGGCCATTTTCCCCTCACTAGTCACCATAGCCTCCGCCCCTGCTGACAGTTCTGGTAAGAGTTCTGGAGAGCGGGAGGAGGGGGCCCTCTCCCACCCCCGAAAAAAGTGATCTCACAGTGTAGTCCCCACAGAAACCACTTTTATCTAAAAGAGGACCACCCGCTGAAGAAGGAGATACCAGGGTTATGGTAGCTAGCTGCTACCATAACAACTGTATTTCTTTTTAAACAGCCAACGTATTCCTGCGTCTGGAGGTCCATAAGTGGTTAAAGGAAATGCTGTTTGTTTTTCCTAGTCCATGTGCATAATGAATCTGTATGGGAGTGATTTTATAATTATCAATCAGCTGCTGCACCTGCAGAGCTCTCTCCCCTAAGAAAATTTGCAAGGTCTGCATCCCTTTAGTCATGATTTTCTTTTGAGAGTATCTCATCAAAAGTGACATTATTGTTGCAAGGGATGCAAGAAGAAATCAAACTTGTATGTTAACAAAATCAGTACTGTAAGGCCGCGTACACACGAGGGGATATGTCCGCTGAAAACGGTCCGATGGACCGTTTCAGCAGACATCTCCGCTCGTGTGTATGGGCTAGCGGACAGATTTCTCCACCCGACAGATTTCAAAGCATGCTTTGAAATCTATCCGGTGGGAATCTGTCCGCCCGACATGTCTGCTGGTTAGTACACTTACCAGCAGACATGTCGGCCCCCACCGCCGCCGCGCCGCTGCCGAATGGATTCGGCGCATGCGCGGAAGTGTTTTACTTCCTGGTGCGGTGACGTGGCGGTGACGCGGCGGCGTCAACGTCACCGCCGCGTCACCACTACGTCACCGCGCCGTCCGGCGGCGGGGAATTTGATCCGATGGTGTGTACACGCCATCGGATCAAACTCCCGATCGGACATATCCGATGGAAATGGTCCGCGGACCGTTTTCATCGGATATATCCGATCGTGTGTACGCCGCCTAAGTCAATGACATTTTCAGGGGGTATTCTGTACACCATCTGTATACAGTATGCTTACAGGAATCTGTATTGCATTTTACGGAAAATTACATGCACTACAGAATGAAAAGGAAAAATCATTTTAATAACATTTAATTACAAAATACTTTGAGTTGTAATTGTATACGCTATATTTCTTTTTTTATTTGCTATTTTTTCCCCAAAAAAGTAGAGTTAACCTTTAAAAATCAATACAAATATTTTTACGTATTGGAATTCATATATAGAATATATTTGGAATTTCCCAGAACTTAATGTCATTGTTTTTTTTTTTCTTTCTTTCTTTCTTTCTTTCTTTCTTTCTTTCTTTCTTTCTTTCTTTCTTTCTTTCTTTCTTTCTTTATAGTTTGCAGATCCCTATACAGAGTTAGCTTTGTCCTTAGGGTATGATAAACTCAAAAGCGGGATTATGATCCTGCTCACTCAATCATAACCAAACATAAGGTGTTTGTTAGGAATTATTTTCAACATGATCCCTCCAAGGACAATTAAAATGAAGTCAAAGATAATAGCGGTTTGGCTTAAAAAAAAGGAAAAAGAAAAACAAGTCAGGATAAAATTCTCACACAGGAAACAAGTTCAGTGGAGTTATATAAGCCTGCTTCTTAGTATTTCTTGATACATCCAAGCCATCCTTTGTAATTCTAGCAATTTGAAGGTGACTGATATCTGGCACCATGTCTGTTATATCATTTTGTGCTAGGAAATATAATTTGTTAAGAGAAAAATGAAATAAAATAGCACTAAATGGAAAGCATTCCACTTCAGCCTACAAGGAAAAGTGCCAGCTTTGCTAGATGCCAAGTAAATTGGAGCACAACACTAGTGGTGCTACATCATATTTGATGTTGATTATAAGTTTGAGATTATATCTTAGTAGTAGCGTCTTAGGTAAAATATATACAGCTCTGTATTTGTGTTATGTAGGCAGAATTTGAAAGGCATTGTTGGAAGGACAAATATTTGAACATTATATTGGTTAACTGGTCAGATTTAGATAGACTTATTGAAATTTCACAAATTAAAGGATCACTAAAGGATTTTTTTTTAGCTAAATAGCTTCCTTTACCTTACTGCAGTCATGGTTTCATGTCCTCATTGTTCCTTTTTGCTTTGAAGTTGCTGTAATTCTGCTCTGATCTCCACACTTCCTGCTTGTCTGGCTCCTTATGAAAAATCTTATGGCAGCTTTTCACTGTGGTCCAAGCTGTGTGTCTAAAACTCCTCAGAACCAATCAGATTAATTTTAAAAACAAAACACTGCCCTGGATATGTTTGTTTTTGTTCCGTGTCTCTCTCTCTACTTCACAGAAACATGAAACCAGTTTAAAAACAAAAGTGAAACTAGAGGCACATTATATGATTGATTTTTATCTATGTTTAATCATTTTTAAAAGGAATCAGTTAACTTTTAGTTCTATACCCTGTAAACCGTAATTTTAGTTAGATAAGGTTTGATCATTTTACCCTGAAATATTCTAGGTGCAAATTCAATACTGATGCACATTACAAACCTAACTGTCTATATGTACCATAAAATATACTTTTTTTTTTAGTTAAACAGTTGATTAGGCTGGTTTGCCAAAGGTATGTGAATACTTCAGTTTTCCAATCATGTGAAAAGTGTCAGGCCGCGTACAAACCATGAAACAAATCCGATCAAATCAGTCTGACAGACCGTTTTGATCAGATTTGTCTGCTGGGATATATTGGTTTGATCGTGTACACACAATCAAACCAAAATCCCCGCCGGCAGACAGCGCGGTGATGTTGACGCCGCCACGTCACCGTCACCAGGAAGTAAAACTCTTCTGCGCATGCGTCGAATCCTTTCGACGCATGTGCGGACAGATATGTCTGCTGGTTAGTGTACTAACTAGCAGACATGTCGGACGGACGGGTTCTCAGCAGACAGATTTTAAAGCATGCTTTAAAATCTGTCTTCTGGAAAAATGTGTCTGTCCGCCCGTACACACGATCAAATTTTTCTGCTGAAACGGTCCGTCAGACCGTTTTCAGCAGATAGATTCTATCGTGTGTACGCGGCCTGATTCCTGTTCACTTGGAATATGTGATCATATGGAAACATTTGCAAATTTTTGTAAAACCAAAGGGAATATTCACTCAATTTTTTTATTTTTTGAACATTCAACTTTTATTGAAAAGAAAAAGGAGAAATCCAGAAACAGGTTACATAGTATGTCATATGCAAGTACAGACGTATCAATAAACAACGTGATACCGTATGTGCATGAGCCAAAAGACTTACAGGGTAGACACATTACAAGCAGATCATCAACTTAAAGGTTTGACTTAATCAACTTATGCTTGCCCTAGAGGGTCTAATTACAGGTGATGTAGATCCTTTCTGAGCCTCTGGCCTAGTTCACCTTCAGAGTTTTAAAGGGATAACAACAGTAATTCGGCCTAAGATTGTAACGGTTCATCAGTATACGTTGCACATGAGACCATGTATGAAGAGGATTAAAAAAGAGGTGAAAAGACAGGGGGAGAAGTAAATGAGTAGGAACAGTGGGGCACCCCAGAAATGACACCGATACGGAGGGAGGGGGGGGGTTGAATGCCCTCACGCCAACACCTGCCCCCCAGTTAGGGATGCGTGTGGGAGAAACACTGAAGGATTGGGTCACCTATGGGGTGAACTGTCCTTAGTTAAGGGTTTTGCATAATATCGTCATATTCCTGTGAGTATCGAAAAGCGATCCAAGGTCTCCAAGTAGTTTGGAAGGCCTCGACTCTGCTATGTTCCTGCGCCACAGTGTCTTCCATTTCCCACACGTTTCTAATTCTCTTGAGCCAGTCAATCACCGTGGGCACTGTAGTTGATCTCCAATAAATAGGAACCAACGACCTGGCTCCATCAATCAGGTGTTTGGTTAGTGAATGTTTGTATACCTGTAAGGCAAGGTGGATGACATGTAACAGGCAACAAGCTGCGTCCAAGGACAACTTAGTTTCTGTGATCTTTTTGATCAGGTGTGTGACCTTGTCCCAGAAGGGCAGAATCAGTGGGCACTCCCACCAAATGTGGAGATGGGTGCCTCTCGCCTTCTGGCACCTCCAACACGTCGGAGGGGTTTGAGGGTTCCACTTATGGAGTTTGTCAGGAGTGTTATACCAGTGTGTCAGCAGCTTGTAGCCTGTTTCCTGGACAAGTGTACTTATGGAACCTTTATGTGCCAGAATGCACGCATACCTCCATTGTTTGTCCGTGAGTGTCCTCCCCAGCTCCTCCGACCATCTCCTCCTATAATGTCCGCTCCACCACATTCAGCCAGTTGTAGCCAGCCGTACGAGGCCGATGTAGCTTTATCTAGGGGGTTTCCATCTAGGCATGTCGTCTCCAAATCAGTCAATGGTCTGTGGAAGACCTGTGAGCTTTTATGTTTAGTAAGGTAGTCTCTTAGTTGGAAATAAGACCACCACTTCAGTCGTGGGAGCCCATTTCCGCCCTGCAGTGCCAAAAGGTCTTTAATTTTATCTCCTTACTTTCGCGAGTAAGGGGGTGTCACTATGTTCTGGTTGGAACAAATCACTGTCCTCCCCCGGAGGGAAATCAGCATTTCCCACCAAGGGTGACAAAGGGCCTGTGGGTGTGGTAATCTTGCCCCCCCTAGCTATGTCGTGTAGGGTATCTAGTGTGGTTCGTGTGATCAGTTGTATTTTAGAGGCTGCATTGAATTTAGGCTTTGGTGACCACAGGGAGAACCTCAGCGGGTGCGGAAATAGGGATTCCTCCAAAGACACCCAAGCCTTTGAACGCCTATGGCAGTGCCAATCAATTACCCTGGCCATGTGAGATGCGTAATAATAATGTTTAAAGTTTGGTAGCCCAATCCCGCCCGCGTCTTTGGGCCTGAACAACCATGACAGTTTGATTATGGGTTTACGTTGATTCCAGATAAACCTTGGGATGGTAGAGTTCATTAAGTAAAAGAAGCAGGCTGGTATTTTTATTGGTAGGGTCCTGAAAAGATACAGGAACCTAGGCAAGACCACCATTTTTACAATGGATGCACGTCCAAACCAAGAAAAGCAACCCACTCGCCACCTTTCAAGGTCGGCTGTGCAGCTCTTCAGGAGGGGCGGGAAGTTCGAGTCAAAAATGTGTTGCAAATGTGGAGTCAGGTAGGTGCCTAAGTATTGGATAGCCTTATCCTCCCATCTAAATTTGGATTCTGCTTTAGTGCGGGTCAGCTGATCGGCAGGCAGTGAGATGTTTATGGCCTCGGATTTAGAGTAGTTGATTTTTAACTGGGACAGGTATCCAAAACGAGTAAACTCCTCTAGGAGATTGGGTATACTGGTCGCGGGGTCGGCTAAAAAGAATAGGAGGTCATCCGCGTAGGCCGCCACCTTGAACTCCCTCCCCCGAACCCCAAATCCCTTAATCGCACCATTTAGATTTACAGTCCTAATGAAGGGTTCAAGGGCCAGAATGAACAGTAGCGGGGAGAGGGGACAGCCCTGTCTGGTGCCATTGCGGATGTGTACTGTATCTGATAGAGTCCAGTTTATTTTTAGTTTCGCCGTAGGGTTACGATACAGGGCAAAGATCCATGCAAGCAAACACGGACCAAGACCTATGTGTTCGCATGCCGCCCTCAGGAAGTCCCATGCCACCCTATCAAAGGCCTTCTCCGCGTCGGTGGACAGGAGAAGGCCTTCAATGTTCTCATCCCGTGCTGCCTGTATAAGGAGCAGGGCTTTGGTTACGTTGTCCTTCGCCTCCCTACCCGGAACGAATCCCACCTGCTCCAGCCCTATCAAATTTGACAGGAATGGGTTCAGGCGCAGCGCAAGGATTTTTGCGAATAATTTGGTATCAATGTTTAGGAGGGAGATGGGCCTGTAGCTGGCGCATTCCATGGGGTCCTTGCCAGGCTTGGGGAGTATGGCAACCAGAGCCGACAGAAATGCGGATGGGATATCTTTGGGCGCAGACATGGAGTTCAAGGCAGCAGCCAACGGTTTAGTCAGTACATTGGTAAAGGTCTTATAGTATATGGCCGTATAGCCGTCTGGATCCGGGCTTTTCCCATTCTTCAGTAATTTAATAGCTTGGGTAATCTCATCGCAGGTTATCGGTGCTTCTAACAGTGACACATCAGCGGTCGTTAGTGTGGGCAGTTTACTATTAGTCAGATAATCTTGAATAATACGAGCCCTGTCTCCTGCCATGTCCTTGGGCCTGTGTTGGGGGGGTAAGTCGTAGAGTTTAGAGTAAAATTCCTGAAAACGGGAAGCAATGGCCTCCGTAGTCTTGTCAATTTTCCCATCCCCTCGTCTAATGCCCGCGATGTCATTGGCAAAGGTGTGTTCTCTCAGAGCCCTGGCCAGAAGTTTGCCTGATTTATTGCCCGACTCATAGTATATTTTTTTTTTGAAGAACAGCATTCGCCTCGACTTTGAGTCGAACAGATGCTGTAACTCCTTCCTGGCTTCCAGCCGATTCTACCGTGAGCGAGTGTTTATGTTGAGATTCCAAGAAGCGGATCAGAGCCGACAGCCTAGAGATCTCCTTCTCTCTGTCTTTCTTACGCTTAAAGCCCATTCTAATCAGTTCTCCTCTCAGTGTGCATTTGTGAGCTTCCCAAACCATAAGCGGGTCTGCTCCTGGAATGGAATTGTGCATGAAAAATTCCTTCAAAGAGCCAGTGAGGGAGGCGAGAAGATCTGGGTCCGTTAGGAGGGAGGCATTAAGTCTCCACGTGGGCTGTTTAGGAGGCATGGACATCAAATTCAGGCCCAGGGACACCGGGGCATGATCGGAGATCGATTGGATCCCTATGTGTGCTGCCTCTACTGAGAATAAATTCCTCTGGGAGAGGAAAAGATAGTCCAATCTGGCATATCTAGCATAGGGAATCGAATAATGAGTAAAGTCGCGGCCCTCAGGGTTGAGAAAACGCCAGGTGTCTACCAGTTGCAGCCCCTGAAGGGCGGATTTAATTATTTTAAGTATTTTGTAAGTAATACAGGATTTACCATTTGAGGTATCCGTCAATGGGTTGAGCGGGAGGTTAAAATCACCGCCCAGTATGAGACAGCCTGAGGAGAATCCCTGGAGTTCCTTGGTCATCCGGTTACAAAATGCGGTGTGTTCTCTATTGGGGAAATATACGTTGGCTAGCGTCACTGGAGTGGACCCATATGTCCCCTTTAGAAATAAGAACCTACCCCCGGGATCACATTTCTGTTCCGTCAGATGAAAAGGTGCGTTCTTACTCACCAATATTGACACTCCTTTTGACTTGGAGTCACTATTGGTGGCATGGAATTCCCTTGTAAAGTATGAGTCAGTCAATTTGGGTGCATGATGCGTCCTGAAGTGCGTTTCCTGAATAAACACGAACTGGGACCTACCTTTTTTCAACTCACGTAGGAGGGTGGAGCGGCGTTCTGGAATATTCAGACCCCTAATGTTGTGTGAGATCACTGTCGGTGCCCTTCCCAGCGAAGAGAAAGCCATTGGAGCGGTACAGGAGGAGACGGTTCAGGAGGTCAGCTGTGTTGGTAATCAGAAATAAAATCAGATTAATGCAGATATAATGTACAGTGTCCAGCAGTGTCTAAATCAACCCCCCCTCCCTAGGGCCACCGGTCGGGGTTGAGGAGAGGAAGGGGGGAAAGGTGGGTTCAGAGAGGGCAAGAAGGAAGAGATAGAGAGGATAACACAGTGAGAGAGAGAGAGAGAAGTAGGGAGCCGTGCCTATACAGCAGGGAGCAAAATAAAATGAGGGAACAACCCCTGAGTGGATCACCCCACCCAGCAGTGCGTAACTCTTATGTGTCTAGTGTCACCTGTGTCCTTAAAAACAGGAGCACGGGGACACTCTGTGGGGTTATAGGGAGGCACTTGAGGAGACGGTAGAATTCCACCTGAGATACAATCCAACGGGGATTGCAAGTAGCAGGAAAAAATTCAAACAAAAAAGGTAAATGACCGCAGCACTGGCAGCCGCACATGTAAAAACAAAAGAGAAAAGTTATGGGTCTGGGGCCTACACAAAACAGCAAGGAGATGTATACATCCTGATCAGCAATAAACTATCTGGCCCACAGACTGAGCTTAGTTCACACCCGACCTGGGTAATTGGAAAAAAAAAAAATTATATAATAAAAATAAAATAAATAAAAGAGAGGACACCCTATAGACAGACACCTATCGTAAGCCATATAACGAGAACTATGTAGAGGCTCTTCATAAAAAAGAGGAGCTTGAATGAAAAGGAAATAATAATACTAATAATAATAAAAAAAGGGAAAGGGAAAAACAACCACATAAGCCCAATGAAAGACACTTCTCCGGGGAGGAAACATCTGTAAACTGGATGCGGAAAAGATGCTGCAAGAGGGGGACATCTCGGTTATCGCGGGGCTGTTCGTGGACAAAAAGTCTCCAGTTCATCCTCTTGCGACTTCTGGATAGGGGGTTTAGGTGCGGGAGGGCCAAGGTAGCTTTGCAAGTAGTTCATTGTCGTTCCGCGACATCAGCACCCTGCCTCCGGTATGCAGCAGACAGAGAAGAATGAGTCCTCAGTGTGGGCAAAGCATGCGGACCGGGAGCAGGGGGATGGTTGCTACTTCGGGTCAGTAAAGCAGGCCGCTTGGTATGAGGAACATACTCGTCCTCCAAGGATGATGATGGAGGGGGAGGGGGGTTCAGCAGTCCAAGTCCCCACAGGCTGTGCAGATAGAACACTAACAGTTTACCCCATAAATCAGCATGCGTCATATGGCAGAAAAAAAAAAAACACCCCCCCAATAAGCAAAAATGAAGAAATCAGAAAAGGCAGGAGGCCTGAAACACAAGAAAGAAAAGTCAGGGAAGGCCTCGACAGGATCAATCATCTTCATATTCCAGATCAGGGACAGCTGGGCGTCTCGGGGTCTCATTCTTGGAGCTGCCTGCCCGATTCTGCTTCTGTCGTTTGGTCTGCCGCTTCTCAGGCGTGGATTGCGGTGACCTGAGATGGACCGGAGATAGGACAGGATGCAGAAATTTGGCGTACCATTCAGGAAGGTCCGTCGGTTCCAGATCTAATGCAGAGCAGAAATCTGGTAGGTCGGCCGGTGTACGGAGGACTTGCTGTTGGCCATTCAAGCAGACTGCCAGAGCAAATGGGAAACGCCATGAGTAGCGAATGTCTTTATCCCGTAGCTTCTCCAGCAGGGGGCGCAACACACGCCTGTTTTTCAGAGATATTTGTGAGAGATCCTGGAACAGCATTATATTTTCCCCATTAAAGGCTATATGATCATTTCTCCTAGCCTTCCGCATAATTTCATCTTTCAGGGTGAAGCTTTGAAAGCAACAAATTATGTCTCTTGGTGGAGCATTGTCTGGACCTCGCGGCCTAAGGGCCCTGTGCGCCCGTACAAAATCTATTGCTGTGTCCTCTTGTCTTTCCAATAAAGTGTTGAAGACCCTCTGTAATGCCGGTATTATCTGGTCATGGCCCACTGATTCAGGGATCCCCCGTACACGTACGTTACACCTGCGTCCTCTGTTATCCAAATCTTCTATATGTCTATTCATCTCTATTAAGTGCAGGGCCTGAGCAAGCGAGGTCTTTTCAAGCTTATGTATGGCTTTGTCCCTCTGTTTTCCAGCAGTCTCAGCAGTGGCCATTTTGTCATTGAGCACCAGTAGGTTTGATTTTAGGTCAGTGATCGCTGCTGAAAAGGTGGATTTTATGTCCGCAGCAATCACTGACATGTCAGCAAAAGTCAGGGGGAGATCTTCCTCGTGGTGCGACGGCGCCATCTTGGATTTCAGGTTGCTGGCCTGAGCCGGAGTTTTGCTTTTAAAAAGCTCTGTGATATCCCTCGCCGAGTGGGGTGTCGCACCACGGCGTGTGCGATAGTGAGGGGTGCTATGAAGCTTCTTCCCGGGCATCGGGGTGCCGGTGGTCGGGTGGAGAGCTGTGTACGGCTGCCTATGTCAGCGGAGCTCCTTCAGTGTGCGGCCGCCTTCATCGTGCGCCAAGCCACGCCCCCCCTTCACTCAATTTTTATGTATAAACTCCTTTCCTGAATTAGTCCAAATGTCTGCTGTGTCAAAAGATGTTGGTGACATATTGAAACTCATTTTTATAAATTAGCTGTACTGTTGAAATCAGGAAAAGCTATCATTAAAGTAACTTAAAGTGGCCATTTGGCTATAATAGAAAATCCTAAACATGTTACGTTTAGTGCCAATAATTGAATGCTGCATTATTATAACAGCAAAGGGCATAACAAAATTAAAGATAACGATGTACAGTATTTGAGTAGTTACATAGCATTCCATGTAAACCTATTCATATGCTTTGCCCTTTATACTTTGCCAGGGGAAATGTCAAAATGTCCTGTTAAAAAGTATTGCTACATGCATCATTTCATTTTTAGTAGTCCAGCAAAATAGTTCATTATATTACTTCTGAATACCCTTTGTACTGGACATTTAAAAAATATATCACTATTTGTATTAGTAAAATGGAAGTAGATAGTTTCCATATAACCTTGCATAGAAAAAAAATACTGAAGGAAAAAAAACATCTGCCTGGCAACTAACTTTACTGTAATATTTGTAACGTACAATATTTACTCCTGACGAAGGGTCTCTAAACATCTTATGAAGCATTGAGCTGCAAAAATTATGTAAGGAGGTGCACCCTTTATAAAATGGAGCCTTATTCAGTTTGAATTCCTAAATGGTCCAAATACAGCTAGCATGGAGTGAGTGGGCCATGTGTGGCCTAAAAAGAACATCAGTTTACATGCCTGATTTAGGCTCTATTGTTATGTGGAATAAAAATTAGACATGTGCATTCGTTTTCGTTAGAATGCATTTTCGTCCGAAAATCTTTTTTTTTCGTTATCGTTTTAACAAACAATAACGAAAGTGCAAGAAACGAAAACCGTAAGATCCGACATAAAAAATGCTTTATTTTCGTTTTCGTTGCGGTAAAAATTCGATATAGAGAGATTCAATATTATAGGGAAAAGATTCGACATCATAGAGAAAAGATTCGACATTATAGAGAAAAGATTCGACACTATAGAAATAATAGATTCGACATTACAGAGAATAGATTTTGATTTATGAGAAAATAGATTTAGGCCTCGTACACACGATCGGACATATCCGATGAAAACGGTCCGCGGACCATTTCCATCGGATATGTCCGATCGGGAGTTTGATCCGATGGCGTGTACACACCATCGGATCAAATTCCCCGCCGCCGGACGGCGCGGTGACGCGGCGGTGACGTTGACGCCGCCACGTCACCGCCACGTCACCGCCACGTCACCGCACCAGGAAGTTAAACACTTCCGCGCATGCGCCGAATCCATTCGGCGGCGGCGCGGCGGCGGTGGGGGACAACATGTCTGCTGGTAAGTGTACTAACCAGCAGACATGTCGGGCGGACAGATTCCACCGGATGGATTTCAAAGCATGCTTTGAAATCTGTTGGGTGGAGAAATCTGTCCGCTAGCCCATACACACGAGCGGAGATGTCTGCTGAAACGGTCCATCGGACCGTTTTCAGCGGACATATCCCCTCGTGTGTACGAGGCCTTACCATTATAAAGAATAGATTCAACATTATTACTAGTCATACAACATTAGAATTCTTGTAGGTGGAATATTCGAACGGAAATGTACGATTAGACGTAAAGATTCGACGTTCCGTCGAATATTCTTTGACCATTCGACCTTAACCAAAAAGATTCGATGTTCCGTCGAATATTCTTTTGACCATTCGAACAGAAACCAAGTATTATTGGATTTTCGGACGAAAGCTATTCCCCAACGAAAAACAAAATAAATCAAAACGATTTTCGGGAGTAACTAAATAAATTTATTTTCCAAACGAAAACGAAAAAACGAAACGAAATATTCCAGTCTGCACATGTCTAATAAAAATGATATTAAAGGGAAGACCGTAAAATGCTGTCTCAAATTCAAACAAATATTTAGCGTGGTCCACATACTAATTTCAAGCCTTTTTCAAAGGCAGCTAGCAGTTTTAAAATGGACATTAGACACTTTTAACTTAAAGTGAACATGTACTTGGACTATGCACATTAACTAATTCAGCCCTAGAAGAATTTAACCCTTCAATGACCAGGCTATCTTTTGCGATATGGCACTGCGTTACTTTAACTGACAATTGCACAAACAAAATTTATGGCATTTTTTTCCCACAAATAGAGCTTTCTTTTGGTGGTATTTGATCACTTTGCGTTTTTTTTTTTTTTGCACTATAAACAAATAAAGAGCAGAAAAGTTTTACTTTGAGCTATAAAACATATCCAAAAAAAATGTAAAAAATCAAATTCCTTCATCAATTTAGGTCAATTTGTATTCTGCTACATATTTTTGGTAAACAAATGCCAATTAGCATATATTGATTCTGCAAAAGTGATTGTGTCTACAAGCTATGGCTGTGTTTCTCAACTCTAGTCCTCAAGGCGCCCCAACAGGTCAGGTTTTCAGGCTTTCCATTATTTTGAACAGGGGATTCGATCAGTTTCGCTGCATTAGTAATTACCACAGCCATTTCTTCTGAGGAAAATCCTAAAAATATGACCTGTTGGGGTACCTTGCGGACCGGAGTTGAGAAACACTAAGCTTTGGGATAGATTTAGGGGATTTTTTTTAACTAGTAGTGGTGGCGATTAGCATTTTTTTAGTGGGACTGTAATATTGCGGAGGACAAATTGGACACTAAGTGACACTTTTTGGGGACCAGTGACACTAATACAGTGATCAGTGATAAAAAAAATGCACTGACACTGTATAAATGACACTGGTAGGGAATGGGTTAGCATCTGGGGCAAACAAAAGGTTAAATGTGTTTCCTTCTCTATGTGGGCTTTCTAACTGTGTGGGGATGCTAATGCTGGACAAAGAGATAGATCTGTGTTCCTGATTAGTAGGAATCAGTGTCGTACCAAGTGGGGACCGCCCCGGGTGCCATACACTGGGGGGTGTCAAGGGTCATGTTTGTGTGTTCCTATGCTTGGGCTCTTGCCCTTTCCTGTGCCGTTGTCTGTGTTTTTCAGGCCTTCCGCCTGGTTGACTGGCGGAGCTGTCTGTCTCCCTGGGGGTGGGGGCGGGAGGTGGAGTGGGAGGTGCTGTGCCTCTGTGGTATGCCTATTGGCCATATAGGATATGATGTAGTGACCGCGATGCGACCCTTTACCCATGACGTTGTGCTTGCGCATACTTATTGCTCTGTGTACGTGTTGGCACCAAGTTTGGTTTTCTCCAACTGGAGCAGGCTAAGCTAACACTCTCTCTCCTCCTGTAATGCAGGGGAAAGAAAGACAGTAAGCAGCGCTGAGTAAAGAACTGCTGGAGTTAACTTTTTAAGTAAACCAGAAGGTGATTGGTTTCTAGGTAATCCTAGCAACCAATCAATAGCTTTTTATTAACTCCAGCAGTTCCCGCCCTTTGTTCAGCACTGCTCACTGTCTTTCCATCTGCATGATTAAGGTAGGAAGGGACAGAGCTGGGGTGTTTCTGTGTAATATGCATGGAGTCCAGTGATGTGGGAGGCTGTGTAATGTAAAGGGATCCTAAGGTGAAGGGTGCTGTGTAATGTAAAAGGGGTCCAGAGGTGCAGAGTGCTGTGTAATGTAAAGGGGCGTAGAGCTGCGAGGGGCTGTGTAATGTAAAGGGATCCAGAGGTCCAGTTATGGAGAGGGGGTACACAGTAGTGACAAATATATTGAAGGATGCAGAGGTATGCAGCGAACATAGTGGGTGTTTTTACTTTTTCACGTGGGGGGTGCAAGATATAGGATCCGCCCCGGGTGCCAAATGCTCTAGGTATGCCCCTAGTAGGAAACACAGATCTCTCTCTTCCTCTGTGACAGATTGATGGTCTGCCTTGTTTACCCCCATTCTGTCATTCCCCCGAAGATCACAGGCGGCCAGCGGCCATTGTAGCCACTGGACCCACTGATTGGCTCCTGCTGTGTCCAATCATAGCTGTATCCGGTCGCTGGCGGCATGTGCCTAAGGCCAGGAAGTGCGAAGAATGTACAGGTATGATGTTTCGCACAGCCGGGCCACCCTGCCGCAGTATATGTGTGGGACGGAAGTAGTTAAAGTGTTTACAAATTTTGACCATTCACTAAAATCACAAGCCTTCACTTACCTCTGTAGTTGTAGGCATTGTGGAGAATGTATATTTAAAGGATAAGTTCACTTTTTAGAAAAAAATTATAAATTTACATTTTGTTTGCAAGTAAAAAATGTGCATTTATTATTATTATTATTATTATTATTATTATTATTATTATTATTATTTTCTTCAGCCTGGAAAGCATTACACCAGTGATCATCAGATAGGGTGGAGCGTGGACTTAGCCCCCTGAGCCATGTAAAATAGTGAGTGTACAGCTTGCATAACAGTGTAAATTTGCTGTCCCCTCAAACTAACTTAACACACAGCATTTATGTCTAAACCGCTGGCAACAACAAGTGAAAATGTCCAAGTTCGGCCCAATTTACCATTTCCCTCCCCAGTGTCATGTGACTCGGTTGGTGTTATCGCTCTTACTCTCTCATACTGTTTACTGGAAGTTCAACATGCCACGTTATGGCAAGGAACTGAAAAAAAAATGTTGCTGTACATAAAGATGGCCTAGGCTAAAAGAGGATTGCCAAGACCCTGAAACTGAGCTGCAGCACAGTGGCCAAGACCATACAGCAGTTTAACAGGACAGGTTCCACAAAAATCTTCTAAAGATGATGCACAAGAAAGCCCACAAACAGTTTGCTGAAGACAAGTAGACTAAGGACATGGATTACCAGTACCATGTAATGTGGTCTGATGAGACCAAGATACATGTATTTGGTTCAGATGGGGTCAAGCGTGTGTGGTGGCAACCAGGTGAGGAGTACAAAGTGTGTCTTGCCTACAGTCAAGCATGGTGGTGGGAGTGTCATGGTCTGGGGCTGCATGAACTGCCAGAACTGGGTAGCTACAGTGACATACTGAAGCAGAACAGGATCTTCTCCCTTTGAGAGACTGGGCCACAGTGCAGGATTCCAACACAATAACAATCCCAAATACACCTCCAAGACCACCACTGCTTTGCTAAAGAATCTGAGGGTAAAGGTGATGGACCGGCCAAGTATGTCTCCAGACCTAAACCCTATTGAGCATCTGTGGGGCACCCTTATATGGAAAGTGGAGGAGCGTCTCTAACATCCATCAGCTCCATGATGTCATCATGGAAGCGTGGAAGAGGACTCCAGTGGCAACCTGTTATGCTCTGGTAAACTCCATGCCCAAGAGGATTAATGTAGTGCTGAAAAATAATAGTGGCCACACAAAATATTGACACCTGAGACCTTATAACACAAACAAGTCACATGACACCGGGGAGGGAAAATGGCTAATTGGGCCCAATTTGGACATTTTCACATTTTCACTTTTGCCAGCGGTTTAGACATTAAAGTGTGTTGAGTTATTTTGAGGGGACAGCAAATTTACACTGTTATGCAAGCTGTACACTACTTTAAATTGTAGCTAAGTGTCATTCTTTAGTGTTGTCACATGAAAAGATATAATACAAATATTTACAAAAATATATGGGTGGTGTATTCGCTATTGTGAGATACTGTATATACACATTACAGAGCTGTGCCCTGCCACTGTGTAAGAAAAGAGACATGGCACACATGGTTCTCAAGAAGGCAGACTGAGTTGTCTCAAAATGGCTATTATAGGCAAGACAATTTTTTTTTGTAATTCCCAGATTGTGTTCTGGAGTCCAGGTTCTTGGAAGGGAAGAAGCCGTCCAATCCTTTATCCAGGTATTACTGGAGACCAGCAGCCAGTGGCGTAACTTGAACCTTCAGGGCCTCGGTACAAGAAACCATGAAGGGCCCCCCCCACAACCCCAGCTGGGGGCCCTCTCCTCCGAGTACAGTGGTGGAACTCCAGGGCCCGTTCGCAGGTACGACCTTTGCGAGCCCTGTAGTTCCACCACTGGTATCAGTAGTTTATTATTTTTTATCATTTTTTAAGAGCCCCAGGGACTTTGGTGAGATGTCAGAGGTCTAAACCTCTGATGTTCCACCTTTGAGGCACAGCCCCCAATCTCTTTTTCTGCAGCCTCAGCTACATAGAATGAATGGACAGGAATAGCTCTGTACATAGCTTCCCGTCCATTCATAAACTGAAGCATAGTAACACAGTTTATTATATGCCACAGTTATGAATGGACATAGTCAGTGATGAGTACAGATCGCTGACTCTCAATTCAGAAAAAGGAAGGGGTGGTAAATTACACGTTTACCGGCCCATTTCCCACTTTCTGTCCTGACAAACTCCCAGCAGGAGAGGGGATAGGGGAACCTGGCTGGTACACTCCACAAATGGCTGGAAATTCAGATTTCCTCTGTTAGTTCTGCCCCCTCCTCCATCCTGGCACCCTAGGATGGCTGACACCAGCCCTGCCAGCCAGCATGGTCTGTAGATGGGGTTCCTGTTCTTAAGGGAGGTGGGGTCCTGGTCCCCAGGGAAGATGGAGTCCCTAGGTATGATGAGTCCTCGTTGACAGAGGGGATGGGTTCCTGTCCCTAGGCAGGATGGGGTCCCAGTCCCCACGAGAGATGGAGTCCTTTTCCCCAGGGCAGATGGCATTCCTGCCCCCAGGTGAGATGGGGTCCCTGTCCCCAGATGAGAAAGGGTCCCTGGAGAGATGGGGTCCCTGTCCCTGGGGTGATGGGGTCCCTGTCCCCGGGGGTGATGGGGTCCCTGTCCCCAGGGGAGATGGAGAGGGTATGTGATGGTGTGTGGGGGATGGGGTCATGTAACTTACCATGACCAATCTGCAGGCTGGGCACTCATCCGTGGTGGCCTGGGCTCCCCCCATCATGCTGGATGGGCGATCAGTGTATCTCCCATAAAGACTTGTCTGTCATCATTTCTCCCTAATGGGGGAGGAGGGGGGCTGGCAGACAAGCCTGCCGTGTCCCCCGTAGAGCCGGCTCTCACAGGGCTGCACTGCATCTCTGTTCTTAAACTTTGTTTGCCCGGGAGAAGCATGCAGTGTGAGCTGGAATCAGGGGGCAGGACAGTCACCGGACTGAGCGGCGCTGCATGGAGCAGGAAAGGGGGACACAAAGGAGCCGGTTGACGACACAGCAGGTCATGCTGGTAATGCACAGCTAAAGAGCCTATGCTTGCGGTACTCAAGCATGGAGCATTAATAGTCACCCCCCACCTCCAGCCCCCCGTGCGCACGGTGCACTCGTATTTCTAGTGCCTATGCTGCCGCCAGCCATATGCACAGGGCCCGGTCACGGTCGCGACTCTTAGTTACGCCTCTGGTAGCAGCACACTGATGGGATCCTCACTCTTCTCTCTGTGTCAATATTCTCCAAGATGTTAGATTGACAGTACCAAGCAATGCTATAGAACCTTACTGGCTTACTGGCTTAAAGTGTTGTCCCACCATTGTGGAGGGGTTTAAAGGAGGCACGTTTCTCAAGTAGATCACCTGAGCATGCAGAAAAAAATGTGTTTTTTTGACCAGCCGTAATTTTTCTATACAATATTCTGTATGTAATGTATTCTGCAAAGCAGTCCAACCTTTGATGGAAAATTACATTGATTTGCATTACAAAGAATTCACGCATCTGGATGATAAAATATGTGTGGCCAGTTTCCTACTGGCAGCAAAGACGCCTTTCACAGGTATGCCCTGAAAATGAGTCGGCTGGTGTCTAGGGGCTGTGGTGGAAAGAAATGAACTAAGCAAAGTTGTGAACATTCTCCAGAAAGAAATAATGAATTGGTACTGCCAAAAAACATGAAAAAGAGAACCTCTTGATAGCGCTACTTTGCCAACAGATAATGTGCCGCAGATGCAAATCAGAAGTCTAACTATATCGCCTTTCTCATTTTTTTTTTGTTTTTTTGTTTTTTTACAGAAATTATATTCTCATGAATATGTTTATGCTCACTGTTTTGAAGTTAAGTGTCCAGAATAGAAGCCTTGAGAGATGATGACAATTTTAAGGTGTAATTTGTACAAGGATAAAAATGTCTTGTTCTAAAGATGCAATTGGAATCCTCATAGTTCTGCATTTTGTTTAGCTTCCATTAAAGGTGATTGCTGGGATGGTGTTAGTATATCAACAGAACACTCCAGATGGTCGCACTTCTGTGGATGGCATTTTGGCAGTATAATCCATTCATAAATCCCATTTGTGTAGCACTCTCTGGAAGAATAACTAAATGTACCAAAATAATTACAGAAAAGGAGCATTTCCCTTCTTGCAAATATGCATAAGCTCATAAAGGTATCTTTTCTTGCTGAATTTCTATTTTTAATACCATTAATATTTCCAAGCAATGACATGGGTTGGGGCAAGATTTTATTCTGCCTCATACATATTCTTCTTTGAACTTTAGCTGACCTGGTGCTTTAAGTCACAATGCCATTCATATTTCTTATTTGTACATTTGCAGCCACTGTGCAATAAGAAAGATTTATTTTCCTATTTTCCATACCAAGTATTAAATTAGTAAGACTTTTTAGAATTACTTGAGCTTTCTTCCTAATCAATAATAGTTAAAAAATTAATGACTAGCCCTGACCCTCTCATTCCTATTAGAGTAAAGTGCTTTATCAGCAGATCACTAGCTATTCACTGTATATTGGCATTTAAGAGCAAGAGGTTGTTGTGGGCCAAAGCTAGTTACCAATTCATTACATCTTTACAAATGATACAGCTTGCATTGGTAAACTCCTTTTGCCTTTAAGGCAGCTGTCTCATGTAAGGGGATTTTTAAGTTTAAAGTTAGTCAATAGGATTTAAGGAATTTTTAAAACCAGTAGGGATAACTACAATATTCAAATGCCTTTTAACAGCTTAAAACTTCATGTAAAGCTTATAATATGGCCATACACACCATCTGAAAATTAATGCATGAATTCTACACCATAAGCTTGTTAATATTACAGGATAGAAATGCATACTTGCAAGCATAGCTGTCTGCACAAGATGCCCCAGACACTTTTATTAGTGGTGCATTAAATGTTTCCAGATACAAATTAATATAAAACGTTATTTCCATAAATATGTAGTAAAAACATGTTAAGAAAAAAAATGTTTTATTGGTTTCAAAATTACATTGTATTGGTTGCATTTCAACACCTTCTACACAGATTGCACCATATGCCTGAATTCAAATGCTATAAATATAACTGGTACTTCTCTGCAGTTATTATATCTCTTCCTAGGTGGGACCAAGAAAATATTTATCTCAACACGTTTTATGAACAACACTTCCTTAGGAGAATGCAGATGGTGCATATGTATTAAATGCTTGCAAACAGATGTTAACATCACACTCCTCACTGCACTCTACCTCACATGTCTAGGAGGGAGAGACCAAAAGAGGATATTAAACAGTATTCACTCATCAACCCAACCTTTCAATCAATTGGTTTTGCACATTCAAACAAATAATAGTCTTATATAACCACATAGATTACCTCATGGCAAACTCCCTGAATTTTTTATCCATAATATGCAAAAAGAGACTTAACATGCATAGAAGTCAACAGTACTAAAAACAGCATATTTTAACCACTTCAGCTCCCACGTCCCTATTCCCCTCCCTGCAGACTAAAGCGGGATATTCATGGTGCAGTCAGCTCCCAGGACCCCTGCAAAAAGAGTAGGATAGTGTAGAGGTGGGCAGGGGGTCTTGTGACATCACAACTCCGCCCACTTAGCTTCGGCAGAGAGACCCACCCACCGACTACTATCATTTTTTATTCTTACATTGTATTCTATATTTTTTTTAAATAATCAGATATTTTTAAAGTTTTACAATACAAAAAAATCATCCGTGAGCGCCGGGTCTAGCAGACCCAGCGTATCACGGATTACGGTAAATTGCCGCTGATAGCGGCCGTTTACCACATGATCAATCCGTCAAATGACGGAGCGATCATTTGTAAACAAACCAGCGTCATGTGATGACGCTGGTTCCTCCCTCACCTCTCTGTACAGATTGGTACAGTGTGAGAGGAGAGGGGGGAGAGTGGAGGCAGCAGCAGCACTGTGGGCTGGATCTGTGACAACTGCAGTCACAGATCCAGCCATCCATCCCTGCGCAATACTCTGCAGTACCCTGCAATTCCCTGCGCAATACTCTGCAATTCCCTGCGCAATACTCTGCAGTACCCTGTACAATACCCTGCACAATACCATGCATAATACTCTGCAATACCCCGCAATACCTCAATACTCTGCAATACCTCAATAATCTGCAATACTTAAATACTCTGCAATACTCCGATACTCTGCAATACTCCAATACTCTGCAATACTCCAATACCCTGCAATACTCCAATACTCTGCAATACTCCAATACCCTGCAATACTCCAATACTCTGCAATACTCCAATACCCTGCAATACTCCAATACTCTGCAATACTCCAATACTCTGCAATACTCCAATACCCTGCAATACTCCAATACTCTGCAATACTCCAATACCCTGCAATACTCCAATACTCTGCAATACTCCAATACCCTGCAATATTCCAATACCTTGCCAATACTCCAATACCTTGCCAATACTCCGCAATACCCTGCAATACTCGCCACTCACCGCTACGATCAAAGCCAGGATATTTTTTTATTTTTATTTCAGGCTTCCCAGCCTAGAGGTGAGATGTGGGGTCTTATTGACCCCATATCTCACTGTAAAGTGGACCTGTCATGCTATATTCCTAATAACAAAGGGATGTTTACATTCCTTATAATAGGAATAAAAGTATTTTTGGGGAAAAAAGTGTCAAACTAAAATAAATAAAGTAAAATAAACAATAAAATGTGTGTATATATATATATATATATATATATATATATATATATATATATATATTTTTTTTTTTAAAGCGCCCCTGTCCCTGTGTGCTCGCACGCAGAAACTAACGCACACGTAGTCCCGCCCACATATGAAAACGGTGTTCAAGCTACACATGTGAGGTATCGCTGCAAACGTTAGAGCGAGAGCAATGATCTTGGCCCTAGACCTCCTCTGTAACTAAAAACATGTAACTAATAAAAGTAATTAAAGCGTCGCCTATGAGGATTTTTAAGTAGCAAAGTTTGGCGCCATTCCGCGAGCGTGTGCAATTTTGAAGCGTGACATGTTTGGTATCTATTTACTCGGCGTAACTTCATAACTTCACTTCATATTATGCAAAAACATTGGGCTGACTTAATGTTTTGTGTTTTTTTTTTAAGCACAAAACAGTTTTTTTTTTTAAAACACGCGTTCAAAAAATTGCTGCGAAAATTCCGTGCCAGATAAAAAGTTGTAATGGCCGCCATTGTGTTCTCTAGGGTATTTGCTAAAGAAGCATATATAATGTTTTGGGTTTCTATGTAATTTTCTATCAAATAAATGATGATTTTTCCATGTAGGAGAGAAATGTCGGAAATGGTCTGGGTGTTCCAGAACGCCTGATGGTGCTCCCTGCATGTTGGGCCTCTGTATGTGGCCAAGCTGTGTAAAAGTCTCACACATGTGGTATCACCATACTCGGGAGTAATAGCAGAGCATGTTTTGGGGTGTAATTTGTGGTATGGATATGCTGTGTGTGAGAAATAACCTGCTAATATGACAGAAACGAGAATTATTTTTTTATTTTTACAGAACTTTCAGTCTTTTTTCTTTTATAGCGCAAAAAATTAAAACCGCAGAGATGATCAAATACCACCAAAAGAAAGCTCTATTTGTGTGGGAAAAGGACAAAAATGTTATATGAGTACAATGTTGTATGACTGAGTAATTGTCATTCAAATCGTGACAGCACCGAAAGCTGAAAATGTATCTGGTTAGGAAGGGGGTTTAAGTGCCCAGTGGTCAAGTGGTTAAAATGGAATTAAAATTATGATTCTGTGCCCAGACTGTGTCCAGTCTATATATTCTTATTTACTTCTCTTTACTCTCTAATTTCCATTCAGCGCTAACCCATGGTTTTTCCCTTGATGAGAAGGTGTAATGTCCTCATGCAAACTATCCCCGCTAGGATCCTATACCCTCTCCAAACAATCCCAATCCATATTCTTGCAAACTTTTTCAACTCATTACAATCTATACTCAATAAATTTGCCAGGCCATCCAAACCAGCCAGAATTAAGCACTTATCCTTAGCTATCCAAGATAAATCTTTGTGCATCTTGACTGTCCATAATAAACATCTACTGCTCCATTTTCGCCAAAGCTTGACCAGGTTGAAAGCTAACCAAATGCTGACAGATCAATCCTTTCTCCCTTTGGTACGTCTGCAAATTCTCAAAATCGTATATTTTGTTATACTCCCTACCAAATTCACTTATTTGAACTCCCTCTCCTTAGGTTTAAAAAGGAATGCCAGACTACAGGTCCCTTCCATCATTCTATTTTATTCTCCTACAAACTCCTATTATCAGAATCATTGCAGAACACACTCCACTTTCTAGACCTATGAGATAAAGACCTCCACACAGTCCTATCCCCTGGCCAGGGCTAAAGTTGTCACACTATCATACTGCTACTACTATCTACACTGAGAACATTTATAAACGCAACACTTTTGTGTTTGCCCCTATTTATCATGTACACAAAAGGCCTATTTCTCTCAAATATTGTTCACAAATCTGTCTAAATCTGTGTTAGTGAGCACTTCTCCTTTGCCAAGATAATCCATCCACCTCACAGGTGTGGCATATCAAGATTCTGATTAGACAGCATGATTATTGCACAGGTGTGCCTTAGGCTGGCCACAATAAAAGGCCACTCTACAGAAAAATGTAAAGTTTTATCACACAGCACTATGCCATAGATGTAAGTTTTGAGGGAGTGTGAAATTGGCATGTTGACTGCAGGAATGTCCACCAGAGCTGTTGCCCTTGAATTGAATGTTCATGTTTTCACCATAAGCCGTCTCCAAAGGTGTTTCAGAAAATTTGGCAGTACATCCAACGGGATTTACAACCGCAGATCCAGTGTAACCACACTAGCCCAGGACTTCTACATCCAGCATCTTCACCTCCAAGATCGTCTGAGACCAGTCACCCAGACAGCTGCTGCAACAATCGGTTTGCATAACTAAAGAATTTCTGCACAAACTGTCAGAAACCATCTTGGGGAAGCTTGTCTGTATGCCTGTCATCCTCATTGGGGTCTCAACCTGACTGCAGTTCGGAGAGGTGTTCTCGTCATGGATGAATCCTGTTTTCACTGTACAGGTCAGATGCCTGACAGTGTGTATGACGTTGTGTGGGTGAGCGGTTTGCTAATTGCAATGTTGTCGATTAAGTAGCCCATGGTGGCAGTGGATTTTAGATATGTGCATTCCCGTTCGTACGAATGTTATTTTCGTACGAAAATGTTCATTTTCGTACCCGCAGGATAATGTGTACATACGAAAAAATTAAAGCACCAAAATACGAAAACTACGAGATTACGAATGAGCCGCATAACGAACAACCACAAATAAGAACGAATGATCCGACGAAAAAAAACGACAAAACGAAAACGGCAAAAGAACAAAAATGACATCTATAACAAAAGATTTACATTCTGTATTTTGTTTGAATCCTTTTTCTGTTTGTTTTCAGTCCTATGTTTATTGTTCATATGACATCCATAACAAAAGATTTGCATGCTGTATTTTGTTTCAATCCTTTTTCTGTTTGTTTTCAGTCCTATGTTCATTGTTCATATGACATCTATAACAAAAGATTTGCATGCTATATTTTGAATCCAAAATACGAACAGAAAAAAGGAATTTAAAATACAGAATGCAATTCTTTTGTTATAGATGTCATATGAACATACGACTGAAAATAGCAAAAGAAAAGGGTTTCAAGATACTGCAAATCATTGACGAAAATTCACGAAAATTATTGTCTAACAAGTAACGAACATGAATTAAACAGAATAACGAACCATCCCGCATGTATACTAATTTTTTTTCTTTGCACATGTCTAGTGGATTTATGGTATGGGCAGCCGTATACTTTGGACAATGAACACAGGTGCATTTTGTTCATAGAATTTTGAATGGACAGAGATACATTGACAAGATTATGAGTTCAATTGTTGTGCCATTGATCCACGACCATCAGCATGATAATGCATGACCCCACGTTTCAAGGATCTGTACACAATTCCTGGAGGCTGAAAACATCCCAGTTCTTGCATGGCCATCATACTCACTGGACATGTCACCCATTGAGCATGTTTGGGGATGCTCTGGATCGGCTTATACGACAGCGTGTTCCAGTTCCTGTCAATATCCAGCAACTTTGCACAGCCATTGAAGAGGAATGGATCAATGTTCCACAGGCCACAATTAACAACCTGATCAACTCTATGCAAAGGAGATGTGCTGCACTACGTGACACAAATGGTGGTCACACCAGATACCAGATACCGACTGGTTTTCACCCTGGACCCCCCAATACAGTAAAACTCCACATTTTTGAGTGGCCTTTTATTGTGGCCAGCCTAAGGCACAGCTGTGCATTAATAATTACATACTGTGACTCAACAAATCATGGACTGACATATACCTAAAGATCTAGGCTTCTTCCTCCTCCATAATAACAATTTCCCTCTCAAGTACTACAAAAAAATCATTCATAATACACCTGGTTAATGTGGCCTGCTCTTGCATTCTGGCTCTGTGGAAATATTTTCCACCAACTATATCATGGGTCTTCAAACGATGGCCCTCCCGTTGTTCAGGAACTACAATTCCCATCATGCCTAGTCATGTCTGTGAATGTCAGAGTTTTACAATGCCTCATGGGATGTGAAGTTCTGCAGCAGCTGAAGGGCCGTAGTTTGAGGATCCCTGCACTTATCATAGCTACACCTCAGACAGCTACATTCCAAGACATTGTATACAGGGCCAATGTTTTAACCCTCTCAATATTAGCATTTTTTTTAATTTAGAAATAATTGCAGCAAAAAATGGGATCACTTTGGGGTGTCTACTGTCTAAAAAATTTACATTTCGGGGTTGTTTGTACTGTCTTGACAATATCATTTGCTATTTTATTAACATAAAAATAAGTAATTAAATACCCTCAAAGAAAACGTGTTTTTAATGTGGCTTAAAGGGAAATAATAAATATGCACAAATGCTTTATGTAACATGCCTTTTATCTGCATTTGACACCAGATCTAGATTGCTGGATTACATAATTGAAAATGGATTTACATTACATATTTTTTATTAGAAGACTTTTCCCAGTGAGTAATATTTCAGAATTGAATAGTGAGGAGTACTCATGTGCCCCATACTCATTCCCAGGGGTCAGATGTGCCCCTTACTCAGTCCCTGGGGGCATATTGGGGGACCCCCTTATAAAGGAGGCTTCCAAATCCCAGAAAGTTCCCCTTGTGAACAGCCAGATCCCTTTTGGGAGGCAGGATGGGAAGATGATGCTCTTGTCCCCTCAACACAAGGGCCCACTGACTTGCAAGAAGGGAAGGCTTGGCTGAGAAGGGGGACCCACTTTCTGCACTCTCTTTCCTGCATGCTTGGAGATGGATTCAGTATGAATTATAAGCAGAAGCCAACACCATTGTTTCTCTTTTTTAAACATGAAAAATCCTTTTAAAATAAATGTGGGGTTCCCCCTTCCACATTGAGAGAGTACCTTCAGGAAGGGGGTGGAAACTAATATTTTTTATAAAAAATCGGTCCAAACATATATGTCCCC
The DNA here is from genome assembly GCA_029574335.1 of Rana kukunoris. Lineage (NCBI taxonomy): Eukaryota > Metazoa > Chordata > Amphibia > Anura > Ranidae > Rana > Rana kukunoris. The sequence goes on from CM056049.1 coordinate 590,320,755, forward strand.
CTATGGAATGAGTATGGGGTACATAAGGACCCTTTAATGCAAAAATAGGCAAAATAAAAATAGAATGGTAAATAAATACACATGCAAAAAAAGGCTCCTTAATAAAAAAAATACCACCACAAAACCTCATCAATCTCTTTGTTCTGTGATTTATATGCAATATCAATCAAAATGAACTGCATTCATAATAACCCACCCATTATGATGTTGCCAATGACTTTCCATGAGAATCCACTACCTTACAATCTTGAACTGCCAAAAAGAAAGCCCAAGAGTGGGTCAAGATGACAGGAAATTATCTTTTTTTTTTTCAATCAATAGTTTTTATTGTAGAAGTTTTCAAGGGGAACAGAAAAGAAAAAGGGGAAATGTAAAAGCACAGGGTAATGGGGGAATGCACAGTATTCAAAATGTACATGAAACGTAGTATATTACAGAACAAAACAGAAATAGATGCAGTTAAGACAAAGAAAAAACATGTATTCAATGGAACAGATATTCTAGAACCTTATCAGTTTTGGGGCCATATGGACCAACACCGATCAAAATGTCTGGTCGTCAAGGAGTTAAGTGCTATAAGTTTTTCAAAAGTGAAATTCCTGTGGACCTCTGTTATTACATCTGAAATATTCACAGTGTTTTTAGATTTCCAATTCCGTAGAATGGACGTACGTGTTTCCAATAAAATGTGTGTAACTACTGTCCTTATGTGGAAAGGGAATCTATCAATGTGTATGTTGAGAAGAGCTAACGCTGGATCTGGTTGAGTCAATATCCCTGTGATGGAAGAAATTTGTTTAAAAACCTGATTCCACAGGCTTCTTACATGTGGACAATACCAGAATATATGCATGAGGTTGCCTACTTGACCACGTTCTCTCCAACAGTTGGCTGGAGTGCCAGGATAGAATGTGGCCAATCTCAGTGGAGTGTAGTACCATCTGTTGGTTAATTTAATGGACGATTCCCAGTGTTTTACACAGTGAGATGCTTTATGAATCGTCTGAAAGGCACACGACCAATCCTCTTTTGTGAATCTAGTACATAGGTCTACCTCCCATTTTTTCATTGCTGAAAATTTCATCTTATCTTGAAATATATTGTAGAATAGTGATATACCCTTTGAGGCAGGGTGAGCGACAGAATAAAATTTCCACACCCTCTTTGGGAGGGATATGGTCGGGGAAGGTAATGAGTGGAGGAAGCGCACAATTCTGTCACAAGTGTGAAAAGATCTGTCAGGTAGATGGAATTGGGATACAACTGTGGAAGGATGTAGGGGTGTATCATTCGCGTAAAGTTCCGAAATATCAGTCACCCCGTGTGAATTGAGTTCAGAGACTGTCAATCTGGATATTTTGGCTTCAAGTATTTGTAATGGTAGTTGGAAGTCAATACCTTGAAATTCTTGATGGTCTTGGTTCAGTATATGTCTCCACGCTTTTAATGAAGTCTGTATGGTAGGGGGTAAAGAGGTCAGCTTCCAAGGAGACCATTTGTCGCTGAGCAACATAAGTTTCACGTTAGCTGTCGGTGACAGTGTATTTTCTATGTTCACCCAGGGTGGAACGTCTAGGTCATGGAACCAGTGTTTAAGTTGGTCGAGTCGAGCTGCCCACATATAGTCATGTATGTCGGGTAGACCTGCTCCTCCTACTTTTTTGTGAGACACAAGATTGTTACGTGAACACCGTGCCCTTTTACCTTGCCAAATATACTTCCATCCCAACGTCGTGAGGCGATTAAGGTAATGGCACGGTATACACAATGGAATTACACGAAAGAAGTATAGGATTTGAGGCATAATCAACATTTTAAAAGCAGATATTCTGCCCATCCAGGATACTTCCTTCTCAGAGATCCTTTTGAGTTGGGCTTCAATTTTTTCAATCAGTGAGGGGAAATTAGCTTTGATAAGCGTAGAGATACTACTCGTAAGGGTGATACCAAGGTATTTGATAGAGCCCGAACTCCAGGTGTAGGGTAATCGGGATAGTAGGCAATTCTTGATATGAGGTGGTACCCCCAAGTCAAGGATAAGAGATTTTGTAAAATTGACTTTGTAATATGAAACCTTTCCAAATGACATTAAAACATTGTGAACTTCAGGCAAAGATTCAGCAGGGTTGGTCAATAGTAGTATCACATCATCAGCAAAAAGACTGATGGTGTGATTTTCATGGTCAAATTGAAAACCCGAAATCTTTAGATTAGACCTGATGGCTTCGGCTAGGGGTTCTATTATTAGATTGAAGATTGACGGGGATAGAGGGCAACCCTGCCGTGTACCATTTGTCATAGGGAAAGACTCTGAAAGAAATCCTGAAGAGTACACTCGAGCAGAGGGACAAGAGTATAAGGCCAATATCGCAGATGAGATAGAGCCCTGGAAACCAAATTTCTGTAGAACCATTTCCATGCACGTCCAGTGTACTCGATCGAACGCCTTCTCTGCATCAATGGACAACAACAGAGAAGGCGTTCGAGTCTTTCCAGCATGGTATATAATATCAATGATACGCCTGGTGGCATCAGAGGCCTGTCTCCCCCTCACAAAGCCCATCTGGTCGCTTCGAACAAGTGTAGGGATGATATGTTTTAATCTTGTGGCTAAGAGTTTTGCATAAATTTTGGTGTCAGTGTTAAGGAGGGAAATAGGCCTAAAGTTCTCGGGTGTGTCTGGGGTTTTACCAGGTTTTGGAATTGTTACTATGTGGGCTCTTAACATTTCTTGGGGAAGAGAAGTGCTGGATATAAAATTGTTGAATACTGTTGACATATATGGTGTCAAAACTGCTTGGAATGTTTTGAAATATTCGTTGGAAAAACCATCGGGACCTGGTGATTTCCCTATGGGAAGGGAGTGTATGACTTTCAGTATCTCCTGAGGTGTGATAGGCAAGTTAAGATCTTCCAATTGTTGGGATGTTAGAGAGGGAAGTTTCAGCGTATGAAGAAAGGATTGAATCTCATGTATACTAGGTTGGGGAGTATTAGCATCTTTTTTGAGGTTATACAGAGAGCCGTAGTATTTTGCAAATAAATCAGCAATTTTTTGGGGGTTTGTGACCTTGTGTAGGGAGAGTGGGTCAGTGAGGAAAGCTATTCTAGATTTATTGCGCATAACTTTCAATCTATTTGCTAAGTATTTGCCTGCTTTATTGGCATTGTTATAATGATTGAGTTTAAGCCTTCTCAAGTGTTTATCATATTGTTGCGATAATAGTTCTCAAAGTTTTTCTCTAAGGTCTTTCAATTTGGCGGTCAAGGGAGGGGATGGTGATTGTTTATTACTGTTCTCAGTATCCTTTAGGTCACTGAGGACATCTTGGATTTTTTTAGATCTTTTTCTTTTTTCTATTGCCCCTATTTGTATGATAATACCTCGTATAACTGCCTTGTGAGCATTCCACAAGGTATTGGGATCATTTACAGAGTCTGAATTAAGGCGGAAATAGTTATTAAGGTGTTCGGTAATGGATTTTTGGTGGTGTGGATTTAGTATAGACCCCTCTTTCTACAATTGACAAGGAGATGGCAGCGTGGTCAGACCACGTAATGTCATGAATTGATGTTTTATCTATGTCCTGCAGTAGCCACTTGTCTGTCAAGAACATGTCTATTCTCGAGTAGGAACCATGTCTCCCTGAAAAAAAAGTATAGTCGCGTTCATTTGAATGAAGGCATCTCCATGCATCAAATAGTTCTTCTGAGTGTAGAAGCGGTAAAAGTGTTGGAACTCCTCTTGTCCTTCTAGGTGAGGAGTCAATCATTGGATCTGAAATAATGTTAAAATCACCGCACACCAATAGTCTGCCATATTGTAAAAAATTAGCTCTCTTAAGCACTCTTCGTATGAATCTCAACTGGTGGGTGTTAGGAGCGTAAAGTGAGACTATGGTATATGGTTTAGCATTTATGTCACCAGCAATTATCACGTATCTGCCTTTAACATCAGTGATAACATCCTTAGGTTTGAAAGCTATAGAATTTTTGAACGCTATCAGGACACCTCCTCTTTTGGCCGTCGGGTTGGAAGCAGTATAGATAGTAGGAAAGTCTCTATGAGTAAATTGTGGAGTTTTATTCGTTTGGAAGTGTGTTTCTTGCACACATAGGATATCCGTGTTGGATTTGTGAACCTCTTTCCATAGCGAAAATCTTTTTGCCGGGTGGTTTAGTCCCCTAGCATTCATAGACAAAATCTTGATCACCATAGTGAGGTTGGTACAGCAGTGTGGTTAACAATCGTGGTTTGGTACTCACATATCAGGTAGGGATCGTTGCCGTTGGCATCCAGAAAGACAGTTGTGACAAGAAGAGGTTTGGTACCGGACCTTGCAAAGGAGGAGATGTCCTGAGGGAACCTGTGCATATTATGAAAACAAACAAACAAGGTAGAAACAAAAAAAGCATAAACAGTTAACCAAATAATGTTAAGAAATGGATCCATCAACTGATCCTATCGCAGACGTAGCTGCTATTAAGCTAACAGGGGGAAAAGGAGCTGCCGTGTAGCAACTCTATACCGGAGATGTTCTAGGTAGGGCTTGAGTTAAACTTGGGCTTTGCTGGCGTTTGTAGATTTCTTATTTTTCTTGCGGGAGGCTACTTGCCAATCGTGTTGAATTCCTTGGGGGACATTCATGGAGCGTGGATCCGTGGTTTGATCTGGGACTATTCCCCAACGGCATAGTAGTGTCAAACCATCTTCCAGGTTGGATACTGAAACATCAGAACCATCATGGGTAATCACCAAGGTAGCAGGGTATTTCCATTTGTGTGGCACTGAGTGGTTTCTTAACGGTTTGGTGATTGATAATAGATTTCTACGGCGTTGCAAAGTATGCCTGGAAAGGTCAGGCAGGACTCTGAGATTTCCGTATTGTTGGGGGAGGCTCCCTGGTCTACGTGATGTTTGTAAAATAACGTCTTTCACATGAAAAAAATGGATCCTGAGTAAAACATCTCTAGGGATTTCGTCAGGGAGAAATGACGGTTTAGGGATCCTATGTATGCGGTCGATTAGGAGATCTTGGGCTGTTGCTTCTGGTAGCATTGAGGAAAATAAAGTTTGTGCATATTGGAGGAGCTGATTAGGAGGCACTGTCTCAGGCACACCCCTTAGTTTGAGGTTATTCCTCCTAGATCTGTCCTCGAGGTCCGCCATTTTGTCTTTGATCCATGCAATCTCATCTTTCTGACTGGAATGTGCATCCACCATAACATTGTGTGATGAGGCAAAATTCTCCATTCTGTGTTCTATTGTGTCCACCCTGGTACCCAGAGTATGTACCTCTCTCTGACATTCATTTAAACCTCTGTACAGATCTGCTTGTAGGGAAGAGCGAAGAGAGAGCAGCATTTCCTTGAGCATTGTGTCAGAAATTGGTTTATCAGCTGTAGGAAAATTTGCTATGGGATCCCCTTCACTTTCCCTAGGGTTAAGAGAGGCCTGAGAGTGGGTGGTCATTTCCATGGCGCATTCTGGCCTATGTGGGGAGTCTCTCCTCAGTTTAGACTTAACCGGGCTTCTGGTAGTGGGACTCGGGGTTCCTGAGGGAGTACCACTCAGTGTGTCACTCTGGAGCGAGCCATCGTGTCGCATACCTTCAATGAAGCAGTGCGGTATGGCCTGTATATTTCCTCTCACAGAAGCTGCGCCATGTTGAGGAGTCCCGCTCGCCGTGAGGGGAATGAATTTTTCCATCTTTTGAGGCTGTAGCGTTTTTTTGCGGTTCCTTCCCATCACCGCGTCGTTCAGTGAAGATTCACGAACAAACGGGACGTTCCAACGATCGAAACGCCCTCTGTGTGCGCTGTTGTGGGCTGAAAATCTCCGGTATGTCACGGAGCTCCCAGGTTAAGCGGCCATCTTAGAGGCCGGTAGCCACGCCCCCTTGACAGGAAATTATCTTGACCCACCACACTATGACAGATCTCTGACCACCTGCTGTTTGTAAACAAACTGGCTAAAGATCCTGTGTGACATCATTGACGTATTACATGCGACCCAGATATCTGCCCCCCCCAAGAAAATGGGGTATGTGCTACCCCTTATTACTCATTCTCAAAAAATGTCCTAAATAATAAAATTTCAATAAATAGTAAACAATGCCTTTGAATGTAAACCCGTAATATTTAAGTTGTCCAGCTATGTTTATCCAGTGTGAAACACGATGGCCCACTGACAAAATGGTGTCACCTAACTGCATTACCAACACAAATGACAGATCCTCTGCTGTCTTCTGTTTGTAAACAAACTGTATGTGGATGCTGAGTGATGTAATTGGCCAAATATAAGTGTATAATAATCAGGGAGTATTTTGGATCTCTCACGATCACTTTTTGTGATGAAAATAAAAGACGTTTTATGTGACGAAACAAAACGACGTTTTTCAAACTTCATTTTCCAAAACGACGTTGCATACACACCATCGTTTTTCCAAAATGCTCTAGCAAAGCGTGGTGACACCACGTTCGACGGCACTCTGTTCCATTGCAGCTCCGTCTCATAACTTGCTTCTGAGCATGTGCGGGTTTAAAAACGTTGTTTTTAACGTCATTTTGCCCACACACGATCACTTTTTATGACACAAAAAATGACATTTTGATAAACGACAAAAAAAATTCAAGCATGTTCGAATTTTTTTTTGTTGTTTTTTTGAAGACATAAAACAACGTTTTGCCCACACACGATCATTTTAAATGACGTTTTTGAAAACGTCGTTTTTTTTCATCACAAAAAGTGATCGTGTGTACGCGGCATAAGAGTAATGCCGTGTACACATGGTCGTTTTTTCTGATGAAAAAAACGACGTTTTAAAAAACGTCATTTAAAATGATCGTGTGTGGGCAAAACGTCGTTTTATGTCTTAAAAAAAAAACCAGCAAAAAAAAATTCGAACATGCTTGAAATTTTTATGTCGTTTTTCTGAATGTCATTTTTTGTGTCATTTAAAATGATCGTGTGTGGGCAAAACGACATTTAAAACATTGTTATTAAACCCGCGCATGCTCAGAAGCAAGTTATGAGACGGGAGCTTGAATGGAACAGAGTGCCGTCGAACGTGGTGTACGTAACCACGCTTTGCTAGAGCATTTTCAGAAAACAATGGTGTGTAGGCAACATCGTTTTTTAAAATGAAGTTTGAAAAACGTTGTTTTGTTTCGTGAGAAAAAACAACGTTTTTTTACATCACAAAAAGTGATTGGGTGTACGCGGCATAAGATTGTTAGATTACTAGCCTAATAATGGGTAGCTTTAATTTACCAAGTTATTGTAAATAGCTATGAATAAAGCAGCACTGCTCATTTATTTAAGTGGAGGACTCCTTTAACACAGAAAAACTATTTAAATCTTTGAAAAAAAGTTCTCATGATATTACAAGTTAAGTTCACTGTGTTTACAACTTTTGTTCAATTACAGTTCAGTTATAAGTACCTAAATACACACAACCTTAAAGTGAATGTAAACCCACTCTCATCCTTTCCAAACTACTGCCATAGTGCTGATCTATTAGGATATAGATGCCTCCTGCATGTATCCTCACCTGTCAAATATCTCCCCTCTGTCTGTTATAAGAACTGAAACTGCAGATTCTGTGGGTGGATCTGTTGTCTGGAGCTCTGTGGGTGGAGTTGTGACATCAGTAGACTCCTCGTCCTCCTCTACACTCCCCTTACACTAAATTATGCTATGAAAACTAACACCCAGTCAAAATCCAGAAAAGTAACCACATGACTTCAGAAAAGTAGTGGGGATGAGAATTAAAAAATAATGCCTGTCTCCAAGCTAGTGCATGAGATTTGTAAATAACCTGTCACTCACAGCAAGGGGGCGGAACGGACTAAGGTTTTTCTCTGTAAGTCCGTTTTATTTCACTGAACAATAAAAGAGGATTGCTCAGAGCTGGATTAACTCTGTGTGGCAAGACTGGGCACAGATGATATGAAATCTTATACCAGTGGTCTCCAAACTTTCTAAACAAAGGGCCAGTTTACGGTCCTTCAGACTTTAGGGGGGCCAGACTAAGGCCATTGGGAGTAAAAAATGTCCAGTGGGAGTAAATAATACTATATCTTTGGTGACAGTGGAAGGACTAGTGCCCCATCGCTGGTGTTAATGGAAAGAAATGATGGTGTCAGTTGGAGGAATAGCGCCCCATTGGTGTCAGCAACAAGAATTATGCCCCATTTAAATTTGATGAAATAATGCCCCAAGGGCCGCATTAAGGCAATCAAAGGGCCACATCTGGCCCGAGGGCCGCAGTTTGGAGACCCCTGTCTTATACTGTACATTGTGACATCAAAGAATAAAAATTATTTTTTGGGGGTTTACATCCAATTTAAAAAAAGTCTTTCTATGATATGGTTTGCTAGAATCTTTTTATTGAAGAAAATGTAAGCACTATTGTGGAGATTAGAATGTGTTTGCAGTCATACCATTTTTTTGTGTAAATAATCTCCTATAGGGGGCGTGGCCAAGATGGCAACCGAGCTGGACGTGTAGGAGCGGAGCTCTGCTGCAACGGAGGGGACATTATCCTGATTGATCAATCTGACCTGGCTGAGGCACCCCTCATCCTACCTGCTGGTGTTGGCTGATGGTACAGACCCGAAAGAAGAAGGCCCTTTTATATTGCCCTCCCCTATGGCCTCCCTCTCTGTGATTTCTTGGAACGTCCGGGGGCTTAATTCCAAAATCAAGCGGGCTTTGGTATTTAAATTCTTACAACGCTACTCCCCGGACGTCTGTATTCTCCAGGAGACGCACCTAGTGGGTGGCAGGGTCCTTAGCCTACGCAAACCCTGGGTGGGCCATTATTATCACGCTACTCACTCTACTAGAGCTCGGGGGGTTAGCATTCTTATCCGTAAGTCCCTGCCGTTCGTGCTGCTGGACCTGCATCTGGACCCTGGGGGCAATTATGTACTGCTTCATGCTGAGTTTGCTGGTGTGCCAATGGTTCTGGTTGGCCTCTATAACCCCCCCCTGCTAGTATAGGTCTCCTCAATAAGATAGCGCAATTGGTGGTGACGTTCTCAGCCAGAGCGGTGCTTCTGGCGGGTGACTTCAATATGGTGCCCTGCCCTACTCTGGATGGAATGTCCCCCGGTTTGGTGTTGGATTCTCCGCTCTCCCGATGGGCCGAGGCGTTTGGTCTCACGGACGTCTGGAGGTGGAGGAATCCGGGGATCAGGGGTTACACTTGCAGCTCTGCCACGCACACAGCCATGTCGCGAATTGACCTTTTCTATGCTAGCGGCCCGATCTTGGCCAATGTACAGGATGTCCTGGTCCTCCCTAGGGGAATATCTGATCATGCTCCCATCCTGCTCCGGTTAAACACTGGGAGGGCTCCCGGGGTGGGCCTATGGCATCTCTCAAGGTTTTGGGTGTCGGATGAGCGGGTGGAGCCTGAGATGGAGACCTCCATAGCGGAATTCTGGTCCTCTGTTGCCCCTGGGGAGGAGTCCTCGGATCGGTGGGAGGGCTTTAAACTACAGGTTAGGGGTTCTTATGACTCCCTTATCAGATCGGTGCGGGTCTCCTCCCGGGCCTCATTGGCCCAGGCAGAGGAGAGGGCGCAGTCATTGGAGGCGCAGTTTGTGGCCACGGGAGAGGAACGACAGAGGATGGACTTAATGGTGGCGGTGCGGGAGGTCCAGCTTCTTAGAATGGCGGCTGCCAAGAAACAACTCCTTTACCAATCCCAAAGGGTAATCGAACAGGGTGAGAAGACGGGACGTCTACTGGCTTGGCTTTCCAGAGACTCTGCCAATTCTGTCCCTATCGCTCACATTTGCCGGGGGCCTGGCGAACTGGTGTCTGACCCCCGGGAAATTAATGCCTGCTTCGCGGCCTACTACGAGGAGTTGTACTCCTCCCGAGTGGACTACACTTTTGAGGAGCTGGGCTTTTTTCTGGGTGGGCTAGACTTCCCTGTCTTGTCGGAGGAGGCCCGCCGGGCCTTGGACGCCACGATCACCCTGAAAGAAATTCAGGTGGCAGTGGCCTCCCTACAGGCGGGGAAAACTCCTGGTGATGATGGTTTGCCAGCAGAGTTCTTCAGAACGCATGGGGCTTCCCTGCTGCCGCGGTTTAGGGGGGCACTGCTGGCCTCTCTTGAGGGGCACGTGCTGCCCCCTTCTATGCAGCGGGCTGTTGTGGTGGTGATCCCAAAGCCGGGGAAGGACCCTTCCCTATGCTCGTCCTATCGTCCGATCTCTCTTTTAAATGTTGACGCGAAGATACTCGCTAAGGTACTGGCGACTCGCCTGAATGCGGTGATACTTTCTTTGATTCATGGGGACCAGACTGGCTTCATGCCGGGTAAGGGGACGGACATCAACTTGCGGAGGCTCTTTACAGTTATTGACCGGGCGGCCGGGGGGGGGAGGGGGAGGAAGTGGTGGCCTCCTTGGACGCTGAGAAGGCCTTTGACTCGGTGGAGTGGGAATACCTGTGGGCGGTTCTTCGGAGGTTTGGCCTGGGTCCACGGTTCATATCCTGGATTCGGTTGCTGTATGCCAACCCAACCGCTAGAGTTCGCACAAATGGTGTCCTCTCCGCGCCTTTCCCACTCCACCGGGGTACGAGGCAGGGGTGCCCCCTCTCCCCGGCACTATTTGCCCTAGCCATCGAGCCTCTGGCGATGTTGCTCCGATCCTCTCCGGAAGTTGTCGGTATACAGGTTGGCCCCATTGTTGAGAAGGTGTCCATGTATGCGGACGACACTCTCCTTTACCTTAATGACCCCCGTAGTTCCCTGTCAGCCGCCTTACTCCTTATTGATGTCTTTGGTAGGTTCTCGGGTATAAGGGTTAATTGGGACAAGTCGGTCCTCTTCTCTCTGCGCGGCTCCCCCCCTCCTTCTCCCCTGCCGGCCCCCCTTCAGTGGGTGGACGATTTTAAATACCTGTGCATTCGGGTCCGGCGACGCCTCCACGACTATGTTGAGTCTAATGTGCAACCCATTTTTCAGCAGTTCCTCCTAAAGTGTGCGACCTGGAAGACCCTGCCCCTCACGCCGGTGGGTAGAGTCAACTTAGTTAAGATGACCTTCCTCCCCAAGTTTCTATACGTGTTCAGGCACACACCGATAGGTATCCCCAGGGCCTTTTTTTCTAAGCTGGATCGGGTGGTCGGCTCGTTTATCTGGCAGGCCACGGTCCCGCGGGTGGGTAGGCCGATACTGCAGCTCCCCTTGTCGGAGGGAGGTCTGGCCCTCCCTAACTTTCAGAAATACTACTGGGCGGCCGTCCTGGTGTCGGTCCGATGGTGGTTTGCGCAGGACTGTGCCAACCCGGCAACTACCCTCGAGGCAGCGGTTTTGGGGTCTTATACCGAATTGAGTAATTTGGCATATCGCGGGGTCAGGGCTAGCCCACTAATTACTATGCCTATGAAGACCACGGTGACGGTGTGGGGACAGGTTTCGAGGCTTCTGGTTCGGCCCGGAACCTTCTCCCCCCACGTCCCCTTGTGGGGGAACCCATCTTTGCCTCACCTGAGGACTGTGCCGGACCCGCAGTTGTGGGCAAGATACGGGGTCAAAACACTCCGAGATATCATGCCGGAGGGTCGATTGCTCACTTTTGCGTCCTTGAAAGGTAAGTTTGGGCTACCTCCCTGGATGTTTTTTCGATTCCTCCAGCTCCGGCATGCGGTCCGAGCGCAGTTCCCGGACCCTATTCAGGTAGAGCCCCACTCGGTGGAGCGAGTCCTCTCCTCACGCTTCACAGATAGAACGCTTTCGTCTATCTATTTTAGACTGACCTGTGCGACGGGCCCTGGGGCTTCGCGGGCTTTTTCGGCCTGGCAAAGAGATCTGCCGGCCCTCACGACTGAGGACTGGTCCGAGGGTATGCAGCAGTGCACCCCCCTTATGATTTCGGCGAGGGAACGATTTATACAATTGAAGTTCATCCACAGGGTTTACTATACGCCACAGAGGCTGGCGGTGATTTACCGCACCTCTGAGGATAAATGCCCTAGGTGTAGGTCAGAAGTGGGAAATTGTATACATATGGTTTGGCTCTGCCCACGGATTCAGGTATTTTGGGAGCAAGTGGTAGCTGATATGACCTCGATTTGTGGCATGGCTGTTGCGTTGGACCCCTTGATACTGCTGCTAGGGATCACCGATAACCTGCCGATAACCTGGATGGCGAGACCGTTAGGTTCTTCACCGTGCCCGAGGACGCTGCTAGATGGCTTGATACCCTGCCCCGTGGCTGAACTGACTATCCTGGTAACTGCGTGAGTACTGCCTTGTTTGATTGTTTACCCTGGTTGCCACCGGTCCTATCCCCTTTCTGCCTACTGTTCTCCTGCCCGGGGTCCTGGGACTGATGAGTGCCCCCTGGCGGAGTGTGGCCTTGCCTGTCCCCCCTGTGAGGTGTCCCCCCTGTCTGAACACTGCTCTCCCCGTCCGGGGATGGGGGGTTGTTTTTTTTTTTTTTTTTTTTTTTTTTTGAGGCCTGCCGTTTACCTCCTTCCCCTGGTGACACCTCCTGCTGGACATCTGCCTTTGGTGCTTCGGATTCCAATGGGGTTCGGGGAGCCCTGACCCTAGCTTTTGGGGGGTGGGGGGCTGTGATTGGCTGCATATCCTGACGGGACCCCTGGAGGTTATTTTATGTTACTGTTCACTGCCCGGGCAACAGCATTGTACTACTCCTGACCCTGGGGCGGCTCGGCCGGGATGGACTCTACCACGCAGGGCAGTCGCGGATCCGGTTTATCTGAGGACTGCTATTGGCAACTACCGGTTAAGGACCGTGCCCCTGGCTCCGCCAGGAGACTGTTTTATCTTTTCCTTTTGAGTCCCGCTCTGTTGGCGGCATCTCTGCTGACGACCTGTGCACCTAGTGCTCGGACTGCACTTGCCTACTTGACTAATGTTCATGACCCTATGTGGTTAACAACCACTACTGTTGGGGGGATCCAGGTACATTCTGGTTCTGATGAATGTACAGGGAGGGGGGGAGTTGGGGAAGCTGTTTATTTTATTTATTTTTTCTCTCTGGTTTTGTTTTTGTTTTTAATTTCTGTTTTAGTACTGTTTGAAGGAATGTTGTCAACATGCAATGCAGGTTCTATACAGGCTGGTTCAGGTGGTGGGGGGCGCTGTCCTTGGATGGTGGCCCCTGAGCCTATTGCTCCGGGGGTCGTGGATGCGGGTCTGGGGGTTCCTCCGGCCCTTTTATATTGCCCTCCCCTATGGCCTCCCTCTCTGTGATTTCTTGGAACGTCCGGGGGCTTAATTCCAAAATCAAGCGGGCTTTGGTATTTAAATTCTTACAACGCTACTCCCCGGACGTCTGTATTCTCCAGGAGACGCACCTAGTGGGTGGCAGGGTCCTTAGCCTACGCAAACCCTGGGTGGGCCATTATTATCACGCTACTCACTCTACTAGAGCTCGGGGGGTTAGCATTCTTATCCGTAAGTCCCTGCCGTTCGTGCTGCTGGACCTGCATCTGGACCCTTGGGGCAATTATGTACTGCTTCATGCTGAGTTTGCTGGTGTGCCAATGGTTCTGGTTGGCCTCTATAACCCCCCCTGCTAGTATAGGTCTCCTCAATAAGATAGCGCAATTGGTGGTGACGTTTTCGGCCAGAGCGGTGCTTCTGGCGGGTGACTTCAATATGGTGCCCTGCCCTACTCTGGATGGAATGTCCCCCGGTTTGGTGTTGGATTCTCCGCTCTCCCGATGGGCCGAGGCGTTTGGTCTCACGGACGTCTGGAGGTGGAGGAATCCGGGGATCAGGGGTTACACTTGCAGCTCTGCCACGCACACAGCCATGTCGCGAATTGACCTTTTCTATGCTAGCGGCCCGATCTTGGCCAATGTACAGGATGTCCTGGTCCTCCCTAGGGGAATATCTGATCATGCTCCCATCCTGCTCCGGTTAAACACTGGGAGGGCTCCCGGGGTGGGCCTATGGCGTCTCTCAAGGTTTTGGGTGTCGGATGAGCGGGTGGAGCCTGAGATGGAGACCTCCATAGCGGAATTCTGGTCCTCTGTTGCCCCTGGGGAGGAGTCCTCGGATCGGTGGGAGGGCTTTAAACTACAGGTTAGGGGTTCTTATGACTCCCTTATCAGATCGGTGCGGGTCTCCTCCCGGGCCTCATTGGCCCAGGCAGAGGAGAGGGCGCAGTCATTGGAGGCGCAGTTTGTGGCCACGGGAGAGGAACGACAGAGGATGGACTTAATGGTGGCGGTGCGGGAGGTCCAGCTTCTTAGAATGGCGGCTGCCAAGAAACAACTCCTTTACCAATCCCAAAGGGTATTCGAACAGGGTGAGAAGACAGACGGGACGTCTACTGGCTTGGCTTTCCAGAGACTCTGCCAATTCTGTCCCTATCGCTCACATTTGCCGGGGGCCTGGCGAACTGGTGTCTGACCCCCGGGAAATTAATGCCTGCTTCGCGGCCTACTACGAGGAGTTGTACTCCTCCCGAGTGGACTACACTTTTGAGGAGCTGGGCTTTTTTCTGGGTGGGCTGGACTTCCCTGTCTTGTCGGAGGAGGCCCGCCGGGCCTTGGACACCACGATCACCCTGAAAGAAATTCAGGTGGCAGTGGCCTCCCTACAGGCGGGGAAAACTCCTGGTGATGATGGTTTGCCAGCAGAGTTCTTCAGAACGCATGGGGCTTCCCTGCTGCCGCGGTTTAGGGGGGCACTGCTGGCCTCTCTTGAGGGGCACGTGCTGCCCCCTTCTATGCAGCAGGCTGTTGTGGTGGTGATCCCAAAGCCGGGGAAGGACCCTTCCCTATGCTCGTCCTATCGTCCGATCTCTCTTTTAAATGTTGACGCGAAGATACTCGCTAAGGTACTGGCGACTCGCCTGAATGCGGTGATACTTTCTTTGATTCATGGGGACCAGACTGGCTTCATGCCGGGTAAGGGGACGGACATCAACTTGCGGAGGCTCTTTACAGTTATTGACCGGGCGGCCGGGGGGGAGGGGGAGGAAGTGGTGGCCTCCTTGGACGCTGAGAAGGCCTTTGACTCGGTGGAGTGGGAATACCTGTGGGCGGTTCTTCGGAGGTTTGGCCTGGGTCCACGGTTCATATCCTGGATTCGGTTGCTGTATGCCAACCCAACCGCTAGAGTTCGCACAAATGGTGTCCTCTCCGCGCCTTTCCCACTCCACCGGGGTACGAGGCAGGGGTGCCCCCTCTCCCCGGCACTATTTGCCCTAGCCATCGAGCCTCTGGCGATGTTGCTCCGATCCTCTCCGGAAGTTGTCGGTATACAGGTTGGCCCCATTGTTGAGAAGGTGTCCATGTATGCGGACGACACTCTCCTTTACCTTAATGACCCCCGTAGTTCCCTGTCAGCCGCCTTACTCCTTATTGATGTCTTTGGTAGGTTCTCGGGTATAAGGGTTAATTGGGACAAGTCGGTCCTCTTCTCTCTGCGCGGCTCCCCCCCTCCTTCTCCCCTGCCGGCCCCCCTTCAGTGGGTGGACGATTTTAAATACCTGTGCATTCGGGTCCGGCGACGCCTCCACGACTATGTTGAGTCTAATGTGCAACCCATTTTTCAGCAGTTCCTCCTAAAGTGTGCGACCTGGAAGACCCTGCCCCTCACGCCGGTGGGTAGAGTCAACTTAGTTAAGATGACCTTCCTCCCCAAGTTTCTATACGTGTTCAGGCACACACCGATAGGTATCCCCAGGGCCTTTTTTTCTAAGCTGGATCGGGTGGTCGGCTCGTTTATCTGGCAGGCCACGGTCCCGCGGGTGGGTAGGCCGATACTGCAGCTCCCCTTGTCGGAGGGAGGTCTGGCCCTCCCTAACTTTCAGAAATACTACTGGGTGGCCGTCCTGGTGTCGGTCCGATGGTGGTTTGCGCAGGACTGTGCCAACCCGGCAACTACCCTCGAGGCAGCGGTTTTGGGGTCTTATACCGAATTGAGTAATTTGGTATATTGCGGGGTCAGGGCTAGCCCACTAATTACTACGCCTATGAAGACCACGGTGACGGTGTGGGGACAGGTTTCGAGGCTTCTGGTTCGGCCCGGAACCTTCTCCCCCCACGTCCCCTTGTGGGGGAACCCATCTTTGCCTCACCTGAGGACTGTGCCGGACCCGCAGTTGTGGGCAAGATACGGGGTCAAAACACTCCGAGATATCATGCCGGAGGGTCGATTGCTCACTTTTGCGTCCTTGAAAGGTAAGTTTGGGCTACCTCCCTGGATGTTTTTTCGATTCCTCCAGCTCCGGCATGCGGTCCGAGCGCAGTTCCCGGACCCTATTCAGGTAGAGCCCCACTCGGTGGAGCGAGTCCTCTCCTCACGCTTCACAGATAGAACGCTTTCGTCTATCTATTTTAGACTGACCCGTGCGACGGGCCCTGGGGCTTCGCGGGCTTTTTCGGCCTGGCAAAGAGATCTGCCGGCCCTCACGACTGAGGACTGGTCCGAGGGTATGCAGCAGTGCACCCCCCTTATGATTTCGGCGAGGGAACGATTTATACAATTGAAGTTCATCCACAGGGTTTACTATACGCCACAGAGGCTGGCGGTGATTTACCGCACCTCTGAGGATAAATGCCCTAGGTGTAGGTCAGAAGTGGGAAATTGTATACATATGGTTTGGCTCTGCCCACGGATTCAGGTATTTTGGGAGCAAGTGGTAGCTGATATGACCTCGATTTGTGGCATGGCTGTTGCGTTGGACCCCTTGATACTGCTGCTAGGGATCACCGATAACCTGCCCACCACGACCCACAAAAAACTGTTTATTTTCTACTCTGCCTTTTATGCCAGAAAGGCGATCCTGCTCCAGTGGAAGGCTTCAGAGCCCCCTGGGCTGTCCCTTTGGCGTAAGCTGATCAATGACACTCTGCCCCTATACAAGCTAACATACATGGGGCGTAACTGCCCTCAGAAGTTCGAAAAAATTTGGGCGGCATGGGTGGCGGCCCGACGCCTAACGGTTTGACATGACCTGTTACTTGCAAGTCCTTCGCCCCCTTGGCGGGGGCGGAGGACCCTTTCAGCTCCCCCCTCCCTCTCTTCCCCTCCCCTCCTCCTCCTAATTGATGGATGATTTATGGTGTCGGGGGTGCTGTGCTTCCTCCCCCTCCCTCCCTACTCCTCTTCCCCTCCCCCCCTGCCCTTCTCCCTCTTAAATTTATATTTTTAAATTTAAATTTACAATTACTTATTAGGAACGCTGGTTGTGTGTCTAGCCTGTACTTCCCAATGTGAATACCTCTGGATGTCTTGATGCTCTGAGCTGTACTACCTGTACTGTATAAGCCTGTAATCGTGTGACTATTTCAATAAATATTCCTTCTGTTAAAAAAAAATAATCTCCTATATTTAGCATTCCTACTGCCAGAATAAATCTTGACCTAGAAGTAGTAAATTAATGTATTTAGTCAATAAATAAACACATTTTTTTATGTTTTTGGTTACATTTCAGCTATTAGATATAACTTATGTTTTATAATTTCTTTCAGTTGCAAGCACAAGTTTTATTTGGAAAAACTACCAAATACAAGCATTATTATTCCATTTCACAATGAAGGGTGGACATCTCTACTTAGGACCATACACAGTGTGATTAACAGAACTCCAGACAGTCTCATAGAAGAAATTATCTTGGTGGATGACTTCAGTGACAGAGGTAAGTTATCAGTTTACATTTTGTAAAGCAGACTACTCTACAGTTGCATGTATTGTGCAATAGTGAAAATGGTGTTGTTATCTGCATTTAGAAATAAATAATTGTAACATAGTAAAGCCAAATTTTTTGATGACATAATTAAAGAATCTCTGTCAGTAACAAGTATTTTTTATAATGCTACACATGCACATTAATACTTACCTGCACTGCTGCCTATGCCACCGAGCATCACTTCAATCCTGAGTAATCCAGTGCTTAGACTAACACTTCTGGGAGTGTCAATTTTCTGGAACCCCTGCAACAATCAATGATTCTTACTACTGACCTCCATGTCATTAATCTCTCCTTTAATGCATAGTACTTAGCAGGAGAAACCACTGTGGAGGACCTAGATAATTGACACTTCTGAAAGTGTTGGCCTCAGAAGAAATTTTAGCAGTGCTCACCATTGAATCAGTGCTCAGCAGCACAAGTTGCAGTATAGGTAAGTATTCCTTATCTTATTGTCATGTATGCTGAGTCTTTTTAAAGCCTAGTTCCAAGTTTTTAAACAGCTTTTGGGGGGTTTCAAAAAGCTGGAGTTCTGCTTTAAGCAACATATAACGTTTTTACAAACTATGCCTAGTTAAAATGAAAAAAAAGCATCCATATTTTACTTTATATCTTCCTTTTCCCAGCCATTGGTGAAACCAACATTGGGACTGTTGGGAAGTATGAGTGTTTAGGGAGTTCCTGGAATTGCTTTGGTATGGAGCAGCTAATGTAAATTCTAGATTGTGGCTTCTTTGGTTTTGCGATGAAGAATTTTAAATCATTTGGTAAGATTAAAGTAAGATTATACTTAGACTTTAGTGACTTGAGAGCAAACTAATGTAAAATGTCAAAGGATGTAGTAACAAAGTCTACATTATTCATTTGATAATTCTTCTGTCTTGTTTATTTTAGAACTTAGCCATTTACAATGTGATATATTGTTGTAAGAGCAAAGAATGAATACTCAGTAGATTTTAATTAAAGTTCATGGAGGTAACAGAATAAAAATTTGAATAATTATTTGCTAAAATTATTATACAGTTAAAGGATTTTGAAATTTGTGAATTTATGAAACTCTTGACAGCTTAGTTTTATCTACTCATTAAGTAATCAAATTAGTTATGCATCCATATAGACATTGAACTAACAATCCCTATGTTCATTGTCTTACCACCACTTTCCTGTTACAGCAGCTGTATTTGGTATATGAATATGACTGCATAGGATCTAGATCCACTGCACTCAGTAACCAGCACTCAGGAACAGACCAGGTCTGCTATGTCCTCTCTTCCTTCTGCAATATAGGTATATGAAAGAACACACAGCTATGCCAACACAGGGCACTGGAATGTAAAGCAGAATTTTCAAGAGCAAAAATATTCTTTAAGGCAATTACAGTATAAGCAAAAAAACTGTTCCCATTTATTATACTAAAAATTCTCATTTTTAAATGTGAGCAACATTTCCCAACTGCATTGACCAGTGTAAAAGCATGCACCGGCAGCCAAAGGACAGTTATTGAACTAACTGGAGTGTTTACAATATATGGTGGGCAGAAAAAGAAATCCAGGCAGTTTACCAATCATGTTAGTGTCTTATATTATATATTTTTTCTTACCTTACAATACATTACGCCAGACATTATTAGTGTCGAGAGACATTGTTAAATGTAGTCCTGTTTACTTATTATATTGTTGTTTTAGTAGGTAGCATACAGTGAAGCACTTAATGTGGTAAAACATAAAAAAGCACCAGGATTAACGTGTTAACATGTTATAGTAGAGGTCATTATCAACACCCAATTTAAAGACTAGATAAAAGGAGGCCAAACCAGTGAAAAGACAAATTGTGCCATTGGACTGCATCCTTAAGGCCATTTATACCTTAAAGCTCAACTTTGGTCTAGTTTTTTTCTTGTCCCTCTAAGTTTAAAAAAAAAAAACAACTCTGGCTGGAATACTCACTTTTAATCTGAAGTTTGCCAAAAGATACTGTACAGTATTCTTAGTTTTTTGGGTTAAGAGATTGAGGAATGTCTGGTAATGCAGAGCATCACAGCCCAACACTTACACATTTTACCCTGCACTTACAACAGTGTACAGGCATACCCCACTTTTAATTACACAATGGGGTTTATTTACTAAAGCTGGAAAGAGCAAAATCGGGCTCACTTCTGCATACAAACCAATGAGCTTCCAGGTTTTATTACCAAACCTTAATTGAACAAGCTGCGGTAAGAAGCTCATTGGTTTATATGCAGAAGTGTGTCTGATTTTGCACTCTCCCGCTTTAGTAAATAAACCCCATTGTGTACTTAAAAGTGTGGTATGCCTGTATTGCAGAGAGCAAAACTGGTTTCACAACAGCTCTTCCCTCTGATTCATCCAGGACTACCTGCTACTTGGTAAAAATGAGGAAGACTCCTCTTGCATGGCTGGCCAGAAGTCATCTATACAAGCATGCATAAAGAGTATTTTTGACTGTTGGATTGTTTCAAAACTACTACATGAAATGTCTGTGGGCATTTTACATTGATCTTACTATAAGAATTCTGTAGCAAGTTTATGATATAGAAAAAAAAGTGTTCTATGAAAAACACACCTGTTTTATAAGTGTTATTCATGCTATAGACATTGGCAATTTATGAACTATGATATATATTTATTCATTTAAAAATGTACTTCAGGCATTTATATAGCACCATTAATTTACTTTGTATACTAAGCGATCACATTAGTTCCAGCCCTAAAGGATCCAACAATCTAAGGTTGCTATCCCACATGCGCACACACACACATCAAGGCCAATTTTAGATAGGAATTCAAACATGATTATGGATTTGCTCTTCTAAGGCCGTGTACACACGATCAAATCTATCTGCTAGAAAGGTCGGCCCGACCGTCCCAGCAGACAGATTCGATCGTGTGTACGGGCGAGCCGACGGATTTGGCCACTCGACAGATTTCAAAGCATGCTTTGAAATCTGTCGGCTGGGAACCCGTCGGACCGATATGTCTGCTGGTTAGTACGCTAACCAGCAGACATATCTTCTCGCACATGCGTCGAATTGATTTGACGCATGCGCGGAAGTAATTCACTTCCTGGTGCGGTGACGTGGCGGCGTCAACGTCACCGCCACGTCACCGCCACGTCAGCCCACCGTCTGCCGGCGGGGATTTTGGTTTGATCGTGTGTACACGATCAAACCAATACATCCCAGCAGACAGATTTGTTCAAATCGGTCTGTCCGACCGATTTGAACAAATCTGTCTGCTCGTGTGTACGGGGCCTAAGTACGAGGCCTATTACTAAAAGCTGCAGACCCAGTAGCTATAAGGTAATGTAATATACCAAACTAAAAAAAAAAAATTTCCCAAGACCTCAACATCTAACCTGCCTTTCCACTTACCCTAATAAAAAAGGCCATACCATGCAATAAAACATACAATTTGTTCCTGAAGAATACAGTATATGAACTCATTGTACATACATTTAATAAAAAAGTGCATACATAACAGTGAGATAATAAATAATATATCCAAAACATCTTTAACAGTGAAAATATAAATATATATTCTTTCAACTTCCAAAAAAAGTCAATAAACATTATTTCCACTCTCACTGAATACAGAAAAGATTAAAAAACAAATCATATGTGCAAGATTATATCATGTCACATGTCCAGTTGCTATAAATTACCAATCCATATAAAATGCATTTTTCACTTAATTTTATATGTGCTTCCAATGAAACGCCACAGCGTGAAGTTCTACAGCCCAACACTTACACATCTACAAGTAAAAGTGTTGTTGTTTTTTTTTTCTTGCACATAACTGGGTACTCTTTGAAAATCATTTTCACCACATTCTCTTCGCCCTGGAGTAAATGTCTTTGCAAAGTAAACAGCCTATTTTTTCTTTAGTAAATCAATCCAATGTGTTCAGTAACTGCTTGTAATTCAGGGAACTGTAAAGTGTATTTACATTAGAAGAAAATAACAATTCAGGGAGCAAGTACAAGAGGAGGAACACATACACAGAAATGCTTTACTAGCACCCTGTGCACTTTGCTAGGAGTTAAAACAAGTCTAACTGTATATGTACTTTATGTCTGCCCTACCATTATGACCTTTGTTTGATATTTTGTCTGGGTCATCCAACTTCCAAAATGTATGTGTTAACCTCCTTAGTGTTATCAGTCCATACTTAATATGTGGTTTACATCCCTGGCCTTCAGAATGGCAAACATAATCTGCCCTGCTGTTACCCAGCCTTGCATGGTATAGTATATGGCTTAAAGAGGTTTTAAACCTCAGACATGAAATATGAAAAAAAAACATATCCATCTATAGTGTGTATTTGTCGTAATTAAGTGTCATTTACTTTGCTGTTTAATTTCTCTGCTATCAGCATGAATCACAGCTGAGTAAGTTTCCTGATACCAAGAGAAAAAATATGACTGGGGGGGGGGCACTCCAGCGCACAGCTTGTGACTGACAGCCTTATCTCTGTTCCTGTGTGCTGTGTGAAGGGGGTGTGTAATTCTCTCCAATAACATGAGAGCTCCCCTCTCTGAGCTATGCAGAGTGTGACTTTAGTTCTCCTCCCCCTTTTTTATAAAAGCTTTAAAAGTTCTGGACTGTGAATGGATGTAGAGAAGATAAGACTGCAGATAAACATGTACAACATATGTAGGAGGATTTGTTTCATTTCTGTGTATCACCTGAGGCCAGTCACTCCACCAAGTATATGTATGGGTTTACAACCACTTAAACGGGGTTGTCAAGTTTTATTTTTATTATCTAAATAAGTTTTATTAAGCTAGTGCATTGTTGGTTCACTTACCTTTTCCTTAAAATTGCCTTCTAAAAAAAAATGTTTTCTTTGTCTGAATTTCTCACTTCCTATTCCTCCTCAGTAAGCTGTTCTGGCTGACTAACCCCCAGCCAGAACAGCTTGGATGATGGGAGCAAGCTAACTGAGGAGAAACAGGAAGTGAGAAATTCAGACAAAGAAAAAAAAACATTTAGATTGGAAATGGAAGGAAAAGGTAAGTGAACCAACAATGCACCAGCTTAAAGAAACCTATTTAGAAAAAAAACAAAAAAACATTACAACCCCTTTAAGTCTTCTGCTTGTTCAATCGTTGTTAGACAGGCAAATAAAACTTTGAAAGTAGATTACTTGTAGTCATTAGTACTTAATGATACTTAAGATTTAACACTTAAATATATTTAAAGTCAATTTCTATCGTTATAATGATGAATACCCCTGATCTGTAAAGTCCATAAAACTCATTTAGTTTCAAGAACTGAGACAAAAGAACTAATAGATTACGGTTAGACATCCGAACAGCACCACCAGCAGAGAGTATAGAAACATTTTTGTTTAGAACAGAGTTCTTGTTAAAATTATACTTTTAAAAAGTTATGATTGCAAATCTATGCTTGGGACTGTATTAGACCAAAATGGCTGTGAATTTCAAATACAGAATTAAGATAAAACAAAAAATTATACTTTTTTTTCTGTGCAATTTATAAAAGTATTAACTTTTTTTCAACAATTTGTTAGGGTTGCCCTTGAAATGTTTTATTATACAGGGAGTTTTCATTTAATTGGACAGCCGGGTATAAGAGTGACAAGACTATAATGTGATCATATATTTGTCTTTTGGTTTGTGCGGAAGCAATTTCATTGTCTGGTCCAAGGGTTAATTGGATTGCTCCATTGTCTTTGTACTGTATAGACTACACATATCTTTTTGATCTTTCAAGGTCTTTCAGGTGTTAGATTCTACAAATATATTGTAACCTCTAGTCAACAGATACAATAGCACATATAGTAATTACCATTTTTCTGATGTCTTGCCTTTATATCATGTACTGAATATATGTACTGTAAATGTAATACAGGGGTGCTCGACTAATGCTTTCCTACATCCAGAGGGATGATTATAGGTTAGAAGTGATTGATTTTTTAATGGATAGAGTACAATACATTTAAAATAACCAGTAGAAGGGTTCAACAATTATAAAGACTTTGTAAAAGACTTGCCAGTTATGCTTGGAAAGCTATTGTTACCAAAACACATTTTTGCTCCAGTTCCTAGGACAACATTAAAATGCAATCCTTAGGTTTACTTTTTCTATTCTGAGCATCAATGGGATTGTGTGGGCAAATCTAGCGGCATATACGGGGACCCGTGCTTAATGCATATAGAAACCACAGGACTTTCTTGAGCTCTAGTAAATCCAACCATGTCCTTCTCTGCAAGCTCTTGATGCAGGCACGGTAAATAACAATAAAATTCAGTTTAACCACAAAAGTAACTGCTGATGGATCAGGAAGCAAAAACACCACCAGAACTTTCTTTAAATTACCAATCAAACTGCATGGTTATAAAATGCCAAAATAAAGCATAGTTTCACTGGGAATACTTTATAACAAATATTTTTATTACTGTGGATCATGAACAATTATATTATATTTTGTGGAAAATATGGAGCCTCAAAACATGTTAGTGTTGGCATTTTAGACCTAAAATTGTCAACTGTGCTTCTGTGGGTGCAGTGCTGGTTGCTGCATTAAGACCCCTTTCACACTGAGTGCCTGTGTCATTAGTGTTAAAGTGCCGCTAGTTTTTGTGGTGCTTTAGTGTGGTTTTTGCTGTGCTTTTTTTGGCTGCTAGCGTGGTGCAGTTTTGTTGCGCTTTCACATCACTTTGTCACAGTGCTATAAAAATGCATTGATTACTATAAAAATGCCACTGGCAGGGAAGGTGTTAACACTATCGGGCGAAGAAGGGGTTAAGTATGTTCCCTGTGTGTGTTCTAACTGAAGGGGGGGTGGGACTGACTAGGGGAAATGACTGATCGCTGTTCATACATTGTATGAACAGACAATCCATCATTTCTCCCCCTGACAGGACCGGGAGCTGTGTGTTTACACACACAGCTACCGGTTCTCGCTCTGTAACAAGCGATCGCGGGTGCCCGACGGTGATCGCGCCCACCGGGCACACACGTCGGCACCAGGGGAGAGCGGGGGGCCCCTATTGGCTGAAACGCGAGATGACGTGTAGCTACGTGATCTCGCGCAGCCGAGCTGACCTGCCACCGTATAACGGCGGCAGCTGGTCGGCAAGGAGTTAAGACTCATATCATATATTAAATAAGAAGGTGTCCTGTGCTGATGGAAAAATGTTTATAATGATAGTTGCTGCCTCCACTGTGACACCTACCTCAGTAGGGTCTAAGTATAAAATAATGTAATGTGGGTGTGGTGGTTATGGTGCTGCTCTGCGCTAGTGAAAAAGCCTTAAGTGACACGTGTTAATAAAATGATAATCTTCAATAACTCAATTAAAGTGCCTCGTGTTTAAAAACTTTGAATGAACCAAAGTGACACATGCTGATAAACCTTGATAAATGGTAATATTCAATAAAACAATTAGTGATTAATACTAGAAATTACGATTTGCTGTTGTTAAAACCCTAATAAACAAATGCATAAAGTGACACATGCTAAATAACCTAATATTGGAACCTTAACAAACAAAAATAAACATAAAGTGACACTTGCAACTGTAAATAATTGAGTGGTACAATTAATGGTGCTGAGTGAGCTGGTGATATACATTTATTAGTCCATACATTAAAAAAAAAATAGGGCTAATAGGGTTATCTGTAAGTTTTTTAGTTTTTATTTAGCCTGCTGGGTTGAATTAAAAAAAAACTATGCTTTAAGAACTTCACACCTCAACCTCCAACATGGACAGCCATAATAATCAATAGTATAGTAAGGGGCAGGTGATGTAAGAAGAAGAGCCAATGACAGTAAGCTGTTCAGGAATTGTAGATTAAGTGATCACACTATTTAAGGAACCTGTAACGTGTTAAAACAATTAAGCCTCATACACACGCTCGGTTTACTCAGCAAGAACCAGCAAGAAAACTGATGGCAGAGCTTTCTTGACAAGTATACCATGCGTGTGTACGAGGCTTTCAGGTTTCTCATCAAGAAAACTGCCTAAAATGTCGACAAGAAAAATAGAGAACCTGCTCTCTATTTTCTCGTCGTGATTTTCAGCAGTTTTTTCTGCCAATAAACCTGAGAGTGTGTATACTTACCTGTTGCTGTAGAAACCCGTGCATGCTCGAAATGACTTTGACACATGCGCGGTAACTACCTAGGCATAGGTAGGGTGCAGCAAGATGGCGGCGATGGCATTGAATGTGACGAGCGCATGCTCATTGTACGCGATAACATCACCGCGTTCTTGCCATTCAAAAGAACCCTGGTTCTTTTGAATGGAGTGTCTGTACACTTGGGCGGCAAGAGATTTTTGCCAAGAATCTCATCACTATGTTTTTTTCCTGACGAGATTCTGGCCCATGTGTACAGGGCTTCAGACCTGACACCTGAAGCTAGCATCAGTATATGTTTGCCATTTTTACTTTAACCACTTACCTACTGTGCACCTAGACCCCCTTCCTGCCCAGACAAAATATAAGCTTCCTGCACTGCGTCGCTTTAACTGACAATTGCGCGGTCGTGCGACGTGGCTCCCAAACAAAATTGGCGTCCTTTTTTCCCCACAAATAGAGCTTTCTTTTGGTGGTATTTGATCACCTCTGCGGTTTTTATTTTTTGCGCTATAAACAAAAATAGAGCGTCAATTTTTAAAAAAATGCAATATTTTTTCCTTTTTGCTATAATAAATAACCCCAAAAAATATATAAAATTTTTTTTTTTTCCCTCAGTTTAGGCCGATACGTATTCTTCTACATATTTTTGGTAAAAAAAAAATGCAATAAGCGTTTATCGATTGGTTTGCGCAAAATTTATAGCGTTTACAAAATAGGGGATAGTTTATGGCATTTTTTTTTTTTTTTTTTTTTACTATTAATGGCGGCGATCTGCGATTTTTTTATTGGGACTGCGACGTTATGGCGGACATTTCGGACACTTTTCTGACATTTTTGGGACCATTTACATTTATACAGTGAAAAATGCTATAAATATGCATTGATTACTGTATAAATGTGACTGGCAGTGAAGGGGTTAACCACTAGGGGGCGGGGAAGGGGTTAAATGTGTGTCCTATGAGTGTTCTAACTGTAGGGGGAGGGGGGGGTGACTGGGGGAGGTGACCGATTGTGTCCCTATGTACAAGGAACACAATCTGTCACCTCTCTCCCTGACAGGGACGTGCAGCTCCGTGTTTACATACAGAGCTGCACGTCCCAGCTCACTTACAGAGCAATCGCGTGTGCCCGGCGGCGATCGTTGCCGCCGGGCACTGGCACGGGATCCCCGCGGAGCGGCGGTGTGCGCGCGCGCGCCGCCGGCGACGCGCGCGCGCGCCCGCCCGCGGCTTTAAAGGGACATCACGTCATATGACGTGATGTCAGAACAATGGAGTCGTCTGCCCGCCGTCAATTGACGGCGGGCAGATGACAAGTGGTTAAAGTAAATTGTTACTTATATTCAATTTAAAGTGTTAATTTTATTCAAGTAACAGTGGAACTTTGCTAAAGTCAAAATTTGTACAATCTTTATTTTGGTAAAACCAATAAGATTACCTTTATAAACATTTTAAAAGAAGCCCAGTGCTTCACCCACTGGCTGGAAATTGCAAATATAAAACAATTGTATAAACAAATTATAAACATGTATACGTTTTAATCATAATAAAACTATATACAAAAATAGAATACAAAATCTTTAAAAAGTCCCAGAAATTGTGAAAATTATCCAAAACCCACTTTTCTCCAGATATTTGACAGGCAAATATAGATAATTCGAATAAGGTTGTTTACATATTTTAGAATAATATTGCTATAGCTTGCCACTTGCTACTTAAAAACTACACTTTATGTGATATTTTATGACAGAATATCTAATGCTTATACTTATTTCTTAAAATATCTGAAGAACAGTCCACATTAAATGAAAAAACAATTCCCAAATGATAAATGCATGGAAAAAAACATGTCTTTTGTAAATGAACAAGTGAATATCCCTTGTTGTAAAATCATTAGCACTATTCCACAAAGTTTTATCTTTCAATATTTTACCGAGGAAGGTTTATATGCATTTCAGACCTCTACATCTTACACAAAAAAAACCTACATGATAATAAGAGAAGTTTCTTGTCTGTACACCAAACTTTTTTTTTTTTTTACGAACTCAATGTTTGCATAAAATACTGAAGTAAGCAATAAATCAAGAGTGTATATTTCATATTGCAATTATTTTTGTGTTAACTATATGCATACAATTAACTGCACTTTCTAAGTTGTGTTTGTCCTATTGTGTGGCAAGGGGTACAGTGTCCACTCATATACAAATTACTTATTTCTTTAATCACCTATAGACTGAACATTTGTATTGCTAAGGGTTTTTTACTGCTATTATGTCTTGTTTTTTGCTGTATATGTTTAGTTAAGTGTACTTTTGTTTTTGATTCCTATATTGTACAGCATCACAGAAGATAAAGCAACTGTATAAATCATTAAAAATAATGAAAGCGGGTATGAACTGGTAAGGGAAGTTGAGATACATGCATCTTATACAGTGCCTGCCGCCGAGAATGTGTTTTCAGCACGCCAGCATCGCGCTGAATCTCGGCGACAGGCTGCCGACATCTCGCACTCGCTGGAATAGTAAAAGTACATTCCAGCGAGCGCGTCATAGAAGCGACGGGGATCCGACGCGGATTCCCGCCAATTCTACACGTGGGCGGAGTTTGTTATGAATCCTGAAGGAGAAATCCCCGCCGGATTTTTAAAGAAAAATCCGGCATGGGTTCCCCCCTCAGGAGCATAACGGGCCCTTAGGTTGGTTACGGGTTGTAAGGAGACCCCCTACGCCGAAAAAACGGCGTGGGGGTCCCCCCACAATCCATAACAGACCCGTATCCAAAGCACGCCGGCCGGCCGGTCAGGAAGGGAGTGGGGGCGAGCGAGCGCCCCCCCCTCCTGAGCCGTACCGGGCAGCATGCCCTCAACATGGGGGGGTCAGGTGCTCTGGGGTAGGGGGCGCACTGCGGCCCCCCACCCCAGAGCACCCTGTCCCCATGTTGATGAGGACGGGGCCCCTTCCCGACAACCCTGGCCGTTGGTTGTCGGGGTATGCGGGCGGGAGGCTTATCGGAATCTGGAAGCCCCCTTTAATAAGGGGGCCCCCAGATACCGGCCCCCCACCCTAAGTGAATGAGTATGGGGTACATTGTACCCCTACCCATTCACCTGCAAAACAAAAGTTTAAACACAAATAAACCACACAGTGTATTGAAATATTTTATTAGTTGGCCGCCGGGGGGGGGGGTGTGTATGATCGCTTTTAGAAAAGCGCCCCCCTCCGGCGGGCTTCTGTGGGGGGGTGGGTGCCGCCGTCTGGTTCTTTTCCGCCGCCGGGGGGGGCGCTTTGATAAAAGCGCCCACCACCCGGCGGGCTTCTTTCGACGTCTTCGGCGGCTGGGGGGTCTTCTCCCACTCTCCGGGGTCTTCTCCCGCTCTCCGGGGGTCTTCTCCGCTCTCCGGGGGTCTTCTCCGCTGTCCGGGGGTCTTCTTCTTCTTCAGGACTCGCCGCCGCTATCTTTGTGTGTTAGCTCAATTACTAGCGGCGGCGGTCCCCTCTTCTGCGATGTCGGCGTCTTCTTCTTCTTCTGCTGTCCAGATGTTGACGCGACGCTTCCTCCCGCTGTTATGCCCGGCGCGCGGCTCGCAGCGAAATATATAGGCCTGTCTTGTGACGTCGCAGTCCCATCATGCTCCGGTAGGTACCACGTGGTACCTACCGGAGCATGATGGGACTGCGACGTCACAAGACAGGCCTATATATTTCGCTGCGAGCCGCGCGCCGGGCATAACAGCGGGAGGAAGCATCGCGTCAACATCTGGACAGCAGAAGAAGAAGAAGACGCCGACGTCGCAGAAGAGGGGACCGCCGCCGCTAGTAATTGAGCTAACACACGAAGATAGCGGCGGCGAGTCCTGAAGAAGAAGAAGACCCCCGGACAGCGGAGAAGACCCCCGGAGAGCGGAGAAGACCCCCGGAGAGCGGGAGAAGACCCCGGAGAGTGGGAGAAGACCCCCCAGCCGCCGAAGACGTCGAAAGAAGCCCGCCGGGTGGTGGGCGCTTTTATCAAAGCGCTCCCCCCGGCGGCGGAAAAGAACCAGACGGCGGCACCCACCCCCCCACAGAAGCCCGCCGGAGGGGGGCGCTTTTCTAAAAGCGATCATACACACCCCCCCCCGGCGGCCAACTAATAAAATATTTCAATACACTGTGTGGTTTATTTGTGTTTAAACTTTTGTTTTGCAGGTGAATGGGTAGGGGTACAATGTACCCCATACTCATTCACTTAGGGTGGGGGGCCGGTATCTGGGGGCCCCCTTATTAAAGGGGGCTTCCAGATTCCGATAAGCCTCCCGCCCGCATACCCCGACAACCAACGGCCAGGGTTGTCGGGAAGGGGCCCTGTCCTCATCAACATGGGGACAGGGTGCTCTGGGGTGGGGGGCCGCAGTGCGCCCCCTACCCCAGAGCACCTGACCCCCCCATGTTGAGGGCATGCTGCCCGGTACGGCTCAGGAGGGGGGGGCGCTCGCTCGCCCCCACTCCCTTCCTGACCGGCCGGCCGGCGTGCTTTGGATACGGGTCTGTTATGGATTGTGGGGGGACCCCCACGCCGTTTTTTCGGCGTAGGGGGTCTCCTTACAACCCGTAACCGACCTAAGGGCCCGTTATGCTCCTGAGGGGGGAACCCATGCCGGATTTTTCTTTAAAAATCCGGCGGGGATTTCTCCTTCAGGATTCATAACAAACTCCGCCCACGTGTAGAATTGGCGGGAATCCGCGTCGGATTCCCGTCGCTTCTATGACGCGCTCGCTCTCCATCGCGGCAAGCCAGCTCGGCGCTGGCTCCCGCGATGGGGCTCGTAGGTGGTCAATCTCGCCGAGAAAGGGAGCGAGATTGACACAATATCCCAGTCACCTACTGTATCTGTCTAGGCAACCAGAGAACAGCTGGTATAAAAGACAGCCTTTCCTAAGACAAACATAAAAGCTGTCACCTTTTTTCTGAATTTTTAATAGTTTTGAGTACATTTTTTCAGTGTCACAAATGTACATTAACTTTTTCCAGGAACACACAAGCAAGTGGTGTTTTTAGAACAGAGTGATAGCGTACATAAGTTTAGTGTCAATACGTAAACCGTCAAAATGTAGCACAAAAGATAATATTGAATACTAAACAGTGGCAAGTGACAAAAAAGGAGTACAAATTCACAAGCAGTAAAATGTACACAATGTGCTGGTCCAAGTAATGTGAAATCAGGGAGAACTACCGCTAGGGGCGCCCCTGAATGTGTAACACAGTGAACAATACAAATAATAATATATAAATCAGTGAAGAAATGCAAAAAAGTCTCTGAAAGTGTTTCCCAAATGTCCCAGAAGACAGGTTCCAAAGATGTCCCAGAAGACAGTTTCTAAAAGATGGAGGAAATGGTGCCGGGAAAGGACGTGGTACAGTGAACACCTCAGGTGGTCCCTAGCCCCTCACCTCACGGCTATGGCACGGATAGACAAATAAAACCACCTCTGGCAGGGGGAGGAGGAATACACTTCAATGGACAGAAACTACATCAGCACTCAGCAGTAAGGCATGGAGAAGATACAAAGCAAGTAGGATATGGTGTTATGGAAGTGTCTAAACAGGCAACATCATTCACTCATACATCCACTCACATGGAGGTGATGGATGGTGGGCCTATCTCCCACAAACACCGAGTTCGTCCTAAGTCCTGGATGCACACCTGGCTCCTCTTCTTCTGTGTCTGAGCTGGGTGGACACTTGGAGCAGATAGAGGGGACCCTCACACAGCATATAGGATGGGAGAAAAAAAGACCATAGTACAGCCCCGCAAAAATGGAACAGGTTTATTAAAACATATAGGTGCACTCACATTTGGATGATAAAAACTGGGCACAGAAACCAAACGGACGGCAGGTGGGGTCTTGCTGCATCAGGCGTGTGGACTCTGATGCTCCTTGATCCCTATGCGTCTCGTCATGTCACATGACTTCCTTAGGGGATAACATAGATGGAATATTGGAGGCTTTAAATAGACCGCCTAATGGTCTGCTGTAATGGGTGCATGGCGGCCATTTTCATGTGGCCTGCACTCATATAGGTAACTGGTGACTGCTGAGATAGTGGCCATCTTGCCTAGGTCACTTCCTATTAGTAAGTAGGAGTGGCTTGAAGACAGAGAGAAGCACCGCTCGACTGCCTGGGTGTCTGCTATGCTGGGCGCATGTCGGCCATTTTCTCGTAGCCCACACTCTTATTGTAATGGCTAATCACAAATAAAGCAATCGCCATTTTGCCTGGGCTTTTTCCTATTGATAGGTAGGAGTGACTCCAGGATAAGGGATGATCTTGGTGCAGTGTACAGCAGAATAGGCGGACCAATAACTTAGCATGGAAGGGGAGAGAACCTGTGTGTCTGAAACCAGAGGAAGCTGTATGCTGACATATAGCGAGCGGCTACCATGTTTGCATATACAGCAAAGGACCCCAGTGGTCAGGTGGACTGGAGGGGAGATGTTTTGTTTCCATACCATGGATGGAGAGAACATTTTATTAAAAAATATATATTAAAAATTAAAATGAATCAATGTCTAGAGGATAGATCCTTAATAGATATAGATAAAAAAGGGGGGGTCAGCTATATGGACCGACCAGTCTCATACATGCTGAGATGAAAAAAGGGGGAGGCTGATGTATCAAAAGCCCTCACATCTGGCTATACCAGCCTGGGGCATGTCTGCTAAGAATCCTAAACAGGATTAAGGTCCAATAACAATAAAAAATATATGGGAGCTTCAGAGACAACACTCATGGCACATGTACATAAATAGAAAATATCTACTACGATCTTATACAGTTTACAGTACACATCATCCATGAGTAAATTATATAGGTGATCCTGGATGTAGGTCTTGGAAGTCTACACATCCAGAAACAAGGTGTGGGAAGAACAGTAAGAAAAGGTGATAATGTTCAAAAATCGTTGAGGAAACAGTTTAGGTCAAAGTCTATGTTTAGTCCTCTCGGGGCAAATGTGTCCATGGAAAAGATAAATTTGGATTCTAGTTGACTAAGGGACCTAACTTTGTGACCCCCTCACCACGGCCTATTATAGGGTGCAATCCCCCAGAATCTAAGGTGGGACGGATTCTTATTTTGGGCTACCTCAAAATGTCTGGAGACACTGTGTTGATCAAAACCTTTGATGATATTGCGCACGTGTTCTTTGATCCGTATCCTTAGGAGTCGTTTTGTGCGGCCGACATATTGTAGGCCGCAACTGCACTCTAGCACATATACTGCCCCTTTGGTATTACACCCAACAAAATCTTTAATTTCGTATTCTGTCCCATTACTGTTAGACTTGAATTTCACTACTTTTTCATTGGGGCGTTTGGTGCCTGTGCAAGCATAGCATCGCTTGCAAGGATAGAGCCCTTTCCCAGTAAAGAACGTGAGCTGCTTTTTGGGTGGATTAACCACTCCCTTTACCAGTTGGTCTCGAAGGGTAGGGGCCCCTTTGTAAATAAATTTGGGTCTATCTGGCAGGATATTTCCCAATTTGGTGTCTGTTTTGAGGATGTGCCAGTGGCGGGAGAAGATCTTCTCAATCTTTTTGTAGTGGATGTTATAGTCTAATATGACTGGAACTCCATCTACTTTGTTGGTCGGTTTCTTCTTAGCAACTAGAAGGTCTCCTCTAGGGATGTTGCTGACTTCTTGTATCTTTTCTTGGATAAACGTGTCATTGTATCCTTTTTGTGTGAATCTTTCCCCGATTTTTCTTGCTTGAACCTGGAACTCTTCTATTTTTGTGCAGTTACGTCTTAGTCTTAAAATCTGGCCTTTGGGAATATTATATAGCCAATTTCTATGATGGCAGCTGGTGATGGGAAGGTAGCTATTCCTATCGACATTTTTAAAGAACGTCCTGGTTGTAAATCTTCCTTTTTTCCGAGAGATCTCTAAGTCTAGGAAGGGGATGTTCTCTTCTTCGATCTGCCATGTAAGGACTATGTTCATGTTGTTATTATTGAGTTTAGTGCTGAAGGAGTTGAGTGAATCTCTATTTCCCCTCCACACTATAAAGATGTCATCAATATACCTTTTATATACAACCAGATTCTCGGGTAGTGTTTGGAATACTGCTTCCTCTTCCCATTTGGCCATGAATAGTCCTGCGACGCTTGGAGCAAATTTGGCTCCCATGGCCACTCCAGTTCGCTGTTGGTAATGCACATGGTTGTACCAGAAATGGCTATGTTTGAGACAGAAATCAAGGCATTTAATAATATATTTCCTCTGCGCACAAGGGAGTTTGGTGTATCTGCAAAGTCCCCATTTGGTGGCTTCGCAAGCTAGGTAGTGGGGAATGATGGTGTATAGCGATGACACGTCTGCAGTTGCCAACAGTAAGGGACCGGGGTCTGTTCTTCCTTCTAGTAGGTTAAGGATATCTTTTGTGTCCTTAAGGTAGGCCCTGGTTTTTTGTACAGCTGGCTGAAGGAACTTATCGACATATTGCCCCAATCTTGCTGTGATAGACTCTATCCTGTTCACAATTGGCCTAAAAGGCGGGTTGTTTTTATCTTTGTGCATCTTTGGTAGGGCATATATAATCGGAGTCCTACATGCTTCCGGTACAAGATACTTTGCTTCCTTCTTATTAAGAACTTCCTTTTTAAGACCTAGAAGTACCACTTGTTCCAGTTGTTTTTTCCATTTGAAAGTAGGGTTGCTAGGTAGTACACTATAGGTATCAATGTCGCCTAGCATCTTCATCATCCCTCCATGATATTGTTCTGTGGTCTGGATTACAATCCCACCCCCTTTATCGGAGGGTCTGATGACCAAATCTTTCCTTTTCATCAATTTCTGTATTCCTATTTTTATAGATATTGGTTCTTCCATTTTTTTCACTTTCAGGTTTCTTAGTTCTTCAGTCACTAGTTTTTTTAAAACTTCTATATGTTTGTTGTCCTTTATTTTGGGATTGAAGGTGGATTTGTTTCTCAGATTACTGTGTACCACTGTATTTTCTTCTTCGACACGGACATTGATAGGTTTTTCTATGAGATATTTCTTGATGTTCAGTTTTCTAATATATTTCTGAACATTGATATAAGTCTGAAATTTGTCAAGATTTCCCACAGGTGCATATTTCAGACCTTTATCCAGTGTCGTAAGTTCTTCTGGGGTCAGTGGTATTTCAGTGAGATTAAATATCCCTTCTCCCATTGATTTTATTTTCTGTTTTCTTTTTCCGCCTCTGCATCCTCTTTTCTTGTGGGGCTTCTTCTCCCTGTCTCTTCTCCTTTCTTTAGGGGAGGGGGTTCCCTCCCTTTGTCTAAAAAAGAAGAACGACTGGGTCCCTGTTCTTGTCGATCATATTCTCTTCTCTCCTCTCGGTATATATCCCGCAAATCTCGAAGCGGGGCATAGTAGTTGGAAGTATGGATGGGACTTCTTTCACGATCCCTAGGTCTCTGAGGTATCGGAGCCCATCCATCCCTGAGATAATAGTAATGGCTTGGGCCTGGACTCCTAATGTAGGGTCTGGGTGGATAATATTGATCACCCCTGAAATCTCTGGTGTCGTGATACCCTCGTGGGTCGCCTCTAAAATCTCTAGTATCATAGTACCCTCGTGGGTATGGTGGACTCCTGATTGGTTGTTGAGTCTCATATGGAGGTCCTCTCGAATCCTTTTGGCCTTGGTTCTGTTTGGTCCAGTGATTGTTATGCGTTTTTTTGTTTTTCCAATGATTCGGTTTCTTCCAATTCTTTTGCGGAGTGCGGGTGGCTTTTGCGGAGTGCGGGTGATTCCCTTTGCTGTTGTGTGGGGTGTGATGGCTAGGATGCCTCTGTGTCCCTTCATTGTTGCTCTGTCTAGGGTGTTCTTCTGTGATGGGATTGTCCTCTGTTGGCCTATGGTTTTCATCCGGTGGATTCTTCCCCACAATGGGAGACAGTCCGGGATATGTACGTCTGGTGGAGACGGGCCTCTACAGTGTTGAGAATGTGGAGATGGGTTCATTGATCTCCAAATTATTCTGCCATTTGTAGACAAGATCATTCTTATAATCATTAATATCTCTTGAATATTTGTTGCTTTTCCTTGCTTGTATTTCTGCATCTTTCTTAATTAAATCTTTGTTAAGTTAAGTGGTGAGCCTTTTGAAATCTGCTGAGTCCTTGTGGGTTTCTAATTGGATTTTGAGTTCTGCTATCGTTTGATCTATTTTGCGAATTTTCTTTTGTTTCCTTTTGAGCAATAAGTGAAGTAGTTCTTTTGCTTTCTCATTGAAGAACAAAAACCATTCATCAATGGACTCCTGGTCCTTCAAGCCGTCATTCACCAGCCCAGGGATTTATTCCCGTACCACCCTTGGATTTCACCCACTTTTCACAGCGCAGACACCACCCCCCTTGTTTTTCTATTATTATTATTATTAGCCAGTGATTTGAAATTGAATACCCAAACATACTGTCAGTGTTTGAGTTATTTTTTCTTTCATTTTTTCTTTTATTTTAGAATGTGTACATGCCCTCCTAGCAGTACTTGGAATCCCTTGGATTTTATTTCACATAGCTTGCTTTTTAGATTCTTGCAAATAGCAACAGATGAATAACATTTCCCCCCTATAGACTTCATTAGAGTTCACCACAAAGTCTGAAGCAAAATTACCAAAACTGTTCATAAACCAAACCCAGGCAGATTCCCTCATTCCCAATTGTTATAACATAGAGAATAATCTACAGTATTTATAAAAAAAAGTTGTAAAGTGTTAAAGTATCACATCGTTTACCTTTGTTATTTTTTCTCACATTTGCTAAATTTGGATACCGTATTTATCGGCGTATAACACGCACAGGCGTATAACACGCACCCTAACTTTAAGAGGGAAGTTTCAGGAAAACAACTTTCCACAGCCCCCTGCGTAGAACACGCAGGCACAGTTTACCCTCTATTTTCAGGGTAAAAAAGTGAGTGTTATACGCCAATAAATACAGTATTTTTCACAAAAGTTGCATTGTAGTTTGTTCAGCATTATATACTATAGTAATTCAAAAATGATAACATCAGTCAAACATACCCAAAAGTATAACGTTTACGTAATTTTTAATTTAGCCATGCTACAACTTTAATGGTCTAACTGCTTTCCATGGGAGACTCCACTGTCTTCTGCATATACTGTACACATAATAGCCAGGGCATACATGTACTGTGAGCTGACAGTTTCCCTGTTTTTGCATGATCGGTGTAAATCAGGCACGTTGTATTTTCAGTTGTAAGAATAAGAACTGTAAGGTATATTTAAGGGTATAGGAAGTCAGTACTTGAAATTAGATTTATTTGACATAAATTTTTTTTGACAATGCAATACAATTTTTTTGCAACATATTTTGTCAATATCAGGTTAAATAGCCTGTGGTTTCAAGATATTGATTTTTAATGTTATTATTTTCTTAATTTAAGTAACTATGTACATTTAAATGCAAAGTAAAAAAAAAAAATCAAATATTTTGAGGTTCCTGCTAAAATTGCTTTTTCATGGTTCAGTAAAATGTTGCAAAATTGGATAGTAGTTGTAGAGGAGTTAGGGTCAGTGCTTCCACTAGGCAAACTAGGCAGCTGCCTAGGGTGCCCAGCTGCTTGTTTCCCCCTGTGTCTGCATGCTCTGCAGGCTGCAGCATGTAACTCAGCCTCTAGCAGCCACTTTATCCGACCGCAATAATGAAGTGAATAAAAAGAAGACCTTGCTAGAAGTTTTATCTCAGAGCATTCCATTCTGGTGTTGGGATTTATTCACTTATGGACTTTATGCTTGCTTATTCTTTCATTAATGTGCATATTAAAATTTGATGCAGTGGTTTTTTTTTTAGCTAGTTTTTTACATGAACATGTATAGCGCCTTATTCTTTACTTTATAATTCTACTCATAAACATGTATTTATTTTTTTTATGTGTTTTTACCTGAAATGTTTATGTTAATTACATGGTCTTTTAAAGTGAGCTTATTGTAAGGGAAATGTAAAGCCGCGTACACACAACCATTTTTAATGTCCTAGAAAAAACAACGTTTTTTTTTACGTGATTCTTGTCAAGCCTGCCTTGCATACATACGATCGTGAAAAAAAAAATGCTCGAGCAAAGCATGGTGACGTACAACACGTACAACGACACTATAAAGGGGAAGTTCCATTCGGATAGCGCCACCCTTTGGGCTGCTTTTGCTGATTTTGTGTTAGTAAACGTTTTGCGCTTTTCAGTCTTTGTGCTTTTCAGTCTGTTACAGCGTGATGAAAGTGCTATATCCATTACAAACGCTAGCTTTACGAGAATGAGTGCTCCCATCTCATAACTTGCTTCTGAGCATGCGCATTTTTTTTCATGTCATTAAAGCCTACACACGACCGTTTTTCACGATGTGAATAACGACAACGTGAAAAACTAAATTTTTAATGCCCATTTTTTCACGTTGAGAAAAATGCTCTGGAGCCTACACACGATCGTTTTTAATGACCAATTTAAAAATGGCATTTTTCACGTCATAAAAAATGGTTGTGTGTACGCAGCATTAGAGCTGTCATTGCTCATCTCCTTCTTCAATTTCTAGAGGTCCAGCTGTCTTTTCAGTAAATGCTTTTTTTAGTATGTAGGTTTCAATGTCAGGAATCCTAATATAAATATGTGGTCCATGTAGTTACTTTAGGATGATAGCAAGGTAACTAACATTTTCAGAAGTCAGAAATGGCAATGCCATATTCTCCTTGCACAGGTTGTTTTAAAAAATGATGATAGAAAACTTGCCCATTTTCTATTTACCTTTTAAAATGACAAACTACTATCTTTCTTCAGCAATTACACTTACATTGCACTTGGGATTTAACATCTGGTTGTCAAAGAAGTCTTTAAGTCACGGTGTGTACAGTGGCTCCTGTTGTATAATTGCTTCTAGTACCTCTTGTTTTAACAAGTATGTTTAAGTAGCTATCTAGATGCAATTCATGTGACTATTATCCTCAAGCCAAATATGGTAATAAGCAGAAATGCATACATAAAATAATGATACCAAACTTGTCCTTGAACAATGTAATATAATTTAAGCGATGTCTAGGAATCTCTGAGTGGAACTTGCCATGTGTTGCTCATGAATGCTAAACAGGTTTCACAAACCTAACATATTTTTGCAGGGTTTATACATTAGGGCTCAAGGAGTTATTGCTGATTAGACCTTGTAATAAGTTAGGAACTTTACTTAAAAGACTGCTGGGAATGGAAGGACTTCAAGCAATCCACCTTTATGGTTTGAAGTTTGTCAGCCTAAATAAGAGTGCTTTTTATGTTCAGCACATTAGAGCTAATATAGAGAGAAAAAAAGCTTGCTTGAAATTAAACCATACATTTTAATAGAGAAGAATTTTTCTTAGGCCATTTGGTTGTAGAAATTATCTGGAGAGCTTAAACATGCTGTATTGTTTTATATTGCTATAAACATAACTGCATCTGTCTATTGTTTCTTCAAGGTCACAGAAAGAATCACCATGTGCTTTACAAAAAGTGCACGTTTCAGGAGAAATAAAATAAGAACATAAATGTTGAACTCTCGTTAACCACCCATTAACACAAATGACTTTGATTTAAATTTATTTAACTTCCTAAAACTGTTATAAAATGTTGCCATGTTGTTTAAACACATTTTGATGTGGCAGGTATAAAGTGTTATTAATGGGACATACCATGCAAAGCCCTAATGAATCAAAGGATTGCTAACAACGTATACTTTACATGAATTATTAAGATGCATGAGCAAGTCAGCCTTATCAATAGGGATGAGCAAGTACATCTGTATGAGTCAAGGTAACAGCAAAGTTGGGTGTATTCCTTGGAGCCAAGGTTTCCTGGGAAAAAGCTATTTTCTTTGTGAACTGGTAAAGAGGTTCAAAGGAAAGGTGAATGCTTCCTAAATACTTCCAGCCTTTAATGTTCGTTAATTGTAAGGTTTAACCACTTAAGGACCGGACCAATACGCTGGTAAATGACCCAAGGGGTTTTTACAATTCGGCACTGCGTTGCTTTAACAGACAATTGCGCGGTCGTGCAACATGTCTCCCAAACAAAATTTGCGTCCTTTTCTTCCCACAAATAGAGCTTTCTTTTGGTGGTAATTGATCGCCTCTGCTATCTTTATTTTTTGCGCTATATACAAAAAGAGAGCGACATTTTTGAAAAAAAAACAATATTTTGATTGAAAAATCAAATAAACTAAAACTTAGTCAAACATTTAGGCCAAAATGTATTTAGCCACATGTCTTTAGTAAAAAAAAATCACAATAAAAAAAAAATAGCTACCTAGCGGGAACAGCGACACTAATACAGCGATCAGAAAAAATGATCGCTTAGTGACACTGGCAATAGGGAGTGAAAGGGTTAACTAGGGCGGTGATCAAGGGGTTAAAACTTTATTAGGGGAGGTACGGGGGCTACCCTGAACCTAACACTAACTGCCTGTCACACTGCCTGTCACACTGACACTAAATGCAGTCATCATACATATATGATGACTGCATTCAATGACATTGTGACAGGGGGGAGGGGGGGTGATCGCAAGGGGTTAAGTGGGCCTGCGTGTCCTGGTGTCAGTGTAGTGTTGTGCAGACTTACTATGTGATGTGATCTCTCCTCAGCGGCGGTTGAAAAAATCGCCGAGAGCAGAGATCACATCACTTCCCTCTTCCTGTGTTTACACAGGAGGAGGAAGTGACACTGCAGGGGAGCGCGTGCATTGGCTGGGAGCAATCCGGAGGGGGCGGACAAAAACGAACCACCGCCCCCTCAGCACGGATCGCTCCTACAGCCACCAGGACCGTCGCTTGTACCGAGGGGGTCCCGATCGGACCCCCGACCCACGTCAAGGCAGCCACGTACAGGTACGTTGATGTGCCTGTCCGTGCCATTCTGCCAACGTAAATGTACATGCGGCGGTCCTTAAGTGGTTAAAGAGATGCCTATTGAGAAAGCAGGAAAAATACATTTGAGATGGAGATAAATTACCGTATTTATCAGCGTATAACACGCACCCTAACTTTAATGCCCTGCACACACGTTCGGTTCGTCTGATGAAAACAGACCGAGGGACCTCTTTCATCAGACGAACCAATCGTGTGTGGGCCCCATCATTTTTTTTTCCCATCGGTGAAAAAAAATAGAACCTGTTTTAAATTTTTCTTATGGTTAAAAAAAACGATAGAAAAAAACGATCGTCTGTGGGGAAATCCATCGGTCAAAAATCCACGCATACTCAGAATCAAGTCGACGCATGCTCAGAAGCATTAAACTTCATTTTTCTCAGCATGTCGTTGTGTTTTATGTCACCGCGTTGGACACGATCGGATTTTTAACCGATGGTGTGTAGGCAAGATTGATGAAAGTCAGCTTCATCGGATATCCGATGAAAAAATCCATCGGTCTGTTTTCATCAGATGAACCAATCATGTGTACAGGGCATAGGAGGGAAGTTTTCGGAAAAAAACTTTCCACAGCCCCCTGCGTATAACACGCAGGCACAGTTTACCCTCTATTTTCAGTGTAAAAAAGTGAGTGTTATATGCCAATAAATACAGTACATATTATCGCTGGGCTGCATATTATCTGTTGTCTGTACAGGTTATCTGCAGCACAGTGATAATTACTGCTTCTCTTACGCGGGCACGTCCCCACCGGCCTTCCCTGCTTGGACTCCTGGCTTTAATTGGATAGATTGATAGCAGCGCAGCCATTGGCTCCCACTGCTGTCCATCAATTCCAATGACGCATGTGCCGGGGGGCAGTCAAGTCATGCATTCAGCGTCTATGGACACTGAGTGTATGACTCAGGTCACCCACTCAGGAGAGATCTTCCTATCGGGGGTTATCTAATGCGGGAGGAGCCGAGAGAGCCACCATTGGACCCCAGAACAGGTGGACCAGGGCCACTCTGTGCAAAACGAACTGCACAGTAGAGGTAAGTATGATATGTTTGTTATTAAAAAAACAAAAAAACGGGAACCTTTAGTGTCACTTTAAGCTTTTCTGCAGTAAGTAAATCTGCAAATACTTTAACTATCCTGCTGCAATATTGTCCTATACATTGTGGTTGACATTTTTGCATGGAGAGTGTGTTGTGA
This sequence comes from Rana kukunoris, assembly GCA_029574335.1. NCBI lineage: Eukaryota > Metazoa > Chordata > Amphibia > Anura > Ranidae > Rana > Rana kukunoris. Next base: position 590,362,713 of record CM056049.1, read on the forward strand.
AAAAATCTTCCATTGCTAAGATCCATGTGCTAGAAGAGGATGCTTTGAAATTTCCAAATCTTCTTTTTTAAGAAGAAATTATATATAAATGATGATCATTTATTAATTTGCAATGCTTTTGCTGTTGCATTAATTGGTGCCAACAGTGGACACAATCTCACTTGAAGGCCAACTATGGCCAGGCTATAGATTCTCACATATTTACACTTGTTAAAGTGATACAAAGTGTCTTTAAAAATAACAAACGTGTTATACTTACCTGCTCTGTGCAGTGGTTTTACACGGAGCAGCCTGGATCCTCCTTTTCTCAGGTCCCTTGTCACTGCTTCTGCCCCTCCCTCCTGATGAGTGGCCCCCACTGCAAGTGGATGGCACCCAAGCCAAGCCACCGCTCTGTGTGTCCATTCAGACATGGCCCTGCCCCTTCTCTCTACTCATTGGCTAACTGACTTTGATTGACAGCACCAGGAGCCAATTGTGCCACTGCTGTGTCTCAGCCAATTTGGCCAGATTGATATGGGGCTCAGGTAAGTATTAGGGTGGCTGCGGAGGTCTGCTGCATGCAGAAGATTGTTTTATCTTAATGCATAGAATGCGTTAAGGTAAAAAAAAACTTCTGCCTTTACAACCACTTTAACAAGCAGTAAATTAACTTAAAATAAAAAAAAACTCACAGACCTCTGTAGCAGCAGGCACTTTTAGCAGTTCTGTCATTCCCTGCAGAAGCATTAAAGTCTTTGTCAAAGCCAACTCAGCCCCCCCTCCCTGATGTGAATTAGTAGCCCTCCAGTATTCTATCAGTATTCTACTTTCTAATATTAACACAGAGCAGGTGCTCCTTTTGTGTTTCTCTTGTGGAATTTGAGAATTATTTCTACACAGTGTATGTGCCTACAAAGGTCAATCATGGCTTGACTTAATGTTTATTTACTGCTTAGTAATTATATGTATACTTGAATTTCATAGGGTGGCCACAGGTTCACTTTAATAAAAACCTTTACTGAGAGAAAATAGGGAATGTGCTTGCTGACCCTTCCTTCAGAAAAGATTAGCTGAAGGATTTCATGCATGCATTACATTCATAATTATCTCTGAGGAACCATACTGGAACAATTATGCAGATCAGGAATGATCACTTCTCTCTGACTTTCTAATCTGGATACCTTGTTCCAGGTCAGCAAAAGTAATGCCAGCCAGGAAACTAGTATTAATAAGAGGTCCAGAAAAGCAGACACTTATTTTCTATATAAGTTACTTTCAAGAACTTTACAAAAACAGTGTAATGATTTCTTTAAGTGCTTTTGTAGCTGAAAGACAGAAGTGCAATTTTATTTACCGCAAAACCTGTTTATGGTTTTAGAGGATAATTATTCAGTTCAGAAGAGTAATCTGTGTCACAGTAGTGAAGCGTACATCTTTCATAAGTGCTCTCATCACAAAATCACTGTGAAATAAAGAAAGGATTACCCTTGATACACTTTACTGTGCTAAAAGATAAATGCATTGAAGATAACACATATAAAAAATAGGACAATGGAATTGATTTATTAAGACAAATCAACTGTGCATATTGCAAATGTAGTTGCTCCAGAGCTAAGTAAATGAGGAGAAGCTCTGCTGACTTTGATCATCCAATCACGTGCAAGCAAAAATGCTGTTTTTTTTAGTTTCCTTGTGTGTGATTGGGTATTCTTTGCAAATTGAAGTTTAATCTCATTTACAAAACTGTGGAACAACTGCACTTGATCTTGAATAGTGCCCTAAGTAAATCCACCTCATGCCCCGTACACACAATTGGGATTCCCGGCGGTAAAAAGTACGCTGGGAATCCCGGGGGGAAAACCGAGAATCTGCTCGGTCACTTTCCCTGTGTACACACAAGAGGTTTTCCCCATCAGGAAAACTGCAGTTAGAGCTTCGGCTGGGAATCCAGGCCGCGTGTATGCTCCACCGCAGTGTTTCCCATAGGGAAACTACCAGAAAAAAGACTGCCGGGAGAACATGCTCTCATTTTTCCTGGCGCGATTCGCCGCGGTTTTCCTGTCGGGAAAACTGTCATGCTGCATACACACAACTAGTTGACCTGGCCAAAAGCCAATGGGAAAACTGGTCGTGTGTACGAGGCATCACAGTGTGTGACTACTACTTGGTCCCCCGGTACTTGGAATTTTAGAGCTCCATTTTTAATTTTAGCTGTGTCTATAACTTTAATTCATTTTGAGTTATGTTATTATATTAAAATAAAAATAAATGTTTTCTTCACAGCTTTATGATGGGATTAAATCTCCTAACATCTTGATTTTTACTAGAATAAATTGTACTTTATATGAAAGGTCATAAACCAGAATCAATAAATATTGTTATGGTTTCTTTCTACTCCAAGAATTTTATTTTCATGTAATTCTATATTTTTTGTGCAAGTCAAAAATCTTCTAGAATCCAAGTTCCTAAGAAGTATAAGCAGGAATAGAAGTTCTACTCTTATTCCAATCACGTGTTTAGTAAAAATCCTTATATCCTTATATTTAAATAGTACTTTTTACTATTACAGAACATTTAAAAATAGCACTCCTGTGACCCAGAGTCAGCCAATAGTGGACTAAAGGCCACTGTTGGCTGACATCACTGAGCTACTTTAGGCTCTGGAAGTACCCTGACCAGAGATGTATCTTGTCGGCCTAGGCCTAGGGTGGCACTTTGCAGGGGGGTAGAGTTTTGCCGCCCCCCCATGAAAACCCCCCACCCTTCTTCCCAACTCAGAGGCAGCCACCCGCTCAGATTGCTTCCCGCGGAGCTGCCGGCTGCCGCCTCCCGCAGCTGGCTGCTGCCTCTCGCGGCTGACTGCCTTTCTGTGTGCACGGGAGCATGCCACATACTGTGGGGAGCGACTTCCAGTGCCGCCCCCATAAATGGAACGATCAATGGGCCATACATCTGGTGCACGGCATGTACGTTGTTTAGCTGGTGGAGGCGGAGCCTAATGATCCACCTACCAGCCTCTGTGCGGCGTCATATCATAGCATCTGCTCTGGTCGGGAGAGGAGGAGGAGGAGCGAGAGAGAGAGGAGAACAATACTGGACGGTGGACCGTGGAGGAAAACAAACTTCAGGCAGCACTCAGAACTTAACAGGTACAAATTGATGAGACGAGAGGCTGAGCGAGGGATGTATATCATGTATTTGAAGAAATCAAACAGGACCAATTTAAACACGTGTATGCACAGTGGCGGCCCGTTCATAGGGGGCGCCCCGTCACCACCCCTCCCAAGTCACTAAACAAATCTAGTGCAGTATGTCTGCAGGCTCTAGTAATCTCGCGCAGTATGTCCACAGTATCATCTGGTAATCTAATACAGTATGTCCGTAGTATCTGGTAATCTTGTGCAGTATGTCCGCAGTCTCTGGTAATCTTGTGCAGTATGTCCGCAGTCTCTGGTAATCTCGTGCATTATGTCCGGAGTATCATCTGGTAATCTAATGCAGTATGTCTGCAGTATCTGGTAATCTCGTGCAGTATGTCCACAGTATCTGGTAATCTAATGCAGTATGTCCGCAGTATCTGGTAATCTTGTGCAGTATGTCCGCAGTATCTGGTAATCTAATGCAGTATATGGTAATCTAATGAAGTATGTCCGCAGTATCTGGTAATCTAATGCAGTATCTGGTAATCTAATGCAGTATGTCCGCAGTATCTGGTAATCTAATGCAGTATCTGGTAATCTAATGCAGTATGTCCGCAGTCTCTAGTAATCTTGTGCAATGTGCAGTATGTCCGCAGTATCTGGTAATCTAATGCAGTATGTCCGCAGTTTCTGGTAATCTAATGCAGTATGTCTGCAGTATCTGGTAATCTCATGCAGTATGTCCGCAGTCTCTGGTTATCTTGTGCAGTATGTCCGCACTCTGGTAATCTCGTGCAGTATGATGACAGGGAGGGTCTTAAATAGGAAATGGTGTGTGTTTTTAACAGGAAGGGTGGGTCGTATTTAAATTAAGGGGTGCATGAGTTTAGTCAGGCCTAGGGCAGCACAAAACCTAAATACACCTCTGACCCTGACCATATTGTTGAGATTCACCCAGCTCCCTGATTAATAGCTGGCTCTGGCGGTGAGCAGTTGAGGGCTGAAGTCAGCTTTGCACACCCCCACTCCAGCCAGGCACTCCAGTGAGTGCTGGAGAAGCAGAACAGAGAGCGGTGACTGACATTCACCACTCTGTCTGCCCAGAGCTGAATGAGAACGGAGCAATCCGTGGTCATGTGATTGCTCTGTTCTCAGGTTTGAAATTGGTGAGGGACAGCTGCAGCATCATACCCATGTTTCAGATGAAAAGATGTGGTTTTCATCTGCTTTTTTGTGTGTTGCGGCTTTAATTGTTTTGTGTTCATGTGTATTTGTCTCTTTGAATCCTATTTTGATTTGCAATTCTTTTATGTCTTGTATCTTTTGATAAAACTTTAATAAACACTTTGGGAGCCTTGGTCCACCTGGATTAGCAATTGACATTTATTGCACCTATGACTTATTTTTTTTTAATGACAACTCATCTTTTGTATGATTATCTTTGAGTGTCTCTTTAGCTGTCTGTTTGTACCTAGTATATTCTTGTTATTCCCTCTGTATCCGCTGTTGCCAATTTCCTTTGTATTTCTCTATGCATTTAATAAAAATCTTTTGAAAAAAAATAAAAGACTTAAATAACATTTGGAACCCCAAACTCCTTTAGTCTAATATACTGTAAGTGCCTTAAAGTGGTTGTATATCTGTATATCTGTTGTATATACCTGTACGGTTCAGGAGATATTCCCTATGCATGCAGCCACCGACGTCAGCGGCGCATTCGCTCTGAATGCCCCAGCTGAAAGTCCGGCAGCTTTGGCGGACATTGCCGGGAAGAAAACTCCCACACGCATGCATTACAATCCCAATGTATTACATAGTATGTTTAGTCTATCACTGAAAGCTTGATTACAGGAGAAGGAAGAACAACGATTACATCATCAGTGTGCTCCTGCTCTTTCTTCTGCCCATCACAAGATGGAGTGTAGATCAGTATGCAAGCTGTAATGCCTAACTGCAGTAGAGAAACATAAGATTACTGACCAGGCTAAGTAGCCTGGAGGCGCTGGTCACCACAATAATACTTGCATAGTCAAACTGAACAGTTCAGCAGACTGGAGCAGACTGGATGGTCAGACAGGCCGGGTCGGATACCGGATGGACAGCAAAGTACAGAGGGGCTGGCAGAAGGGTAGTCAGAACAGGCCAAGGATCAGGTGCAGGCGGATGGCTGGAATAGTCACAGGTAATCCGGGGTCTTTCACAGGTAAGTCTCAGATCAGGTTTCAGATACACAACGCTGTAGAGCAGACAGCAAGGATGGTGTGTGAGAGGCCGGCTTAAATAACCCGCCTGGCTCCAACAGGGGTGTGCACACGTATACACACACGCATTCGCGGTTGCAGCCGTGATTGGGAACCGCAAAGTCTGAGGCGCCTGTTTCTGGCAGGATCTTCATGACAGGGATGTTATCACCCCACTTTAGAAACTTCTCATTCCAGCCACCCAGAATGGAGGTGTCTGCAGGACTACAACATATAGACATGCCATGCATAATTAGTTTCTGATTGTTGAGGAGTCATTTAGCCCACATCTAGCCAATTAGGGTGCAAAAGTGATTAGTCAGCATTTTATAAAGAATTAAGAGTAAAAGGAATGGTTGCCTGCTTGAAGAAGTGTTCCATGAATAAAGCTAGGGTGTTTGTTTGCTTTATTTTTTATTTTATTTTCTGCCTGAACAACAGCTTTAATTATGTGAAATGCCTATACACTGTACCCTATTGCTTTTATGGAACTTCTTTATTGCCTGTATTGGTCAGCTACACTTTTATTTTGTTTTTAATACTACAGAAGTGATTCATTTGTGGGAGTCATTAAACTAATGCAGTCAAGGCAAATTAATTATTTACTTCAATACATGGATTTGTTTATAATCCTCGGATATATGTAGTTCAGTAAAAAATAAAAGTCTGAAAGAACAACTGATAATATTTTCTGTCTGTTTCGCTGTTCAAAGCCATGAGTAAATAAACAAAAAATAATATTAGAGTTTTGCTAATCACTAATTTTTAATGGCAATTTAAATCCTTTCTTTTGATCCTTTTGGCATGCTAAACTTTAGAAGTGTTATTAATCTGTCAACAGTTAATAACAAGCTTATTTCAAAGTCGTATGAAACACTTATTTGCTAAACAATTTGATAAATCTGAATCATGAGCTCCTATAAGCAATTTCTTTTCATCTATAGCAGAAATTTAATTAGAAATGGAATCATTTCAAGGATAATAGTGTACATTAAAGCAGAATTATAGCTTTTATATTTGACTGTGGTCAAATTCAAAGGCATATAAAAATAATAGACTAAAACATAGAATATAAAAATGATATCTATGTTATGTTTTAGAGAAATGTGCTATTTTTTTCTACTAAGAAAGTACAATAAATGTAAAAAAAAAGTAGACTTTGACAGAGTAGATGTAACAAATCACATCTCCATACCTATCCAACAGGCCACACCTTTCTCCTCACCATTGTGAACAAGGCCATAGGGGTATGTTTATAAAGCAGTCAATGCAACATTCACTGCATGTGTATCTTCCTAGTGCATATTTGTAATCTACAGTACCTGCAGTGAATGTTTGGTGAATGTAACATTGACTGCTTTATAAATATACATCTATGGGACTTAGTGGCATGCCAAAGTATCTACTTTTTAACAACATTGGGGAGGGAAACATGTAGGAATAGCAATATTTAGCCTATTGAAATGGTCAGTCTTTAAAGACCCGTACACACAAGCAGAATGGCAGGAAACATTTGCCATTTCAAAACAAAACCGGCCAACGTTCTGCTTGTGTGTATGTCGGTCTGTCCGTCAGAAGCTGTTTGGCCTGCTTATGTCAGATGTGCATGCTGGAGAACCAGCAGCCGACGGCCTCCTGATCAGCGTTCTCAGGCAATGGCAGAGAGCTCTGATCTGAGTGTTCTGGTGGGGGGATGTCTCCCTGTCAGACCACAACAGCTCATTGGGGAGATCACTGGACTAACTTTGCATGGTCAGTACAGTGGCCCCCGACCGCAGATGTCAGGGTTTTTTTTGTGCAACCCACGGGGATGCACAAAAAAAACTGTAGTTTGTGTTCCAGGCTGAACAGGTTAAATTAATTATTGTTTCCCGACATTTCTAGAGGAGATTGGTGTTAAGTAGATGGCATTACAGAGGTGAGAGAATACTTTGACTCAATTACTAATGTGTTTTTTATTTCAAATTGAGCCACTCAGCCCTATACACACCAGCCTTCCTACAGCAAGGCTGAGGAGGATGGACAAGTGAACATGTGAAAAGAAGACTAACATTTCACCAGCCCACTGCATGTAAGAATACAAAATATTCAGAGCAAATATTTCATCTTTACCTAACTAAATAAAAGATAAACATATTTCTGCAACTTGTATTTTACAGTCCTAACAATAATGAATAGGGAAACACATGCAAAGCCACTTCATATGCTTTTGAATTGTACTTGGCTGCCTAGAATTGCTGATCAGCAATATGGGATTTCATTGTTTTTAGCCTAGGGCAAACATATGAAAATTATTATTATTATACAGGATTTAGAGTGCCAGTACAATCACAATACAGTTCAATACAGAAAAAATAGGAGGACACCGCTCATTGAGCTTACAATCTAAAGGGAGGGTAAGGTGATACAAAAGGTAATAGCTGCAGGGGATGATCTGATGGATGTGACTAGGGTACAAGTCTTAGGTGGAGATGGGGTTAGCTTCCCTGAAATAGGGGGGTGTCAGAGATTTCCTAAAGGCTGACAGGGTAAGAGCTGACAGGGTAGGAGAGGTTATGGAGTAGTGCTGGAGGTGGCTCTACCCTCATGAGTCCTAAACTGATCTAAACAACTGATGGATAATTTAACCTACCTAAAACCATATCTAATTAGAAGTAATCTTTTAACTATTCTTGTTCTGTTTTTGTGTTTGCCAATTTTACATAACTATATCACTTTATGGATGTAACTCATTTAATATAGCCTTCTGAGAGCAAAATGATAACCTCAGCTTAATGCATTCAGCATTCTACAGTGAACTTAAAACCGTATTTTTGACTTATTAAGTGAATGTGTGCAGTAAATGTTGCTGGATAATACATTAGTTCCTATGGTTTCACACACTCGGGGTCTACTGCTTTGGAGAAGTTTGAGCTGTGATCATAATGGTTGGTTTGAGAATTACCAAAGCCAATTTCTGCATTTCATTCGCCTGAAGGACTACCTGTGAAATAGAAAGCCATTTCACATAATTAGAGTAGGGGATCCACAGCTGCTCAGCAAGTTATGATTTCTTACACTGGATGGTTTAACAATTTGGGAAAATAGTTCATAGCATTGAATTGGATGTAATGAGTAATGTTAGCAGAGCTGTGAGGCTTCACGTAAGTACTGCAGAGCCATTGATAGGAGATTATAAAGTAAAAACTAAATTGAATTGTATGCATACAACTTTTCAAAGCTGCATGGTGTTTATCTATTATATAAACTGATGCACAAATATGTTCAATGCTATTGAAATTGCTTCCTTGTAATACCTTGTAATACAATGTAGCAGTAAAAGTCATGCAAAATAATTAGTCTTGATGGAAGGCCATCTTTTCTCATACAATTTGTGCCATTATAAATGTTGATAATTAACTACTTTAATACAGGGCACTTATACCCCCTTCCTGCCCAGACCAATTTTCAGCTTTCAGCGCTCTCACACTTTGATTGGCAATTACTCAGTCATGCAACACTGTACCCAAACAAAATCGTTATGATTGTTTTCAAACAATTAGAGCTTTCTTTTGGTGGTATTTATTTGCCACTGGGTTTTTAAATTTTTGCAACATAAGTGAAAAAAGAGCAAACATTTAAAAAATATATAATCTGCTACTCCTCCTGAGTATGGTGATACCACATGTGTGTGACTTTTTCACAGCCTGGCCGCATAGAGAGGTCCAACATGCAGGGAGCACCGTCAGGCGTTCTAGGAGCATAAATTACACATCTAATTTCCTAATGACCTATTACTCTTTTGAAGGCACCAGAACAATGAAATTAACCACAAAATTACCCAATTTTGGAAAGCAAACACCCCAATGTATATTCTAGGAGGCATTATGCATCTTTTGAATGGTTCATTTTTTTTCCACACGTCTTCTGAAAACGTGGAAAGAAAATGAAAACTTTTTTTTTAATTTATATGATATTTCTAACACATAGCATGTACATAGCAAAAAGTACACTCCAAAATATATTCTGCTACTTTTGGCAATACCACATGTGTGAGACTGGCCACACACAGAGGCCCAACATTGAAGTAGTACCTTTAGGCATTCAGGCATGTACCTTCAGGAACATAAATTACACATCTAATTTCATTCCTACCTATCACACTTTTGAAGGTCCTGGAGCACCAGGACAGTGGAATTACCCACAAAATTACCCCATTTTGGAAAGCAAACACCCCAACATATATTCTATGAGGCATTGGCTGCAGATAGGTACTCGGTCTACTCTGATGGGCTGGTGACAGGTACTCAGGTACACAGATGGGCTGGTGACAGGTACTCGTGTACTCTAATGGGCAAGTATTCGGGTACTTGGGCTGGTGGCAGGTACTCGAGCTGATGAAATGTACTTGGGTACTCCGATGGTCTGGTGACAGGTACCCAGGTAATTTGGTTGGTGACAGGGACTTGGGTACTCGGGCTGTTGACAGGTACTCAGGTACTCTGACGGGCTGTTAACAGGTACTCAGGTACTCAAATGGGCTGGTGACAGGTACTTGGGTACTCGGATGGGCTGGTGACAGGTACTTGGGTACTCAGATGGGCTGGTGACAGGTACTCGGGCACTCTGATGGGCTGGTGATAGGTACTCAGCTAATTTCATTCTTACCTATCATACGTTTGAAGGTCCTGGAGCACCAGGACAGTGAAATTACTCACAAAATGACCTCATTTTGGGTACTCAGATGGGCTGATGACAGGTACTGGTGTACTTTAATGGGCTGGTGACAGGTACTCGGGTACTTGGGCTGGTGGCAGGTACTCGGGCTGGTGAAAGGTACTTAGGGATTCTGATGGGCTGGTTACATGCACTCGGGTACTTGAGCTGGTGACAGGTACTCGGGTACTCTGATGGGCTGGTGACTGGAAGACAGGTACTTGGGCTGGTGACCGGTACTTGGGTAGTCGGGCTGTTGACAGGTACTTGGGTACTCTGATGGGCTGTTGACAGGTACTCGGGTACTTGGGCTGGTGACAGGTACACAGGAACTCTGTTGGGCTGGTCACAGGTACTCGGGTACTTAGATGGGCTGGTGACAGGTACTTGGGTACTTAGATGAACTGATGACAGGAACTCGGGGACTCAGATGGGCTGGTGACAGGTACTTGGGTGTTCAGGTGGGCTGGTGAAATGTACTTGGGTACTCAGATGAGCTGGTGATAGGTACTCAGGACTCAGATGGGCTGGTGACAGGTACTCAGGTACTTGGGATGGTGAAATGTACTCGGGTACTCGTATGGGCTGGTGACAGGTGCTCAAATGGGCTGGTAACAGGTACTAGGGTACTTGGGCTGGTGACAGGTACTCAGGCTGGTGACAAGTATTTGGGTACTTGGTCTGATGAAAGGTACTCGGGTACTTGGGCTAGTGACAGGTACTCAGGTATTCAGGTGGACTGGAGATAGTTACTCGGGTACTCAGATGGGCTGGTGACAGATACTTGGGTACTCTGATGGGCTGGTGGCAGGTACTCGGGCACTCTGATGGGCTGGTGATAGGTACTCAGGTACTCAGATGGGTACTCGGGTACTCAGATGGCCTGTGACAGGTACTTTGATGGGCTGGTGACAGGTTCTCTGTATTACTCGGGGGGGGGGAATCAGTATGATTGGTGTGCACTGAAGGCAGTAACAAGCATGTTTGTTTACATTCTGTGAACGGCTGTGATTGGACACAGCCAGTCACATGGTAAAGAGCAATTTTTATTGGCTCTTCAGACTGATCGGGGATGGGCTGTGTTCCGAGGGACACGCCTCATTCCCGATTGCCGCACACATGATGTCCACCCAGGATGGGAGGATGTTTCTGCCGGCGTCATTTTACAATGGTCGGTATGGAACTGGTTAACAAATAAAATAAATATTAGACTAATACATAAACTTTAACCTCATAGTTTTGATGTGTTTCTTATAGTTACAGTAGCTAATCTAACTTGATTTTGAAAGGTTTCTTGTGATATCAACAAGGCCATTTAATGTTGTTCATAAATATAATGGATTGCAGAAGGAAAAAGACAGTGCCATCATTTTGTTCATTAGAGATAAACAAGACAAGAAACTTTCTGAAAAATGTGAAATAGGTTTAAATACCACTCTTCTTTATGTACAAGAGTATTGTCAGGGATCTGTTTTAAATGCATCATGAAAGTCTGTTATCCAATCTGCACACCATAAAGCTATAATTACCAAAATTATGCCAGTTAATAATAACTTGATGAATGCCATCATCTACTTATCATAGTTGTAGATATGTATGTGAATGTATATAGGTCTGTATGAATATAGATAGATATTTAGACAGGTGGTAAAAAATACTTGTCCATCAAGTTCCACTCAAAACATTAAAAAATAAAATATTAAAAATAAATAAAATAAAAACATTGCACCCCCAGACTCTGTTGATTCAGAGAAAGTAAAAAAAAGTAAAATCCAGTTTAAGAGGGAAAAAAATCATTCCTGATCACCAAAGGCAATCAGACAATCAACATTTCACAGTTAAAGTTCTAAAAATATTAGCGCTGAAAGCCAGCAAACAGCTAAATGCACAAACTACACATATAAAAGAAAAAGGTATTTTACTGGCCAAATGATTTGCATTTCTGACCATCCTTTTCTGAGATTTGCACAACTCTTCAACAACTTGTGCCTTGTACACACTATAGGAATTTCTGATGAAAAAAGTCTGATGGAATTTTTTCATCAGAAATTCCTATCGTGTTTGGGCCCCATAGGATTTTTTTCCGTTGGAGTTTGGAAATAGAACAAGTTTTATTTTTTTCTGATGAAAAAAAATCCTATGGGGAATTCCGATCATCTGTGTGGAACTCTGACGGAGAAAAAAACATGCAAGCTCAGAATCAAGTTGACGCATACTCGGAAGCATTGATCTTAATTTTTCTCGGCTCATCATAATGTTTTTCATCACCGCATTTTGGACAGTCAGAATTTAGTCTGACAGTGTGTATGCAAGACTGATGGAAGACAGCTTGAATGGAATTCTGACATAAAATTCCATCAGATTTTAGCCCATAGGAAATTCCTATTGTGTGAACATGGCATTACTGTCCTCTCTAGCAGGACAGGATATCTGGATTTTCTCTGCTGCAGTTAACTAACATTTATATTTCAATAACAATAAGATTTTATTTGTATTTTTTTTTTTAAGTACATGATGAGAAAGTGTGGTAAAAAACAATGCTGGGTAAGCGTACAATAATTATCCTACAAAAAGTAAATATGCTGTCATCAGCTAAGTTCATATGTGTGCCTTTAAAAGGTGTGCATGTAAAGAGGAGCATGTAAAACAAAAAAAAAACTCTCCATCTATGTTAATGCACAGACAAACCATTTAAAGCTTCTGCAATTTAGTTTTTGTACTGGAAGTTTTACCCACTATGAATATCCTCAGAAAGCTCTGAACAATTTATGAAGCTATATTCACCTTGTCTTGCTGGTCTGTGTGTGATTTCCGGAGAATAATAACTATCTACACTGACTCCTCGCACTATAGAGGTAAATCATGAAATGCCATGGCAGTAAGATAGTGTGTAATTAAGTCATTGCTTAGAAACCCTTGCTAGTGGAGGTGGAATTGTTATAATGTTAAGGGCACAGAGAACAGTTGCTGGTGCTTAAATCTTACATAGATTTTACCTGCAGTTCATATGCACGCTGAAGCTAGTATACATCTCTCAAAATACTTTTAATTTATTATTTCTCTTTTTTTAATTTTTTTTCTTTTGCTTAAATATATATTAATATAATTATTATTTTAATATTAATAAAGGAATACATATACATAAATATAATACTATGGATGATCTATGGACCTGATGGATGATCAATAGACTCTACCGGTACTGTTAGGCCTCGTACACACGATAGGTTAATTTATCAGAAACTATGGTCAAACTAATTCAACTGATTCTCTAGCTGGTCACTGCAGCATCTGTAAATTAGGATGGGAACACGGAATCTGCTTAGAACAAGAAATTGGTCACACACTTCAACTCCAACTTATCTTGATGTCATCTTTATTGTCAAGAGGGTCAGATAGATACAGGCAATGGTAGACACGTTTCACAAACGACAGCTTGCTTGTTCAAGCAAGCTATCAATTCTGAAACGTGTCTACCATTGCCTGTATCTATCTGACTCTTTTGACAATAAAGATGACATCAAGATAAGTTGGAGTTCCAGTGTGTGACCATTTTTTGGTTTTATTCGTCTTCCATGGTGGTGAGCCGAGGTCTGCATCTGTGATCTACCTTACACCTGATTCTGCCCTGAGCGGTGTGCTTCTTTCCACATAGCTCCTGCAAGAGATTTACAAAATCGGCCATTGCACAGCCTCACAGGGTGATGCTTTCAGCCTCTATGCTGTTCTAGCTCAATCAACAATTTAAAAGCTCCAGCATTTCACCCATATCTTCTAATCCCATACTCTTCTGAAGTCAGATATTGATTGGGATACCTTTTTAGGCTTTAGTTTATACACCATAGTAGTGACTTCCAGTTTAAAACAGCTGTCAAACTACAAGCTTGACTTCAAATCAAATCAAGTAGTTATCCTAGAAAGGACTTCTACTTGCAATGTTCTTAGAGACTTCACTAATGATAATAAAAGAAATTGAAAGAGAGATTGTACCAGATTTCGACTTTTTAACCACTTTAGCCCCGGACCATATTGCTGTCCAAAGACCAGAGCACTTTTTGTGATTCGGCACTGCGTCGCTTTAACTGACAATTGCGCAGTCGTGCGACCTGGCTCCCAAACAAAATTGGTGTCCTTTTTTCCCACAAATAGAGCTTTCTTTTGGTGGTATTTGATCATCTCTGCGGTTTTTATTTTTTGCACTATAAACAAAAATATAGCGACTATTTGAAAAAAATGCAATATTTTTTGCATTTTGCTATAATAAATATCCCCAAAAAAGATATAAAAAAATGTTTGTTTCCTCAGTTTAGGCCGATACGTATTCTTCTACATATTTTTCGTAAAAAAAAATCGCAATTAGTGTTTATTGATTGGTTAGCGCAAAATTTATAGCGTTTACAAAAAAGGGGTTAGTTTTATGGCATTTGTATTAATATATTTTTTTTACTAGTAATGGCGGCGATCAGCATTTTTTTTCGGTACTGCGATATTATAGCAGACACATCGGACACTTTTGACACATTTTTGGGACCATTGGCATTTTTATAGCGATCAATGGTATAAAAATGCATTGTATTACTATAAAAATGTTCTGTATGAACAGAAAATCAGCGTTTCCCCCGCTGACAGGAACGAGAGCTTTGTGTTTACACACAAAGCTCCCATTCCCCGCTCTGTAACGAGCGATCGCGTGTGCCCGGCGGCGATCGTACCCGCCGGGCACACACGTGGGACTCGGGGCGTGCGGGGGGCGCGCTATCCGGCCGCCGGCAGCGCGCACGCGCCCCCTAGTGGCCGAAAAAGAGAGGACGTAGAGCTACGTGCTCTCGCGAATCAGTGCCACCGTCGCGCAGTAATATGACGGCGGGCGGTCGGCAAGTAGTTAAGGAGGATGCAATTAGGTACCTTCATCAGAACTAAGTCAAATACGTATGCGGAAATTAGGCCATTGACAGGGTTTGAGGAGATATGTTTGAAGGGGGAAACACTTGAACATTCAGTTTTATATTTTTATGCTACATTAACTGATTTGGAAACTTTCTTTCCTGCGGGAATGGGAGAGAGACTTGGGAGTAATATTTTCCCAAGAACAAGATTCTAGTGTTTAACCAAAAAGCTTCAGTTGCGAGAGGGGGTATATCAAATTCTCACTTAATGGTACAGAACACCGATGGTGCTACGTCGGATATATCCCCAAATATCAGAAATTTGCTGGAGATGTAAGGAAGCAGAAGGCACTATATTGCATATTTTTTGGGAATGTGCGAGAATAAGGCTGGGTTCACACTTGTGCGGTGTGTATTTCAGCTCTTTTATCTCTGCAGATAGATAAGGGAAGTGTTCAGCAGATTAGCTCAGTTTTTGCTGCGAATTTGGAGACCTGGGAGAAGTTCCGAGTGAGAGGAGAGTGGGGGAGAAGTGTATTAAGCTGAATGAGAGAAATTCCTGAAGAGAACTGAACACATCTGCGAATCAGCTGCGTACCCATAGAAGATAATGGGACTAAATTCGCACCTGAGCCGCACTGCAAGGCATAAAATCCGCACATGTTTTTTCTGCAATGCGCAGTGCGAATGCATCGTACATATGTGAACCAGCCTCATTGAAAACAATGTATTTAGAAATGTTCTGCGTATTAGATACGGTTTAAGCCGCACTCAATTCGCATAGGTGTGAACCCGGCCTAAAAGAATTTTGGAGAATGGTAGCTGAAGCTATTGAATTAATAACAGGAGTATCATTAGGAGAGAATCTAGCTATATACTTATTGTCCACTATCCCCATGTTACTGGAGAAATATAAAAATTCCTTAGTAAGACACCTGCTGGTGGTAGCAAGGACTTGTGTCCATGTGTTGTGGAAGTGTGAAAGCCCCCAAGAACACAATGGTTTTTAAGAATTGCAGATATCCAACAAATGGAGAATCTTACTCTGACGATGAAGGATCAAGATGAGAGGTATCAAAAGACATGGGCCCCATACATGGCATATAGAGAAGAGACAAGAACAGAGGAGTAGGGGAGGGTTCTGGCTCGGGAGGCGGGTCGAAGTGGAGGAGGGGTTTTTCCTTTTTTTTCCCAATGGGGTTTGAGTTATGGGGGTTGAGTTGGGGGGGTAGAAGGGGAGGAGGCGGGGAGGGAGTTGTTGATTAGCTAATGTAGTAATCTAGGCAGTGAAAATATGTATACAATTATACATTGTAATATAAATGTCATATTAAGACTATGTAAGATCAATTAATTGGAACTATGTGAAGAAACATATGAAAAATAAAGAATTTATAAAAAAAAAAAAAAAAAAAAATTAAAATCACCCATATCTTCTAATCCCATACTCTTCTGAAGTCAGATATTGATTGGGATACCTTTTTAGCCTTTAGTTTATACACAATAGTAGTGACTTAGAGTTTAAAACAGCTGTCAAACTACAAGCTTGACTTATCAAATCAAGTAGTTATCCTAGAAATGACTTCTACTTGCAATGCTCTTAGAGACTTCAACCCCATTATTTATAGTTGCATTCCACCCACGTCCAACTGTGCCTAGGGGACATCCTCCTGACAATTTCCATCTGAGCCTGTTCTATTGATATGCCTGTGCCCATGAGGCAGTTAACATATTACCCAGGACAGTTACCTGGGCCAGCCTTGCAAAGTCACTTATGGGCAGGGGCAGGCTGGGGCAGGTGGCAGAGTAGAGATTTCCCCCTGGGCCGCTTTGATTCCATGTAAAAGGGCCGCTGTGTGGCCAGCTCAAAACTGCACATGTGCAGTTTCCGGACCCAGCCGAGTGCTACTGCAGGGGGTTTACATGGCTGGATCGTGAATTAGTGGCCGTATTTCAGTGAAAGTTCACACTGATCCATCCAGCTGCGCTGTGTCCTGTGACAAGGATGTTAGCTGCACCTGTCACAGGGCTCAGTGAGTGTGTGTGTTCCGTCTTGCAGAGTACAGTCCTCCTCTCCACTAATGGGAGAACGATCAGCTCTGCCTTCTCCTGCCCCTCTCTCCCTGTGCCTGCCCACACTTGTTACAGCTCGTGTCCTGTGTGAAGGAGATATGCAGGCGGGAAACTTTGAACTCGGCAGCCACAGTGTCACATGCTAAACATGAAGAGTGAGCCATTGACATTGAGCCTCCTGCTGGGACTGCATTGTACAAGTGAGTGAGCTGTGACCAGACTCTCCCCTCCCCCCTACTCTGTCTCTACCTTCAGCCTTATCATTTAAACTCTTGCCTGCCAGGCACTTTCACTCACTTCCTGCCCAGGACAATTTTCAGCTTTCAGTTCTCTCACACTGAGCCCAGGTTCACATTGGAGCGATTTGGCATGCGATTTAACATGTCAAATCGTATTGCCAAAACAGTGACAATTACCGGTGATGGCACCAGACCATTTCATTTGCAGTGTCTCACCGATTCCCAAAAGTAGTTTCTGTACTTCTTTTGGCAACTTCGGGGTGCGATTTCAATAGACATTTATACAGGAACCCACACAGATGTCTCTGAAATCGCACCCCAAAGTCGGGACTGACATGCAAGTATGAAATCGTTTAATAGTTCAGTTGAACTCGCTCGATTTCATTCCCAATGTCAGTGTGAATTTGGGCTCTGAATGACAATTTGCGCAGTCAAGCAACACTGTACCCATATTACATTGTTCTTTTTTTTCACACAAATGGAGTTTTCATTTTGGTGGTGTTTAATAACAACTTTTTTTTTTCTTTAGCCTTTAGCCTTTAGAACCAGGGATAATGTACTTACCAATTGCCAAATAGATGTCCCAGTGGAATTCAAATACCACCTCTCCAAGCTTTCTTTATCTCCTGGCCCCTTCTCCATGGAAATACCAGAGTATTTCCAAATTATCCAACTTTCCACTATCTCAGAACAAAACCTCTCCTCTCTGAATGCTGAAATCATATTACAGGAACTCCATCTGTCAATTCAAAGTCTAAAATCTGACACAAATTCACTTGCTGCATTGCTGTATTTTACAAGAAATATAATGATGCCTTTATCTAACACTTAACAGTGACTTTTAATTATGTCCCTTGGAATCTTTGTGGGCCAAAGTTGTCATGATCCCCAAACCGGCTGCTGGCCCTGATTCTTGGTCTAACCATAGACCAATTTTGCTGAATATAGATGTAACAATTCTGGAAAAAAGTTCTGGTCACTAGAATAAACCTCTTCTTGGGTCTTTTTATCCACAAAAAACAGGCAGGCTTTGTTCTGTTGAGAGGCTCAAGTGACTTTATTAGCCAAGCAATACAGATTATTTATTTTCTAGAACTCATTTGGTGGAATCTAATTTGCTTTCTCTCAATAAATGTAAAGCTTTTGTCACCTTTTCTTGGCAATACATGCTCTTTGCCCTATACAATTGGGGTTTAGGACAGGACTTCATATCCTGGGTAAATGTTCTTTACATCCAGCCGACAGCCACAGTAAAATATGTAGGATTCCCATCTGGGACTTCTTCTATAAGTCATGGTACCAGGCAGGGCTGCCTTTTTTTCTGCAATCCTATTTGCATTTGCCCTACAACCTCTCACAGCTGCCGTTTGGGCACACCCAGATATTTGGTGCCTGGAATTTGCACCATAAAGTATCAATGTTTACTTAGGACATGCTTCTGCATATCTCCTTCTTCATATTACCTTGGAAAAAATTGGAAGGACAACTGCGCTAATCACAATAGCAATAAACAAAATCGCTCAAGTACACAAAAAACAAGCTGCACCTTACTGTGGAACATAAAAACAGAAAAGAAAAAAGGTGCGCTATAGGGATCAGGAATTGCAGAGTACAAAGGCTCATAATGTTCATTAATCACCATAAAACAAGCAATAGTGTAACAGCTGATAAAAAGTCCTTAAACACACAATGGTTCCTTCCACCGGTGAATAAAACAAACAGTCCATATAAACTCAAAAACTGTGATGGCAAACTGATAGAAGATATCCTCCACCGATAGTGTAATGAATTTCTGCTTACCAGATTTACCGTGGTCTCTTAATCAAAAGAAGTCCTAAAACAGCATGTGGGTGTCACAGCAGGATTTGGAAACGTGGTGTTCCAGATGCACTAACGATCACAGCTTCAATCCGGTAGATAGAAAACCTTGAGGGCCATAGGCCATGGAAGACATATACAGGACCGCAATAGTGTGAAATCGTAAAACATTTATTTAAAAACAAAGACAAAAAACGCACTTACATGGTGACAGTGCTAAATGGCATAGTAATCTGTAGCTCCGGCCGGAAGCATAAACAGATCCCCGTCCAAAGGTATGGAGAATGTAACTCAGCAGGGGGTGATTCTGGTGGAGTACACGTTCCGCCCGACCGGTTTCGCGAAAAATCGCTTCCTCATGGGGCACGGGTAGCACATCAGATCACCCCCTTAAATAGTGTGTATAACTAGCAATCTACCGGATCTAACTAGCAATCAATAACAATGACGTCATTAACGCGCATGCGCGGACGTGGGCATAACCAGGCCTCGATCTAACCAAACCCATACCGCGCATTCGCAGAAGCGCCGAACGTCGCGCCTCTAAACAGGCAATAAGAGCCGACGTTTAAATATCACATCCGCATATATCGCTGCGCTGGAAAACTCAGTCGTTGGTGGCTGAAGATAGCCGGGATCTGTCTTTAACGGGCGGGTCCGTGTCACTCGAAAAACAACGCGGATTTCTGCATCACGTGACCAAAGCGTCACTCGTTGCCAGGCTTTGGCGTCGCGCGTATATGACGTCACCCCGGCGGCGCTGGAAATCACAACGGATGCCGAAAGGGACAAAAATAGGCGCACAAATAAAATGAGGATCAAGCCTCAATGTGGGTGTATCAAAATTGCACCGCACAACCGGATCTACCTCTGGGTATCAGCTGACGGCCAATATAGGATCCTACCCACATATTAACATAAATGCAACTATTTCTATTTTTAACATTCATAAATCAAAACAATATATAAAGATCTTTTAAAACTTATACAAATGTCCACAAAGCAAAAACAGCAGACAGCATATTAATGAAAATATCAATCTAAATGGGCCACAGCCGGACCAACACCCACTATCATGTTGATGGCAAGACGGAGCACACATGACAGGTGCATCCCGTCACTAAAAACATGACAGGGGGTATAGGCCGGGAATGGAACACAGCGCTGATGCAACACTTGATATATGGGTACCTAGACAAAATAAATAATGGGTCAACGAAGTATTGTATAATCAACCTTATATTATCAGGGGTTGATAAAGATACCTCAGGTGTTGTAGACACTCAATATGCTAAAATGAAGACTACGAGTTATTTATAAAGGCGTTTATATCGGTGTCTATATTCAACCCAAATGGCATGTAGGTCTTAACACGGTAAATCCACGCCATTTCTTGTTTAGAAATCTCACGGACGAGATTGCTTCCTCTCCAGTGAGGGCGATATTTATCGATCCCGATAAATAAAGTGTTGGAGGGGTCTTGATTGTGTTTCAAAGCATAATGCCTAGAAACAGAGTGTTTATCGTATCCACCTCTGATTTTGGCGATGTGTTCATTTAGTCTCACCGGCAGAGCCCTCTTGGTACGACCAATGTACTGAAGCTTACAGGGGCACTGAATAAGGTAAATGACCCCTTTGGTAGCACAGGTTATGAATGGTTCTATCTCAAACCTTTTCTGGGTTGCCATGGACTGAAATGAGCAGATCTTCCTGTCTCTACATCTGTTTAATGTGCACACTTGATAGCGTTTGCATCTAAAATACCCAGTAAGATGTTCCAAAAAAGTCCTCGTTGCCTTAGGAGGATCTTGTACACTGGGGGCTACACGACTACCAATCGTGGAAGCACCCCTGAAGACCACACTAGCTTTTTCGGGGAGAATTGGAGCCAGGACTTGGTCAGTTGTAAGAATGTGCCAATGTTTTTGGATCAGCTTCTTGACACTAAAGTGTTGCGCAGAAAATGTTGTAACAAAAGGTAGAGAAAATCTCTCATCTCGATCGCCCTTAATCCTGTCCGCCAATAGAGTATCTCTATCTGTGTTCCTAGCCTTCTCTAGTGATTGGAGTAAATTGAATCTATCATAACCTTTCTCCTCAAATTTTTTGGAGAGGGTCGAGGCCTGACTTTCAAAAGTCTGGAGGTCTGTACAATTGCATCTTAAGCGCATAAATTGTCCAAAAGGGGCGGATTTTAACCAGGCTGGCAAA
The DNA here is from genome assembly GCA_029574335.1 of Rana kukunoris. NCBI lineage: Eukaryota > Metazoa > Chordata > Amphibia > Anura > Ranidae > Rana > Rana kukunoris. Next base: position 590,383,999 of record CM056049.1, read on the forward strand.
TGACAGCTGTCTAGTGGTATATATGAGTTGCGGTCAGTTGGTTTAAAAAAGGTTGAAGTGATGAACTTTTCACCTTCTATAGTAATCTGGAGGTCCAAGAAATGAATAGAATCCTGACTAGACTCAAAATTGAATTTGATACCCCTAGTGTTCTGATTCAAATCGGTCATGAAATCAGAAAGATCCTTCTCGCTGCCAACCCATAGGAGGAGGACGTCATCGATGTACCTCGACCAGAGTAGTATCTCCGGTCGACGAGAGCAATCAATGACGTCCTCCTCCCACTTGGCCATAAAGAGGTTGGCCAGGCTGAGGGCATATTTAGCCCCCATGGCCACACCTCTATCTTGTCTGTAAAAGATATTATCAAACAGAAAATAATTGTGGCTGGCCGCGTACTTCAACAGAATCATAAGGAACTCTATTTGGGCCTTAACAAGACCAGACTGTCTGGTTAGATATTGGAGGACTGCCTCAAATCCCAGATGATGTGGTATAATAGTGTACAAGGAGGTCACATCAGCTGTGACCATCCAAATACCTGGTTTAGGGGAGATGCTGGCAAGAGTGTTAATGACCTGTTTAGTGTCCTTAACATATTAAGGGACCCTCTGGACTAGAGGCTAAAGATAAAAGTCAATGTACTTGCCCACCCGGGATGTTATGGAATCAATGCTACTAACAATGGGGCGTCCCGGGGGCAAGCCTGACTCTTATGAATCTTTGGTAGGTAGTATGTACATTTACTACTGCTGCTTTTTTCCATTTGAATATGGACATATTTGATTTGACCTTGCTGGTTGGTACAAATATTTCAACGAATCAGGGTTGACCTTTTTGCGATTCCTCCTGGAGAGGAGGGCCGTCAAACTGGCTCAGCTGGATGTTGAGATCAAGTCAGTCAAGGATTTACTCACCCCCTTTAAAAATAGTGATGAATATAACAACCACTCTTCCAATTTATTAAAATTTTTGGATAAAGAGGAAAGGGAGCAGAAAGCTAAGAAAAAGAAGAAATACACTAGAGATAGTAAAGACTATAAGTCTGGTCTTGTCTTTTCATGGCAAAAAAAGCTCTCCTCCACTAATGATGGTGATTCAGGGATGGACACCACACCTCAACCATCCAATGGTGTCAATCCCCTCATCACACCTGCACCTTTACCGTCAAGAGTCGTTACTTCGCATCCATCCCGTCAGGGAGCTCCCAATAACGGCTCCAAAAACAAAAAAGGTAAAGGTCCCCTAAGGGTATCCAACCTTAAGTGGACACCCTCTAGAGGGCCATACAGAGGCACCAACACAGGTCAAGGTATTGTCCATTATGACCAGACATCGTCCCCCAGTGGTTGGCAGGGTTATTCTGATAATTACAGGCCTCCGCCCCCTAGTATGGGTTATGCTAGGCCCAATTATGGATACCAGCAGGATATTCAACATCTCTGGGGGTCAGATACCAACACAGGGCGCGAGTGGATTTGCTAATCCTTCTAGGAATCCACCAATTTACCCTTTTGGTTACCCAGACATGTCTGGTAACCAGTATGGGCTTAATTGCCCCACCAATCCCTTCGTCAATCCGTTTAATCAGAATTGGGATTTTCGCAGGGCCCCCCCATCTCAAGAAAAACATTTAGAACGAAGAGAGAGACCAGAGGGGGGAGGAGGGCCAAGTCGGCCAAAAAGAAAGAGAACATAGGGGTTGGTATTTACAACCTCAGTCAACAGATACTGACCGACTCTGAAAAGAAGCTTCTGGACAAAGGGCTTAAATACGCCCCCCTAGAAACTTGAGTAAGTTTCAAACTTACATGGATGTCCATAAATTCACCAGACGGCTCAGTATCAAGAGACATTTTCTTTCTAATCCCATCCCTGGACATCAGACTAGTAATGAATTTAAACATTCATCTTTGACTAATGCTTCCCTTTTTAATCCACCAGGATCAATGGCCCCTGGCATTAGGGTGTTTAGAGACGTAGTCCTTAATGATCTTGACCGACTTAAGGTTAAAAAATGTAATTTAGATAGGGATTTGGCTAAAGGCTTGGAATCACTATGTGACAACAAGTCCCTGGTGATTCGTCCGGCCGATAAGGGGGGCGGTATAGTCGTCCTCGATCAGTGTGACTATTTGAAAGAATTGCACCGAATCGTTGACGATACTGATACCTACTAGTGTTGCTCACGAATATTGCATATTCGAGTATTCGCGAATAACTCGAATATTGCGGTGAATATTCGCTATGGCGAATATTCGTATTTTTTCAAATTTATTTGTAAAACAGATCACTTCCTAGTGATCTCCATCGACGTCTAAAAGCATTGCTGGTATGATTAGAGAGAGACCCTGGGCCGAGTAGCTGATGCGATTCTTTTATGTTGCCGAAAATTCGCATAAACATAAAAGAATCGCATCAGCTACTCGGCCCTTCTTTTGCATAGAGCCAATCAGAATAACTCGAATATTCAGCAAAAGGAATATTGCGCGATATTCCTTTTGCCGAATTTTCGAGTTATTCTGATTGGCTCTGATGCAAAAGAAGGGCGGAGAAGATAATCGCGCAATATTCCTTTTGCCGAATATTCAAGTTATTCTGATTGGCTCTGATGCGCCCTTCTTTTGCATCAGAGCCAATCAGAATAACTCGAATATTCGGTAAACGGAATATTACGCGATTATCTTCTCCGCCCTTCTTTTGCATCAGAGCCAATCAGAATAACTCGAATATTCGGCAAAAGGAATATTGCGCGATATTCCTTTTGCCGAATATTCGAGTTATTCTGATTGGCTCTGATGCAAAAGAAGGGCGGAGAAGATAATCGCGCAATAGGAATATTGCGCGATTATCTTCTCCGCCCTTCTTTTGCCCCCTTATTCTCCTTTCTTTTAAGTAGAGTTAGTGTAGAGTTAGTGTTTAGTGCATATTAGTTTAGTAATACAGGAAATGATCTCCGTTTATGAGAATTTCGCAATCATTTTCGCATTAGCGAAATTTCGCATTAGCGAAATTTTGCAAAATTTTTTTGGGATAAAATATCACGAATATTCGCGAATATTCTTCTATATATTCGCGCAATATCGCAAAATCGAATATGGCGTATACCGCTCAACACTAATACCTACACTCCCCTCAGACGCGACCCTATAATTGGTTACAAGAAGGAACTTGAGGTGTTAGTTAAACGGGGGCTCCAGAAGGGCATTCTCAATAACAAAAAGTCCCTTTTTTTGGTACCCAGTGTGCCCCGGACCCCCATTATATACTACCTACCAAAGATTCATAAGAGTCAGACTTGCCCCCCGGGACGCCCCATTGTTAGAGGCATTGATTCCATAACATCACGGGTGGGCAAGTACATTGACTTTTATCTTCAGCCTCTAGTCCAGAGGGTCCCTTCATATGTTAAGGACACTAAACAGGTCATAACACTCTTGCCAGCATCTCCCCTAAACCAGGTATTTGGATGGTCACAGCTGATGTGACCTCCTTGTACACTATCATACCACATCATCTGGGATTTGAGGCAGTCCTCCAATATCTAACCAGACAGTCTGGTCTTGTTGAGGTCCAAATAGAGTTCCTTATGATTCTGTTGAAGTACGTGGCCAGCCACAATTATTTTCTGTTTGATAATATCTTTTACAGACAAGATAGAGGTGTGGCCATGGGGGCTAAATATGCCCCCAGCCTGGCCAACCTCTTTATGGCCAAGTGGGAGGAGGACGTCATTGATTGCTCTCGTCGACCGGAGATACTACTCTGGTCGAGGTACATCGATGACGTCCTCCTCCTATAGGATGGCAGCGAGAAGGATCTTTCTGATTTCATGACCGATTTGAATCAGAACACTAGGGGTATCAAATTCAATTTTGAGTCTAGTCAGGATTCTATTCATTTCTTGGACCTCCAGATTACTATAGAAGGTGACAAGTTCATCACTTCAACCTTTTTTAAACCAACTGACCGCAACTCATATATACCACTAGACAGCTGTCATTTGCCAGCCTGGTTAAAATCCGCCCCTTTTGGACAATTTATGCGCTTAAGACGCAACTGTACAGACCTCCAGACTTTTGAAAGTCAGGCCTCGACCCTCTCCAAAAAATTTGAGGAGAAAGGTTATGATAGATCCAATTTACTCCAATCACTAGAGAAGGCTAGGAACACAGATAGAGATACTCTATTGGCGATCGAGATGAGAGATTTTCTCTACCTTTTGTTACGACATTTTCTGCGCAACACTTTAGTGTCAAGAAGCTGATCCAAAAACATTGGCACATTCTTACAACTGACCAAGTCCTGACTCCAATTCTCCCTGAAAAAGCTAGTGTGGTCTTCAGGGGTGCTTCCACGATTGGTAGTCGTGTAGCCCCCAGTGTACAAGATCCTCCTAAGGCAACGAGGACTTTTTTGGAACATCTTACTGGGTATTTTAGATGCAAACGCTGTCAAGTGTGCACATTAAACAGATGTAGAGACAGGAAGATCTGCTCATTTCAGTCCACGGCAACCAAGAAAAGGTTTGAGATAGAACCATTCATAACCTGTGCTACCAAAGGGGTCATTTACCTTATTCAGTGCCCCTGTAAGCTTCAGTACATTGGTCGTACCAAGAGGGCTCTGTCGGTGAGACTAAATGAACACATCGCTAAAATCAGAGGTGGATAAGATAAACACTCTGTTTCTAGGCATTATGCTTTGAAACACAATCAAGACCCCTCCAACACTTTATTTATCGGGACCGATAAATATCGCCCTCACTGGAAAGGAAGCAATCTCGTCTGTGAGATTTCTAAACAAGAAATGGCGTGGATTTACCGTGTTAAGACCTACATGCCGTTTGGGTTGAATATAGACACCGATATAAACGCCTTTATAAATAACTCGTAGTCTTCATTTTAGCATATTGAGTGTCTACAACACCTGAGGTATCTTTATCAACCCCTGATAATATAAGGTTGATTATACAATACTTCTTTGACCCATTATTTATTTTGTCTAGGTATCCATATATCAAGTGTTGCATCAGCGCTGTGTTCCATTCCCGGCCTATACCCCCTGTCATGTTTTTAGTGATGGGATGCACCTGTCATGTGTGCTCCGTCTTGCCATCAACATGATAGTGGGTGTTGGTCCGGCTGTGGCCCATTTAGATTGATATTTTCATTAATATGCTGTCTGCTGGTTTTGCTTTGTGGACATTTGTATAAGTTTTAAAAGATCTTTATATATTGTTTTGATTTATGAATGTTAAAAATAGAAATAGTTGCATTTATGTTAATATGTGGGTAGGATCCTATATGGGCCGTCAGCTGATACCCAGAGGTAGATCCGGTTGTGCGGTACAATTTTGATACACCCACATTGAGGCTTGATCCTCATTTTATTTGTGCGCCTATTTTTGTCCCTTTCGGCATCCGTTGTGATTTCCAGCGCCGCCGGGGTGACGTCATATCCGCGCAACGCCAAAGCCTGGCCACGAGTGACGCTTTGGTCACGTGATGCGGAAATCCGCATTGTTTTTCGAGTGACACGGACCCGCCCGTTAAAGACAGATCCCGGCTATCCCGGCTATCTTCAGCCACCAACGACTGAGTTTTCCGGCGCAGCGATATATGCGGATGTGATATTTAAACATCGGCTCTTATTGCCTGTTTAGAGGCGCGACGTTTGGCGCTTCTGCACATGCGCGGTATGGGTTTGGTTAGATCGAGGCCTGGTTATGCCCACGTCCGCGCATGCGCGTTAATGACGTCATTGTTATTGATTGCTAGTTAGATCCGATAGATTGCTAGTTATACACACTATTTAAGGGGGTGATCTGATGTGCTACCCGTGCCCCATGAGGAAGCGATTTTTCGTGAAACCGGTCGGGCGGAACGTGTACTGCACCAGAATCACCCCCTGCTGAGTTACATTCTCCATACCTTTGGACGGGGATCTATTTATGCTTCCGGCCGGAGCTACAGATTACTTTGCCATTTAGCACTGTCACCATGTAAGTGCGTTTTTTGTCTTTGTTTTTAAATAAATGTTTTACGATTTCACACTATTGCGGTCCTGTATATGTCTTCCATGGCCTATGGCCCTCAAGGTTTTCTATCTACCGGATTGAAGCTGTGATCGTTAGTGCATCTGGAACACCACGTTTCCAAATCCTGCTGTGACACCCACATGCTGTTTTAGGTCTTCTTTTGATTAAGAGACCACGGTAAATCTGGTAAGCAGAAATTCATTACACTATCGGTGGAGGATATCTTCTATCAGTTTGCCATCACATTTTTTCAGTTTATATGGACTGTTTGTTTTATTCACCGGTGGAAGGAACCATTGTGTGTTTAAGGACTTTTTATATAGTTTCATCAGCTGTTACACTATTGCTTGTTTTATGGTGATTAATGAACAATATGAGCCTTTTTACTCTGCAATTCCTGATCCCTATAGCGCACTTTTTTTCTTTTCTTCATATTACCTTACCTGACTTATTCAACAACCCCCTCAACATTTGCAACCATCACAAGCCTTCAGGTCAAGAACTTAAATCCAAAGCCCTAAACCTAACATTGAGTCCCCATCTCTATGAACATTACTGCTTCACCTGGCCTATCTCATTGCCCTACCTAGACATCAGCTTCACTCCCTCATTAGAGTCACTATATAAGGCCAACTACCTTCCTCTCCTTAACCACTTAAAGACCGGACCAATATGCTGCTAAATGACCCAAGGGGTTTTTACAATTCGGCACTGCGTCGCTTTAACAGACAATTGCGCGGTCGTGCGACGTGGCTCCCAAACAAAATTTGTGTCCTTTTCTTTCCATAAATAGAGCTTTCTTTTGGTGGTATTTGATCGCCTCTGCGATTTTTATTTTTTGCGCTATATACAAAAATAGAGCGACATTTTTGAAAAAAAAACAATATTTTTTACTTTTTGTTATAAGAAAAATCAAATAAACTAAATTTTAGTCAAACATTTAGGCCAAAATGTATTCAGCCACATGTCTTTAGTAAAAACAAAATCGCAATAAAAAAAATAGCTACCTAGTGGGAACAGTGACACTAATACAGCGATCAGAAAAATGATCGCTTAGTGACACTGGCAATAGGGAGTGAACTTTATTTTGGGGGATACGGGGGCTACCCTGGACCTAACACTAACTGCCTGTCACACTGACACTAAATTCAGTGATCAGTACATATATGATCACTGCATTCAGTGACACTGTGACAGGGGGGTGGGGGGTTGGGTTGATCGCAATGGGTTAATGTGCCTATGTGTACTGGTGTCAGTGTAGTGTTGTGCAGACTTACTGTGCGATGTGATCTCTCCTCAGCAGCGGTTGAAAAAACCGCCGAGATGAGAGATCACATCACTTCCCCCTTCCTGTGTTTACACAGGAGGAGGAAGAGCACTGCAGGGGGAGCGCGCGCATTGGCTGGGAGCGATCCGGAGGGAGCAGACAAAAACAAACTGCCGCCCCCTCAGCACTGATCGCTCCTACAGCAAACCGGACCGCCGCATGTACCAGGGGAATCCCGATCGGACCCCCGACCCACGTCAAGGCAGCCACGTACAGGTACGTTGATGTGCCTGTCCGTGCCATTCTGTCGACGTAAATGTAAATGCGGCGGTCCTTAAGTGGTTAAAGAGTTTTCTAGCTTTCTCACCTTCCGGCATATTTTTCACCCTCCATCCACCCTTTATTCTTCCCTTCCTTCTGTCCCCTTGCATGTCCTTCTCCCCATCTCCCCCCCATTATTTTACTCTCTTCAACTACTTCTTTCTCTCCCCATTCTCCAGCTAGATCTCTCTTTTTTTTTTTCATTTTCTTTTAATCCACTACTAGAAACGGGGACAACATCCATATGCTATACAGTCCTGTAACATAATAATTACCCCCATCTCTATGACTTTCAGCAGATATAATCTTAGCAAATGATGTGATTTTTTTTCTAAACCACAGTTGTCCTCTTTATCCACCAGCCTATACTTACCTTGTCACATTTTCTGTAACATTTGCTCTCCCCTTTAATTTTACATTGCTTATCTTGTTGCTCTATAACCCCATTACTGTCTTCCTGTACTCTTGCTGTGTTAATTATTGTACTTTATATATGCCATTCTGAAGCAAAAAAAAATGATAACAGTAAAAAAATCACCAAAAGATCATTACATGCATTCAATATGTCATCATAGAAATATTTGTTAGTGTTGTTTGTTGGGTATCATTTTAGAACTGTTGTTTTTTTTTTGTTTTTTTTTATCACAGTCCTGTTTTTTTTTAAAGTCTTTGTAATTATTAAGTCTTTGACATTAAGGTAGGTGCTATTATGCACATAATACTAAAACAGAGTGGCAGAATAATTGGTGTGGAAGATGTATTCAAACCCAGAAGCAGCTTACACAGGGCAATAGAATGCCTTTTTGTGCATATAGACAAGGGGGAAAGATGGAAAAGGTCTGGGGCACCTGTTAGACAAATGTGTGGTATTATGTTACACTGCAGGAGGTCATCTGTAATGATGGATCTCAGAAAAACATTATACCTGTATTAAAAATTCACACTTTAAACAAAAATGCATGCTTTTTTTTGTAAATTGTGACAAATCTAGTTTCTTGCAGTTTTGAACAAGAGAAAAATACTGTATTAATATCGAAGACTCATAATGCTGACCAGCATGAGTGTGATTTTGGAACATTGCTTTTTTTGAGAGCTGTGTCTATTTTTTTTACTTATTTGGCAGGAAAGCTTACTTTTTATTGTATAATTTTCTGGGGGCTTATTGTACTATTTGTACCCAGTTAGAGATGTGCACCAAGAATATATTTAGTATGACACTAATATACATTCTTCTCCCAGCATTCAAAGTACCAAGTCCCTGTGTAAAAATAAATAAATGATAAAAAAAATCTCTCATGGTGTATGAAGCAAATAAACTTACAGTAAGGTGTTGTTATACTTTGGTGCCAATTTTCACATGTGTAATTGCTGAATTTTTGTAAGGCCAGCTGTTGCACAGCAGGCTTTATGCAAAAAAGAAAGTCAAAATAAATCTTTTGCAGTTATCTGTAGAGACATAAAAGAAGTAAAATAATATTTATTTTCTTATTGAAGCACTTGTTTGCCAGTGATTTGGCTGTTATATTCTGGTGTTATTTTAGGTAAGAATTTACAGAAGAAAATCTGCAGTCGTATTATTCCTGCATTTGTTTGCCAGTGGTAGTACCATACAGTCTCCTGTAGTTTTACATGCACAATAGCTGGGAAAAAGGGGAATAAATATTAAACTAATGGTAAATTATGATCTCCCTCAGGGATACAACCAGTAAATACACTACCCCAAGTGTAACATAAAAAATAAAAATAAAAACACAAGAAAAGCCAATACTTACCAAAATTCCAGAGCAGTAACTATTCAATAAACCTCTTCACAATCTAATTTAACCTCTGTAGTACCTTACTTCTCATTGGAGAGATATCTCATGTTTGCAGCATTATCTCTATCTCCACAATAACAAACAGAGCCCATAAACAAGCATATGTAAATGAACTACCTAATACCAAGGATTTAGCTGAGTGCTGTGCACACTGAGTAAAACACATTGCAGTACCTCATATGCACCTGTCCTCACAATTCTATGCTAACACAATAGTTTAAAATAGGGATGAGACGAACACCCCCCGGTTCAGTTTGCACCAGAACATGCGAACAGGCAAACAATTTGTTCGAACACACGAACACCGTTAAAGTCTATGGGACACGAACATGAAAAATCAAAAGTGCTAATCTTAAAGGTTAATATGCAAGTTATTGTCATAAAAAGTGTTTGGGGACCAGGGTCCTGCCCCAGGGGATATGTATCAATGCAAAAAAGGAGGGGTGAGGCCCTTGTCCCCATCAACATGGGCATGTAGCCTGGTATGGTTCAGGAGGGGGTGCGCTCTCTCGCCCCCTTGTTTCCTGTGGCCTGCCAGGTTGCATGCTCAGATAAGGGTCTGGTATGGATTTTTTGGGGGGAACCCCACGCCATTTAAAAAAAAATTGCACAGGGTTTCCCTTAATATCCATACCAGACCTGAAGGGCCTGGTATGGAATTTGGGGGGACCCCCACGCATTTTGTTTTTTAATTTTGGTTTAGGATTCCCCCTTATATTCATACCAGACCCAAAGGGCCTGGTAATGGACTGGGGGGAACCCAAGCCATGTTTTTCAATGACTTTTATCTGTATTTCCAATACCCAACAATTCATTATAGCCGTAGATTTAAATGACTTTTTTCCTTTAGAAATTTCATTTTGTGCGGGAACTGTTCTAAACACTGGAAACATGCGCTACTTTACAGGCATTCTATAGACACTCCCCAGGTACGACAAGGAAAGGAATATTTCACTTTTATTGTTTAACTTTAAGCATTATCAAAATCACTGCTCCAGAAAAAAATTCAGTTTTTAAAACTTTTTTGCATTGATACATGTCCCCTGGGGAAGGACCCAGGTCCCCAAACAGTTTTTTATGACAATAACTTGCATATTAACCTTTAAAATTAGCACTTTAAATTTCTCCCATAGACTTTTAAAGGGCGTTTCGCAGCTTTCCAATTTTAAGCAAATTGTTCACTATTCGGTGAACAGGCGAACTCCCGATGTTCAAGTCGAACTTATGTTCGACTCGAACATCGGTCTCACCCCTAATTTTTACTTAGCTTAGTAAATTTGGTAAAAGTTCACTTTTCAAAAACTATCCAATCATGTACATTTATTATTCTTTATTTTCACTGGCAGGAATCAAATGAAAATTTCCCCTTTGGGCAAAGAGATGACATGAAACTAATTATATCTCTTCACAATCCTGTATTAAACTCACACAAAGAACTGAGGGTTGTGTTAAATACCAATAATAATTGCCCCGTCTGTCTCTTCTACAGAAGTCAATTAAACAGTCAAGTGAGGGAGTTCACACACTGATCGAAATTCAATCAGTCTATGGCCAGCTTTATTCTGGATGACCAACATATTATTTACACAGTGGCAGGAAGAAAATTGCAGGATACCTGAAAGACCTGTGATTGGTACAAATAATGAAATGAAATAAGAAAAATGTAAAGCAAGATAACAAAATACCCCTAATACCCCTAATTTTTACTTAGCTTAGTAAATTTGGTAAAAGTTCACTTTTCAAAAACTATCCAATCATGTACCTTTATTATTCTTTATTTTCACTGGCAGGAATCAAATGAAAATGTCCCCTTTGGGCAAAGAGATGACATGAAAATAATTATATCTCTTCACAATCCTGTATTAAACTCACACAAAGAACTGAGGGTTGTGTTAAATACCAATAATAATTGCCCCGTCTGTCTCTTCTACAGAAGTCAATTAAACAGTCAAGTGAGGGAGTTCACACACTGATCGAAATTCAATCAGTCTATGGCCAGCTTTATTCTGGATGACCAACATATTATTTACACAGTGGCAGGAAGAAAATTGCAGGATACCTGAAAGACCTGTGATTGGTACAAATAATGAAATGAAATAAGAAAAATGTAAAGCAAGATAACAAAATAGCATAGTATCTTAACACACTTTTTGTCTTCCTTTTATGGCTTTAGTAGTGGTGTTTTGTTATTTCAGTATTTGTTATTTTGGCCTGCTGTTGACATTTTTATTATGTAATGCTACCATACATCTATTTTCATCAAAAGCCTGTGACATGATTCAGACTTGTTAAAGACCATTGTTGCTCTGAGACTATAAGGCTCCATGCACACTGTAGCTTTGCAGGGAGCCTTGCAACGTTTTTTTAGCTGTTTTGCAATAGACTTAATCAGCGTTTTTCAGTGTAGCTTTTATCAGCTTTTTTTTTTTCTTTTTTTCTTTTTAATGGATAAAAAAATGCTGACGTTTGGTGGAGTTTTTGAGCGTTTTTGGGCGTTTTACGTTTTTAGCGATTTTCCCGCCAAAAAACGGCACTTTGAATGCAAATTTCGGGCGTTCAGAAAAAAGCCAATAAACTCCAGAGCTCATTAACACTGAAAAACGCCCAGGTGTGCATGGGCACATAGGCTAACATAGAGTTCAGTTTATGGGCTTTAAAAAAAAAAGCCAAAATGCCAATAAGCTGCAGTTTATCAGCTTCAGTGCGCATGGAGCCTTAATCTGTATGTTTATTTCTGTATCCTATATCTATTCGTGGGGCATTAAAGTGAGCGTAAAGTATAGTTTTTATAACAAACATGTTATATATACCTGCTCTGTGCAATACAACTGCACAAAGTGGCACCACTCCTCCTCTTCTGGAGTGCCTGCTGGCGCTCCTGGCTCCTCCTCTTCTTGGTGTGACACCGTAGAAAGCCGCTTCTCATTGTGGCACACCTGTGGGCTCAAACCTAAGCCTTTTTTTTTTTTACCTTAAAGGATAAGTTCATCTTTTAGAAACAAATGTAAATTTCTTTGCAGATAAAAAATTGTGCATTTACTATTTTTAGTTTTAGGTGCCTGTAAAGCAATAAACCACCAATCAGCAGACCACTGAAGCCATGCAGGTCACATGCAGACTGTCAGTGTAAGCTATATAAACATATTCGCCAGCACACCACGGATCGTAAAAAACGTCCAAAAGTTTTAATACAGTGCAAACATCACAAAGATTGCAACATTTCGAGGCCACACAGGACCTCTTCGTCAGACACTTTATATGATTTATACGATCCGTGGTGTGCTGGCGAATATGTTCATATGGTTTGTTGTTCCAGTTCCCAGCTGGTGATCGCTTCAGCACCCATTTTTGTATGTATTGCCGTTTTTCCAGGAAGGTGTGCGATTGGAATATTAACTAAGACTGTCAGTGTAAGCTGTCTGCCCATATATTGTACGGGGAGGCAATTTTAGACTGACAGGAAGAATCAACTAACTAACACAGTGCTCAGCAGTGCTGTGATTGTTCATTGAGAACTACAATCCAACAGCCACAAAGGCTACCAGGCCATGTGGTCCACTCATTCACAGAAAACTGTGAATGAATTATGCAGCCAGGCGGGCCATTTTCTTTAGACAGCAGCAGTGAACACGAGGAGAAGATCCCCTGCTTGCTGCCAAAATGGGGGACAGGGAGGTTGTGAGGGCGGGCACATTTGTAAACATTACACATGTTACACCCTGATGGGTGTAACATGTTACAAAAGGTTAACTTATCCTTTAAAGCAGGGCATGTATTAAGAGTAAAAAAAATAGCCTTTCGAACCACGTTAATCAATATAAACCTGATCACTAGCAGAGTTAGATAGAGAAAAAAACATTTTTATCTTAACGCACAAAGAATTTATTGATATCCTGGTTTCATTCCACATAAATTGAAACTCATTATTTTTGAGCAAGTTTCAAAGCAATATTAACAAACATTGTTTTGTGCTTGTCCAAATTTTGTTCACTATTCACACAGCTTTTAAGGAAAACCCATTTAGGACTAGACTTATACTAGAACTGAAACAATTATATTGACTAAAAAAATCTATAATAATATGGCTTGTATCTCATGTAAGTCATCTAATTAATTTTACACACATGCAGGATTTAGCCCTTGCAAACAGCCTTGAAGTATAATCAATGGCATCATGTTTAAATAACATTGCAAAACCCTTACAATCTATTATGCACCTAGTGATAATAAGAAACTTCAGAAGGAAAATAAAAATTAACCTTTTATTACATTCTGTTTTTGACTTGATAAAAATATTACCATTTCCAATTTCAAAACAACACTTACTAAATATAGCACATTTTCAAGCCATGGGGGTTCGTTATACCCTACTCCTGTTGTATACATCACTTTTTTATCACAGGGGATTGTGGGAAATCTTGTCAACATGCAGGGAATTGTAACAAGGATTTTCTGAACACAGAGGTTCAGAATCAATTAACAAAATGGGCTTACACTCATTAAAAGTAAAATTGCATTTTTTTTGTGCTAATGTGAAAATGGTTCTATGCTTTCAAATGAAAAGGATAGGAATTAAAAGGAATGATTGGAATGATTGATTTTGACCTAGAGCTTTGTTTGTTCATATTGAAATTTAAGTTAGAAATAAGTGAAGCATAATGTACAGTATGAGCAGAAAATACAAAAGCAGGAACATTTGTAGGGAAAAGAAAAACGGCTTTTTTATTTAATATATTTATTTTAGGTGTCCATATTTATGTTTTTGCTGTATGACATGATGTACTGTATGATTAAAAGCTGGATTTTTATAAAATCTCTTGGTCTATACTGACTACTTTAGGCCCATTAAAACATATTCATTGTGTTAAATTGTGGTAATCACATATTACTGAAATGCATAGCATCAGGCATACCACAATAGGATGTTTTGTGGTGTTAGGCCGCGTACACACGATCAGCCTATCCGATGAGAACGGTCCGAAGGACCGTTTTCATCGGTTAACCGATGAAGCTGACTGATGGTCTGATGTGCCTACACACCATCTGTTAAAAAACTGATCGTGTTAGAACGCGGTGATGTTTACGTGTTTTAACACACCGATGTGCTGAAAAAAACGAAGATCAATGCTTCCAAGCATGCGTCGACTTGACTCTGAGCATGCGGAGCCTTTTAACTGATGCTTTTGCATACTAACGATCAGTTTTGACCCATCGGTCAGGTGTCCATTGGTCAAATTTTAAAGCAAGTTCTCTTTTTTTGACCGAAGGATAACTGACCGATGGGGCCCACACACGATCAGTTTGGACTAATGAAACGGTCCTTCAGTCTGTTTTCCTCGTTTTTGATCGATCGCGTGCACGCGGCCTTAAGCCTCGTACACACATTCGGATATCTGATGGAATCTAATCCGATGGATTTTTTTGTCGGATATCCACACAGACGATAATATTTTTGTATTGTTTTTTTAACCATAGGAAAAATTTAAAACATGTTCTATTTTTTTTCACCTATGGAAAACAAACCGATGGGGGCCGCACGTGATCGGTTTGTCTAATGAAAACAGTCCATCCGTCTGTTTTCATTGGACAACCCGATCGTGTGTTTAGGGCTTAACATATTTATAGTTCAGATTTATATTTTTACCTTTATTTTTCTGTTTAACATTATTTGCTGTATAATAAGTGCTGTTTTTTATTCGAAATGACTTGGTATGTACTGACTACTAAGGGTCTTTTCACACGTGTGGACCGTTTTTTAGGTCCGTTTTTTTTCATCAGTTGATCTGTTTTTTTCGGCCGTTTTTTATACGTTTTTCGTCCGTTTTTAATCAGTTGTCATCCGTTTTTCATCCGTTTTTCGTCTGTTCACATCCGTTTTTCATCAGTTTTTTCGTCCGTTTTTCATCAGTTTTTTCATCCGTTTTTTTTTTTTTGTTAGAACTTTATTTTTATTACATATTTTGATGAAAAACGGATGTTAGCAGATCGGATGTTAAACGGATCGTCCGCTAACATCCGTTTTTCGTCCGTTCTGTTTTTTTGACGGAAGAAAAATAGGGTTTTCTTCCGTTCCATAAAACGGAGCTTAACGGAGACGGATGGAATCGGACGTTAGCGGATGCTCATCCGCTAACGTCCGCTAGCCCATAGGAATGCATTGCGGTCCGTTTTGCATCCGTAAAAAATGGACGAACCGTCCGCACGTGTGAAAGGGCCCTTAGGGAATACGGAAATGCACAGAAATTATTATGCCACAATATGGTGTTTTGTGGTGCAATACATTTTTAAAGACATTGCGATTCACAAATGCAATGTTCCTGCACTGCAGCATACCACAAGGCATGATAACACAATGCATTAGGAAAAATAGCCCATATCCAATTTTAGCTGTGCTGTAGTGTGTTAGCAGTGTTTTTAAATGAATGAATGGAAATGGATTGGGTTGTGTCCATATTCTCTAATGTCTGGTAGCTCTCCATTGGGAAATTTGTTGTGACATTTAGACCTAAAATCATTGGTCTTTGGCAATGGTTTGACAGATCTAAGACCATTAACAAAAACTACCACATGTTTGCTGATATACTATTAACTAGGGATGGATGAATGGTTCGGCCTGAGCATAAGTTTGGACGTCCTTGATTGAGAAAAAAAAAAGTTTGGCTGTTCGGCGAACAACGAACATTATGCTGTGTTCGCTGCAAATTCGAAAGCTGCGGAACCCCATTAAAGTCTAATGCCGCGTACACACGATCACTTTTTGTGATGAAAAAAAACGACGTTTTCAAAAACGTCATTTAAAATGACCGTGTGTGGGCAAAACATAATTTTATGTCTTCAAAAAAACGACCAAAAAAGAATTCGAACATGCTTGAATTTTTTGTGTCATTTTTCAAAACGTCGTTTTTTGTGTCATAAAAAGTGATGGTGTGTGGGCAAAACGATGTTGAAAACAGAAGCAAGTCATGAGACAGAGCTTCAATGGAATAGAGTGCCGTCGAACGTGGTGTACGTCACTACGCTTTGCTATAGCATTTTGGAAAAACGATGGTGTGTATGCAACGTCGTTTTGGAAAATGAAGTTTGCAAAACGTCGTTTTGTTTCATCACATAAAACGTCGTTTTTTTTCATCACAAAAAGTGATCGTGTGTACGCGGCATAACACTAACACGAAAAAACAAAGTGCTCTTTTTAAAGGCTTATATGCAAGTCCTGCCCCAGGGGACATGTATCATTGCAAAAAAAAAAGTTTTTGGGAGCAGTGATTTTAATAATGCTTAAAGTGAAACAATAAAAATGAAAAATGTCTATAGTATGCCCGTAAGGTGGCACAGTTTTCCCGTGTTTAGAACAGTACCACAGCAAAATTAAATTTCTGAAGGAAAAAAGTCATTTAAACTGATCACGGCTGCAATAAATTGTTGGGTCGCTGCAAAAATGAAAAAAAAAATGAATGGGGGTCGCCCCAAAATTCATACCAGGCCCTTCAGGTCTGGTATAGATTTTAAGGGGAACCCTGTACCAAATAAAAAAAAATAAGGGGATCTCTACGCCATTTTTTTATTTGGTGCAGGGTTCCCCTTAATAGCCATACCAGACCTTAAGGGCTTGGTATGGATTTTGGGGGGACCCGCACGCAATGTTTTTTACATTTTTGGTTTGGGGTTCCCCTTAGTATTCATACCAGACCCAAAGGGCCTGGTAATAGACTGGGGGGAACCCATACAGAGTTTTACCCATATTGGCGAGACCCGACAATTCATTATAGCCACGATCAGTTTTAAATTACTTTTTTTCCTTTAGAAATTTCATTTTGCTGAGGTACTGTTCTAAACACTGAAAAATGCGCCACTTTACAGGCATACTATAGAAACCCCCAGGCACGATATTCAAAGGAATATTTAATTATTATTGTTTCACCTTAAGCATTATTAGAATCACTGCTCCCGAAAAAAAACAGTTTTTTGCATTGATACATGTCCCCTGGGGCAGGACCTGGGTCCCTAAACACTTTTTATGACAATAACTTGCAGATAAGCCTTTCAAATTACCACTTTTGCTTCAATTATTTTGCCTGTGCGCAAATTCTGTTACGAACCGAACCTGGGGGTGTTTGGCTCATCCTTACTATTAACAACCCCTGGCTTAATAATCTAAAATGTTTAAGGAAACCTTGTAAATGTGTCATTCATCTGGTGTGTGTTTGTTTTATAACTGATTGCCTGGTCACCTACTACAGTATATATTTATAGTATATATATATATATATATAATTGTGGTGGGCGTAATTGATCATTTTTTTGTTTTATTCCTTTTTTTTATTTTGCTAAGAAATGTTTTGAAACTTGTAACTAAAATAAAATAATGTAATCCCAAAGCGCCTCTTGACCATACTTTGGAGTCAACTTGGCTGAAGCTGCTGATACTTCTGTTTTATATCGTCAACATACAATATAACACAGTTACACAGGGAAACATTTTGGTTTTTAGAGTGAAAAATAATTGCAAACAAAGCAAATATTTTGACACTTTTTAAAATTTGAACATAAAAAATAAACTTTAAGGCCATACTTTTTAATCTTTTTGGAATTTCTCCAATTTAAATGTATCTTTAATAAAAATAGGTCATGCTGAAAAATAGGTCAGTCATAAGTACTTGGCCTTCATGTTGTCTTTGAAAATTTCCTTTAAGGCCTCGTACACACCATCGGACTTATCCGATGAAAACGGTCCGCGGACCATTTCCATCGGATATGTCCGATCGGGAGTTTGATCCGATGGCGTGTACACACCATCGGATCAAATTCCCCGCCGCCGGACGGCGCGGTGACGCGGCGGTGACGTTGACGCTGCCACGTCACCGCACCAGGAAGTAAAACACTTCCGCGCAATGCGCCGAATACAGCGGTGGTGGGGGACGGTGGGGGACGACATGTCTGCTGGTAAGTGTACTAACCAGCAGACATGTCGGGTGGACAGATTCCCACCGGATAGATTTCAAAGCTTGCTTTGAAATCTGTCGGGTGGAGAAATCTGTCCGCTAGCCCATACACACGAGCGGAGATATCTGCTGAAACGGTCCATCGGACCGTTTTCAGCGGACATATCCCCTCGTGTGTACGAGGCCTAAGGCGGCGTACACACGAGGGGATATGTCCGCTGAAAACGGTCCGATGGACCGTTTCAGCAGACATCTCCGCTCGTGTGTATGGGCTAGCGGACAGATTTCTCCACCCGACAGATTTCAAAGCAAGCTTTGAAATCTATCCGGTGGAATCTGTCCGCCCGACATGTCTGCTGGTTAGTACACTTACCAGCAGACATGTCGGCCCCCACCGCCGCCGCGCCGCTGCCGAATGGATTCGGCGCATGCGCGGAAGTGTTTTACTTCCTGGTGCGGTGACGTGGCGGTGACGCGGCGGCGTCAACATCACCGCCGCGTCACCGCGCCGTCCGGCGGCGGGGAATTTGATCCGATGGTGTGTACACGCCATCGGATCAAACTCCCGATCGGACATATCCGATGGAAACGGTCCGCGGACCGTTTTCATCGGATATGTCCGATCGTCTGTACGCCGCCTAAGAGTTAAATTGTCTAATCTGGAACCTTAGCTGGCTAACCAAGCTTATCACTATTTCCCAGAAAAGTAGCTATCAGAATAATGAAAGACAAAAGTGTCTAGATATCGTTTACTTAATTCTTCAATGAATAATGAAAGTGCCTAAATTTGAAGAGAAAAAAGTCATTTGTATAACTAATAAAAATGACCTGCAAATCAGATCTCACAGTTTTGTGAGAGGCAGAAAGTGATTATAATGCTGGGATTAAGTTATAACAAATCAAAGGAATACAAAGTGGCTCATTTCTCTGCCTTTTTGAAGGGATGCTTTAAAGAACAAGACACTGCATTTTTTCTGCGGTTTTTCTCATTGTTGAAGTGAGTGCTAAATTAAAGCAGCTGATGTAGAACGATAACATGGATTCGATGAAATCTAAATTTCAATGGAAATTTTTTTTATTTCTTTGTCCTAGCTCAATGTGTAAGAGACACCTGCTCAAAACATTCCCTTATAGCACTGTGCAAGTGGCTGAAATGTGAAATCCTCTAAATTAGTCATTGGATACATTTTTGCAAATTAAAGCTATCTTTGCCATGCTTCTACAAACATGTTATTATGGTAGATTAAATGGACACAGTTTCCATAGCATACATATTTAATCCCCGAGAAAAACAATGCTAGGGTATCTATATAATTTCACTTAAATGCAGCAAAGAGTTTAAGAACAAATGTACTCTCCTCAAAATTCCCTTTTCTACTCACAGGGCATTCCTCTTTACCTTTCCAAATACATAAATTTAACAATTGTCTCCCCTCTGCCAGCTGAAATGCAATGTTTACTGACATTATCCAGCTTCAGATGCAGCCTTTGCCTGAAGATTGAGTGTTGAGATGTGGTCCTGCAGGGGGAACAGAGCGACCTTATGGCCGTCTCATGCCCCGTTGCCCTAATAACAGAGGACTCATTTGATGTGCATATGCCGATTTTGGGGCAACGCGCATGTGGGTCCGATGATGTAAGATACATCCTGCCTTGTGGGCATTGCCAGGCAGGAGCCAGATTGGCCCATCTACACATAAATAGAGACAATAATAGCAGTATCAGCTGTGTGTGTCTACGGGGGATGTGCTTGGTGAAGGCTCTCTAGGTACGTTTTTTGCAAACAAATGGCCTACATCATGCGATGGTTTATGGATAATTACTGACCTTGCAACTGATCTGTTCCCAGGATACACTACCTATCCTTGGATATTGCCATATTTGGGTGCTTTTTGTCCATATTTTGATATGGCTTGGATCTGTCTATTGGCATAAATAACAACTACTTATTGCAAAGGTAAGAACGTTTTGCCTTTTTAAAGTGGTTGTAAACCATCGTTTACAACTTTATGCTACAGGTAAACCTATATTAAGGCTTAACTGAAGCTAACAAGGATATCTCCTAAACCTCCACGGTTTAGGAGATATCCCTGTATTTGCATGTGCCAACGTCGTGCGCACTTAAGCCAACTGAAGCACTACTGTGCCATTCCCGCGCAGGAGTGATGTCATTGCGGCTCCGGCCAATCACAGCGCCGAAGCCGCGATACACGGAAGTCACTGCGGGACAACATGTCGGCGGCCAGAGGGGGAGACATGGACGACTGCGGGGGATTCGATCTGAGTTCAGTACTACATAATGAGCTAGTATGCTATGCATACTAGCTCATTATGCCTTTGTCTTGCAGTGTTTTTTTTTTAAGAGAGTTTACTTCCTTTTTTAATCAGTATAGGTGAATACATGCGCTGCACGATCTGTGTATGCATAGAAATATGCATTAATTCTCGTGGATGCGGGTACCAATGATTGCATTATATATCATCATCATAGGTGTGCGCATCCTATTGCATTGGGGTGTGCACCCCAAAGCTCAAACACCTACTACCGATCACTCAGGATAAAAGGGAAGGGGGTGGTAAGTTACATATTTACCAGCCCCTTCCCCCACTCATCCTAAAACATCCCTGAAGCAGCAGCCAGAGGGAGAGGAGAGTAGAGAAGCTGGAAGCACTGCAAGGGGAAAGGGGGGCGACCTAGGCAGTAGGGGGAATCTGTGCTGCACAGGGTGATTAGGGTGTGCCTGTGCACACCTGGCACACCCTGTTCGCACGCCTATGATCATCATGTTGTTTGTAGGTGCGTGTTCTTAACCAGTGCAGTGCTGAATGTGCAACGAGCCAGTCCTACACATTAATACCATCAAAACTATAGATAGAATCCCTCCCACAGGGACCAACTGTACCACCTATTTTGAGCCTGCAAAACCACCCACACACCCCCCTTTAGGCATGTAACCCCACCGCTATATTATTTTATTTTTTATTTTTATATATATAAAGAAATAGAACTTGATCTGAATATATTATATACTTGTCATTATTGCGAGATGTTTGTACAATATATTTGACAACATCTCTTTTCCTTTCTAACCAGACTAATACTAGTTATTGTGTGCCTCTCAAACGGGCTCCCATGCCCTCCAGGGTGAGTCACCTCTCTGCTGAGGCCCCAGCTATCTGACACCCCTTGATAAGACATACTAACAGTGGGAGATTTGCAACAGATGTCATATATACATGAAATGTTATTGGCGTATTCACAAAAATGTATGTTGTGAGTAATATGAATTTTTTCTATCTCCATAGCTATGACAATCATTTCTGAACACCATCTACAGTAAATATAGAAAGCTCTTGAAGAAGCGGCTAATGTAAATCTGCAAGATGTCAAACATATGAAAAAGAAAGGGAAATCCTCCACATAGTGTAAATCCAAAAATGGAATTTATTAAAATCTTAAAAAGCCCCACAACTTAAAAAATCCAAATAAAATCCAAAACAAACAATCCAAAAGTGTGGTATGGGCAGCTGGAGCTAGCGTTTGACCCAACGCGTTTCATCTTAAAAAATACATCAACTGGGGTACACACCAACTCGCTGTCCCCACGCTTAAATAGGAAGAGAGAGTACATTGAAAACAAACCCCCATGTTTGTCTTACTGCGGAACACACTTCCGGGATCACGACATCAAAAAATGTGTGACGTCAACACGTGTATGTGTCAGCCAATCCGTGTGACCTATAGGGCCGCAGATAGCGTGCCCGTATCACCGCTGCTGGTAAATCCCGAACACTCCCCCACCGCAAAGGACGACTCAACGTCTCATAGCGGCAATACGTAACCAAGAGGGGAAAAGAACCGCAATGCAGGTAGGGACCTGTAGTCCCTGGAAAGAACAAAGTCCCATGACTGCTCTGACCTTAAAAAATACTGTCTAGGCCAGGGCTCAAAATTTCAAGTCCTGAGCCACTAGCCAGGCCTTATGAGTTACTTGCCACCAGTTGCCCCACCCAACACCTACCCTGCCCTACCCCTAAGTCCGCTCCTAAACACGACCTTGTAAATTATCTCATGAAATTAAACTGTTAAATATTTTGAGCAGAATTACGTTCCAAAAATAAATATTAACAATAGTAACATAAAGCATATCAGTACCCATCTGTGCCCATGAACGCAGCCTTAGTGTTCACAATCAATGCAGCCTTAGTGTGCCCCATCAATGCAGCCTTAGTGTGCCCCATCAATGCAGCCTTAGTGTGCCCCATCAGTGCCGCATTGCTACTGGGGGGGTATCAGGGAAGCATACACTGGGGGGTATCAGGGGAGCATACACTGGGGGGGTTCAGGAGAGCATACACTGGGGGGGATCAGGAGAGCATACACTGGGGGGGGGTCAGGAGAGCATACACTGGGAATGGGGGATCAGGAGAGCATACACTGGAAGGGAGGGAACAGGAGAGCATACACTGGGGGGGGGGTCCAGGAGAGCATACATTGGGGGGATCAGGAGAGCATACACTGGAAGGGAGGGAACAGGAGAGCATACACTGGGGGGGAATCAGGAGAGCATACACTGGGGGGGATCAGGAGAGCATACACTGGAAGGGAGGGAACAGGAGAGCATACACTGGGGGGGGGGGGTCAGGAGAGTATACACTGGAAGGGAGGGAACAGGAGAGCATACACTGGGGAGGATCAGGAGAGCATACACTGGAAGGGAGGGAACAGGAGAGCATACACTGGGGGGGGTCAGGAGAGTATACACAGGGGGGGATCAGGGCAGCGTACACTGGAAGGGAGGGAACAGGAGAGCATACACTGGGGGGGGGTCAGGAGAGTATACACTGGAAGGGTGGGAACAGGAGAGCATACACTGGGGGGGGGTCAGGAGAGTATACACTGGAAGGGAGGGAACAGGAGAGCATACACTGAGGGGGGATCAGGAGAGTATACACAGGAAGGGAGGGAACAGGAGAGCATACACTGAGGGGGGGATCAGGAGAGTATACACTGGAAGGGAGGGAACGGGAGAGTATACACTGGAAGGGAGGGAACAGGAGAGCATACACTGAGGGGGGGGTCAGGAGAGTATACACTGGAAGGGAGGGAACAGGAGAGTATACACTGGAAGGGAGGGAACAGGAGAGTATACACTGAGGGGCAGTCATAATCCTTTAAAT
Source organism: Rana kukunoris (assembly GCA_029574335.1). NCBI lineage: Eukaryota > Metazoa > Chordata > Amphibia > Anura > Ranidae > Rana > Rana kukunoris. The sequence goes on from CM056049.1 coordinate 590,407,564, forward strand.
GAGTTACATTTCTCACATGTCATGAAAGAAGATCTGTTTTGTCAGCTAACAGCACCTCTATGCTAGGTTGCAGTAACTCAGCAGACTCAGCATAGAGGTGCCTGTAAACAATCCACACTGTAGTGCAAGCAGCCGAGCTCATCTGCTGGAACTTTCACATGGCTTCTCTCTGCTCAGCTGCAAAGTGCAGGCATCTTCCTCTTCCAGACGAGCGTCTTCTCTGGAAAAAGGCACATCACCATCCCGCCCACTCAAGCAGCAACCTGCAGGAGAGAGGCTGAAATGCTGCTGGGGGAGGTACAGGGGGCGGAGAGTGCAGTCCCGAGGTTTCTGAGCTATTCATGCCATGCTTAGAAGGGCTGCCAGTTGTCCTGACCGCAGCTCTGGTTACCCGGGTGCCTCAGAGTCTTGAATGTTTTCTCAGACACAGACCTAGTTCCATGACACACAGCAGAAGCGCTGAGTGTCTGTGATATGAGAGTAGGAGAAGGAGAGAGCTGCATCCACGGCTCAAAGCGGCGCCAGGGCAGTCCAGCCCTGCCGCTCGCTGTGTCATTCGGCTGACAGTTTCCTGGCTCATTGCTTCAGCCAGGAAACTGTCAGCCTGGTTCACCCCGCTCCTCACTCGCCCTGGACTAAATTCTACTCGCATTTTGCGAGCAAAGAGTGGAATTTTTGAGGGCTGGTCTAGGCCATGCTTCTCCCATAGGTCATAGGAGTGCTCTCCTCTGGCCCATTTTCAGCCAACAAAGGGCTAAAGTCTACAGTGAATGCTGGAAGGGCAAAGTACAGAGTGGTGAATGACAGTCACCACTCTGTGCTCAGAGAGGACCTGGGTACTGAGTGATCAGAGGTCTTTGATCACTCAGTCCTCAGTGTAGAGCTAAAGGGGGACAAGTGCAGCTTGGGTGCTGCATCTACATAGCTAGGCATGAATGTTTATTTTTTTAGAATTCCACAGTGCTCTTCTAATGGCTAAACACTGGTAGGAATACAGTGGGTATCTTAGATGTTAAAACTGGCTACTGACATCGACTCTTTCATAAATCAAAATAAAGGAGATATCAACTGCATTTTTGAAGTTTAGTTTATTTCATGTCTTGGACCAGGCTTTGTAGTCTCTTAATCGTATTCATTTTCATCTATGCAAGACCAATGCTCATCCTTTGGATTCAATTTTTTTTTTCTGTATGTTAGACTTTTGAAAGAGCCACTGTGAACTGAATATATAGTTTTAAATGCTTTAAAAGCAGCCAGTTTTTGCATTGATCTGTTTTAAGTTGTCCTGTTATTTAAAATGCTCACTTCAGATAAATCTAGGGCTACACATCGACAATAATTACCCACAATATTAGCTTGAATAAAATAATAGTACTAACAACAGTTTTTTTTCCCATGAGTGAAAATTCAGATCCTCCAGATGCCAGCAGCCAAAATTACAGAGACCTGTGTAAACAGAAAATGAAAAAAAAACTTACACGCACTGATAAGATTTTTTTACATGATGGTAGGCATTTTCTTATATACTGTATAACTTAGCCACTTAAGACCCAGACCTTTGGGCAGCTAAAGAACCCGGCCAGGTTTTGCGATCCCGCACTGCGTAGATTTAACAGACAATTGCACGGTCGTGCGTCGTGGCTCCCAAACAAAATTGGCGTCCTTTTTTTCCCCACAAATAGAGCTTTCTTTTGGTGGTATTTGATCACCGATGTGGTTTTTATTTTTTGCGCTATTAACAAAAATGGAGCGCCCATTTTGAAAAAAATTAAATATTTTTTACTTTTTGCTATAATAAATATCCCCCAAAAATATATATCAAAAAATTATTTTTCCTCAATTTAGGCAGATACAAATTCTTCTACCTATTTTTGGTAAAAAAAATTGCAATAAGCGTTTATCGGTTGGTTTTCACAAAATTTATAGCATTTACAAAATAGGGAATAGTTTTATTGCATTTTTATTACTTTTTTTTTACTACTAATAATTGCGGAGATTAGCAATTTTTTTCGTGACTGCGACATTATGGTGGACACTTCGGACAATTTTAACACATTTTTGGGACCATTGTCATTTTCACAGCAAAAAATGCATTTAAAATGCATTGTTTATTGTGAAAATGACAATTGCAATTTGGGAGTTAACTACAAGGGGGTGCTGAAGAGGTTATGTGTGACCTAATGTATGTTTACAACTGTAGGGGGGTGTGGCTGTAGGTGTGACATCATCGATTGTGTATCCCTATAAAAGGGATCACACCATCGATGACGCCGCCACAGTGAAGAACGGGGAAGCCGTGTTTACACACGCTCTCCCCGTTCTTCATCTCCGGGGACCGATCGCGGGACTCCAGCGGCGGTCCTTAACCTCCCTGGTGGTATGATTCTGTCTGGAATTACGTACCAAAACCGGTACAATTATTTTGCATGGAAATTTGGTAATATGTATCATAGGCCTGCAATTCTTAGTAATTACTTACTTAAACCTGACCAAAACAAGACTCTAGTAGACATTCCAGATGTGATAAATTTGAAACACAAACACATGAATTATAATCTAATAAATAATATAATTTTATTCAATAATGCAAAGAAAAATATAGAAATTAGTCAAACAAAGAAATTTAATACACATCCTGGGTGTGAAAAAGTTTGAAACATGGAACTAGACAAAGTCCGACGTTGCAATCTGGGCAATAGTACCTGGTTTCCTTTCGGATTTTTTTCCATTTCCATCCTTCTTGGAACAGCAAACGACGCACATCCTGGTAGGCGCTAACTTTCGTGCGGTTGGCGGTACAAAGTCTACAAAATGACTACCTGTCAGGCGCTCTGGATTGCCAACGTCAACAGAGCGTCGTCCTTATAAAGAATATAGGCGTTCCAAAGACATCTCTTTTTGTAGTACTTTTTCTGTTGTTTGTAGTCGATCACTACTTGTGGCTTCAGCACATCTTTTCCGTGTTTTGTGCGGACCATGGTAGTGGTGGTGCTGTGCACGGTGCTCATGACACACACATCCTTTTTGTCTCTCCATCTCATTGCCATCATTTTTCCCTTTTGGAAGGCAACCATCTCTCCTTTTTTTATTTTTTTATTGCCAAACGTAGATGGCATGTCACGCCGGTTTGGCCTCACTGTACAATACCCATCCGTTTTGTTGAGGAGCAAAACCTCATAAAGTTCCGGTGACGTATAAAATTGTCTGTTGTCACGCAATATCCCTGGTTCAGTAATGGGTCCAGCAGTGAAAGGACTGACGATGTGGCCATCCCATAGTGGCTGTACCTGGGATTGAATTTGGTACCCTTACTGGTGTAAATTACCGCATTCCAAATATATCCCGTGGAAGATTCACATAGCATATAAAATTTTATGCCAAAGCGCGCCCTTTTGGACGCAATAAATTGGATCCAGCTCAGGCGTCCCTTGTAGGCCATCAGACTTTCATCCATACTGACATCCCTTTCTGGCACGTAGGTCCGTTGGAAGTTGGCAACAATCATCTGGTACACCTCCCAGATTTTTTTGAGCTTGGGCGCAGGATGCGTGGCCTCATCAAATTCTTCGTTGTTCGCGAAGTGTACGTTTTTCATAATGAGTGAAAAACGATACTCAGACATCACAGTCCCAAAAAATGGCGTGGCCAGCATCTTGTTGGTGGTCCAGTACCATTTCTGAAGTGGTTTGCCCACCACCCCTTGAAGGATGATGAGTCCTAGAAACTTCCAGATGTCCTCTTTAGTGACAGGTTCCCATTTCCTGGATCTGGCACGCAGAGTAGCAGATTGCTGATCGTGGTATCGATTGGTCTCTGTCACAATTTTTAAAATTACCTCCTCAGAACGAAAAAGTTTCAGGTATGCCAGAGAGTTGTCCCTCTCCACATCAACCTTCATCCCAGGAGATCCAGTGAATCGGAACCTCGGGGGCGCTGCCTGGTCCGCATCGCTGTCTATAGCGCACCAAGTGCGCACATCACTTAGGCCAGGTGCGGGATCATCGGCGTTGTCACTTTCTGGATCAGTGTCGGTGTCAGAGCCAGATGAAAAATCGCCCCACGTCTCACTGTCGCTCTGTTCTGCGATCAACTCCGTGTCGCTGCCGCTGTCGCTGTTGCTCAGCAGATCAAAAAGCGCATTCTTAGGACAGCGCTTTTTAGATGCCATTTTTAAAGAGTTTTGAAAGGTTTTATTTGTCACAAATGACAATGGCAAGGGGCACTGAAAGGGCACTGTGTCAGATTCCAAGGTGATACAGTGTAATCCTCTCAGATTACATTGTATCACCTCCTTTTTATGTGTTTGTGTTTGTGCAACATTTGAATTTCCCTCCCAGTTCCGCTCCCATGCACCATTGCGGTGCAGGGAACGGAACCAGGAAGTCAGATGACCGGTGGACGGCGCGGCAGGGATCTCGGTGGCGATCACAGCAATGGGAGATCATCGCTGGATCGCCTGGAGAAGGTAAGGAACGCCGCTGCAGGCTCTGCACATCCACCCCGAGCATGACTCGGGAAAACCGATCGTAGCAAAAAAAAACAACCCCGAGTCACGCTCAGGGATACCGTCAAGGGGGTTAAAAAATACTATAATCAAGCCAAAAGCCAATGCAATTTTGATAAATGGTGATGAACCATTTTTTGTCAAGGATGTCTGAGCAGTTTTGCAGAATGTTTGGACCTTTCAAAGCAGTTTAAAATACTAACTGACCTACAACACAAACAGCTAGAAAAAACAAACAAAAGTGATGTAGAACAAAAACAAAAAAACATCTGCTGACATGTCCTGCTGACATGTGCTCATTGCAAGTGACAGCCCCTATGATGTTATTACCCCAAAAATGTGTCTATTTTTGGTCAATGACATCACTCAGTAACCCCCAGTCCTTTGTTTACATTCTGCTGGGGGAATGTCATATGCAGTGAGTTTCTATAGGCAAAGGAGGTGTTGGTTGTTACTTTCAGCAGGTCAGTGGGTATCCTTCTTCATGATTGACTTGGATTTACATCACTGGACAATGTGATTGATGCTTGGATTTAAATTTGTGTGATTTTTTTCTGTTTTATAAAGGACTTTGTCAAATGTGTGACTGTGTTTAATAATTTTAGGCATTATGAAAAGAGCTGCTCTCTGCTGAAAATAGTTATTTTTGTTTTTAGTTCCCCATGCCCAGCTCCCCATGCTCTTTATTTGACATTACCCTGCCTATTAGCTTTAAAAATGGCAAGAATTTTAATACTGTAGATATTTTTTAGATTTAGCACCCATTGACTTTATTGGGGTTTGAATTAACATTTCAATCTAGGAGCAGTTCCAAAAATGTCCTGCAAACCAAGCCCAGGTACAGTTGGCTCATTCAGTTCAAGATGCAAAGTGTATTTACACTTTTACAATCCAATTGGGATAACTACAATAAATAAATGAAGGGACATGCATCACATAGATCAACAACATCTGCTGACAGAGGCTTCAGCTACATTCTCCACATTTTGGCCACCCCCCCCCCCCCCAATCCATTTCTCTTTGATTGTGCTTAGTCATACAGTGACTCTACAACTAAGCCCTTTTCAGGGTGAAAAGCATCAGATGGGCCTAACCAAATGCAGGGACTGTAGTTGAAGCTTCTGTTAGCTTACCAACAGATGTGGTCGATTTATGTGGTGTGTGCCCCCATAATTTTGCTATTATGATTTTTCATTGACTGAGATGTGCTCCTAGAGGAGCTGTCACCCACTGTGGGAGAGAAGCCATCCAAAGGACAAATGGGAAGTGTTTGAATGCCGCTATTTTTAAATTAAGATGACAACTTCTTTATATTTTTTACATGTTCTCAGTCACATAGCATATATTAAAAAAATACAATTTCCAGCTTACATTTTAATGTAGTGGGGGCTTTGAATGTAATGCTTACAATAATTAACCACTTAAGACCCGGACCAAATCGCAGGTAAAGGACCTTGCCCCTTTTTGCGATTCGGCACTGCGTCGTTTTAACTGACAATTGCGCGGTCGTCCGACGTAGCTCCCAAACAAAATTGGCGTCCTTTTTTCCCCACAAGTAGAGCTTTCTTTTGGTGGTATTTGATCACCTCTGCGTTTTTTATTTTTTGCGCTATAAACAAAAATAGAGCGACAATTTTGAAAAAAATTCAATATTTTTTACTTTTTGCTATAATAAATATCCCCCAAAAATATATAAAAAAAGTTTTTTTTCCTCAGTTTAGGCCGATACGTATTCTTCTACCTATTTTTGGTAAAAAAAATCGCAATAAGCGTTTATCGGTTGATTTTCGCAAAATTTATAGCGTTTACAAAATAAGGGATAGTTTTATTGCATTTTTATTATTTTTTTACTACTAATAGCGGCAATCAGCGATTTTTTTCATGACTGCGACATTATGGCGGACACTTTGGCCAATTTTGACACATTTTTGGGACAATTGTCATTTTCACAGCAAAAAATGCATTTAAATTGCATTGTTTACTGTGAAAATGACAGTTGCAGTTTGGGAGTTAACCACAAGGGGGCGCTGTAGGATTTGAGTGTTCCCTGTGTGTGTTTACAACTGTAGGGGGTGTGGCTGTAGGTGTGACGTCATCGATCACGTCCCCCTATAACAGGGATGATGTGATCGATGTTGCGGCCACAGTGAAGCACGGGGAAGCCGTGTTTACACACGGCTCTCCCCGTTCTTCAGCTCCGGGGACCGATCGCCGCACTGCAGCGGCGATCGGGTCTGCGAGTCCCGCGGTCCCGGTCCCTGAGCTTCAGACCGGGTCACGGGAGCGCGCCGTGACCCACGGCTGGGTACTAGAACCAACGTATATATATGTTGATGTGCCCAGCCGTGCCATTCTGCCGACGTAAATGTGCAGTAGGCGGTCCTTAAGCAGTTAAAGTCATATTGTGCTGATAGATCTCATTATCAGCTGTAAACTAGATTCAAAGACTGTCCAGGGAAATCAATAAAGGCTCAACAACCCACTTCCAGTGATAGATTTTAAGAACCACCTGCATTTAATTCAGGGAAGGATTTGTTCCAGGGTTGGTAACATTATTGACACGTGCTGAAAATGTAGTTAGTTCTAACATGTCACTGGGTTGGCAGAGCCTGATGGGGAACTGAAAAAATATTTCCAGGTTAGGTCTGCTTTACTTCTGATTGACAGCGCATAGCAGTGGGTAGCTTTGAACGTCGCTCTTGGACTGAATAGTGGCTATGGATCCACCCACTGACAAGAGCTATCAATCAAGTCAGGTGGACCTTATGGTAAACTGGTCTCCAATTTTTCCATAAGGATCTGCCCACCTTCATTAAAAATTTCTTGGGCATGCATCTGTCAGTGTAATGGGCACAGAGGCTGAGAGGGGAGGCAGGGAGTTCACTGAGGAAGGCGAGTCTCTGAAAGGTACACAAATCAGACAAAATCCCTGACAATTTCAGTGCTGCACCCCAACAGAATTCTAAAAGGTGTCTATAACAGCCTTTATGCATTCACTGGTTTGTGTACTAACAAGTGGTTAAAGATCTGGAAGCTACACTTCTTTATTGAAAAAAAGAAAGAGTGTTTCCGTGCCAATAGTATTAAATATGAATAACTACGTGTTAATCAAAAAAAAAGAAGAGAAAGCTGCTCCTCAGAGACAGTGGTGAACTGTGATCTAGTGATAAAGCATATGAAAGAGGGCGCTGGGGTTCCTGGAGGAGAAACCAGTAAAAAAACTCAATGTGTTAAAAATAGAAGGTGTATGTCACCTGGGAGGGTGAACACAATGGAAACTAAATCGTGATCTCCAACTACACACATACAACAATGTGATATATAAAAGTCCTAGAGGACTTATATGCCGGGATCGGAGAAGCTAGTCTCACCTTAAGACACCAAGCCGCACTATTGATGCTGCCAGCGAGGTTGTCTTCCAGGCTTTTGACACACTCACAGTCCCAGTGCCGGGCAGGAACTTTCCAAGTAAGAGGCCAATCAGCTGTATGTTTTTAAATAAACGGTAATACACTATGGGACCCCATTTGTTTTTCTGTTTCTGGCTCTGAGCATATATTGCATCTGAGTTTGGAGTTCTGGTTCCAGCTTATGCCGCAGAGTGTGCAGGCACTTATTCCTGTCCAGCGCACATGACCTACTTTTTCACTACAGTGGTCCATTTGCTGTGGTAAGCGCAATCATTAACTAGAGCACTTTGGGTGAAGCTGTTTTTGAATGGTGAAGGCTTAATGATCACGGTGGAGTCAGAATACATGACAACTTTAAGAAGAATCTCTTTTCCCTTTCTTCATGCCAAACCTATGTGTTTTCCTATCATCATTTGATTGCTGGACTTCTAGTTTTATCTACCTCTAGGACTTTTATATATCACATTGTTGTATGTGTGAAGTTGGAGATCACGATTTAGTCTCCATTGTGTTCACCCTCCCAGGTGACATACACCTTCTATTTTTAACACATTGGGCCAGATTTAGGTAGTTTGCCGCATCTTTCCACGGCGTAGCGGGCGTGTTGTATGTTAATGAATAGTGACCCCACGTAAATGACGCACCGAACAAACTGCGCATGCGCCGGCCGTGGACGTATCCCAGTGCACATGCTTAAAATCACGTCGCAAATAGTCAATGCTTTCGACGTGACCGTAACCTACGCCCAGCCCCATTCTGAATCGGCTTACGCAAACGACGTAAACAACGTGAAATTCGACGGCTGTTCCGACATCCATACTTAACATTGCCTGCGCCTCATATAGCAGGGGTAACTTTACGCTGGTCCCACGCCTTATGTAAACGACGCAAATAAAAACGCCGGGCGCAACTACGTTCGTGAATCGGCGTATCTACCTAATTTGCATATTCGATGCATAAATCTACGGAAGCACCACCTAGCGGCCAGCGTAAATATGCAACTAAGATACGATTGCGTAAGAGATTTAAGCCGCTCGTATCTTAGCAAAATTCCGACGTATGTTGCTTTCTGAATACAGAAAAAAGATACGCCGGCGCATCCTAGCACTTACGCGGCGTATCAACAGATACGCCGACGTAAGTTCTTTCTGAATCTGGCCCTTTGAGTTTTTTTTGGTTTCTCCTCCAGGAACCCCAGCGCCCTCTTTCACACTTCTTTATTGCTTGTTAACAAAGGGAAACTCAGTGCATTAGTGGGAACAAATTGAGTTTACTCTCATTTCAAATTTCTCAGATTAGCTTGCAGTCTGCCCCATTTTTTTTAAACTTATTATTAGGTATACAGTGTTCTATAATTTGGCTGCAAAAGTGGAAATGCACTTTAAAGTTTCTAGATGTGGTGACTGTATCTAAAGACTGATAAGCTGCAATACATGGTTTGTTTGTTCTTGGGTTTAAATATGTTTTAACTTTCTTCTCTGTGGATATGGGTGAGAGAGAGGAATGACTACACTCTGAGTGCAGTATGTCAGTTAAAATTCAATTTTTATTAAAAGTAAGATCATGTGCATGGCATAGGTAGCTTGGGCGTCTGTAGTCCAGCTGGGTAACAGTGGAAGTGGGCAGTTCCCGGCGGCTCCGGTGGTTCCTGTGGTTCTGAGGCTGAAGATGGTCACACAAAAGCACGTCAGCAGTGATGGATGGGAGGTGTGGTAGAGTTTGCGTTTGGAGCATGAATGCTCCAGGCATGTCAGGCATGCATGTGCCAAACACGAACTTGAGCACGCCTCCCGTCTATCACCACTGACATGCTTTTTGTGTGGCCATCTTTAGCCTCAGGAACCTCTAGAGCCTGCGGGAACTGCTGACTACCACCACTGCCCAGCTGGACTACAGGAGCCTAAGCTACTTATGCCATATACTTTATCTCTCACCAAAATGTGAGTTGATCTTACTTTTATTAAACATTGAATTTTACTGACATGTTGCACTCAGAGTGGTGCTGCTTCTCTCTCTCTCTCTCTCTTATTATCACAGGTGCCTCCTGTCCAGGTTCATGTTGTATTGTTGGAATCACCCATCTATGGCAGCTGTTTTTAAAGAAAAAAGCCTACTGTGGGTCAGTAAGCTGGTTCTATCCCGGGTAACTAGCACTACATGATGATTTAATTATGTGACATATTAGCAAATACAGGGAGTGCAGAATTATTAGGCAAGTTGTATTTTTGAGGATTCATTTTATTATTGAACAACAACCATGTTCTCAATGACCCCAAAAAACTAATTAATATCAAAGCTGAATATTTTTGGAAGTAGTTTTTAGTTTGTTTTTAGTGTTAGCTATTTTAGGGGGATATCTGTGTGTGCAGGTGACTATTACTGTGCATAATTATTAGGCAACTTAACAAAAAACAAATATATACCCATTTCAATTATTTATTTTTACCAGTGAAACCAATATAACATCTCAACATTCACAAATATACATTTCTGACATTCAAAAACAAAACAAAAACAAATCACTGACCAATATAGCCACCTTTCTTTGCAAGGACACTCATGCAGCCTGCCATCCATGGATTCTGTCAGTGTTTTGATCTGTTCACCATCAACATTGCGTGCAGCAGCAACCACAGCCTCCCAGACACTGTTCAGAGAGGTGTACTCTTTTCCCTCCTTGTAAATCTCACATTTGATGATGGACCACAGGTTCTCAATGGGGTTCAGATCAGGTGAACAAGGAGGCCATGTCATTAGTTTTTCTTCTTTTATACCCTTTATTGCCAGCCACGCTGTGGAGTACTTGGACGCGTGTGATGGAGCATTGTCCTGCATGAAAATCATGTTTTTCTTGAAGGATGCAGACTTCTTCCCGTACCACTGCTTGAAGAAGGTGTCTTTCAGAAACTGGCAGTAGGACTGGGAGTTGAGCTTGACTCCATCCTCAACCCGAAAAGGCCCCACAAGCTCATCTTTGATGATACCAGCCCAAACCAGTACTCCACCTCCACCTTGCTGGCGTCTGAGTCGGACTGGAGCTCTCTGCCCTTTACCAATCCAGCCACGGGCCCATCCATCTGGCCCATCAAGACTCACTCTCATTTCATCAGTCCATAAAACCTTAGAAAAATCAGTCTCGAGATATTTCTTGGCCCAGTCTTGACGTTTCAGCTTGTGTGTCTTGTTCAGTGGTGGTCGTCTTTCAGCCTTTCTTACCTTGGCCATGTCTCTGAGTATTGCACACCTTGTGCTTTTGGGCACTCCAGTGATGTTGCAGCTCTGAAATATGGCCAAACTGGTGGCAAGTGGCATCTTGGCAGCTGCACGCTTGACTTTTCTCAGTTCATGGGCAGTTATTTTGCGCCTTGGTTTTTCCACACGCTTCTTGCGACCCTGTTGACTATTTTGAATGAAACGCTTGATTGTTCGATGATCACGCTTCAGAAGATTTGCAATTTTAAGAGTGCTGCATCCCTCTGCAAGATATCTCACTATTTTTGACTTTTCTGAGCCTGGCAAGTCCTTCTTTTGACCCATTTTGCCAAAGGAAAGGAAGTTGCCTAATAATTATGCACAGTAATAGTCACCTGCACACACAGATATCCCCCTAAAATAGCTAAAACTAAAAACAAACTAAAAACTACTTCCAAAAATATTCAGCTTTGATATTAATGAGTTTTTTGGGTTCATTGACAACATGGTTGTTGTTCAATAATAAAATTATACCTCAAAAATACAACTTGCCTAATAATTCTGCACTCCCTGTATAATGAATTACACTGTTAACTTTATCAACATTATTAGCAAATGATCTGGAAAGATGAGAATTGTACTTCAACAACAGTTCTTTGTTTAAGTGTTTAAGGCCATACTAGGGTATGGTTGGAATACTTTGTTAGTGAATTGAAAACAGCAGTTTAATTTCTTGATTTTAAGTGAGGTGTAATTATGTTGCTTCATTTGCTGAGCAAATCATAGCAGAGATTCTCTAAATCAGCCTGATTGTGTAATGAAGAGATAATTACAAACAGCAGTGTTCTTGCAGTAAATCTACTGTAACTGCTAATGCCAGGTTGGCTCTAGTTTTACAATGGCTCATTAGTATATTAAGAAAAGTAACAGTGGAACATTGCCTGAAACGTGCCTATCGAGTGATCAGATTCATTTGTCTCAATGATTGCATTTTTCTACCTGTAATTACAACAAAAGGTCAGTTTTATTTGGTTTTTGCATCCTAAAGCAAATCTATTTTACACCATCCTAATATTAAACCTTGTAAATAATTTTTTTTGACTGATTTTTCCTCATGGTCTTAGTTATTTGTGCATGCATTATATTTTTATTATTTTGCTAACTCAGTTGCAGGTTGTGCAATTATTATGAAATATGTCAGAAATACGTTAGTAAAATGCCTGTAAAATACATACTGTATAACTGAGTAATAGATATTATGGATCTATGATAAATCCGATATTTCATAGAATGTGGAAAGCTTGATATTATTTAACTATGTATAAAGAAAGATTTTAAGAAATAATATATGGCATGTATATGATGCAATTTACTGTATGTATGTATGTATTTATTTATTTATTCATGCTTGCTTATGTACAGGCATACCCCGCTTTAAGTACACTCACTTTACATACACCCGCAAGTGTATGTAAAGTGCTGTAGAGACATTTTGCAGCCGCAGTAGAAGGAGCTGAAGCTCCGAGAGCATAGCCTGCCCTGTAGTTATTTTTTCTTGTCAAATTTGTTTATTGATTTTGTAAATATAAACATTTGTACAATTAACAAAATATTGATTACATTAGATGATAAGATTGGTTGAATTTACATATCAAATTTTAGTATTACTTGTATTTACAAGCAATTGAATACTTAAGTAAGCAATATGTTATTTAACCACTTGTCCTCTGCCCACCGTCAAATGACGGCGGGCGGAGGACTCCATTATCCTGACATCACGTCATATGACGTGATGTCCCTTTAAAGCCGAGGGCGGGCGATTGCTCAGTAACTGAGCGGGGACGTGGAGCTCTGTATGTAAACACAGAGCTCCACGTCCTGTCAGGGAGAGAGGAGATCGATTGTGTCCCTTGTACATTGGGACACAATCGGTCACCTCCCCCAGTCACCCCCCCTCCCCCTACAGTTAGAACACTCATAGGACACACATTTAACCCCTTCCCCGCCCCCTAGTGGTTAACCCCTTCACTGCCAGTCACATTTATACAGTAATCAATGCATATTTATAGCATTGTTCACTGTATAAATGTAAATGGTCCCAAAAATGTCAGAAAAGTGTCCGAAGTGTCCGCCATAACGTCGCAGTCCCAATAAAAAAATCGCAGATCGCCGTGATTAATAGTAAAAAAAAAAAATGCCATAAACTATCCCCTATTTTGTAAACACTATAAATTTTGCGCAAACCAATCGATAAACGCTTATTGCATTTTTTTTTTACCAAAAATATGTAGAAGAATACGTATCGGCCTAAACTGAGAAAAAATATATTTTTTTTATATATTTTTTGGGTTATTTATTATAGCAAAAAGAAAAAAATATTGAATTTTTTTAAAATTTGATGCTATATTTTTGTTTATAGCGTAAAAAATAAAAACCGCAGAGGTGATCAAATACCACCAAAAGAAAGCTCTATTTGTGGGGAATAAAGGACGCCAATTTTGTTTGGGAGCCACGTCGCACGACCACGCAATTGTCAGTTAAAGCGACGCAGTGCCGGAAGCTTAAATTTTGTCTGGGCAGGAAGGGGGTGTAGGTGCACAGTAGGCAAGTGGTTAAAGAACTAAGGTGTTTTTTAACAATTTTAACAATTATATAATTATATATAATTTTAACAATTATATAATCAAGAGAAGCAAAAAATTGAAAAGTTGTTAAACTTTTAACTTGTACAGTGATATGTAATAAAACAATAGTATTAATTACTACGAGATGCAGTAACTTATATTAGGACATTAGAGCTTACTATCTATTATTGTGTTAAAAATGGAACATTGTAAAAGTGAGTGTTTTGTTACCATTTTATTATATAAAAATAAATAGAAAAAGATAGGATAGAATAAGGATAAAAGAAAAGACTAAAAGGAAAGTAAAGATAAGAAGAAAAAAAGTCAGGATTAGTAGAGGTTTCCGTGGATTTCGTAGTAACAATATATATATTGGCCCAGATTCAGAGAGAATTGGATTCTCGTAGCGTATCAGAAATACATTACGCCGCCGTTTCTTACCTGGCTCTACGTGGAATCCAGGTAGATTTTGTCCAGTAAACGACGGCGGCGTAGTGTATTTCTCCCGTCGCAATCCATATAGACGAGTAGGGGGCGTGAAGGATTTAAAATAGGCGCGTTCCCGCAGCGATCGAACTGCGCATGCTCCGTTCGCAAATTTCCCGCCGTGCATTGCGCGAAAGCACGTCGCTACGTCATTCGTTGTTTGAGTAGCGTCGTTTACGGACATTTCTATTCCCGAACGTAAAAAAAAAAAAAATAATTAAAATCGACGCGGGAACGACGGCCATACTTAACATGGGTTACGCACCGTTAGACCAGCAAAAAGCTGGTCTAACAGTACGTAAAAAAAAACAGACGTAAGCGATTGCGAAGACCGCTCGTATCTTCTTGGATCGCCGTAAAAACACATTTGCATATCCCGACGCATCAAAACGACGCGAACTCCTCCCAGCGGCCGCAAATATATCGCAGCGTAGATCTGAAGGTTTACGAAGACGTAAGCCTCTCGGATCGAAGCCCGAAGCCGCCGTATCATGGTTTGAGGATTCAAACTAGTGATACGGCGCGCAAAATTTGAAATTACTCCTGTCTAACACCAGTTAGACAGGCGTAATTGCTTTATGAATCTGGGCCATAGTATCTATTCAGCAGTTATTCAAAACAAAGTTACATAGTTACCAAGGTCTTAGTAAAGAAGTGTCAAAATTAGGAGAGAAAAAATGGACCACCCAAGGATTCCATATTTTCTCAAATTTATGTATATTATCGTTGTATATGGCATCTGTTTTCGAGAGGATCATGGCTTGATTTATTCTATTCATAGTTTCAGAAAACATTATTGATGAAGACTTCCATGTTTTGGCAATGGTCTGCTTTTTGGCCGTGGCAATTTGTAGAAGGAGTTTAAATTGTGTATAAGAGATTTGGGTAGGCTTTAAATTTAAAAGTGCAATTGTTGGATCTGGGATGATAGTTTTCTTAAATAATTTTGAGAGAATATTTAGTGCCTACACCATCAGTCAATAGGCTTATAGGCTTACCTGTAGTAAAAAGTGGTTGTAAAGCGTTTACAACCACTTTAAGTCACAATGAAAATTCATTGTTTTCATTGAGTTGGACTTGACTAACACTTAAGTTTAAAGTGAAGAACAGTCAGACATAGACAACTTTTGACAGTACAAGGTGGAGCAAATATGGCATCTCTCAATGTGTATATATACATACATTGGGCCAGATTCAGATAAAATTAGACTATCGTAGAGTATCAGAAATACACTACGCCGCCGTTTTTTACCTGGCTCTACGTGGAATCCAGGTAGATTTTGTCCAGTAAACGACGGCGGCGTAGTGTATTTCTCCTGTCGCAATCCATCTGCGCGAGTAGGGGGCGTGAATCATTTAAAATAGGCGCGTTCCCGCGGCGATTGAACTGCGCATGCTCCATTCGCAAATTTCCCGCCGTGCATTGCGCGAAATCACATCGTTACGTCATTCGTTGTTTGAGTAGCGTCGTTTACGGACATTTCTATTCCCGAACGACTTACGTAAAAAAAAAAAATAATAATAAAATTCGACGCGGGAACGACGGCCATACTTAACATGGGCTACGCACCGTTAGACCAGCAAAAAGCTGGTCTAACAGTATGTAAAAAAAAATAGACGTAAGTGATTGCGAAGACCGCTCGTATCTTCGTGGATCGCCGTAAAAACTCATTTGCATATCCCGACGCATCAAAGCGACGCAAACTCCTCCCAGCGGCCGCAAAAATATTGCAGCGTAGATCCGAAGGCTTACGAAGACGTAAGCCTCTCGGATCGAAGCCCGAAGCCGCCGTATCATGGTTTGAGGATTCAAACTAGTGATACGGCGCGCGAAATTTGAAATTACTCCTGTCTAACACCAGTTAGACAGGCGTAATTGCTCTGTGAATCTGGGCCATTATTTCTATCTATGTCTATATATATATATATATATATATATATATATATTGTAACAATGCAGGGTGATTATGCTGTAGTTGCTTAATCAAACTCCTACCTGGAGCTTACTTGCTTAGCTTTGAGCTGCTTGGTCGTGGGCCACATCTGCCTCCTGCAGACATACAAGCTTAGACTGCCGCCTGCAGCCCTAGACTCTTAGGCCTCGTTCACACGATCAAATCTGTCCGCTGGAAACGGTCCGCTGGACCGTTTCAGCAGACAGATTCGATCGTGTGTACGGCCGAGCCGACGGATTTGGCCACCCGACAGATTTCAAAGCATGCTTTGAAATCTATCGGGTGGGAATCCGTCCGCCCGACATGCCTGCTGGTTAGTACACTTACCAGCAGACATGTCGTCCCGCACCGCCGCCGCACCGCCGCCGAATGGATTCGGCGCATGCGCGGAAGTGTTTTTTTCCTGGTGCGGTGACGTGGCGGCGTCAACGTCACCGCCACGTCATCGACACGTCAGCGCGCTCTCTGCTGGCGGGGATTTTGGTTTGCTCGTGTGTACACGCGAGCAAACCAAAATCCCAGCAGACAGATTTGTTCAAATCTGTCGGACGGACAGATTTGAACAAATCTGTCTGCTCGTGTGTACGAGGCCTTAGGCCTCGTACACACGATCAAATCTGTCCGCTGGAAACGGTCCGCTGGACCGTTTCAGCAGACAGATTCGATCGTGTGTACGGCCGAGCCAACGGATTTGGCCACCCGACAGATTTCAAAGCATGCTTTGAAATCTATCGGGTGGGAATCCGTCCGCCCGACATGTCTGCTGGTTAGTACACTTACCAGCAGACATGTCGTCCCGCACCGCCGCCACACCGCCGCCGAATGGATTCGGCGCATGCGCGGAAGTGTTTTACTTCCTGGTGCGGTGGCGTGGCGGTGTCAACGTCACTGCCACGTCACCGACATGTCAGCGCGCTCTCTGCTGGCGGGGATTTTGGTTTGCTCGTGTGTACACGCGAGCAAACCAAAATCCCAGCAGACAGATTTGTTCAAATCTGTCGGACGGACAGATTTGAACAAATCTGTCTGCTCGTGTGTACAAGGCCTTAGAGACTGCCTGTCTCTCTTTCGTGGAGCCGTCTCCACCTAAAAGCCCTCCCAACTTCTACACCAGGTCACCTGCCTGTAGGGTGGAGCTGTTCCCACCATAGCTCTGAGCTCTCCTTCCTGAGAGGAATATAAACCCAGCCCACAGGTGTGCAATTATCATAATATATATACAGTCATGGCCGAAATTGTTGGAACCCCTGAAATGTTTCCAGGAAATCAAGTATTTCTCACAGAGGAGTATTGCACACATGTTTTGCTATAGACATGTTTATTCCCTTTGTGTGTATTGGAACAAAACAAAAAAAGGGAGGGAAAAAAAGCAAATTGGACATAATGTCACACAAAACTCCAAAAATAGGCTGGTCAAAATTCTTGCCACCCTTAACTTAATATTTGGTTGCACACCCTTTGGAAAAAATAACTGAAATCAATCGCTTCCTATAACCATCAATAAGCTTCTTACACCTCTCACCCAGAATTTTGGACCACTCTTCCTTTGCAAACTGCTCCAGGTCTCTCTTATTGGAAGGTCACCATTTCCCAACAGCAATTTTAAGATCTCTCCACAGGCGTTCAATGGGATTTAGATATGGACTCATTGCTGCCTACTTTAGAACTCTCCAGCGCTTTGTTGCCATCCATTTCTGTGTGCTTTTTGACGTATGTTTGGGGTCATTGTCCTGCTGGAAGACCCAATATCTCGGATGCAAACCCAGCTTTCTGACACTGGGCTCTACAGTGTGACCCAAAATCCTTTGGTAATCCTCATATTTCATGATGCCTTGCACACTTTCAATGCACCCAGTGCCAGAGGCAGCAAAACAAACCCAAAACATCATTGAACCTCCACCATATTTTACTGTAGGTATTGTTTCCTTTTCTTTGTAGGTCTCATTCTGTTTTCTCTTAACTAATTGCCGACCGCCCGCCGTCATATTACTGCGGGACGGTGGCACTGCTACGCTGGAGCACGTAGCGCTACGTCCTCCCTTTAGATGCTTGTAGGGCGCGCGCGCGTGCCCGGCGGGTTTGATCGCCGCCAGGCACCCGCGATTGCTTCTTACAGAGCGGGGAACGGGAGGTATGTGTGTAAACACATACCTCTTGTTCCTGTCAGCGGGGGAAACGCTGATCTTCTGTTCATACAATGTATGGACAGAAGATCAGTGATTTCCCCTAGTGAGGCCACCCCCCCATACAGTTAGAACACACCAGGAACACACTTAACCCCTTCCCTGCCCCCTAGTGTTAACCCCTTCACTGCCAATGGCATTTTTATAGTAATACAATGCATTTTTATAGCATTGATCGCTATAAAAATGCCAATGATCCCAAAAGTGTGTCAAAAGTGTCCGATGTGTCCGCCATAATATCGCAGTACCGAAAAAAACGCTGATCGCCGCCATTACTAGCAAAAAAAATAATAATAAAAATGCCATAAAACGACCCCCTTTTTTGTAAACGCTATAAATTTTGCGCAAACCAATTAATAAACGCTAATTGCGATTTTTTTTTACGAAAAATATGTAGAAACTAAAGGCCTAAACTGAGGAAAAAAAATGTTTTTTTATATTTTTTTGGGGGATATTTATTATAGCAAAATGTAAAAAATATTGAATTTTTTTCAAAATAGTCGCTCTATTTTTGTTTATAGCGCAAAAAATAAAAACCGCAGAGATGATCAAATACAACCAAAAGAAAGCTCTATTTGTGGGAAAAAAAGGACGCCAATTTTGTTTGGGAGCCACGTCGCACGACCGCGCAATTGTCAGTTAAAGCTACGCAGTGCCGAATCACAAAAAGTGCTCTGGTCTTTGGATAGCAATATGGTCCGGGGCTAAAGTGGTTAACCACTTAAGACCCGGACCAATACGCTGGTAAATGACCCAAGGTGTTTTTGCGATTTGGCACTGCGTCGCTTTAACAGACAATTGCGCGGTCGTGCGACGTGGCTCCCAAACAAAATTTGCGTCCTTTTCTTCCCACAAATAGAGCTTTCTTTTGGTGGTATTTGATCACCTCTGCGATTTTTATTTTTTGCGCTATATACAAAAATAGAGCGACATTTTTGAAAAAAAAACACAATTTTTTACTTTTTGTTAAAAAAAAAATCAAATAAACTAAATTTTAGTCAAACATTTAGGCCAAAATTTATTTAGCCACATGTCTTTAGTAAAAAAAAAAATCGCAATAAAAAAAAATAGCTACCTAGCGGGAACAGCGACACTAATATGACGCCAACGACGCTGGCAATAGGGAGTGAAAGGGTTAACTAGGGCGGTGATCAGGGGGTTAAAACTTTATTGGGGGGGTGGGGGGGGCTATCCTGAACCTAACACTAACTGACTTTTACACTGCCTGTCACACTGACACTAAATGCAGTGATTAGATCACTGCATTCAGTGACACTGTGACAGGGGGGGGGGGCAGATCGCAAGGGGTTAAGTGTGCCTATGTGTGTGTATGTCAGTGTAGTGTTAGTGCACACTTACTGTGAGGTGTTCCTCTCATCGCAGCGGTTGGAAATACCGCTGCGATGAGAGATTACATCACTTCCCCCTTCCTGTGTTTACACAGGAGGAGGAAGTGACACGAAGGGGGAGCGCAGCGATTGGCTGGGAGCGATCGCGGGGGGGGCGGGCAAACACGGACATCCGCCCGCTCGTCCCGGATCGCTCCCGGAGACACGGGGACCGCCGCACGCCGCGGATGGGGTCCCGATCGGACCCCCGACCCGCTACTGGGCGAGGATGTAAATTTACGCCCTTGTGCCCAGCCGTGCCATTCTGTGGCCATAAATGTGCGTGCGGAGGTCCTTAAGTGGTTAAACAGTAGAATGATGTGTTTTACCAAAAAGCTATATCTTGGTCTCATCTGTCCACAAGACGTTTTCCCACAAGGATTTTGGCTTACTCAAGTACATTTTGGCATACTGTAGTCTTGCTTTTTTATGTCACTGTGTCAGCAGTGGGATCCCCCTGGGTCTCCTGCCATAGCGTTTCCTTTCACTTAAATGTCGGCAAATAGTTTGGGCTGACACTGATGCTCCCTGAGCCTGCAGGACAGCTTGAATTTCTTTGGAACTTGTTTGGGGCTGCTTATCCACCATCCGGACTATTCTGCGTTACAACCTTTAATCAATTTTTCTCTTCCATCCACGCCCAGAGAGATTAGCTACAGTGCCATTGGTTGTAAACTTCTTGATAATGTTGCGCACTGTGGACAAAGGCAAATCTAGATCTCTGGAGATGGACTTGTAACCTTGAGATTGTTATTTTTTCACAATTTTGGTTCTCAAGTCCTCAGACAGTTCTCGTCTCCTCTTTCTGTTGTCCATGCTTAGTGTGGCACACACAGACACACAATGCAAAGACTAATGCTGCTGATCAGACCAAACCGATTGTGTGTGGGCCCCATTAGTTATTTATCCATCGTTTAAAAAAATAGAAACTTGTTTTAAAATTATCTGATGGATAAAAAACCTATAGAAAAAAACGATCGTCTGTGGGTACGTCCATCGGTTAAGAATCCACGCATGCTCAGAATCAAGTCGATGCATGCTTGGAAGCATTGAACTTCATTTTTTTCAGCACGTTGTTGTGTTTTACGTCACCGCGTTCTGACACGATCGTTTTTTTAACTGATGGTGTGTAGGCATGACTGATCATCAGTCAGCTTCATCGGATAACTGATGGAAAAATCCATCAGACCGTTTTCATCACAGACTAACCTATCATGTGTACAGGGCATTAGTGAACTTCTCTCCTTTTTATCTGATTTCAGGTGTGATTTTTATATTGTCCACACCTGTAACTTGCCCCAGGTGAGTTAAAAGAAGCATCACATGCTTGAAACAATCTTATTTATCCACAATTTTGAAAGGGCGCTAAGAACAGCCCATTGTTGAAGTTTTGTGTGACATTATGTCCAACTTGTTTCTTTCCTCCCTTTTTTTGTTTTGTTCCAATACGCACAAAGGGAATAAACATAGCAAAACATGTGTTACTGCAATACTTTTCTGTGAGAAATACTTGATTATCTGAAAAAAATTCTGGGGTGCTAACAATTCCGGCCATGACTGTATACTGTAGATATATATACAAACTGTATATATATAAAAATATAAATTATTACTGAACAAAAGATGCAAGATTTTCTACACATTACATTATTACCTTATTGCCATTACTTTACATGCATGACTAAACAAAAATGATAAAACAAAAATATTTTCTCCATTTATGCATTTAGCTGGAAGCTGTGTGAAGAGGAACAGGTAGTACGACCACCCAGGTGTACTTTTAAGTAATGAAGGAAGACCTTCAGGAACCCTCAGATCTGAGAGACACCCAATCAATAGGCCTATATGTATTCTTCTACATATTTTGTTAAAAATTATTGCAATAAGCGTTTATTGCTTGGTTTACGTAAAAGTTATAGCGTCTAAAAAATAGGGGATAGATTTATGGCATTTTTATTATTATTATTATTATTTTTTACTAGTAATGGCGGTGATCTGTAATTTTTATCGGGACTGAGACATTGCAGCGGACACATCGGACACTTTTGACACCTTTTTGGGACCGTATATATTTAATAGCCACTGATTACTGTATACATGTCTCTGAAAGGGAAGGGGTTAACACTAGGCAGCGATCAAGGTGTTAAATGTGTTCTCTATGTGTGTTCTAACTGTGGGGACAATGTGCCTGACTAGAGGAGGAGAGAGATTGTTGTTCCTACTTGATAGAAACACACAATCAATCTCCTCTCCCCTAACAGAGACAAGATTTGTGTGTTTACACACACAGATCCCATTTCTCGCTCTGTAACAAGCAGTCGGTTGCACCTGCTAGAGGGTCTTAAAAAGCCGACATACAGCTACGACGGCTCATGCAGCAGTGCCAACCTGCCGCAGTATAACTTGCAGCAGCTGGTCAAGAAGGGGTTAATTTTGTACTTTGTAGTGATTTTTTTTGGAGTTCTACAGACATTTATCCCTCTAATTTTCCTGAACACGCGGATACTGACCCGAGAAATGTGTTAAAGGTGTTAAAGGGGTTGTAAAGGTAAAACATTTTTTTCCCAAAAAGCTTCTTTTATAAATGTCCTAATTTCTTCTGAGGGTAAGGGGGAGAGCAGGAGAGTCAAGACACTCTCTACGTTGCAGATAGAGAAAGGAGCTGTGTGTTAGTGGGTGTTCTGACTCTCCTGCTCGCCCCTCCCCCCTCAAGGGAGGGGGCGAGCACAACACTCCACACCAGGGAGAAAGCCTTGCATTACTGTGTGGAGATACAGGCAGAATAACAGGAATTGAGGATTTCTCTGAAGAAAAAAATGACATTTAAAAGCAAAATCAAAGGATGAGGTAAGTGAAGGAGGACTGCACTAAGGTAAAGGAAGCTATTTAGGGATTTTTTTTTTACCTTTACAACCCCTTTAAACTTGATTTCTCAATATGCATTCATTATGGAAATATGTGTGTTGCACCTGGCTACTTTCATAGCAGGTGCTATTGTAAATTTAGAAGGGGGTCAGAGAGTTAATTGGCTTTGACCATGTTAATTTAGCCAAATTTTATAGGCTTCTGTTCCAGCCCTGGCTGTGCTGTGTGTCCATCCTTTTGTCTGGGGACTTCAGTCACCCCCACACGGCAGGCGTCAGCAGTAGGATCAGGGTAGTGTAAATACTTCTCCTCTGCAGCCAATCGGGAGGGTTGATTGTCTCGCTGTGTATGCTGGGGAGGGGTATTTAAGGGCAGACACCATTAGTTCGGGGGCGCCGCTTCACGCCTTCCACCCGGGCAGTTGTCCCACCACCCCCGTGTGTGGCCCTCCTGGCCACGGTGTGTGTAAATGTTGCTGCGTTCCTGGCTCCAGGACCACGTTGGTTTGGAGTGCCAATCTACCTCGTAGGCTCAGTAAGCATACTGAGTATACAGATTTACAAGTAGTCCTGTGCTGTCCCTCTAAAGTGGAGGAAGCCAGTCGATAGAGAAACTGTCTGAGGGACACCGAGCAAGAGGCTGGTGTTGCAGGAGAGGCCTATTTGCTCATCAAAGGACACTTCGTACCTGAGAGGTTGGATGGTGGTCACCTGTCATTTATTGATGTAATTGAAGCTGTTTTGAAGGAGAACCCGGTGATGAATCCAGTTGAGAAGCATTTTGGACCGATATGTCTCCACCTTTAGGAGGGTCTGTGGCAGAAACTTTAACCTAAAGTTCTGAGTGACACTCTGGCTGCTAGGCTGGTGAGAGAGGCCTATCCAGGTGCACTGTACCCACTCTGGCTAGAGTGTTGAAGAAGTTTTCCAATTGGAAGCAGGACTGTTTCCGCACCAGTTAACCCTGAATTTCCATTTTTTTCTATCTCTTCATCTATTTCTGCTTTTATCGTTTTTTACTCGGCTGGGTAATAAAAGCACAACAAAGACAAAATGTGGACATTGACTTTATTACAGCTCTCATCCAGTACCCTAGACGGTGAGAAGACAAGAGGTAACATGCCACCCAAATCAAACCAGCAACTCCTTCAGGGGTAGTGCAACACATACTAATTAATCTTCTATATATTAACATATAGGGAGATTGGGCATGCAAAAATTATGTATTTTTGAGATATTTGCACAATGAATAGCATATAATATTTTATCTTAAGTTTTAAATTGTTTAATAAAAACTGTGTTTTTTTTTTGTAAACATACTAATACCTGGTACACACTATTTGTTTTTTGTTTTTTTTCATTCAGGGGGCTGAATAATAATAAACAAAAAACAGAGGAGCTTGCAAGGAGGTATTCGCCCATGTGTACTAGGCTTTATGGATATTTTGGTACCTTAAAGGAGTTGTAAAGGATTTTTTATTTTTTTGCCTAAAATTAATGTCAGCAAGGTAGACAGACAAAATAGTGTAAAGATTCTGTTAACAAATGAGTAAATACCTATTAAATTCCCCCATCTATATCACCTCTGGCGTTCTAGTTTCTGTTCTCTCATTCACTTCCTGGTTTGCATCACTTGTTCATGTAAGAACTACATTTCCCAGTATGAATTGCGGCACGCCCAGTATTTCACACCTCCTTGAAGTCTCTAACACGTAGAGAGCGTCCTGCCACACAGATGTATTTCCCAGGAGGGGGCGAGCACGTTACTGACCACCGCAGTAAAGTCTCCCTTCACGGTGGTCAGTAAAATCAGACAAGCAGGAAGTGAACAGAACAGAGAAGAAATAGAGCAACTTCTGAGCAAAAACTAAGAATTAGGAAGTGAAAAGAGGAATGTCTGCAGGTAAAGGATGCTTATTATGAATTTTTTTTTTTCCTTTACAACCCCTTTAAGTGTCCTGTAGCTTTTATTATGGGGTAGGAAGTACTATCAATTGATTGTTTAGAATGTTGTACCTTAAATAGACCTTATGTTCTGTTAGTGTCCCCCTCCTTCTTTTTCTGTTCTACTTAAAAAAAAATACAGATTTAAGATACATAATAGCATTTCTTAGCATTATTGCTTTGAATAGCACAGACCACAGGAAATATACAGCGCGTCTGGACATTAGCCTCAATGATATTTACATGATGTTCTATTAAAGAAATGTATGACCTGTTACATGGTTTAATTAACTGAGTTGATTGGGAACTGTATATGAACTTTTTTACTTCTCCTGTTTGTCATGTTGATCCATGAGAGGCAAAACATCCCTTTAGAGCACCTAACTGTATTAAATCTCATTTGTTATTTATTTGGCCAATTATACATTCTGCACACTCTCCATGCAAAATAAATAATGCATTTTGAACTTCTTTTCAATATATTCCCCAAGAGATTTAGAGAATAGCTACTGGACCTAATCAGCAAGTCAGCCTAAATCAATCTTTCTCAGGAGTGCATTTTCTAATAATACTACACACATCTACACTATCTATTATACTGTATGCACAGAACAAACTCATGCTATATGTTACCCACATTATTCTACAGTTTGTTTTATCCAATCTGCATATAGAGTATCAATGTGTGGCAGCTTTATTGTTAATCCTGCAGGCGGTCCTTACAAAAAGTGACATAAATCTGATGTCATCTGGTAGAAAAAATAATTCACTATTTGCTCTTCATGCAAACAATTACTATATACCATAGCTGCCATCAAAGTCAATATTCCCTGGCCACCTTAAATTGAGCTTGTGATTTTGCTATGCAGACAAAGCAACAAATTCACTTGTACACCAGCTTATGTGACAATTAGGAATGAGCTTCACGCTCGTTCGATCGTTCGTCGAATTTCGAACAAAAACGATCGTTCGCGGCAAATTCGAGTGAAACGAAACGACCGTTTTTAAAACTTTTTCTCCATTGATACTACTATTAATGGAAAACAAAGTTTAAAAAACTACAGTTTTTAAGACTTTTTTCCATTGATACATGTTCCCTGAAAGACGTTTTCCAACAATAACTTGAATATTGGTCTTTAAAATGATCGTTTTTTTATTCAAACGTTCGAGTCCCATAGACTTCAATGGGGTTCTAAATGTTCGCGGGGGTGTTCGGCTCATCCCTAGTGACAATATATACTCGTCTTCTCTTCATTCCTCCACTACTCCATTTACCATTGTAGGCACAGAAAAATAACTGATAGTTTTAGGTACAGAGGAGCATGTGATTTACTTTATTTTCATTCACACAACAGTGCTGGTGACAATTGGCCACTCCAAAACCAACACTTCCACATGGATTGGTAGTTCTCAAACCTGTATAAATTCTTATTTTGATCTTTCTAATTGTCATAAATACTTTTGGCCACAAGATGTTAATTTTTAATCTCAGTCCTTGTCATTGTGTTAAGTATTTTTAACACCCGATGCCATTTTTACTCTTGTGAGTTAATGATGGTTTGTCATCCTTGTGGTAGTCTATTAGCAGGGGGTGGATATATATATGAGTTAAGTAATGGCAACCAATCCGTCAAAACATGTCATCATGCATGTACGCTGGCTTGAGTCCAGTTTTGGAGATCAGCTTACTTCACAGGAATAAGTTGCTGTGGTGATACATACCTTTTGATGGTGACTGGAGGTGCCGGAGGTGATCCATACTGGAGACAGAGCTTACACCAGGAGGCGATTTGAAAAGTAATCAGTTTCAGCGCTGTTGACCATTTATTTTCATTTGGAAAGAGGCCCCTTAATCAGTGGTGCACAGTAGTGGAATCACTGGTTTATACATGGAAAATAGAAGTGTGGGTGCGTGTGGAGTCAACATATGAACTGATATATAATATTTTATAGAAATCCTATGAACTGTTTTTTTTTCACTGCAGTGGAGTTTATGCACTTGCAGTTTAACCACTTCCTAACTGAGTTTTGGGAGGGCATCCATTGAAGTCCATCTGGCATGCTTTGTGATCTCTGTGTCATTCGGACACAGCTAATCACCGGTCATGGTAAAGGGCCAATAAAAGATGCCCTTTACCATGTGATCAGCTGTGTCCGATCACAGCTGATCACAATGTAAAAAGAGTTGCTGGTTATCAGCACTCCTTTCCTCTTGTCACAGCATGAGGAAAGGGTAGACAGTAATCAGGGAACATGTACACAGATAATCAGGGCCTCCTCATTAGTTCCCATCAGTGAGGCCTATCAGTGCCCATCACTGCAGCCTATCATTGCAGCATCATCAGTACACATCAATGAAGGGGAATAATCACATATATGCAAAATGTTATAACAAAAACTATTTTTTTTTTTGCAAAAAAAAAATGTGGTTATTAAATACCACCAAAAGGAAGCCCTAAATTTCATATGGGTATAGTGTTGCATGACCACACAATTGTCATTCAAATATAATAGCATTGAAAGCTTAACATTAGCCTGGTCAGTAAAGGGGTATAAGAGACCTGTAAGCAAATGGCTAATTTGTATATGGTTCATCATTAACTGCTTGCCGACCATCCACCGCAGTTATACGGCGGGGCGGTGGCACTGCTGGGGAAGAGCACGTAGCTCTACGTTCTACCTTTAGTGGCCGCTAGGGGGCGCGCGCGAGCCGCCGGTGGCCCGCGCGCGCCCCCGCTCTTCCCCCGAGACCCGCACACGTGCCCGGCGGGCGCGATCGCCACTGGGCATGCGCACTCGTTGGTTACAGAGCAGGGAACGGGAGCTTTGTGTGTAAACACATAGCTCTCGGTCCTGTCAGCGGGGGAAACGCTGATCTCCTGTTCATACAATGTATGAACAGAAGATCAGTGATTTCCCCTAGTGAGGCCACCCCCTCATACAGTTAGAACACAAGCAGGAACACACTTAACCCCTTCCCTGCCCCCTAGTGTTAACCCCTTCACTGCCAATGGCATTTTTATAGTAATCCAATGCATTTTTATAGCATTGATCGCTATAAAAATGCCAATGGTCCCAAAAATGTGTCAAAAGTGTCCGATGTGTCCGCCATAATATCGCAGTACCGAAAAAAAACGCTGATCACCGCCATTACTAGTAAAAAAAATATATTAATAAAAATGCCATAAAACGACCCCCTTTTTTGTAAACGCTATAAATTTTGCGCAAACCAATCAATAAACGCTAATTGCGATTTTTTTTAATGAAAAATATGTAGAAGAATACGTATCGGCCTAAACAGAGGAAAAAAACTATTTTTTATATCTTTTTTGGGGATATTTATTATAGCAAAATGTAAAAAATATTGCATTTTTTTCAAAATAGTCGCTATTTGTTTATAGCGCAAAAAATAAAACCCGCAGAGATGATCAAATACCACCAAAAGAAAGCTCTCTATTTGTGGGGAAAAAAGGATGCCAATTTTGTTTGGGAGCCACATCGCACAAATGAAGATTGTTGTATGATACTGGAGCAAAAGTGTGAATTTGAGTACACTGTCGAATTAACAGCCAAGGCTCTAAATCCTATTTAGCCAATATTTTATCTTACAGACAAGAATACAAAATATTGTTGTACTTTAACTACTTCAGCCCTGGACCATTTCGCTGGTCAAAGACCAGGCCACTGTTTGCGATTCGGCACTGCGTCGCTTTAACAGACAATTGCGCGGTCGTGCAACGTGGCTCCCAAACAAAATGTACGTTCTTTTTTTTTTACCACAAATAGAGATTTCTTTTGGTGCTATTTGATCGCCTATGCAGTTTTTTTTTGCGATATAAACAAAAATAGAGCGACAATTTTGAAAAAAAAAAATTGTTTTACTTTTTGCTATAATAAATAAAATATATATTTTTTTTTCCTCAGTTTAGGCCGATACGTATTTTACTATTTTTCTACATATTTTTGGTAAAAAAAAATCGCAATACGCATTTATTGATTGGTTTGCGCAAAAGTTATAGCATCTACAAAATAGGGGATAGTTTTATGGCATTTTTATTAATATTTTTTTTTACTAGTAATGGCAACGATCAGCGATTGTTTTATGGTGACTGCGACTTTATGGTGGACACATCGGACACTTTTGACACTGTTTCGGGACAATTGTCATTTTTACAGCGATCAGTGCTATAAAAATGACCTGATTACTGTAAAAATGACACTGGTAGTGAAGAGGTTAACCTGTAGCGGGCGCTGAAGGGGTTAAGTGTGACCTAGGGAGTGATTATAACTGTTGGGGGCGTGGCTTTGCATAACACGTCACTGATCGCTGTTCCCGATGACAGGGAACAGACGATCACTGACAGTGTCACTAGGAAAAACGAGGAGATGTTTGTTCAATGTTTAAATTTACCTCTCCCCGTTCTTCAGCTCTGTGACCCGATCACGGGACACCAGCAGCAATCAGGTCCGTGGCCACGGAGCTCCCGACCGGGTCGCATCTTTAAATAGATGTACCTGTACGCCCTTATGCCCAGCTGTGGCATTCTGTAGACGTATATTGATGTGCGGCGGTCATCAAGTGGTTAAAAAATAT
The DNA here is from genome assembly GCA_029574335.1 of Rana kukunoris. Taxonomy (NCBI): domain Eukaryota; kingdom Metazoa; phylum Chordata; class Amphibia; order Anura; family Ranidae; genus Rana; species Rana kukunoris. The sequence goes on from CM056049.1 coordinate 590,436,708, forward strand.
GTATGTGTTAAATGCCATAAACACATTCTATGCTTTTGTAAAAGCAGACTGATGTTTCAAATTTTCAAATACAAGTGAATACAATAATGCATGCATGGTTTGATCCTCATTATACTCTACAAAAAAAATAAGTTGACAAGAAATTATTTTATACAATGGATTTGCATTTGCTATAGGTGGCCTTGTACCAAGAGTATGTGAGAACAAAGATGCGCGAAAAAGTATTTTATTTAGAAAAGTAAATCTTTAAACTTTTATTATGAAACTCAGCAGCAAACTATTAAGAATTATACATACATACATGTGACACACTAGGGGTTAGGTGACATGTGACAAAGTAAGGGTTGAGTTATGTCCTAGCTTTAACATATTATAATCAATGCAATTGTTTGGGCAATAGTTTAGTGAACAAGGTACCCTTTACATTACATTTGCAGCAAGGTTAAGATCTTTAGAGGATATACTGTATTTCTTATATACAAATCCAAATATAACTTTTAATATATCAGCTTCACAATTTAGAGCTTCTATTACAGTGTCCACTTAATGCACACAGGAAGGTTCTATAACCCAAACAGGTCACAATTGTTTATTACCCTATACAAAATGTTACTTGTTTATTCATGTCCAACTGCAGCCCAGCTGAAACTACTTTTATTCCATAGTGTGCTTTTCAACATATTTTTATGTACTGTGCGACAAATAGATGCAAAGTATGCCATCTGTTCAATAAATTGTTGTAAGCCTGACTGCATTCCTCTATAATTCTCACTCATTCATAGAGTGGTCCTACTGTGCAGGAATGCTTATTTTTACTATTGCCTATACATACTAATAGGCACCCTAGGGGTTATTTTTTATTTCTTATACTTATTTGTATTCCAAATTCACTTTTACATTTTGTAGAAAATATTTTTATTGATTACTTTTGTGCATGCTATTCTAGTTTATTATAAACACAATTTTTTATTTATTTGAATGCATGTCCCTCAAAGGAAATCTGATTATTTTAATTACAAGTAAATGAATAATGATTAGAAATCCATAAATTATTTCCATTATAAACTATATATTTTTAATCATAGTCTAATAAAATAAACAATGCACAACTGTTGTTAAAGGATAAATTCTCCTTTAAAAGCAAATTATTTTTTTCTAAGGAGCCTGCAGAGCATTGCAACTGTGATCAGCAGATTGTGGCATCAATCTTAGACTCCTGCAGACTCTCAGGATAGCTGTCCGCCTGCATGGGCAGGCAGTTACCTGTGAGCAGGAAGATCAGTGGACTACAAGGACATTCACCAGCACCCCCCCAGTCTATTGACAACTGCAAGCCATCAGCCACAATGGCTGACAGTACTTGTAGGAATTCATTCACAGCAAACTGTGAATTAATGACACGGTCACACGACTGCACTGTTTTAAAATTCTGACAGTGAGTTCAGGGAAAAGATCTCCTGTTCACTATCACAGAAAGGGGTAATGGGGGGGCTGAAGATGCTGGAACATGATAGATGTTCCACCCTAAAAACAAACGGAACAAGTCCCTCTTCCAGGCCCGTAAACTCATTCTCCATCATTGGAAGGTGGTTGAACCTCCTAAGCTTAGTGAATGGTTAACATAGATGGGTACTACACTGCGCTTGGAGAAATATATCTACCAACACAGGGGTCGGCAAGGGGGAAATTTGAGCTCCTGTGGGCCACTTGGTTGAACACCCCAGGGTTGGCCCCACTAGAACTGGTGTTGGAAAGACTGCTCGTTTAGTCACGGATGTCTGTAGCAGACCCTTTGTCATGGTTTTTCAGGGAGAGAGATGTTAAAGCCCGGTTAACTGACTGTTTAAACGCTATTAGTTTAATGGAATGCGGGAGGGATATATTGGTTTGTCTTACACTTTTCCAATGTTCCGTGGAATGTATGTTTGGATTTTCTGTTTTTGCCTGTACTAATATTTGTTACCATACGTGTCAATAAACATATTTTTGAGGAAAAAAAACAAAAAAAACAAAACAAACGGAACATGTAAAATGTTCCAATGGTGAGCTTAGCCCATTGGGGTGGACTGGATAAGAGGCTCCTGGTTGCCAATAGAGTAGAGCAGGCTCTGCTCTTGTCTGCTCTACAGAAACTGAGAAGACATAGACATATCATCCGCCCTTCTTTGCTCCAAGTTACATGGTCAGTCCTTTCTCAAATTCTCTCTGAAACCTTCCTCTTCACTCCTCCCAAGACCCCCTGCTCTTTAGCGCTCTCATCACCACCTTCCATATTCGCTTTGAGGACTTGTTGACCTTGGTTTTATAGTTTCGTTTTTTGCCTTTCTGGATATAGTATTGTGCATTTGGAGGTTTTTTGTTTGTTTTTAGGTTTTCTACGGGTTAAACTAGATAGACTAGTATCTATCTAGTGTCTTTTTTCAATCTTACTAGCTATGTAACTACTTAACATCTACAGAGACTCTCTCAATCTTTGGAATACCTTGATATGTTCATCTATCTCCTACTCTGTCTTCCTTTAGATCAGGGGTGTCAAACAGGTGGCCCTCCAGCTGTTGCAAAACTACAAGTCCCATGAGGCATTGCAAGGCTAACAGTTACAAGCATGACTCCCACAGGCAGAGGCATGATGGGACTTGTAGTTTCGGAACAGCTGGAGGGCCGCCAGTTTGACACCCCTGCTTTAGATGATCCCTGAAAACTCATTTCCTCAGGGAATCCTTTCCTGCCTTGCCCTAACAACTTAATGTTCCTTTCTTCATCAACTCATCCCCTCATAGTTAATACATTTTGTATCACTTTCTCCTCCATTTTTCATTGTAAGCTCTCATGAGCAGGCCCTTCTAACCTTATTGGCCTGAATTGTATTGTGATTGTACTGTTCTCCTTTAAACTGTAAGGCTCCTTGCAAACTGTTGGTGCTATATAAATCCAGTATAAAATAATAATAATAGATACACCCTCTAATCTGATAATCCACAAATTGAAATTGTAAAGAATTTGGGGAAATCCAAAAATGGAAAACATATGTTTTGGAAACAGGCTAAGGTTTATACAGGTACATTTTGGTGCTTCCTTTAATGTAATTTACCAAAACTAATAGATATTGCATTAAAACAACAATTGTATGAAAGTTATTTAGTGTGATTATGTAATGAGGTTAAAAAAAAAATATCTAATTGTGGTAAATGTGTTAAAATTGTATGAATGCTTTTTGTAATAAGATACTTTAGAGCTGAGACGGCTCAAGTGAGTGGGACGGAGGACAATTGTAGCAAGCAGAGATCAAATGCTGGGTAAGAAAAAAAGCAGTCCTTAAGAAGGAGTTTCTTCTGTAAAAGAAAAGTTTGGATTCAAAAAGTGTGGAGAGGCGTATTGGCATGAAAACGTTTTACACATAAAGGAAAGAGAGTCTAGGAATTCAACGTGTATACAAACGCATATAAGCCTTGAGAAACACAAGATCACTTTAGACTTAACATAAAATCTTTTTAAAAGTGTTTTATTTTATTTTAAAATATGTTAAAGACAAAAATATGCAGCAATATTAGCAGTAAGTTGCTGTCTGATGATGCAGGAGCTATAATGCTGATTATACACATTGGGTAAGTCGATTTTAAACCTAATTAGGATGAGATAATTATTCTATCTATTAGGGCCTATTTGGTGAATTGCCCAATATTGATATATAGTAGTAATAGCATGACACATGGCACAAAGGAGAAGGCAAGTGTTGTGTAATTCAGAATTTCTTCCAGTCTTGATTGCACCTTACTGAGAGATAAAACAACATGTAAGGTATTTATCCCAGTTAGGAATGTAAACATAATATAAACATTTAGAATATAGTTAAAATTAATTACTAGTTTTTCTAACTCAAAGCAGCTTGGGTCCAAAAATATGTATACAGATCAGTGAGCTTAATATTTTTTTCAGTTAATAGATGAATAGCAAAATTATTTATGTCAGTTTCAGTTGCAAAATGGAGTTGTAAGCCATATAAAAGATGATCTAGCTATCACAGACAGTGGTCCACATCTGCTGTCTGGATTGTGCAGAAGCATTTTGGAGGGGATGTTTGGGGAAAATTAGGAATTGCTAACAGACAAAAGGTGCAATGGGGTGCATTTGTAGTCACAGGGATGCCCTGGGGTCACCAGATGATACAGGGTGCACAGGAATCACTCAATGACACTCAACACTCGGGGGTGTTCAGGAATGCCCTGGTATCATGAGGTACACAGGGGTGCACAGGTGTCACTGTATGACTTAGTTAGTTACATAGTTAGCTAGGTTGAAAAAAGACACAAGTCCACCCAGTTAAACCATAAAAAATAAATAAATAAACAAACAAAATAAAACACAGTACATCCCATACACCCAACTCCATACCCACAGTTGATCCAGAGGAAGGCAAAAAAAACAGCAGAGCGATGATCCAATTTGCTACAGGAGGGGAAAAAATTCCTTCCTGATCCCCCGAGAGGCAATCGGATTTACCCTGGATCAACTTTACCTACAAATCTTAGTACTCAGTTATATTACGTGCATTTAGGAAAGAATCCAGACCTTTCTTAAAGCAATCTACTGAGCTGGCCAGATCCACCTCTGGAGGGAGTCTGTTCAACATTTTCACAGCTCTTACTGTGAAAAAACCTTTCCGTATTTGGAGGTGAAATCTCTTTTCCTCCAGACATAAAGAGTGTCCCCTTGTCCTCAGTGTTGACCTTAAAGTGAATAACTCAACACCAAGTTCACTATATGGACCTCTTATATATTTGTACATGTTGATCATATCCCCCCTTATTCTCCTCTTCTCAAGAGTGAATAAATTCAGTTTTTCTAATCTTTCCTCATAGCTGAGCTCCTCCATGCCTCTTATCAGTTTGGTTGTGCTTCTCTGCACTTTCTCCAGGTCTCTGATATCCTTTTTGAGAACTGGTGCCCAAAACTGGACTGAATATTCCAGATGAGGTCTTACAAATGATTTGTACAGGGGCAAAATGATATCTCTATCTCTGGAGTCCATACCTCTCTTGATACAAGAAAGGACTTTGCTTGCTTTGGAAACCACAGCTTGGCATCGCATGCCATTATTGAGCTTATGATCAACTAAAACCCCCAGATCCTTCTCCACTACAGATCCCCCCGGTTGTACTCCCCCTAGCATGTATGATGCATGCATATTCTTAGCCCCTAAGTGCATAACTTTACATTTATCAACATTAAACCTCACCTGCCACTTAGTCGCCCACTTAGACAGAGTATTGAGGTCGGCTTGTAAATTGGAGACAATCTGCAAGGACGTTATTCCACTGCATAGCTTGGTGTCATCTGCAAAAACAGAAATGTTACTTTTGATCTCAGACCCAATATCATTTATAAATATATTGAAAAGTAAGGGACCCAACACTGAACCTTGGGGTACACCGCTGATAACCTTGGACCATTCAGAGTAAGAATCATTAACCACAACTCTCTGAATCCTGTCTTTAGATGCTTATGGATACACAGGGCACAATCAAGTCATTAGGTGACACTGAATGCTCAGGGGTGCACTGGAAACAGAAAAAATACAGAGGGGCACACAGGAGTCACTATCTTAGACTAGATGCTTAGAGTGCACTGGAGTCACAGGGCGCACAATGACATATATAAATAATCGGGTACCTAAGGCTGGAATGAACGACCAAGGACAAATGAGGATACATGTAAAGCAAGCAACAGGGGGACTCAACTGAAGCATGGGCTCAAACACAAAGCATCCAATGTCCCATAATTTCAGATGGCACCAATTAGAAGATCTATTTTATGATTGGTTGTTGTGTTAGTGCTCAGGTGTATCCCCAGAGAGATAATTGTGTCACAAACAGTGGTTATGGTGCTCCCTTAAACAGTATGAAAAGCCATGTAATAGATCAGACATATTGCACTTGGTGGTGGTGGTTTTATGGTGCTACCAAGCACTATAAATGTTAGTGTGAGGACAGGCTGCAATGTCCCCACCTTTTTCTTCTTGAACTGTGTACCCATCTATTCTTAATATTAATTTGTGCTTTCTTTAAGTTATTTAGACTGTTTGGCCTAAGAGGGCTTTTGTGTTTGTCGGCATATAGTAAACATGTTATTAGTGTAATCAATACATCAACATCTACAGTATGACCATAATTTATAGCCCATCAATGAAGTGGATTTCAGAAATAAAAAAAAATACACTGTAAAAATCTACTGCTCAAATGCCATGTTACTTTGCTATTACCCACTTAGTGGCACATAGATAGACCTCTGGTTGAAATGGAAAATATCTCTAATGCCTCGTACACACGATCAGTTTTTTCAGCAGGAAAATGTCTGAAATGTGTCTTGCATACACACAGTCACACTAATCTTATCGGAAATTCCGGACATCAAGAACGCGGTGGCGTAAAACACGTATGACGAGCCAAGATCAATGAAGTTCAATAAGCAATTCGGCTCCTCTGAGCATGCACATGTTTTTTCGTGTCGTAATTGCATACAGAAGACCACGATATGCAATAGGAGTTTTCCTGTCATGAAAATTGAGACCCTGCCCTCAATCTTTCCTTAGCAGGAAAACTGACAGAAAAAGTGTGATGGAGCATGCACACGGTCAGAATTCCTGACAAAAACTTCACATCGCACTTTTCTTGTCAGGAAAACAGATTGTGTACAAGGAATAAGAAGTATACTGTACATGAAAAATAGGATTTTTTATGACAGCTTACCTGTAAAATCCTTTTCTTGGAGTACATCACGGGACACAGAGCGGCAATCCATTACTATGTGGGTTATAGAGTCTACCTTCAGGTGTGGACACTGGTGTAATTAACTACACAGGAAGTTCCCTCCCTATATAACCCCTCCCATACTGGGAGCTCCTCAGTTTTTGTAGCAAAGCAATAAGTGTCCCAATATCCCCAAACAAGAGGGGCGGGAGCTCTGTGTCCCGTGATGTACTCCAAGAAAAGGATTTTACAGGTAAGCTGTCATAAAAAATCCTATTTTCTTTATCGTACATCACGGGACACAGAGCGGCAATCCATTACTATGTGGGATGTCCGAAAGCAATGCTTACTGAGGGGAGGGAGACACAAACAACGCAGGCCGCCATCAGATGTGAGGATCTATAATGCTGCCAGATGCATACTGCGCCAAAAAGCTGCATCCTTTTGCCCTTCTATGTACATCTGACAAGAATCAGCGAACCTAAGCACAGACGCCAAGTTGCGGCCCTGAAAATCTGCGTCATAAAGGCTCGGTAAAGCATCGCGCATAAAGCGCTTACTATCCTGGTACGGAGCACCCCCCCCCCCAAGAAACAGGGGGAGTCCCACTCTCCGAACCACAAGCCTGAATAATACCCTGATGAATCAATCTTGAAAACAGTTGATTTTAGACGCTGCCTGCCCCTTCCTGGGGCCTCCTGGTAGCGCAATAACATCAGCTTTCCGTATCCGAGCAGCCGCTTCAGATAGGCCTTGACCCTTCTACTCCAAAGGAGAGAGTGTAACCATTTTAATAGCTGAACTGAACACTGCCTGCCCACATCTAGGGTCTTCTGGCAGCACAATAAAAACTTCAGATTTCTATATCTGAACCTTCAGATAGATATTTAACTGCTCTCATCTCTACTGAGAGAAAGCAATAACCTTTCCTTCCGAAAACAAGGTTTTGAAAAAGGGGGAGGTAAGAATATCTAGATTCAAATGAACACTAGATCCTTCTAGTAAATAAGGCTGGGTGAGGATTAACATCACCCTACTAGTAAGAATAAGTATGGTTTTATACCAAGAGGTTGCCAATACTGAAACTCTCTTGGAGGCTACCACAACCAAGAACACCAATTCCCTTGTTAAAGGCTGAAGGGAAATATGGTGCATCGGCCCACAGAGCTGACCCTGTAAGCCGACAAAACTAGAGCCAATCCTCCAAGCACAAGGGCGACTAAACTGGTGGACTTATGCGCGTCACCCCTTGTATAATGGCTCGGAACAAAGAGTGTGAAGCAAGCGACCTTTGGAGGCAAGGCCGAGATCGGATCCTTGATGTAACTTAAGGCTGGCTCCGTCTCCTTTCCAAATGCAGGAAGGCAGGAATTTTATCTTTGACAAACTTCCAAGGATGCCACCATCTGTTTCATACCAGGAACATGGGCTCTCCCGATCCTGGGATATCTGGTCCTGGAGGCCAGCCTTCCTGTATGAATCAAGGAAGTGCCGTTGATTCTAAAAACCCTGATCCTGAAGAATGTGGGCTAAAATAGCCAGACCATTAATTCACCTGTTGCACGACAGGATGTAATACCCCCTTCGAAGTAGGCCTGGACAAGATGTAAGGGACCGTGGGTCCTCTACTACCACCCCTACTGTCCCTGCACAGAAAAGGTCGTCAGGGCTATGCCGGAGTAATCAGGCCAGCTTCCGCCATCCTCTAATGTTGCATGGAAGCCACAAACGCTGCGGCACTGGGGGGAGAGACATAACCAGTGACCACTGGTCCCACCAGATTACTAACACATCTGCCCGCATGCGGGTGGATCCCTTGTCCTTGACCTCAAGCTGTTCAATTTCTTGTTGAGCCTGGACGCCAATACATCTTATGTACAGGGTACTATTTCTGTGGCCCTTGGTCAGGAAAACAGTCGGGGTGTAGAGGTCCTTCTCCTGGAGACACTTGTTGACGGCTACAGCGAATCGCCTGCCAATTCTGCATTTCATGAAAAGACGAATGTCAATAGGCAAGGCACAAGCTCCTCCTTGGTAAATTAAGTAAATCACTTAATATGGTATAGTCTGATTGAACTCTGACCGAACCAACCAGCCCCTGAACGTTCAGGCCCCTAAGCCAGATGCTCCATCGGTAGCTCTAGCTGACAGATAAGGCTCCCTTGGAGCTCGACTACTTCCCCTGGGCCAAGGTCTCTTCCTGACCTGGCAAACCCTTTAGTTAAGAACCACCAAGAGGAATTCCAGCCTATCTCTGGGACCGGTTCTTTGGATAATGCTAGGTCAAGATCCACTCCTAGGCCAACACAATACTGTTTATAACAGTCCTGAAAAAAAGTATAGGGAACTGTCTTGAATGAAGCAGCATCTTCTCTAGTGCCTTAAGCAGAAGGCCAAAAGTAAGGAACTGTTCCTTGCCGTAACCACCTAGACCAGCTTTCTTATAGCGATGGTCTTGTCTTAGGCCAAAAGTACTCTCCTGGTGCAAAACATACCCAGCTTCTTGTCAATGAAGAATGTATCTTTAGACTGGAATCCTAACCCAGGAGATCCAGATACCTGACCATGCTGGACACCCTTAGGTCCAGCCATGCTGCTGACTGATCCATCAGCAGGAGTCTGCTTCCGTATGCCATTACTGCTATACCCTGGGCCTACAGACCTGCTAGAGGCGGGCCCTAGCACCCTGACAACCCAGACATGGAGGCTAACCCAAAAGGGCAAGACCACCAACTGGAGATAGTGCTGTTCCCCTGCACAACTCAGACAACCTCTGCAGTCCCAAGTAAATAAACACATATGCAACTGGCTCCCCATATGTGTATGTGGCAAGTGTTAAAGCCATATGCCTCAATGGAGGCGTGTGTACATGGCAGTGTGTGTTCATGGAAGCATGAAATCATATAAATATGTCTCACGCCAAACATGCATATAGCATGTGTGCTCTGGAACGAGCATCCTTGCAAGCAAGCAAGCATGTGCTATAAACGTGTTATGCAACAATGTGCAACATGAACCCATGCAGACACGTATCTCTATGCAAACACAAGGCATCCTGTATTGCTTAATTAAGACACCATGTGCAACTTTAAAGTAACCATGCATGCGATTCAGCATCTTCCATGCGATCAACATCTTATGCATTTTAAGCACTACTGTGCGGACAAGAACCCTTGTGTGACCAAGCACCCCTGTGCGTTCCAACATCCTTATGCACCCAAGCATCTTAATGCGACTTTAGGCATTTCTGTGAAACAAGCCTCTCTATGTGATCAAGTATCCCTGGGTAATCCAGGACTCTGTTGATCCAACAACCATGTGTGATCCAGCTTCTTTTTGCATTCAAGCATCTTTAAGCAATCCCTTTAGGCCTTGAGTAATCCAGGACTTAGGTGATCGGGTAATCCTGTGTGATTCAGCATTTTTATGCCTTCAGGCCTCTTTATGCGATTCTAGGCCTTTCTGTGGGAACAAGCCTCTTTGCGTGACCAAATATCCTTGGGGAATCAAGGACTTGGGTGATCATGTAATCCTGTGTGATCATGTAATCCTGTGTGATTCAACCTCTTTATGCATACAAGCATCCTTTATGCGATTCAGCATTTTTATGCATACAAGCATCTTTATGCGACTTTAGGTACTTTTGTGGAAACAAGCCTATTTGTGTGACCAAACATTCTTGGGTAATCCAGGACGCTGATGATCAGGTAACCATGTGTGATCCAGCATCTTTTTTGCATCCAGGCAACTTTATGCGATTTTAGGCCTTTCTGTGGAAACAAACCTCTTCTGTGTAACCAAACATCCTTGGGGGAAACAAGGACTTGGGTGATCAGGTAATCATGTGTGATTCAGCATCTTTATGCATACAAGCATCTTTATGCGACTTTAGGTACCTTTGTGGAAACAAGCCTATTTGTGTGACCAAACATCCTTGGGTAATCCAGGACGCTGATGATCAGTTAACCATGTGTGATCCAGCATCTTTTTTGCATCCAAGCAACTTTATGCGATTTTAGGCCTTTCTGTGGAAACAAACCTCTTCTGTGTAACCAAACATCCTTGGGGGAAACAAGGACTTGGGTGATCAGGTAATCATGTGTGATTCAGCATTTTTATGCCTACAAACGTCTTTATGCGATTCAGCATTACAAGCATCTTTTATGCGACCTCTTTTGTGGAAACATGCAGCACCATATAGACAGAAACATGTATGTTTATGCGATCCACAATAAAATCTGCTCTGTTACTTGTTTTTATCCCACATGCATTCCAAACTCATGTATGTTATGCAACATGCGGACTGGTAAAGAGGAAATTATCCTCTGCAGATGTGTGTTTCCTCAATTAAGAGACATTAGCAATGTGCGCCCGCAACTGTGCATCCCTCCGATGCATTTGGTTAGCCTGAAGCCGACACCAGGCTGAGGATTATATGGAGGTCTTACTAGCCACCTATAGGAAAACCTCTCTTTACACTCTAAGGAGAAGATAGAGGTGTAATCAGAACCTGTAGGGCTTTTGATAGCTTCTCCTTGTTAGGCTGCAGCTCCTGTCTCCTGTCCTCTGACAGTGAAACTTTTATCCCCAAGCTTTCTAATCCCTTTGTTTCAGGATTAAAGCAGGAAAAGGGGGACACCCTTTTTTTTTTTGCAGAACACAAAACACATGCAGAGTGATTGCAATGTTGGGGGAAGGCTGCATTGCCTGACAGGTCTGATGGCTCAATCTATGAGCTGTTTAAGTCTCTTCAGAGGAGAATAAGGGTCCACCAGGTTCAGGTGGCGATCCCTCTTTATATTCCTACCCCTGACCTTATTCAATGGGGAGACCAAGTCCTAAGCTAAAGCAGAGGCACTTAACCCAGGTGCATCAAATAGCTGAATTTAGTCTGACACAATGCCTGCTAATCTGCACAGCTAGATGCGAGTAGGCGTCTTAGATGAATCTGTATCCAACTCACACAAGGTGCTTACGTTTGTGTCCCCCTAGCTTTACAGAGCTCTGACGTCCGGGCCCTTTGAAGAGCCTTCTCTGCGACTGCACTGAGCCGGTGAGCACGTGCAACATGGTAGAGCCTGAAGCAGAGGAAGTGGGACACAATAGATCAGCTAACACTTAAGCTTCCGTTTTCTGGAAAGCATGGTAAGCAAAAACATCAGGCATGTCTTCTACTGCCCATAGTAGTGGAAACACAGATAAGACTTGCAACTACTCACGGAAACAATCCTTTGTATAGGATTAAGGGCATTTTTTTTTTGTTTTATTTATGTACCGGCCCCTTTCAAGGGGAGATATATAGGTACTGCAGCCATCCTGTCTAACAGACATGGTGGGCCAGGCTGCATGCTGGCTAGGGGAGGTATATGGGTGCCCTGAGCCATCCTGTCTCAGAAGACATAGTGGTTTACATTGCCCATGCATAGAAGCATAATATAGGCGAGACCCAAGTCCCCCACGGAGGACCTACTGTCGAACCAAGTCCCGTAGGCCCTCCTCTTACCTTCTCCACGCTGCAGGGTATTGCCAAGCAAGAGGCCCAATCTTCCCCCTTCACCGTGGGTATTGTCCTAGACCTTCAGGGACCGGGGTCCATGGCAGGAACACCAACTCCCCTGGACCTATATAGCATCCTGGCAGCAGAAAAAACATTTGGTCCTTAGAAGGCACAAAGTTCTGGAACCCAGGATCCAGCCCTCCGTAGAGAGGCATTATAGGCTAAACCTCGTTCTTCGTACCGAGGCCCGGGTACCGTCCACTTTGGCTATGAAGCACCTTGGACGGATCCGGATTTATGGAGGTTTTTTACATCCAGCATGGATCCCTCCAGTGGAGCTCCTAAGAGCACATGTTCACTCGTGACCAACACCTTAGACACTGATGAAAAAACTGAGGAGCTCCCAGTATGGGAGGGGTTATATAGGGAGGGAACTTCCTGTGTAGTTAATTACACCAGTGTCCACACCTGAAGGTAGACTCTATAACCCACATAGTAATGGATTGCCGCTCTGTGTCCCGTGATGTACGATAAAGAAATGTATTTTTTATACTATCATAAAGCAACTTTTTTTCATCTACTTCCAATAATCCTCTTAGTTTAAGCCCTGGCAGCCAGGGAACTTAAATAAATAGAGATCACAGTTAAAAAGAACAATCAGAGAAAGGTATGTAACACAAGAAACATAGCACAAAAATGTGTGTAGTTTTGCTTAAAGCTGTTGTAACTTCCTAAAGGTTGTACACCTGTCACAGGCTTCTACTAAACATTACATGCTTTGAAAGAGCCCACATTATCCCAGCACAATTTCATAAAAAGTTTTAAATACAATATACATTTTATGTACCGTATTTATCGGCGTATAACACACACTTTTTTCCCCTTAAAATCAGGGGAAAATCGTGTGTGCGCGTTATACGCCAATCCATGCTGTCTGAGTGAAGAGGAGCGAGCGCCGCTGAATTACATAGAGCCGTGATCTCCTTCCTGTGTATCCTTCACTCCATCGCGTACAGCCATGCCTCCTGGCCCCACATTGGACCACTGTACTATCTCTCATATGAGCAGAGGCAGGAGATGTGGCTGTGAGTGACGGAGCGCCGGGTACACAGGAAGGAGATCACGGCTCTATGTAATTCAGTGGCGCTCGTTCCCCCTCTTCCCTCAGAGACAGCAGGGATGATCTGACAATGAAAGGTAAGACTGCAGATAGACACTGAACAGGCAGGGAATTTTGGTAAAAGTATAGCCTGCAGATGGGCACTAATCAGGCTGCATTAAGGAGCAATATACAAAGTGGGAGAGAGGGCGCTAGTGAGATAATTCACCAATGTGAATAATGCCTGACACCTGGGACACCCTCACTTAGGAGGATCTCAATGTACAGGATAGAATATTTAAACACTCAATTGATAGGAAATTAACATTTCATCTCATGCAAAAATAGAAAATATACTATAGTGTAAAGTCTGTGCATATTAAATTGTATAAAATTGCAGCCAATACTAATTGGTTAAGAATTTCTTGTAAATCACAGTTCATAGAAGAAAACCCTTGATGGGATGCTTTAGTTGATATTCATACAGATGATCCAAGTGCTAGTACAGCCTCCACCATCTAGTAACCTTCACCCGAAGTGCTCTTAATAGGGTATGTGAGGAGCAATGTTGCAGATGGGCACAGATCAGGCTGCACTAAAGCTGCAGATGGACACATATCTGGCTGCATTTAGGCTGCAGATGGCCACAGATCAGGCTGCAGTGATGCTCAGATACCATCATTTTGCTTCAAAGTGGTTTATTAAAAAAAAAAAAATCCTGAAACTTCCCTTTTAAATTGGGGTGCGTGTTATACTCTGGCGCATGTTATACGCCAATAAATACGGTAATAATCCTGTCTCACATAAACTAGGTAGAATTCTAATAAATGTATAACAAATGTGTTGTTACTTCCACTCTTTAGTATGTTATAAACAAGCATGTCCCACCAAAAAAATCAGGATTTTTGGTCTGTATAAACGGTGTTGTGAGCCAACATGGTCTATTAGTAGCAAATGTAATCTCTCCTACCCTCCCTCCCTCCTCCCCTATCCCTCCCCCTCTCTTATTGTTCTTCTTTGTTTGCAAGCACTACTATTTCACCTACCCCATGACCACTTAACCTATACCCTCCCCCCTTTTTTGTCTCTCTGAGAACCTCTACATATACTGTTAATCTACTGCAATGTTCCACAGAAAATGCTTTTATGTCTTATTTTTTTGTGATTTCTCTGTTATGCAACTTCCTTAATAAAAACATATTTCAAAAAAAAAAAAAAAGTAGCAAATGTATATTTTACAGAGTAGTATATCCTGGGCTTTGTACAAACTTCTCTACTATTGCAAAGAATATTATTTTCTTCTTTTTTTCTTATTATTATTAATTAATGTCCTTCTTTCTTCTACATGTACTGGTTGTTTACTAATGTTTTTATCTATTATGTTGTGATAAATGTGTTTCTTTTCACATGCTTTCCAGTATCTTTTTTACTTCTTGGTCATAAAAGACCTGTTGCTTTCAGAGACCTACTACTCAGGCTGAAAATTAAACATACAAGTACTGTAAATGAGTCTTCTCTTATTTTCCCTTTTCCGCCAAAGGCCATGGCATTAACTGTTTGCTGACCGCTTCCTGTACATTTATGTCTGTAGAACGGCACGGCTGCGCACAGTAATGTAAAGTAGCACCCCTGCCGCTCCATGACTGTGCCTCGATGTCTGACGGTGTCCTGTGATCGGGTCATAGAGCTGCAGAACAGGGAGAGGCCAGTGTAAACAAGGCCTCTCCCCATTCTGCCTAGTGACAGGACACTGATCGTCTGCTCCCTCTCATCGGGAGCAGCGATCAGTGTCGTGTCACAGTAAGCTCCGCCCCCTTCAGTTAGAATAACTCCCTAGGATGCACTTAACCCCTTCCTAGCCCCCTAGTGGTTAACCCCTTTCCTGCCAGTCAAATTTATACAGTAATCAGTGCATTTTTATAGCACTGATCGCTCTATAAATGTGAATGGTCCCAAAATAGCATCAAAAGTGTCCAATGTGTCCACCATATCACCGCAGTCACGCTGATTGCCGCCATTACTAGTAAAAAAACATATTAATAAAAATTTCATAAAACTATCCCCTATTTTGTAGACGCTATAACTTTTGCGCAAACAAATCAATAAACACTTATTGTGATTTTTTTTACCAAAAATATGTAGAAGAATACGTATCGGCCTAAACTGAGGAAAAAAATAGTTTTTTTATATATTTTTGGGGGACATTTATCTTAGCAAAAAGTAAAGTATATATATATATATATATTTTAAAGCACAAAAAATAAAAACCACAGGGGTGATCAAATACCACCAAAAGAAAGCTCTATTTGTGGGGGGAAAAAAGGACGTTAATTTTGTTTGAGAATCACGTCGCACGACCAATGTTGTCTACTGCTGTGCTGTCTCTTTAAGAAAAGCTTCAGTACTCTAGGAATGCTTTATCTTGTATTAAATATTTATAATATAGACTATTCATAAATAAAAATAAAAAAGACATAATACAACAGTGTAAGAACCTATATACTGAAAACTTAGACAAAATAGATACATAGATCAAATTGACTCAAACCCATTATTATTACCTTTTATTGTAAAATATCCAGTGTACATCTAATTTCAACATTGTATTATTGGTTTATGAATTTATTTACTTTACTGTATTTTTTTTTCTTTTTTTAAGCAATAGATTTTTATGAAATGAGCATACGAGAAATACAAACAGTCACATTGTAGAGTACAGTACAGTCTCAAATAGCAGTCTGTTACAAATTTTTAATATGAATAGTAAATCAGTAGTATTCAATTGCTTACTTTACTGTATTTGATCGCTTCATGTTCTTGCGTCCAAACATAACTCTTCATTCTTTCTTATTGTTTTTTTTATTACTGTTCTTGCACTTTTTTTAGTTATCCCAGGTGTATCATTGTCGCTGGGATAGAAGGTGATGTTCTATCTAAACTTTAACAGTTGTCACTAAACAAAAGGGGGAAATCTTCAGAGGAAGATATCTGTTCTTGTGGCAGCTCTCTAAGAGGGGATTTCCTTTTCACTTTAGTAAGTTTTTCTAAAATCAAAGCAAATATTCCCAATAAGGACCCAGACCGCAATAAAAGGCTGACAGAGATCCTGCCCTCCCCAATGTAAAAATATCTAGGTTGGAGTTTCACTTTATTCCAAAAAAGTTAAATAATTATTTGCTTCTTTTGACCTCTTTACTGCTTCTTGTCAACAGAGACTTCACTGAAACTCACAAATATTTTCATCTCAAAGCTAATATAGTAATATTTTGAATTTGAAAGTCACCATGTAATAAAGCTTAAAGAGTTAGTAAAGAATAATTATAACTATTCCTACCTCCTCCTACCTATCCTGCATGCCCTCTAAAACGGGAATCACTAAATGGCAGACCACTGGCCAAATGTGGACCGCATCAGGTTTCCATTTGGATCGCCACGGTATCGCCATTTAGCAGACTTTTCTTCTGCTTGCTGTCGCTCTGTAATCCTCACAGAGCCGACAGCAGGAGGCAGGACAGATCTGGATGGAGGTGGGGTTGACAAGGTTAACAAGCAGGTGATTGGCCGCTAGGATGAAGGATGGTCCCAGCCACCAATAACCATCTTACAACACCACCCAGACATGCTATGCCTGTGCTTCCCTCCAATCTTCGATCTGTGTGAGCAAGGTAAGACAGTGAGGGAGGGGGCGAAGTTACAGGGAGTGAGGCCGCTAATGTGAAAAGCTGCAAACGAGAAATATGTGTGCTAAGGACAGTGATATGGGGGGGCTGATGACACCAAGGTTGGAGCAGCCTGAGATCTGTAATGTGGGTGCACTGAGATCTGTAATGTGGGTGCACTGTGGTCTGTAATGTGGGTGCACTGAGGACATTGAAATGGGGGAGCTGAGGACTGTAATGTAGGTGCACTGAGGACTGTTATGTGGGTGCACTGAGGACCGTAATGTGGGTGCACTGAAGAACTGTAATGTGGGTGCACTGAGGACTGTAATGTGGGTGCATCAAGGACTGTAATGTGGGGGCACTAAAGACATTGAAATGGGGAAGCTGAGGACTGTAATGTGGGTGCACTGAGATCTGTCACGTGGGTGCACTGAGGACTGAAATGTGGGTGCACTGAGGAGTGTAATGTGGTTGCACTGAGAACATTGAAGTGGGGGAGCTGAGGACTATAATATGGGTGCTCTGAGGACTGTAATGTGGGTGCACTGAAATATGTAATGGGGTGCACTAAGGACTGTGAATGTGGGTGCACTTGGGACATTGAATTGGGGGAGCTGAGGACTGTAATGTGGATGCACTGAGGACTGTGCTGTGGTGGGCTGAGTACATCAAAGTGGGGGGCTGGAGACTGTGATGGGGGCTAAGGAAATTAAAGTGGGGGCTGAGAACTGTGATGTGGGGGCCCTGTGGACTGTGATGTGGAGGTGGGGGTTAAGGACATTAAAGTGGTAGGCTGAGGACTATTATGTGGGGGAGCTGAGGACTGTAATGTGGGGGGAGCTGAGGACTGGAATGTGGGGGGAGCTGAAGACATGGTCACATGATTCAGCAGCTCTGCCTCCCCTGTGTAAGGGAGCTTTTGACAATATTTGTGAATTCCTGCAGCAATGACATCACCCATAGACTCCCGTGACCTATCCAATGTGAATATAGAAAAACTTGAATTAGAAATAGAAATCATATACTGTGAAAAATCATTGTATGACCTAATTATTTGTTTTCATACTTAGAAAGCTGATAAACCAACACGCGTGCAATAATTGTGTGTGAATGAATGATTGAATGAAGTCTATACATGACAATCCCCGGTTAGAAATGTAGCCCCCGTTTGGTCTGCTGTGAACCTGATCTGTGGGGCTGTGTTTTGTTGTCATTACCCGGGAGTTGAAATGCCCCCCTTTCCTTCCTTCCCCATCAGCATCTGGGTGGGCTGGTCTCTCCTGAAATTGGTTAGCTAATCTACAGTATAATATCACACTCATATCCTTTATTTGGATTCTGGTGATGGGTCTTTTTTTCTATTACATTCATTAGTGGTACACTATAATACTTATTTACAATGTACCTATTGTAATTCATTTCTAGAATTTAAGCCCATACCTATTCCCATATGGTTATGTGTTTGCTGGGATCATGGTATGCACCCAGTCTTTTCAATGCCGGGTTCTGACCTCAGCTCCTGGGAATGATACCTTTTGCAGCCCTCCCTATCAGACCTAGACAGGCTTGTCAGTATCCATAGGGATAATTTACATCCCTCTCCCTATATTCATATACTTCTTCCACATATGGTTTCAACCTAGGTACATATTGACTTATTCGTTTTTTGTGCATGAAGAGTGTAATTTTATATACACGAAACACATCAGACTTACTGGATGAACCTAATCTGTAGAAACATTTTTTTTTTATTATAATATACTGTTTGAACTGTGATCTGGTTTTGTTTCCTCATGAAAGATTTTACCATTTACCATACTATGGACCTGCCATGTTGTATAACTGTTTTCACTATACATGTTTTTTTTACATGTGATTGCATGTTTACTCATTGCTTTTATGTTATGCTGTGATGCTTTTTGACAATAAAGGTATCTTTTTTCAACACCAACTTATCATTTAGCTACTCTCACCCACATCATTGAAAGTCCCGAAATCCCCCCTCTTTGAAAAGTCTATTTTATGTAAATAAAAAAGCAAATAATGCACTTTTTATTATTTTCTAAATTTAACTTTAAATCAGGGTACTTATAAATATATAGGTGACAATAGTTCCACAACATGTTTTCAAACTTTGTAAGTTTGGCAAACTTTGTAGAGGACACAAAGCACTATATAAGAACATGCTTTTACTGATAATGATATATGCTTTTCCTTTCAAATTCTTGATTGCTAAAATGTGACATTACCAGCATTGACATGTGCTCAATAGAAGCGGTACCATTAATTTTCCCCATTGATTTCTCAATCCACGCCCTAGATTGGTTGTACTTCTTGAGATTTTAATCTTTAAAACTTGTTTGATTAGTGCAGCTCTCTTGCATTTGTTTGTTTGTCCATGATTACCTGTGTTTTCTGAACTAAACCACTTTTTACTGCTTTCAACAAGGTTTAACCTCAAAGACAGCACATCAGCCATTGATCTGTTGATTAAAGGTTCTCCTGGCTCAGTACATTTTAGTTAGGAAGTCTTTGATTTACTTTTTTTTTTATAGTTTAGATGTTTTCCTGCTTTTCCACTGATATTGTTTCCTCTACTGTTTTTAGATTAATTTGCAGGCTCTCTCAGATTTATGATTGTCAACTGATTTCTAAGTGCTTAGTGTGATTTCAAGTAAATTGCCTTGTAATTTTACAGTAAATCTGAGCCCGGTTTAGGCCTGAATCAGAGAGGTATCTTTGATCACTAAAACTGCAGTGTCCAACACTCCCTACAAATCCCCCTGTGAATAATGATTTCAGTCTGCGTGCTTTTATATACCAAGTGCATCTATTGTGTTGGACAACATAAACTTTAGAATCAGTGTTATAGGCGGCATGTTTCATTTGTGTGGTAAACTTTATAGGTGCCTAGGTTGAAGATATCCAATTAATTTCCACCCTTGACAAATCCAGGCAGCATTAACATTGATCGTTTTGCAACCAATGGCCAAAACAATTGTTTTATTTTTTTGCTTTTTTTACATAGATATAATGCACATAACATGTAAAGATGTGGATAGAAATTGCGCAGGTGAAAAACTAAGTAATAAAAACAGCAACTGGCAATTATACAAGAGAACATATGTGCATAAAAAATAAAAAAACACAACATTTACGTGCTAAAATAGGAGTTAATGAAACAAAAATACAAATTATGTATACAGTGATAAGTCCATGAGAACATTTAAAATATTAATGTTCAAATTCATGAACAAATCCAACATAAATAAAGTTCTCAAATATCCGTGTCTCAGTGATGGTAAACAATTTGGTAAAAAACAACAATCTGCAGATCACATAGGAACTCGCGTGGTGAGACCAAGCATAAACTCCACTCTACTAGTTTTGCCATAACTGACATCATCAGGGGTGATGTAATAATGCCACTAGTGATATCAGTGACAGTTAGTTAATCCCCCTCAGTGTAAGTTTGTGTCAGATTGTCTGCTGCACTATCACAGTCTCATTATAAGTCGCTGATCACTGCCATGACAAGTAGACATGTGCATTTATTTTCGTCCGAATGCATTTTAGTTCAAATTTGAGGTATTATCATTATCGTTTTAACAAACTAAAACAAACGTGCAGAATCCGAAAGATCCATTATTAAGAAATGCTTTATTTTCTTTTTCGTTACTACAACAGTTCGATATAGATAGGATATTCGACATAACGCTGACAATAGAAATCTGTATCTATCGAAAACGGTTGAATGTGCCTACCCTTAACTCTATTAGTTCAAGATTATTCTACATAAAGAGGAAAAATTCGACATTATAGAGACATTAAGATTCAACATTATAGAGACAGTGTTGGGGTAGACCATTCGACATGAATGACGAAGATTCAACAAAGCAGCAAAAAAACATACAAACGTTGAATCTGTCATTGAAGGCTTATGGTGTCTGTCGAAAATTCTAAGAAGATTCGAAAAGCAGCTAAACTGTACGACGCCACAATCATAAATTTCTGGTCGCATGCTCCACCCATAGAATTCTAATGTTGATTGACTAGTAATAATAATTTTTAGATATAATTAATACTAGTTTCATACAACATTAGAGTTCTTCTATAGCTTGTAGGCAGAATATTCGACCAGAAATGTACGATTCGACGTACAGTTAAGCTGCTCCATCGAATCTTCCTAGAACATTTGACAGACACCATAAGCCTTCAATGACAGATTTTATTTGGATTTCCAGACGTTTTTTTTTTTTTTACCGAAACAAAATAAAAAAAAAACGAATTTCGGGAGTTACTAAATAAATTTATTTTTCGGACTAAAACGAAATTCCGAAATGAAATATTTCATGTCTAATGACTAGTATTAAAAAAAATCCACTACCGTGTTTCCCCGAAAATAAGCCCGGGTCTTATATTATTTTGGCCACCAAAAACACAGTAGGGCTTATTTTCAGGGTAGGGCTTGCCATGCAATGTGCCAAGTGTTAATAATAGCAAAAGTGCTTGTAAACTGCCAGAATCCTCGCCACTACAGCAATATACAATCCAAAAGGTGTACGTCTCACCCCACTGACAGTCAGGAGAAAGTGAGAGCAGCAGAGATCACATGAACGGCACTTTCATTGCCCGCACCGAGCAATGCAGAGGGAGGGGGGCTCAAGATCCCCCTCTACCAGCCAG
The DNA here is from genome assembly GCA_029574335.1 of Rana kukunoris. NCBI lineage: Eukaryota > Metazoa > Chordata > Amphibia > Anura > Ranidae > Rana > Rana kukunoris. The sequence continues at coordinate 590,458,398 of CM056049.1, forward strand.
GAGAAGATTAGGGCAAAGCAGCTGGAGATTATATAGCTCCACACTATACAACACCGCATTAGTGAGGATTCTAGCAGTTTAAAACCACTTTAAACTAGGGCTTATTTTCGGCGTAGGGCTTATATTGCAGCCCTCCCTAAAAATCATGCTAGGTCTTATTATCGGGGTAGGTCTTATTTTTGGGGAAACAGGGTATATATCCCATTGTTGTAGATGCTACAACTTGAAAACCAATAAATACACACTTATTGGGATATGTTTTGTAGCAAAAAGTATTTTTTATTTTTTTCAAAATTGGCTTTCTTTTTTTGTTTATATAATAAAAATATAAAACCCAGAGGTGATCAAATACCACCAAAAGAAAACTATATTGTATAAAAAAAGATATACGTTTTGTTTGGGTGCAGTATTGCATGACCACACAATTGTCAATTAAAAAGCAGTGCCGAATAGCAAAAAATGGCCTGGTTATAAAGGGGGTAAAACTTTCTGGAGCTGAAGTGGTTAATATACATTGCACAACAGAATTTTACTAAACATGAAAGATTTGACTGTGTTGATATAATAAATGTATAAATAATAAGTCTAAATTTAAAAGTATGCCATTTTTGAAACTGAACTTTAAAGATAGGCAAAACTGTATGTATATTTTTTCTAATATCTGATTTATGTTAAATACAAGAGGGGTATCAATGATCCAGGGCAAGATGATAAAACAGTGGCAGGAGCTGAAATCACTTCTATGTATAAGTAAAAGTGCTTGAGATGATTTGTAGCCAACTAAATCAATATTACTATTTGCTGACAGGCCCAATGTTTAAATTTTAACAAGTTTGCACCTGTTAGCTCATTTTACTCTTTGAATAATATGAATTTCTTACATTATTCACATCCTAGGAAAGGCTAAAGCCATGACACATCGAATACAACCTTAGTAGTCAAAGGTCCAAAGGATGGAAAAACAAAATCCCTGTACAGTAATAATACCTGACTTTTGTTGCTAAGGGAAAACACATATTTTCTATTATGTCCTGATTTTAAATCACTTAAAGTGGTATTAACCACTTCAGCCCTGAAAAGGATTTGCCCCCTTTCTGACCAGGCCACTTTTTGTGATACGGCACTACATCGTTTTAACTGACAATTGAGCAGTCGTGCGACGTTGTACCCAAACAAAATTTATGTCTTTTTTTCCCCACAAATAGAGCTTTCTTTTGGTGGTATTTGATCACCTCTGCAGTTTTTACAATTTGTGATTTTTAAATAAAAAAACACATTTTGTACTTTTTGCTATAATAAATACCCCCCCCCCCAAAAAAAAAGTCTCCACCAGTTTAGGCCGATATGTATTCTTCTACATATTTTTGTTAAAAAAAAATCTCAAGAAGCATATATTGATTGGTTTGCGCCAAAGTTATAGCGTCTACAAAATTGGGGATAGATTTATGGCATTGTTTTATTTTATTTTTTTACTAGTAATGGGGCAATCTGCAATTTTTATCAGGACTGTGACATTGCAGTGGACAGGTCGGACACTTTTTTGGAACCATTGACATTTATACAGAGACCATAGCTAAAAATAGCCACTGATTACTGTATAAACGTTACTGGCAGGGAAGGGGTTAACACTAGGGGCAATCAAGGGGGTAACTGTGTTACCTAGGGGTGTTCTAACTGTTGGGGGATGGAACTGACTAGGGGAGGGGACCGATCAGTGTTCCTATATTCTAGGAACACACAATCTATCTACTTCTTTGACAGGATGTGGATCTGTGTTTCTACACACACAGATCCACGCTCTTGCTCTGTCACAAGTGATCGTGGGTGCCCTGCAGACATCACGCCTGCCGGGCACGCACATCGGCTCCGGGGACATGCGGCGCGTGCTAGATCATCTTAAAATATCAAACATATACCTACGGCAATTTGCGCAGTCTTGCCAACCTTTGCCAACCCAGTTATAAGTTAACTGTGGTGGCTGTTTGGCTAGTGGTTAAACCCAAAATCAAAACTTTTCAAAAATGTTATTTATTGCCGTTTACTGATCTTTACTTGTGGTGGCCTCATTATTTACATTTTTTCCCTCTGTTTTCCATCGGTGATCTGGTCAGTATCACACCTCCTGTATTAGAGTGCCCCCACTCTGGATGAAGGCGCACATAAGGCACCTTTGCGCAGAAGCATTGTTAATTGGAGGGGAGAGGAGTGTTAGATGTTACTAGTAGATTTAGATACACCAACCAATTGAATTTCAGCTCACTCTGCAGTTACACAAATGGTTATACCAATGGTTTGTTTTCTTTTGAGATAAAGGTTTTACATGAATAAATAAAAGCTGATCATTGTAAGCACCCAGCACAAGTAAGTAAACCTTGGAACACAAATGTACTTAGTTTTCCGATTCCTCATAAATGTGGTGCTAAGTTTAAAAGCACACCGGCAGTGCAACCACAACACTAAATTCACTACCAATTAATCACAAAGAGTAGCAATCAATTGCTACACATATTGAATAATCAGAACCCTTCAGTGTAACCTTTACAGGTAGCACTACTCGATGCTCAAGTTAATCGCTACTACATGCTACACTCCATAGGAAGCCATTTGTTTCATGTGTGTAGCAACCATTTGCTATTCTTAGTGACTAATCACTAGTGGTTTTAGTAGGCCATTCACACTACTAAAATAGCCGTATGTTCCCAACCTTAGTGGGAAATTGACGAAAAACAGGAGCATTTAAGCACATTTGTGTTTTCCTATAGTTGTCAGCATTTCCCAGCCATTACCCCACATTTCTTAGGTAGTGATTGGAGCAGGGAGTAAATCTAATAAATGGAAATTAGAATTTTAGGTTTCAAATAATAATTTACAACAATTGTAAACTTCAGCACCTGTATACAAGAACCATACAGGACTAAGCTTGCTGAAGTAATTAGCAGCACAATGCCTGCAATTTTACTGCCAGAATAATTCCCTGGATCAAAATACCCCATGCTATCCTTCTTTAATTTATACTGTGGCTAACATAATTAGTTTTAAGAAAGGCAGTCAGCTCATGTTTTCTGTTGTTATTAAATGATTTACCATTAGGGCATACCTTATTTTATTTTTAACAAAATCATGATGCACATGCTGGTTAGTTGCTGGAGTCCCCTACTATCTCACCAACGCCTTGAGGTTATCCTCATGTGTCTGGCTGCCGGATATATTAGAAATAAATTCAATTGTGAGACTGCTCCATAGCTGAAAACGCCTCTACGTTTAACACAAATGTCATCTACAGATTCCCTTCAAAAATGAAAGTAACCAGTAGCTGTGTCATCTTGCCATCATCTAATAAAACTAAAATATTATATTCGGACAGACTGACCCTTTAGTATGCTTCAAAATAAAATAGTGAGCTCTCATTTTTAATTTAACACTAAATGTACAAACTTGTAGGTGTCATCATAAGTAGCAGCAAGGCTTTAAAACGAGCACGCTGACATATCAGTTTTTAACTTCATTATTTTCTGAGACACAGGTAAAATGCTATGATTAACTTAAAAATAGTCAAATAAAAGTACAATTATCATTTAATAAATGACATCTTATACATTTTTTGGGTCATAAGGGATATTAAAAATGAACTTAGAGAAAATAGTATCAATCGTCTATAAAGAGGAGGGTCTAATGCACTGTTACCCACTGGAACAATACAGCTGGTACAATTATGTTTCTTACATATGGAGATAAAAAGCTTAAGTAGCTTGTAACAGCCTTGTTTTAGCAGCAAAGCAGTGCTTATTAGAATGTGAAAAATGCAGCAGGAAAAATAGAAATGGAACAGACATAGAAAAATTTAATGTATAAGTATTATTGAAACTAGCAGCGGTATGGATGCTTCTAAAGGTCAATGTGCCAACATATTGCCTTTACTTGAAGACGTCTGTGCTATTTCAAAACAGTCTTCACTGTTACATTTGTTATATATTGTGCATTTATACATATGCTGTGTATAACCCAACATAAACACATGGTTTGGTAAACTGGTTTCATTCTAGGCTAAAAACAGCTGAGGTGCATTTCAGATTATTTTCATTTATAAATTCTAATGAAGTCATAAAATTGGCATTACATTGTTGTACATTTTTGCTTTTTAATAAAAATACTTTGTCTACAGCAGGGGTAGGTAACCTCAGCACTTCAGCTGTGGTGAAACTACAAATCCCATCATAGCTCTGCCTCTAGGAGTCATGCCTGTGATTGTCAGTGTCTTGCAATGTCTCATGGGACTTGTAGTTTCACCACAGCTGGAGGGCCGAGGTTGCCTACACCTGGTCTACAGTGTCCATGGGTTTATGTCATCAGTCTTTTTGTAAATAAGTAATAAGAGATATTGTATACCCCTTACACTTTTACATGGAAGGTGAATATCTGATGGCCCGATGTATTTAAGGAAGCTTCCAAATTCCTTTATGAATCCCCTCACAGACCCCACATGCATCAGGCTAGGAATTTTAGAATGAAGTTCTTGCCTCCAACAATATAGGGGGCGTCTATGGAAAAACATACCCCCATGTTGAGGGCATGTGGCCTGCTATGGTTTAAGGGGAGGTTGGATACCCACCACACCTTCATTCCCTGGCTAGCCAGGTTACATGCCTAGATAGGGGTCTGGTTTAAATTTTAATTGTAATTTTAAATGTAACTGGAGACCCTATCTAGTATGTTGGTGTGACAATATTGGGGTTAAGGATCTGGTATAGACTTTGGGGGGAACCATGCTTTTTTTGTTGGGTTCCCTCCAAAAAAAATAATTCCAGACACTAACACAGAGCTCTCTTCTGTCATTTTCTTAGCTGATCAGTGGGTTCCTTCTATAAATCATTGGCTGAAACCTGCTGATCGCCTTATGCTGTAGCGAATAGCAGCACAGCCGGGAGGTGGTCGCACACACACACGCCCCATAATCGAAGTGCAGAATCACGTACATGTATGTAGCAGACTACTATCTAAGCTATAGGTCTGGTACAGATTTTGTTTTTGTTTTTTTATATAAGCCCTACATAAAAAATCATACCAGATCCTAGACTTATCCTAGACTTAGAGCAAACCACCACTGCAGACCAGATGACAGATCCCCCTTCTGTCCTTTTCACCTCCCCCCACAAGTCTCTCACACCTAAGTGCAGTGATGGCTGGTCTAGGCGAATGCGTAGATGCCCCATGCATTTCGTAGCCTGGGTAGGAGGATCTGGGATCTGTCATCCAGGGAGCACAATACTCTACACGCTTGTGTCCAACTCTTTAAATGTAAGTGCAACAATTGTCAGCTTCCTGTGTGTCTTTAATAAAGCAGAACTATACTAGGCTGGCCATGTGCTCTTCTCACCCTTTTTTCCTTTCTGTGCAGATGCCTTTCCACCACCCAGTGGATTTACAGGAGAGCTGCAACGCTTTAGTGACAGAAGCTTTTTTCATGATAAATGACAATCAGCCTGCCTTGATGGAATTTTGTTAAGTGCATGACCTGGTTATTTTTTGTTGTTTTTGACCTTATTTAGGCATAGGCAGGATAGGAGGCAGCTGTGAGTATTTTGCAGAAGAATAAAATGGTATGGTGTTCCCCTAAAATCCATAGCAGATTTATTCAAAGGATAACGGTCTGCTATGATTTTTTATGTAGGGCTTATATAAAAAACAAAAACAAAATCTGTACCAGACCTATACCTTAGATAGGAAACTGGTACATACATGTATGTGATCCAGCACGTCTGGGTAGGGGGAGTGATGTGATTGCCCCTAAATGTTAATCCCTTCCCAGCCAGTGTCATTAATGCAATAACAGTGTATTTAGCAATGATCATACGCTAAGTAAATTGATATCTCACATGCAATTAGCACTGATCACTGTATTAGTGTCACTGGTGATGTCAGTAGTCAGTCCCCTCCAGTGAAAGTTGATGTCAGATTGTTCGCCGCACTATTGCAATTCCACTAATCGCCGACATTAAAAGTTGAGTCAAATATATCTCATCGTTTGTAGATACTATAACTTTCATAAAAACCAATCAATATACACGTATTGGTATTTTTATTAGGACATGTAGAACAATGCATTTTGGCCTAAATTTATGAAGAAAATTTAAGCCCAGATTCACGTAGGGCGGTGTATATTTGTGCGGGCGTAGCGCATCTCGTATACGCTACGCCACCGTAACATAGAGAGGCAAGTACAGTATTCACAAAGCACTTGCTCTGTAAGTTGCGGCGGCATAGCGTAAATTGGCCGGCGTAAGCCCGTCTAATTTAAAGTAGGAAGGAGGTGGGCGTGATCTATTTAAATTAAGCGTGACCCCATGCAAATGAATGGCCGATCGAACGGCGCATTCGCGCATGCTCAGGATCACGTTGCATATACTCCCTAAGATACGACGGTTCAATGCCTACGACATGAACGTAATCTACGCACAGCCCTATTCATGTAGTACTACGTAAACGGCGTATGCAACGTAAAATTTGACGGTGTCCTTCCCTGGCCCATACCTTTGCATTACCTGCGCCTCATATAGCAGGGGTAACTTTACGCCGGACGTACGCCTTATGCAAACGGCATAGATTACAGCAACGGGAGCAAGTACGTTCGTAAATCAGCGTATCTTGCTCATTTACATATTCAACGCGTAAATCTATGGAAGCGCCCCTTGCGGCCAGCGTAAATATGCGCCCAAGATCTGACGGCGTAGGAAACTTACGTCGGTCAGCCAAAATTGAGGCGTACCTAATTTCAAGAATAAGGCGCATAGATACGACGGCGGATCCATGGACTTGCGCGGCGTATCAGGAGATACTGTACGTTGGCGTAAGTCCTTTCTAAATCCAGGCCTAATTGTTTAGTTTTTATTGGATATGTTTTATAGCAGAAAGTGAAAAAATATTTTTTTGCAAATTTTTTTTTTTTTTTGTTTATATCTCAGATAACCCAGCGGTGATCAAATACCACCAAAATAAAGCTCTATTTGTGTAAAAAAATGATATACATTTTGCTTTGGTACAGCGTTGCATGACCGCACAATTGCCAGTTAAAACAGGACAATGGCAACTAGAAAAAAATGACTTAATGACGTAATTAAAGGGGTTAATATCTTTTGGAGCTGAAGTGATTTTGTTGGGGAACCCACAAAAAATTGATTGGGGTCACTCTAAATATCTACATCATATGCCTACGTCTTATTCTAGACAAGGGTTTCAAATGAATTTTTAATGGGGACCTTATGCAAAAAAAATGTGTGGCAACCCTCCAAAATATATTCAGTACCTGACCCTTATCCAGGCATGAAGCCTGGCTGGCCAGGAGAGGGAGGGGCAGCTAGCAAGCCCCCCAAATCTTGTCCTTAATGTTGCCTTACCAGTGGGCCCTCCTGGCAAAGGACTTTCTCTCCAAGTTGACAAATACAAGGACATCATCCCCTCATCTCTGGGGGTCTGTGTTTTTTTTTTAGAATCTGTAAAAATAAGGGGCCACAGGAATTGTCCCCTGATGTAAATGAGTTATGGGTATGTAGTACACCTTGAAAAAAAAAACACTTTCATAAATAAAAAATAACGTTTGTATAATGTGAGAAATGATCATACGCTGAGTAAATAGATACCTCACATGTCATGTTTTAAAATTGTGCACACTTGTGGTATGGCACCAAATCTCCATAGGTGAAGTTTTACATCTATTTACAGGTTACATGTTTAAAGTTAGAGGAGAATAGAATTATTGCTCTCGCTCTAACTTTTGCAGTGATTCCTCACATGTATGGTTTGAACGTTGCTTACATAGGCGGACATGATTAAAGTATGCGTTCGCTTCACTTTCCCTTTAAAGAAAAATATTGATCACTTTTGTTCCTATTACAAGGAACATCAATATCCCTTGTAATAGGAATAGTGTGTGACAGGTCCTCTTTATGGAAAGATGTGGGGTCTATAAGACCCCACATCTCTCCTCCAGGCAGGAAAGGCTGAGATTAAAAAAAATTTAAGGATCTCAGGCTTTCCTGCCAAATCCCAGCTTTGTTTACTATCACCGGCCTGGATGTAACGTTGTGCCCAGGCCTCCGAGAGTCATAGAGATTGCCGGGTACTATCTATCCCTCGGAAATCTCTATGGCTAACTTCCACCAGCGGTGGATTACTTCTTGGGTTCACCAATTGTACGGGCGACCTGGGAGAAGCCCTGGAGGGCGGGGGGGAGTCCCCTCCCACTGCCTGTAAGAAAGATTAAACGGCTGAACAGCTGCTATGATTGTTCATATGGTGAAGGGAATCGCTGCCTGAAAAAAAATTGCAGCTGCAGGCATCATTCAGATATCACCACTGAAAACCCAGGACGTTATTTGGCTAAAGTAACCAATCAATACCCAACCTATGCTGGTCTGTCTTTTGTGAAATTGGTTGCCTTGAGAGACTACACTCTGAACTTTTTTATTGAATCACCCCAAATGGTGTAAACATTTTTATTAAATACTGTAGCTATGGTTTTGAAACAGTTATGAACCAAAGGCATCTCAAACTAAAAAGGCTTGTGTGCCTCATGGCTTTATTTTAGCAAACTACTATAAATAACACCTTTAAATCACTTGTTTAGTAAAAAAAAATCTTTGCAGTTCTAAATAAATAGCTAACAACTGACATATAAAACAACACTAAATGAAAGTTAAACAGCTAAAACAGTTGTACTTTTAATCAGAAGATCTGAACTCAAGGTCTTACAAAAGTCATTTACATCCCTGCAGCTAGGGAAATTAAATTAGACCAAAATCAGTCTAATAGTTTGATGGGAAAGGGCATTGACTAACTTTTCTGCAGCCAGAGTTTATAATGGTGACCAGTCCTGCATAATATTTTAAATGAAAATCAGTATTACAAAGATCCTTTATCTTAAGATATTTTCCTATGGGAGTCTGTTTGGAACTATGTAACATGACATATAAAAATACAATCTTTATAATAATGCAGAAAGTGTTAAAAAGGGCATTGCCAGGTTTGTAAAGTAGATCTAAAAACATATTTTTATGTTAACGAGCACTTGTGAATTTTTCATTTTTTCATGTCATCATATATTTTCATACTGCCTCTGTGCTACCTGCGTCACTTTTTCTTCACCACCATTTTGAAAACGTAAGTTAATAATTTAGAGATGAAACTTGTGATGTCATGCACTTCAACACCACACACATCTGTTAAGAAAATAAGGAAAACATTCATGCTAATGTTAATATTGAAGAAAGGGTGGAAAGGTCTTCTTTAACAAGCAATTAAAAAAACTGACCTCTCTAGCTGCTTGTAGTTTTAAGTACTTGATTCTCTAAAATCAAAACAAAAAAAAGTTAGTTTCTCTAAATTTAGAAACACCAGCAGTGTTAATGAATGAAGGCTTGTTTTAAAGTGCTTTTACTGATTATTTAGAATGTTTATACTTTATTGTGCATAATCTGCTGCTGCCTCTCATCTTGTGACTTCTGCTGGAGGGCAAGTTTTTTGTTCCACTCCTACATTTCTTTTGTTTTCCAGTGCTCTCTTTTGCCGTACCAACTATAGGTAGGGGCGGGTTTTAGGTTATCACCTGTCCTCTGCCTATTGATTAGCACACCTGTGCTCCTTTTCAGGAGACCTTAAATTCATAGGTAGGACTGCATTTACACAGAGTGCCTTGTCGCTGCAGCTTCCCAGGTATTTGCAAATGCTTGCAACTAAACCTCTGTTTACATAAGTTAGACAGATTAATTTGGTTTAGTGTAGTTTGGTTGACAACTTTAAACCTGGCCAATATGGAAACATTTTTTATATTCCATGTTTATATTTAATTGCATACTGCTAAAAACGCATCTCATATAAAGTCCCAACCTCCCCCCTTTTTTCACATAAATATGTTAATGGTTTGCAGCAGAGTACATTAGGTGAGTACATTGCTTTGTTCATTCACTTGTTCATCAGATTTGTTAGAAAGAAGATCACAATGAAGGGTACCACAGTAGGATATATTAAGTGGAAAAAATTGATGTGTAGAGTACTTGAAATGCACAATACTTTATGTATGTGTATGTCCCTAACGAGAAGCCTCATCCATGCCAATGAAAATTATTCCCCATATGCTGATTGCCTTTGATGCTTGTTTATCCAGGATAAACACACTTACAAGCCCAGTGAATCAGGTGTTGTCCTTTTCTCCTCTGCCACATTTCCACTGCATGTCCTAGTCTGCACTGGTATCTTTGTTGTCTTCATTGTCAGGAGCTGGCTGTCTCTTCCTGGTTATTACATAGTTACATAGTTAGTCAGGTCGAAAAAAGACACAAGTCCATCTAGCCAAAAAAAAAAAAACATGCAATCCCATGTACACAATCCTATACCTACAGTTAGTAATAAACAGTACAGCGCTCAAATAGACAAAAAAGTGAAAGAAAGATCTAAATAAATTGATCTTAAATTATAACTGTGATGTCAGATGAATACTGAGAAATAATTCTCCCAGTTACAAAAATACCTTGTGAAAAAACAGTTTGAGTGACACAAAAACATATAAAGAAAACCACGTGTATAAAAAAGTCACACTATGTTGAATTGACAAATGGAACAAAAGAGAAATTAGTCCTTAAAGGGTTAGTCCGTGTTGGTGCCTAAAAAGAAAGTTTAGGATAGAGCAAACTTCATCCACCAGGAAGGCACCCAGAAGAGGTAATGCAGTCTCCTTACCCTAACTGTATGTTACAGCGCTCTCAGCAAACATGGGGATTTTAGGTCTCCCTCCGGACCTTCTGTGGAGTATCTAGGATGGTATCTATTATTTCCTCCAACGCGGTTCAGACTCTCGGGAACTGTCACCGTTTGATCCAGTTTGATCCAGAGGAAGGCAAAAAAACAGAAAAGCATGATTCAATTTGCTACAGAGGGGAAAATCCTTCCTGATCCCCCGAGAGGCAATAGGATATACCCTGGATAAACTTTACCTATACATGTTAGTACCCAGTTATGTAATGTACACCTAGGAAAGAATCCAGGCCTTTTTTTTTAAGCAATCTATTTAGCTTGCCAGAACCGCCTCTGGAGGAAGTCTATTCCACATTTTCACAGCTCTTACTGTAAAGAAACCTATTTGGAGATTAAACCTCTAGACGTAAAGAGTGTCCTCTGTCCTCTGGTATGACCTTAAATTGAATAACTCAACACCAAGTTCATTATATGGACCCCCTATGTATTTGTACATGTTGATCATATCGCCCCCTTAATCTCCACAAATAAATTTAGTTCCTATGATCTTTCTCATAGATGAGCTTATCCATGCCTCTTATCAGTTTAATTGCCCTTCTCTGCACTTTCTCCAGTTTCCTGATATCCTTTTTGAGAAAACTGAATTGCATATTCCAGGTGAGGTCTTACTAACGATTTGTACAGGGGCAAAATTCTCTCTCTCTCTCTCTCTCTCTCTGGAGTCCATACCTCTCCTAATACAAGAAAGGACTTTGCTAGTTTTGGAAACTGTGGCTTGGCATTGCATGCTATTATTATGCTTATCATCTACCAGCTGCCCCCTTGCAGCTGCCCCTTTGATAATCTAGTGCCAGATGCATTTGCATTTGCTTTGAGGAAGCTAAAGCCTACAGGGATATGTGACATAGCTATTCCAGGAAAATGCAAGAGAAAACTGATACATCATTGTCACCTAAATGGAATCAATGCAGTATAAATGGAAACATAGAAAAATAAGAGATACAATCAAATCATTCATAACAGGTCAGCTATTTTTATTGTATAGGGAGAAAATTTGAATTTACTGAAAATGAGTCTTTAATATATTAAAAACTACCTTGGACCTACCAATTTGGTAAGATGGCATATGTATATTTACTTAACATGTGAGAGAGAAACAAGAAAATATTCTAGCTAAATTCTGAGGAAAACATATAGCTATGGATTCTTGCGGTTGATATACGGTTGATATACTAAAGAAATAGAAAATTGCAAAGTGTGTTTACTTAGTAGTAAACTGCAGTATTTATTTATAAACCTGCAAGGCAAAGTTACAATGTCCATCGCATAATAGCAAATTATGTGAAATTTACCTTAAAACAAAGCCCTCCAGCGGTGAGCTGTCACTGATGACAGAGTTTCCATTTTCACCTGGTCTTCCTTCTGGGTTGACAGGTTCCGATCATTTGATTGGATGACCTGCTTGACTTCTCTCCTGCACATGAACATCGGAGCCAGTGTTCATGGCTAGGGATGAGCCCAATTTTCGATTTGAATGTAAGTTCCATTCAAACATCAGGTGTTCGCCGAATAGCGAACAATTTGGGGTGTTCGTGGCAAATTCGAAAGCAACGGAACACCCTTTAAAAGTCTATGGAAGAAATAAAAAATGCTAATTTTACAGGTTAATATGCAAGTTATTGTCATAAATTGCGTTTGGGGACCTGTGTCCTGTCCCAGGGGACATGTATCAATGCAAAAAAAAGTGTTAAAAAATGAAGATTTTTCGGGAGCAGTGATTTTAATAATGCTTAAAGTGAAACAATAAAAGTGAAATATTCTGTACCGTAAATTTCGTACTTGGGTGGTGTCTATAGTAAGCCTGTAAAGTTGTACATTTATCCCTTGTTTAGAACAGTCCCTGCACAAAATGACATTTCTATAGGGAAAAAAGGTCATGTAAAACTACTCGTGTCTATAATGAATTGTCGGGTCCTGGCAATACAGATAAAAGTTATTGAAAAAAATGGCATGGGTCCCCCCCAGTTCATTACGAGGCCCTTTGGGTCTGGTAGGAATATTAGGGGAACCCCGCAGCAAAATGAAAAAAAGGCAAAAATCTATACCATACTTGTCCAAGCACGCAACCTCGCAGGCCGCTGGAAAAGAGGGGGGACGAGAGAGCACCCCCCTCCTGAACTGTACCAGGCTACATGCCCTCAACATGGAGAGGATGTCCCCATATTGATGGGGACAAGGGCCTCATCCCCACAACCCTTGCCCGGTGGTTGTGGGGGTTTGCGGGGGGGCTTATCAGAATCTGGAAGCCCCCTTTAACAAAGGGGACCCAGATCCTGGGCCCCCTATGTGAATTGGTAACGGGTACATTGTACCCCTACAATTTCACAAAAAAAGTGTCAAAAATTGTAAAAAACACACACAGACACAGCTTGGGACAAGTCCTTTATTAAAAAAGAGATAAAAAAAAACAGAGATTTAATCCTTGCTCGACCTGGGATACGGAAAAACATGCCACCCCAGTCCGATTCGGCCTCCATGGGAATGACTCTAGACCCCCGTGACAGCTCTTAAATAGCTGAGGGCGGGGCCACCCGTGACATGCGCGGGTGACCCACCCCCTCTGATGCAATGGGGGTTTCCGGAGGTTTCCCGGAGCATCACGGGTGACCCGGCCCCCCTCTGATGCCACAGGAAACCCCTGTGGCATCAGAGGGGGCAGGGTCACCTGTACATGTCCCTGGGTAACCCTGCTGCATTTATCCGTTGTGTCAGAGGGGGCGAGGTCACCCACGCATGTCACTGGTGGCCCTGCCCTCAGCTATTTAAGAGCTGTCACGGCGGGTCTAGCATCATTCGGTTTGCACCTCCCATGGAGGTGGACTTGGATCGGGATGGAATGTTTTTCTGTATCACGGATCGAGGAAAGATTACATCCTCCTCATGTTGAGGGAATGTGGCCTGGTAAGGTTCAGGAGGGGGCACTCTCTCATCTCCCCCTTTCCTGTGGCCTGACAGGTTAAAGTGCTTGGATAAGGGTCTGGTGTGGATTTTTGTGGGAACCTCCACGCCATTTTTTTAAACATTTGGTGCAGGGTTCCCCTTAATATCAATACCAGACCTGAAGGGCCTGGTATGGAATTTGGGGGGAACCCCCCACGCATTTTTTTTTAAATTTGGGTTTGGGGTTCCCCTTTATATTTATACCAGACCCAAAGGGCCTGGTAATGGACTAGGGGGGAACCCATGCCGTTTTTTCAATGACTTTTATCTGTATTGCCAGGGCCCGACAATTCATTATAGCCAATAGTAGTTTTAAACTTTTTTTCCTTTAGAAATGTAAATTTATGCAGGGACTGTTCTAAACACAGGAAAAATTTGACACTTTACAGGCATACTATAGACACCTCCCAGGTACAAAATTTAAAGTTCACTTTTATTATTTCACTGTAAACATTATTAAAATCACTGCTCCCAAAAAAAGTCTGTTTTTAAAACTTTTTTTTCATTGATACATGTCCCCTGGGGCAGTACCGAGGTCCCACAACACTTTTTATAACAATAACTTGAATATTAACCCTATAAAATTAGCACTTTTGATTTTTTCATGTTCGTGTCCCATAGACTTTAATGGTGTTTGCGTGTTCAAACTAATTTTTTGCCTGTTTGCATTTTCTGCTGTAAACCGAACCAGGGGGTGTTTGGCTCATCCCTAATCAGGGCACGAGGCTTTGAAGGAAAGGCACAGTATGCTGTTTCTTCAGAGCACATGCACCAGTGTTGTCACCAACGGTACATGTTTAGGAGATATTTACTGTACCTATACTGTAGGTAAGCCTTACTATAAGCTTACCTAAAGGTAAAAATTGTCTATAGGAGTTTTCTCCCACTTTAAAGGGTCACTAAAGTAAAAAAAAATGTTTTGCTGAAATGACTGTTTACAGGGTATAGAGACATAATAGTTAACTGATTCCTTTTAAAAACGATTAAAAACAGATAAAAATCAATCATATAATGTGCCTCTAGTTTCATTTTCGTTTTTGCATCTAGCTTCGTTTTTTCATGTAATTTAATGCCTCTGTGCTGGACAGAGACATAGAGAGTGATGGTTAGGAAAACGAAACTAGAATCTCCCAGTACTGTGGTCATCAGGAAACAAACAACCAGGAAGTGTCCAGAACAGAGCAGAATTACAGCAACATCAGAGCAAAAACAAACAATGAGGACATGACGGTGACGTTGACGCCGCCACGTCACCGCACCAGGAAGTAAAACACTTACGCCCATGCGTCAAAACCATTCGGCGCGTGTGCGAGAAGACATGTCTGCTGGTTAGCGTACTAACCAGCAGACATGTCGGGCGGACGGGTTCCCAGCCGACAGATTTCAAAGCATGCTTTAAAATCTGTCGGGTGGCCAAATCCGTCTGTTTGCCTGTACACACGATCGAATCTGTCTGCTGAAACGGTCTAGCAGACCTTTTCCAGCAGACAGATTTGATCGTGTGTACGAGGCCTAAGTCATTCAATGATGTGAAAGCATACACTTATTTTTTATTTCCTTTGCACATGATTGGTTATTCAACATGAACAAGTATTTACCTTATTTACTAAGCAAAGTGTGCTTAGCATTCCCTAAATGAAAAGCATCTACTTCTTTAGTATAACAATCCCACAAATCAACGCTTCTCTATTGTGTATGAACACTTGAGTAAATCAGCGAAACAAGTAGTAAACAAAAAATTTGCATTGTCTTACTGCAATTGATGTACATTTAAAACACACATCCAGCACATTCCTATTTACCTCAGTGGTAAAGTGAGGATGATAGTGCTGAGACTGATTTGACCATTTTTTTTGTCTTTTTTTTCTTTGGATGCAGCTGGTCCTTTTGAGATGCCTCTATATTTTAGGGAAAGGAGTTTAAACATTGCTGGGTTTTGCATTTAAATGCATATGTTTGAACAGCACTGTGTTTGAATGAGAAAAAAGACGGCATTTGACGTCAATACCCATCTACACAGGCTCATAGTATTTTGTTTCTCTGTATGATTCAGTATTTAAAAAATCTATTTTTAAATCAGGCAAATCTATGTGATATACATGTAATGTTCCTCAGATCAGAGAGAAAGAGATATACCGAGGTAAATATAACATAAGCGTTTCTGTTAGGAGAATTAACAAATACGTGTTTAATTTTTATTGTTGCTCTCCAATTAATTAAGGACCTTCTGACATGCAATTTATTTATAACATAATTTTTTAGCTATGAATACTATGGATTTCATGGGAACTCAGGTCCCTTAAGACTATTAGGTATTGCCAGTAACTGTAAGTGATGCCTCGTACACACGATCGGTTTTCCCAATGGTCAAAAGACCGCCAGGAAAACCAAGGGGAAAACCGGGAGTCGGCTCGGTCCCTTTTCCCTTGTACACATGGCCAGTTTTCCCAGCAGGAAAACTGTCAGGAGAACTTTGGTCGGCAAAAACGGCCTTGTGTATGATCCCTCGCAGTGTTTCCCATAGGAAACACTGTGATTCGTAGCAAGGAAAAATGTTCTAATTTTTTATATTGCAGTTTTCCTCTCGGGAAAACTGCTAAGGAGCATACCCACATCCAGTTTGTGTACTAGGCATTACCATTAGTATTAAACGGATGGCAATTTGTTTGCCAAAGTGTTTCACAAAAAATTGCCAATACCATTTCTGAATACTATTTTACACTTTTTTCTTATAACTTTTTACACTTCAGCGACATTGATTTCTGGCATCTTATAGCCACTTTCTTTCTACAATGTATGATTCAGCAATGGTTGCACAGCATTGCTCAGGGGGCATTTTCTGATGGGGACAATGGTGGGTCATGCCTGCACATTGTTTTATCAATACAGCTGCTTATAGCCTCCACCAGTAGCATATGTGAAATTATAACAATGCAGCAAATTGGGAGACAGCACAGAACCAAAAGTGCCTTCATTGCAGGATTACCAGGTATTAATTTATTGTAATATGAATGTAGATTTAAAAATGATTAAAAACTACTTGTGATATTTTTATTAACATCTTATAGATGATAGGATTGCATGTTGTGTTACATTTACTATAACAGAGCCCTTACACTTTGTGAAGTGGCAGCATTCAGTCATTTGGCTGACTTTCTTCTGCACATGCCTCCTACCAACTCTCACTATTCAGGAGAAAGATTTGATAACCAATGGAACTGAATACTAACAGCTGATCACCTGTCAGGGACTTCTTGTTGGTATTCATAAAGGATTTTACAAGTACTTTTTAATACTAGTTTTTATTGAAAATTGTTTAGAAATTGTTAACATTCCCAAGTATTAGGAAGTCAGAGAGAGGGACACTACAACCCAAGTTAGGCTTCCCATAGACAGAGAAGACATTGTCATAAAAATGTGTGGGGGTTCTATAGGAAGTGCTAGAGCTACAGTATGTCTGACTACAATTCAGAACATTTGTGACATGTCTGATTTTTCACATGTGTTTCAAGCAGTAGCTCTTGGCTTATGTAATTTTGTCATTTACTATTGCTTTGAAAATATTGAAATGTGCTCTCTGTCATCTGCATGTACTGTAGGTACAAAGATCCAACACTTTCTTACACCTGTGTCTTATGTTACACTAGCAGATGATGGTAAGATTCTATCTATGACACATGGAAAGAATGAGTGCATACATTTATTTTTCAGAGTTTATTTTATCGTGTGAGCTACATTTTTGTTTTCTAGGAAATTTTTTGTGTACTCTTTTAGCTGACATGGGTCAAGCTGACCTTTGCAGTACATCACTGTATACTTGTGCACCAAGGCACCACACACTCATTCTTCTTATTGAAAAACAAAAAATGCAGCGCTAATAACAATGTGAACACTAGTTGCTGACTATAATGCGAGTGGGTGCTAAACAACCAAAAAGACCCCAAGGGGCGATGCTAGTGATCATGGGAGTGAACCAAACATGTGACAAAAAATCTGAAAACAACACCAATATGATGGAGGACACATACTTGAATAGATATTTTTCTTTTTAAACCAAAGTTTAGTGTCCCTTTAGTCCAAGATAAACATAAAAGCTGAAAAATGTATTACACATTCAAATTATGTGAAAGCACAATACCATCTTGCTGACACTGTCTGTGAAATGTGTACTGTTCTGTAACACCACATGCAGCATGAAGGCATTTCTAAAGCATGCAATTTTAGGGACTGGTGTGTTTTTCCATATTACCCTTGAAGTCAAATAATAAGGACCCACTGCTATATTTTATTAAAAAAAAAAAATGTTGCTTAGGGTGGTGACCAGCTACCTATACCCCTCTTTTGACAATAGTGTGCCTATTAAGCCTCATACACATGGTTGGACATCAAACAAACTTTCCCTTGGATTTTTGTCCGAAGGGAGTTGTCCGGTCACACCCATAGCATACACACGCTCAGACTTTTTCGGCAACAAACACGAATGTACTAACGAGAGTTTAAAAGAGGAAGTTCAATTCTCCAGTGTCATCCTTTGGGCTCCTTCTGCTAATCAGAAGTATAGGTATAGGTTAGGTTTGGTATAGGTTTCGTCTGTGTGCATTCGCGATTTTCAGTTTTGTGCAATTTTGTTCCTTTCTGAACGTCCGTTCATCAAGCAGACACGTTGCGCAATGGGGTTGTGCTAACTTGACCCACAAAAAAATATACAAAAATGATGTTTGATTCATATAACCAATATACACTAATCCAAAGTAAAGACATTTGCTTTTACTCTGTCAGAATCACCAGCAAAGCAGCTTTTAGTATTATCACATTATAAAGAAAAAGAGTGCGCTGCTTTTCTTGATTTTAGAACTTGCCACGTCACGAATGTGCTCTTTCAAATACGAACGCTTGTTCTACCAGACAGAACGCTTCCGGCTGGTCTTTGCTTCTGAGCATGCGTGTTTGTACTTCGTACAAAAGACCGATTGCTTGCTGTACACACGGTCGGACTAGGCACCATCGAACTTTTGTTGACGTAAAGTTTGTCCATTTGTCCGATGAAACCCAAAAAAGTTGGTCAGATTGGAGTGTACACACGATCGGACAAATTTGAAAACTTGCAGATTTTGAAGTTTGTTGGCAAAAAGTCTGACCGCGTGTACGGGCCTTTAGTCTTGAAGTCAGCCAGAATATTATATCAAGATTCTCTCCCCCATTGACTTTAAACGAGTTAAAGGGGTTGTAAAGGTAAATGTTTTTTCACCTTAATGCATCCTATGCATTAAGGTGAAAAAACATCCGACGGTACTGCCCCCCTCCCGAACCCCCGTTTTACTTACCACACCATTACCACACCCAAATTCCCGCGTGCATCCTTGTGATCCTCTTTGGTTCCCAGCCTTGTCGTTGATTGGCTAGGCTGGACAGATTGATAGCAGCGCAGCCATTGGCTGGCGCTGCTTTTAATCACATCCGATGACTCGGCGCACCGGGGGGCGGTGCCGAGTGATACAGTCGGCGGCTATGCCCGCCGCTGTATCACGGGAGCGTGCTTTCAAAAGCTTTTCACCATGCTCGCTGGCTCGCATGAAGGTGGAAAGTTTTTGTGAGGAGGAGCTGACACAGCCGCCGAGGGACCCCAGAAAACAGGATTCGGGGACACTCTGTGCAAAACGGGCTGCACAGTGGAGGTAATTATAACATGTTTGTTATTTAAAAAAATAAAATAAATTGCCTTTAGTGTTGCTTTAACTGCAAAATTTGGATTTTAGGCAGGATTCAATGAACCCCATAAATCGAACTTGGACAGATTTTTTATCCCTATTAAAGATATCTGCTGGGAGTAAGAGATTAGACAGACATTACAGCAGCCTCCTGGTGTATATGCTATTAAAATGTTGCAACAAAGAGCATGTTTTACAGTGCTTATCTATAGATATAAAACATTTGCAACTTACAATGTAATATTTTGAGCGAAAATAAAGATGTGTTCTTTTTTCTAGTTTATCTAGTTCCTTACATTCGTATTTTTTTTCTTCTTGTTATGTACAGTTAAATAATGAATATACTGACTAATATTGGCTAACAAAATGGTAATGTTATTAATATTAGAAGTATAAGCAGTAGTTACTAGTAGTAATACCAATATCATTAAATATTAAATACTATCTGAATAATATTACAAAAATTAGGTTGCCTGTACATTCCAATGCTAAAAAATCCATTCGATATCAGATAATCGTTCACACAAGTTTCATCCATGTTGGTGTGGTTACACTCATGTAGTCTCTTGTTTCATATTAATGAATTATGTGCTGTGCATATACCATGCTATATTCATACGTCCTTCACTTACCGTATATGATATATTACTACAGTATATGAATGAATGATAGGTATAGAAATTATTTACCTAATTTTACATCTAGGATACCTTACCTTTATACGCTTAGCTTCCCTCTGGGTTGACTTGATCTGGGTCTTCTGTGTCTGCTCTAAGACTGATTCCTTTGGACCACATTGAGCCCCACCATATCTGTGTGAGCAATGAAGTCTCTAAAATGTATTTATAACTTTTATCCAGTGGCGGTGCATCCATAGGGACGCAGGAGCACCGCCTCCTCTGGCTCGCTCACAGCCAGTAAAACACTGTATGAATCTGTATATTTTCGCAGCTGCCGCCCACTATTCAGCTGACCAGACATTGAGCGCCGGTCAGCTGAATAGAGGCAGCTGACTGGCTGTGGGGAAGTGCCTATCAGGGCCAGCGGCCCTGATAGGCTGTCCGAGTACAGCCCTGAGGCTGTAGTCGGCTTCCTGAAGCTCATCCTCGGGAAGTACCGGCCGTGCGTCCGAGGATAGGACTGACAGGCGTCTCAGCCAATCAGGTAACCTGATTGGCTGAAGCGTCATCGAGGGCGGGACAAGGGACATTGAGGGACGTAGAAGCCATAAAGGTAAGTGCCAGGGGGGTACTGGGCACGGTGGCTACAAGTGGGGGCACAGTGGCTACAAGTGGGGGCATAGTAGCTACAAGTGGGGGCACAGTGGTGACAATTGGGGGCACAGTGGTGACAATTGGGTGCACAGTGGCAACAATTGGGGGCACAGTGTCAACAATTTGAGGCACAGTGGCAACAATTGGGGGCACAGTGGCAACAATTGGGGGCACAGTGGCAACAATTGGGGGCATAGTGGCTACAATTGGGGGCACAGTGGCGACAATTGGGGGCACAGTGGCGACAATTGGGGGCACAGTGGCTGTGTTTGATGGCATAGTGGTGACAATTGATGGCACAGTAGCTGTGTTTGATGGCATGGCACAGTAGCTGTGTTTAATGGCATGGCACAGTGGCTGCGTTTTGATGGCACGGTGGCTGCGTTTTGATGGCATGGCACAGTGGCTGAGTTTTGATGGCACAGTGGTTGTGTTTTGATGGCACCGTGACTGCATTTGATGGCATGGCACAGTGGTGACAATTGATAGGTACAGTGAGGCTGCAATTGTTTTTTTTTTTCATTTGCGCCCCCCCAAAAATGTTGAGCACCAGCTGCCACTGCTTTTATCTATATGATTTATGCTATATCTCTAATGTTTGTTTATTTGTTTTGATGTAATTAGTGTCACACCCTCTAATGTACATGGTTCTGAAGAAGCTGCTGTACATGACATATGTCATGTTTATTTCAATTTAAGACAGTTATGCCCTATTTCTTAGAGAAGATGGTCAGAATTTTAGTTGAATGGACAAAGTTTCACAATTGCCTCCAGTCTTTGAATGGGTGGTATGGAAAACATAATAAGTATTTTTACTGAAGTAATGTGGGACCCTTAAAGTATTTTGT
Source organism: Rana kukunoris (assembly GCA_029574335.1). NCBI lineage: Eukaryota > Metazoa > Chordata > Amphibia > Anura > Ranidae > Rana > Rana kukunoris. The sequence goes on from CM056049.1 coordinate 590,479,971, forward strand.
ATTTGCCTCTTCTTGTTTTGTACTTTGATATTTGATTTAATACAAATGATTGAAAAAAATAAATAAATAAGCAGATAGCCCACCACTTCCAAAGATCCCATATTGTCTATCATATACTGTAATACGGTAATTACAGACAGATGTATTATATTATACCATGCAATTCTCTAAATGTACCCTATTTGTTTCCTTGGATTTAGAAGACATCATCACTAACACTTGTCAATGACCATGCCTGTTAATGTTGAGAGAAGCTTAGGAAGGTGTGGGAGTGTTACTGTCATTTTTAATCTAGAAAAAGTATTCATCTCTGGTGTTCTTTGTAATTTTAAACTCTTCAACATACTGAATTCTAAGTAGAAAATTCAAAGAAATGTGTTTCATTACATTATAAATCTCACCTTCTTTAAATAGCAATGAAACAGTGCCAGCTGAATGCATGCTTTGATGTTATTTTGTTTCATCTTCTTAAAATGCCTAATATGTGAATTAATCTCCTATTGGGGATGGAAAGCGTTGAGACGACATAGATTTTTCCTTTTATACAAACTCAGTTGTCTAAGAGATGGACAGGGAAAGTAGGAATTAATATTTGCATAATTATTGTCAACTGCAAAGCTTGTGGCAGTACTTAAAGCTATTCACTTCTGCATGATTAAACATTTTTCATCCTACCAGCATAAGGGTTTGCATATGGAATAGAACAAATTGATATATTCTCATTCGCATAGGTTATGCTAGTTGAATTGATTTTTGATGATAATATACATTTTCTTGAAAGTGGACCTGTTACATTCACAGAACTACATATCATAGGGTTAAAACTATTAAATTTGTTTAAGTAGCATGCAAATATGTGTCACAGAATTTTGTATATTAGTATTACAGGCATTATTACACATACCATGCCCTGACTAACTTTACACTGTCTAAATAGCTAGAGCTCAGATCGTTTTTGTAAGAAAAGAAAAAATAAGAATCTAGTGAGTTATGCGATTCACTGCCACCAACCATGTGTGGACTGATCAATTTAAATTAGCCATATGCAGGCTGGTATTGTAAAATTGAAATGTAAAATGCTAAAAATCAATCTACTCTGTCACATTCAAACAATACCATTATGGAATAACTAAACTGATCTAAACAGTGTTCTAAAGTGACATCTGTTTAATACATGTTGGCTTTAAAGCTGGCAATACACATGGTGATGTGACATAGTAATCAAACTTTCAAAAGTTTTTATGTCAGAATTGTAAAGCAAAACAATGGTGGCTTCAATCAATTGAAATTTCCCATTTGAAGTCCATTTCTATACATTGTTTTGAGCTGTAAATGTTTGCTCTGTTTTCACTTCACTATATATGAATGGTTGGTCAGATTTGTGGGTGGTAGATTGCTAATTTCCTTATGATACTTGGGACTTTATTTGTGATCCCAGGGATCTAAAAGTGATGATAATTGACTGAAAATGTTCCTATGTGTGCCTTGTTTAAGGATCTGAGGGGATTGCACACTAAGGCCACGTACACACGATCAAATTTATCTGCTGAAACCGGTCCGATGGACCGTTTCAGCAGACAAATTCGATCGTGTGTACGGGCGAACAGACAGGTTTTTCCAGCAGACAAATTTTAAAGCATTCTTTAAAATCTGTCTGCTGAAACCCGCCCGTCCGACATGTCCGCTGGTTAGTACGCCTAACCAGCGGCCAAAAATCTCCCGCATGCGCCGAATGAATTTGACGCATGCGTGGAAGTATTTTACTTCCCGGAGTGGTGACGTGGCGGCGTCAACGTCATCGCCACGTCACCGCGCCTTGTATGCCGGCGGGGATTTTGGTTTTATCGTGTGTACACGATCAAACCAACATATCCCAGGAGACAAATCTGATCAAAACGGTCTGTCAGACCGATTTGATCGGATTTGTTTAGTCATGTGTACGCGGCCTTAGAATGGTTTGGGGGACCCTCTTGAAATCAATTGCATATTGAATATAGAGCCTTAATGTACAGTCAGGTCCATAAATATTGGGACATCAACACAATTCTAAGCCTTTTGGCTCTATACACCACCACAATGGATTTGAAATGAAACAAATAAGATGTGCTTTACCTGCAGACTTTCAGCTTTAATTTGAGGGTATTTACATCCAAATCAGGTGAACAGTGTAGGAATTACAACAGTTTGTATATGTGCCTCCCACTTTTTAAGGGACCAAAAGTAATGGGACAATTGGCTGCTCAGCTGTTCCCTGGCCAGGTGTGTGTTATTCCCTCATTATCCCATTTACAAGGAGTGGATAAAAGGCCCAGAGTTAATTTCAAGTGTGCTATTTGCATTTTGAATCTGTTGCTGTCAACTCTCAATATGAGATCCGAAGAGCTGTCACTATCAGTGAAGCAGGCCATCATTAGGCTGAAAAAAAAAATCCATCAGAGAGATAGCAAAAACATTAGGTGTGGCCAAATCAACTGTTTGGAACATCCTTAAAAAGTGAGAAAGCACCGGTGAGGTCAGCAAAACCAAAAGACCCGGTAGACCACAGAAAACAACTGTTGAAGAAAACACCCTTCATTACAGTTGGCCAGATCAAGAACACTCTCCAGGAGGTAGGTGTATGTGTGTCAAAGTCAACAATCAAGAGAAGACTTCACCAGAGTGAATACAGAGGGTTTACCACAAGATGTAAACCATTGGTGAGCCTCAAAAACAGGAAGCCAGATTAGAGTTTGCCAAACAAAATCTAAAAAAGCCTTCACAGTCCTGGAACAACATCCTATGAATGAGACCAAGATCAACTTGTACCAAAGTGATGGGAAGAGAAGAGTATGGAGAAGAAAAGGAACTGCTCATGATCCAAAGCATACCACCTCATCAGTGAAGCATGGTGGTGGTAATGTCATGGCGTGGGAAATTATGTCTGCAAATGGAACTGGTTCTCTTGTATTTATTGATGATGTGACTGCTGACAAAAGCAGCAGGATGAATTCTGAAGTGTTTTGGGCAATATTATCTGCTCGTATTCAGCCAAATGCTTCAAAACTCATTGGTTGGCGCTTTACAGTGCAGATTGACAATGAACCGAAGCATACTGAAAAAGCAACCAAAGAGTTTTTTTAAGGGAAAGAAGTGGAATGTTATGCAATGGCCAAGTCAATCACCTGAGCTGAATCCGATTGAGCATGCATTTCCCTTGCTGAAGACAAAACTAAAGGGAACTAAAAAGGAAACTAAAAACTTAAGGGAAAATGCCCCAAGAACAAGCAGGAACTGAAGGCAGTTGTAGTAAAGGCCTGGCAGAGCATCAACAGGGATGAACTCCAGCATCTGGTGATGTCTATGCGCTCCAGACTTCAGGCTGTAATTGACTGCAAAGGATTTGCAACCAAGTATTGAAAAGTGAAAATTTGATGTATGATTGTTAATCTGTCCCATTACTTTTGGTCCCTTAAAAAGTGGGAGGCACATATACAAACTGTTGTAATTCCTACACCGTTCACCTGATTTGGATTTAGATGCCCTCAAATTAAAGTTGAAAGTGCAGTTAAAGCACATCTTGTTTGTTTCATTTCAAATCCACTGTGGTGGTGTATAGAGCCAAAAAGATTAGAATTGTGTCGATGTCCCAATATTTATGGACCTGACTGTACCTAATTTGGAACAGAAAGCTGTCCCACACCCCCCTCTACAAAACAGTGACAGTGTTCTCATTAATTGAACACGTCATGTTTGAGATACATTATTTCCGGTCAGCTGGAACGCATGTGGAGTGCTAACCGGCGATTCCTATACAATATATGCTGATCCTTGCCTACTTTGATATAAGTGCAATACAACCTTATTTTTAAATAAATTATTTGAATTACTGCACCATAAGAACGTTATTTCCTCTCCCTCTTTATATGGCAAACGAGCTTTGCATACGCTATTTATATAAATATTGAATGGATGACAGCAGCAGTTTGGATTCATTCCTGTGACCTCATGTACTACATGTTGGATTTTCCCATATGCCTAATTTGACTCCCTATAATAGGGGTCAATTGAGTCTGGTGCGTGCTTTGGGTGTCTGCATGGAGAAGAACTTTTCCTCTACTCACTGAGGACATTATTTACGTGTGGAATTTAAAAACAGACTTTGCAATTTTTATGTATTTTTTTATAACTCAAATGAAGATTTATTTGTTTATTCACTATGGTGATTTATGATAGGTAATTTATGATATAAGAATGCAGTTCTTTGCTTCTTTTCACGTTTTGCACATTTTACACTTTACAACGCGCAGCTCCTAATTGTAGTTTATTTGTTTTTTGGTTATTGATTTGTGTAGGTTTGGAACCTATTGGCTCCTATATTTTCTTCCACTAGATTTTGTTTTGGGGTATCACAAAAAAGGGGGGTGAATACAAATGCAAATACAAATGCATGCTACACTTTTCACGTATTTATTTATAAACTCATTCCTTCCACTTCACAATTATGTGGCACTTTGTGTTGGTCTATCACATAAAATGTCAATAAAATACATTTATATTTTTGGTTATAGAAAAATGTGGAAAATTTCAAGGGGTATTAATGTAGAAATGATACGCTCAGCTCTCAACAATTTTTTTACTATTAATTCCCCTTCGATTGACGATCCGTTCATGCTATGGAATGCTCATAAAGTGTACATTAGGGGGGTGCTTATACAAATGAGCTCTAAGTTTAAAAAACAGATATCGAAAATACTTAATGATTTACTGGCCAATATTAGTCAATTAGAAGTAATTAACAAACAGAACTCACCCATAAAATAAGAGATTAGTTATTTACCACGAGACATAATCTGAGAGCTCATCTGGTGGCCAGGCATGACTACCAGCTGCGCTCTCTAAAAGCCCAATCTTACAGATACGGGAATAGGGCTGGGAAGTTGTTAACCAACCAGCTAAAATAAAAGGTAGTTAGACAGAAAATATCTCATATCTTAAATCCCAGGACTAAGGTGAAAGTTACGAATCCTAAAGAAATTGTGGACGCCTTAATTGAATACTACGAAGCACTCTATAACCTTAAAGATGATCCCAACACTCCCCACCCTACAGATGACCTAATTAAAGACTTTCTTGAGTCCGTTAACCTGCCCACTGTCCAAATTTGGATTCTTCGGCCCGATACGAAATGCGATATTGGCACTATATTCCTCCCTATCAGCTTATGTATTTACGGACGGGATGTTCTCCAAGAGATTTCATATTACGAATAGGACACGGCAAGGCTATCCCATGTCCCCACTAATGTTTGCATTAATTATGGAATCCATGGAGGAGAGAGTCAGATCTGACCCCTCCCTCCAAGGTATCACATCGCAAATGCACCAGCATAAGATTTTTTTGTTTGCTGACTATGGACACGGGACGGAAACAGCATTGCTGAAAGTATGGGACGATGTTCTCCAGTCCGCAGACGAAGGAGAATCTTGTCTTCTAGTTCTGTTGGACCTAAGTGCAGCTTTCGACACTGTAGACCACAAACTGTTACTGACTCGGCTTGCTGAAATAGCCAGAGTCGCAGAAGGCGATTTATCTTGGTTCTCCTCTTTTCTGGAAAACCGATCGCAAACAGTAAAGTTAGGACCTTTTACGTCAGAAAAACGCACAGTAACATGCGGAGTCCCTCAAGGATCGCCGCTGTCACCAGTGCTGTTTAACATATACCTTCGTCCTCTTTTTGAGATTATTAGCAGCCAAAAACTGCTCTACCACTCATATGCAGATGATACGCAACTGTATTTCCGCATCTGCAACAGACAGGATCACCACCTCAATCTAGAGACATGCCTCTCTTTGATAGAGGACTGGATGACAAAGAGTTATCTTAAACTCAATGGAGCGAAAACAGAACTTCTTCTGTTTCACGCCAAGCGTAGGAATCAACCTTCAACAGTATGGACCCCCCCGCCTATTCTGGGCAAGCTCATCACCCCTAGCGCCAAAGTCAAAAGCCTAGGGGTCATTTTTGACTCCTTTATGACAATGGACGCACAAATAGGGTCAGTAGTCAGCGGATCTCACCATCTGCTGCGCCTACTACGCAGATTCACTCCGTTCATCCCTAAAGAAGATTTAGCGGTCGTGGTGGGAGCAATTGTAAACTCCAGGCTGGATTATGCAAATGCCCTTTACCTCGGCCTCCCCAAGTACCAAATCGCTCGCCTGCAAGTCGTTCAGAATACGGCCGCCAGACTTGTGACTGGGAAAAAACCCTGGGAATCCATCTCACCTTCACTGAGGGCCCTTCATTGGCTACCAGTTAAAGACAGAATTGCTTTTAAAGCTCTCTGTCTTACGCATAGATGTGTCCATGGGAATGCCCCCCTTTACTTATGCGAATTAATAAAAGCGCATAATCCCAATCGCGTTTTGCGATCCACAAATCAGAACCTACTCCAGGTTCCGAAAGCCAACTTCAAGTCCAAAGGAGAAAGAAGATTCGCGGTCCAAGGTCCCAGACTATGGAACGCTTTACCAACCAGCATTCGGTTGGAGGAGAACCACCTAGCATTTAGGAAAAAGGTCAAGACTTTTCTCTTTTGATATCAAAGGAGACAGGAACAACAAGCGCCCAGAGGCGATTCAGTTCGCATGTGCCGCGCTATATAAGTTTTCATTCATTCATGTCATCTTATCTCTCTCTAATCCGGTCGTATCCCTGCCTTCTGCTCACAATATCCTCCAGAGCTTTGGTAGAGCATCCTACTATAAGGTTAACACAACAAAATCAAACATACTAAGTATTTCAATACCTAAGGAAGTAGAAGGGCAATTACAAAGAGCACTTCCATACCAATGGACTAAAAAATCTATCACATACTTGGGTATAGAACTTACCTCCCCTATCTCAAATTTGTACCACTCATTGATAAATTTCAAAAATAGCTTTTAAGACTCCAAAAATTCTATTTATCTTGGTCAGGGCGTTTAGCAGCTTACAAAATATTATTGTTGCCAAAATTAATTTACATTTTTAGAGCACTTCCAATATGAAGACCCTCCTCTTTCTTTACAACGATGCAAAAACAACTATCGAGGTTCGTATGGGGGGGAGCAGAGCTAGATGTTCTCCTCACATACAGAACAAACATAAATCTGCCGGGGGTATGGGGCTACCAATATTAAAGACTATTTCACAGCAGTAGTTATTGATCAGATTAAACACTGGTTTGTTACTCTGGTTGTTAAACCCTGGTGTCAACTGAAACTTGCTAGGCTTCATGCGTTTTCGCCACTTTCACTTCTTATGGCCTCCGCCATTTCGGTGGGTGTTCGAAATTGAGGATCATTCTACAATCCAAGCAGCATGTGACGCCAAAGTCAGTTTGAAGGGTAGTGCTTGCTATCCAACGATTAATATTCCCAGTCTATCCAGTGGATAGTCCCCAATATGAGACTAAGCCGCTGGAGTGAGAATAATTTACTAACCTTAGCAGATGTGACTGTGGGAAACAAAACTATGTCTTTTACGTCCACTCAGCAAAAATGTCCCAAACACGGAGAGTTTCACATATAAGCAGATAACTTCCTTTTTCCAAAAGTCGAATGTTACCCATTTTCCTATCATAGAAAAAGTATGTAATTTTCTTCAATTCCATAATTCCACGTTAAGGGATATCACTCTAATATACAATTCTCTCAATTCTAAAGATGTTTTTAATAAGTATAACCCCTTACTAAAATGGGAAAAAGAACTGGGTAGGGAATTCTCAGTACTTCAATGGAAAAATGCAATTAAATGTAATTATAAGTTTTCCAGATGCTTGAACTATGAAGAACTACCGGTAAATCAAAAACTTCTTCTGTGGTGGTACTTCATTCCTTACGTTTTAGCCAAATTCTCTAAGGATAACTCCAATTTATGCTGGAGGGACTGTGGACAGGTAGGCACTCTATCGCATATGGTCTGGTCCTGTCCTTTGCTTCATGAATTTGGTGTTGACGTATCTAACCTAATATCAAAACCGACAGGTATTTTTGTTAAATGTAATATAGAATTAGCCATTCTGAGCTTAAATGTGACAGACTATCCTCCTCAATTTAGATCTATAATTACCCATATACTGATGGTGGCGCGTTCAGCAATAGTAGGCAGATGAAAATCCAGTGAAATCCCCAGATTGCTTGATGTTTCAGTTAAAGTGAATATGGTAGCTGTATATGAGGAAATCTTAGCTAATAGGGATGGCAATTTCTTACAGTTTGAGTCCAACTGGTCTGTATGGAACACCTTTTCTGGAGCCCAGTATGCGCCAGTTTAGAAGCAATCTATGTTGAGTTGTGTTTTTTTTTTTTTCTAATTTCTCTTTATTCTTATTTTTAATTTTTTGTGTTTGTTCTTTAATGCTACCTTGAGCCATCAGATCTGAGTTTGTGAACTATCAAGTTGTGCCATTGTGGTTGTATTAAATGCTTGATAAGAAGTGTGGTGGGTGTGGGGCTCTCTCCCGTGGACACAGTGTGCTTCCAGGGGGGTGTCCGGGGGGAGCTCCTCTATCCGTGACACACTAGTTAGATATTTGATCGTATCTTACACAGTTGTTCCCATGTTGAGATGATGGTTTCTATCTAATGTTATTTGTCTTTTAAAGTCAACTTATATTATAATATGGTATTGTTGCTCTATTTCATTGTCTTATGTGATGGTATAGTTCAACTCCACATCAGGTTACAGATGTACTGTTTGTTATGATTTTTACTTTGTTGTGGACACATACTGCACATTGATACTGTGCTGTTCTGAGCGCTTATCACATTTTATTTCATTTTCATGTTTATTGGTGTATTGTGAACACTTTCAGATATAGCTGCTCCTTACTGCATTTTATGCTCTTTTATTTACTTTCACTGTTTACTTACAGTAGCGCATTCGTTTTTTTCTTTTCACTCTTATGTGATGGTGACTGGATTTTATATGTGTTGTGTAAACTCTTAATAAAAATGATTGAAACAAAATTCACTTTAAATATAATTTATTTTCAGAAGTAACTAATGAGTCAAAGTAAGAGTACAAGTTTGAAAATCATTACATTTAGTTAAAAAATATTTTTAATGTACAGTACATCTGTTCTACATTTAGTTACAGAAATGGGTTCTGCTCAGATACTATGGGCCAGATTCACAGAGCGATTACGCGTGCGCAACTGCTGTTGCGCGTGCGTAAGTCTAAATGTGCGCGTGCGTATAGTTGGACGCGATTCACAAAACAATATACGCCAGAAATCTACGTTTTTTGGTCCGGCGTAATTGAGTTAGACATTCGCTTCCCTTCGCGCAAAACTGCGCTAGACACACCATTGATTTGCTAGTCAAATATGCTAATGAGGGAGTTACGGGGATCCACAAAAAAACGCAGTTGCTGCGCAGGCTACGCGATGTGCGCAACTGCAAAATGTCCTGTCTAAAGTTAGAGCACATAAAAGCTGATCTAACTTTTGAAAAAAAGTCTAATTGTCAGATAAAGCAACACCGTTATTGAGGAGCAGACCACACACACGTGTTGCACTACAATTTGACTGCCAACATGCTAGGGGCATCGTCGCTCATAGCTGCACTAGTGAATATAGATGACCAAAGAAGGAGGAGGGCACGGAGGATGGCACGGGAGAGGGTATACCGCACCCGCATACACCTGTTTGGCATGAATGATTCAGAGGTCTTTCGCATCTTCAGATTCCCCCCTCATGCCATCCTGGAATTAACCACAACCTTGCAGGAGGACATCACCAGCCCAACACAACGCTCACATGCAGTGCAGCCACTGGTCAAGGTCCTGGCAACACTCCATGTCCTTGCCAGTGGCTCTTTTCAGCGTACAAGTGGAGTGGTGGCTGGGATGTCACAATCCTCCATGAGCAGATGTGTGCACCAGGTTGTCCCTGCAATCCTCACACGCTTGGCCAACCAAATCATCAAACCCACCACTGAGGAGCTTCGAATCAAGGCAATGGCAGATTTCTACCGAATTGCCAGATTCCCACGCACCATCGGGGCCATAGATTGCACACATGTGGCACTCCAGCCCCCCCATGAGACCGAGCACATGTACCGCAATCGGAAGAATTGGCACTCCATCAACGTACAGGTGATAGTTGATGCCCAAGGCCTCATATGGCACGTCCGTGCCAAACACCCAGGGTCCAGCCATGACAGCTACATCTACAATCAAAGCCACATCCGAACAGAATTCGAACAGAACGTGTATGGGAACACCTGGCTGGTTGGTGAGTGACATGGGAGTCAGGCATGACTATCCCCTCCCGTGATGCACAACAGAAGTGGCACATGCATGACTAACATTCTCCTGTCTTTTCCTTTACAGGTGACTCTGCATATGCACTGGGACCCCATCTCATGACTCCTATCCGGAACCCCCAAACCCCAGGAGAGGAACGATACAATGAAGCACACATCAAAACCCGTGCAGTGGTGGAGCGCACCTTTGGCCTCCTGAAGTCACGTTTCCGATGCCTGGATAAGTCTGGGGGTACACTGTTGTATTCCCCAAACTTCGTGTGCCATATCATCGCTGCATGTTGCATGCTACACAATCTCGCAGTGAGGAAGGGCCTGCAGGTTGAGCTACGTGATGATCTGACCCCCCAACCAGAAAATCAACCCCTAACCGAGGATACCCCGTCTTCTGAGGGAAGAGCAGTCAGGAGGCAGCTCATATTGGGCATCTTTGCACGTTAAACACACACATTAATCATGGCACAATGAGAATGCATGCATGCACACCACTATGGTCCCTAGCACACACACCCCACATCCTCATCAAATTGGATTGGCACCAGTCCACCATGCAAGACTGGTGAGCAGTAACGCCACGTCAAGGCTCCAATTATGTCACTGTACATTCATACACCATTCACACGGACCTGGGAATCACTTCTCCCTGGTCCTGGGGAACCCTTCTCCACCAAAATTGAGGGTGACACCCCTTTTCCAGCAGGAATGTCACCCCCACATTCAAACATCATTCACAACCCAAAATATGCCAAAAAAGTCAAACAAACAAAAATGGTTAGAAAAAAAAAAAAAAAGCAGAGAACAAAAATAAAAAAGCTTTCAAAACAAACAAAAGGGGGAAAAAAAAATTATTGCCCTCTGCCTGAGCCACGCCTGGGGCGCCCCCGGCCACGGCCCCGGACCCTCAGGGGAGACGCATGGGGGAGGGGAAAAGCCGGGGAAGGAGGAGCAGCCCCTGAGATCTGCCCACCTGGCGGCCTGCCCTCCAAGGCCACGGCTATTCTGTCCAGGGCAGCACCAAGTGTTGCCGTGTTGCCCTGGATAGCCTGGGTAAGGGCCCTCACATCCTGCCCAACGCCTGCTGCTGTAGTTTGCAGGTCATTTAGGCAGGTTGTGGAGGCCCGGGAGTGGGAGTCCAGGTTACCCAGGCTATCATTAATGGAGGACAGGCTCTGATCCACCCGCCCCATAGTCTGGCAGAGCTGTCTCAGAAGGCGGGTCTGGGTGGCCAGGTTCCTTCTCAGACAGGCGGGCATGAGATTGGGCGCCCCCCTGGTGCTTGGGGATGACCTCCTGGCTCTTGCTGATGGTTGTGGCCGGGGAGAAGGGGAGGCCCTTGTGAGGGGAGCCATGTTGGGGGAGGAGGGGGGGGGGCTGACCCTTAGGGAGGGCAGGCTTCTTGCAGCCAGAGGGGAAGAGTCCGCAGAAACCAAAGGGCCAGTGCCTTCCATGGACTCCTCCTCCTCATGATTCTGCTCCTCCTCATGATCGTCCTCCGCATGATCCTCCCCCTCCTCTTGTTCCTCCTCTGCGGACTCTGGCCTTGTTGGGGGGGCCTCATTAGGCTGCTGTCCTGGGGTTGGAGCGGTCAGTCCAGATGGCCCTGCACCCTCCTGCACAGCTGTGGATGACACAAAACATTCACAGGTTGGAGGATCCACACACTTGCCACATATTCCCTTTCACCCCCTCCCCCACACATGCTACACACCTGAGAGAAATAAAAACCTTACCTGGCACCGCGGGGACCGGACTTGTGTCAAAGCCTGGCAGGCCCTCCACTTCATGCCGGTGAAAGGTCAGGGCCACCACACGCTCCGTCTCTGAAAATCTAACCCGGCATGGTGGGCCCCCTCCTGTGCCCCTGGCATGGGCATTTATTGCGGCCAGTTTTTTTTTCACCTCACGCCGGAGGTCATTTATTTTCTTTTCTATCCCAGAGCGGGTCCGTGTCTCCCCCTCCCCCGATGAATTGACCTGCTCCGTGATTATATCCAATATCTCCCTCCTCCTGGCCGGGGTGGTGGTGGCACTCTGCGGGCCGTGGAGAAAACGCCCATAGTCGGTAATGGCCCGGGCAAGAATTCTTTTTTCCCCCACAGTAAAATTGAGCTTTCTTTTTCTCTCAGTCATACTTCCAAACAAACTCACTAGCAGTCACCAAAAATCTGTCACAAATACAAGCACAACCAATCAGACAAGAACACACACAAAGAGAAAAAGAACAGCCAAAAATCACACTAGCACTCAGCAAGAAACACACACAAAAAAATCAGATGAAAAAAAAAAGCAAGAAAACAAACGCTCAGAAATCTATCAATCAAACAAACAGTCTCAAACACTTATCAAAATACACTTTCACAAAACTACCAACAAGCACAAGATCACACAGAACACTAATCTCACAACTACAAAACACACTCTAACGAACAACAGAGCAAAAGCACTTGATTCAATGGGAAGGGACACAAAGGGATGTACTTTTGCAATGGAAGGGCGTTTGTGTGTGTCTATTTATGCTGTCTGCGTAGTTCACAACATTGCCCTAGTCCATTTCCAATTTCAATGATTGCGCCGCTCCCGAGTTGTGAGCATGCGCACAACGGAGCTGACATGGTTTCCTTCACGCGCGCATGCGCGAGTCGGCCGGCCCTTCATTTGCATGGGGTCACGGCTCATTTCAATGTAACACGCCCACGTCCCTCCCAATTTGTATTACTCCTCCTTACGCCTACGGAAAAAACCTTACGTTTGCGCAAGCTCTTGCGTAAAAGCTACGTGAATCGCCGGATTACGCGGCTAGATTGCGCAAGTCTAACGGAAAAGTGGTGCGCTACGCCGGAATGATAATGCGCCGATCTACGTGAATCTGCCCCTATATATCTCTTAATGTAGATAGCTTCTTAAAACTTGAATAACCCATGTCTCCCTCTAGCAATTATTATTCATCTCTTGTCTAAGCATTTTATACATATGATCTGGCCTCAGGCAAAGAATGAGCAGGCTGTCTCTATCAAGCATGACTTTGATGGATATATTATTCAGCACAGATAATGAAAATACACCTATGTCAGAGAAAAAAAAAACAGACTAAGTGGTAAAACAGAATGAACAGTATTTTGAAGACTTTTTGGATTATTGTAAGAAAAATAAAACTTTGGATATACTTCATAGCCTTATTATTGGAGACTCTGTTGGAGGCACATGGCAAAGAAGAAATATATCTGTTAGGCCGCGAACACATGATCGAATATATCTGCTAAAACTGGTCCACAGACCAGTTTCAGCGGACAGATTCGATCATGTGTACGGGCTAGCAGACAGGTTTCCAGCAGCCAAGTTTTAAAGCATGCTTTAAAACTTGTCTGCTGGAAACCCGTCTGTCCGACATGTCCGCTGTTTAGTACGCCTAACCAGCGGACAGAAATCCCCCGCATGCGTCAAATGGATTAAACGCATGCGTGGAATTTTTTTTATGTCCTGGTCCAGTGACGTGGTGGCGTCAACGTCACTGCCACGTCACCGTGCTGTCTGTCCGCGGGGATTTTGGTTTAATCGTGTGTACACTGATCAAACCAAATCATCCCAGGAGACACGTCCGATGAAAACGGTCTGTCAGACCGTTTTCATCGGATTTGTCTCCTCGTGTGTACGTGGCCTTATAATGCTGCCTATTCCATCTGTCTTCCAGAAATGTAGGAGATTGAATTAATAATGCCAAACCATCCACAATTTGCCAGCTTGGCCACTGCTTACTTCAACACACCAACATTTGTCCAAATAGGTAATGTCCAGTAACATTAGCTTGGGAATTGTAATTTTTCCTATTTCCTTCAGGTGTGGGGGACTATCTCCCAACTTGTTACTTCTTTTTGTTATCTCTATCTAGACTTTCCTTTTTCCCTGCCTATTTTTTCTCCTCAACCTGTCTGGCTATCCCCTACTCTTGCTACCTTCAGGCGATCCCTGAAAACTCACCTCTCTTTAGGGAAGCCTATCACGTCTCCAACTAATCTTTTACCACTTCCATCAGCTCATTCCCCACAGTTACAACCTTTTTTTTTACCACCTGTCCCATCCTATTAGATTGTAAGCTCTTCTGAGCAGGGCTCTCTTAATCCTTGAATTTTATTGTATTGTAACTGTATTGTCTCCCTTTTATATTGTAAAGTGCTGCATAAACTGTTGGCGCTATATAAATCCTGTATAATAATAATAATAATAATCTTGGGAAGCAATTAAAATTGTCTATGACCCACTATTATATGTTTCCAAAGGGGACTCCCATCTGTCATATTCTTATCTCAAGAAGCTTAACCACTTCAATACAGGGCATTTTTACCCCCTTCCTGCCTAGGCCAATTTTCAGCCTTCAGTGCTGTAACAATTTGAATGACATTTTTTTTCCCCACAAATAGACCTTTTTTTGGTGGTATTTAATCACCTCTGCGTTTTTTATTGTTTGCGCTATAAACAAAAAAAGAGTGACAATTTTGAAAAAAAATGCAATATCTTTAACTTTTTGCTATAATAAAATCCCCACAAAATATATAAAAATCTATATTTTTTGCTCAGTTTAGGCCGATATGTATTCTTCTACATATTCTTCTACATATTTTTGGTAAAAAAAAAAAAATGCAATAAGCGTATATTGATTGGTTTGCGCAAAAGTTATAGCGCCTACAAAATAGGGGATAAACGTATGTCGTTTTTGTTGTTATTTTTTTTTTACTAGTAATGGCAGTGATCTGGCGGTGACACTATTTTGGGACCATTCACATTTATACAGTGATCAGTGGTATAAAAATGCACTGATTACTGTGTAAATGTGACTGGCAGGGAAGGGGTTAACACTAGAAGCATAGTATACTGGAAAATGCCAAGCCACTTGGCACACAAGCTCACTCTGCTTCAATTGCAGAACCACTCTGTACCTCTACCAGTCTCTCTGACTGTGTTGTGCAGCTCTCCTGCAATACTTGGCTCTCTAGTCTTAAGTCCTAGCACCCTGCTACATGGCCCACCTCTGAACTATATATTGGGGTTCTACTGACACCCAGATAGCTGACCTGGTTGAGTCTTTTGTCTTTCAGGTTCTGGCTGGGCCATCTGACCCCTCGATGAGAACTTCCATCTCCCCTACTGGGAGCAGTCTTTAAACTGGGAGCCCTGAACTATCCTCAGATTTGAGTATTTACCAACACTGCACACCTGTGTACTTAGCCAGGTTGCAGGTGTCTAGCAAAACCCAGACACAGGATTGTTATGATCCAGAGCTGTAGAATCCAGAGAAAGACAAATACACTATACAGTATATATACCGTATTTATCGGTATTTAACTCGCACATGCATATAACACGCTCCCTAACTTTAAGAGGGAAGTTTCAGGAAAAAAACTTTCCACAGCCCCCTGCGTATAACACGCAGGCACAGTTTACCTTCTATTTTCATGGTAAAAAAGTGAGTGTTATACACTAATAAATACAGTATATATAGATAGCTATAGCTATCTATATATATATATAGATATATCTATATAGATATATCTATATACAGTTTTAGAGCAGGGAAGTGTTAAAACCCTTAGCATGTTTTTATTGCTGTCTGTGTTACCACTAGGTAGATTCACATTACCTATTTTTCCTGGTGACTATTGTAGAGGCAGAAAAAGATAGGATTCAACATTTATGATTTGTCACCAGAACAAGAGGTGAGGGCAATATACCACATGAGCATCAATAAATTGGCACTTTTAATGCAAGCAGCTACTAGCTACTATGTTTGCTAGCTTTGGTCCACTCCTCCCACCTCCTGCATTCTTTCTTTTGACAGGCCACTGTAATTGGTGTCCTCCTTAACCTATAGCAGGGTGGAGGATGCAAGGATATTTGGAAAGCAAATGTTCTGTGCAACTAAGAGGCAAATACTGCATTTTATTATTATGTTTGTTGCAATCATATTTGAGATATTCAAGAAAGAAACACTACAATGAAAGTTTTACTTTGATGTCTAATCATAATGTCAAACCAGTATTCTTCATATTTTAATACATTACTATACAATTTACCATTAGAAAGAGCCCATAATCGTATGCATCAACGCACGTAAATCAGAAAGGACACGGAGGAGCTTTTGGGTTAAAGTCTAGTGTGTGATTTGTCATTCAAACTAGAAGTAAAATGTGGCCTGTTTACATGGAAAAATTTTCATGCAAGGATTTCATTTCTATTCCACAGATATATGCTCATGCATATGATTAGACTGAAGCCTCAAAATCAGTAGGTCAAATTTATTTAAATAATGTGCATTCCAAAATGTATGAAAAGCCGTCATTTAGTGACATATTTATATGATTTGATGAATATCTAAAGAGTTCTCTGCAGCTGTTCTTACATTGTATGAGAGACGGAACAGTACAATGATTAAATCACAGCCTGCTCTGCACTGGCACTCTATGTATTTTCATTTACAAGTCTATTTATTGTCTGCTAGGTGACTGAATTTTAAAATGGTTCCACTGCTTCTAATCTAAAGACTATGTCAGACACTGAAACTTAGAAATGCAAATTGTGCAGACTACCAGCACACCAATGCAGATAATCACCATTATTATATTTAGTGTCAAAGTGCTAGACTTTGGCACTAGAATCATTTTACACAATTCAGTATATTAAAAAAAAATCATATATGCATCTGTGTTACTTTTGACAATAAATATAATTGCTAATGTTCATTCTGTAAAACTGTCATGGAAACTTACAAGGAAATCCTATCAGTCTGCCATACATTTAATGTATACCCAGTTAGTCATTTGAAGTAATAATTAAATTCTAAATTAGGCAAGTTTCAGCCTAAATCCTATGGCTTGGTGCCCCCATAGCAAGCTGCTTGCTGTGGGGGAAGTCAACAGGATGGAGGGGCCAGGATCTCGAGTGGGCTGCCCTGTGTAAATCCACTACAGGTAAGTATAACATGTTTATTATTTTAACAAATAAGTTTTGTTATTGGGTTTAGATACCATTCAACTTAATTGCTTCAGCCCCGAAAGATTTTACCCCCTTCCTGACCAGAGCACTTTTTACAATTTGACACTGTGTCCCTTTAACTGACAATGAAATTTGTGTCCTTTTTCCCCATAAACTTTGTTTTGGTGGTATTTGATCACTGCTGTTTTTATTCTTTGCGCTATAAACCAAAAATGTGCCCATCATAGCGATGCAGCCAGGGAGGCTTAGGAGCCAAGGAGGAGAGGAGAGCCGCTGAGGAGAGAGCGGGGATGTGGCGTGGCGGGCAGCCGTGCAGCCAGTCAGCCAGAGGAGAGGAGGTTCAGGAGCCGTGGAGAGCTGCTGAACTGAGCAGGGATATTGCATGGCGTGTCAGGCGGCATTGTAATTCCCGCCTTCTAAGCTTGCGGTGCCTATGATGGACATTACACGTCCCGTGGCCCCAGATTTGACCAGTGGGATGTCCATCATAGGTGCTGCAGGCTCCAGAAGGCCGGACCTGCTGTGTCACTCAGCGGCGCTCGGCGGCACTCGGGGATAGTTATTAAATACTTCATGGCTGGGACTCTGGGCTTTTCAGCAACCCATTCAGGGCTCCAGCCTCCCAAGCCCACCCCTAATGACGCCCCAGCCCCTAAGTAGACAGCTATATTCTGACACTCCAGTGACAGATTGACGATGTGATGCCGGAAGTGACGACAGGGGGTGAGATGCGTGTTCAGTTCTGGTTCTCTTGGCACTAAAGATTTTGGCCTGCTGGGAGCTGTGGTTCCCAGCTCAAGAGCTGGAAGTGACATGGACGGAGGAAGGAGCATGCATAATCTGAACGCATTCCACACCCTACTGTTGTCACCTCCGACATTACATCCGAGCTGTCATTAGAGTGTCATTGTGAAGCTGCCTACATAGCTTCGGAGTGCCGTGGCCCTCTGTTGGCTTGCCTCAGACCCACTGCAGGACTGATTTGAGGATACAGCTGGACACTGTTATGCATATGCCTTGCTCAAGAATTTCTACATGTGAATTGTCTACTACAAGATTAAACGTGTTACACTTGCACACTACACTTAGTAGGCACTTTTTTTTTTTTCCTTTAGAAACAACACCAGCCTACAGGAAAATTACATTGTCTTTTGTTCTGACCTCCCCAATCCCCCAGTTGTCTAGAGAAAAATTGTCTCACTGTTGCTATTGACATTTTACACCCCCAATAAAAAGGGGCAAGGTAAGAGGAACATATGTGTACTGTTTGGAAGAGAGCAGAATAGTAAAAGGATTGTATAATGATTTTGTACATAACTTTTCTTTATTTATTGTGGCCAGGAAAAAAACTAAATTTGAAACATTTATCTCTTAGGCCGCGTACACACGCCCAAATAAATCCGATCAAATCAGTCTGACAGACCGTTTTGATCGGATTTTTCTGCTGGGCTATTTCCTACTTGCTACTCCCACGCATGAGTCGAATCTATTCAACGCATGTGCGGACAGATATGTCTGCTGGTTAGTGTACTAACCAGCAGACATGTCGGACGGACGGGTTCCCAGCAGGCAGATTTTAAAGCATGCTTTAAAATTTGTCTGCTGGAAAAACCTGTCTGCTCGCCCGTACACACGATCGAATTTGTCTGCTGAAACGGCCCGTCGGACCGTTTTCAGCAGATAAATTTGATCGTGTGTACGCGGCCTTATAGTCTTTTATCCAGTCAGCATGTGCGTGTTTATGTTAATTACATTTTTTTAAGGGCTCTTTGTTTGGTGCTTAGGTAAAAGAATACAATTGTATACAAAAAAAGTGGAAACAGTCATGCTATCTTTTTAGCTAATCCAAAATGCTCCAGGAATCTATTGCTGTGAATTAAATGTTTGGTTGAAAAAACAAGATTTATATATCTTCCTTTAATTAAGGATATATTAAAAGTCAGCAGTCAAGTGAACCTCTTTCTAAAGCTAATGCTTCTCTACAGATGTATAAGCATACACTATATTACCAAAAGTATTGGAAAAGCTGCCTTTACACAAACATGAACTTTAATGGCATCCCAGTCTTAGTCCGTAGGGTCAATATTGTGTTTGCCCACCCTTTGCAGTTATAACAGCTTCAGCTCTTCTAGGAAGGCTGTACACAAGGTTTAGGAGTGTGTCTATGGGAAAGTTAGACCATTCTTCCAGAAGCGCATTTGTGAGGTCAGGCACTGATGTTGGGCGAGAAGGCCTGGCTCACAGTCTCCACTCTAATTCATCAAAAAGGTGTTCTATTGGGTTGAGGTCAGGACCCCAAATGTCTTCATGGACCTTGCTTTGTTCACTGGTCCATATCATTTGGTGGAGGGGGGATTGTGGTGTGGGGTTATTTTTCAAGGTTTGGGCTTAGCCTTTTTCAGTGAAGGTAACTCTTAAGACATCAGCATATCAAGACATTTTGTACAATTTCATGCTCCCAACTTTGTAGGAACATTTTTGAGAATGGCCCCTTCCTGTTACAACTTGACTGCACATAAGTGCACAAAGCAAGGTCCATAAAGACATGAATGAGTGAGTTTGGGGTGGAGGAACTTGACTGGCCAGCATACGAGTCCTGACCTCAACCCGATAGAACACCTTTGGGATAAATTAGAGTGCAGACTGCGAGCCAGGCCTTCTCCCCAACATCAGTGCCTGACCTCACAAATGTGCTTGTCAAAGAATGGTCAAATACCAGAAGAGTTGAAGCTGTTATAGCTGCAAATTGTGGGCCAACTCAATATTGAACCCTATGGACTAAGACTGGGAACTCCAACAGCAGATGGACCATAGAAGGTGTATGGGTGACTTCACCACTCCCAGGCACTGCCAGCCATTGTTCAGTGATCTCTTCTCTACCCTGCAGCTGGCACTGGCTGGTGCAAGGAAAATACTGTGACTGCACTCTCTGAAAATGGATAAGTATACATATATTTTTTTTACATAGTTTAGTGAGAATAGGTCTTGGGAGGGGGCATTTATAAGATTAGCTAGGTATATCCTAGAATGCTTCTTTAAAGAGATTTAAGCTAATTCTAACAAGGATTTATACATGACTGGTTACAGAAGTTAATGAATATCCTACTGTATATATAGGTATATTGTTTTGTTTTTTTTGTAGAAAGAAAAAGTTTTGAAAATATATGATGCAATAGAGTTTGTTTATTATTTAATAAATAACATTGTCAAGGTTAAATGGCCCTACTCTGTTAATCTTATTTGTCAGAAAGACTTCAGTTTTGCAGTAAATTGATTGGTTGTCCTTTCTCATGGAATTCACTCAACCTAAGAACACAAAGTGCACAGACTATAAAAAAAAGATTGTTATTGTCTATGCCTCATTGACCTCATCTTAGTGCTTTTGTGTGACAACAAAAACACAAAGCATTTAAGGGCGTAAGCTGCCATATTGTATGGAATGGATCATTGGCAAAATAGAGCCATTAGACATAAGAACATGACTGACTTAGCCTAGGGAATTCACAAATGAATGGAACAATGATGTTCCATTTAGAGATAAAGTATGAAGGTATTTTTTTTCTATGTAACAATGAGATGTTCATTTTTTCAGCTGTTTGAATTGTGTGTGTGTGTGTGTATATATATATATATATATATAGAAATTATATGAAGAACCACAACTCTTATGCCCCGTACACACAATAGTTTTTTGGCATAAAAAAAGAAGTTTTTAAAAACGTAATTTAAAATGATTGTGTGTGGGATTCACATCGTTTTTCATCTTCTGAAAAACGACAAAAAAAATTTGAGCATACTGCATTTTTTAACATTATTTTTAAAAATGTAGTTTTTCAGGTTGTAAAAAATTATCGTGTGTGTGGGCTAAAACGATGTTAAAAACAACGTTTTAAACCCGCGCATGCTCAGAAGCAAGTTAGGAGATGGGAGCTTGAATAGAAATTCCCCTTTAGAGTGCCGTTGTACACGTTGTACGTCACAGCGCTTTGCTCATCATTTTTTTTAAAACGCTGGTGTGTGGGCAACATCGTTTTTAATGATGAAGTTGGAAAAACTTTGTTTTTTCTACATGCTGAAAAACAATGTTTTTTTTGCAATACGAAACTGTTCCGCTTTAACTGACAATTGCGCGGTCGTGCGACGTTGTACCCAAACAAAATGTATGTCCTTTTTTTCCCCCACATATAGAGATTTCTTTTGGTGGTGTTTGATCACCTCTACGGTTTTTATTTTTTGCGCTATAAGCAAAAAGAGAGAATACATTTTGAAAAAAAAAAAAATATTTTTGACTTTTTGCTATAATAAATACCCCCTCCCAAAAATTTAATTTCTTCCTTACTTAAGGGCCAATATTTATTCTTCTACATATTTTTGGTAACATCGCAATAAGCTTATATTGATTGGTTTGTGCAAACGTTATAACATCTACAAAATAAGGGATAGATTTATGGCATTTTTATTATTATTAGTTTTTTTTTTTTACTAGTAATGGCGGTGATCAGCCATTTCTAGCAGGACTGCTACATTGCGGTGGACATATCGGACACGTTTGATTCTTTTTTGGGACTAGGGACATTTAGAAAGTGATCAGTGCTATAAAAATGCACTGATTATTGTACTAAAGACACTGGCAGGGAAGGGTTAACACTAGTGGTGATCAGGGGGTTAAATGTGTTCCCTGCAAGTGTTTTCCAACTGTATGGGGGTCTGTGTGACTGGGGAAACACAGATTCATCTTCCTGCTTAGCAGAAAGACAGAATCTGTGTGATCTCCCCTGTCAGATGGAGATCTGCCTTGTTTACACAGGCAGATCACCATTCTGTCACTGCGGGGAATGATCGCGGGTGGCCAGCAGACATTGTGTCCACCGGATCCGCTGATTGGCTCCTCCGCTGCCCAATGGTAGCGCGTACTGACGTACAGCTATGCTTATGGTGGCATAAGACAGATCTATATTTACTAATATGGTATCTGGAGCTAAATGTTTTGTAAAAAAGTGCCATTCAAAAGAAAAGAGGGTCTGCAAATTCCAAGCATTGGAAGATATATAAAAGTTAATCAGCGTACATATGTGGTTACACCAGAATGTCTAAGGCCCCGTACACACAAGCAGACAGATTTGTTCAAATCTGTCGGACAGACCAATTTGAACAAATCTGTCTGCTGGGATGTATTGGTTTGATCGTGTACACACGATCAAACCAAAATCCCCGCCGGCAGACGGCACGCTGACGTGTCGGTGACGTGGCGGTGACGTTGACGCCGCCACGTCACCGCACCAGGAAGTGAATTACATTACAATGAATCCATTCGACGCATGTGCGAGAAGATATGTCTGCTGGTTAGCGTACTAACCAACAGACATATCGGGCGGACGGATTCCCAGCTGACAGATTTTAAAGCATGCTTTAAAATCTGTCGGCAGGCCAAATCCGTCGGCTCGCCCGTACACACGATTGAATCTGTCTGCTGGGACGGTCGGGCCGACCGTTTCCAGCAGATAGATTTGATCGTGTGTACGTGCCCTTAGGCGTTTTACGCTAAAGTTCTTAATTATGCAACACTTTGGCGTGATACTCAACAATTATGAATACAATAATGTAAAGCATTATGGAAATAAAAAATTGCATTAACGAATGGTGAAACAGTATCCATAGGTGTGCAGTCTACAGTTCATCATCTGTGTGTACCTGATGTAATAAACATAAGCAGTATTTGGTCATTGTCTGATATCTATGAATATTTTAAGAAAGAACTGGCATTTCAGGTGCATGGTAGTATCATATTAAACATAAATACAAAAATCCAGTGCAGACCATACAACAATCAGACCCAGTTATAAAAAGATGTGGTAAAATGCCAAATGGCACATTCAAAACAATCGTCTTTTTGTTTGAACATGGTGAGCTGGTGATATTTTAGATTGAAATTCTCCCTATGTTTTTATTATTATTATTCTCACTCTGATTGACAGTGTCAATATTGGATGCTGTTCTACTTTGGGAGTTAATTTGTGTGTCAAGCCCTTGGAAGAAAATGAAATGTATAGGGACTGCAAATCCAGTAAGGGAAGGGAAAAAACAGCGCAGATCTCTGATGTAGTAAAAGGATCAAATGGCTTTATTAAAAACAACATATATACTCACAAAATAAAATATTAAAGAGTGCATATAGTCCATGAGAAAGAGCCCACTCAACACACAACACAGTAACAAGGAAAGGATGGATGAGCAGCCACAGTGTCCAGATTACTGTGTGGCCAGCTGACAGGTGGGCTGGATGCAGGGCCGTCTCTACCATAGGGCAAACAGGGGCAGCTACCCAGGGCCCTGTCACTGTTGGGGGCCTAAAGCAACCCCCTTTGAAAAAAAAATGACAACGCCCTTTTTTTATTTATTTTTAAATAAAAAAAATATATTTATTTTATATATTTTTATTTTATTTTTTATTAAAGGGACAATTTTTTTTAGAGGTCTGGAGGTCCCCAGGAGCCCGTAGTTCCCCAGGGCCCCAGATGACAACCCCCCTTTTTTTATAAAAAAAAAAACTAATAATGTTATTATTATTAAAGGACTCTGAGTTCCCCAGGGCCCTGGATGGCAACCCCCCTTTTTTTTATATATTTTTTTATATTTTATTTATTTTTATTTAATAAATAAATATATATATATATATATATATATATATATATATATATATATATATATATATATATATATATATATATATATATATATATATATATATATATATAATTAAAGGGCTCAGAGGTTCCCTGGATGGCAACCCCACTTTTTTTTTATAAATGTTTATTTTTAATATATTTTTTTTATTTTATTTTTTATTAAAGGGTCCAGAGGTCCCGGATGGCAAACCCCTTTTTTGTAATTTATTTTTATTAAAAAAAAAATATTAAAGGGCCCAGAGGTCCCCAGATGGCAACCCCCTTTTTAAAAAAAATAGAACATTTTTTATTTCTTTTTTTATTTTTATTAAAAGGGACCAGAGGTCCCCAGGGCCCCAGATGGCTACACCCCTTTTTTTATATATATTTTTCTTTATTAAATCTTTTTTTTGTAAAGGGCCTCCCGCTTCTAAATTCACAGCAGCCCCCCCCCGCTTCTCAATTTAAGGGGGCAGCACCCCCCCCGTTCTCTGCTCCAGGGGGCCCATGCTTGTTGAAGCTGTGTAAGGGGCCCCATGATTCCTGATGGTGGCCCTGCCGCCCATTAAGCCCCTGTGCTGCCCACAAATCAGGCTGAAAATCATCAGCGGCACGCAGCCAGGTGACAGTACTGCTTCCCTTCCCAGTGTTTTAAAATGTACAGCACCCCTGGCTTCCCTTTAGACGTGCACTTCTCCCTTCCTGCCACTGGGTGCTGCTTGTATATAAAAGTGAATTAGAATGTGGTTTTATAACATCCCCAGTTTGCTCTTCCCAAGGCTGACTTCTTCATGTCATGCTCCTCAAGGTATGTCACTGTTTGCTATATTGTAAATACAAGTTTTCTGTAGAGTGTGCCCAAAGTCTTTATAATATTTGATGATTCACTGCAGGTCTGGTCAGTGTTTTAAAAAGTTCCTGTATTTTACACATGGCATGGCATGGGGTCACAGCACTGTCTGTCCATTCTGCTTTAGCACCATGGGACCCCATGCCATGCCATGTGTAAAATAGAGGAACTCTTTAAGTCACAGAGCAGCCCTGCAGTCCAGGCTGAGTGAGGCCTCAGAGCACATGGCATTACTGTCTGTATTGAACTCCTTGATGGGCTTATTTTGGGCCTGACTGGTTCACATGTATGTGTTTTGGCGGCCCACATTTGAATGGGCCACCATGCCTGCATTTCCTGCAAAGAAAAGCGCATGGCTCATGTAATAGGCTACACACACGGCACACTTATGCCCATCAAGCACTGAAATACAGCACTGTCTGTCCATTCTGCTGTCTGCTGTGACTTATCTGCAGTTCCCGCACTATCAAACTTGCTGCATTTTTAGACGTTTAGGTCACGCTTTTAAAAACACAGTGCGTTTGTGTGTGCAAGAACTGCAGGTAAGTAGCATGGTGCAAAAGTAGAATGGATTTCAAGGTAGCTGATTTTTAAAATGCTGAATGAACCTTTTTTCTGCAGGAAACAAAGGCATGGCAGCCCATTCAAATCAATGGGCTGCTGTGCCTGCACAAATGAGGGCCGCCAAAACACATACATGTGAACCAGCCAGGCCCAAAATAAGCTGGAGGGGGGGCCCAAAAAAAATGTTTGCCCAGGGCCCAAACCATATTAAAGACGGCCCTGGCTGGATGCCATAAGCCTGCTGCTCCTGCTCAGCTCGTTCAATCTCAAGGACAGCTTTCAGTGGAAGTTGGGGTCACAGGACGCGTTTTGAGGACTCCTCCTCTTCAGCTCACACTGCAAATCCAGTGTTTTTTGGATACTGCATTCTTCGTTTATAGCAACACTGCTGATTTTATGCCAATTGCTTGTGTGTACTAATCTATTTGGTATTTTTGATTCATGCAGGTCCCGCTTAGGGTCTTGTTTTTAGCACGGTAAGCAAAAAACAGAACCCTGTGCAAGAACTTCTGTAACAATACTCCATCTAATCAATACTTACACCTTCACAAACATGTGACAATCTGCTTTAGCATACAGACCGGTGTGTCATTAAGAACAACAGGCAGATAAAATGTGATAGGCCTCTATCATATGGGCGACTGAGGGCAATAAAAAAACAAGCTGCTAATTCCTGGTTTTACTGATCTCCCTGGCTACCCACCTAAAGTGTAAAATACAGGAGAAGGCTGCTCACATGCCAATGCTTTGTGTCATACATGATGTGTTAGAAAACTGTTGGACTTGAGTCAACGGAGCTGCACTATATCTGTGAGTCAAATACATGCCTTGCAGTTGCAGGGCATTAGCCCCATTTTACTAAATAGAAATTCAGGAGACAGCAGGAACATCTCCTGAATGCCTGGCAGTGGGTGCTTAGCTATAGTCTGAAAAGTGATCTGCTGTAGATAGCTTTAAAGAGCATTGGCTAATGTGAAACTAGCCACAGGGTGATGATTGGTTTGATGGACACAAGCGGAAAATAACTAAAAGCCAAAATAAGGCAGATAGGTAACGTGATCAAATGGGTTACCTTTACTTGCCAATACTTTTTACTACATTTTTAAGAGTTCACAGTCAGCATGTTTGCTGTAAAGCACTTTTACTCATTAAAACAATTCCAACAATTTTAATAGTAAATGTTCCCTTGTAGCTATATGAGAATTTCTGTCAAATATTTCAGAAGAGAAAACACAGTTCCTCAGTTCAATGACTCTCTATCACTTTCTTGCCTGTACATTCTACACAGCAGAACAAAGTCTGAATAAAGACAATCTGTAATGTTCTTATTTGAAAACAGTAGCATTAGATTTTTTTACCAGCTGTCAGAGGTAAGAGACTCATAACTCGTTTCTCCCACTCTCAGATACGGGAATCTGATAGATTTTTTTGTTAGCTTACTCTTGTGTAGTACTCTTTTCCTTCCTTATGTTCTTAGTCAGTACTGAAAGAATATTATGTTCTGAGTCAGATCACTAAGCTAACACCCCAGTGTACCAAACATGTAGCAGTAGCTATAGGCATTACAATGTCCTATTACTTTCTATTGTGCAAAAATTCTGGCTGCCTTACAGTCCTGTAATGTAAACATACAGCAGGTGTTTCTAAACTGTTAGACTAGTCATAGATGGGTTGAATCTTGGCCAGTTAAGCAGGGACCAGCCAAGATTCGATCCAGGTATGAGCAAGCTGATTGTATCCAAGACGATCCATTAATCAACTTGGGTAAAACCAGTATGTCGGATAATTAGAATGCAATTATTGCCAGCTATAACTGCTAGCAATAAATACTATTTTCACCCAGGAGGGACAGCTCCCTATGCCCCCCTGCCAGGAGAACACAGTCGCTCTGGAGGGATTGTGGAACACAGAATCCCTTGGAAAGTATGGCATACCCTTGTTTCAGCTCCCCATGCACCTCTTATGTTTAAGTTACCCTGTGTCTATTAGGGGCACAGGGTGAGCAAGAAAATAATGGACATTAAGAATGTGGCTTGGGTTACTTAAAATGGAACCCTGTATATGCCATATTAGAAAGACTGACTGATTCATGCTGTTAGGAGGTGCTGATGTCAACTCCAGCCACCTGTCTGTCTATTGTCTGTTATAATGTAAATTAGTCTAGTGTGGCTTCTCTTTCAGCCATTGTAGTCTGGGCTAATTAACCCTGCAATTGTGTGAAGGAGTTCTGTGTTGATTTGTGATAAAGTTAATTGTGTCTTCTGAGCTACAAGATGGAAAGTCTGGCCTAAAGGTCTCAGAGTCATCTAGGCTGTCAAAAGGGATTAGTTAATGAGCTCATGTTAATTAGGTTTCTGGTCACAGGTGTATTTCCAGAGTAAATGAGCAGGAAGTATGCACCCCCTCTTTTGACTTTTGACTTTGTATACAATTTTAATTGCTTTTAATAAAGATTCTTTCATTCTTGACCCTCAAGGCAGAGCTTCATCTCGTATTTGGGGGAGAATTATTCATAAGGGGTTTCTTGTTCGGCTGGTTGGAGGTTTCGGTAGCTATCTTTGTGTTCGGGAATGGAATGTCCTAAATGACTTTAACTACTCGGGGTGTCGTTACAATAACTTTCAGCCATCTTCATTGGCTGGGCTGGAATGACATACATTCTTTTAAATTGGATGCTTGGGAGATGCATTCAACCTGCCTGGTAGTGCATATGTGCAATGTATATAACCTACTAAAGCAAAACTGACATTTACAAAAGAAAAGTGGTTTAGATTGCAATTAAATTACAGCTCCTGTCTGCTTTGTTCTAAATAAGGTTCTAATGTACAGTATATATTATTGAAGACACCCCACATAAACAGATAAAAAAAAAAGTTATTTTCCACTGCTATGGGGGTGCAGATGTCAGACCTGAGAAGGGGGTGCTGAGGTAAGGACCGTTACACCCCCAATTGACATCTTACTTCTGTGTCCCCTTCTCATCTATGACCTCTGTATCCCCACAGCCCTTAGTTTTGCATATCCCCTTAAAAAAAAACTGCCAGCAGCTGGCCTCACTTTAGTACCGCCAGCTGCCACATCTTTAAGGCTAGTCTGTCCTCCCAAACAATGCACATTCATTTGCGACTCAACACCCCCCACACACACACACAGATACCATTGGCCAGTGAGATTGTGAAGCATATAGGGGCAGCCAGGCAACAGTTTGCATCACAGAAGCATGTCCTGATCCCCTCCAACCCATAAACACACTGCTCCCAGGAACTCTTGTCCCACCCTTATTGCAGTGGCAAAGAGGGGAGCCATGCTGTGGAGAGATGCAATGTCACTTGTTTAAAAGTGACATCAGATAGTGGTGAGCTCAGGACCAGTGCCAGAGGTGACGATACTCTACCATGTTCCAGCTTAAAAAACATAAAAAAAAACACTTGTTCACAAAAAATATCAAGTATAAATAAACACACAAACACACTTTTTGCCAAGCCCTTCATTTAAAAAAAATTCAATGATGTAACATTGTCAATCATGTTATCCAGCAATGCAGATCCACATAATGCATGCAGCCTAATGGCCGCCAACCTGCTGAAGAAGAAAAGAACCCCCTCGGTCAAATTACAGTCTTAGTCCAAAAAGAAAATCCTCTGTGTAGAGTAAAGGGGTGCCTCTTTAGGTTCTTGGCAGTACTGCAGCCAAACCCATCACAAATATCAGATCACGTGTTGCCACACATTTCTGAAACGATTCAGTTGATATTTCAGATTTTAAATAAATGCAGTTAAGACTTTTATTTCCTATGTGCTTGCTATATTCTCACAGCATACCTAGTGTCATCATTATACACAGGATAGGAAAGATGTCGTAGAAGGAACATTTCTACAGCATCTTTATTGCTAACCTTCTTTTTTCAGTGTTCTAATAATGTAATTTTGCAAATTTACATCAATGTTGCAAAGAAAGCAATTACAGCCCAAGTGTAGCTGATAAGAAAATATAACCAGAATAGCTTGCTTTTTCAATTTTGTCTTTATAGATAGGAGGATGAGCTCACTTAATGTTGTTATTCTATCAGAATATGTATAGTTTAAGTTGCTAGAAATAATGTGACTTAAGCGCATGTATTTCTTATAGCCAAGGTTCAAACAAAATGCAGTAATAATTTTTGAGAGATGAAATTGCTAAAGGATTTCAGAAACATACATCTAAATACAGGATTTAATGAATCATACTTGAATACTCCATGGTACATGATATGCAGTAATGAGCAAGATTTTCCCCTAGAGAATTCAGGCATATAGCTTGGCAATGATTTAGCATAAGCCAGAAATACAGCCAGAAATGTTCAGGGCACCATTCCATTTAATATCTGAATCATATTCTAGATTTACTCCAAACTAGATGTTATAGTCTGATTTTCTTTCTATGTAGATTCTGTTGACATTTATTTTGCTAGCTTTTGCTCTCAGTTGTAGAGAAAAAAGGTGAAGGCTTTTCCCAGTAATCTCAGATGCTATTTTGTGTGTGAATATATTAAGGGTTAGTCCTTGGGCACACAGGAACATTGTAACCATTGTCTCTTACATCATAAAAAAAGGTAGACATGGATGAAATTACAGTTTTAATTTGTATTGCGTAGGCCATCGAAAACCCCAGATGTCCAATCTGTACCTAAATCTTTGATATTCTGCCTCTTATCTGCTATTTTAAAGGTGATCTTAACTTCAGTCCTGCACAGTTATACAAGCTCTTCTCCTGTACCGAAATTAATTACTTTGATTTCATTGCACACTGTTACTTGAAGTGTACATTAGAAGCCTTAGCAAGTCAAATGAACTTGCCTCATTTTTCCAGCCCTTACCTCCCAGGCCTTATTGTCCCTGGCTCTCCCTATTCATTCATTGGATTTCAGTTCTTTTAATAATGGGGGGTCAGCATCACACTTGTTCCTCCAGAATGATGCCCACCCATCATGTTATTTTGATACTTGCATAACTACTACTAAGAGCCAGCCCACTGCTTCCATCGTTTGCTGAGGGTTCTTGAGAGAAGTACTGAGATGGGGTTCTGTGATATTTTTGGATAGGTATGTGTAGCACCCTTTCAGCCCCACCCACCAACCAATACCTGCTTGCATTGTTTAGAGAAGCACAGATACTTAGTAATGACATTTGAGTCTAAAATAAAGTATGTATTCAAATTGAAAGGTTTTATTAAAAAATAATAATAATAGCACGTTGATGAAGGGGCAAGGAAGATTCAAGGAAGACAAATTACACGCAGATAAAATTTTAGCTTTAATTGGTAATCACATAAATGTGTCCATCGACTGTAGGTAGCAGCAGGGCCGATCCGCCCTATAGGCTCACTATGCAAGCCACTTAGGGCCCGCAAAGCTACGGAGGGCCCCCCAAATTACTAGAGGCACCGCTGGGACTCCCACCTACACAGTGATGGATGGCATCACTAATGGGCACTGATTGGTGTCACTGATGGGCAATGATTGGTGTCACTGATGGCACTGATTGGTGTCACTCATGGGCACTTCTGGGGCTGTACTGTAATCAGGGCACTGATGATCAGTGTCCTGATTACCTGTACAGAACTCCCCTGGGAGGATATGCTGCTGATTGGCTCTACTCACCACATATTTTGCCACACAGCCAATCACATGGGTAAAGAGCTGCGTCATTGGCTCTTTACTGAGATTGGGCACAGTGCTGTGCTCCCCCACAGGCACGTGAGAGCGACAGTTTTGGGGTGCCATCATATCACGTAGTTCCAAAACCAGAGTGCATCCTGCCTGCCATCATTGTACTATACAGCGAGCAGGAAGTGGTTATTTAAAATACCACTTTGTACTCACAATGTCTTCCCATTCAAATAGCATGCCTAGAAAAAGTTTTTTTTAAATATTTCTTACCTTTGAGATTTTTCTGGGGTGCAAGCCCTAGTGTCCAATGGGTTGAGGGCCTTTTTATTTCAGTACTTTTTATGTTTTAATTAAAATAGTTTTTTATACCTATTTTTTTGGTGAAATACAATAGAACATATGCTTTTTATATTTAAAGGTGACAAGGCAAGTTAACTCAGTTTTTCAGAAGATACTGTATGTAAAAAAGGGGAGGTCTATTTGTCATCTGGTACAAAGATATAAAACTTTGGTGAAAAAAATCTCTGATGTACACAACATTTTCTATTCCTGTCAGGAAATGAAGCCTTACATTCTTAGTTACATCCACCATATGTTACAACATTTGCATATCTCTGTTAATGACATCCATAGAGAATAGAATAAAGCAGTTGCTTGCTCCAAATAAAAATGTTATTGTGACATTAAAACATACCCTAAGCAGCAGGAGCTTCACACAGTAACTTTCTGCTTTTTCATGGGTCTACAATAATTATTTACCCTGTAATGGTGTGCAAAAAAAAAAAATTGAAAGTTAAATAATTACAATGAACTTCTCTTATTTGCTCCCTCTTGGTCTGCTAAATGTAAATCCCTTCCACTGCTTGAGCCATTTGTGCAGTTTTAAAAAAAAAATTTAGGCTGGAAGATTCGTTAAAACCCCTACCCCAAAGTTATATATTTTCTGAAAGCAAAGACCCTAGAGGATAGAATAGTGGTATTTCCAATTTGTTATGCTACATGATATTTGCTTAACGGTTCATCCAGCACAAAATTTCAGTAAAAAACACTAAAGTAAATTATAGGGCACACAAAGCCAATATACAGTGCTGTATTACCCATTTTTGGGGGCAAAATATAAAAGATAAGGTTGCGTATTCTAGACCCCCGATGTCTCACCTGCCTTCCACTGAAGCTAACAAAGTGCAAATTGTTCTACATTAGATTCTTTCCTGGCCTCTGGCTTTTTCCCTTGCTAGAGGAGATGTTCAATGGTCTCTCTCTGCTCCACCAAGCAACATCCACCATGCAGGTCCCGGGCCCACAGGGGGAACAGCAGAGCCTGCGAAACATGGCGGAGCAGTTGCACCAGAAGGGCACAGTCCAGGGGGTCAATGAAAGCAGTTGGGTGGCTGTAGTTGATCACTGTTATTAGAAAATCCTGTAAAACGTCCTGCTGTTATCGCCATAAGACATAAGGAAGTGGCAGCAAAAGGGTTAACATGTTTTGTTTTGTTTTCTTTTAGAAATGTGCAAAAAAGTCTTGCTAATTTTGCCAGAAATTGTATGAACTTCTAACTTCCTGTGCTATCGGCCTTTGAATAAGGAGGGGTGGGGGGGTTAGAAGAGGCTCATATTCTTTGAAATCCATCAGAAACTAAGACCTCTTTGACACTGGGGCATATTTCAGGCTCTTTAGCATTAAAAAAGCACCTGTAAAGCACCTAAAAGAAGCTGAATCTGCAATCCCAATGTGAAAGCCCGAGTGCTTTCACACTAAAGCGCCTGAAAAACGTCCCAGTTTGAAAGAAAGATCTTTTTGGCTTTATCGCTTTGGTTGTTTTTGGATTTTATTTGTACAATAAAGACATTTTATGGAGTGCGGCAGTCCAGGATCTTCTTCTAACCAGGGTCTTAGCATTAAAAAAAAAAGTGCCTCTAAAGCGCCTGAAAGAAGCTGCATCTGCAATCCCAATGTGAAAGCCCCAGTGCTTTCACACTGAGGCGCTGCGCTGGCAGGACGTCAAAAAAAGTCCTGCAAGCAGCTTCTTTGCAGCGCTTTAGGAGCATTGAATACACCGCTCCTAAAGCCCCCTTCTCATTGAGTGAGATTTTTTTAATGCCAAAGCGCCTGAAAAATGCCCCAGTGTGAAAAGGGTCTTAGTGGTGCTTTACCAGTGTTTTTTGGGTGCTGACAGTGTGAAAGGGCTCTTAAAGCACTCAGGCTTTCACATTGGGATTGCAGAGGATGCTTCTTTCACTTGCTTTACAGGCTTTTTTTACGCCAAATGCCTGAAAAATGCCTGAAAATTGCTCGAAAAACACCCCAGTGTGAAAGCGGTCTTAGTGGCGGGCATGCAGACATGTGACATTGTTTTACGTGTTGTACTATAACATAACATAAATATTGTAATGTTTTCATTAAAATTGAGCAAATCTTGTATTTCCTGTGTGTGTGTGTGTCACATTGATGTATGTTTCATTTACGAAAAGTCTCACCCATAAAATATATGAATTATATATAAAAATACATATAGTGTATATAAAATATCTGGATGTACAGTAGCCACTGTCAGTACAGAGCTGCATCAGGAGATCTCCCACATATTTTGGTGAAATATCATTAACAGGGTGCTTAACAGTGACACATTTCGCTGAGCATTAAAAGCACACTTACAAACTAGAAAAGCTACAATTTCTGAATACTTGTCATTCTTCAAACGGTCGTATTCGAAAAACTATAAATCCTACAGGGAAGAGCTTCATATTGTGATCCAGACCTACATTTTGATGCATAGTATGTATCTAAAATATTAAAATTGAAGGCACAGTCGCAGTTTAGATATTGCCCTTTAAATTTTATGTGTCTAGAGTGTAATTTCAATGAATATCGGATGGTGTGAGTTGCAAACAAATGGTCATATTGTGAAAATGATCAGGACTATGGCTTAGCCGTGGACATGTGTAGTGGCAGCAGGGATAGCTGAACGTTTTGAGTTAAGATTTGTGTAGGTCTGTTTGAAAATGAGGGAGTGGTGGCAGTTTAGGAATTAATGTCCTGATTTTTTAGTTTTTGTCATCTCACGCTCTAGTTTCGCCATTCATTCCTATGGGACAATTTTCGCCGCAAAAACAACAATATTTCGTGAACAATTCGGCGAAACGTTTCACAAAGTAATAGTACACCATTCTGGAACAATCAGCACTTTTTGGTATATTACTTGTCTATGAGGTGTAAAAACTGTGGGAGGAGTTAGGGTGGTAAATTTAGCTATAATAGGAATAATAATATATATGTGAGATAACAATAAGTGCTTTTGCTATGCAAGAACACTTAATAAAACACAATGGGCCAGATTCACAGAGCCATTATGCCTGTCTAACTGGTGTTAGACTGGAGTAATTTCAAATTACACGCGTTTTTTAGCTAGTCGGAAACCTCAAACCATGAATAGACGGCTGCGGGCTTCAATTCGACTGGATTACGTGTTTGTACGCCTTCGGATCTACGCTGCAATAAAATTGCGGCCACTGGGTGGACTTCCCGTCGTTTTCCGTGTCGGGGTATGCTAATGAGCTTTTGCCGGCGATCCCCGAAATTACGATCTTCATTCGCAATCTCTTACGGCACCTTTAGTCATCTTTTTTTTTGCGTAACACTATACCAGCTTTTTGCTGGTCTAATATTAGACAGCCCATGTTAAGTATGGCCATCGTTCCCGCGTCGAATTTCTACGTTTTCCGACGTCTTTTATTATTTTTTACGTAAGTCGTCCGGGAATAGGAATGTTCGTAAACGACGCTACTCAAACAACGAATGACGTAACGGCGTGATTTCGCGCAATGCACGGCGGGAAATTTCTGAACGGAGCATGCGCAGTTCGATCGCCGCAGGGACGCGCTTAATTTAAATGCATCACGCCCCCTAATCGCGTATTTCGATTACGCGGCGAGAAATAGACTACGGGCAAAAATCTACCAGAATTCGGTGTAGAGCCTGGTAAAATACGGCAGCGTAGAGTATTTCGATTACGCAGCGCAATATTAAGTGTATCTGAATCTGGCCCTTTAAGTGGAGAAAGAATATTGTGCTTAGGTGGGCTATATACAATTACATACTACAGTTTGGACATCCTCCTGAAATACAACTCACTAGACTACTAAAAGATTATCTAAAAGGATATCTTAAGTGCACGCTTCACACTGTTTAAAAGCCCTAGCGTGTTCAAGGTCAAGTAAGGGCTGCTTATCCAATATCCCCAAACAGTTTGTCAAATACGGTACTTATTTGGCTTATAATACTTCTTCAACAAAATTACTGGCAGTGTTAGGAATAAGTTCACCTGCTGGTGGCACTATGCTGCTCTGCGCTGTTTGCTGCGGTTCCAGTGTCCACCAGCAGGTGTCTCCCATTTACCAGCAGGATCTGATCAGCCACACCTGGCTCCAGCTGCCGGGATATTTAAGGCTACTCCTCCCTTCCCCCAGTGCGTCAAGATTCTGGTCCTTTCCTGCTACCAGCTTGTGCCTGCCAACCTGCCCACCTGTCCTTGTCCTGATCCTTCTTGCCTTGTTCCATGCTCTTGTCCCCAGCCGTGTCCTTTTCCTTGCATCCCTGTTGCCTTTTCCCTTGCTGTAGTTATTGTTGTAGATATTGTATATAGTTAGCTATTAGGTTTATTAGTTATTCTTGTTTGCTGGAGTGGTTTATGTTTTCATTGGTTGCTGTGTGTTTGTTGGTGTATTCTCACTGTAAATAAATATCACTTAATATATATATCCTTTTGTTTGGTCTCAGTTCCCTTGTGTAGCTACGTGTCTGGTCACCTTAGCCGCTGATCCTGACCGGCAGATAGGGTTGAGTGAACCCGGACTGTAAAGTTTGGGTTCGTACCGAACTTCGTTTTTTTTTTTTACCCGGACCCGAATAATTTGCTGAAAGTTCGGGTTCGGAATTTCGGCTATGTAACGGCGCGCTGCACGGCAGCCAATCGTCGTTTGTTTTACTTGTGTGACCTAAAAGCCATCACAGCCATGCCTACTAATGGCTGTGATTGGCCAGTGCAGCATGTGACCGAGCATGTGACCCAGCCTCTATATAAGCTAGAGGCACACAGCACAGCTCGTCACTCTGCTTTAGTTAGGGTAGAGAAAGACTTCAGGCTGCACTCAGGGACAGATTTAGATAGGATTGTGCTGCTTCAGAAATCGAATTACAATACTCAGCGATCTACATAGCATTAGGTACTGTAGGGAAAGATTCCTGATGTTCTTACAGGGAGAGAATTAGATAGCAGTCAGTCCTACTTCACAAATCTAATTGCAGCTGCATTGCATATGTTCCTCTGACATACTCTGCATATTGGAGCAGCATTGCATATGTGACATACTCTGCATATTGCAGCAGCATTGCATATGTTCCATTGACATACTCTGCATATTGCAGCAGCATTGCATATGTGACATACTCTGTATATTGCAGCAGCATTGCATATGTAACATACTCTGCATATTGCAGCAGCATTGCATATGTGACATACTCTGCATATTGCAGCAGCATTGCATATGTTCCTCTGACATACTCTGCATATTGCAGCAGCATTGCATATGTGACATACTCTGCATATTGCAGCAGAATTGCATATGTGACATACTCTGCATATTGTAGCAACATTACATATGTGACATACTCTACATATCGCAGTAGCATTGCATATGTTCCAGTGACATACTCTGCAAATTGCACCAGTATTGTATTTGTTCCTGTCAGATACTCTGCATATTGAACCAGCACTGCATATGTTCCTGTCAGATTCTCTGCATATTGCACCAGCACTGCATATGTTCCTGTAACATACTCTGCATTAGCTACTGTAGGGAAGGGTTCCTGATTGTGCTTATAGGGAGAAAATTAGTTAGGAGTCAGTCCTACTTCACAAATCTAATTGCACCAGAATAGTGTCCCATCATTGGTATCATTTGCTGGAATAGTGTCCCATCATTTGTGTCAGTGGGAGAAATAGTGCCCCATCATTGGTATCATTGGGAGGAATAGTGCCCCATCATTTGTGTCAGTGGGAGAAATAATGCCCCATCATTGGTATCAGTGGGAGGAATAGTGTCCCATCATTGGGGAATATTTTTTTATGTATTTTATGTTATTTTATGTTATTTCCCCATTGACATTTGATTGCAGAGTACTTTCCATGCTCTTACCAACATTTTGCTGCCATTTGCAGCCCTCTAGCCTTTTCCCTTAGTCTTTTAGAGACATTTTAGTAGTCAAAAGTCTGGGTCCCCATTGACATCAATGGGGTTCGGGGTCAAGTTCGGGTCCCGAACCCGGACTTTTTTCCGAAGTTCGGCCGAACACGCCAAACCCGAACATCCAGGTGTCCGCTCAACTCTACTGGCAGACACTTTAAATATATGTTTTTATACATTAAAATTAATTCCATCTACTAGACTGTTTAACTACCTCAGGGATGGAGCCCCTCTAAATGCGGATTTAAATTACGCTTACATCTCGTGATTCCGAAGCCGGACCCTAGCGAGGTGGGCAATTACTGCCCTATATCACTTATTAACGATGACATTAAGATAATGACTAAAATAATAGCTAATAGACTATCGATCTTTATCGCCAAATATGTATACAAGGATCAGGTGGGCTTCATCCCTGGGAGACAGGGGCCGGATCAGATCTGACGCGCTATTGACATCATCTCACTATTTAGGTCAGGTTGGGATGGGGCCCCCCCCAATAGGGCTTCTTACTTTCGATAGATCTACACAAAGCTTTTGATTCCATGGACTGGGCATTTCTGTCTAATATCCTGGGGAGATGGGGCTTTAGCCCAAATTTCCTTAACCTCATCAATTCATTTTTATTATAATTCCTTTACTAGTAATGGTGGCAATCTGCAATGTTTATTGGGACTGCAACATTTCGGCGGACAGATTAGACACTTTTGACACTTTTTTGGGACCACTGACATTTATGTCCCCCAGACAGCTGACTAGCTGATCTTTGTGAAAATAAACCAGCTCTGGGTTATTAACAACTACTAAACCCTTGCGGCAGATGCCACAAATTAAAACTTGTGTTTGATTTTGGTCTCCCAAAAAACATTTTAGTGCACAGACTAAAGCCTCCTTTTTCTCTTCTGCTAATCTGCAATAAATATAATATCCTTCCACCTTGCCTTTTATCATTAAATGGTTCATCAATACTGCACTAGAGGCGCTGTGTCTTTTTCCATTGTTGCATTGCAGAGACTGCTTCTAGCACTTCACACTGGCTGTCCTTATTGCTGGAACATGGACCTCCCTCCATTTTAAAAACTCCTACC
Organism: Rana kukunoris; assembly: GCA_029574335.1. Classification (NCBI taxonomy): domain Eukaryota; kingdom Metazoa; phylum Chordata; class Amphibia; order Anura; family Ranidae; genus Rana; species Rana kukunoris. The sequence goes on from CM056049.1 coordinate 590,518,302, forward strand.
ATGGACATTGTCCCTGTTATTGAGAGACATTTTTAATTTCCATTTTATCATCCCCTGCCTCCATGAGTACACCCTGCCACCATTAACAAATCTTCATACTTTTGCTGGACTGGCATGTTCTGCCATCGCTTTATTTTGGCACATCCACAATTTTCCACAACCATTTCCCAGTTGTAAAAAAAAAAAATTATATTTCTTGGCAGGGTTCATCCTGACATTTGCATGCATTTATGTGTTGGGTTAGGTGTTGCAATTTTGCAAAATTAGTTTGTTTAAAATGTTAAAAAAAAGAAAAGACATTTTATGTCCATAGATGCTAAGTGTGGGCTATCCAAAAAAAGGTTTAAAAGGTGTGTTTCAAATTGCTAACATTTTTAAGCTGACCAGATTTTGTTTACAAACTGTTTATTAGTGTAACAGCAGACAAACTGTTGACATCATACAGAGGCAAAATAAGTTATAATCTAGTAATACCAATATACCATAACCAAGAGATAGGCCTAGTACACACGTCCGAGAATCTCGTCAGGAAAAACCTGTGGTTTTCCCTGACGAGACTCTTGGCAAGAAACTCTTGCCGCCGGAGTTTACTGACTGTCATTTCAAAAGAACCGCGGTTCTCTAGAAAGGAAAGAACGCAGTGACGTCATCGTGTATGACGAGCATGCCCATGTCACATTCAATGCTGTTGCCGCCATCTTGCTTCACCCTACCTATGCTGTGGAAGCTTCCGCGCATGCGTCAAAGTAATTTCAAGGATGCGCGGGTTTCCACGGCGACAGGTAAGTATACACACGCTCGGGTTTCTCGGTGGTAAACAGGCCGACAAGAATCTCGACGAGAAAAAAGAGAGCAGGTTCTCTTTTTTTCTCGTCGAGATTTTGGCCAGATTTCCTGATGAGAAACCTGAATGCCTCGTACACACAAACGGGAATCTCGGCAATCAGTTTTCTTGCTGGTTTTTGCCGAGAAACCTGGTCATGTGTACGAGGCCTTAGAAGCATAACAGTACACGTGTCACCTAAACATACAAAGACAAAATGTAAGGATATACTGTACAAATAACTTTAGCAAAAAACAGAAATAAAACTGTATTAAAAAAAAGTCAATCTAAAAAATATCGATAGAGATTGTACAATAGGTTAGTCTAAAAATAGGGTTCTAAAAGTAGACCAAGCATCCCATTTTCAGAAAAACGAGGCATGGACTCAGAGAGAAGGTGGAAGATTCTTTACATCAGCATCATAGAATCTACTCTATTCTTGATCTGTTGGAGAAAAATTTAAGATTTCCCAATTAAAGTGATCGCCCATAGTGTAGAAACACAAATAGTGTGGATTTCTTTTTCTGAGGTGTCAGGCCGCGTACACACGATCAAATCTGTCTGCTGGAAACGGTCTGCTAGACCGTCCCAGCAGACAGATTCGATCGTGTGTACGGGCGAGCCGACGGATTTGGCCACCCAACAGATTTCAAAGCATGCTTTGAAATCTATCGGGTGGGAACCCGTCCGCCCGACATGTCTGCTGGTTAGTACACTTACCAGCAGACATGTCGTCTCGCACCGGCGCCGAATGGATTCGGCGCTTGCGCGGAAGTGTTATACTTCCTGGTGCGGTGACGTGGCGGCGTCAACGTCACCGACACGTCAGCGCGCCGTCTGCTGGCGGGGATTTTGGTTTGCTCGTGTGTACACGCGAGCAAACCAAAATCCAAAGAGACAGATTTGTTCAAATCGGTCGGTCCGACCGATTTTAACAAATGAATTGCCTCGTGTGTACGAGGCCTCAGAGGTATTGGGGATCAGGGCAAGTAACACACCCATATAAAAGTAAGAGTAACATAGCTTCCTGCTCTGAGAGGCAATCCTCAAAAAGTTATGCCACATGGGCTGCAGTTTCTCACAGCTCCAAAATATGTAAAGAAAGAAACCTGAAGAGGCGCAACCTTGAAAACAAGCATTCAAAGCAAGCATTTAAAGCCTTGTAGTTTGGTATGGTTATAATACCACCTGGTAAGTACCTTAAGAGCTGTTACCATGAATGATAAAGAGTGAGTCCAATAACGGAGATTGCAAATAATGGTATTCCAGTAATCCAAAGCTGGCCAGATTTTGATGACTTGTTTATAACAGAATATAGAATTATACTGTTATAATTTTTCTGCAACTTTATATTTAATGATAATAGTTAAAAATAGTTAAAAAGTATTCCATAGTTAAATGTCCTATGGACAGGGAAGGGAAGCTGTACATTGGAAAGACTAGGAATATTTAATGTAATTTAACATTTTGTTTCTATCATCCATCCTAGTATACAAAATGACTTACTTCTTGGAAACTAATTAGCATATAGCAAACAATAGTTTAGTTAAAAGTCTGTGAAATTACTAATGCTGACATAATACTCTCCTGTCGTGTCTTGGGGCTAAACAACGGTACATGGATCACTTTAACTGTATAGTTCTGGGTCATCTAACATCTTGCTAGCACTCACCTCATTTGCAACATTTTGAAATAAATATGCTACAAATGATATAATTACTTGCAAGTGGTTAAATTGTTCATGTGACTAAAATTGTCTAGTTTAGCCTTCAGGTTTTTTTTTTGTGTAAAGAGGATTAATTCAGCAATTAACCACTTTGCTTTACCCACTGTTATTTTATACTAATGAATAATTCATTTGGTATGAAGACTTTTAAAACTTGAAAAAAAAAAAAAAACACTTTCATGGGCACATGTAGGTGATTTTTATCTTAAATAATAATGATTTTGTTCAGGTTGTTATGCATATTAGTTAAATGTGTATGCATGGTTTGACCACAATCATTCCAGTCATTAATTCTACACACAAATATAACTATGACATCTATTTACTAAGCTGCTTTTTTTATCCTTTCTAGTGATAATTTTCTTACCAACAGCTCGATTCACACAAATAAGGTGTTCAATTTTTTTTTTTTGCAATCAACAGTCATTTAATTATTACTTTGCGATTATAAAGATGTATTTCTCATGCACCACTATTTTTCTGTGATGTGTAGTTTTGTCTTTACTATAAATAGCCCTCTGATCTCCTCCATGTACCCTCAAAGAACATTATAATTAACACAAATCAAAGTATTAGATATCATAAAGAAGCAAACATCTGTATAAAATGTTTGTTGGTTCCCTTTTATAAAAGAAAAATGTATAGTAAAATGAGAAAAAATACTGAATATTGTAAATTATCAGCCCACATGATCAAACATTTTATAGACATCACAAATAACACACAGTGGTGAAATACTTAATACTGAATTATTAAAAAGTGAATGAGTGTTCATCAGACACCTTTAACACACATACTAATTATTATTTATAACTCTAAATCCCTGTACACACGATCGGATATCTGACGGAATCTAATCCGATGGACTTTTTCGTCGGGTATCCAATGAAGCTGACTTTCATCAGTCTTGCCTACACACCATCAGTCAAAAATCCGATTGTGTCCAAATGCGGTGATGTACAACACTATGTCGAGTCGAAAAATATGAACTTCAATGCTTCCAAGCATGCGTCGACTTGATTCTGAGCATGCATGGGTTTTTGACCGATGGAGTTCCATACAGACAATCAGATTTTTCTATCGGTTTTTTTATCCATAGGAGAATTTAAAACATGTTCTATTTTTTTACACCAATGGAAATAAAACTGATGGGGCCCACACACGATCAGTTTGTCCGATGAAAACAGTCTGATCGTGTGTACAGGGCTTAAGTTTAAGGGATGGTTAGACCTTGTATGCAGGATCCTATAGGCAGTGGGTGTGTGTCATTAATGCAAAATTACATTTTTTAAGAAATTAGGGAATAATATTTTCAGCTGAGTGAATTAAAAATACAAACTAGTGTTTAATAAAGATATTACTTTACTGTAAATAGAACATAATCTGTACATTAATACTTTACCCAATCACCTTCATAGCCTCAAAAAACAGGGGGGTCCCTAGTGGCCCAACCCCACCATGTAGCAATGTAGCATCACTCTCTAAAGCTCTCTCCTGTGATTCCATAGTAGAGGGTGTTCCCTAGATGTCTTATGTCCTGTAGAAACAATAATAATTTCCAATAGAAAAAGTCTGATTGACTTTTTTCATTGGAAATTGCGACCGTGTGTATGCCCCATTAGACTTCTTCCATCTGATATTCCAAGGAATTCCATTGGAGTTTAGATAGAGAACATGTTCTCTTTTACGCCGATGGAATTCCATCAGAATTCCGATGTGAGTTTGGCCGAGCAAGAGCCTGATCACGTGTACGGGGCTTTAGGCTCACAGTAAATAGATTGATTGACATTAGTTGTCATTCAACTTGGAAGAGAAGCAGCACTGGGTTTTTGGAAAGGCAGGAGACAGCACTGTGCCATGCCATTAATGCCATTAATCTTTCCAATAGTTTGTAGATGCTATAACTTTTGTGCAAACCAATAAATATATGCTTATTGACTTTTTTTCAACCAAAAATATGTAGAAGTATATATATTGGCCTAAACTGATGAAGAAATTTGTTTTTTTTAAAACATATTTGAGGGTGTATATTATAGTAAAAAGTAAAAAATATTATTTTTTCAAAATTGTCGCAATTTTTTTGTTTATAAAGCAAAAAATAAAAACCACAGAGGTGATCAAATAGCACCAAAAGATGAGAAAAAATAGGACGCAAATTTCATTTGGGTACAGCATTGCATGACCGCACAATTACCAGTTAAAGCAGTGCCAAATTGTAAAAAGTGCTCTGGTCAGGAAGGGGTTAAAACATTCCGAGGCTGAAGTGGTTAATAAAAAAAAGGTGGTAATAATTTTGTAAGTCTGTTTAGAGAGACTTAGAAGCTTTTTATTTCCTTTAAACAGTCTCTAGGTTTTCTTATAGAAATGCTGAGTGTGCTTAATTTTCAAAGACTTTAACTTTGAAGATTTGTAGTATCAACGGGATTCCCAGCTTGGTGGGAGCTGATTGCTCAGACTGTCGAGATGGTGAAAATAGATGGTTAATACATTTCTCAGTGTGTTTCCTTTTTCATAATGTACACACAATCCCCATACAAAATAATTATTCCCACAACTCATAACATAATTGCATGTGCAGAGAATTGCAATTATAATTCGCTGTGTTAATCTCCAGTTTAATTAATAATGCTGTATCATAAACTTAACACTGTAATTTTCAAAGTTGAATGTAAGAAAGTTTTCATTATTATTATTATTTGTTTGATGTTTAAAAGTGTTGAAGGTTTTCTTTTTAATTAATCTGCAAACAAAATGTATAAATAGAATGAATATAGTTTAGTATTTCCGTCTGGCTACTGATGATAACATAACTGGGACTGAACATTTTTTAATCCTATTGGAGAGGATAGCTGTTTGAGGCTTCCACTTTTTACTTTTTTACCATCTATTTTTTTTTCTTTATATGGAAACATTGACAGTACAAATAATATGTAATGGTAAAAATGCAAATTTTTGTTTTCGAACAAAGTTTTAGGCTGAGTTACAGAAAGTCTTCTCATTGTTTTTCCCTTTACATTGTGGCCTATTTGATGGGGTTGATTTACTAGGAGTATAGAATTTTCAGTTGGCTAAATACATTTTTACTTTGGAAAGTGGATTTTCACTCAGCTTAGTAAAATGTTGCTAACTTCAATCATCCAACCACTTGTAAGAAAAATGTCATTTTTTTTTTGCACATAATTGAGTTTTCAAAGTTAACATAGCATGAATTTGTTTACTTAGCTAATTGAACTTTCACTTTGAAAAGTTAACATCTACTATGTACAAAATTGGGAGGAGAAAATTTGGACTTTAAATGAGATATGCTAATGTATATAATAATGATAATAATAATTAAAGAAAGTAGATTTTAAATAAATTGGGTGTCACAATCCCCTAAAGGTAGTACATGATAAAAATGATAATAAACATGATGGACCAATAAAGAAAAACATTTATGATATAAGTAATATATTCATAAAACATCAATAAGATAAATGATAATAATTTAATAATAAATAAAGAAATTCATCGGATGTAAATTGTGACAGATAATAAGAATCATAAACAATCAGTATATACAGATTATAAATACATGATCAAAATAATATATGCATAAAATAGGAGATACAAATCAAGATTGGGTACAATTGTAAAGACAGGCTTAGCTTTGCATCACTAGATGGACATTCAACGCGTTTCATGGCCTTGAGCCAATCATCAGGAGTTGGATGCATAAATTGAACTATAAAAAATTCAAATATTGATATAATTAATGAATAGATGCTCCATAGAAGTGCAATCTACTTTAAAGTACAATAAATGGAAGGCAGTTTCTGTAATACTCACAAAGAAGCCCATGAATCAGGGTCAGCTCCAAAAGTGGGTTAAATTGATGGACCGATATAAGCGGTCTCACCCGGGGTAAAGGCGGGAAAGCACCCAGATAAAAACATCTGGGAAAATACAGCCATGGTGCCGATCAGATGGCAAACACACAAACGTGTAAATGCCAGATGTCTGCATAGTAGAGATTTACCACTTACTATATGGAAAGGAGAAAAGAAAGGAAAATTAATTTAAGAAAGTGAAGTGAGTGGGTGGGTGTGATGGTAGTGCACAGCATAACCAATGAATGAAATTAAATGGAAGGGATGTACAACGTGGCAAAAAATATACAAAAAAATTAGTGTAAAATAAATTGACAAATGGTATGTGTGTGTGCAGGTAGGGTAGAGTATATACAAAGTAGAAAGGGGGTGCAATCAGCGCAAACAAATGAGGAAAACTTATATAATAAAAATTATGTTGAAATTAACTCTAAAGTTAAAATTTCGCATGAATGCCAGCTGAACACAAAAGAAACTTTCACAATATTCCCAAAAATACATACAACATAAAAATAGTGCAGCGCAAACAATATAATAAAATAAGATATGGTATGTTATTGGTGCTTATCATACACCATTAATCAGTGAAACTTGTGTAACAGAAACACAGTAAAAGGTGATATCACCCACCAGTGATAAAACAATTGTGCATAGGTGAATAAATGACTAAAACAAATGTCCATAAAATAGTGTAATAAGTCCAATCCTTCAGTTGGTGTGGTTGATCAGAATCCACCAAGTGCGAAGTGTTAATGGTATACAGTGATCCCACCACCACACGAATATTGTACTATTACCTCCGAATTAGACCACTGTTTTACCAGATGGTCAAACTGCACATAGAATCCGCCAGGTAGCCCAAGGGAGAGATGTTGTACTGGGTCCTCTCACATCAATCATAATACATATCAAAAAATGAGGGATGAGAAAAAACAAACATCTAAGAGCTTCCGTAAAATAAAGGATTTATTGCAGCATTTTTTGATATGTATTATGATTGATGTGAGAGGACCCAGTACAACATCTCTCCCTTGGGCTACCTGGCGGATTCTATGTGCAGTTTGACCATCTGGTAAAACAGTGGTCTAATTCGGAGGTAATAGTACAATATTCGTGTGGTGGTGGGATCACTGTATACCATTAACACTTCGCACTTGGTGGATTCTGATCAACCACACCAACTGAAGGATTGGACTTATTACACTATTTTATGGACATTTGTTTTAGTCATTTATTCACCTATGCACAATTGTTTTATCACTGGTGGGTGATATCACCTTTTACTGTGTTTCTGTTACACAAGTTTCACTGATTAATGGTGTATGATAAGCACCAATAACATACCATATCTTATTTTATTATATTGTTTGCGCTGCACTATTTTTATGTTGTAGGGTAGAGTATATGTTGTCACCCGGAGGTGAGTGAAAAAGAGTGTAAGGGTAGGAGTGGACGGATGTATGTATGTGTGTAGGGATCTAGTGATGTGATGGGTAAATATAGTGTGTAGATATGTGAATAAGTGTGGGTATGTGAGTGTAAGTCAAAGTGGCTGTGTGTGTGTATGTATGAATGTCTGTGTAAAAGTCTGAATGTATTTGTGTAAAGTGTGTGGAAGGAAATTAGGGGAAAAGAAGATCTACTACCTTATCAAATCAATCCTAATAAGTCAATGATGATGGTTAAAGTGTAATAAACTATAATTAAGTAACACATACAGGCATATTTATAAAGCAGTGAATGTGACATGCACATATTAACTTCTAGTGAATCTTCCTGGTGCATATTTTTAACATGGGCCTACACCCAAAAAGTCAAGATTTGCTATGCTATAGGGAAGTTTTAAAAATATCAAAGTTTCATTTGCTTATATTTAAGCTTCCCTGTCCTCCCACCCTTATTACTAAGCTAGTGTAATGGATTTACTGGAGATATGTATATAGTGCTGACAATTTATGTAATGCTTTATATATTGTTCATTCATATTAGTCCCTATGGGAGCTTACTATTTGAGGACTTTATCTCACATGATTACATACAAGTACACACATGCTAGGGCCATAGTTGTAGGATCTAATTACCCTACCAGCATATCTTTTGAGTGTGGGAAGAAACTGGAGTGCACTAAGGAATACCTATGCAAGCACAGGACGAACATTCATATTTCATACAGATAATGTCCTGACCAGGAAATGGACTAGGGACCCCAGTGCTGCAAGGCAGAAGTGCTAACCACTAAGACACTGCTATCAATAAAGTATTTGTGTTTTCATTACATACTTTATTCTAGACCCAGTGACATGATCTCTGGGCTCATGTGTTTCTCTATGCAATACAGACAGAATATGGCTAGTGGGAAGGACCAGTATGTGCCATACATAACTTTCAAAAATCACCACAGCACATCATGTTTAGTACAGCAAAGGTGCTTGTACAACTGTGAAAAAGTAAAGTTTAGGCTGGAGGTTAGCTTTAACTGCCTAAATAGTACCCTGAAAAATCTCAGTGTGCTTATTGGTATGTAAGGGTGCCTAGGCTCATAGCTGTAGATCTGCAGTGTGAAATCTAAAGTGTGAACATCTCACTTCTATTCTAATAAGATACGGAGTGATGTGGTTATGTCAGTACAGTACTGCTTATTGTTTTCCTTGCTGGAGGCTCTAACATTAGAAAGCATAGCCCTACCTTAACCAAGGTGCATGCCTTCATGCTGAGACACATGATAATGATGAATCATAAGTCAGTAATAGGAATAGATCAGCTACATACAGACCACAGGCAATACTAATGACAAAGACAAAAACAAGAAGCGGAGGCGCCTCTGGGTGCAGACTGTATAACAGTTTTTAATAGAACAAAAGTAGTGATCAAACTCACATTTTAGTAGTAAAAGTAGGCGTGGTATGGTCCCAAACAAAGGGGGTCATCAGTGATGTCAGTCCCTGGAAAGCCTGTGGATGTGCTGTCTCTGCAATCATCTCCAGAACCGCTAGATGGTACTTGGCCAGCAGCGGTGAATGGGCGTCAAAACGAGGCTTGAGGTGCAAAAAAAGCGTCACAACAATACTAATGACTATTTTTATGTTTTATTTGGGCAGAGCTTCCAGAGTTCAGTTCCTTATTTACATGGAGTGAATAACCACCTGTGAATGCATTAAAAAACTAGATTTATATGTTAAGATACTAACAACAGTAAATATTTCTGCTTGGGAATTAAAAGTTTTCTAAACTTTAAGTATCATTGTTGCCCCATTGAATAGTTAAATCATCTATTACAATTTTACAATTAAACTGTTTTTGTGCTATTTAATCTGAATTTAATTGGAAAATTTTGATTTATTTTTTCAGTTTTTGTTATAAAATGTTGCAAATAAATAATTTTTCTCCTTCACTGATGTGCGCTGATGGGACTTCACTGATTGACACTGATGAGCCTGCACTGATGGGTGCTGATAGGCTGCTAGAGCTGCACTGATGGGCTGCACTGATGGGCTGCAATGATGGGCACTGATCAGGCGGCACATTGAATGATTGAAGTGTCCAATTCACCTATTTAAAGCTTACAGGGGAGGTTCACCCTAATTTATAACATAAGCTTTAAGACACAGGTTCAGGCAGTTTTTGCACAATTTGTTTTTTAAAATTTTTAAAAACGATTGCTTACCTTAGTTCTGTATTTGTAAGCTGCAACTTCCTGGTTGTGATCCTGCGGGATTGGGCTTGTCCACTCGTCGACGCATTGTTTTCTGGGATTTCTCTGCAGGGTCTCGTGACACTGCAGAGGAGAAGAATCTTTTTACTGCAGCAAGGCAAATCTCGTGAGATTTTGCATGTCACATGACTCTGCAGCAGGTCATGTGATGAGGGCGGATACAATTCCCCCATTACAAGTGCTGGAAAACAGGTGTAAACAAGTGTATTGTTCATTACACACCTGATAAACACTGGGAGAAGTTACAGTGCAGCGCTGTCCCGAGGAGAAAGGACGATCAGACAATCGGCAAACGTTATTTTATTAGGAGGTAAGATTTATAAGTAACTAAAGTAACTAAAAGATTTATGCTCATATATGTAAAATAAATGTAAAAAACAAACATTAGAGCTTTAAAATAATAAAACATGTATTATTATAAAGAAAATATGCTTTTTTTCTAAATTGGGGATGGCTGGCTGTAAAAAAAAACTCACTCCTTTCTCATCAGCTGCTCAATTCGTTCTGAGCTATCGCTGAGAGAAACGATCAGTTCATTTGTGTGTCAGCACAACAGGGCGGGTCATTATGACACCGGCCGTTGCTATGGAAACTGTGCACTGTTGACGGCGCGGCTCGTCGGCAACACAGCACATGCGTGGGATAGAGCGGTGAATGCTGGGACGCCAGCATTCACTGTATCCTGGAAGTAGATCATGCTGGGCTTCAAAGTGCCCAAAGTAAAGATGAAACCTTCCATCTCGGGATTATATAAAATATACTTTTGTGATAAAACAGAATGCTGGCGGGTAAAAGAGTGGGACGCACAGGCTGCTGTTTATACCAGGTAAGAGCGGCAGAATAATAAATAAAAAAAATCTGTGGAACCCCCGCTTTAACTCTGGGGTTTTTAAAGTAATCTTGCAGTAGAGACTCCCACACTGCAAGGGTTAACTGCTCATTGAATCTGAGGTCTGCAGAACAAACTTTAATAATTAATGTATTACACCCTTTGATGGGCTTCTGGAATTTCAGCAATGCATAGTCCTTTTTTGATTTTTAAGATGCCAGTGTGCAACCTCCTACCTGACCCCTAAATAAAAGCTTTTGGGACACTGGTTGCACAGCATAGTAGAAGAATGCTGAAGTAAGCATAACGTAAGTATTACAGCCTATTCCTCTTCCTCTTGATGAGTATTTAACCCTTGCAATTTAGAGAGGCATCATTGCAAGGGAATTTTTTTTAAAACATCCCGAAGTTTAACTTTAACTTTCATCTGAATATACCCTTTTTTAATCAATCCCTCTATGTACCTTATGCCTAGACATGTGTATGAGATGTCTGTCATGTGATATTTGTGTTCGCAACAGATTGTGACAAAAGTCAGTGAATGGTGAAAAATAACCCAAAATAAATAACCTCTGGTAATTAGCATTGACATTATGGGGTTTATTTACTAAAGGCAAATCCACTTTGCACTGCAAGTGCACTTGGAAGAGCAGTCACTGTAGATCTGAGTGGTAGATCAAAATAAGGGGAAGCTCTGCAGATTTCTATCATCCAATAATGTGCAAGCAAAAATGTTTTTTTTTTTCTTGCATGTCTCCCTCAGATATACAGTGACTGCACTTCCAAGTGCACTTGCCAAACACTTGTAGTGCAAAGTGGATTTGCTATTAGTATTTGTATCACTGTCTGTATATCTATTAGCCTATGTATAGGCTAACAATATACATATATGTTATATGAAGGAACCCTTTTAAACGTTGTCAAGTAGAAATGAAGAGCCACACAGTGATGACATCATTGATGTAAAAAAATGTAGAGGTGATTTACTAAAGGCAAATAGACTGTGCACATTGTAAGTGCAGTTGCTCTAGAATTTTGTAATTTAGATAAAGTCACACTTAACAAAAAAATACCCATTAATATGCAAGGAAAATAAAAAAAAATGGATTTTTGCTTGCACATGATTGGATAATGGAAATCAGCAGACCTTCCCCTGGTTGACTAAGCTAGAGAATTTGTACTTGCAGAGTGCACAGTCTATTCGCCTTTAGTAAATCAACCCCTTATGCCCCATACACACGATCACTTTTTGTGATGAAAAAAAATGTCATTTTTTAAAATGTCATTTAAAATGATGGTGTGTGGCCAAAATGTCATTTTATGTCTTCTAAAAAATGACCAAAAAAAAATTCGAACATGCTCGAATTTTTTATGTCATTTTTCAAAATGTCATTTTTTGTGTCATAAAAAATGATCGTGTGTGGGCAAAACTACGTAAAAAATGACATTTTAAACCCGCACATGCCCAGAAGCAAGTTAGGAGATGGGAGGTAAAACTACCATTCATAATGGAGTAAGCACATTCATCACGCTGTAACAGACAAAAAAGCAGGAATCGTCTTTTACTAACAAGTAACCAGCTAAAAGCAGCCTCAAGGCAAATAGAACTTCCCCTTTAGAGTGCCATCATTTTGTTCATCATTTTCCAAAAATGATGGTGTGTACGCAACGTCATTTTTAAAAATGAAGTTTGAAAAATGTCGTTTTTTTTCATGAAGAAAAATTACATTTTTTTTCATCACAAAAAGTGATCGTGTGTACAGGGCATAAGTCTCACCTGTCCACCTCCCACTTCAACGTGTTTCATGCGACAAAAGGGTTAATCTAAGGGAGCCATTTTGTATTTTCATCCTTTTTTTTTTTTTTATCAAACAGTCTGAATCAGCATTTATTTTGCAGCATTGGTTAATAAAAGTTACTTTCCTAGGATGACATTTCCGGTGCGGGTGATTTTATATCCCAAAAGCAGACCTGCCACTCATCTGGTGAAGAATCTAATTGTATTGTTTAGGATGAGGCACCATATGTTACTTCAACATATCTGTTTTTCTGCTGCATGTAGATCCTGTGCAACCAAGATTAGGAATGCTTGGTGAGCAAATTGGTTTCTGATTAGTTACTAACACTTATTGGTTGCTATGAATTACTGAGCAACAACCAATAATCCACTCTATGAAACCCATAAAGTTTAAAGGATTTTTGCAAAGTAAGCAAGGTAAGCAAGGTTTATTTTTGAATGAATAAATAAATCTGGTGGTGCAGTTTCAGGAAAGACACCCCTGGGGCTTTTAAATAAAAAAAAAAAAAAAGTTATTTTTCAGCATAGGACTAATATTACCAGAAAAAAAAGAGCAAGTTTATTACAACTATGTTTGATTTAATGCATTGCATAAGCAAATAATGCCACCACTTAACCACAAATCTATTCAAATTGCTCTAATGTTTGAACAATTTTATATTCCCATACTCTAATAATTGGAAGGCATTTATAAAAGATGTATTGACAGGAGAGTAACATATGAACAGTAACATTTCATCCATTACCCTGAGTTTCAGCTCTATGCTTATTAGTCATTCATTTTTAATAGCTCATTCACATGATTGCACTATGGGATATGAAAAAAAAAACACGGTTCACCAAATGAAGATAAATGTGTAAACTGGGAACTCAACATGGGCAAAAATTGGGCCTCTGTTGGGAATTATCATCCTGTCAGTGTACAATTTCCCTCACCACAGTAACAAATGACCTCATACATATTCAGTTATCCTGCATGGTTAACTGTCTTGTTAGACAACAGGGTATAGTGTTAGGAGCAGTGCCAGGTATATTTCAGATTTAACAGCCTTTGCAGTTTTTTACTGGCATTTCATGTTGGATAGTAAGAAGCACATGCTGAAATATAGTAAAAGGAAAAAAAAGAAATATAGTTAATGGAAACAGCTGCATCTATCTAACTCGGCGTGTCTGGAGAATCTTTTGGCTGATCCAGAATATTAGATAAGGAGATTAGATATATCCTATACTGTATTTTTTCCAGCAGTGCATCATAGCTTATTAAAAAAAAAATCCCCTGACCCACTTCTTTCCACTTTATTATCTTGGCCTTTCCCCTTTTGTTAAGAAAAAATCTAATAATAGTCCTTAAATGAGATAGAGAAAAAACAGAGTGATCTTGGAATTGCAGCTGAGAGCAGTGTTGTATGACCGCACCCATATTTTCTGAAATGGTACACACTAATGGAAACATTAATGGACAGTATGATAAGTACACATTATAACAGTGACCTGACATAAAGCATTTTTTCCCATAGTAACGCTGAATGTATTTTCTTGTCAGCGAATTGTTGAGTTAAGACAGCATAAGTGAAACATAGAAAGAATCAACTATAGAAAAAAAAGGGATTTTTAAATACAGCTTACCTGTAAAATCCTTTTCTTGGAGTACATCACGGGACACAGAGCGGCATATTCATTACTATATGGGTTATATGGAGTACCTTCAGGTGTGGACACTGGCAATCTCAAACAAACAGGAAGTCCCTCCCTATATAACCCCCTCCCCTAGAGGGAGTCCCTCAGTTTTGTAGCAAGCAGTATGCCTCCCAAAATGTTCCCAAAAAGAGGGGTGGGAGCTCTGTGTCCCGTGATGTACTCCAAGAAAAGGATTTTACAGGTAAGCTGTATTTAAAAATCCCTTTTTCTTTCTCGTACATCACGGGACACAGAGCGGCATATTCATTACTATTTGGGATGTCCGAAAGCAATGCTTTAATGAGGGGAGGGAGACATCTTCCAAAGAAGGATTTAATTTAGAGGTATACTCAAATACTAGTAAATCCAACTTAAACGAGAAATGTAAATCTCAAATCAAATCAAGGGAGCCCCCTCAGATCCTGAGGAGCTTGAATCGCGGCCTGTAGTACTGACTGCCCAAAGGCTGTATCCGCATTCCTTCTTACGTCCATTTGATAAAATTTTTGTAAACATGTGGACTGACGACCACGTTGCTGCCTTGCATATTCGAGCCATATAGATCTGATGATGATGTGCTGCCCAGGAGGTGCCCATGGCCCTGGTAGAATGGGCCTTTGCCGACAAAGGAGGAGGCAACCTCTTCAAACCGCAGGCCTGAACGATTAATTGTTTAATCCATCTTGCGATGGTGGATCAAGCAGCTGCCTGACCCATCTTGGGCCCTTCCGGTAAAACGAACACCACATCTGTTTTCCGAACCTTCTCTGTAGCTTTAAGATAGGCCTTTATGGCCCTGACAATATCCAACGTATGCAGCAACCCCTCCTTTCTAGAGGTGGGTTTTGGAAGAAGGATGGAAGTACCACATCCTGGTTCAGGTGGAAACTGGATATAACCTTTGGTAGAAAGGAAGAATGAGGACGGAACCCCGCCCTATCCTTATGTAAAATGAGATATGGTTCCTTACAAGATAAGGCTGCCAATTCCGATACTCTCCTGGCCGAAACTATGGTGATCAGAAATACCGACTTTCTAGTCAGTAAAACCAAGGTACCTCAGCCAACGGCTCAAGGGGTTGTTTCTGTAGAGTTGACAGAACAAGATTTAAGTCCCATGGACAAAGTGGTGATTTGACCGGAGGATTAACACGTAAGACTCCCTGTACGAAGATCTTAACCAGCGAGTGGGCGGCCAGCGGCCTCTGAAATCACACTGATAAGGCTGAAATCTGTCCCTAGATCGTGCTTAATGCCAGGCCTTTATCCACTCCTAGCTGGAGGAAACGTAATACTCTATCAATGGTATACTTGCGGGAAACCCATCTCTTAGCCTCACACCAGCCTACGTAGGCCCTCCAAACCCTGTAACAAAATTACCCTGGAGGCCGGCTTTCTAGCCTCAATGAGGGTAGGGATTACCTGCCTAGACAGACCTCTACCCCTGAGAATCAGGGATTCAGCCGCCAGGGCGTCAAATTTAGACGCCGTAATGCAGGGTGGAGGATCGGGCCTTGTGAGAGTAGGTCTGGCCCTAGAGGAAGAGTCCAAGGGCCTCCCGCTGCCAATTTCAGGACTAGTGAGTACCATGCCCTCCGGTACCAAGCTGGGGCTACCAGGATAACCAGCCTGTGGTATGATCCTGCGCCGCAGGCGGGGTAGTAACTGCAGTGGGGGAAATGCATATAGAAGTTATGATTGATGCCAAGGGCAAACCAACACATCGGTTCCGCAGGCCATAGGGTCCCTCGTTCGAGACATGAACCTGTCTAGCTTCTTGTTGAATCCTGATGCCATGACCTCCACGTCTGGCACTCCCCACTTCTGGCAGATTGTCTGAAAAAACTTGTGGATGCAGAGACCACTCCCCCGGCGACAGGGTTTGGCGACTTAGGAAGTACGCCTGCAGGTTGTCCACCTCGGGAATGAATGTCGCCGATATGCAGGGTACATAAACCTCTGCCCACCGAAAAACCAAGCTCCTCTCACTCTGAGTGGCTTGACTCTTGGTTCCCCCTTGGTGGTTCACCTATATGCCACCGCTGTGGCCTTGTCTGAATGACTTCTCACCGAGGACCCCTGTAATCTGGATGTCTATGCCAGGAGGGCTAGCTGAGCCGCTCAGAACTCCCAGACCTTGATGGGCAGCTGCCTCTCCGCCTCTGCCCAAGTTCCTTGGCGAGTGAACTTGTTCAAGACCGCTCTCCAGCCTTCCAGACCACTGGGCAGAACCAAGCTGCTAGAATTGCTGCCTGTAGGACACGAGCGTGGAAGCGTGTGGTATTGCCTCGAACATGGCCATCGCATACATAGGCGAATAGTTGGCTCTTTTTTGCTTAGAACCAACTGAATCCATCTCTTGATAGCCTCGACCTTTACCAGGGGCAGGAACATCCATCTTCTGTTCTGTGTCTAATCTCGTGCCGAGATATTCCAACTGCTTTGTAGGTTGAAATGCTGATCTTTCCCCGGTTTAGGACTCAGCCGAACCTCTCGAGGGCTACTACGCATTCCACCAAGGAAGCGAGTGATCTTATGATTAAGAGGTCGTCCAGGTATGCTAGGACCGAGATCCCTTGGATCCTTTGGACTGACTAGAATAGGAGCTAGGACCTTCGTGAATACCCGGGGGCCGTAGCCAGCCCGAAGGGGGGCGCCGCAAATTGGAAGTGACGCTGTATCACTGCGAAGCGTAAAAACAAAAATATTTGATGTGGCTGAAAGACCTGGTACATGAAGATAACCCTCCTTTATGTCTATAGAAGCCCGATCCTTCTGGAGTGTGGCGGCTGCTGGCCAAAAGGATTCTATCCGGAAAGAGCGAACCCTTAGGTAAGCATTTAAACCTTTTAGGTCCAAAATTGGTCTGACATTGCCGATGAGCCTTGGTATGACAAACAGATTGGAATAGAAACCTAGCCCCTGTTCTTGGGCTGGTACCTCTACCATTATGCCCTGGTAAAGCAGGTGATCCAATGCTGCCCGCATTGAGGCCTTCCTTGTGGAGGAAATTTTAGAAATTCTAATCTGTAGCCTGCGGCCACAGATGATCGGACCCCCTCTGTCGGGGACCGATCCCCAGAGGCCTGTCCTTGCGATCCATTGTTAAAAGTTTGATCGCGCAGGAGGACCGTGCCGCCTGAAATTTGAGGGCCCTGGAACCGGGGGGAGCTGCCCTTTTAAACGCAGGACCCCGGAACTTCCTTTGACTGGTAAAAGGGTACTTTTGCCACTTGAAACAGTCTGAATGTATTTATCCAGATCTTTCCATGGAAGGGCAAACCTGCCAGCAGTCTTTTACATGGGGCTCGGCCGCCCAGTTCTTCAACCAAAAGAGCCTTCTCATATGCACTAAAAATAGTGACAACGAGACGCCTGCTGGATGGAGTCTTTTTATAGCCTCTACCGCAAAGCACAGAGCTCTGGGAATATCCAATAACTCCTCTGCCTATCGGGCAGGGATGTCTAAGCATCTGTTTTGTCTGGTTCCTTAATGCCTGAAAAAAAACTCCAATTGTAGCCACTGCTGGCTGTAGCCAGGGATGCTGGAAAAAGTGTCTCTAAACGTTTATCGACCGGGACCTTAAACATTTGTATGTTTCCCCTTAGGCCAGTTAATGATTTATTCACCCATGAGATGGCTGGGTCCACCGTTGGGAGCGCCCCCTTTCTTTAGAAAAATGTCTTTTCCATAGGGTAAATAACAGAAAACCTTCCAGGTGGTCTCCCATCCAGGCACTAACCAGGCCCTACCCTGCTTAGCCTCCGAGATCAGATGAGATCGGGCGCTTTCCGGGAGATGCGGCCTCAAGGACCTCACGGGTAGTTGAAAAGCAGTGCCCAAACCGGGACCTGAACCCTGGACCCTCAGATCAAAAGTCCGATGCTCTACCAACTGAGCCATCCGGGCCCCTTTTAAAGAGCACTTGGTCAGGGGAAAGAGTGCCTGCAAGCACAAATATTTCCTGGCAGACGTGCATAAAGACTACCCTCTCGTCAGCTTTAGGCGGCAGAAAAAATTCTGTCCGGTCGTCCCAATCCTGGAAAAAACAATTCCTCTAACAGAGGATGGGCCAGAAAAGCTGCATTGCTTAAAGGTGCTTTTAAAAGAACCCAAAGAGGATACCGCAGGAACCTGAGGCTCTGGAAATGGCAAATTGAATGCCAAGCGGACCATGTCTGTCAAAGACTGGACCCACAGACTCTCCGCCTGGGAGGCTGAAAACGATTCTACAGTGGTAGATCCTCTAGGTTCTGTCCCTTTTGGCGATGGGGATCTAGTCCGCTTCTTGCCAGAAAAAGAGCCAGCGATCATAGCTGTTAACCTCTTTTCTCTAGCCCCCCTAGGGTGACGGCTAGCATCTCCTCTGTGATAACACAGGGTTGGGCCGACCTGGGCCAGCCTCAGCACCAGACCCCCTTAATGGCTTATCCAGGGTGACCCCTATAGGAATAACCTGTGGGGAAAGTATTGGCATATTATCAGAACCAGAGGAGGAACCCCTTTGTCTTTGCCTTTTCTCTTTATTTTTTTTTTATTTTTTTTGTGTTTTGATCCTGAACCCTTGGAAGCCATAATACAAAACCGAAGGACTCCGCTTACAACAACAGACTGTTATAGCCAGGAGTACAAAAAAATAAGGTTTAGGGGACAATAGGATCACTAATGCCCCAAAACTGGTGGGGCTCAGTATGTTTTCTTTTATATATTATTCACCACATACAGCCCCACCCCCAACATGTTTGCCAGCATTCAACCTGTTGCCAAGGGGATTTTGGCTTAACAAAAAGTATTGGAGCTGACTCCAGCATGTAGTACCCCTTCTCGCCACCGGGAGTCACTGTGCTGCCAGCTCTACGTCCTCTCTCTCCAGCTCAGCTCTGAACTGAGCTAAGAACGCGCCTGCTGTGTATAACAGCAATTAAAGGCACGCCCACTCTACACTGCAGTCACACTCCCCGCCCCCCCCTCCCGAACGGCGCGAAAATTTTCTATATGCATGCGCGCATGCACGCGCGCGCGCGCGCGCGACTGTCGGGGGAGGAGAGCCCAGGAGGAGACGCACTCTGGAGCCCAGGAATGCAGGTTGGAGGACGCATCAGGCGGCAGATTTGAATCCCGGCAAGGTAAGGCTAACACAGGCCCCTAAGGAGTCCCTTTAGCCTAGAGACAGATCTTTTTTTTTTTTTTTAAAGATCTTCAACCAGCGAGCAGCAGGTAGCTAGCAAACATACATAGATAGGTAGGGGGATCAAGTTATGGGGGGAAACATTTCAGGGCATCCTGTCTATCAGACATAGTGACCATGGTGCCAATGCAGAGCATACTCAGAGCATACCCCTGGAGAGCCTGCTGTCGAACCAAGTCCCGCAGGCTCCCCTCTTACCTGCTCCATGCCGCAGGACGTTTTGCAAAACGGTCCAATCTTCTCCCATCTCCGTGGGTAGCGTAGTAGACCTTCCGGCCCTGGGGTCCTATGAAGGTACCCACTGTCCTGGACCTATATAGCACCCTTGCAAACAGGAACTTATGGTCTTTACAAACTCCAAGTCCCGGGCCCAGGGTCCAGCCCTCCAAAGAGGAGCATTATAGGCAAAACCCCACGGTTTGGGGCCCGGGTACTGTCCACTTTGGCACTGAGGCTCCTTGGACAGATCCGGTTAGCCCGCCCTTAATCCCAAGGATGTGGAGCAAAGCTATTCCGTGACCAACACCTAAGACACTGGCGAAAAAAACTGAGGGACTCCCTCTAGGGGAGGGGGTTATATAGGGAGGGACTTCCTGTTTGTTTGAGATTGCCAGTGTCCACACCTGAAGGTACTCCATATAACCCATATAGTAATGAATATGCCGCTCTGTGTCCCGTGATGTACGAGAAAGAAAGATGGCTTTTTTTCCATAGTGGATCTTACTGCATGGGGCAATGGAACTGATGCTCAGACTGTGCATCAGTCTTCAGCATCTTCACTCCAGAGGTTGAGCTAGGATATGTTTTCCTGCTTTCATAGAAAGAATCAAAACCAAGGTTGTAACTATAGCTATTTGGCGCACAGAGCTATTTTTCATCAATATTGTTTATGCAGGTACAACAGCATTTATTTAAAATGAAAGTACTCTATATAGTTTGAAAAATTGCATTTCCTGTGTAAACAATTAGCATGTTGTATCATTAGGGGAATTGCATTTGAGATTAGAGAAGCAGAGGCCCCTTAAGAGTTTTGCTATGGGGTCATGTGCACATTTATAAGTAAAGCTGCTTTATATATACTGTAAATATATAACATCACAGTCCTCCTAATCAGGTTTCTGACCCAGTCAGCAGCGACAGGAAGTACCTGTCTGTAACTGATACCCGTAAGTTATATTTGAGATTTAAAATCTCTCAGGCCGCGTACACACGATCGGATATGTCCGCTGAAACTGGTCCGCCAACCAGTTTGAGCGGACATATCCGATCGTGTGTACTACCTAGCGGACAGGTTTTTCCAGCGGACAAATTTCAAAGCATGCTTTGAAATTTGTCCGCTGGAAACCTGTCCGTCGGACATGTCCGCTAGTTAGTACGCCTAAGCAGTGGACATAAATCTCCTGCATGCGTCAAATGGATTAGACGCATTCATGGATGGAAGTATTTTACTTCCTGGAGTGGTGACGTGGCGGCGTCAAGGTCACCACGTCACCGCGTCGTCAGTCCGAGGGGATTTTCGTCCGATGGTGTGTACACGCCATTGGACCAAAATCCGAGAAAACATGTCCGCTGGAAATGGTCCGTCGGACATGTTTGAGCGGACATGTCTCCTCGTCTGTACGCGGCCTCAGATTTGGGTTCATGAGAGTTCTTTGACCATAACACAATAACAAAAATGTATTGGTAAATAGTAAGGGAGTCTAAACGAATACACATCAATCTATCTATAGCCTATACAATGGAAGAAAATCTTAGGCTAAATTAACAGAATACAGTAAATAATACTCAAAACATTAATCTAGACAGTACAAGGAAGATTTCCCATAGTTAGCATTACCATGCTACTGTCCACCAAGGTTCCATTCTGGTGGCTACTCTACCATAGAGAGTGTGCTCTCCCCCCTCATCTAGTCTGTGTATATCATTACAGGCTGATGCCTCATTGGTTGGCATGGTGTTGCTCTGATTTGTGGGCCTCCCTATTCCTGGTTAAGGAATGGCTGCATCTCCAATCCCTATACTTTGTAGAACAAAGAGGTTTGGGTCCCGTTGTTTAGATACACAAGATTAGGCACCAAATCGACTGTATAACAGGGCCTTCTGGGAAGCTACAGTGCAGAAAATAAGTATTTGAACACCCTGCTATTTTGCAAGTTCTCCCACTTGGAAATCATGGAGGGGTCTGAAATTGTCATCGTAGGTGCATGTCCACTGTGAGAGACATAATCCAAATTTTTTTTCCAGAAATCACAATTTATGATTTTTTAACTATTTATTTGTATGATACAGCTGCAAAGAAGTATTTGAACACCTGTCTATCAGCTAGAATTCTGACCCTCAAAGACCTGTTAGTCTGCCTTTAAAATGTCCACCTCCACTCCATTTATTATCCTAAATTAGATGCACCTGTTTGAGGTCATTAGCTGCATAAAGACACCTGTCCACCCCATACAATCAGTAAGAATCCAACGACTAACATGGCCAAGACCAAAGAGCTGTCCAAAGACACTAGAGACAAAATCGTACACCTCCACAAGGCTGGAAAGGGCTACGGGGAAATTGCCAAGCAGCTTGGTGAAAAAAGGTCCACTGTTGGAGCAATCATTAGAAAATGGAAGAAGCTAAACATGACTGTCAATCTCCCTCAGACTGGGGCTCCATGCAAAATCTCACCTCGTGGGGTCTCAATGATCCTAAGAAAGGTGATAAATCAGCCCAGGACTACACGGGAGGAGCTGGTCAATGACCTGAAAAGAGCTGGGACCACTGTTTCCAAGGTTACTGTTGGTAATACACTAAGACGTCATGGTTTGAAATCATGCATGGCACGGAAGGTTCCCCTGCTTAAACCAGCACATGTCAAGGCCCGTCTTAAGTTTGCCAATGACCATTTGGATGATCCAGAGGAGTCATGGGAGAAAGTCACGTGGTCAGATGAGACCAAAATAGAACTTTTTGGTCATAATTCCACTAACCGTGTTTGGAGGAAGAAGAATGATGAGTACCATCCCAAGAACACCATCCCTACTGTGAAGCATGGGGGTGGTAGCATCATGCTTTGGGGGTGTTTTCCTGCACATGGGACAGGGCGACTGCACTGTATTAAGGAGAGGATGCCCGGGGCCATGTATTGCGAGATTTTGGGCAACAACCTCCTTCCCTCAGTTAGAGCTTTGAAGATGGGTCGAGGCTGGGTCTTCCAACATGACAATGACCCGAAGCACACAGCCAGGATAACCAAGGAGTGGCTCTGTAAGAAGCATATCAAAGTTCTGGCGTGGCCTAGCCAGTCTCCAGACCTAAACCCAATAGAGAATCTTTGGAGGGAGCTCAAACTCCGTGTTTCTCAGCGACAGCCCAGAAACCTGACTGATCTAGAGAAGTTCTGTGTGGAGGAGTGGGCCAAAATCCCTCCTCCAGTGTGTGCAAACCTGGTGAAAAACGACAAGAAACGTTTGACCTCTGTAATTGCAAACAAAAGCTACTGTACCAAATATTAACATTGATTTTCTCAGGTGTTCAAATACTTCTTTGCAGCTGTATCATACAAATAAATAGTTAAAAAAATCATACATTGTGATTTCTGGAATTTTTTTTTTTTGATTATGTCTCTCACAGTGGACATGCATCTACGATAACAATTTCAGACACCTCCATGATTTCCAAGTGGGAGAACTTGCAAAATAGCAGGGTGTTCAAATACTTATTTTCTGCACTGTATGTTACACACCTACATAGATACAAATCTAAATTAAATATATTCATAATTACAATTATTTGATAGCTATTAATGGAGGTTTCTTATAAACTCATAAGACAACAGTAACCAACTATTAATACGCAAAAGCTATTTACAAATACACAGTAGAGAGCAGCAGATCAATATAGGACTTTCAAAGTTTTGTGCTTAAAGGAGTTGTAAATGAAAATAAAAATTTGACTGAAATGACTGTTTGACTGTTTACAGGGTATAGCGACATAATAGTTAACTGATTCCTTTTTAAAAACGATTAAAAATAGATAAAATTCAATCATATAATGTATCTGTAGTTTCTAGTTTTGTTTTTGCATGTTGTTTCCTTCCTCTGTGCCTTACATACCTGCCTTGCCTTAATACAGAGCCAATGGGCAGTGATTGTTTGGAAAACGAAACTAGAAACTAGACACACAGTAATCACACCTCCTTGAAGTTAGTGACCACAGAGAGAAAGCTCCCAGCACTGTGGTCATCAGGAAACAGACAACCAGGAAGTATGGAGATCAGAGAAGAATTACAGCAACTTGAGAGCAAAAACGAACAATGAGGACATGAAAACAGCACTGCATTAACCACTTAAGCTCCGAACCAATATGCTGCTAAATGCCCAGAGGCGTTTTTACAATTCGGCACTGCGTCACTTTAACAGACAATTGCGCGGTCGTGCGACGTGGCTCCCAAACAAAATTTGCATCCCTTTCTTCCCACAAATAGAGATTTCTTTTGATGGTGTTTGATTGCCTCTGAGATTTTTATTTTTTGCGCTATAAACAAAAATAGAGCGACATTTTTGAAAAAAAATCAATGTTATTTACTTTTTGTTATAAGAAAAATCGAATAAACAAAATTTTAGTCAAACATTTAGGCCAAAATGTATTCAGCCACATGTCTTTAGTAAAAAAAAAATCGCAATATAAAAAAAATAGCTACCTAGCGGCAACAGTGACACTAATACAGCGATCAGAAAACCTATCGCTTAGTGACACTGGCAATAGGGGGTGAAAGGGTTAACTAGGGTGGTGATCAAGGGGTTAAAACTTTAATTAGGGGGCACTGATCTAGTGTGAAACGCGTCGGCTGCTCCTTGTTTCACTGCTGTGACCCATCTTTTGTACAAGCTGATCCATTAATAAAAGACCACCACATCAGGTTTTGGAGTGCGGCTATGCATCAATTCTTTCTTCATTCGGGTATGGGGCTACCCTGGACCTAACACTAACTGCCTGTCACACTAACTGCCACACGGACACTAAATGCAGTGATCAGTTAATATATGATCACTGCAATCAGTGACACTGTGACATGGGGACTGGGGGGGGTGATCGGAAGGGGTTAAGTGTGCCTATGTGTGTGGTGTCAGTGTTGTGTTGGTGCGACTTACTATGTGATGTCTTCTCTCCTCTCGTCGGATTGAAAATACTGCCGAGAGGAGAGCTGACATCACTTCCTCTGCCAGTGTTTACATTACACAGGTAGAGGAAGTGCAGGGCGGAGGCTCGGCGGATTGGCTGGAAGCGATCACGAGGGGGCAAATAAAAACGAACAGCCACCGTCTCATTCCGGATCGCTCCCAGAGGTAAGACGCCCGCCGCATGTAGCGGGGGGTCCCGATCGGACCCCCGACCCGCAAGGAGGCAGGGCTGTACATGTACGCCTATCTGCCTGTACGTGCCATTCTGTGGACGTACATATACATGCGGCGGGCGCTAAGCGGTTAAGGTAAAGGAAGCTATTAAGATTTAAACAAAATCCTTTACAAACCCTTTAAGTACACTAATCCCTGTACAAGACAATAGTTCCGGATTCAGTAGATGTGTAAGCTCTATAATATATACACTATATTGTCGAAAGAATTGGGACGCCTGTCTTTACACGCACATGAATTTTAATAGTATCCCAGTCTTACTCTGTAGGGTTCAATATTGAGTTGACCCACCCTTTGCAGCTATAACAGCTTCAACTCGTCTGGGAAGGCTGTCCAAGTCATGTGTGTGTAAATGCAGGCATCCCAATACTTTTGACAATATAGTGTATGTGAATGCTTTCTGCTTCTGCACTGACATCAAATCTTCCAACAGAGAAAAACCTTAATTGACTGTACTTTACTGTACTTTAATGAAGCTCTTACCAGCAAATTCAGCCCAACCCATCTTGTGTCTACAAACACACAAAAATCTGTACTTGACAAAATAAGCAACCCAGGTATTAAACAATTACTATTCTAACATCATTATTAATATTAAATTATTATAGGACTAAATAATTTCTGAAGAATGCTGAGCCAGCCTGTGGAGCTGTACATATCCAGTTTAAATAATGACTGTTTAGCTTATGCTATTGCATTGTAACAAGGTATAGGTAACTATTTATTTTTCAACTCAAAAACAATGTTCTAACATTATAACAGTTGAATTTCGTTTCTACCAACACAATGCATGCAGAGATGTGTCCTTTTAGTAAGCACTACAATATAATACATACATTTAAGTGATAAACTCAGTTGGCCCTTTAGGCTGTCACATTCTGATTTGAATTTCAATATTACTCAATAAAGAATGGGTCAGCATGGGTTGATATTGTATGCTGTTTTCTTTATGTAATTTCCTGTGCCAGACAAGAACAAGAATAAAGTGTATTTTAGTAAAAAGTGATCATCAATCACCTAAGTCCAAGATGAGCCTACATTAAGTGAAGCAGAATGCTGCAATTTGTTTTTCTTGTAGAAAAAATAAAATAAAAAATCTGACAGTAGTCACAAAACATTCATGTAATTCCCATCACAAACCAATTATACTGTGTATTAGTCCAGTGTGCACATGCAAATAGGTGAAAATTGTTGGGTCTGCGTTGACACTGGGTTACATCCAGAATCTCTAGTGTGATTGACCAGAGACTCGCTCACCTGGAACAGCTTTTTTTTGTTTCATGTGATTGTAATTACTTTTTTTTCCTTTCAATAATTGTTATAAATTTTTCAAGGGTATACAAGTACAATATGAACATTGTACGTTGTGCAACGACGTCTTGGAATGACAGCATATAACAAAGAAAACAGATCGATATCTATCAAACTATAGATACTCACTTTAGCTTGAACATACGAAGACTGTGGCCTCCACTCCTGCCCGGTCACCACAATCAGGCTTTGTTTGTGACCCAGGAAGGGGGGAAAGCCACCAGTGAAAGGTGTGTAGAGGGGATAAACCCCTCAAGGTTTATAACAAAGAATAACAAGTTCATAGACACTATGGTCGGTTGGTGATCACATTGTTTGGTCAAGAAAGTTCTAAACAGTATTCTATACTTTATAGCACATCACAGCTCTAGAACAGTTTACCCAGGGACTCCAGGCTAATCGGTTCTTTGTGGCATGGCCATTATTAGCTGCCATTATTTGTTTCGTAGCTGAAGTGATTGTAATTACTTGAACACATCAGTCACATCAAAAGTGTGATGGTGCTCCAGGCTGGCACAATGTCGTTTACAGGACATTTGGTGTCATTCAACTTGGAAGCAGCAGGGTAGGCTATTCATAAAAAATAAGTCAGAATGTTTTTTTTGTATGGCTAATCAATTATTTTCTTCCATATATATATATGGACACGTTTACATTTATTGTGTCTCCTTTAACTGTCATTCACACATGCATAGGTGTATGTATTTCTGCCATTAGATGTTCACATGCCCTCTGCATTGATCTACCCATCCATGTCCATAGCTCCCTTGTCCCTAGTCTCATATTCTGAGCAAGTAATGTAAAAAACTGCAATTGATAATGTTTTACAAGTGTTGGTTCTTGTTTATTACACATTGTTTATTAAAGTGGTATACAAATGTTCATAGACATGTAGATATGTAATTCCTTCACATATTTTCCTTAAATATGTAACATAGAAAATTAATATGATATTGATTAATGTAAAATTTTCCATGTGCACTTTGACTTAATTCCCATGTGTGATTTTATTTGCAAAGTATTGTAAAATTGAAAAGCCTAAATGCACTTTTGTTTGGTTGGGCTCATGCTGAAATCCATATTAATTAGACTTTCAATAGAACACACTGGGCGTGAATAAAAAAATGCACTTTTGATGTAACACTTATGATACAAACCAGTTTAATATTCAGTGTGCTTCATGGGCGCATAAATGTCAGGGAATTGTTTGCCAATATTTCAGCAAAAGTGAAGATTTCTATATTACCTAGGTTTGATGATTTTATAAAACTATCGTGGAGCGATGACTTGTTTTCTCACCCAAACATTTGTGAGGGGTTCCAGAGTTTGTGTCTGATATGAGGAATACAAACTTTTTTTCCCCAGTTCCCCAACAAGTTCTAAAATGGGTCAAGTAGCTGGAGACTTTGTAGAGCCTTGGGTAGGATAAAACCAGATCTCATTAAAGAAGAATGCTCACAAAAAAATAATATTACAATTTGTATTTAACTCCCCAAAGGGCCAAGTGCATATAGCACTTGGCTGTGTTTTGATCAGTAGCCCAGATGTCCCCTAAACACATTTGTATATGGTGTGCGAAGCTCCATCCTATTGTGAAGCCCAAAATATGGACATTGATAGGTGTGCAGAGCCTATTGCACTAGGGTGTGCACTCAAACACACAGTACCGATCACTCACTGTATTAATTCAGAAAGGGAAGTGACCAGTAAATTACATATTTATAGGCCCTGTCCCCCACTCATTCTAAAACATCCCCCTGTGTGTACATCAGCAGCTGATGGGAGAGAATTGGAAGGAAGCCGACAGCACAGCGGGGCAGGGGGGAGCCAGTGCAGTAGGGGAAATCTGCGCTGCACGGGGTGATTAGGATGTGTGTGCATGCTTATGTGGACATTCCTGTGGTGGTAGGTACAGCCAGAACAGAGCCCCAGCTCTGTCTCTAAGCTATATGATTTTGCACTATTATGAATGAACAATTATTTTTCTGCGGTTCCTTTTACACATACACAGCCTCACTGCACACAAGAACACATCCATGGCCAGTTGAAGACACTGAACCAGGAAACTAGCCTTTTCAAACTGACGTTAGTAAACAAAATTGAACACAACATTCTATAAATTCTTGAAAAAACAGCAATAATAAAGAGTAGGATTTCTGCACATAGGACTAAAGATATAGATATATTTCCACTTATACATTTCAAGAGTTCAAAACTTTTCTTCATAATGCATAGGCAAAAATGATCATATCATTTCGGCTTGAACATGATGACATGGAGAAGCTTCTAGACTATGCTGATCTCTCAAAACCATTATCCCAAATTTATCGAGAACTTCTTTCATCCATCCAGGTTGGACTGGATGGTCTGCGTGGTCTGTGGCAGGTGGAGGTGCAGGCACTGGGCAGTGAAGACTGGGAAGATATGTGGGACTATCCACTCCAGCTGCTGGTTGCTACCAGGGACTAACAGATCCAATTAAAAATCCTACTCAGGATCTACTACATGCCTCAACATCTCCATTGCATATACCAAGCCTTGTCGGACAGCTGCTAGAGATGCTCTTGTACTCCCGCAGGCTTCATATATATATATTCTGGGATTGCCCACAGATTCAAGGCTATTGGTGGGAGGTAATTCAATGTATTCTTAGTTTAACCCCCATTCCTATTCCCTTGACAATTAGTGTCTGCATTCTTAGCCTGGTGGAACAACTAGCGTTTGCCAAAGCAACATGCACCCTAATAGGTGTCCTTCTTTTTTATGCAAGAAAAGCCATAGTATTAAAGTTGAAGTCAACCACTCCCCCCCACCCTGTCCTCATGGAAGCAATTAGTTAACCCAATTATACCCCTCTATAAAGGAACATATCTGACCTGAGGATGCCCCCCAAGAATATGAAAAATTCTGGCATTTGTGGACAGACTCAGAGTCCACAGCAGGTGATCTGCCCTCAAACCCACGGTATCTACCTGATATGCTAAGAGCTGAGGTCTGTACTCCAGATAGATAAACGGAGGTGTAAACCTAGAAACCAAAATAGCCACATCTATCCTTAAGACCGCATACACACGATCGGTCCAACCCGATGAGAATGGTCCGACGGACCGTTTTCATCGGTTCACAGACTGATGGTCTGATGGTCTGATGTGCGTACACACCATCAGTTCAAAAATCGATCGTGTCAGTACGCGGTGACGTAAAACACAACGATGTGCTGAAAAAAATTAAGTTCAATGCTTCCAAGCATGCGTCGACTTGATTCTGAGCATGCACGGGTTTTTGGACCGATGCTTCTGCGTACTAACCATCGGTTTGGACCGATGGTCAGGCATCCATCGGTCCGATTTAAAAGCAAGTTTTAAAACTTTGGTAGGACGGACGACGGACCGATGGGCCGTACACACGGTCGGTTAACTTAAGTCCATTTTCATCGGTTTGGACCGATCGTGTGTACACAGCCTAAGTGTCCCTGTAGCGTCCAATGCAGACAACTAGGAAAGAGATGAGGTCCTCCAAGAAACAATATTTCCTATCATAATCATGTGTAACCTGAGAGGTGACTATGTTGTGTTTAGTAAGACGTCTAGTTTGAAGGTATAATGTTAGTTGTATCTTGTTATGCACACGGTTGCATGCAGAGGTTGGCCGGAGAATTTATAAAATAATAATGATAAAAAAAAAAAGAATGATCATGTCATCATTAGCTGCCACACATGAAACCATGAAACGTTATGCTATATAGCTTGATAAGAAGTTAGAGCAATGACTGTGAAGCTTTTAATGCACACTGATGAAAATTATGCTTGCTTAAGGTACTTTTTTTTTCATTTACATCTAGCTCTTGCAGTCATTAAAAGCTCTGCTACTAATAAATGTCTTTGGATTGTAATGAGGGTGTTGTTGGAACTATTGGATGGCATTTGCTGATGATTAGAACTACTGTAAGAGATGTTAGTTGTTTTGGCAGCAATTAGATCCATAGAAATACAAGTACTCTATGCGAATTTCAAACTCCTCAAGCTAAAAGATTGATGTAACTCAGAGGTGAGAAAGTGTGAATAAAATGTATAAAATTGCTAGCTGAGACCTTTGCTATAAACTTGGTTACATAAATTACTGTAAGAATCTCCTTCCTATCCCATGGGTGAATTTTCTAATGCACATTGAGACAATGGAAGTTGTTTACAGTTTGAAAATGGAAGCTAAAATGTATTATTTTATGTGCTTCTGAGCAAAATGCATATACTGCATTTAAGAAGATCTCTTGTGAGGTTGTATTGGGTTTCTGGATGATCATCTGTCAAACGTCTTGGAGAAATAGTTAAGGTCTTTCATACCTTACAGAACTAGATTGTTTACAGTTAGCCTCATCCTTATGTAGTATGTAGTGCCTGCCACATGTATGCAACTAAAGCCAACTTCATTTGTTAACCTCAGGACGTTTTTTAAGACTTTGAATCCGAATGTACAGTAGTCAGCATCAATGACAGTGAGGTTACCACTTCTGGAGCAGTAGGATGGTGATTTTACCAAAGTCAGTCTTAAAGTGGATGTAAACCCTCCATACACCCAGTGAAGTGAACAGCCTCAGATGATACACAGAGATTAACTAAATCTCCCTACATTTTTACATGTATATCTGCTGTATTCACAGTTATAATAATGTTTAGAAAGTTCAGATCGTGTGATGTCTGGGCATACAGCCAAGATAGCTAACATTTCTGATTGGAGGAAAGGAACACACCCCCTCTCATCATAGGCAGAGACTCTCAGAGCTGTTCTGTAATAGGACCTGCTCTCTGCTACTGTATTTTAGCAACCTCCTCCGACCAAAGTATTCGGGCTGCTTTTGTCTAAAAAATCTGAGAATTTGTCAGGAGTTCTAAGGCTAATAACAGAGGAACCGTTCAGAAGAGAGCTATAAGACTTAGCTCATTGAAAAGACATAACAAAACACTGCAGATATATGTGCCCAGCTCAAATTTCAAGAATCAGGTTTACATCCACTTTAAGTGAACACAGGAAGCCAGAACCTTACTGTGCACCTCCTTGGGAGTAGGAGCGTGAAGATGGATAACATTTTTCTAGAGCACCCAGTGGGGTTGATTTACTAAAACTGGAGTGTGCAAAACATGGTGCAGCTGTGAATTGTAGCCAATCAGGTTCTAACTTCAGCTTGTTCAATTAAAGTGTTACTAAACCCAGGCCACTGTATTTACTATATCTGGTCTCCCACAGTACACATAACATGGAAATACAAATATTTTTGTAAATATAAACAGCTAAATACCTTTTCACATTAGTAGTATATAGCAGTCTTGTGATTTCTATCAGCTCCTGGTGAAGCTTGTAGGGGGAGCTGTACTATGAGGCTGCAGGGCTCCTGACCCTCTGCCTGGACAGAGCTGACTGACCCTGTGCTGATCACATGCACTCCCCCCCCAAAAAAAACCTCTCTAGCAATACACACTTAACTGAGCATGCATAGCCTGACTCCAGTGCCCAATGCTCTGTGCACTGTTGGATGGTAAGATAATGATCAGCTCCCTTTGTGAAAATCATTTAGATTCTAAACACGATCGGTTTGTCTGATGAAAACAGACCAATGACAAACCGATCATGTGTGGGCCACATCAGTTTGTTTTCCATTGGTGGAAAAAAATAGAACATGTTTTAAATTTTTCCTATGGATAAAAAAAACTATAGAAAAAAAAACGATCGTCTGTGTGGAATTCCATCGGTCAAAAATCCACGCATGCTCAGAATCAAGTCGACGCAGGCTCAGAAGCATTAAACTTCATTTTTTCAGCACGTTGTAGTGTTTTACGTCACCTCGTTTTGGTACGGTCAGATTTTTGACTAATGGTGTGTAGGCAAGACTGATGAAAGTCAGCTTCATCGGATATCCGAAGAAAAAATCCATTGGACTAGATTCCAACAGATATCTGATCGTGTGTATGAGGCTTTACGTGTTCTTTTTGCCTTATTTATATTGGCATCAAAAATGCAATTCATTATATAAAAAGTATATCGCTATTTCCTTTTAGTAAAATACATACCAAATATATATTGTTTACAGTAACCCTTTAGCAAACCTGGGCAATTTCTTAATAAATGCACAAGTAAACAGTACAGTAATAACTACATGCCAAAGTTATCAGTATATCCAATTTTGGTTACCAATACAATATGTATTTTTAAAACATTTAAGACAACAGCACACTGAAAATGCAAACTAAATGGAACAATTAGGCTAGATTACCGGCCTACCTAGATGTCCAGCTGCTGCAGCCAAGTGCTGATACTGCTACTAAATACTGACAGCTCCCCACCACCTGCCAGCTTGTTTCAAATTGTAAAAAAGCTAGCTGGAATCCAAAGCAATGTCATTGACCACATATGATTATGGCAGTATATGAGCTAGGATGTTAGCTAGCTTCCTCAATTGTTTCTTGACATTCAGCAGCTGGCCAAGGAACTGACATTTATGAGTATTGCTAGGAGAGGATTGCCTTGGTGTGGGCCATCATATCCCTGTGTCGTCATTCATTGTGATTGATGGTGGATTCACATCAGTGAATAGCATAATTGATGTGTGATTTACATCATGGGAAATGTTTTTTTCTTTTTACTTTTTTTTTTTTTGTGAACAATATACCCCATATTCATTTATGCAGATGAGGTCAGATATTTGGGGAAACGTATTTAAACTGCTTCCCGACCAGCCGCCGCAGTTATACGGTGGCAGGTTGGCTCTCCTGGGCAAGAGCCCGTAGCTCTGTGCCCCCGCTCGCCTCCGAGTCCCACGCGCATGCCCGGCGGGCACGATCGCCGCCGGGCACACGCGATCGCTCGTTACAGAGCGGGGACCGGGAGCTATGTGTGTAAACACAAAGCTCCCGGTCCTGTCAGCGGGGGAAATGCTGATCTTCTGTTCATACAATGTATCAACAGAAGATCAGTGATTTCCCCTAGTGAGTCCACCCCCCCATACAGTTAGAACACACCCAGGACCACACTTAACCCCTTCCCCGCCCCCTAGTGTTAACCCCTTCACTGCCAGTGGCATTTTTATAGTAATCCAATGCATTTTTATAGCATTGATCGCTAAAAAAATGCCTTTGGTCTCAAAAATTTGTCAAAAGTGTCCGAAGTGTCCGCCATAAGATCGCAGTACTGAAAGAAACGCTGATCGCCGCCATTACTAGTAAAAAAAAACGAAATAATAAAAAATGCAATAAAACTACCCCCTATTTTGTAAACGCTATAACTTTTGCGCAAACAAATCAATAAACGCTAATTGCGTTTTTTTTACGAAAAATATGTAGAAGAATACGTATCGGCCTAAACTGAGGAAAAAAACATTTTTTATATATTTTTGGGGATATTTATTACAGAAAAAAGTAAAAAATATTGCATTTTTTTCAAAATAGTCGCTCTATTTTGGTTTATAGCGCAAAAAATAAAAACCGCAGAGATGATCAAATAGCACCAAAAGAAAGCTCTATTTGTGGGAAAAAAAGGACGCCAATTTTGTTTGGGAGCCATGTCACACGACCGCGCAATTGTCAGTTAAAATGACGCAGTGCCGAATCGCAAAAAGTGCTCTGGTCATTGGGCAGCAAAATGGTCCGGGGGTTAAGTGGTTAAAGGGGGCTTCCAAATTTTTATAAGTACCCACCACAGACCCAAAAAAGCCCATCGCCCCAGTGATGTGGGGATGAGGACCTTGGGGATTTACATAGGAACAAGCGGCCATGTGGGGCAGTAGCATATGAGGCCACTTGCAAATACACTGTTAATTTGCCCTGAAAGCCCCTAAATTCTGATTGTACAAAGGAGAAGATAAACACAGATGAGATCTCCAGATACTCATACTGTACATTCATTTAGATCATTTTGTAATCTGCCAATACGAGCACACATGTGTTGCTTATGTCCTTGTTGTAATCTGATGAGAAGAAATGCTCAGTTTGTGTTAACTAAGCCTAATGTTTTATGTTCACCCCCCCCCCAAAAAAAGTTTAGGAATGACATGTACACTGACTTTTGTAACATTTGTTAAATATTTCAGTAATTCAACATATTTCTTCTTTAAAATTATGTACTTGTTATTTTTGCTAAATACAGGGATGTCATGTGTGAAATTAAAAACAGAGACTTCAGCCATCTTGTGTAGAGAACAATAGCTTACGGCTAATAAAAACACATACAGAAGCACAATTCCTTCTTAGTAAATGCTGCAAGCAAGAAAGAAAATGTAATAAAAATAAATGTAAATGTGAGACAGAAATATAAGTTTATTTTATACTGAGATCTTAAAACTTGCTTTTACATAGCATACTTCACAATGTACATACATTACCTCTGCTAGATCATTTACTTGTGGACCATTTTAATAGTACAAAGAGCAATGATGGTAAGAAAGCAAATGTGTTAGTATTTTTTGTTGAAATTATTATCCCTGCCTGAGTTCTCCAATACTGATTATAGAACTATAAATAGATTAGCAACATAGGGCGCACTAGCCCAGCGAATTACCTTTCCAACAATTGATTGTTAAAAATATATATAGATATACAGTATACTCAAACAATGACATGAATCAAGCAAAACACAGTCTGTGAGGTACTCTACCCAGCATGGTCTGCTACACAAGTCCCAAAAGTGAGATGAAAGTCCAAAAAAAGGATACGTTTCAAGGGGAGTCCCCTCTTTCTGAGAGCTGCTGCAGACCATGCTGGGTAGAGTACCTTATGGACTATTGTTTTACTGCATGTCATTGTTTGTAAATATTTATCTATATATATTTTTTAACAATAAATTGTTGCAAAGGTAATGCGCTAGGCTGGTGCACCCTCTGTTCCTTATCTTTTTAGCATTACATTTGGGTTTCCCTGGCCTGTTGTGAGTAGCAGCACAGTCAATATGGAAGTTAAACCAGGAAAATGTATGTGTGCCGCTCAGGCTCGATAGGGAGGGGTATATAGGTAGTGCATCTGCATCTGCTGCTAGAGTGCTGACAGGGGATGGAGCCCATCCTGGCTCCTACAAGAGTTCAAGGAAAGAAGAGAAACCCCTGGAAGTCACACATCTATGATGCTTTACAGAGATGAATAGAGTGACAACCTCAGCCTGGACTCCGACCAGGCCACGCCCCCAAAACGTTTCACTCCACCCCCTGGAGCTTAGTAAGAAGAAAGAGACGCCACTCAAGACAGGAGCTCCCCAGTGGTAGTTACGATCCAAAAACCCAGTGGGGTTTGTTATTGCACAAGGCAATAACAAAGAAAAGAAGGAGATGGACAGCCGCACTCCAACACGATACCAAAAATGTAAAAAATTGTGCCTTTAATTCCAGTAAAAAAATGACACTCCACAGCAATAAAAAAGCAAACAGTGGGGTAATATAGCTGACACGTTTCACATCAATAACTGATTCTTAGTCATAGCCAAATGACTAAGACTATGACTAAGCATCAGTTATTGATGTGAAATGCGTCAGCATTGTTACCCCACTGTTTGCTTTTTTATTGCTGTGGAGTGTCACTTTTTACTGGTATTAAAGGCACCATTTTTTAAATTTTTGGTATCGTGTTGGAGTGCGGCTGTCTATCTCCTTCTTTTCTTTGTTATTCCCTGGAGCTTAGTCATGGCGATCAAGTTAAACGGAAATTAAACCACTTGGAGATACACAACTGCATTTTCTCTCAAGCACGGGAGATTTGGTTTCCTTTTTCTGAATGATTATAGAACACCTCCCCATTATATTATGGAGGTGAGTAGAAGTGTCTAGAAGTTATTTTCTGTCTGTCCCACCAATATAGCTGTTCTTTAAACATAAGTTAAACCCCAAGCATTTTTAAGTTCATATGCAGTACAACAACTGGTACCAGAGGAGAAGAAGTTTGGTGACTGCTCACAAAAAAATATAAATACGTTGGCAAACAATGCTAGTGATTCACTCAGAATCTCATAGGGCCTCTAAGATGTGTATTGGATAAATCATGGTTGAAACATGTATTTAAAGTGTGCCTACTGGCATCCCATCCCTTCCATCCCAGTCTGGCACCACCCCATTAACCATTTACAGATTTAAACAAAAGGGCTCTTTTTTTTGCTAACCTATGCCCCTCACTGGCACTATTTCCATGACTGACTACTGGTTAATTTGGTTGATTACCTTATTTGTGACAGCATCACATTGTGCAGTCTTTAAGAGCCTGAGATTTGACCAAATATAGCAAATATTCACATAACATACAGTAATGCGGACCTCAAAGAAGGACCAAATATGGTAAGAACGAGCAAACAGGTAAAGAACATAGAATACTCTAGATCATGTCCTTTATTTGACCACAGATTTAGGTACACTGTAAGTAAATATGCTTTCAGTTTAGTGAGCTATCACTTCAGCACATATACATGTAGCTATTTACTTTATCAGTTTAACTTAGGGGTGTAGAAAAGAAAAAGGTGAAAAGAGAGCCTCACCTGCAGTAATTACTAGGGACCATGCAGCTTATAGATAAGGGAACTTTATTACACAAAAATATCAAATGGCAATACAAAAAACACCGGATAAAAATCCCATTACCAACACCACAGTACGAAAAATAATTAAAATAGACAATGTTTTTTACTGAGGTGCTGGTTATGGGATTTTTATCCCGTGTTTTTTGTATTACCATTTGATATTTTTGTGTAATAAAGTTCCCTTATCTATAAGCTGCATGGTCCCTAGTAATTACTGCAGGTGAGGCTCTCTTTTCACCTTTTTATTTTGTATGCTTGGCTGATTACCAGGATCGCACCTTATTGAGCTGAGTCAGCTATTTGAGGGACGCTGTGTGTGCTCTCATGCAGAGCCTTCCCAGCCTATACACCCCAGTGAGCTACTGGCTATCCCCCTGGTTTTCTTTCCCTAACTTAGGGGTGTCCATGACCATGAATCCTATGCTATAATAAAACAGACATACCATAATGAAGAATGCTTAGTCAGAACTTGAAATATGTTTTACTAAAGTAATTCACAGTGTAATAAGAACAGAGGCCCAGATTCACAGAGCGATTACGCCTGCGCAACAGGAGATGCGCGTGCGTAAGTCGAAATGTGCGCGTGCGTTTCGATGCGCGGCATCCCCAGAACGAGATACGCCAAAAATCTACTTTTATTTGTCCCGCGTAATTTCGTTAGACTGGCGCATCTGTCCGCGCAAAAGTGCGCTAGACACACCATTGATTTGCTAGTCAAATATGCTAATGAAGGACTTACGGGGATCCACAAAACAACGTTGGGGCAGCGCAGGTGACGCAGTGTGCGCAACAGCAAAATGTCCTGTCTAAAATTAGAGCATATAAAAGCTGGTCTAAAAAGAGAAAAAAAGTCTACTTGTTAGATAAAGCAACACTGTTAGTGAGGAGCTCAGCAGTCACACGTGTTGCACAACAATCTGTATGCCAACATGCCAGGGGCATCGTCGCACATAGCTATACTACTGACTTAAGATGAACAAAGAAGGATGAGGGCACGGAGGATGGCACGGGAGAGGATATACCGCACCCGCATAGACCTGTTTGGCATGAGTGATTCTGAGGTGTTTCGCATCTTCAGATTCACCCCTCATGCCATCCTGGAATTAACCACAACCTTGCAGGAGGACATCACCAGCCCAACACACCGCTCACATGCAGTGCAGCCACTGGTCAAGGTACTGGTGACACTCCATGTCCTTGCCAGTGGCTCTTTTCAGCGTACAAGTGGAGTGGTGGCTGGGATGTCACAATCCTCCATGAGCAGATGTGTGCACCAGGTTGTCCCTGCAATCCTCAGACGCATGGCCAACCAAATCATCAAACCCACCACTGAGGAGCTGCGACTGAAGGCAATGACAGATTTCTACAGAATTGCCAGATTCCCACGCACTGTGGGGGCCATTGATTGCACACATGTGGCACTCCAGCCCCCCCAGGACACAGAGCACATGTACCGCAATCGGAAGCATTGGCATTCCATTAATGTACAGGTGATAGTCGATGCCCAAGGCCTCATATGGCACGTCCGTGCCAAACACCCAGGGTCCAGCCATGACAGCTACATATACAATCAATGCCACATCCGAATGGAATTCGATCAGAACGTGTATGGGGACACCTGGCTGGTTGGTGAGTGACATGGGTGGCAGGCATGACTATCCCCTCCCATGATGCACATCACAAGGGGCACATGCATGACTAACATCCTCCTGTCTTTTCCCTTACAGGTGACTCTGCATATCCACTGGGACCCCATCTCATGACTCCTATCCGGAACCCCCAAACCCCAGGAGAGGAAAGATACAATCAAGCAGATGCCCAAACACGAGCAGTGGTGGAGAGCACCTTTGGCCTCCTGAAGTCACGTTTCCGATGCCTGGATAAGTCTGGGGGTACCCTCTTGTATTCCCCAAACTTTGTGTGCCAGATCATCGGTGCATGTTGCATGCTGCACAACTTCGCAGAAAGAAAGGGCCTGCAGATTGGCCTACGTGATGACCTGACCCCTGAACCAGACAATCCTCCCCTAACCGAGGCTACCCCGTCTTCTGAGGGAAGAGCAGCCAGGAGACAGCTCACATTGGGCATCTTTGCACGTTAAACATACACATTAATCATGGCACAATGAGAATGCATGCATGCACAACACTGTGGTCCCTAGCACACACACCCCACATCCACATCAAATTGGATTGGCACCAGTCCACCATGCAGGACTTGTGAGCAGCAACGCCACGCCAAGGCTCCAATTATGTCACTGTACATTCATACACCATTCACACGGACCTGGGGATCACTTCTCCCTGGTCCTGGGGAACCCTTCTCCACCAAAATTGAGGATGACACCCCTTTTCCGGCAGGAATGTCACCCCCACATTTACACAGCATTCACGACCCAAAAAAAAAAAATTACTGCAAAAGCAAAAAATTTCCAGCAAAAAATAAAAAAATAAAAAAATATAAAAATAAAAAAAAAGGGGAAAAACAAATTATTGCCCTTTGCGTGAGCCACGCCTGGGGCGCCCCCGGGCACGGCCCCAGCTTCTCAGGGGAGACTCATGGGGGAGGGGTAAAACCGGGGAAGGAGGAGCAGCCCCTGATCTCTGCCCACCTGGTGGCCTGCCCTCCAAGGCCACAGCTATTCTGTCCAGGGCAGCACCAAGTGTTGCCGTGTTGGCCTGGATAGCCAGGGTAAGGGCCCTCACATCCTGCCCAACGCCTGCTGATGTCGTCTGCAGTTCGTTTAGGCAGGTTGTGAAAGCCCGGGAGTGGGAGTCCAGGTTCCCCAGCGTATCCTTGATGGACGACAGGCTCTCCTCCATCCGCACCAATGTCTGGCTGACCTGTCCCAGATGGCGGGTCTGCAGGAACTGGTCCCTTCTCAGAGTGGCGGGCAGGAGATCGGCCACCCCCCTGGTGGTCTGGGATGACATCCTGCCTCCAGCTGATGCTTGTGGCCGGGGAGAAGGGGAGGCCCTTGTGAGGGGAGCCATGTTGGGGGAGGAGGGGGGGGCTCCCCCTTAGGGAGGCCTGCTTGCTGCCAGCCAGAGGGGAAGAGTCCTCAAAAACCAAACGTCCAGTGCCTGACATGGACTCCTCCTCCTCATGATTCTCCTCCTCCTCATGATTCTCCTGCTCCTCTTGAACCTCCTCCGCGGACTCCGGCCTTGTTGGGGGGGCCTCATTAGGCTGCTGTCCTGGGGTTGGTGCGGTCAGGCCAGATGGCCCTGCACCCTCCTGCACATCTGTGGATGACACAAAACATTCACAGGTTGGAGGATCCACACACTTGCCACATATTCCCTTTCACCCCCTCCCCCACACATGCTACACACCTGATATTAACAAAAAAAACTTACCTGGCACCACGGGCTCCGGACTTGATTCAAAGCCGGGCAGGCCCTCAACTTCATGCCGATGAAAGGTCAGGGCCACCGCACGCTCCTCCGCTGTCAGCCTAATACGGCATGGTGGGCCCCCTCCTGTGCCCCTGGCATGGGCATGCATTCTGGCCAGCTTCTGTTTGACCAGACACCGGAGGTCATTGATTTTTTTGTCAATCCCAGACCGGGTCCGTGTCTCCCCCTGTCCCGCTGAATTGACCTGCTCAGTGATCCTATCCAAAATCTCCCTCCTCCTGGCCGGGGTGGTGTTGGCACTCTCTGGGCCATGGAGGTAACGCCCATACTCGCTAATGGCCCGGGCAAGAATTTGTTTTTCCCCAACTGTAAAATTCAGCTTTCGTTTTCTCTCTGTCATCCTTCCAAAAAAACTCACTCCCAGTCAACAAAATTCACTCACACAAACAAGCCCAACC
Organism: Rana kukunoris; assembly: GCA_029574335.1. Lineage (NCBI taxonomy): Eukaryota > Metazoa > Chordata > Amphibia > Anura > Ranidae > Rana > Rana kukunoris. Next base: position 590,558,993 of record CM056049.1, read on the forward strand.
AATCAAGCAAAAACACACACAAAGAGAGAAAACTACTCAGCAATAAACAGTCACAAAAAAACAAAACAAAAATACAGCAGGAAAACAAACAAACACAAATATATCAATCAAACAAACAGTCTCTCAAACGCAAGTGCGTTTGTGTGTGTCTATTTATGCTGTTTGCGTAGTTCACAACGTTGCCCTAGTCCATTTCCAATTTCACTGATTGCGCCGCTCCCGAGTTGTGAGCATGTGCACAGCGGAGCTGACATGGTATGCTTCAAGCGCGCATGCGCGAGCCGGCCGGCCCTTCATTTGCATGGGGTCACGGCTCATTTCAATGTAACACGCCCACGTCCTTCCCAATTTGTATTACTCCTCCTTATGCCTCTGAAAAAACGTTACGCATGCGCAATTTCCTGCGCAAAAGCTACGAGAATAGGGTGATTACGCGGCAAAATTGCGCAAGTCTAACGTAAAGGCGGTGCGCTACGCCGGTCCAATAATGCGCAGATGTACCTGAATTTGGCCCAGAGACTCTATCACATGTTAAGCAAAATGAGGTGTACAGGGTGCAGTGGTCAGACATATGTAATGGTGTCCTTTGCATTATTGGTCAGCAGGTGCATGTAAACATTGAGAGTGCACCTTGAAGAAATTGAGAAGAAAAATGCAATATGCTAAGTGGGCTTCTATGCATGTGGTAAATGCAAACCATGTAGAACCTCTAATGCCACATACACACGATCGGTTAAACCGATGAGAATGGTCTGATGGACCGTTTTCATTGGTCCAAACCGATCGTGTGTGGGCGCCATCGGTTATCTATCCATCGGTTTAAAAAAATGCCAACTTGTTTTAAATTTAACCGATGGATACCTAACAGATAGCAAAAAAAACGATCGTTTGTAGGCACGAACATCGGTTAAAAATCCACGCATGCTCAGAATCAAGTCGGCGCATGCTTGGAAGCATTGAACTTCATTTTTTTCAGCACGTCATTGTGTTTTACGTCACCGCATTCTGACACAATCGTTTTTTTAACTGATGGTGTGTAGGCGCGACGGACCATCAGTCAGCTTCATTGGTTAATCGATGAAAATGGTCCATCAGACGTTCTCATCAGATGGACCGATTGTGTGTACACGGCATTAGTGTAATGTGAAAAAAATAGTTTAAAGCCTTGACCACAGGGAAGACCCATGTGATCAGAGACTTCATCACCTGCTCCACCAAAGGGGTCGCCTACATTTTGAAGTGTTATTGTGGCAAGAAATATGTAGGATGTACCTCCAGGGAGTTGATGGTGAGAGTGAGCTCAGCTTATGGGCTAGTATGTTCACAATACAAGCAATATATTTTCCTGTGTCTGGTGTCCTTCAGTTGGTGAGGGGCACTCAGAGTAAGTCGATTTACACAATGTCAGCTAGTTTTTAGATTTACATTATAGTGACTGGAATGAATTAGCCTGTAAGGGCAGAAGAATACATGAGGAAGAAATAGAGTACAGTTCGGAATGACACTTTTGGTTTTGAATCGTGTCCACAATGTCACTTCCGGCCTCGTCACTTCCGGTTTTTCCAGCCCTGAGTGTTAGGTTTACACCTAGGATATGTCACTTCCTGTTTAACAAAAGACCTCCTCTGTAACTCTAACCTGGTAACCGTGAAAAAACCTTAAAGCGTCGCCTATGGAGAATTTTAGGTAACGTAGTTTGTCGCCTTTCCACGAGTGTGTGAAGTTTCAAAGCATGACATGTTAGGTATCTATTTACTCGGGGTAACATCATATTTAACACTATAAAATGGGCTAACTGTTTAGGTTTTTTTAATTCGTGAAAGTGTTTTTTTTTTCTCCAAAAAAGTGTGTTTGAAAGACCCACTGCACAAACACCATGTGACATAGAATTTTGCAACAATCACCATTTTTTTCTCTATGGTCTCTGCTAAAAAAATATATGTATAATGTTTGGGGGTTCTAAGTAATTTTCTAGCAAAAAATATGGATTTTAACTTGTAAGCAACAAATGTCAGAAATAGGCTTAGGCATGGAAGGGATAAACACTAAGGGGTAGATTCACATGCACTTAATATTCCGCTGCGTAATCGAAATACTCTACGCTGCCATATTTTACCAGGCTCTACACTGAATCCTGGTAGATTTTTGCCCGTACGCTACGGCGGCGTAGTCTAGTTCTCGCCGCGTAATCGAAATACGCGATTGGGGGACATGAAGCATTTAAATTAAGCGCGTCCCCACGGCGATCGAACTGCGCATGCTCCGTTTAGAAATTTCCCGCCGTGCATTGCGCGAAATCACGTCGTTACGTCATTTGTTGTTTGAGTAGCGGCGTTTACGAACATTCCTAATCCCGGACGACTTACGTTAAAAATAATAAAAGACGTCGGAAAACGTAGAAATTCGACACAGGAACGACGGCCATACTTAACACGGGCTGTCTAATATTAGAGCAGCAAAAAGCTGGTATAGTGTTACGCAAATAAAAGATGACTAAAGGTGCCGTAAGAGATTGCGATTGAAGATCGTAATTTCGGGGATCGTCGGCAAAAGCTCATTTGCATACCCCGACGCGGAAAACAACCGGAAGTCCACCCAGTGGCCGCAATTTTATTGCAGCGTAGATCTGAAGGTGTACAAACACTTAATCCAGTCGAATTGAAGCCCGCAGCCGTCTATTCATGGTTTGAGGTTTTCGACTAGCTAGAAAACGTGTGTAATTTGAAATTACTCCAGTCTAACACCAGTTAGACAGGTGTAATGGCTCTCTGAATCTGGCCCTGAGTGTTATAGGAGAAGTTCACTCCCGCCCCAACCTATTCTAACAGAGGCTGCATTAGCCTGTGCACATAAATGCTTATGTAAGTGTCAAACAGAAAAAAACACTCTTGTTAGTATAGGCAAGGTTTTATAATTTTGCATTTCAATAATGAGTTAAGATAAGTACATATACATATCACCATTATTGTTTTAAACAGTGCAGCATCACTCTTTTACAAATGTTATGTCCCTTGGGTACGGTTTGACCCTTTCGATGCTTGCAGCAGTTTACCACTAGTTAGCTCCTAAGTAGGGAGGGAATATACACACATTTTAAGATAGTTTGCTCCTTATATGTAGTTACTCGTAGTTTGTTTTCTTTCAATATTCATAATAATTATTTCAAGAAATGAAAACAAATAATAATAAAAGAGGTTAATCAGTGCAGTGCAAACAGAGAAAGGCTTAATAACACAGTGTAAAATAGAGAAAGGGTTAATTAGTGCAGAATACAGCATATTCTATTAAACTAACCTTATAGTAAGGCCAATTTCTTAAAGCTCCATTGAATAAATGCATCAAGAACACATATGTATTTAAAAAAAAAGTGCCAAAAATGTAAATGCAGTGCATTTGTGATGCATTTTTGACTTGTTTTTTTTTTAACCATTTCAATGGAGAACTGCATTTTTGGTGCAGTTTTTGAAAAGAGCATCAAAGATGCAGCAAGCAGGACTTTTCAAAATGCACAACGCTTGCAACACACTGTAGGATTTAAAGATAAACTTTTTCTAAGACCCCTTTAACACTGGGGTGGTTTTTTGACACTTTAGCTCTAGAAATAGCCTCTGCTTAGCGCCTAAAAAAAACGTCTCCCATTCATACCAGTGTGCCTTTTCACACAGGGACGGTGCGCTTGCGGTATGGGAAAAAAAAGTCCTGCAGGCAGCATCTTTGGAGTGGGTTGGGATAAATGGGCAGTTTTTTTCAAGCACCTTAAATGCGCTTTAAAAGTGCTGGAAAACTGGACTTTTTAACCCCTTTCAGAAGCAGTGGGATTGGTGAAAAACACCAACACCTGTCACACATATGTCCCAGTAAACATATGTCCCACTGAAAATCTGTACCAGTAAACGTCTGTCCCACTGAACATCTGTCTACATCTGTCACAGTAATCATTTATCCCACTGAACATCTGTCCCACATCTGTCTTAGTAAATATATGTCCCACTGAACATCTGTCCACATCTGTCCCAGTAAACATCTGTCCCACTGAACATTTGTCCACATCTGTCTGAACATTTGTTCGTGATCATCTGGCACATCTGTCCATGATCATCTGGCACACATCTGACACACATCTGTCCATGATTATCTGGCACATCTGTCCATGATCTTCTTGCACATCTGTCCGTGATCATCTGACGCACACCTGACACAATATGTTCATTATCATCTGGCACATATGTCTCTGATCATCTGGCACATATGTCTGTGATCATCTAGCACATCTGTCTCTGACCATATGGCACATCTGTGCATGATAATCTGCACACATCAGTCCATGATCATCTGCACATATCAGTCTGTGATTATCTGGCACATCTGTCTGTAATCATCTAGCACATCTGTCCTTGATCATCTGGCAACTCTGCCCATGAGCATATGTGCACATCTGTCCTTAATCATATGCCACATCTGTCTGTTATCACCTGAGCAAATCTGGACATATATATATATATGTAATGTACTGTTGTATATTTCTTGCTACTACCATAATTTACCACAAAAAAAATCTAAAATCGATTCTGCTGTTCTGATGATCGTAGTGATACCACATATGTGTATGTTAGTTGTTGTTTGTATCCATAGTACAGACCAGAAACAATAGTGCACATTTTGCTCTTTTTTTTTTTTTCACTTCAGACTTTAACCTCATAGAGTAAACTTGATACGCTCAGTCTTTCTGGCCCTTAGCGTCTCTAGTTTTGGTTTCGCATCATTAGTGAAATGAGACTCTTTTTTTTTATTTTTATTATTGTTTTACAAGTTTTAAGGTTTCAAATTTGTATTTATTTATTTCTCCTTCATCTAAGGACGTTTTTTATTATTTTATCCTTTTGAACCCACTCCTCCTTTACCTCCATCCCCACTCTACCCTCCCCACTCCCCACCCCATCCCGTCCACCTCACCATTATTTGCATCCTTTCCCTTGTCAAACTTTTTCCTATTTTCCCTTCTTGTCTTTAAGTATCCGCCCTTAAATTTTCTGCATAACTCCACGATTCTCCAGTTATCCCATTTCTTATTGTGGCTATTTTCTTCTAAATTGTTTCTAAGATCTTCCATATGGTAAGTCTGTTCCACGGCATCTATCCACTCCCAGACCATGGGGCACTCTGTTTCCTGCCACTTCCTGGGTATCAGCCTCTTTGCTGAGTTTAATAGGTGAGGGACCAAGGATTCTTTATATTTTTTAGTCCCTTCCCCTCCTCCGTGGAAAAGAACCGTCCACGGGTCTCTTTTGATTTTTCCCTTTGTGATTTCCTCCACAAACCCCAGGATATTCTCCCAGTATCTTTTAACCTTGGGGCAATTCCACCATAGGTGGGCCATTGTCCCGGCTGACTGCCCATTCTTAAATTTGCATAACTTGACAGGTGTGATATACCAGCCTGATATACATTTAAAATTCATTTCTGCCGTCCGGGTATCTGTCGCCGAGGTGTGGGTCCGTCTTAGGATTCTCTCTATAGTGGCCCTATCTAAATGTGTACCTAATTCCCTCTCCCAGTTTTTAATAAATGGAGGTACCTCTGGCTCATCTAGCTGTAATAGGATCTTGTATATCTTTCATATCAATCCTTTAGCGAATTCTAAAGTACATAATTTTTCGATGTCTGTCAACTGGTCCTCAGTTCTAATAGGTTGAGGTAGTTTTTGGATAAAATGATTCAGCTGTTGGTACCTCCAATTATTAAGAGTCAAAAGGTTTTCTTTTTGTTTTAATTCCTCCAGTGCTATTATGTGTCCTTGTTGCATTATATCTCTTAATTGTGCCCTGTCATTTTTAACCCAATTTCCCCCCACTCGACTTTCCCTGGTGGAAAATAATCATTGTCCTTTAGTGCGATGAGAGGTGAATTGAAATTCTTATCAATGTTTTGTGTTAGGTCCCAAATTCTTAGTGCGTTTCTAGTGATTTTGTGTGTGTCTGTGTTAAGTGTCCTAAATTGTGTGGGATTCCATATAATTTTGTCAAGTCTCGCCTTTGCTAGTGCACTCTCCAGACTGACCCATCGTTTTTCTACGTTCCCTCTGGCCCATTCCACTACCCTCGATGGAATTATTGTGTCGTAATATTTTTTAATGTCAGGTACAGCAAGTCCTCCCTTATTTTTTGTTTGCTTGAGGGTCTGAAGTGATATTCTGTGTTTTTTGTTTCTCCATATATAATTCATCATCAAGTTTGATGTTCGCAACAGTTGTTTCGGGAGTTTGATGGGGATCATCTGGATCCTATATAGGATCTTTGGTAACAGGACAACAGGACCATTTTGCAGAAATGTATTCGTCCAAACCATGAGATTTGTCTGTTTTTTACTCTAGTTATTTCTGTCTTAATTTCTTCTAAGAGGGGAATAAAATTTATTTTATACATTTTTTTAACCGTATTTGCCAACTGAATCCCCAGATATTTAAGCTCTTTCGTCCAAGGGAATTTGTATTCCGATCTTAGTAATTGTGCCTCCTTCTTGGGTACATTAACATTGAGTATTACAGTTTTATTAATGTTTAATTTAAAGTTTGAGATTTCCCCATATTATTTACATAGTTCTAGTAGGTTTGGGATTGAGGTTTTAGGGTTGGTGTGATAGAAGAGCACATCGTCTGCGAAGGCAGACAGTTTATGCTCGTCTTTACCTATTTTGAATCCTTGTATTCCCAGGCATTTACGAATCCTAGACAGTAGCGGTTCCATAGACAGCACGAATAAAAGTGGTGAAAGGGGACACCCCTGTCTTGTACCATTTTTCATCGTGAAGGGGTGGGACAGGCCGCCGTTTATTTGAATCCTGGCTGTTGGCGCCTGATAAAGGGCGCCAATCCACTTCATCATTCTTGGCCCAAATCCCATGTTTTCCAAGGTTTGTAGCATGAGTCCCCAGTCTACCCTGTTGAACGCTTTTTCAGCGTCGATCGACAGGAATAGACTGGGGCTCCTACTATCTTTCATTTTATGGAGCATAGAGAAGCGCCCTCACACCGTTGTCTCTCCCCTCTCTTCCTTTAATAAAACCTGTCTGATCTGGATGGATTAACCCCGCCATCTCCTTTTTTACTCTCTCGGCCAAAATCTTTGCGAAAAGTTTTAGGTCTGTATTTAGCAACGATATTGGCCGATAGCCTGGGCAGGTTTTAACATCCTTACCTTCCTTAGGAATGACAGTTATGATTGCCTCTGCGGCTTCTATACTGAGGGTATAATCATTTCCTAGGCTTTTGCATTTTTTGTAATATAAAGTTGTGAGGCCATCTGGGCCCGGGCTTTTACCCGATGCTACGCCAACCAGGGCTGTCTGTATTTAATTTTCTGTAATAGGCCTATCCATTGCTACTGTGTCTTCTGGGTTAACTGTTGTTAGTCCCGCCCCTTGCAGGAAGTCTAGAATTTTATTTTTTTTATCCTCTTTTTTCCATTTTTTCTGTTTCACTGCATAAAGATTTTCATAGTAGACTCGGAACGTTTCAGCAATGTCTTTTGTTGTATAGACCACCTCCCCTTGCTCATTTTTGATTTTGTCAATATAGTTTCTCGCTTTCTTTTTCTGTACCATCCTCGCCAGATGTTTGTTAGTTTTATTGCCCCACATGTATCTTTCTTTCGCGATTATATGGAATTCCCTTTTTGTTTCCTGAAATAGGAGATCTTTAAGTTCATTTCTTTTATTTACTATTTCCAAGTAAACCTCTTGTTGCTTCCCCTCTCTTTTATGTTTTTGTTCTAATTTAAATATCTCAGCCATAAGGTTGTTCTTTAGGAGACTTTTCTCTTTTTTTTTTCCTTGCCCCTTCTGATATCAAGATACCTCTAATCAGTGCCTTGTGGGCATCCCATAGTGTTGCTTTTGATATTTCTCTACTTACTCTAGTTAAGCTGTTAACCTCAACCACTAATTCTTCATTAAGCCTCCAAATTTGGGGAGGTCTCTGGTTACCCGCGATATTTAAAGAGATACTAATTGGGGCATGATCCGATATAGTCATTGGTTCTATCCTTGCCTCGATCACCCTTTCCAATAGGCAGTGGTCCGCAAGGATATAATCAATGCGGGAATAACATCCATGAACTGGGGAATAGAAAGTATAATCCCGTGTCTCCGGGTTTAGCACTCTCCATATGTCCACTAGTTGGTTTCTATATAGACTGTTTTTTAACTTTCTTAACTGTGTCTCATTTGTCCCCGCTGTCTGAGCTGTCTTGTCTACCGCAGGGTCCATGCAAAGATTCAGGCCCCCTCCAAAAATGACCCTTCCTTTTTTAAAGTCTCCTAACTTTCCTAGTATTTCCGTAAGGTATTTAATCTGTTGAGTGTTTTGGGCATATATGTTTACCAGGGTACATTCCATTTCTTCTAATTTCCCTTTTAAAAAAAGAAATCTCCCCTCGGGGTCTGTTAATCTGTCGATCAGCTGGAATCTTACCCCCTTAGCAATACCTATAGTCACCCCCCTGGCACATTTTGAAATGGAGTCTCCATAGTACCATGTGGGGTAGTCTGTCGAGTATAGCTTGATATTTGATTCCACTGTAAGGTGGGTTTCTTGTAAGAAAGCTATGTCGGTCTTAATTCTTTTCAATTCCTTTAACACTTTATACCTCTTGGTAGGGCTATTGAGGCCTTTTACATTATATGATACACATTTTATTGTCGGCATCGTGTCTTGTCTTGTTTCTTCCACTTAATTTCCCAGTTTGACCTTGCTCCTTTAACTCTCCCTTCTAGCAAATTTGGTGAGGTGGGCTCCATCCCTTCCCTTCCCCTCCCTCCTCCCATTTCCCCTTCCCCCCATCCCCCACCCCCATCCCCTACCACCCCCCTCCCCAATGGCCAACTATGGGCCTCTGAACCAGTCTTCATCCCTTGGTTCAGTTTCCCCAATGAGGGACCTGATCCTGCCCCCTCCCCCTCTGACAAAAATGTGGGGGGTGAAAGTAAATCCTACTTCCCTATGGTGGATGGAATTTATTTGCTTATTTCAGCTACCCTTCTCCTCCCCTCCATATCCCTCCCGCCTCAGACTTCCCTAGTTAGGCCCATCCAGATATGTCTGGTATCTGTATATCTAATCTGTGACAGAATTCTCTCAAATCTTCCGAGAATCGTAAGATTGCTGATTTCCCGTCTTTTATTCCTATTAAGCAGGCCGGGAACCTCCAGTTGTATTTGATGTTTTTAGCCACTAGTTGCTCTAAGAGGGGTTTTAACTAGTTGCCGACCGCCCGCCGTCATATTACTGCGGGACGGTGGCACTGCTGGGCGAGAGCATGTAGCTCTACGTCCTTTCTTTTTCGGCCACTAGGGGGCGCGCGCGCGCTGCCGGCGCCCCGCGCGCGCACCCCCCGCACGCCCCCGAGTCCCACGCGCGTGCCCGGCGGGCGCTATCGCCACCGGGCACGCGCGGGCGTTCGTTACAGAGCGGGGAACAGGAGGTATGTGTGTAAACACATTCCGCTCGTTCCTGTCAGCGGGGCAAACGCTGATCTCCCGTTCATACGATGTATGAACGGAAGATCAGCAATTCCCCCTAGTGAGTCAACCCCCCCCCCCATACAGTTAGAACACACCAGGAACACACTTAACCCCTTCCCTGTCCCATAGTGTTAACCCCTTCACTGCCAATGGCATTTTTATAGTAATCCAATGCATTTTTATAGCATTGATCGCTATAAAAATGCCAATGGTCCCAAAAATTTGTCAAAAGTGTCCGATGTGTCCGCCATAATATCGCAGTACCGAAAAAAAAACGCTGATTGCCGCCATTACTAGTAAAAAAAAAATATTAATAAAAATGCCATAAAACTACCCCCTTTTTTGTAAACGCTATAAATTTTGCGCTAACCAATCAATAAACGCTAATTGTGTTTTTTTTACGAAAAATATGTAGAAGAATACGTATCGGCCTAAACTGAGGAAAAAAAATGTTTTTTTATTTCTTTTTTGGGGATATTTATTATAGCAAAATGTAAAAAATATTGCATTTTTTTCAAAATAGTCGCTCTATTTTTGTTTATAGCGCAAAAAATAAAAACCGCAGAGATGATCAAATACCATCAAAAGAAAGCTCTATTTGTGGGAAAAAAAGGACGCCAATTTTGTTTGGGAACCACGTCGCACGACCGCGCAATTGTCAGTTAAATCGACGCAGTGCCGAATCACAAAAAGTGCTCTGGTCTTTGGACAGCAATATGGTCCGGGGCTAAAGTGGTTAAGAGTCGTCGCCTTGTGAGGGTCTCCGAAGCCAGGTCCGCATATATCTGAAGAGCGGCCCCTGCGTAGACGAGGGGAGAATGTCCCCTCAGTTTCTTCCAGATTTCATCCTTTTCCTGAAAGGATAGAAACCTAACTATAACATCTCTAGGCTGTTCTATGTCCGTTCTTTTGGGCCTTCCCACGCGATGGACTCTCTCAATTTTAATAGGGTTGTCAGATGTTTTATCCAATAGTGGATTTAGTATTGTCCACATTATTTTCCTCAAGTCTTCTCCTTTTTCTTCTGGCACAGATCTGATTCTCAGATTTTGTCTCCTGGACCTATTTTCTAGGTCTTCCAGCTTGTAGAGTATACTCCTCTGTTGTAATTTTAACTGTGCAACTTGTTCCCTTAGGGTCTCTGACTCACGCTCCTGTCTCTCTGATCGCTCCTCCATCGCTTCCACCCTGGAAAGGAGGTGACCAAGGTCTGTTCTTAAGCTATGAATTTCCCCCTTGATCACATTCTCGAGTCGCAGCAACATCTCTGCCATGTCCTCCTTAGTTGGAATCTGTGCTTCAGGCCTCTGTTCCTCCATTCTGCTAGTCTCAGAGTCGTTCTCTGCAGTACCTTCCCCTCTTGATTCATCCGCCAGTCCCTCCTGGGTTGGGCTCAGGGATTTTTTATCTTCGTTTTTTTTATCCGTTTTCCCTTGTGCGTGATTTGGTGGTCCTATTTTTTTTGCACTCTCTCCTTGGGACATGTATGATTTAATAGAGCTTGTCGCGGAGGAGCTGCCGGGCGTTTTTGGAACTCCTCCCTTGGTCGATCTACTTGTCATCCTGGACATAGTACCCCTCACTTTTATAATTCTTTTCCCCAGCTTGACCAACTATTTTCCTCTCCTCAGCTTCTCAGTCTGGTTATCTCACTTTTTATGCAATACCAGTGGGAACAGTAGTGATGGGGGTGAGACCAATTCAATGTCTAAAGGGGGGTCCGCGATGTTCTCTATGTGTCTTTACTAGTTGTTTTACCGTGATCCTGGGTCAGTACGCATAGATGTTTCTTTTTAATCTCTGCTGATGGATCATTTAGGGGGTCACCCTTCCTGCTGTTGTTACTGTTACTATGTCCTTTTATTGACGTCTCATTGCAGATCAGTCTGTTTATTTGTTAAAACGACAGGAATTTAATCCTCCTAATGTATCGTCTCTGGGGAGGGGGGTGGGCTTTGCCTATGATTAGTGCAGTTCCCTGTGTGGGAGTATCTCTCCTTGATGTAATTTGCCGCTCTGCCCTCCCGCCCGGCTTATTAAGGGGGTTACTCTCTTTTTTCTTTTTTTTTTTTTTCCCTTTACTTGGAAGCGCTTATAGGCCTCAGTGCCCAAGGACAGGGGTAGAGAGGTTTTCTACCGCTAGTGCGGCTTTTCCATATTGCAGGGGCTCTTTTAATAAATTTCCTGATTATCACTTTGAAAGCAAGATACCCTCAGGCCAGACCCAGAGAGGGCAGAAAAGAAAAGAAACAGAGAGAAAAAAAAAACGAAAGTTAGGGTCAGTAGTACCCTTAACTTTACTTTGGGGGTGAGTCCATTGGTTAGCTCAGCCGACCCTATATTTCAGTCCGCTTGTCTACTGATGAGTCCTAAGACAGGCTAAGACTGCTCTTAACTAGCAATCGATAAGTGAGCAGCGACTTGGGAGCCGAGCATTGTATTGCTTGTTTTGTAGGGGTTTTGCGTATGTAGCCAAATAGTTTTAACCATGTCCTATGGTGACCGAGCTTGGTTCCCCTACCCAGTCTTATACAGTCTTACCGGCAATCTTTAAAATCCTTAGTGTAACATCCACTTAGTAGTTGAAAGTACAGTTGAAGATACAGTACCTTTGGATTTGACTTCTTATACTACCTGTTCATCGCCGCTGCTCACCGCTGGGGGGTCAGCTTACGGAGATCTATGTCTGCCTTACTGGAGGCGCAATAGGGGTATTAGAGTGGAGGGTGAGAGAGATGACGAGCCGCTGTCTCCTGGCTTCATCCCCCGGGCTAAGGCTCCTTACGGTACTCCTGGAACATTGCAGGCAGCTTTTGCCGGGGGGGTCAACCTATTGCCGGGGGGGTCACTCGTGGCTCCACCGCGGCATTCGTTGTGGTTTCTCACACTCGAAGCTGCGGCGTCCCATCCTCCTCGCTACACGGCGTTCTCAGGTCCCTCCCAGCAGGGGGCGCGTCACGTCCTCACGTGCACGCCATCCCGTGGAGACGGTGTTTTGCTCTTTTTTAATCCTGCCTAAAACACCCTGACACTGATACTAATAATTTTAAAAAATCCTATCCTAAAAAAAAACGGACCCTGATCTTGACCTTTGACCCTGACCTTGACCCAAACACTAACCATGGGGCAGACCTAGATCAAACCTTGATCTAGGTATATACCGGTATATATTTTTTTTAATTATTAGGATTTTTTTTTCTGCACATCTCTCTTGTTTTCTGTCTCTGCAAGGAAAGAGACAGATACAATGTATCTGTCTGGTCCATTCACAGAGACAGAAAACCTGGAGGTGGGATTCACAGTGACTGATCACTGTAATAGCCAATCAGAGGCTTCCACAGCGATCAGGTGACCTGGAATCGGACATTCCAGGTCCCGATCATTGCAAAGGGGACCAAGGATCTAGGTGAGACCCCAGGCTCTGTGCTGGCATGCTGGAAATACACAAATATCTGGCCCCATGGAAAAAGCTTAGTCCAGTGGGGCTGCATATTTGCTTATGGTTGGTGTGAAGGGGTTATTCACATTATCCCACCATGCAGATCTATTCCAGTCACAATGTTCAACACCTACCGAAAGAAGAAAAACTGTCACAGGCAGACATGTCCCATATTTTTACTTGTCATCCACTGAATGGCAAGTCTGGTGACAGCTGTGACACACAAGGTGTCACGGTTTCCTGGGTGATGTCATTGATCATCTGCACACATCTGTCCATGATCTTCTGGCACATCTGTCTGTGATTATCTGGCACATCTGTCATTGATCATCTGTCGCATCTGCCCATTATTATATGCACACATCTGTCCATTATCATATGCCACATCTGTTTGTGATCATCTGCGCACATCTGGCGCACATCTGTCTGTGATCATCTTCCACATCTGCCGTGATCATCTGCCACATCTGTCTGTGATCATCTGCCACATGCTAATTCCATTGTCCTGGTGTTCCAGGGCTTTCACAAATGTTATGTTTATCCAGTTATTATGTTATGGTGCAATCGCCAGGAACAGCAGAACTTATTTTGTTTTTTTATTTGGTGGTAAGTTATAGTAGTAGCAAGAAATATACAGCCAAAAAATTATTATATTTAAATTTTTTGGCTAGTTTCTCTTGGATAATGATAAAAAAACAAAACAAAAAAAACCAGGAAATATCTATTACCATTTACCGCAGAATAAAAGCCCATTTTTTTCTGAAAAAAAAAAGATATAATCCACCTGGACATGACCAAAATGTCACCCACGCCTGCTATTTCAGTGGAATCCAAAATGTAATAAACTGACTCCTTTGGAATTTCTTGTCATTATGTTTGAAGATGATCGTTGATTTGACCCCACTAACCATTACAAAATAACCAGACGTTCTAAAATGCAGTCCTCTTCTATCATGCTGTCCTGAAAACAGATGTCAAATGTCATCACACAAGTCCATTAACTTTTAAAAACAAGATACAATTTTGTATTACTGTCAATCTGTTAAAATAAAAATGTGGGGCTATTATAAGGTACTTAAAACACAGTAATTGCAGTTTGCACTGCATTACTAAATAAGCATGTCCTATACAAATATCTATATCCATCATGAAGATGAAATTATAACGTTGTGATGTTTTGTTTTACATAAGAAGAAGTTGTGATAAAGTGCATTAATGGCCGCCTGCTGCCTTATAAAATGTTATTGTCATAACACATGATGTAAGTGGCCCTTCCGCAGATCCACTCCTGGTTTTTATTATACATTAGGGATAGAATTTGCATGTGTGTTTATTTTTATATGTCAGAAATGTTTTTTTTTTCATGACTGAACGTCATTGAAGCGTCTTGGGAACTAAATCATTTATAGATTACTTTTAGGGCTGCTGGATAAAGTGTCATAAAAGATTCAGATAAATGATTATTTTGCTGAAGAATCTCTGCTGTGTGGAGTAAACTTTCTACAAACTGAATATTAACATTAGTGTGGGAGTCATAATGCATTCAGTAATGAAGTAAAGCACTGACAGCATCGTTTTGTTAGTGAACCAGTTCTGTAGTAATGAGAACATATTTAGTAAGATGGAGACACAGTGACATCAAATCTGGCAGCTGCCAACATCGGAATACAGATTCTGGCTGGATGACGCTTGTATACATGGAAGTAGTGTGAAAAATATATTATTACTCATGGGACTTAATTTTTTTTTACTTTTTCTATTCTTAAAAAAATAAACTAATTATCAGGACAGTTTTATAGCTATTGTATCTCATTTGCACTTTGTCAACAGAATAACTTTTTTATTTCCATTAAGCAGTCACTTTCAGCTTTTAATGTAACATTTACATGAGAAAATGTAATGTTTTGCATTTTAAGTGTGAATTGTGTCACGGTTTCATTGTAATTTTCCATATGCATGTCTGTACCCTTTACAAGGCACAAGCTATCTGCATGACAATGCGATTTACATCTTTAGAGAATGACAGCCAAACAAGTTCTAGGATAGGGCATGTAAAGGATTCAATATTTGTGAAGCTGTTTATACAGTGGCATAAGAACAGATTTCAGTACATCTTTGCTGTCTGCAGCTTCCATTGATTATTACTGCAAAAGAAGGATTCAAGGAGAACAGTTTTGCCATATTTTCTTTTTGGCAAACCAAATGTGAACCTATTGCCAAGCTAGAGAAATTCAAGTAGTTACAAATTCTTAACAAGCATTGAATGAGCTTTTATATGGCCTATACCTGTCCCCTCTCTTCAGTGACACAGCAGCTTTTTAAAATGTTCTAACCTCTAATGTAAACACAGAACGAGAGCTTACTGAGGGGTAGTAGGGTTATCTGCGCTGCAGAAAGAACAAATTCAATAACTCTAGTTCTTCTGCTCTGAGATTTTGAGGGTTAATTGCTCCACAGTGCCTGCAGATACAGTGATAAATTAAGGTTGTTTAACCATTTGCCGCACGCCGCATGCAGATGTACATTAAAAACATGGCACAGGCGTACCTGTACCTTTAAATTTGCCGCCCAGCAGGCGCGCGTGCCCGCCGCGTGCCTCGCAAGTGTGCTTGCGGTGTGATGGAGCTAAATAAAATGTCTATGTTATCTTTCTCTTTTAACCACTCAAATATATTTTTTTTCTTCTTTATTATTTTTATTATTTCTTCTCTTTCTTGTTGCGATGTATGTGTGTATGTATATATATATATATATATGTGTGTGTGTGTGTGTATGCGTGTATGTATATATATATATATATATATATATATATATATGTGTATATATATATATATATATATATATATATATATATGTATATATATGTGTATGTGTTTTCGTATTCATGTAACAAGATAGAAGTAATTTCCTTATTCAAAATGACAAACAGATGTTCTTTTCAACTCACTCATTCCCCCTCCCACCGAGCAAAAGGAAAATGGCCCCCATGTTCTGGAATGCTTGCCTTGTGGCCAGGAAGAGATGCAACAATAGAAAGACCATATGAATGAGCCAATCAGATGCACCCATATGTGATGATGTTTGCTTATGTCACGTTGTTTATATAAGGGGCAGTGACCGGAAGACATGTGCAGGATGAAAAAAATTGTTTTGTTTCGATTCGTTATTTAATTAAATTAGTTTAGTTAAGTTCGTTGCATTCATTACATTCGTTTTTGGGATTCATTTCGTATTTGAAAAAAAATCTACCGCATTCGAAAAAACTCTACCAAATTCAAAATAATTCTAACGCATTCGAAAACAAATCTACCGAATTTGAAAAAAAATATTAAATTCAAAATAATGCTACCACATTTAAACTGAACTATATATAACCATTTCCTGAAATTCGAAATTTGTATAGAATGAATTCAAATTTGAATAGAAATGATTAGAATGGAATAGAAAAGAAAAACAAGAGAATATAATCAAATATAATATTTATATTATAATTGATTCTATTCTGTTCTATTGTTTATCTAGTTTATTAACTTTTCTATTATTTTCTATTCTATTCTAATCTTTTCTATTCCAATTCCATTTCATTATGTATGAAATTAAAATTTTGGAAAATGGTTATATGTAAAAAAAATTGAATGTGGTAGTTTTTTCTAATTTAGTCTATTTTTTTCAAATGCGGTAGAATTTTTTCGAATGCAGACGATTTTTTCTTATCTAATAACATTTTTCAAATTTGATCGACTTTTTAGGAATTCGGTCAACATTTTTTCAAATTCTAATATAAAATGAATCTTTTATAATCTTTTCTATGCAAATTCGATTTCATTCAATAAGAAATTCGAATTTTGTATAAAATTAATTCAAATTCAAATAGAAAATATTAGAATGGAATGGAAAAGAAAAACAAGAGAATCGAATAAAATATAATATATATATATATATATATTATAATTGATTCTATTCTGTTCTATTGTTTTTCTATTCTTTTATATTTTAGTTTCCATAAATTTTAATTATATTTCGGAAGACTGTCATGTTCTATTTTATTACATTCTATTAACTTTATTTATATATATTTTTTATTCTATTGCTTTATTGTTTTATATTCTATTTTATCGATTTCTATTTTTTCAAATTCGATTCGAATGCATCCGAATTTCTGAATAAAGAAAAATTTGTCCAAATTCGAATTCGTAACAAAACAAAATGCACATGTCTAGTGACTGGAATAAAGCTCCGTGGGAGTTGATGATGGAGACTGAAGCAGTGTGATTTATTTGATTTATTTTACATGCATGCTCTCACATTCACATGAATGGCTCAGCGGCAGAATTGAATCCATTACAGCGGGTCCCTGGAACTTGATGTTCCCGGGCGGCCCGCGATTGCAGTCTGCAAAGGTAGAACAGGGAATGCCTCTGTAAACAAGGCATTCACCTGTTCTGCCTAGTGACATGTCACTGATCTCACCATTTCCGATCGTGAACGGTGATTAGTGATGTGTCCCTGGTAGCCACGCCCCCTAACAGTAAGAATTACTCCCTAGGTCACACTTAACCCTTTTAGCGCCACCTAGTGGTTAACCCCTTCACTGCCATTGTCATTTTTACAGTAATCAGTGCATTTTTATAGCACTGATTGCTGTAAAAATGACAATGGTCCCAAAATGGTCTCAAAAGTGTCTGATGTGTCCACCATAATGTCGCAAATAAATCAAAATTGTCACAATATTTTTGTTTATAGTGCACAAAATAAAAACCGCAAAGGTGATCAAATACTACCAAAAGATAGTGCTATTTGTGGGAAAAAATAGAAGCCAATTTTGTTTAGGAGCCATGTCGCATGACCGTGCAATTGTGCAATTGTCAGTTAAAGCTTCACATTGCCGAATTTCAAAAAGTGGCCTGGTCTTTGGCCAATGAAATGGTCCGGGACTGAAGCGCTTAAAAACTCATTTACATATTTTTTTTCAAAACATATAAATGCTTGAAAGTCCATAGCCTAGCTACATAATTACTTTGATATGCTTTGTAAATGCATTGGAAAATGTGTAATTACCAAATGTGATGGCCCTGTTCAAAATATAAAATTAGAACTGTAAGGCTGCGTACACACGATCAAATCTGTCTGCTGGAAACGGTCTGCCGGCGGGGATTTTGGTTTGATCGTGTGTACACGATCAAACCAATACATTCCAGCAGACAGATCTGTTCAAATCGGTCTGTCCGACCGATTTGAACAAATCTATTTGCTCGTGTGTATGGGGCCTTAGTCTGTAGGGTTTAATATTGAGTTGGTCCACCCTTTGCAGCTCTGAATTTGCATGTAATGCCATTTCAAGGTGAAAATCTTAGAATAATGTCACCTTTTAAAAATGCAAAATGTGTGTCTTTTATTTGCTTTCTTTATTCATGAATAAACATAAAAAGATAAACCAATATATGTGCATGTATCTATAGACAGCTTAGCTTTAAAGCAGACATATGGGCCTGGATTCACATACATCGGCGCATATATATGCCGCCGTAGCGTATGTCTTTTACGATACGCCGCCACAGCGCGGAGAGGGAATCATGGAATTCACAAAGCAAATGCTCCCAACGTTGCGCCGGCGTAACGTAAATTCATCGGCGTAAGCCGGCCTAAGTCAAAGTAGGTGGAAGTGGGCTGGAGTGGGCGTGATACATTTAAATGAAGCGTGACCCCATGCAAATGATGGGCCGGGCTTCAGACAAGTACTTAAAACGAACTGCGCATGCTTCGTGCCCTGGACGCATCTCAATGCGCATGCTCACAATCACGTTGAAACAACTGCCTAAGATACATCGAATCACTGCCTACGACGTGAACATAACCTGCGCCCAGCCCTATTCACGTACAACGTAAACTACGTAAAATTTGAAGGCATTCGTTACCTGGTCCATATCTTTGAATGAGTTGCGCCTCCAATATGGGGAATAACTTTACGCCGGACGTACTACTTACGCAAACTGCGTATATTATGCGCTGGGCGCAAGTACGTTCGTGAATCACCGTATTTGTCTAATTTGCATATTTGCATCGAAAATCAATGGGAGCGCCACATGTGTCCAGCGTAAATATGCGCCCACTATACGCCGGCGTAGGAAAGTTATGTCGGGCGGCTGAAGCCTATTTTTCGACGTATCTAGCTTTGTTGGTCGGCGCATTGATACGACAGCGCACATTTGTACTTACGTCAGCGTATATGGAGATACGTCGGCGTAAGTGCTTTGTGAATCTGGGCCATACACTATATTTTCAAAAATATTGGGACACCTGCCTTAAATGCACATGAACTTTCATGGCATTCCAGTCTTAGTCTGTAGGGTTCAATATTGAGTTGGTCCACCCCATGCAGCTATAACAGCTTCAACTCTTTTGGAAAGGCTGTCCACAAGGTTTAGGAGTGTCTATGGCAGTGTTTCTCAATTCCAGTCCTCACGCCCCCCAACAGGTCATGTTTTCAGGACTTCCCTCAGATGAAAAGTCTGTGGGAATTACTAAGGCAGTGAAACTGATCAAATCACCTGTGCAAAATAATGGAAATCCTGAAAACCTGACCTGTTAGGGGGGGGGGGGCATGAGGACTGCAATTGAGAAACACTGGTCTATGGGAATGTTTGACCATTCTTCCAGAAGCACATTTGTAAGGTCAGGCACTGATGTTGGACGAGAAGGCCTGGTTCGCAGTCTCCACTCTAATTCATCTCAAAGGTATTCTAACAAGTTGAGGTCAGGCCAGTCAAGTTCATCCAACTCAAACTTGCTCAACCATGTCTTTATGGACCTTAAATTGGTGCACTGGTCAAAATCATTTGGTGGAGGGGGGATTATGGTGTTTGCTTGTTTTTAAGTGGTTGGTCTTGACCCCTTAATTCCAGGGAACTCTTAGGCCTCGTACACACGATCGAATTTGTCCGCTGAAAACTGTCCGATGGACCGTTTCAGCAGACATCTCCGATCGTGTGTATGGGCTAGCGGACAGATTTGTCCACCCGACAGATTTCAAAGCATGCTTTGAAATCTATCCGGTGGGAATCTGTCCGCCCGACATGTCTGCTGGTTAGTACACTTACCAGCAGACATGTCGTCCCGCTCCGCCACCGCACCGCCGCCGAATGGATTCGGCGCATGCGCGGAAGTGTTTTACTTCCCGGTGCGGTGACGTGGCGGCGTCAACGTCACCGCCACGTCACCGACACGTCAGCGCGCTCTCTGCTGGCGGGGATTTTGGTTTGCTCGTGTGTACACGCGAGGAAACCAAAATCCCAGCAGACAGATTTGTTCAAATCTGTCGGACGGACAGATTTGAACAAATCTATCCGCTCGTGTGTATGGGGCCTTAAGGCATCAGCACACCAAAACTAGTTGGACAATTTCATGCTCCTAACTTTATGGGAACAGTTTGGGGATGGCCCCAACATGACAGCAGACCAGTGCACAAAGCAAGAACCATAAAGACATGGATGATCGAGTTTGGGGTGGAGGAACTTGACTGGCCTGCACAGAGTCCTGACCTTAAGCTGATAGAACTTAAGCTGATGAATTGAGAAAGAAAAAAAAATATATAGAGCTTGTTTTGTTAATATTATATAAGTTCTACTAAGAGCATACATGAAAATGTATTACAATAAAGGAAATCAGTACTTAGTGTAATTTGCAGTCCGCAGCTGCTTCTCTCTTTACAAAAATATTACTTGCTTGGCTGGAGTACTGATTCTCTGCTGTCCTTCTGAGTCATTGACATAGAACATAGTCACATGATCTGCATACTTGTTCTAGGTCATTGAAGTAGAAAGCATTCAAACCAGAGGATAAGGATCACAGCAAAGAAAATATCACAATGTCAGCCACAGTAGCCTTCCACATTTCTATGAATTCTTTGATTCCCTTAGCACAACAGAAACAAGAAAAACGTATACAGATTAGACATTCGATATATATAGCATAGTATAACTATATCACAGTATATCATACTCACCTCAACTAGATGGAGCATTGCAAATTGGATTTTTGTATGTGTTTATGCCCTACAATATTTATTAGAGGAGACAGGCAAACACAAAGTAATGCTGTGTCATAGATAAGTTAATAATCACGTCTCTCACAGCACTTCCAATAAAAGTGTCATATATTTGATTTGGAAATGTCAGTCACACCAGGTAAATTGCTTATTTTCTCCTAAACTAGGGGAGTGGAGTGTGTCCTGGGATAGAAAGGGGAAGATTTCATAAGCTCACTTCTCATTTTACAGCACATTATTTTATTCTGATCACTGATCAAGGTTAGCTGGTAAATTCCATTAAAAAGTAATCTGCTCAATCTTCCACATGCAGTGAGATCTGCAAACAAAAAAAAAAAATAGTGCTTGCTCAGAATATCATGAGACAAGGAGACTAGGGAACATTTCTTACCAAAACCTTAATTTACACTTTGGCTATATGACTGCTTTCTTTTCTAAAACATTGCATTATGATTTTTTATGTGTATTGTATACCATTTTTACTTAAGGCTCTATTCACACTAATGCGTTTTTTGATGCATTTTGCAGAAATGCAGGGAAATATTTTAACTCAGATTCCTATGGAACACATTCACATCATTGCATTTTTGTGCCTCTGTGTTTTTGGAAAGGGTTGGGGACTTTTTTTCTGCATGTCGTAGACTTCAATAGACCCTCATCTAAAATGCAAGTACCACATATTTACAGCAATTTTGACGCAATTTGTGTTTTGCGGTTTGTGTTTTTATTTTTAGTTGTACATTCACTGTATATAACTGGTTGCTAAGGAGGGGACTGGGAAGCTGGCCGCCGCGTCCTTAACAACCATCAGTCATCAGCTGTCAGTGGGCGGAATGGAAAATAAATGGCATGGGGTCCCACCCAGGTCCATACCAGGCCCTTCGGGTCTAGTATTGATTCAAAAACCCTTATACCAGACCCTTAACCGAGCATGCAGCCTGGCAGGTCAAGAAAGGGAGGGGACGAGCGGGCACCCCCTCCTGAACCATACCAGACCATATGCCCTCAACATGGGGGAGTGGGTGCTTTGGGGCAGGGGGGCTCTGCGCCCCCCACCTCACAGCACTTTGCCCCCATGTTGATGGAGATCACACGGACATTTGAATTTATTTTTTTATTAACGGACTTGTCCCAAACTGTCTCCTGTCATTTTTACTTTTTTGACACTTTATTGGGTGAATGTGTAGGGGTACAATGTACTCGATACTTATTCACATAGGGGGCGGGATCTGGGGGTTCCCTTCTTAAAGGGGGCTTCCAGATTTTAATAAGCCCCCGCCCACAGACCCCCACAACCACCAGGCAAGGTTTGTTCCTGTCCCCATCAACATGGGGGTCCCCAAAACAACCTCCCCATGTTGAGGCATGTGGCCTGGTACAGTTCAGGAGTGGGGGTACTCTCTTCCACCCCCCTTTTCATGTGGCCTGCCAGGTTGTGTGCTCAGATAAGGGTCTGGTATGGATTTTGGGGGTATCCCTACGCATTTATTTTTTACAATTTGGCACAGGGTTCCCCTTAAAATCCATACCAGACCTGAAGGGCCTAGTATGGATTTTAGGGGGACCCCTACGCAATTTAAAAAAAATGCTCATCCCCCCCTCTCTTGGCCAATCAGACTGCATTCTTGTAAATGTCAATTTTGCTAAAGTAAATTGTATATATTGTACAGATGTGCCACTTTCTTGCTAAGAAATTAAATGTGTATGCAGTAGGCAAAGCAAATGTCAAAAAGATTGTCTTGATTGAACTGAAAGAGGCAGCATATGTACGTAACACCTACTGTATTATCAATAGGAACCCTGTTCAGAGATACCAGCGTATGTATATATTTATATTATATATATGCTGTCTCCAACAAATGTTTCTACACATAGCTAGTGTGATACTCCTTAGTGTTGTGTACACAATGGCTTTTTTATTTTAGGGTTTATTTAAAAGTCACAATTTCTGCATTTACAGTAGGTAGAAGTCGTTTTTAGAGAATCCCTAAAATATTTAAGACCATGGATTGACCTCCTCTGTGCAATAATGGATATGATGGATGGAGGAAGTCAAGTCCTCATTTCTTAAAACTGTTGGTTTAGGTGGCAGTATGGCTAAAACAAGAAAAAACATTTTGTTTTTCAAAATTAACAAAATAATAGATTAGAGGATTACATCTTCAGCTTGTTGATTGTATTAGTACTATTTCCTCTTCCTAATATAACCCATTTTTTCTAAAAAAATATTTTGCCTCTGCAGTACACGTACATTAAATGGTTATTTTAACAGAGGGGTTTGATATCAGTTTGTAAAAAAAAATATATATATATATATATATATATATATATATATATATATACTATATATGTTGTGTTTGTTTTACTATACATGTTATTATTATTTAGTGCACTTAATAAATAAAGTGCCATCCAAAAGGACCTTCTTGCTCCATAAGTAAAAAATTAAAAAATGTAAAAACAGTACAGACCTCAAATTGTGGCTTTACCATATTCCCATTTCCATGGCCTACACATCCTTGAGAGCATTTAAAAGAGAACTGAACACTAGAATCTGTGCTAAAAAAAAAAAAGATAATACTTCTGACCACTCTTCACTGGACTGTGAACATTGACAAAGCAATTGTAGCAAACAGAAAACAGTCAATCCACATGGACTAAATCCCTGCAGGTAGTCAAGTAAATCAGTGTTGTACAGAGAAATGTGCTAACTGCAAAAGCTCTTGCATGTAAGATTTAAGAACATTCCAATGCACATGAATGTTGCTTACAGGCCTGCAGACAAAATGTACCATAAAGCAGTGGTTAGTAGCTGTTCAAGTGTGGAGACAGCTTCAAGTAGCTTAGGTAGATATCAGATCTAGGGATGAGTCAATAATTTGGTCTGAAGCTGTATTTTCCCATTTGGCACTCTGTTCAGTTGGAGGATATATAGAAACAATGACCCAGATTCACAGAGCGATTACGCCTGCGCAACAGGAGATGCGCGGCGTAAGTCTAAATGTGCGCGTGCGTTTCGATGCATGGCATCCCCAGAACGAGATACGCAAAAAATCTACTTTTTTTTGTCCAGCGTAATTTCGTTAGACTGGCGCATCCGTCCGCGCAAAAGTGCGCTAGACAGACCATTGATTTGCTAGTCAAATATGCTAATGAGGGACTTACGGGGATCCACAAAAGAACGTTGGGGCAGCGCTGGCTACGCAGTGTGCGCAACAGCAAAATGTCCTGTCTAAAATTAGTGTAGTGATATATTGCGCTAACTAAAACAAAAAATAAAAATCAAGCAGCCAACACAACAAAATGGATATTTGTAGCAAGAATGAGTGAAAAGTGTAGCGCTAATACGGGAGTCCCATACAGGGTATCCCAATGTGATTTAAGAAGTAGGTAGCTCTGACCATACTATTCCAAAAACCGAAGGTGAAAAAATATTTCAAAATTCACTTTAAAAAAATATATATTACCCTCTAAGTGGCCTCTATATATGTCCTCAAGATTCGTGAGTATTCAAACTCATTTATCAAGACAGGTAATAGGAAGGCAACTACTGTGAGTAAGTGACAAAATCATGCAAACTGTGAGCATATAATAACACAAAAAGCAACTTTTGTAACTTGTGACAAAACCATGCGATATGAGAGCATATAATGACACAAAGTCCACTGTGAATAATTCGGGGTCACCGAACATGTGAGAATTTTAGTCCCAACACTTAATAGGAGTGACACACATGTCTTCTTTGTTGGTCAACTTGAATGCAGTGTATGGTTCAAGAAGTAGTCTTCACACTTTGCACAAATACAAATGGATGGTTACCCTTAACGGATGAGATGGACCCTCACCTCACCATATGGCGGGGGGTCTTACGAGCTTTTCTAGACCGATTGTCTAGTCCGGATATCACCAGGATTGTAGTCCTAGGTACGGGTAATTCCCAAGGTGCATCGGTGTCCACAGGATGGAAATTCACACTTTAGTAGTGCCCAGCAGCGGCTCTTCTTTCATCAGGGGGGTGATAAAAAAAAAACAAGCGATTAAGCCACAGTTTTACTGCCCCTTCCCAAACGCTTTTCATACGTGTTCAGTTGCTGCTTCCAGGAACAGTGTAAACCTACGAAGGTTTGTTCAGGGTGTTCAGGCACTTCATGTATACAGTACCAGCTATGAACCCTGGGTTTGTGAGCCTTTTTTTTAAATTCTCACATGTTCAGTGACCCCCAATTATTCACAGTGGACTTTGTGTCATTATATGCTCTCATATCGCATGGTTTTGTCACAAGTTACAAAACTTGCTTTTTGTGTTATTATATGCTCACAGTTTGCATGATTTTGTCACTTACTCACAGTAGTTGCCTTCCTATTACCTGTCTTGATAAATTAGTTTGAATACTCACGAATCTTGAGGACATATAGAGGCCACTTAGAGGGTAATATATATTTTTTGAAAGTGAATTTTGAAATATTTTTTCACCTTCTGTCTAAAATTAGACCATATAAAAGCTGGTCTAAAAAGGGAAAAAAAGTCTACTTGTTAGATAAAGCAACACTGTTAGTGAGGAGCTCAGCAGTCACACGTGTTGCACAACAATCTGTATGCCAACATGCCAGGGGCATCGTCACGCATAGCTATACTACTGACTTTAGATGAGCAAAGAAGGAGGAGGGCACGGAGGATGGCACAGGAGAGGATATACCGCACCCGCATAGACCTGTTTGGCATGAGTGATTCTGAGGTGTATCGCATCCTCAGATTCACCCCTCATGCCATCCTGGAATTAACCACAACCTTGCAGGAGGACATCACCAGCCCAACACACCGCTCACATGCAGTGCAGCCACTGGTCAAGGTCATGGCAACACTCCATTTCCTTGCCAGTGGCTCTTTTCAGCGTACAAGTGGAGTGGTGGCTGGGATGTCACAATCCTCCATGAGCAGATGTGTGCACCAGGTTGTCCCTGCAATCCTCAGACGCATGGCCAACCAAATCATCAAACCCACCACTGAGGACCTGCGGCTGAAGGCAATGACAGATTTCTACAGAATTGCCAGATTCCCACGCACCGTGGGGGCCATTGATTGCACACATGTGGCACTCCAGCCCCCCCAGGAGACAGAGCACATGTACCGCAATCGGAAGCATTGGCATTCCATCAACGTACAGGTGATAGTCGATGCCCAAGGCCTCATATGGCATGTCCGTGCCAAACACCCAGGGTCCAGCCATGACAGCTACATATACAATCAATGCCACATCCGAATGGAATTCGATCAGAACGTGTATGGGGCCACCTGGCTGGTTGGTGAGTGACATGGGTGGCAGGCATGACTGTACCCCCCATGATGCACACATCACAAGGGGCACATGCATGACTAACATCCTCCTGTCTTTTCCCTTACAGGTGACTCTGCATATCCACTGGGACCCCATCTCATGACTCCTTTCCGGAACCCCCAAACCCCAGGAGAGGAAAGATACAATCAAGCACATGCCCAAACACGTGCAGTGGTGGAGCACATCTTTGGCCTCCTGAAGTCACGTTTCCGATGCCTGGATAAGTCTGGGGGTACCCTCTTGTATTCCCCAAACTTTGTGTGCCATATTATCGGTGCCTGTTGCATGCTGCACAACTTCGCAGTAAGAAAGGGCCTGCAGATTGACCTACGTGATGACCTGACCCCTGAACCAGACAATCCCCCCCTAACCGAGGATACCCCGTCTTCTGAGGGAAGAGCAGCCAGGAGACAGCTTACATTGGGCATCTTTGCACGTTAAACACACACATTAATCATGGCACAATGAGAATGCATGCATGCACACCACTGTGGTCCCTAGCACACACACCCCACATCCACATCAAATTGGATTGGCACCAGTCCACCATGCAGGACTTGTGAGCAGCAACGCCACGCCAAGGCTCCAATTATGTCACTGTACATTCATACACCATTCACACGGACCTGGGGATCACTTCTCCCTGGTCCTGGGGAACCCTTCTCCACCAAAATTGAGGGTGACACCCCTTTTCCGGCAGGAATGTCACCCCCACATTCAAACAGCATTCACAACCCAAAAAAAAGAAAAAAAAATGACCAGCAAAATCAAAAAATTTCCAGCCAAAAAAAAAAAAAGAGGGGAAACAAATATTATTGCCCTTGACGTGAGCCACGCCTGGGGCGCCCCCGGCCACGGCCCCGGCTCCTCAGGGGAGACTCAACGGGGAGGGGGAAAACTGGGGAAGGAGGAGCAGCCCCTGATCTCTGCCCACCTGGTGGCCTGCCCTCCAAGGCCACGGCAATTCTGTCCAGGGCAGCACCAAGTGTTGCCGTGTTGGTCTGGATAGCCTGGGTGAGGGCCCTCACATCCTGCCCAACGCCTGCTGATGTCATCTGCAGTTCGTTTAGGCAGGTTGTGAAAGCCCGGGAGTGGGAGTCCAGGTTCCCCAGCGTATCCTTGATGGAGGACAGGCTCTCCTCCATCCGCACCAATGTCTGGCTGACCTGTCCCAGATGGCGGGTCTGGAGGAACTGGTCCCTTCTCAGAGTGGTGGGCAGGAGATCGGCCACCCCCCTGGTCTTCTGGGATGACTTCCTGCCTCCAGCTGATGCTTGTGGCCGGGGAGAAGGGGAGGCCCTTGGGAGGGGAGCCATGTTGGGGGAGGAGGGGGGGGGCTCCCCCTTAGGGAGGCCTGCCTGCTGCCAGCCAGAGGGGAAGAGTCCTCAAAAACCAAAAGTCCAGTGCCTGACATGGACTCCTCCTCCTCATGAATCTCCAGGAGGACCTCAACCTCCTCCTCCTCCTCCTGTTCAACCTCCTCCGCGGACTCCGGCCTTGTCGGGGGGGGGCCTCATTAGGCTGCTGTCCTGGGGATGGTGCGGTCAGGCCAGATGGCCCTGCACCCTCCTGCACATCTGTGGATGATACAAAACATTCACAGGTTGGAGGATCCACACACTTGCCACATATTCCCTTTTCCCCCTCCCCCACACATGCTACACACCTGATATTAAAAAAAAACTTACCTGGCACCACAGGCTCCGGACTTGAGTCAAAGCCGGGCAGGCCCTCAACTTCATGCCGATGAAAGGTCAGGGCCACCGCACGCTCCTCCGCTGTCAGCCTAATACGGCATGGTGGGCCCCCTCCTGTGCCCCTGGCATGGGCAAGCATTTTGGACAGCTTCTGTTTGACCAGACGCCGGAGGTCATTAATTTTTTTGTCAATCCCAGACCGGGTCCGTGTCTCCCACTCCCCCGCTGAATTGACCTGCTCAGTGATGAGGTCCAAAATCTCCCTCCTCCTGGCCGGGGTGGTGTTGGCACTGTCTGGGCTGTGGAGGAAACGTCCATAATCGCTAATGGCCCGGGCAAGAATTATTTTTTTCCCCAAAGTAAAATTGAGTTTTCGCTTTCTCTCTGTCATACTTCCAAAAAAACTCACTCCCAGTCAACAAAAATCAGTCACAAAAACAAGCACAACCAATCAAGCAAGAACACACACAAAGAGGAAACTAACACCCAAAAAATCACACAAGCACTCAGCAAAAAACAGTCACAAAAACAAACAGCAAAAAATCAGCAAGAAAACAAACGAACAGAAATATATCAAACAAACAGTCTCTCAAACACTTATCAAAAAACACTTTCAAAGATCTACTAACAAACACTTGATCACACAGAACACTAATCTGACAAATACAAAACACAACGCAACGAACAACAGGACAAAAGCACTTGGTTAAATGGGAAGGGACAAAGGGATGTACTTTTGCAATGCAAGTGCGTTTGTGTCTGTCTATTTATGCTGTCTGCGTAGTCCTTAGTCCATTTCCAATTTCACTGATTGCGCCGTTCCCGAGTTGTGAGCATGCGCACAGAGGTGCTGACCATGGTCTGCTTCAAGCGCGCATGCGCGAGCCGGCCGGCCCTTCATTTGCATGGGGTCACGGCTTATTTCAATGTAACCCGCCCACTTCCTTCCCAATTTGTATTACTCCGCCTTACGCCTCTGAAATAACATTACGCATGCGCAATTTTCTGCGCAAAAGCTATGAGAATAGGGTGATTACGCGGCTACATTGCGCAAGTCTAACGTAAAGGCGGTGCGCTACGCCGGTCCAATAATGCGCAGATGTACCTGAATCTGGCCCAATATTTTCTCTCCTGTTATCACTGATTCCTAAGGAATCACACGTGGCGTCCCGAGGAACTACTGACATCACTGTGGCACTTAACCAACAACTTACTTATTTCTAAATAGTTTATTTATAATAAAAGACTTGTCAAATATTTGGGTGTCTTTATTTCTAGGTTGCAATCCTTTTATTGTGAATGAGCAGGGGATTTATGATCCTCATTCTCATTCACGTTAGAGAAGGCAGTATCTGGGGGGCTTCTTAGCTTCCAGCTTCCCATTCATCACATCCCCTATTGAAGGGCACCCACCATGTTGAGGGCATGTGACTTGGTATGGTTTGGGTCTAGTGTGGATTTTTTGACCTCACTTTCCGATTTTTTTCAGTGAGAGGTACCCCTTTAAAATCCATACCCCAAATGAATCTGGTATATATTTTGGGGGTACTCCAATCAAAGATTGATGATATTTAAAAAATGCTTTTCCCCACGCCATGGACAAATCTAGCTTGGGGCATCTGGCCAGATTCATTACCCCACAAGTGAGGATTAGATCTGTGAAAGTACAATGTGTCAGCCAATAGGTTCTGGAAGAAGTTTGGAGATTGCCTAAACATGTTACCCTACAGCTGATAGGAGAAGCAAGGAATCTGAGAATACTATTTATATAGATATAATTATTAAACATTAGCCACTCAATTATGAAACACTGTACCTAAATTAATTGTATACATTTTTGAGATTAATAGAGCCTTTTTGGTGGTATTTAATAGCCACTTTTTTTTTACTATAAAAAGGAAATGTCAAAAAGTTTGAGAAAAAACAGTTTTCTTTACTTTCTAGTAAAAATAAAATGCCAGGACAGTAGTAAAACACCTAAAATGACCACTCTTTAAAAAGTAGACATTATTAGGGGTTAAAACATGGAGCTTAGTAATGTACACTAGATACATAACTGTATGGGTCATACTGTACACAGAGGATGAATGGAGATTAAGGGGTTAATGTGCATATGTGCAGGGTGAGGGAGGTGAAGAGTTAATATACAGGTCATATACAGAGGCAGGCTGCAGATGTTTAGAGGGGGGGTGTGAATGGGTTAATAAATAAAAAAAATTGCAGTCAGCTCCTGCTGATGCATTCATCCATGTCTCACAGTAAAGAGTAGCATGTGGTAGCCAATCACAGCAATCACAAGGTATCAAGACCCCCTGTATTGACTCAGTACACTGTGTCTATGTAACAAGCCAATTAATGATGGCTCAGCACATGGTGATTAGCAGGTGCAACAGTTGCCTGACGATGATTTTGCTGGGGATAACAGTCTACCAATCCACTTATTAAAACCGTATATTGGTGAAATAATACACTGTAAAAAAAAGGAAAACAAATATATAAATAATAATAGTATTGCCATAATGCATCTATATTGCTTGTGAATATATTCTACAGAAAAACATTGGCCCAGATTCACAGAGCGATTACGCCTGCGCAACAGGAAATGCGCGTGCGTAAGTCTAAATGTGCGCGTGCGTTTCGATGCACGGCATCCCCAAAACGAGATACGCAAGAAATCTACTTTTTTTGGTCCAGCGTAATTTCGTTAGACAGGCGCATCCGTCCACGCAAAACTGCGCTAGACAGACCATTGATTTGCTAGTCAAATAGGCTAATGAGGGGCTTACGGGGATCCACAAAAGAACTTTGGGGCAGCGCAGGCTACGCAGTGTGCGCAACAGCAAAATGTCCTGTCTAAAATTAGACCATATAAAAGCTGGTCTAAAAAGAGAAAAAAGTCTAAATGTTAGATAAAGCAACACTGTTAGTGAGGAGCTCAGCAGTCACACGTGTTGCACAACAATCTGTATGCCAACATGCCAGGGGCATCGTCGCGCATAGCTATACTACTGACTTTAGATGAACAAAGAAGGATGAGGGCACTGAGGAGGGCACTGAGGAGGGCACTAAGGAGGGCACGGGAGATGTTTTTTATTTTTTTTTTTTTTTATTTGCTTATATAAACTTTACAATTTAATCTAATCTAATACAATATTCTTATCTGATACAAGCCCCTCACTCTTCACTCTTCACGGGAGAGGATATATAACACACGCATAGACATCTATGGCATGAGTGATTCTGAGGTGTCTCGCATCTTCAGATTCACCCCTCATGCCATCATGGAATTAACCACAACCCTGCAGGAGGACATCAGCAGCCCAACACATGGCACTACCCATGACACCCATGACAGCTACATATACAATCAGAGCCCCATCCCCACAGATTTCGAACAGAACATGTATGGGGACAGCTGGCTGGTTGGTGAGTGACATGGGTGGCAGGCATGACTGGCCCCCCCATGATGCACACATCACAAGGGGCACATGCACTACTAACATCTTCTGTCTTTTCCCTTCAAGGTGACTCTGCATATTCACTGGGACCCCATCTCATGACCCCATCTCATGCCAGCTCACATATGCATCTTTGCACGTTAAACACACACATTAATCATGGCACAATGAGAATGCATGCATGCACACCACTGTGGTCCCTAGCACACACACCCCACATCCTCATCACATTGGATTGGCACAAGCCCACCATGCAGGACTTGTGAGCAGCAACGCCATGCCACGGCTCCAATTATGTCACTGTACATTCATACACCATTCACACAGACGTGGGGATCACTTCTCCACCACAAATGAGGGTGACACCCCTTTTCCCGCAGGAATATCACCCCCACATTCCAAAATCATCACAGAACCAAAAAAATAAAATAAATGACAAGCAAAAACAAAAAATGCCCAGCAAAAATATAATTTAAACAAAATAACAACAAAGAAAACACATAAAAGACAAAAATCACTCTGCAAAACAGTCCCCAAAATATCTCAAAGACACGTCACAAACAAACAAACAAACGCTAATAAACAAAAGCACCTTGCTGTATAGGAAGGGATACAAAGGGATGTGCTTTTGCAAAGGAAGTGCATTTGTGTCTGTCTATTTATGCTGTTTGCGTAGTTCACTAAGTTGCCCTAGTCCACTTCCAATTTCACTGATTGCGCCGTTCCCGAGTTGTGAGCATGCGCACAGAGGTGCTGACCATGGTCTGCTTCAAGCGCGCATGCGCTAGCCGGCCGGCCCTTCATTTGCATGGGGTCACGGCTCATTTCAATGTAACACGCCCACGTCCTTCTTAATTTGTATTACTCCGCCTTACGCCTCTGAAATAATGTTACGCATGCGCAATTTTCTGCGCAAAAGCTACGAGAATAGGGTGATTACGCGGCTACATTGCGCAAGTCTAACATAACGTAAAGGCGGTGCGCTACGCCGGTCCAATAATGCGCAGATGTACCTGAATCTGGCCCATTGTTTTTGTTATATATACTGTATATATATATATATATATATATATATATATATATATATATATACAAAATAAATGGTTGTTTTAATACATGTTTAATACATTTTTGGTGTCCAGGCCTATAGTAAGTTTATTGAGTGGCAGTGTGCTAATAAAACATTTACTATTGTCCTAACTGTAGTCAAAAATATAAAATGACAAATTATGTAATGCAATTGGGGTTCCAAATACCAGGGAGTAAATGCAGAAAAATACATGTGGCTTTGATATGTATGGTCCAGTAAACTGTTGTACCTCCCTTACAACTTTGGTACTAATTCTGTGAACCCAAGAACGTTTGCATTTATTTAAAGTTGTTACAGACCACTTTTACCTACAGAAAAGCCTAGATTAAGGCTTACCTGAAGGTACAAGAAATATCTCCTAAACCTACACGGTTTAGGAGATATTTGCAGAAAACACTGCACCAATGTCTACGGCGCATGCGCGCCATAGACAATGGCGCAGGTGCACTGAGCATGCCGTTAGTGAAGGCGATCGTGCCATCCTAGACGGCTCATGCATGTATGCGGGAGAGATGTCATTACTCCCGGAGTGATTTCCAGGTATCGCGGCTTCGGCGCTGTAATTGGCCAGAGCCGCGATACCTGGTAGTCAATCCTGGAGTAATGGCGGCGATGGAGGAAGCGAACGAGGGCCGCTGCGGGGGCTTCGATCTCAGGCAAGTACCTCATAATGAGCTGGTATGCTACTAGCAAATTATGCCTTTGTCTTGCAGGGTTTGTTTTTTTATTTATTTTTTAGGGCTTTATTTCCTCTTTAACCACTTCCTTACTGGGCATGTATTCCCTTCCTGACCAGGTGAAATTTCAGATTGCGGCACTGCATCGCTTTAACTGACAATTGCGCGGTCATGCGATATGGCTCCCAAACAAAATTGACGTCCTTTTTTCCCCACAAATAGAGCTTTCTTTTGGTGGTATTTGGTCACCTCTGCGGTTTTTATTTTTTGCGCTATAAACAAAAAAGGACGACAATTTTGAAAAAAAACTACAATATTTTTTACTTGTTGCTATAAAAAATAGCCCAATTAAAAAAAAAAAATCAGTCTAGGCCGATACGTATTCTTCTACATATTTTTGGTAAAAAAAAAAATCGCAATAAGCCACTGGTTTGCGCAAAAGTTATAGCGCCTACAAAATAAGGGACAGAATTATTATTTTTTATTATTTTTTTTTTACTAGTAATGGCGGCGATCTGCGATTTTTATTGCGACTGCGACATCATGACGGACACATCGGACACTTTTGACACATTTTTGGCACCATTCACATTTATACTGCAATCAGTGCTATAAATATGCACTAATTACTGCATAAATGTGACTGGCAGGGAAGGGGTTAACACTAGGGGGTGAGGAAGGGGTTAAATGTGTATCCTGTATAGTGTTCTAACTGTGGGGATTGGGGGGGGGTGACTGGGGGGTGACCAATCTGTGTCCCTATGTACAAGAGTCACAGATCAGTCTCCTCTCTCCCTGACAGGATGCTGTCATTGTGAGAGCCGGCAATGAGAAATGATCTCATATGTTTACATATGAGATCATCTCTCATTCGCCGCACAGATCGCATCGCAAACGGCCACTCTGATTGGCCGTTCGCGGCGATCTGTGATTGGCTGTGTCCAAGGGACGCTGGGAACGACGAAAGGGGCTGCCATTGAAACACGGCGACCCAGAGAATTAGAACCACCCTGCGGCCGTATATAGTCGTACGGCCGTAGGGAAGTGATTCAAAAAATTCAAAAAATTATTTACAGTATTTTTTTTTATAGACACATTAATAGCACTGCCTATTGGGAGATACATACATTTTTTATTTATTTTTGGGCATCTATCTATCTATCTATCTATCTATCTATCTATCTATCTATCTATCAATTTATCTCAGTATTTTTGTCTTGTAAATATTATAGAATGTTTTTTTAAAGTTATTTTGTAAGTTTGTTTAATCCTAATATGTCATAATGATCCATGTTAAATAATACAATGATATTTAAAGCTAGGTAGGTTCCCTACATTAAACTGAGATGGGCAGAATCCTGAAAGCTTGCTCTAGTTGACAGGTCTGATCAGCACTATCAGAGCTTTATCATTAACCCCGCTATATAGGCATCATACAGAGGAGACCAGTGAACTTTAATGTTACCATGGCAACAACACTCCTCCAGTATAACATTGTCATGTTCCTAAGAAACTCATTCTTCCCTGACATAAAGTAGACATCACTCACATGGATCTCATGATATTTTAATCATATATCTGCTTTTTGTTTACTGTGACATGTCATAAATACAGCTACAACATCACATGTTTTCAGAAATTTTAATAGCGTAAGAACATTTTTTAGCAGGGAAGCTAGTTTAATTTTAAAAACATTGGCATTTGTATTTTTAATTATATTAAATAGAGTAATTGTGTTATGTTGTATTTATAGCAAATTGCCCTTATGTAAAAAAAAATGTTCTTTATAGTACACCTCTCTATAGAGAAGTATGAAGTCTACTATTGCTTATATGGATGTATCTGGCTTTAGTTCTATTGCATCTTATTTGGAACCCAGGGCATTAATGCTGTATATGAGTGTCAGAAATGTGACCGGATTCCTCATCTCTACACTAGTTCCAGTACAGTGAATTGAAAAGCTATAAAGTCAATGCATCAGGAAAATAACATTCTCATAAGGTGAGGTCAGCAATGGCAGTCTCCATGATTCATTAATGGAAGTTGTACTTTAAGTGATAATTCTTAATAGCCACAACCAATTCACTTCTAACACTAAGACCCATTCACATTGACCCACGGGCAACATTAGTGGTAAAGCACCACCATTTTTAGCAGCAATATTTTTACCCCCAATAGCAGCCGAAGATAGGGTTAAATGTGCCGTGTAGCGCTGCTTTGCAGGCGCTTCGGCAGCTGTGCCCATTCATTTCAATGGGTAGGGCGGTGGAGGAGGGGTGTATACACCGTTCCTTCTCTGCCCTAAAGATACAGCTTGTGGGACTTTTTTAACGTCCTGCCATCACAGCATACCAGTGTCAAAGCACACAGGCTTTCACATTGGGGTGGCAGGGAGGCGTTTCTCATACGCTTTACAGGCACTATTTTTTAGCCCTTTAGCACATGAAAAATGCCTTAGTGTGAAAGGGGTCTTAAGAATAAGAACTCTTTCATGAAGGAAGGCTTTGTTTGAGTGAAGAAATATTTAAGGACATTCATATTGTCCATAGCAATCAGGCAGAATATTATTTTTCTTATACTACAATATGTGAGAATATAATCAGCTGCTATGACTGCAAGGAACCCCAGTGCGGGCAGCACAGTGGTGTAGTGGTTATCACTTTCACCTAGCAGCAAAAAGGGTCACTGATTAAAATCCCGACCACAACACCATCTGCCTGGAGTTTGCATGTTCTCCCTGTAGCTGCATGGGTTTCCTCCAGATACTCCAGTTTCCTCCTACACTTTAAACACATGCTGGTAAGTTAATTGTCTACTGTCTAAAATTGGCTCTAGTCAAGTGCGTCTGGACCCTTCGGGGTATGACCGCGCTATATCAAGATACATCTCAGCTCAACGTTTTTTGCAACCATAGTTGTCCCCGAGGCTAAACTTAAAAACATGTCTGCTTTTAATTATTTCCAGTATTTTATAGATGAGGAAATTAGTAGTTTACAGAAAGAAGAAAACATTGTTTTGTTCTTCCAGTTTACCCCACAGCGAATGACAACTACCCTGCATTTCTTGCAAGATCAGCAGGTATTAACTGTACTTGCTGAACATGTTCAGCCTGAAAAATCAAAACAAATGTAAACTTAACGTCAGAATATTAAAATGTTTTAATTATCCCTTAATGAGCCTGAACAA
This sequence comes from Rana kukunoris, assembly GCA_029574335.1. Taxonomy (NCBI): domain Eukaryota; kingdom Metazoa; phylum Chordata; class Amphibia; order Anura; family Ranidae; genus Rana; species Rana kukunoris. Next base: position 590,595,436 of record CM056049.1, read on the forward strand.
GGTTAGTGCTATGTTATTTCATCTATGTAAGCGAACAGATTATTGCAGCATGGAAGTTAATTATTTTTTACAATATTAATTATATGATTCTTCTTAAAATGGAGGTTCACCCTAAAAACAGTTTTCTAACATTACATTGTGCTCACTTGCAACATTGACAGTATGCTGATATTTTATTTCTTGTTGCTGTACATACCGTCATATAGCTTCCCCCTCCCCCCGGCTTCCGGGTAGTGGATCCCGTGGGAGTGGGTGTTCCTATGCAGCAGCTAAGTGATTGATGTGATAACAAAAACCTCCCCCCAGCGCATAAGGCACGTCACCGAAAGAAGCCGAACGTTGGTGCGCAGGCGCCAAATAGCGCCGTATAGAGCCGACTCGCAGTTCGGCTTCTTTCGGAAACGTGTGATGCGCCTTATGCGCCAGGGGAAGTTTTTGTCATCACGTCAATCACTTAGCCACTGCATAGGAACGCCCCCCCCCCCCCTGCGGGAGCCACTACCCGGAAGCCGGGGGGGGGGATAGCTATACGACGGTATGTACAGCAAATACAAATCAGCATACTGTCAATGTTGCAAGTGAGCATAATGTAATGCTAGAAAACTGTTTTTAGGGTGAACCTCCACTTTAAGTGATTAAACACTCGGAGCTGTCAATGGCTTTCTAGCTAGCCAGTACTTTCTTTTAGCTTTTGTTTAAGCAGCAAAGTGTTCTTAAACTTTCTAAAGTAGACTCATTTGGGGAAAGAAGAATTATCGCAGGTAAAAAAGGATAGGAAATGATTCAGTCACAGCAATATTGAATTTCTCATCATGGTATCGTTTGCCTAATTTGTTTGCTGCTAGTGTCCATAGGTAGAATCAATTTAAATAAATGGATTGTGTCCAGCTTTTTAAAATTAACTATGTTACATACGTGGAACTATAGCTTCCAGCTTAATATAATACTTAGAAGAAGCCTGGGCATTCTGAGTTCTTTATAAAAATTGAAGAGAATTCACTATGTAATATACCACAGAAACATAACTATTTAAAATGATGTGATCTTAACAGTTTACTTCATAACATTTCAGAGCTTAAAGCAGATAGAATTGAGGTTTCATAATGTTTTAAGGAATTTTAGAGCTGTGCGTAGCAGTGTCAGGAGACCAATTACTGAAGAGACCTCACAGGGGTCCAGCTTCAGGGTTTTTAGATGAGATGAATAATATATAAACATTACAGCTTTCTTATCAAACTAGCTGCTACTCTGTTAAAATATCGCTTTTATGTTTATACATTTTAAACTGACCTCTTTGCTACAAATGAAACAGAAACATATTGCAAAGTTGCAGAACATACTATGCTAACCCCCCCCCCCCTTAAAAAAAAAGATCAACAGCTTCTTGCATACATCTCAGTATAAACACTTCCATGCTGTGTTGCAGCTTATATGCCTGGGAGACAGGAGCCCTATGGGGTCAGACCTGCTAGAAGCTCTGCATGCCAAGGTCAACAGATGGCTGACATCATTTTCATTATGTGTGACAATGGCACCAACCTACTGGCTGCTCTTTGCCAGAAAAAAAATGTTGCTTTCCTGACACATGTTCTCTACTAAAGAATGTAGTGTTTCATCACAAAATACCCTGACCTCAAGATTCAATGAATTCATGTTTATTTTAAGATTAAAAACAATGTGCACAGGAGCAGCAGCTCTCTCAGCTCTTTCCCTCCTCATTGGCTCTGAGACAGCAGCAGGAACCATTGGCTTCTGCTTATGTCAATCAGAGTCAGTGTAGAAGGAGCAGGGACAGGACCGAGCCATACTCTATGTGTCAATAAATACACAGGGTCAGCTCAGAAATTAGTCTGCACAAGGGCCCCCAGACCAAGCATCTTGCTATTGTGGGCACTCAGCAAGGAGAGGAGCCAGGTACGCTATCAGGGGACTCAGAAAAGGAAATTCAGGGCTGATCTGTGAAAAAAACAGGTACATAAACCATGTTTGTTATTTAAAAAAAAAAAGTTTACAATCAATTTAACTTAAGATCCATCTGTGAAACAAAAGAGCCAGTCTTGTAACTTCAATATCTTTCTTGCTATAAAAAAATGCTTTTTTTTTTTTTTTTTTTTTTTTTTTTTAGCTGCTTGTCAAATAAATTGAGCAAAAGCATCTACTGCTTTGGTTTGGGGGGTAATTTATTTTCTTTGTGTTTTCTATACAGTTTTACTTTCTAGCATTAGTATATTATAATACATTTAATTTAAAATTGTTTGCTTCTATCTATATAACATGACTTCTGACCCCACTGCCAACTTGGTACTTAAATGACCTTGTGATTTCAGCTTTAATTGGATTTTTTACATTATGGCTTTGTATTTCTATGTATACATTTGATGACCAAACACAATGTTCCACTAATATGCAGTCTTCACAGATTCACTTTACCTATGTATATCAAACAACATTTAAGTGACTGTATTCTACTGTATTCTACCAAAATACTTGATCATAATGTCAGGGAATGCCCTGTACACATGGAATAGAAGAAGATTCTGGACTACCGCACTCCTTAAAACAATGTCTTTATTGTACAAATGAAATCTAAAAAAAACAACCAAATCGATGCAGTCAAAATGAATTGAACAACAGGAAAAAGGTGGCTAACATGTTTCACATCATATGATGCTTACGAGCCAGCACCTTTTTGGTTTAGTGGGATGGAAAGCAAAGCCAAGGGATCAGCAGTTTTTAGAGCGGTATCATCTCACGCCCTGTACACATGAGCAGAATTTCTGTCGGAGAAAAGTTGGATCTTTTTTTCCAACGGAATTCCGCTCAAGCTTGACTTGCATACAAACAGTAACATAAAAGTTCTCTGAACTTTCTATCGTTAAGAACGTGGTGACGTCCAACACTACGACAAGGCAAGAAAAAGAAGTTCAATGCTTCCGAGCATGCGTCAAATTGTTTCGAGCATGCATGTTTTTTTCCCGTCGGAATTCCATACAGACGAACGGATTTTATGATAGGAATTTTTTCTGTTGGAAAGATTGAAAACCTGCTTTCAAACTTCCGCCAGCAAAAGTCTGATGGAGCATACACATGTTCAGAATTTCAGATGAAAAGCTCACATCAGACTTTTGCTGGCGGAAATTCCGCTTGTGTATACAGAGCATAAGACCTTTTTTTTTACTGGGGCGGTGTGGGCGTTAGTGGTAAAGCACTGCTAGTTTTAGTGGCGCTTTACCGCTGTTAGGGGTTAAAAGCACCCGCTTAGTGTTGCTTTTAAAGCGGCGCCAATTAATTTTGGTGGAGGAGCAGTATATACACCGCTCCCACACCACCCCAAAGATACTGTGTGCAGACTTTTTTTTTCTGTCCTGCAAGCGCACCGCCCAGTGTGCAATCACTCAGGCTTTCACACTCGGGCTGCAGAAGAGACAGTTTACAGGCGCTTTAAAGGTGCTATTTGTAGCACAAAAACTCCTGTAAAGCACCTCAGTGTGAAAGTCTAAAAAAAGGTGACTCCCCTTTTGTGCTATACAGTGCATGTCATAAATAGAATTTGCTTAAAAAAAACACACTTTTCACATTTCAAAGTCTTGATAAATTAGAACCGTTTTAACCCAGGTGACTTTGTGATGTCCAATGCTGTAAATATTGTTTCTGATTCTCTAGGCTCAAAGTGGGTTTGCCTTGTTACATGTTCCCTCCAAAAAAACTGTCTCTTTCTATTTAACAATAGCAAGCTACAAGCTAATCATTCTTACTAATATTGTGCTGGGGTTTAAATTTTCAATTGTATCCAAAAGAGCCAAGCTTTTAGACAGGTTTTACATTTTACTGAAACTGACCAAGATTACCATAAGGATTATAATCTTTGGAGGTTATGCACTTTTCCTTATTTTTACTGTAATTTTAGCTTTTACATTATGTTGATGGCATTGTCATGATTCTGGCAAAACAAAATGTTTCCCAGCACACTTACCAGCTCGCCAGAAAAAAGTGTATCAGAAACAGAAGTTTTAATTGCAAAACATTAGCATATATATATATATATATATATATATATATATATATATATATATATATATATATATATATATATATATATATATATACGTGGAAGTGACACTACCTTACCAAGTCCCAAGCAATCCTAACCCTATTTATAGAATCCTCCATGTTGAAGCATATATCACAATGAATAAATTGAAAGCAGGTACAGTATACCTGGAGACAGTCCATTCCTCCTAGAAGCCCAACACAGCCCAATGGCAGCTGAAGTCATTCAATGTGTCCCCACATCGGTGCCAGTAAGCTAAAAAAAAAAATATTCTGCCCTATCCCATACTCTAAGCCCAGGTTCACACTGGGCTGCGGGAGTGAAGCCGTGCGAGTTCAGCTGAACTCGCACGATTTCACTCCCGCTGACAGTCCCAATTTTGGCCACGATTATAGAGACATCTGTGCAGGTTTCTGCACAGATGTCAATGTAAATCGCAAGATGCGGCGTCGCACTGATTGGGACGGTGCCGTTGACGGCAATTTGCAGCAAATACCGTTGTTTTGACATGTGATTTGACATGCCAAATCGCATGTCAAAACACACTAGTGTGTACCAGGCCTTAGTACACTATACCAGTGGTCATAAACCCCGTCCTCAGGGCCCACTAACAGGCCAGGTTTGCAAAATAACTGAAATACATCACAGGTGATATAATTTGCTGCTCAGTGATTTCAGTATTCTAGTCTGCATCTCTCCAAGGTAATACATAAAATTAGGCCTGTTAGTGGGCCTTGAGGACAGAGTTGATGACCACGGAACTATACTATTTGCATAGCCCGTAGACAAAGGTATAATAGAACCCCCATAAAAGCTATAGATAGAACATTGAAAATTGTAAAGACTAATATTTTCTTTTCTAAGAACCCCCAGTCTCATAAACTGTACATAAAAAGAAATTAGGATTCAGTATTTGAGAAAAAAACAATAGAGCTATAGCCTTAACCAAACTGCTAACATAATTTTATGGCTTGGTATATGCCAGCTATCCTTTTTTCTTTTTGTAGCTAAAAAATTAAGGACTATAAAACCCCAATGAATGCCATCCTGTTTCACATAATGGAAAACAGCCATCTGCTGGACTCAAGCCAAATGGCCACAAATTAGCAAATAAGCCTAATAAATTCCTATCTCTGAAACTGAGAGCCAGGAAAGAACTAAACATAGTCTTAAGCATCCATTTATCTTTTGCACAAATTGGATAGCACTCAAGTAAAATTTATAATACCTTTTATTTGCTTTTATTAAAAATTATAGTCTATCTACTAGCAAATCCAAAGTTATATTCTTAAATACTCCAAGGCATGCTTATAAATTAATAGCTTTGTATTTGTATTCTAATGCAAAGAGCATTATATACTTTGCCTTGGATTAAAACATATTCTTTTGAAAGTCTTTATAAATGGGACTATGTCCTTATAAAACAATTATATAACTGGGCAGTCACATCACATCACATTATCTTGTCTAGGTAAGATACAGTCATTAAAATGGTTCTGGTTTAAAATATGCACTATTATTTTATACTAGAAAAAGGCATGTGGATAAAGAAAACATTTGAGTTTTCCTAAAGGAAAGCATATAATGTATCCAGAACTCCACATGGGGTCCCACCACAGACAGGCTCATATCTATAAAATACTTGGTGTGTGCTGGGGGGGGGGGGGGTTTAGACAGTGTAATGTTTTTTGTTTTTTTTCACCTCAATGCACTGATTTAATAAGGTAAAAAAATGGGAGTTTAAGACCACTTTAATTCATATTAACCCTTTCTTTTTTTTTAATACTGGACTGAACAAATTCAGGTAACCAGCATGTCTAATGCTGTGTACATACGATCGGTCCATCCGATGAGAATGGTCTGATGGACCGTTTTCATCGGTTAACCGATGAAGCTGACTGATGGTCCGTCGCGCCTACACACCATCGGTTAAAAAAACAATCGTGTCAGAACGCAGTGACATAAAACACAATGACATGCTGAAAAAAATGAAGTTCAATGCTTCCAAGCATGCGTCAACTTGATTCGTGGATTTTTAACCGATGGTCGTGCCTACAAATGATCGTTTTTTTGCTATCGGTTAGGTATCCATCGGTTAAATTTAAAACAAGTTGGCTTTTTTTTTAACCGATGGTTAAATAACCGATGGCGCTCACACACGATCGGTTTGGACCGATGACTGTTCTCAGACTGTTCTCATCGGTTTAACCAATCGTGTGTACGCGCATTAAAATACATTTCTTCTGTTACTGTTGTAAGTAGCTTCCATATGTTTACTGATTCTTTAAAATGACCCATAGCAGCAAAGCAAAATTTGGTGACACAGAGAGCAGGAGAGGGAAATATTTACATATTCACCTCGCAGGCAAATTTTTCTGGCTAAAGCCCTGTACACACGATCGGATATCTGATTGAATCTAATCCGATGGATTTTTTTCGTCGGATATCCGATGAAGCTTACTTTCATCAGTCTTGCCTACACACCATCAGTCAAAAATCCGATTGTGTCCAAACGTGGTGACGTACACACTAAGACAAGTAAAAAAAAATGAAGTTCAATGCTTCCAAGCATGCCTCTACTTGATTCTGAGCATGCATGGATTTTTGACTGATGGAGTTCCATACAAATGATCGGATTTTTCTATCTTTTTTTCTTCATAGGAAAAATGTAAAACATGTTCTATTTTTTTACACCGATGGAAATAAAACCGATGGGGCTCACACACAATCAGTTTGTCCGATGAAAACAGTCCATTGGTCGGTTTTCAGCGGACAAACCGATTGTGTGTGCAGGGCTTAAGGCAATTTTTATAACATAAAAAAGGACTCATTGTAAGAGAGGTTTCCTGTCCTTGAAAGGTTTTATCATTGCGTGGAGCTAAGGGAAAGGAACAACAGACTAGGATTTTGTGTTGTCAAAGAGAGAAAGAGCAGATTGGGGTGGAGTAGGCTGGACCTCTTTGGAGGTTCTCACATGGCAAAGCCTATGGTCTGAAAAAAGAAAACCACAACCATGATTTTATAACCCTAAGGCACTGCAGCCTACTACACACTCTATTAAAATCTAAGGATCGGCCAAGTCATGGACTCCACTACTTTTGGACTGATACTTCCAGACAATTGAGAAGGAAATGTATTACTTATACACCATTTTTTTATTTGTTACAAGGAAAACTATTCCTTAACCGAATTAAGGAAAACAATCTTCCCTCTGTGTAATGCCTAAAGGCAACATACAGTCAGATATAGCAGTTAAGCCCTACATCATCCCAAGAAAAGAAGATAGAACTGACATACACTTATGTCCAGCCTAGGGAAATAATGTTAGCAGCTGGTTTCAGAATAGAACTGGAGTTGACCAATTACAATGGTAAGTCAAAGTGTTAACCAGGTAGGTTCTCCTTGGTTCCCTAGCCCAAACGCCTGGGTACCACTCTTACGACACTAACTGTGAACATTTTTTCAATTTTGCATGAATGACAGTGGTATACTGTATAAAACCGTTGCAACAAAGTGTGTAATGCTCCTATTCAGGCATAGAAACTCCAAAGCAAACCATCAAGAGACTGCACTGAAGACTGGCAAGACAATAAGGTGCTTTTGTGCACTGTCCATGCAAAGCTGCTTAGTAAGAGGCCACCTGTGGTTCTGGGAACTTGCTTAACAACATGGATACTAGGGGTCCTCCAATATAAAGACATGTATATACCCTGATAATAAAGTATAGTTCTATATACACTTTCATCACTGGTTTCAGAAATGTAAGCCAGACAGACAAGTAGACATTAGGGACTGAAGTAGAACAAGTTACCAAACTGTTGTGAATCATGTGTATGGCAACTGTGAAAGAAATATTCTGAAGAAAAATCTATTGCTTCAAGGTCTGTGATTATGTTATTGTAGTTATGAAATAAAGTAACTCTCAGAGGTGCCAGCTGCCTTTGAGGTATTGCAATTCTGATGCTGAAAAACCAAAAGATATTTTGTTTAGCATGTACATTATCCCAATATTGTGTGTTTGATATTGTACCAGGATCAAAGAGAAATCGAAAACTCCCAAATGATCTCAAGGAAAGGAATGTAATATTGTTAACTCATTTTCAGAAGTAACATTAAAAGATAATAAACTATATGCTGACTTTTGTAAGTGTTTTCTAGGACGCAATAATAGAGTATCTCTCCATATATTTCTGCATGTTTTCTTTGAAGACCAGGACAGCAGGTGACAGATGAAAATACCAGTTTAAAGTGTTTGTAACCCTAAAAAAACGCTACTGTCTTTTTAAGGCAAGAGATATAGCATAGTGCTTTTGCCATATCAATTGTTCCTTTCTGTGCTGTACCATACCTAGTTGATCCTGTTTGTTCCTGTGTTCCCCTGTTTAAATTGACCTCATTTATCATGGCTGCAGATCCATGATAGCATGGTCAGAATACTTGCCGCTGTCATCCAGCTCTTTCTTTAGCAACTCTGCATCCCTCCCTCTCACCCTGTCACCTCCATAGTCTGTGTGAGAGCTGATCTCCTCTCTGCCCCTCCCCTCTCCTCAGGTCTAGATAGAGCAATGCTATTTCCCTGAAGTTACTCCTCCCTTTCTCTTTGTTAACCAGTTCCCACCCAGGCCAATTCTGACATTTCTCTCCTACATGTAAAAATCTGAATTGTTTTATAGAAAATATTATACATAACATGGTGGGTGAAGAAATGTTTTATGTCACACAGTATTTACGCAGCAGTTTTTTAAATGCAACTTTTGGAAAAAATAATTTGCACACAAACACAATATAATACCCATTATTTTTTTAAATATAGGATATTATGTTATGCTGAGTAAATAGATATCTAACATGTCACGCCTAAAAAATTGCATCTGTCCCTGGAATGGTGCCAAACAAATTTTCCTAAAAATGTCTACTAACAATGAGTTAACCATTTCAGCCCGGGAAGAATTTACCCACTTCCTGACCAGAGCACTTTTTGTTATTCGGGCATTGCGTCGCTTTAACTGACAATTGCGCATACGTGTGACGTGGCACCCAAAACAAAATTGATGTCCTGTTTTTTCCCCAAATAGAGTTTTTTTGGTATTATTTGATCACCTCTGCGGTTTTCATTTTTTTTGTGCTATAAACAAAAAAAGAGTGACAATTTTGAAAAAAAAGCAATATTTTTTACTTTTTGCTATAATAAAAATCCCCCAAAAATATATAAAACAAATAATTTCTTTCTCAGTTTAGACCGATATGTATTTTTCTACATATTTTTGGTAAAAAAAATTGCAATAATTGTTTATTGATTGGTTTGGGCAAAAGTTATAGCTTCTACAAAATATGGGGATAGTTTCATGGCCTTTTTATTGTTATTTTTCTTTATTGGTAATGGCAGGCGATTATCGATTTTTATCATGACTGTGACATTATGACGGACACATTGGACACTTTTGACACTATTTTGGGACAATTGTCATTTATACAGCGATCAGTGCTATAAAAATGCACTGATTACTGTGTAAATGACACCGGCAGGGAAGGGGTTAAACACTAGGGGGCGGTGAAGGGGTTAAGTGTCCTAAGTATTGATTCTAACTGTGGGGGGGGGGGCTGGGCTACAAGTGACACGACAGTGATAACTGCTCCCGATGACAGGGAGCAGTAGATCACTGTCCTGTCACTAGGCAGAACAGGAAAATTCCTTGTTTACATCTCCCTGTTCTGCATCTCCGTGGCACGATCGCGGGACACCAGCGGACATTTAGTCATGCCATTCTGCCAATCTATATGGTTGTTAGGCAATCAGTAATTGGTTAAAAGCCTTCACAGGTTACCATTTTAGAGATACAGAGGAGGTCCAGAGCTAAAACTATTGCTTTCACTCTGCTTTTCACGATAATACTTCACATGTGTGGTGGGATCATCGTTTACATATGTGTGTGGGACTTACATGAATTCACATTTACTCACAAGCATGGGGAGAGGCGTCGCTTTACATTTTATTTTATTTATTTTATTCAACAAAGCTTTTTACACTGTTTCCATAACTTTTTTTATCGACTTTATTGCTTTCACAAAAAAATAATCGATCAATCAACTGATCCTTTCTGCAATCGACTGACTGATCTTTCCTGTGATCAACCGACCAATCCTTCCATCAATCGATCTACCAATCCTTCCTTACTCTGATCTTTTCTGCGATCGACCGAGCGATTCTTTCTGTGATCGACCAATCCTTTCTGTGAGCAATTGACCAATTCTTCCTGCGATCAATTGACCGATCCTTCCTGCGATTGATCTACCGATCCTTCCTGCGGTTGACCCACCGATCCTTCCTGTGGTTGACCAATGCTTCCTGCAATAGATTGACTGATCCTTCCTGTGATTGATCGATTGATCCTACTTGTGATTAATCTACCAAGCCTTCCTGTGATCAATTAACCAATTCTTCCTGCAATTAATCGACTGATTTTTCCTGCAATGGATTGACCAATCTTTCTTTACTTTGATCCTTTGTGCAATAATTTGACCAATCCTTCCTGCGAACCAATTCTGACAAGCCTAGGAATTTGGTGAGCCAAATGTTAAGAATACTTGTATAAAGGCTATTAGTAGTAGTATATTGCCACTGCTAGGTTTTCAGTTTTAAACCGGTAACAAGGAATCAGTTTTTCCCCACCAATTTTTTGGGGGTATTATTATTGATTTTTTTATTACTATTATTTGGTCTTCAACTATATTGTACATGCACGCAAAATTGAAGAAATATTCTCTCTGCTCCGACCAGCACATGATCATCAGAAAGGGGCACAGATAATGAAAAAAATGTATCCCCTAAGCTAGTAGAAGTGGCAGAGCATGGGTGTGTAATTCAGATTTTCTTTCTTTAATTCTGCACTGACTATTTTTTAAATTGACCCAGCCCCTGTTCAAATTTAATCCAGGTTCAAAACCAGGGACAGACTTGGGCCAGGGACAGTGTCCTCAATTTGGGGACTGTCCCCTGAAACCGAGGATGTCTGGTCATCCAATACTAAGTAGTAACAAACAATCTGTCTGCTCCCCCAGTCAGTCCTATCCCAATACAGTTAGAACACACTTAGGCCCTGTACACACGATCAGACCGGTCCGACGGACCGTTTTCATCGGGCCACCGCTGAAGTGGTCTGATGGTCTGATGTGCGTACACACCATCAGTCCAAAATCCAATCGGGTCAGAACGCGGTGACGTAGAACACAACTACGTGCTGAAAAAACGAAGTTCAATGCTTCCAAGCATGCATCGACTTGATTCTGAGAATGCGCGGGTTTTTGGTCCGATGCTTTTGTGTACTAACCATGGTTTTGGTCCGACGGACAGATTTTAAAGCAAGTTTTAAATCTTTGGTCCGATGGACAACGGTCCGATGGGCCATACACACGATCAATTTGGTCCGATGAAACTGGCCTTAAGGAACACATATTTTACCCCTTGATCGCCCCCTAGTGTTAACCCCTTCCCTACCAGTGACATTTACACAGTAATCAGTGCATTTTTATAGCACTGTTCACTGTGTAAGTGTCAATGACCCCAAAAAATGTGTCAAAAGTGTACGATCTGTAAGCCCTAATGTCGCAGTATCCCTGCTAAAAATTGCAGATCACTGCCATTACTAGAAAAAAAATGCTATAAAAATGCCATCAATCTTTTCCATACTTTGTAGACACTATAACTTTGGCGCAAACCAATCAATATACGCTTATTGTGATTTTTTACCAAAAATTTGTAGAAGAATATATATTGGCCTAAACTGATGAAATTCTTTTTTTTTTTTTTAATTGTCACTCTTTTTTTGTTTATAGCACAAAAAAATAAAAACCACAGAGGTGATCAAATACCACCAAATGAAAGCTCTATTTGTGTGAAAAAAGGGCACAAATTTTATTTGGCTACAGCTTTGCATGACTGCGCAATTGTCAGTTAAAGCGACGCAGTGCCAAATTGTAAAACTTGCTCTGGTCAGGAAGGGGGTAAAATCTTCTGCAGCTGAAGTGGTTAAAGAGAGCAAAAGTTCCATTTGGGTATATAGAAACGTACATAGAGTCTTAAAAAAAAGAATTGGCAGATACCAGATTGTCTATGTTACAACCTAGGCTTAAAATTGTGCCTATGGAAACTCAGTTTAGAGAATATCAGGGATATAAATGAAGGGAGGTGGATTTGGAGTCATCACAGAAGAGTATGGAGGATCAATGTTTGGGAAATAAGACCTATTTATAAAAAATGGAGGAAAGGAAACAAAATGGGGTTGTTGTCTATAATGGCTAATTATGTTTTATCTTTTATTATGTAGTAAAATAAAACACTTATCAGTTTGGCTACCATGGCCTATTGCTCTACTTTTAGTTTGTTTTTCGTTTCTTCAAGTAAAACCCACTACTAATAAGTAAATAATGCTTGCTTAGAAAAGTTAATATTCCATTACATCTTACAAAGTGATTGTTGGTAAATACGGTGAACCTTTGAATGCCCAAACTTGTATGAGAGAAATGCTAAAAACAGTTTTTAGTGAATACAGTAAAACCTTGGTATGCGAGCATAATTTGTTCCAGAAACATGCTTGTAATCCAAAGCACTTGTACATCAAAGCATTTTTTTACAGGGTATAAAAGAGAAGAGAGGCACCTCTAAGTGTAGCAATACGTTTCTAAATGTTGTACCTTCATTAAATGTAACCATATTGCTACACTAAGAGGCTCCTCTCTTTTTTTTATACTGTTGTGACATGTCTTATATCAAGACATGGCTTGTATATCAAGGCAAAATTATTAAAACATGTTGCTTGTCTTGCAAAACTCTCTCAAACCAAGTTACTCTCAAACCAAGGTTTTACTGTACATGCTCATTCCTTTACTAACATTCACTTTGCAAAATGAATGTATACTATTTTAAGTGAACAGCCTCTGCTACCTTATTAAATCTCTCACTGTGTTGCATTCACTTGTTAGGCTCTTCTGTCCTGATAGTTTGAATCTGAAAGATTCCAGCTGATAGTTGCCTATGGGAAATACAGACATTCCAATTAGGAACAGGTTGATATATGAAACCAAATTAACTTACTTTCTATGTAACCTATGCATTCTCTGAAATAATTAACTGCTTTAATGTAATGCATTAAACGAGTGGCACTCATTTTTTTATTTTTTTTACTGTTTTGATGATTACTTCACTGGGTTGAGGTACAATTCTCACAACTTCTCTTTACATTTGAATACTTTTACTTAAAGTGGACACATTTATATGTTATGTTATGTTTATCATAATATGAGGTGATCCAAAGTATAAAAAGTGAGAAATCCACCCCTCCCCCACATAACACATCCTGGTAATATACAATGAACTTTGGATCACCTCATATTATGATAAACATAACATGACATATGATAAACATGTCCAAGCTAGATATGTAAATAACCTGTCACTCAAAGCAAGAAGAGAGAAACTGACTTTTTATTTAGACAGGTTTTTATCTGGAAGGCTGTTAATTTTCACTGAACAATAAAAGAAGATTGATCAGAGCTGGATTAACTCTGTGTGGCAAGACTGGGCACAGATGATAGGAAATCTTATTCTCTACATTGTGACATCAAAAAAAGTTAAAAAAAAATGTATTCAAGTATGTACTTTTAGTTAAAAAAACACTTATTATTTTCAGTCTCCTCACAATATCCAATGTACTGTATATACAATATATCCATATATATATATATATATATATATAAATATATATATACTTCTGCTGCTGCAGTCTAGCTTTCTATTAGAGGGTAGAGAAAATACGTTTTTCATGGTCCCTATCTTGATTGATCCAGGATGGACCAGGGACCATGGACTATGGAATTTGTAGCACGCATAGAGCATGTTTCAAACAAATAAAAGTGATGGTCACTTTAACTGAATGTATTTCCTTCCGAAAAAAAAAACTTCATCTGTATATTCTAATGATCTCTGCAACAGTTTTGTTCTTTTCTCAGTTTCATTTTTTTCTTTTTAAAAACATGTTTTATGCTTTCCATAGAAAGCATTAGACTAGGAATACTGCTCCGCAGAATACAATATGGGAATAAGGCTAATTAAAGACCTAGTCCTTCTGGATGTTTGCAGAAGTGCCAGGGGAAGATTATATTTTCAAGCCAGCAAAGTGCATCATTGAGATGAAATGGATGAAAAGATCTTTGAGCATATTGCATTCAAGAGCTTTTTTATGCAAGCAAATATTTTAGCCTTCATCCTTCTGTACGGTCTAAACCTTTAGAACCAAGCTGATGGTTGGTGCTGATGGTTGGTGGGTGGATGGTAATCTTATAAATTAGAGTTTTTTAGGAATTTAAATGGTGAAAATGCAAGTAGCATTATTATTTAAAGTGCCAAATGAAACAAGCATGTCCTGGTAAAAAAAATCCACAGAAGATACGCATACTGCATAGAAATCACAGTATATCAATTCTAGTAAACGTGAAATCAAATAAGGACAATTGTCTGGATAACAATTCTAGAAGTGCTTAATTCAGAAAGTTCTTTTAATCCAAATTTATTTTACAAATTCCTGAAGATGCAGCTATATTTCATAATTTCATTGATGGAAAAAATACTGTCTGCTGTAATTGATTATAATGTGTGAGTTGGAGTCTGACTTCAAATTGTTAGTGTATTTAAATATGCTATTACTTTTAACACTACTCCCCCACCCCTAGACTGAAAATGCTGCTGTCTGCTGTGCCTCCTATTCGAATTCGGGTTGTGTTTTGCTAATACAGGAGGTGTGGTATGCCTCGTACACACGATCAGGCTTTTGCCCGACCAAACTCCCATCGGAATTCTGACGGAATTCCATCGGAGGAAAAGAGAACATGTTCTCTATGTAAACTCTGATTGAATTAATCGGAATATGCAATGGAAAAATTCCAATGGGCTCACACATGGTTCGGAATTTCCGATGGAAAAAGTCCGTCTGACTTTTTTCATCGGAAATTCCGAACGTGTGTACCAGGCATTACTGCCGAAATCACCAGATCAAAACGGAGAGAAAAAAGCCAAAGAAAATAAAACTGATGCAGCCACCACATCTAATGATTGGTAAGCTGCAATATAGTACATTTTTAGTTTTCAGTTTAATACAGCTTTGGCCAACGCATATCATAGATTAACATCTTCAAAGTATAATAAGAAAATAATCAAAACATTTTTTAGCTTTACAATGTTGCATTGTGATTCAATAGATAAAGCTACAAATTGGAGTAAGGAATTCATTAGTATGAACATAATGAAATTCTTTATTAATATGTAAAAGGTAATGAAAAGGTTTCAATGTGCAGGCATTCTATTTATGAATGATATGTCCTTGTTTTTTACATTTCCATGCACATATGAGTTCCATTTGAGATAAATGTACCCCTTTCATGCACAAAATATAATCATCTACACTATGTAGAGCTGCACTTATATAAAATTATTTGCCTGGCATTTTCACATTTCAGTTTAGCTGCTCCCTGTGGATTCCGTCTCTGCAAGATCCTATTACCTGATGACCAGTTATTTCACAGATGTCAAAGTTAGAAAGGTTTAAATCTTTAAATTTGTTGGATTTCTAATAAGTATGTATGTCTGTACTTGTTTTGACTAAAGAAATAGGATTATGAATAGCTTTTTTCTGATCACTGGAAAGTGTGCTATAGTTTGTAAACATAATATAGTATAATATAGTATGTAAAATGGGAGTTAGAAAGGTTTAAATCTAACTTAAATTTGTTGTACTGATTTCTAAAGTAAATTATTCATGTTTGCATGTTCTTCACCTATGGTCTAATACTGTATACAAAAACAATGGTCGTTGTTTTAAAAATGTAATATTTGAACCACCAGCTTCTACAATTTTTTCCAATTCGGTGTTATTTGCTTAGTTCATTAAAAGTGTCATTGCTCATTAAAATGGATAAAAAAATGGAGCGCTTATAGAATATAAATAAATAATATGTGCTAAAAAATTGTATGTTTAGAAAATTTCATAGAAAGAATATTTTGTGAAAAAATAACCAACTATCACAATAAAAAAAAAAAAAAAAAAAAAAAAAAAAAAAAAAAAAAAAAATGACCAGTAACCAGTGAACAAAATTAAATGTCACTATAAGAAAGAATTTGTGCAATCGATGTCCAAATCCAAAAGCTATAGTGTTCAATATAAACAAGTGATGTCCTCTATGCACACTCTTGTGTGGTGTATAAAAAAGGAAGAAGACCTTCACCCAATAAAGCATGGAGGCTTACCAGACAAGTGACTTGCCAGCTATACAGACTGGAGAGTCAGCTTTGGATCATCACGTGGATAGCCTCATAGAATGCCGGTGACAGGGATACGCAGTATAGTAATCGGGAGGGGGACTTCAGTTACCAGGGCTTGATGTCAGTAGGTATACGTTGAGAATGGTGTGTAGGAGAAAAGAAGGAGCAATAGTGTATACCGTCACGGTATTAAAAGATTTAATAAGTAATGAACTTACATGGATCAGGATAAAAAAAGCGCGCTTGAGTCATAATGTGGCGACAGTGAATCTTCCCTAGGAGGGAGGGAAGATTCTACTGTCGCCACATTATGCAAGCGCGCTTTTTTTATCCTGATCCATGTAGTTCATTACTTATTAAATCTTTTAATACCGTGACGGTATCACACTATTGCTCCTTCTTTTCTCCTACACACCATTCTCAACGTATACCTACTGAGCATCAAGCCCTGGATACTGAAGTCCCCCTCCCGGATTACTATACTGACGTACATCCCTGTCACCGGCAGTTCTATGAGGCTTCGATCCACGCTGGATGATCCAAAGCTTATGTGACTCTCAGTCTGTTAGCTGGCAGAGTCCACTTGATCTGGTAAGCCTCCATGCTTTATTGGGTGAAGGTCTTCTTCCTTTTTTATATCACCACACAAGAGTGTGCATAGAGGACATCACTTGTTTATATTGAACACTTATAGCTTTTGGATTTGGACATCGATTGCAATTTTTTTGTTCAGGACATTCCATTTCTTATATTAGTGACTATTTAATTTTGTTCACTGGTTATGGTCATTTTTTTTTTTTTTTTTTTTTTTTTTTTTTTTTTTTTTTTTTTTTTTTTTTTTTTATTGTGTATAGTTGGTTATTTTTTCACAAAATATTCTTTCTATGATCATATTTTCTAATCACATACAATTTTTTAGCACATAGATATATTTATTTATATTCTATTTATTTAGCGCTACACATTTTTTTATCCACATTATTTTTTGCTTATTGTTTTCTATTAGCTGTGTTTAGCGGCTCACATTATTTACCTAAAGCAGCGCGATATTTCTCCAATCTATCTATTGCTCATTAAAATGACTTAATTTGACATGAGTGCTGGGTATATTCTACATAATTTATAGCAACAGTCACCCTAATACAAAGACCATTGACTCATGAAATGTTACAAGGCAGATGTTGATTTCCCAAATGTGACTGAAGAAAGTTATGAAAACATCATGTTCAAATTAGCATAATCCCATCTCCGTGGTGTCTTAGTGACAGTTGTTATTTACTTGAGTTACAAGATATAAGTGTAAATTGATTTTAAATCACTGGGGTACAGATTTGAAAATGGCTTTATGTATAGATAGTGGGTGGTGTAAGGGATGGTTTTCCAGTTTGACATAAATGGCCTCTTATGACTGGCCCTTGGAGTTTTTGCTTACCCTTTGCTCTCTCTCTCTATGCAACATGTGAACCTTACTGTCCTCCAAAGAATTTCCCTTGTCCTTAATGTGTAGAAAGACTTCTGAATCCTGAACTAGGCTACAGCTCTAGTCTTCCACATTTTGGCTTTTAGGTACAATGAGGTAGAAAAGGCAAACTGTCCCCTTCACCTGTTTCGTTCCTATGCATGATTTGGCTTGAGGAAAAACTGTTCCATTCACTTTTTCAACCCCATTCTAGGCTCATCTTAACTAACTATGATATCTGATCATGGTAGTGCATGATAGGACAGCTGGTTGATTTGGGAAGGACAAGGGCAGCCAAGATAGTTGGCTTTGGAAGCGGGAGAGTTTCTATGCCTGTATATTGCTCCTTTTATCTAACGAAGACACTGAAATGAGAGGTGAAAAGTCAACATTACTAAGCAAGTCTAGCTGTGACTATCTACTACCATCTATATCGTGTCCTGGATAAGTAAAAGGCTTCAAAGACACTGTGAATGGGTCTTTACTCACTTCTAATAGACAATTAGTATCATGCTGTCATGGTGACATTCATCTTCAAAGGAACTATTCCCTGAGCTTGATTTGGTATTTGTAATGAACAGAAGCCAGTTTAAAATAACTGAATTAAAGAATTTGCCATACTGATATTTTTACAGAGTTCCATTTCTATCAGTCAATGATTTTCACACATTACAATGTTCAGTAATATCTAGATTGCCACTAACACCACATAGGATGGTCTTTATTTTTGTATAAACTGATAATTATGATTGATGAATAGACTGGTTTTATATGGGAATGGATGAAATATATATATATATATATATATATATATATATATATATATATATATATATATATATATTTTTTTTTTAACTTGCCGAAGAGTAAATATTATTCTGCCAAAAAGGTCACACAATACTTGGCTGTTTAACAAGCATATTTTAATCAAGGACATTATTTTCTGTAGGAATGGCCTGAAACATGTATCCTGCTGTAATGAGGGACTAAAATCAATATTTCACACACCATATGTACACCACAGATATGAGTATATTGTTTGACCTTTCTTGGTAAAATGCTATCTGTCATATTCATGATAGTGATGACAAATTACTTTAAAATTGCTCCTTGGGACTACGTTCCCCCTATTTTTGGTATCAGAGCTGTAAAAAAAAGCATGATCCGGGGGAGCACATGCAGATGCTGTGGCTCTGCATGCGTTAATCACAGTACAGTAGGAGCTAAATTATAACCTACAGGCCATGGCCTGAGAAACATGCGTCAGTCTAATGTGTGAGATTTCTCCCCGCAGTTTCAATCAGTGCTATCACCTTGTGGTATACTGGCATTGGACCTGTCAGAAGCATTTTCTAATGTTGTCTCGGGGAGAAAATTGTCCTGAATCTTCATCTCTATTTTTTTATTGTTGCATGTGCAGAAATGTTTTAAGAACTGGAAATCTTGATCTTTATTTTTGTCATTTTTTCTGGTAAGCAAGTTTAGGTTTTCATGGGTAAGCAATCACTGTGCTCACAATTACTGAAATGTTTTTATTCATAATAACAGAAAGCGGAAAACAAAAAGTTATTTTGTGTCTTCCAGGCTTCTATGCTATCATCATTTTATGCTTAAAAGTTTGTTGGGGGGTTTTACAGATCAAGCAACTTTACAAATATTCAGACAGACATAAGTGAATCTGCCCTGGTTCAATTTATGGGAGGTTTGTCAAATCCTGAGCGAAGCCTGAGAACTTTGAACTTAAAATCAAACCTTGTTGAATGCCTGATGGGAGTAAATAAGTAAAAGAACAAAAACATTTGGAAAGCTTAATGGCTCAAGTTAGGCTGCCCACAATAGACAAGGCTACCATTCAGTGAGTATTCTAGTAGGTTATGAAAAAAACACATGCATTAATGGAAGAAGTGCCAGACCAAAAAATAAAAGTGTCCAAATTAATGTAAACTCTCTCTTAATCAAGGTTTCAGTAAACGAAAACAAAAACTTAACCGTGGACAAACTGGTGTCACAATTGATCCTGATAATCCTATATACTAACCTTTATTCCTCTCTTTAAAATCTTAAGACCTCTATTCTCGTTTGAATTTAGAGTGAACTATAAATGGATTTTCCTGACATGTTATTTCTTGCCTTCGTCAGAATATAACCACCTATATTTTCTTATTTTGTTTTATTTTGTATCCTTTTTTTCTCTTGATACTTAATAAAAATGTATATAAAGAAAACTTGAATGGAATCAAAATAGAGCGTTCCTGTATGAATCTGTGTAGGAAAGCTAATTTCTGGATCAGGAGAGTTATGCCCTGTACACGCGATCAGTTCATCTGATGAAAACGGTCTGATTGACTTTCATCAGTCTTGCCTACACACCATCAGTTAAAAAAACGATCGTAACAGAATGCGGTGACGTAAAACACAACGACGTGCTGAGAAAAATGAAGTTCAATGCTTCCAAGCATGCGTCGACTTGATTCTGAGCATGCGTGGATTTTTAACCGATGGACGTGCCTAGAGACAATCGTTTTTTCGGTTAGTTATAATTCAGATAATTTTAAAACAAGTTCCTAGTTTTTTAACCGATGAATAAAAAACCGATGGGGCCCACACATGATCGGTTAGTCTGATGAAAACGGTCCATCAGCCAGTAACTCTCCTGATCCAGCAATTAGCTTTCCTCTATTTTGAGTCTATTCAAGGTTCTTATTTTAAGGTCTAATAAAGAGTATATTTTTTAACACCTAAAATGCATTGGCTGTTTTTTTTTATAATAAGCTAATAAATTATTTGGACTATTTTGACCTTTCTATAATGCACAAAGAAAGAAAAGCAAATGGGGGGGGGGGGTTCTATGGCCTAAGGGAAAGGCAGGCAGCAGCAAACAGCCATAGGTTGTCACCATTCCCTAACTCAGGTTTTTTAGGCATATTTGTTTCTTTCAGAGTTACAGAGTGTACCAAGCAAACACTGACAGGAGTAACAGTTCTGGGTAGCAAGGATGTACCACTGGCTGGAGTTGGCCCAATATGTTGCTAGCTTGCCCTGCTGCATGTTTCATGTCAGGGAGGGCCTTCAGTGCAATGGGGGGCTTGTGAGTGAGAAGCTCACTTTTATTAACCAGAGATTAGGGTATGCACTGTTTTGGTGCACAGTATTTTTTTTAAAGGATGCAGTTGGGTAGTGACAACTGCAAACTGCACTATATTAATCCCAAGATTAAAGTTCTCTTAAAAAAATGGCCAACAGCAAGACATTTTTAATTACTGTAAGCAGAATTGTCTGAAATGTGCTAGAAACAAAGGGCCAGATTCACATACACTTAATATTGCGCTGCGTAATCGAAATACTCTACGCTGCCGTATTTTACCAGGCTCTACACCGAATCCTGGTAGATTTTTGCCCGTATGCTACGGCGGCGTAGTCTATTTCTCGCCGCGTAATCGAAATACGCGATTAGGGGGTGTGAAGCATTTAAATTAAGCGCGTCCCCGCGGCGATCTAACTGCGCATGCTCCGTTCAGAAATTTCCCATCGTGCATTGCGCAAAATCACGTTGTTACGTCATTTGTTGTTTGAGTAGCGTCATTCCTATTCCCGGACGACTTACGTAAAAAATAATAAAAGACGTTGGAAAACGTAGAAATTCGACGTGGGAACGACGGCCATACTTAATATGGGCTGTCTAATATTAGAGCAGCAAAAAGCTGATATAGTGTTACGCAAATAAAAGATGACTAAAGGTGCCGTACGAGATTGCGATTGAAGATCGTAATTTCGGGGATCGCCGGCAAAAGCTCATTTGCATACCCCGACGCGGAAAACGACGGGAAGTCCACCCAGTGGCCGCAATTTTATTGCAGCGTAGATCCGAAGGCGTACGAACACGTAATCCAGTCGAATTGAAGCCCGCAGCCGTCTATTCATGGTTTGAGGTTTTCGACTAGCTAAAAAACGCGCGTAATTTGAAATTACTCCAGTCTAACACCAGTTAGACAGGCGTAATGGCTCTCTGAATCTGGCCCAAAGAGTACATGAAGGCATTTCACTACAAGTACTAGGAAACTAAAGCTGGCACAGCAGTGTCAAATAGACCAGCAACAAGACAACTTAAATAAAATCACACTTAATTTTTTTTTTTTTTTATCTTAATCAATATAAATGTTAACATTCATACTGATTAAGATATAATACAAATTATTAATTTATTTATTTAACATATATTTGTTTATTTTTTTAGAGGTGACACCTTTCAAATCATAAACTTTTATAAACTTTATTGGGATGTAGTGTCATTGGTATATACATATATATATATGTGTATGTATATATATATATATATATATATATATATATATATATATATATATATATATATATATATATATATATATATTGTAAGGGTTTAGCTCGGTAGCGGGGGGGTGTGACCCCCTGGATGGGTTCACTACACACTGAACTATACAGAGAGGCAGCCGAAGACGGTTGAAAACACAGAGTTTGGTTTATTCTTCCATATTGCTGGAAACAAGTGCAAGCATCCAAACAGCATACACAAAACAAAACATAGAATAAACCCTGGCCAACTTGGGGCATCTACCTTCACCGCACAGGAACCTACCTATGGAGTCTGGCACAGCCTACTTCTGGGCAGACACTGCTGGTCATAAAGCAGAGAAACAATAGTCTTTTTGATTTTTTATCACACAGAAAAATCAACAACCACCTCACCTCTTTAGAAGTCTTTCTCACTGCTCTCCTTAACTCAAAAAGCCTCAGGATGCAGCAATCAGTAGTCATCCTTTGGATAACTTATAGAGGCATTAATTGCCTCATTCTGAACAGCTGAAGTTTTACAACGCCCTAAACCTTTCTCTGTAGCCGACACCTGGTAGTAATTGGTGTATTGTCTAAACAAGGCAGAAATGTATCTCCCGTCTGTGAAAGCACCCACAGTTTTACCTGACTTCCTGTCACAATATATATATATATATATATATATATATATATATATATATATATATATATATATATATATATACATATATAGCTGCTCATTCTTTCAAAAGACAATTTAAATAGAAAGGGTCTGCAATTTAATAGAGACACAGAGTACAGGCTGGCACTTTACTACAAAAGTTATGATACTGCACAAGATACAGCAGTGGCCAGTAGCAGGACAGTTTTAATCAGTGATAAAAGGACTAACTGATTTATTGATGTACACATCTGGGAACACAGACAGGGCACATGAGAAAATGCACTCCAGCTTTGCAAATCAAAAAGTATAGTTTGTTAAAGTAGATGTAAACCAAACCAACAAAACCTAATATAGACTTTAAGATGATAATATCACTAGGACAACCTATTTGTAATGGCTTTCAGGAGATTTTGGTTTAAAGTGACAGCTGGTAAAGCTAAAATCAAGGTTCTTGTTCTTGACAGCACTCATCCTCTGCTTCCCACAATCTCCTCCTGAGGCACATTGAGCAGACATATTCCATGGTTGTCACCATTTATTTAAAAGCAACGATAAGAAAGTATGTCCAGTGACAAACAAATATGCACACTGTTGTCAAAGTAGTGCATGGTAAACAGGGATAGGCTGTAAATAAGCTGCAGGACATCAGCAGCAATTATTAAACCCCTTTCTCCAGTCACCCGACTCCTGAAAAAATTACCGTTTTTAAAAAATGTTTCCATTGATACATGTTCTCTCGGGCAAGACCCGGGTTCTCAAAGACGTTTTCACAGGCAAACAATAGACACCCAGCAGGTACAATATTTAAAGGATTTTTATTTTTTATTTTATTTGAACATTATTAAAACCACTGCTCCAGGAGCAGTGATTTTAATGATGCTTAAATAAAAAAATAAAAATTCCTTTAAATATTGTACCTGCTGGGTGTCTATACCTGTGATAACGTCTTTAAAAATAGCACAATCACCTGCCTGCCAGTAAATTACGAAGAACTGATGTAGCTAAGCTATACAGTGTGTAAATATATGTACAACTCCTAGGAATGTATATATATCCTCTACACACTGTAAATTAAGCTAAACTGACTAGCCTGCTTGCTCTATCTAGCTATATAAAAAGACTATCTCTCTGTATCTCTGACTGATCTCAGTTCAGCGCTGGAATAAACTAGACACGGGGCCGCCCAGCAGATGGCCTTATATAGTGTGGGGCGTGTGCTAAAGCCCTGAGCCATAATTGGCCAAAGCCACCCTGGCTTTGGCCAATTATGGCTCTCCGTTTTTTGCGCGCTGTGATTGGCCAAGCATGCAGGGTCATAATGCATGTTTGGCCAATCATCAGAGCGCAATTATGGGCCGTTGCACGTCACTCGAATTTGGCGCGAACGACCCGTTTTGTTCGAATTTCGTCGAACGTACAAACGGACAATGTTCGAGTCGAACAAACATTCGAATCAAACGCACTTTCTAGGCTTTTTAATTCTCACAGCTAAGTACTTTGTCACTATGGTTGCTGGAAACCAACCTTTTATAGTGCAGGAGATGGCTTATATGAAAAAAAAAACACCTTGTTTTGGATCTTCTACGCCACCCGATCTAAGTTCTAAGGCCAGGAAGTGCACTATGGATAGTTGGTTGCTATGGTAAAAATCACTCATTAGTTTGCTAGGACTGTGAACTGCAAATGAGCTGGGTGAGTCATGAACCTATGTTAGTCTTGAACCTGACGCCCATCCCTACTTATGATGCTTCTTTCCCTTAGCATTCAGGATTCTTTCCACAGGTCCAGATTTACTGGCAGGACAGGCAGGACAGGCAGGGCAGGCATAGGGTGACAACCATCCACTGACAAACCATCAGTTAAGGTGAAAATGTAAATGAAACTGCACTTATTGTTAAACACATATCTAAAAGAAAAGTGGCTTGCACTAAATATCCAGCATAATAAATGACAAATGCATTAACAAATGATGCGCTAATCCAAGCAAATCAATAGTGCAGTGCATAGACGATCAGTGAATTACTGCATAGTCACACATTTATTTAAGTGTGAGAATAATGTGTGGAAAACTGTGCCAATGCAATAAAGACAGCCCTTGCATTAATCCCAAAAAGGTCCTTTAATAACACAGTGTAAGAACAAAAGCAAACAAATCTATAATAAAAAATTATTTGTTGTCTTCCACTCCACCACCATGCCATGCTTGAAGGCTTACCAGAGAAACATAACCCCCTTTCACAGAGTGGTCATATTGCACATACAAATTAGATGAACCCAATGATGTTATGGAATTCTGCCACTCCTTACGAAAAGTCACCTCCAAACATCACATATATAAAGAAAGAAAATAGATCCAAACAGTGTTATTTTGCTATTCGGTGGGCACGGATGGGCATCCCTGGTGGGTCTGCACTGATAATCAATGCGCTGATTATCAGTGCAGACACTCCCTGTCAGGAGAGCAGCCAACCGGCTCTCCTCTACCCGATAAACGGCACTTCCTGTTTACGATGTGACCAGCTGTGATTAGACAAAGCTGATTACATGGTAAATAGCCTACATCATAGGTTCTTTAGGACACCGCGATCACCCCGCTGCTTGCCCCCGTGGGCGAGTACAATCGGCTTATCCTGCTGGATGTCATATTACGCCCAGTCAGGATAATGAAACCACTTTGCGGCCATCATGTTGCTATATGGTGGGCGGGAAGTGGTTAAAAGACAAATTCCTGCTGACATTTAGAGATGGGCTGAACACCGCTCCTGTTCGGTTCACACCAGAACTCCTGAACAGAGAAAAAGTTCTGACCTATGGGATCCGAATATGAAAAATCCCCATTTTAAAAGCTGTATATGCATGTAATTGGCTATGAAAATGCCATGTATCAATGCAAAATTTCTTTTTTTTAAAAGATTGTTTTTACAGGAGCAGTAATTTTAATGATGCTTTAAGTGCAACAATAAAAATGATAAAATCCTTTAAATATAGTGCCTGTGGGGTCCCCTTAGCCTGATTGTAAAATGGCACATCTATAATTAGCATGTATATAACAATCTGCAGTAAAAATGACATTTCTAAAGAAAAAAAATGCATTAAATGACATTTAAATTGCGGGCAATACAATACTATTACCAGCAATAGAAAAGTTTGAAAAAACATATAGGGTGGGGTCCCCGTAGAATCCATAACTGACCCTTATCCAAGCATGCAGCCTGGCAAACCAGGAAAGGGGAGGATGAGTGAGCACCCACCCTTAACCATACCAGGCCACATGCTCTCAAGCAAGGTCCATAAAGACATCAATGAGTGAGTTTGGGGTAAAGGAACTTGACTGTCCTGACCTCAACCCAATAGAACACCTTTGTGATGAATTAGAGTGGAGACTGCGAGACAGGCTCATTAAACATCAATGCCTGACCTCACAAATGTGCTTCTGGAAGAATGATCAAACTTTCCCATAGACACTCCTAAACCTTGTGGACAGTCTTCCTAGAAGAGTTGAAGCTGTTATAGCTGCAAGTGGTGGGTCAACTCAATATTGACCCCTACGGACAAAGACTGGGATCATTTTTACAATATAGTGTATATTAATACAGTGTGTGCTAACATTGTTGCCAAAGTCTCAGTTTTCAGTATTTAGTATTATTTTCTTACTACGATTAGATGATAATCATCATTTTATGCTCTTTCTTCCCTTTCTACTTTATATCATATATTGCATTTGTATACACATAAAGTATATCTTTATTGCGTTTATTGTTATTATTGCCTTCTAGGGAGCATTCTACTAAAGATCAATCAATCTAAACCCTGAATTTTTTATAGCTTAAGGGAGAATTCTTGGAACTGCTGTTCACATAATTTGACAGATTCATGTATTTCTATAGGAGAAAATAACAAAGCTGTTGGAATGAAATTGTTATCCCTTCAAGTGGCTGTGAAGCGACAGATGACATGCATTTTACATACCACTATTTATCTACACATATTTTGAGCTTTACTCATAGCCATCAATGGTTCTTACTAACAAACACTTATGCCACCATCGGTAGTACTGGCTGTTTGCTCAGAACTTTTATACACTGTATAAAGATAGAAAAAACGAGCTGTGTGTTCCAAAATTAAACTATCCCCAAGGCTATTACAAGTTATTCATACTTGATATATCGTGACTACTATACAAAACCAAATTCACATAGGACTTTCCAGATGCTACTTAAAGTAATAGCTCATACAAGTTAATATAAAAAAAAACATACCTGCATGCTTGGGCACCTTCTATCTGGTGTTAGATATCCATGTAATACATTTACTGACATAGGCCTAAGAAATGTATACTTTTTACGGGTATAAAAGATTAACCCCTTCACACCGACGTAATGCAAATATGTGGCCCACCGAGAGGCTCGAGTGAATCCGGAATCTGATCTAGTAACCCAGAAGCAATGTCATGACATCACTTCCTGTTTACATAAGACTTAAAGGCGCCAAATCAAAAAAATTACAGCATTCAAAACAGCCAAACTTGGTGTTGTGAGTGCTTCTTATAGATCAAAAGAGAGTACATGTCACTGTCTATTACTGTCAAAGGGATATTTACATTCCTTGTGACAGCAATAAAAAAGATCAGATTTTTTTTAAATGCACAGTGTAAAAAAATAATTACTTGCTTTTAATGCTTTTAAAAAGTGTGCAAACCATACATGTGATATATCGCTGCGATCATTAGAGCAAAAGCAATAATTCTTATTTTTTTATCAGTAAAAAGAGCAATAATTATAGCACTATAGCTCCTCTGTAACTCTAAACTGGTAACCTGTAGAACATTTTAAAGCGTCACCTATGGAGGTTTTTAAGTACCGTAGTTTGTCGCATTCCATGAGTGTGTGCACTTTTAACCACTTGCCGACTGCCGCACACACATTTATGTTGGCAGAAGGGCGTACCTGTAGATCCCTTTGAATTTGCCACCTAGCGGGCTCACACGCATCCCGCCGCGGGAGCGTGCCCGAGGGTCCCGCAAAGTCGATGTACGAAAGGTAGAAACAAAGGCATTTTCCTGTTCTGCCTAGTGTGACATGACAGGGATCTACTGCTTCCTATCATCGGGAGCAGTGATCGCTGTCATGTCAGTGGTAGCCCCCCCCCACAGTTAGAATTAGAATCATTCCCTAGGACACACTTAACCCCTTGATTGCCCCCTAGTGTTTAACCTCTTCCCTGCCAGTGTCAATTATACAGTAATCAGTGCCTATTTATAGCATGGATCGCTGTATAAATAACAATGGTCCCAAAATAGTGTCAAAAGTGTCTGATGTGTCCACCATAATGTTGCAATCCTGATAAAAATTGGAGCTTGCCGCCATTACTAATAAAAAAAATAATAATAAAAATGCCATAAATCTATCCCCTATTTTGTAGAAGCTATAACTTTTGCACAAACCAATCAATATACGATTATTGCAATTTTTTAACAAAAATATGTAAAATAATACATATTGGCCTAAACTGAGGAAAACAAGAGTTGTTTTATATATTTTTTGGGGATATTTATTTTAGCAAAAAGTAAAAAATATTGTTTTTTTTTTTTTTTTCAAAATTGGAGCTCTTTTTTTGTTTATAGCACAAAAAATAAAAACCCCAGAGGTAATCAAATACCACTAAAAGAAAGCTCTATTTATGGGGAAAAAAGTATTTCAATTTTGTTTGAGAACAACATCGCACAACGCAATTTTCGGCTAAAGCGATGTAGTGCCGAATCTGCGCTGGTCAGGAAGGGGGTAAATTCTTCTGGGGCTGAAGAGTGGTTAAAGCATGCCATGTTAGGTATCTATTTACTCAGCATAACACCATCTCTCACATGTACAAAACAATTGGGCTAACTTTACTGTATTTTTTATTTTTATTAATGACCGCTGTTTAAATACAGTGTGACATAAAATATTGCAATGACCGCCATTTTATTCAATAGGATCTCTGCTAAAAATCAAATATATATATAAAATTTGGGGGTTCTAAGTAATTTCTAGCAAAAAAATACAGATTTTGACTTGTAAGCAACAAGTGTCAGAAAAGGGCTTAGGTTTAAGGGGGTTATTATTGTACTACATTTCAGCAATATTAAGATGGAGAAATACTGTAATACTTAGCAATTTCTGTATTATTTTAGATCCACTATTCACACATGATCCTTCAAGGTCCTCTGTTGCGTGGGATCTCCCAGACTTCTTGCTTCCATCCCTGTGACTGAGAGTAGTAAGACTTACCATATTTTCCGGCATATAAGACGACTGGGCGTATGAGACGACCCCCTACTTTTCCAGCTAAAATGTTGGTTTTGGGATATACTCACTATATAAGAGGACCCTCTTCCTACTAGTCATGCCTCGCTTCACTGTGCAACTACATGCCTCACTGTGCCATTACATGCCAGACTGTGCCACCATTACATGCCAGACTGTGCCACCATTACATGCCAGACTGTGCCACTACATGCCTCATTGTGCCACTACATGCCAGACTGTGCCACTACATGCCTCACTATGCCATTACATGCCAGACTCACTGTGCCCCATTACATGCCTCACTGTGCCATACATGCCAGACTCAATGTGTCCCATTACATGCCTCACTGTGCCATTACATGCCAGACTTACTGTGCCCCATTACATGCCTCACTGTGCTACTACATGCCTCAATGTGCCATTTCATGCCAAACTCACTGTGCCACTACATGCCAGACTCACTGTGCCCTATTACATACCTCACTGTGCCTCCACATGCCTCACTGTGCCCCTTTACATGCCTTACTGTGTCACTGCATGTCTTGAAGATCCCTTACCTTATCCTAAGACACGCAGAATCTGTCAGACCGCCGCCGTCCATTTTTTCAAAAGCCGCGCCTCCTCCTTTTGCTGTTCCGTGATAGGCGGACACTCAGCTTCCCAGGAGACATTGTGTTCAGTGTTCACCTATCACAGAGGCCCTCTCATTCCTCGGTCTCGGATGGAGGGGCGGCTTTTGAAAAATAGACGGCGGCGGTCTGCATATTAGGTTACCGGCGTATAAGACGACCCCGACTTTAAAGAAGAATTTCAGGGGTTAAAAAGTTGTCTTATACGCCGGAAAAATACAGTATATCCCTTATTTTTATCTCAATATTTAAGCTGGATTTTAGATGCATGATTATGATAACACATCACCCAGACTATACATGCATGCAAGTTATTGTTGAAATTGTGCATGCTACACACAGTTTATATATTACTGTACATCTGTCAGTGAAGCATATAGCCTATTTGGATGAGCTTAGTCCAAACAATCTAAAGTCACAAGAAATCTGGAGTTACGTTTTAAAAACAAACATACCTAACCCAGGAGTTTTCACCACTAGATTTCTGGGTTTAGTAATATTTAGCTCACCTCTGGTGAGTCCTGGCTGTTGTGAACCGTCTCCCTAGGGCGCAGTTATTACACAGACTGGGACACAGACACTTCTACAACCGTCAGGAGAATGAAAACACCTGTGACATCACTGGACCAACCACAAGACCCTTGGCGATTAAATATGTACAGTATACTTTACTATACAATACATGATTGTAGGGGGTTCCTCAAGTGCAGATTGGGGGGGGGGGTCTCAAAAATGAGTTGTCTACATAAAACGTGCCACAGCAGATGCATACCTCTCTGCAAAACAGGTGCCCCCTGGCTCTGACTTAGTATGTGACCTGAGAAGACCTCCAGTAGCAATAAATAGGATTATTTAAATCATATGAGAAAGGACATTACAGAAAAAGAGAACAAAACATTCATTTTGAAAACGTATTCATTTTTATAACAAAACATCCCCCTACAGGCAAATACATTAGCATAGAACACCTACAGAAAATTTTGATGAGCAGGGAAGATCAAGGTGGGATTATTGAAGATTTGCTACTTTTTGATTCTGTAAGCCTATCCAGCTTGCAGATAATCACACAATTTGATAATCTAGACAATAATTATTCATGAATTGCATAATTCTCTGCAGACAGGCATACAGTATAATGCATATATTCAGGTGAATCAAATAATTAAAGTACTAAGCTGATTCACCTGGTTTTCCAAACAATTTGCTCATCATTTTTGACTTATAAACCATATAAACTGCTTAGAGTCTACTCAGAAATGTACTATACAAAATCAACGCTGATATAAATTACCTGCTATCACATATGATAACATTAGTAAACTGTCCAAACATACTAAACATACAAAATATGTGGTTCCAGCTGGATTCTAACACATTAAGTAATAGTTTTTTTTTTTTTTTTTACACTTTTCACAGATCCCAACAAAGATATATAAAAACTTGATCATTTGTCATCTGATTAATGAAGCTAAGGCAGGCATTGCTCTGAATTGGAGAAACCCTAGGTCACCCACGATTGCAGAGTGGTTGCATAGGGTTAGAAATGTGGGGGCCATAGAAGACCTGGTGCTTTCGGCCCAAGATAGAAAAGAACAATATAATGAAATGTGGGGAACATGGAATGTATTTGTATACTCAGAAGAAGGGAAGAGATTACTGGGGAGTTTAAATGGGGAATAAGTCAGTCTGCCCTATATTATTAAACTGAAAGCCTGGTGCCTTCTTGAAAGGAGGGGGTTGGTTCGGAGGGGGGTGGAGGAGGGAGGAGGAAGGAGAGAGGGAGGGAACTAGTTGGGTTCATGTTTTTTGTTGTTGTTGTTGTTGTTTTGTTTGTTTCTTGTGGATGGGGGAGAGGGGGAGAAAAAGGGGTGTAAAAGGAAAAAGGGATGAGCAGGTTGTAGCTAGATATTTAAACAATGTGTCCAGAAAGAATTGGAGGGTTAATAAGAGTCATATCAAGGAAGGTTTAGTTTCTAGCCAGGGGCCACTGAAGGATTCAGGCAAAGTGGACGAGGTGAATACACTTTTTTATGTTATGGGGATTTATATCCTTAAGCCTATGAAGTGTTAATCTGATATGTAGTAGGTCTTGATTACGGATTGTATTAAAGGTTATTTAGTTGGGGTGGATGGCTAGAGTTGTTTTAGCTGTATTGCAACATGGGATTATCACCTTCCTTGATACTGTCAATATTGTTTGTATGTTTTGTTATAATTGGAAAATCTTTGAATAAAGAATTATATTAAAAAAAAAAAAATGTGAATATTTGAAATACACTTTACACTTTAATAGTATATCTTTAGTCTGGCTATTGTGACTGATGCAAAATTACTGTAGCTGGCATATATTAGTACAGTAGAGAATTACCAGTTATAGTGTTTTCCATATTCAGTAAATAGTGAATTAAAGTGATTATAAAGGTTCATTTTTTTATTTGTTTTAATAACAAACATGTTTTCTTTCTCGTACATCACAGGACACAGAGCGGCATATTCATTACTATATGGGTTATATGGAGTACCTTCAGGTGTGGACACTGGCAATCTCAAACAGGAAGTCCCCTCCCTATATAACCCCCTCCCCTAGAGGGAGTCCCTCAGTTTTTTCGCCAGTGTCTTAGGTGTTGGTCACGGAATAGCTTTGCTCCACATCCTTGGGATTAAGGGCGGGCTAACCGGATCTGTCCAAGGAGCCTCAGTGCCAAAGTGGACAGTACCCGGGCCCCAAAACGTGGGGTTTTGCCTATAATGCTCCTCTTTGGAGGGCTGGACCCTGGGCCCAGGACTTGGAGTTTGTAAAAACCATAAGTGCCTGTTTGCCAGGGTGCTATATAGGTCCAGGACAGTGGGTACCTTCATAGGACCCCAGGGCCTGAAGGTCTACTACGCTACCCACGGAGATAGGAGAAGATTGGATCGTTTTGCTGGACAAACATCCTGCAGCATGGAGCAGGTAAGGGGGAGCCTGCGGGACTTGGTTCGACAGCAGGCTCTCCGGGGTAACCTAAAAGGGGGGATAGCCTAAGTATGCTCTGCATTGGCAACCTTGCTCACTATGTCTGAGAAAGACAGGATGACCCCTTTTTTCCCCCATCACTAGGTTCCCCTGTCTAAGAATGTGTTGCTAGCTAACCTGCTGCTTTCTTCCTAGGACTAGTAAGGATCCCTATGGGGCCTTTTGGAGAGTCCTACCTGGCCGGGGGTTTGAATCTGCCGCCTGATACTGCAGTCCTGGGTCTCCAGCAGCGCGGCTCCTCCATGTTCCTCCTGTTCCGGCATACGCGCGCGCGCGCGCGTGCGCGCGCACGTCTTATAGACGTTTTTTCGCGCCGTTCAGAGAGGAGGGCGGGGGGGGGCGTGCCTGCGGCGTCATACAGGGGCGCGCCTTGTGCTGTTATAGATCAGCAGGCATTGTCAGTGCTCAGTCTGAGGCTGATTTCAGAAGGAGAGGACGCAGAGCGGCAGAACAGTGACTCCCGGTGGCGGAAGAGGGGTAGTACAGGCTGGACTGTGTTCCAATGCCTTTTTTGTTAAGCCAAGAAATTCCCCTTTTTGCAGCAGGTTGGAGGCTGGCAAACTAAGTTTGGGGTCACTGTATGTTTTAAAAAAAAAAAAAAATATATATATAATATATATTTAAAAAAAAAAAAAAAAAAAAAAGAAAAACATACGGGGCCCCATCAGTTTTTGGGCATTAGTGATCTATTGTCCCCTAAGCTCTGGTTTTGTACTCCTGGCCACTACAGTCTGTTGTTGTTGGCGGAGTCCCTCGATTTTGTATTATGGCTTCCAAAGGTTCGGGGTCAAAGGGTACAAAAAAGACCAAAAAACAAAGGGGTTCCCCCTCTGATTCTGATGATATGCCGATACTTTCCCCGCAACTTATTAACATAAAGGGCGCCTTGGATGAGCCATTAGGGGGATCTGGTGCGGAGGCTGGCCCAGATCAGCCCAGCCCTGTGTTTATCACAGAGGAGATGCTAGCCGTATCCCTAGGGGGGCTAGAAGAGAGAATAGCAGCATTGATCGCTAGAGCTATTCCTGGTAAGAAACGGGTTAGATCCCTATCACCAAGAGGTGTATCCTCAGATGCTGAGATTCTCTCTCCGGAGGAATTGGAATCACAGGAGGATCAACTAGACCTGAACCAGGAGGGTTCAGGGATTGAGGGATCTGCCTCTGAGGAACCGTTTTCAGACTCCCAGACAGAAAGACTGTGGGTACAGTCTTTGACGGACATGGTCCGCTCGGCATTTAGTTTACCATTGCCAGAGCCTCAGGTTCCTCCGGTATCCTCTCTGGGCTCTTTGAAAGCTCTGTTAAGCAACGCAGTTTTTCCGGTCCATCCTCTCTTGGAGGAATTGATCTTTCGGGATTGGGTACGGCCGGACAGGATTTTTCTGCCACCGAAAAGATTTGCGGTCATTTACCCCATGGAGGAAAAATTCTCCAAGAGGTGGAGGCTCCCAGTAGTGGATGCAGCCATCTCATGCGTGAATAAATCACTAACTTGCCCGGTGGAAAACATACATATGTTTAAAGATCCGGTTGATAAACGGTTAGAGACACTTTTAAAAGCATCCTTTGCTACGGCAGGAGCAGTGGTACAGCCAGCTGTGGCTGCAATTGGAGTTTGTCAGGCGTTAAAAGACCAGACAAAAGAAATGTTAAAGGACATGCCTACCCAACAAGCAGAAGAGTTTTCTGACATTCCCAGAGCTCTGTGTTTTGCTGTAGATGCTATAAAAGATTCCATCCAGCAGGCCTCTCGTTTATCACTATTTTTGGTGCACATGAGAAGGCTCTTATGGTTGAAGAACTGGGCGGCGGAGCCCCCATGCAAAAAGCTTCTGGCAGGGTTTCCCTTCCATGGAGGACGACTCTTCGGAGAGGATCTGGATAAATATATTCAGACTATTTCAAGTGGCAAGAGTACCCTTTTACCGGTCAAAAAGACATTCCGGGGTCCTACATTTAAAAGGCAGCTCTTTCCTGTCTCAGGGCCCTCAAATTCCAGGCAGTATCGACGGCCGCCTGCACGATCCAACGTTAACAGTAGATCGCAGGGACAGGCCCCTGGGGGTAAGAGGCCATGGTATCGCAAGCCGACAAAGACAGCCCCTAAGTCTGCCTTATGAAGGGGCGCCCCCACTCTCGCGGGTGGGGGGAAGGCTTTGTTTCTTCTCAGAAGTTTGGGAAGCCAAGATCCCCGACAAATGGGTCCGGGCATCTGTAACCACAGGCTACAGACTGGAGTTTCTAAGGTGTCCTCCGCCTCATTTTCAAGAATCAAGGCTACCAAAGGATCCAGCAAGGAAGGCCTCATTGCTGGCAGCTTTGGATCACCTGCTTTGCCAGGACGTAATAATAGAGGTGCCAGCCCAAGAGCAAGGGCTAGGTTTCTATTCCAATCTCTTTGTCATACCAAAGCCCAACGGCGATGTCAGGCCAATCTTGGACCTAAAGAGGTTAAACGGTTACCTAAGGGTTCGTTCCTTCCGGATGGAATCCATCCGGTCAGCAGCCGCCGCGCTTCAGAGGGACGATTTTCTGGCCTCCATAGACATAAAGGATGCTTACCTTCATGTACCAATCTTTCAGTCGCATCAAAGATTTTTACGCTTCGCGGTGGGGCAGCGACACTTCCAATTCAGGGCGCTCCCCTTCGGGCTGGCCACGGCCCCCCGAGTATTCACGAAGATCCTAGCCCCAGTTCTGGCCAATTTAAGGATCCAAGGGGTCACAGTCCTAGCATACTTGGACGACCTTTTAATCATAGATCACTCACGGCCGGGTCTGCAACAGGCAGTAAACCTCACGGTTCGGTACCTCGAAGGATTCGGCTGGGTCTTAAACCGGGGAAAGTCAGCGTTCCAGCCTACAAAGCAGTTGGAATACCTCGGCATGAGGTTAGACACAGAACAGCAAAGGGTGTTCCTGCCCCTTGTAAAGATCGAGGCTATCAAGGGGTTGGTTCAGTTGGTTCTAAACAAGAAAAAACCAACTATTCGCCTGTGTATGCGAGTACTAGGCAAGCTAGTGGCCACGTTCGAGGCAGTACCATACGCTCAGATCCACACTCGCGTCCTACAGGCAGCCATTCTAGCAGCCTGGGGCAAGAGGGCACATGCCTTAGAGTCCCCTTTGACGCTATCATCAAGGGTCCGACAAAGCCTGGCCTGGTGGTTGAACCCCCAGAATCTTCTAAAGGGAAAATCCTTCAGCCCTGTTGTCTGGAAGGTAGTTACCACAGACGCCAGCCTGGCAGGCTGGGGGGCGGTCTTCGAGGGGTTCTCTCGCCAGGGAACTTGGGTGAAAGCAGAGAGGCAGCTCCCCATCAATATCTTGGAGATCAGAGCTGCTCGCCTAGCCCTTCTGGCATGGACCTCCAGATTAAAGGGGTTCCCGGTGAGAATCCAGTCAGACAATGCCACGGCGGTGGCATACATAAACCACCAAGGGGGAACCAGGAGTCAGGCCGCTCAGAGGGAGGTGAGCTTGATTTTTCAGTGGGCAGAGGTTCATGTACCCTGCATTTCGGCGATATTCATTCCCGGAGTGGACAACCTGCAGGCAGACTTCTTAAGTCGCCAGAGTCTGTTGCCAGGGGAGTGGTCTCTGCATCCCCAGGTCTTTCAGACAATCTGCCAGAGGTGGGGAATGCCGGACGTAGATATAATGGCATCCAGGTTCAACAAGAAACTAGACAGGTTCGTGTCTCGAGCGAGGGATCCTATGGCCTGCGGAACCGATGCGTTGGTTTGCCCTTGGCATCAATTCAAACTTCTATATGCATTCCCTCCGCTACAGTTACTCCCTCGCCTGTTGCGCAGGATCAGAGTGGAGCACAAGCCAGTCATTCTAGTAGCTCCGGCTTGGCCCCGGAGGACTTGGTACTCACTAGTCCTGAAGATGGCAGTGGGAGACCCTTGGACTCTTCCCCTACAACCAGACCTACTCTCACAAGGCCCGATCCTCCACCCTACATTACAGCGTCTAAATTTGACGGCCTGGAGGCTGAATCCCTGATTCTCAGGGGTAGAGGTCTGTCTAGGCAGGTAATTCCTACCCTGATTAGGGCTAGAAAGCCGGTCTCCAGGGTGATTTATTACAGGGTGTGGAGGAACTACGTAGGCTGGTGTGAATCCAAAAGATGGAATTCCCGCAAATATACTATTGATAGGGTGTTAAGTTTTCTCCAGCTAGGAGTGGATAAAGGCCTGGCACTAAGCACAATCAAGGGACAGATCTCAGCTCTGTCAGTGTGGTTTCAGAGGCCGCTGGCCACCCACTCGCTGGTAAAGACCTTCTTACAGGGGGTCTTGCGTATTAATCCTCCTGTCAAGTCACCAATTTGTCCATGGGACTTAAATCTTGTCCTGTCCACTCTACAGAAACAACCCTTTGAGCCGTTGGCTGAGATTCCTTTAGTCTTACTGACAAGAAAGTTGGTTTTCTTGGTCGCCATAGTTTCGGCCAGGAGAGTGTCAGAATTAGCAGCCTTATCGTGTAAGGAACCATATCTCGTTCTGCATAAGGACAGGGCAGTTCTCCGGCCCCATCCTTCCTTTCTACCAAAGGTTATATCCAAATTTCACTTGAACCAGGATTTGGTACTTCCATCCTTCTTTCCAAAACCCACATCTAGAAAGGAGGGGTTGTTGCATACCTTGGATATTGTCCGGGCCATGAAGGCCTATCTTAAAGCGACAGAAAAAACCCGGAAGACAGATGTGTTATTCGTTCTACCAGATGGCCCCAAGAAGGGGCAGGCAGCTGCAAAATCCACCATCTCGAGATGGATTAGACAATTAATCATTCAAGCCTACGGTTTGAAGAGGTTGCCTCCTCCTTTGTCGGTAAAGGCCCATTCTACCAGGGCCATGGGCGCCTCCTGGGCAGCACACCATCAGATCTCTATGGCTCAGATATGCAAGGCGGCGACGTGGTCATCAGTCCACACGTTTACAAAGTTTTATCAACTAGACGTGAGAAGGAATGCGGATTCTGCCTTTGGACAGGCAGTACTACAGGCTGCAGTTTAAGATCCTCGGGATCAGAAGCACCCTTGGTTGTAAAGAAAAAAAAAAAAAAAAAAATTTTCTTGACTAAGTTGGATTTATTATTATTATTTGAGTATACCTCTAAATTGAATCCTTCTTTGGAAGATGTCTCCCTCCCCTCATTAAAGCATTGCTTTCGGACATCCCATATAGTAATGAATATGCCGCTCTGTGTCCCGTGATGTACGAGAAAGAAAAAGGGATTTTTAAATACAGCTTACCTGTAAAATCCTTTTCTTGGAGTACATCACGGGACACAGAGCTCCCACCCCTCTTTTGGGTGACCATTTTGGGAGGCATACTGCTTGCTACAAAACTGAGGGACTCCCTCTAGGGGAGGGGGTTATATAGGGAGGGGACTTCCTGTTTGAGATTGCCAGTGTCCACACCTGAAGGTACTCCATATAACCCATATAGTAATGAATATGCCGCTCTGTGTCCCGTGATGTACTCCAAGAAAAGCGTTTTGTCCTGTCCCCTCCTTTTCATCGAGTGCCCCCACCGAGAGCCGCTTTCCATGGGGGAACCCATACGGACACGCTCCCAAGTCCTGCTGCTGCGTCCATTAACACAGCAGGACTTGGCCCCACCTTTAATAAAATAACCCCTTGTCTACATTGCTTCTTAACAATGACAGCAGCAGAATATTACTGTGCAATAAGCATAAGCTCAGCCAATTACAGACTTTACTGAAATCACATGTAATGGGGTGACAACACACAGGATATATTGGGAGAGAGGTGTTTTCACTCCATAACAGGAAATGCCTAATCAAGTAACTTCATGACAGGATCACCAGGTATTATTTTAAATGGAGATTTTAAAAGTTTAAACATTATGGATTAAGTTATATGTTAAAGTGTTTCAAAAACTCAGGAACACAAATGCAATATAGTGCCTCCTAGATGTGGATACATTCATTTTCCACCTTCTGTGACAATATTCACTTACTGTACTGTATCTACTGTATGAAGGAACAGCATTGTCACCCTCCTCTTCTCTTTTTCATACCAAATGAGGAGCTGTTCTGTAATGCACAAAGAGAATTAGGAACATGACTAATTGAAAAAGTACAGCAGTGTTTTTGCACTTATTGATCAGATATACTATAGCTTTACAACGTATATTTTCCAGAACAAAGGAGAACAAATAATAATTACTGAGTTAGCATACACTTTAAGGCTATATGTGTAGCTTTAGTGAGTTCCCGCTCATGATTTTCAAAGCGATTCTCACACAATTTCATGAGCCATGCATAGGGTAGCCCATTCACTTGAATTATTTGCCCAAAAAGGTGTTTGTCACCAAAAAGAAATCCCTACTCATTTTGGAGCTTCACACAATTTTTAAAGGCATGGATTGGCATGATTGCCATACAGCAAACGTGGCAAAATCACACCAGGTTTGGGGCGCCATTTAGAATGAATGGAACCTAAACGCACTTTCACGTGATTGCCATGTGATTTGGAATTGTGGGCAGATTCGTAGAGATTCCACCTGCTATTCCAAATCAGGAAGTGTGAATGGTACCTAAAGGGCACCCATGCCCAGACTATCGACATAAAATAATTCATTTTTTAAAAGATCTTTAAAACAAACCATGACTTGCCTTTCTATCTGTTTGTAACGTAATTAATTCATAAACAATACAACAGCAAATCCTCTAAAGTTGGGTTTCAGTTTGTTTCTGACAGCTGTTTGTTTATATTAGAAGGCTGGTGACTGCCAAGCAGTGTCGGCCTGACCATATGGGGCACAGGGGTGCCACCTAATCCATGCACCCAGCCCCTGATTTACATGCAGGCTGCGGGACACATGGATTCAAATGTTTTTTTATCAGCACATGATCTGACCGGGAGCACGTAATTGGCTTAAAAAAGGGTGGTCTTGGGGCGCAGAGCACTGCACCCCAAGCCCACCTAGTTGTGGGACAATAGCAAATTAATATGCCATTGTGAATTTTGAAGATAATTCAATGCCTCGACTAACAGAGGTCATTAATTATTTTATAGTGCTTTTATTGCTTGATCAGAATGTAAATACTTTAGGGTGGATAGTTGCCATTATATATTTTCTTTCAATTAGGTTTACTCTTACTTAAATGGGCTTCCCCACTTGAAATTCAAACTTCTGGTATACAGTAGCTTTATAAGTGTTTTATCACTGAAGATGGTCAATAAATGTCTTAGTAGCAAAAGTGAATACCAGGCTATTGGGGACTCAAGCCCCATACACAGGCACGGTTTTCTTGGCAAGAAACAGCAAGAAAACTGCTGACAGAGCTTTCTTGCTGAGTAAACCGTGCGTGTGTACAAGGCTTTGAGGTTTCTCATCAAGAAAACTGCAAGATGGCGGCAATGGCATCGAATGTGAAGAGCGCATGCTCGTCACAGTCGATGACATCACCGCGTTCATACCATTCAAAAGAACGGTGATTCTTTTGAATCGTATGTGTGTACACTCAGCCGGCAAGAGAATCTTGCCAGGAATCTCGTCAGGAAAAACAACGTTTTTTTCCTGACGAGAATCCGGGTCGTGTGTACAGGGCTTCAAGGTCTTTTATCTTTGGGTTCCTTTTTTCATGTATTTACATGCGAATAGAACCTGCCTTTTTTTAGCTTGATTAAGGCAACTGGAAACAACTGTGTACCCCTCTATATGAAAAAAAAATATATATATATTTTCCTGCATTGCTTCACATTTTTTATTCATGATGATGTAATTTAATCACATAACTTACATTTAGACTTCTGAAATTGTTCTTGAATAAAATCTAAATGAACAAACTCAGACCGAGAATTCCAGAGGAAGCAATGAATAAGTTCGACTTATTATATCCCACATTACACTGACTGCTTCATATACCTTGACTTTATTTCATTTCAAAATAAAATGAAAAATTCCATTGTCTTCTCTTGCTTCTCTTCCTCATGATATTGGAACAGTATTTAATTATACAAGGTCACATCTGAAGCGATAAAGTTCCCCTTTGTAAAGAATGAAAATGAACCTTTTTCTATATCACTACTTTCTCCTGAAATGAATTCTTTATTACCCCGAGATTATATGATATTACCCTGAAGTGACAAGATATGTCTTATTTCCTGTCTGGAGCAAGGCTAGAATTAACAAGGATTATAAAATAAAACGAGGAAGGAAAATGGGAAAAAGGATACTGTTAAAAACCGGTTGCTCTGGAGGATATATTTTTTCAATATTCATTCTTTATAACTGACAAAACCTGTCTAAGTAATGTGGCAGTGAGTGTGTAGACTGCATTTTCCGAGCCGAGTGGTGGCCTTTCCTTTATGAGGTGACATAAAAATATGACAAATTAAAACATCTGTTAGGAATATGAATGAGCTGCCAAAATAATGTTAACACAATAGGTTTTGGACCGGGTTCTATGGTTATTAAACTGCATTGAGAAATATGCAGAGGTTGCAACTTTCCCTGCTTCTGAAAGTTCTAGTTGCCTGGCTGTCTCTGGTTTAAAACTTTTTTCATGATATTAACCCAGAACAAGTATGTAGATCAAAAATGTAATGGTAAATTCAGAGCATGTGATAAAAATACTTTCTGGTCGGAGGAACCACCAAATTAGCAGCCAGGAACATGCATTTTCAAGAGAGGTTAGCACTCCATAGTCAGCAGGCTCCATATCCGCTCAATACAGGTTCCTTTGAAGTATATACAAAGGTCAATCTTATTTTTTTTTCTTTTAGTCTATGTCAAAAAAAAAAAAACATATTTTTTTTTTTAAATGTAGTGTTTAATTTTAAATATTTTATTTATTTAATGGTTTTTAACCACTTGCTTACTGGGCACATATAACCCCTTCCTGCCCAGACGAAATTTCAGCTTTCGGCACTGTCACGCTTTGAATGACAATTGTGCGGTCGTGCGACGTGACTCCCAAACAAAATTTGTGTCCTTTTTTTCCCACAATAGAGCTTTCTTTTGGTGGTATTTGATCACCTGTGCGTTTTTTATTTTTTGCGCTATTTACAAAAATAGAGAGACAATTTTGAAAAAAAAACACAATATTTTTTAGTTGTTGCTATAATAAATATTCCATTTAAAAAAAATATATATATTTTTTTCAGTTTAGTCCGATAGGTATTCTTCTACATATTTTTGGTAAAAAAAATCACAATAAGCGTATAGTGATTGGTTTGCGCAAACGTTATAATGCCTACAGAATAGGGAAAGAATTATTCCTTTTTTTATTTTTTTATTTTTTACTAGTGGCGGCGATCTGCGATTTTAAGGGAAAAATCTCCTAAACCGTAAAGGAGATATTTTTTTTACCTACAGGTAAGCCTTATTATAGGCTTACCTGTAGGTAAAAGTTAAAAGTTGACTATACAACCACTTTAACATCTAGAGCGAGCAAGGGGTTAAATGTGTGGCCAACATGTACTGTGTGTGCTGTATGCTGTTTTTATTAAGCAATGTGCTGTTTATTACTTCCTGTTTTGCATTGTGTGTTTACCTACACGGGGCTCTCTTCGGTAATTCTCGGAGCCAATCATCGGGTGGCAGCGACCAATCAGCGTTCCACACCCACTGATTAGTTTGTGCTGCTGCTAATTATAGCACAGCTGGGGTGATGGGTGCGCGCAGGTGCACTCCCTTCCCCAGTGTGTAGATCACATACTAGGTAAGTGAATCAAAAATAGAAAAATACTACATAGGGTAATAGAAAGGCGGACTTTTTCAGGCAATCACAAGGACATAAAAGTTAAGAAAAAATATTTAATTATATATCATAAAATCCAAAAACAAAGAATAAAATATACAAAAACAGGGTATACAGAATATACATAAGCAATGTTAGCTTGCATCTCGCCTACGCGTTTCGCCTAGCGGCTTTGAGAGAGG
This sequence comes from Rana kukunoris, assembly GCA_029574335.1. Taxonomy (NCBI): domain Eukaryota; kingdom Metazoa; phylum Chordata; class Amphibia; order Anura; family Ranidae; genus Rana; species Rana kukunoris. Next base: position 590,638,091 of record CM056049.1, read on the forward strand.
GCTGGTAGTATATAATTGCTAATTTCATACATCTGCAAAAAGGAAAAAATACATAAACAAAAACAAAACAGTTTTTTAAAAGTTTTTTAAAAAAACACTGAGAGTCAATAAGCAACAAGGGATCCCCAAAAGAACAATACCAAAATAATTGCTATCCATCCGATTACATCGAAGATGAAGAAATAAGTATTCGTATGGCTTGTAAGAGCTCAATGCGACTGAAAAAAAGAGAAGAGAAGAAACAACGCAGAAAGGGTGTCATATATGTTTAAATTCTGCTATGAGTTTATAGACAACAGATTGAAAGATTAGGAAATAATAATAATAATGAGGAATTACCAGACAGAGTACTCCAAGATACACGAAAAAATATATATATATCCTATGGTTGGCAGCGAGTCATCATATAAGGATGAACACGTGTATTTCTACAACAAAAATAGAGAGCGTAAACTAGTAAATAGATATATATGAAGACGCCTGGTATATACATTCATAAAGGTTTCAGAGAATGTCAGTTTACCTGAAATAAAGCCAGAAATCAAGAAACAGACCCGGGACTAATCACAGCAGTGAACATGGAACATAACCAGGGAGGAGTAAGTATCCAATCAAATAGGCTAGACCAGGTTAAAGTGTCCAATATAGGGCAGCCCAGTAAGTCAGGAGCCTAAATACAAAATGGGTTGCTGGTGAGTAAAGAAAAAAATAGAGCAGATTTGTCCAAAGAGCTTATAGCTGCAGTATTTACATACCTTGGTAAAGAGCGCTGTTCATGTGTCCCGGGTGGGTTTAGCCTGTGCTGCACACCAATTTGGTCATTGATAGAGGAAGTTTATATAGGGTGCAGAGGAGCGTCACATGACAGAAAACGTAGTGACATCATTAGCGCGGCGCCCATACGTAGGCGGCGCATAAATAACAGCTCACTGATGGAAGGGGGAGAGAGGTGGATCCTGTGGCAGGGAGGATGTACAATCCCGCCCATCCAGACACAGAACACATTACAAGAGAGGGGCGGCGCCAAGCACACAAAGTCTGTGAGGAACAGGAACGCCCACCTCCCAATTAAATATTTTTTCTTAACTTTTATGTCCTTGTGATTGCCTGAAAAAGTCTGCCTTTCTATTACCCTATGTAGTATTTTTCTATTTTTGATTCAATTACTTCGGATGTCGGCTACATGTGAGTGCTTTTATGTTTCCCCATTCCCTATATTTTTATACTAGGTAAGTGATCCTGCGCAGGAGAGCTGCCTTGTCGTCTGTATACTGTATGTACTGTATATGGTCCACAAGCAATTAAAGATTTTTTTTCTGTCCAAATTGAAAATGACATTTTCAGATGTGTACAGGAAAAAAAAACCCTGCAAGCTAACCTGTGCAACCTGTGTTTACTACATATTACTCATAATAACGCATAACACCATGTGTGTTGCAGTGCGGTGTCATTCACTTAGTGTGTATAATACAGTAGCTGCCAATGCACATTTAGGACAGTGCACCCCAAAGCGCATTTTTTTTTCTAAATTAATGAACTGCCTTAATATGACACAGATTGCTATTGTCAGCGTCATGTCGAATTTTTTATCTATATCAAACTGTTGTCGCAACAAAATAAATATAAAGCATTTTTTTTATGTTGAATCTTTCGGATTTCGGATTCTGTGCATTTGTTATTGTTTGTTAAAATGAAGTAATATACAAAAAGAACACAAACTCCTGCGCACAAGTGGGATGTTCAACAAATAGTCAATATTCTGCATACAAAGTACTTCAACAGTGGCAAAAAAAAAGCCTTGCTGCCCTTCATGGATGGGGGATTTTGGCAAAAAACAAGAAAGGAAAAAGAAAGGTGCACCATCCTCGTGTACTACCATTTGGCAATTTATTAAAATAAAAGATTAATAATACAAACTACTCACAAACAAATGGTGATAGAAGGCTTGTCACAAATGATAAAAGTAGATACCCCTCGAACCACACTTCGGAATGTAGGGGGGTTTGAGGTGCATTACTGCTGGCTTACGCATTTCGAGGCATCAGGGGCCTCTTCTTCAGAGCCCAACAGGTACCCCCCCTACATTCCGAAGTGTGGTTCGAGGGGTATCTACTTTTATCGTTTGTGACAAGCCTTCTATCACCATTTGTTTGTGAGTAGTTTGTATTATAAATTTTTTATTTTAATAATTTGTTAAAACGAACGCGAAATTCGGACAAAAACGATTGGACATGTCTAGTGCATACAACACCCTGTGTGAATGGGCCCCCAAGGTAAAGCATTGTACTATTCTTGTAACCACTAAGCTTTTGTATCTGGACTTTGTCGTGAACTGATGTTTCAGTAAAGCAAACCTTAAAACTCAATATGCATGCATTTGCTTTTGTTAATTTGGCAAATCTTATTTATAAGGTAGGTGATCATGCATTGACTCCCTAGAGGTCATCACTTAGGATTTCATTATCGTATCTGAATCTGACTACAGATTGCATTGTTATTTTTATGCTCTTTTTGAAAAGATATGTACATTTTGTACTCTTTTTAGCCCTCAATAAGAGAATATGTGGAAGTAAAGGACAAAGCAAGTTTAAAGTGATAGATAAAAAAATGATAAAAAAACACAAAACATTTCAGTAACTTTAGGAAAGAATAAGAGGTGCTTGTTGTCACCCTTATGTATTTGAAGTGATGTACGAAATCATTCTGCATGCAAACAGTAGGTGATTGTGAGAGACAAGCCAGAGGCATGCTGTGAAAGAAGATGGACTGCAGAGTAATAAAAAGAATGATGACCATCTATAACATAGTGACCTTCTAATATAGGAGCTGTAATAGGCAGATAATCTGTGTACTATACATTTTAGCACTGACGCAGTGTCATTAACTATCACCTAAAGGTCAGTGATAAAGGATAACAGGAAATGATACTTGTATCATAATTTGTATCAGTCTCCAAGGAATGCATACACACAGAATACAGGAGAATAATACAGCATACAGGAGATGTACAGTATTAAAGTCTATGGGGCAGATTCACGTAGATCGGCGCATTATCATTCCGGCGTAGCGCACCACTTTTCCGTTAGACTTGCGCAATCTAGCCGCGTAATCCGGCGATTCACGTAGCTTTTACGCAAGAGCTTGCGCAAACGTAAGGTTTTTTCCGTAGGCGTAAGGAGGAGTAATACAAATTGGGAGGGACGTGGGCGTGTTACATTGAAATGAGCCGTGACCCCATGCAAATGAAGGGCCGGCCGACTCGCGCATGCGCGCGTGAAGGAAACCATGTCAGCTCCGTTGTGCGCATGCTCACAACTCGGGAGCGGCGCAATCATTGAAATTGGAAATGGACTAGGGCAATGTTGTGAACTACGCAGACAGCATAAATAGACACACACAAACGCCCTTCCATTGCAAAAGTACATCCCTTTGTGTCCCTTCCCATTGAATCAAGTGCTTTTGCTCTGTTGTTCGTTAGAGTGTGTTTTGTAGTTGTGAGATTAGTGTTCTGTGTGATCTTGTGCTTGTTGGTAGTTTTGTGAAAGTGTATTTTGATAAGTGTTTGAGACTGTTTGTTTGATTGATAGATTTCTGAGCGTTTGTTTTCTTGCTTTTTTTTTTCATCTGATTTTTTTGTGTGTGTTTCTTGCTGAGTGCTAGTGTGATTTTTGGCTGTTCTTTTTCTCTTTGTGTGTGTTCTTGTCTGATTGGTTGTGCTTGTATTTGTGACAGATTTTTGGTGACTGCTAGTGAGTTTGTTTGGAAGTATGACTGAGAGAAAAAGAAAGCTCAATTTTACTGTGGGGGAAAAAAGAATTCTTGCCCGGGCCATTACCGACTATGGGCGTTTTCTCCACGGCCCGCAGAGTGCCACCACCACCCCGGCCAGGAGGAGGGAGATATTGGATATAATCACGGAGCAGGTCAATTCATCGGGGGAGGGGGAGACACGGACCCGCTCTGGGATAGAAAAGAAAATAAATGACCTCCGGCGTGAGGTGAAAAAAAAACTGGCTGCAATAAATGCCCATGCCAGGGGCACAGGAGGGGGCCCACCATGCCGGGTTAGATTTTCAGAGACGGAGCGTGTGGTGGCCCTGACCTTTCACCGGCATGAAGTGGAGGGCCTGCCAGGCTTTGACACAAGTCCGGTCCCCGCGGTGCCAGGTAAGGTTTTTATTTCTCTCAGGTGTGTAGCATGTGTGGGGGAGGGGGTGAAAGGGAATATGTGGCAAGTGTGTGGATCCTCCAACCTGTGAATGTTTTGTGTCATCCACAGCTGTGCAGGAGGGTGCAGGGCCATCTGGACTGACCGCTCCAACCCCAGGACAGCAGCCTAATGAGGCCCCCCCAACAAGGCCAGAGTCCGCAGAGGAGGAACAAGAGGAGGGGGAGGATCATGCGGAGGACGATCATGAGGAGGAGCAGAATCATGAGGAGGAGGAGTCCATGGAAGGCACTGGCCCTTTGGTTTCTGCGGACTCTTCCCCTCTGGCTGCAAGAAGCCTGCCCTCCCTAAGGGTCAGCCCCCCCCCCTCCTCCCCCAACATGGCTCCCCTCACAAGGGCCTCCCCTTCTCCCCGGCCACAACCATCAGCTGGAGCCAGGAGGTCATCCCCAAGCACCAGGGGGGCGCCCAATCTCATGCCCGCCTGTCTGAGAAGGAACCTGGCCACCCAGACCCGCCTTCTGAGACAGCTCTGCCAGACTATGGGGCGGGTGGATCAGAGCCTGTCCTCCATTAATGATAGCCTGGGTAACCTGGACTCCCACTCCCGGGCCTCCACAACCTGCCTAAATGACCTGCAAACTACAGCAGCAGGCGTTGGGCAGGATGTGAGGGCCCTTACCCAGGCTATCCAGGGCAACACGGCAACACTTGGTGCTGCCCTGGACAGAATAGCCGTGGCCTTGGAGGGCAGGCCGCCAGGTGGGCAGATCTCAGGGGCTGCTCCTCCTTCCCCGGCTTTTCCCCTCCCCCATGCGTCTCCCCTGAGGGTCCGGGGCCGTGGCCGGGGGCGCCCCAGGCGTGGCTCAGGCAGAGGGCAATAATTTTTTTTTCCCCCTTTTGTTTGTTTTGAAAGCTTTTTTATTTTTGTTCTCTGCTTTTTTTTGTTTTTTCTAAGCATTTTTTTTTTCCTATGCATTTTTTGTTTCTATGCATTTTTGTTTGTTTGACTTTTTTGGCATATTTTGGGTTGTGAATGATGTTTGAATGTGGGGGTGACATTCCTGCTGGAAAAGGGGTGTCATCCTCAATTTTGGTGGAGAAGGGTTCCCCAGGACCAGGGAGAAGTGATTCCCAGGTCCGTGTGAATGGTGTATGAATGTACAGTGACATAATTGGAGCCTTGACGTGGCGTTACTGCTCACCAGTCTTGCATGGTGGACTGGTGCCAATCCAATTTGATGAGGATGTGGTGTGTGTGTGTTAGGGACCATAGTGGTGTGCATGCATGCATTCTCATTGTGCCATGATTAATGTGTGTGTTTAACGTGCAAAGATGCCCAATATGAGCTGCCTCCTGACTGCTCTTCCCTCAGAAGACGGGGTATCCTCGGTTAGGGGTTGATTTTCTGGTTGGGGGGTCAGATCATCACGTAGCTCAACCTGCAGGCCCTTCCTCACTGCGAGATTGTGTAGCATGCAACATGCAGCGATGATATGGCACACGAAGTTTGGGGAATACAACAGTGTACCCCCAGACTTATCCAGGCATCGGAAACGTGACTTCAGGAGGCCAAAGGTGCGCTCCACCACTGCACGGGTTTTGATGTGTGCTTCATTGTATCGTTCCTCTCCTGGGGTTTGGGGGTTCCGGATAGGAGTCATGAGATGGGGTCCCAGTGCATATGCAGAGTCACCTGTAAAGGAAAAGACAGGAGAATGTTAGTCATGCATGTGCCACTTCTGTTGTGCATCACGGGAGGGGATAGTCATGCCTGACTCCCATGTCACTCACCAACCAGCCAGGTGTTCCCATACACGTTCTGTTCGAATTCTGTTCGGATGTGGCTTTGATTGTAGATGTAGCTGTCATGGCTGGACCCTGGGTGTTTGGCACGGACGTGCCATATGAGGCCTTGGGCATCAACTATCACCTGTACGTTGATGGAGTGCCAATTCTTCCGATTGCGGTACATGTGCTCGGTCTCATGGGGGGGCTGGAGTGCCACATGTGTGCAATCTATGGCCCCGATGGTGCGTGGGAATCTGGCAATTCGGTAGAAATCTGCCATTGCCTTGATTCGAAGCTCCTCAGTGGTGGGTTTGATGATTTGGTTGGCCAAGCGTGTGAGGATTGCAGGGACAACCTGGTGCACACATCTGCTCATGGAGGATTGTGACATCCCAGCCACCACTCCACTTGTACGCTGAAAAGAGCCACTGGCAAGGACATGGAGTCTTGCCAGGACCTTGACCAGTGGCTGCACTGCATGTGAGCGTTGTGTTGGGCTGGTGATGTCCTCCTGCAAGGTTGTGGTTAATTCCAGGATGGCATGAGGGGGGAATCTGAAGATGCGAAAGACCTCTGAATCATTCATGCCAAACAGGTGTATGCGGGTGCGGTATACCCTCTCCCGTGCCATCCTCCGTGCCCTCCTCCTTCTTTGGTCATCTATATTCACTAGTGCAGCTATGAGCGACGATGCCCCTAGCATGTTGGCAGTCAAATTGTAGTGCAACACGTGTGTGTGGTCTGCTCCTCAATAACGGTGTTGCTTTATCTGACAATTAGACTTTTTTTCAAAAGTTAGATCAGCTTTTATGTGCTCTAACTTTAGACAGGACATTTTGCAGTTGCGCACATCGCGTAGCCTGCGCAGCAACTGCGTTTTTTTGTGGATCCCCGTAACTCCCTCATTAGCATATTTGACTAGCAAATCAATGGTGTGTCTAGCGCAGTTTTGCGCGAAGGGAAGCGAATGTCTAACTCAATTACGCCGGACCAAAAAACGTAGATTTCTGGCGTATATTGTTTTGTGAATCGCGTCCAACTATACGCACGCGCACATTTAGACTTACGCACGCGCAACAGCAGTTGCGCACGCGTAATCGCTCTGTGAATCTGGGCCTAATTCTTCAATTAGACTTAAATAACCACCAGTGATCTTATAATATATATTCAGCTTTAGCTAGTTTTGCTGCTAACATTTTATTTGTGTTTGCTAGAAGGTAACAAATGTATGTACTGTGCTAGCATTGGTACTAAAAGTTTTCACATGATTTGTTTTACTTTTTTAACCTCTTTTCTACCTATGTATGTTTAACCACTTCAGCCCGGACAATTTTGTTGTTAAATGACCGGGCCACTTTTTGTGATTTGGCACTGCGTTGCAAAAATTGACGTTCTTTTTTCCCCACAAATAGAGCTTTCTTATGGTGCTATTTGATCACCTCTGCATTTTTTGCGCTATAAACAAAAACAGAGCGTCAATTTTGAAAAAAAAAATGGAAAAAAAATTGGAAAAAAAATCTATAATTTTAACGTTTTGCTATAATAAATATCCCCCCAAAATTATTTTTTTTCCTCAGTTTAGGCCGATATGTATTCTTCTACATACTGTAATTTGGTAAAAAAAATTGCAATAAGCGTTTATTGATCGGTATGCGCAAAATTTATAGCATCTACAAAATGGGGGGTAGAATAACCACTTAAGACCCGGACAATTGGGCAGGTAAAGGACCTGTCCAGTTTTTGCGATTTGGCACTGCGTCGCTTTAAATGAAAATTGCGGGGACGTGGCAAACAAAATTAGTGTCCTTTTTTCCCACAAATAGAGTTTTCTTTTGGTGGTATTTGATCACCTCTGCGGTTTTTATTTTTTGCGCTATAAACAAAAATAGAGCGACAATTTTGAAAAAAATATATATATTTTTTACTTTTTGCTATAATAAATATCCCCCAAAAACATATAAAAATGTAGTTTTCCTCAGTTTAGGCCGATACATATTCTTCTAGCTATTTTTGATTAAAAAAAACGCAATTAGCGTTTATCAATTGGTTTGCACAAAATGTATAGCGTTTACAAAATAGGGGATAGTTTTATTGCATTTTTATATATTTTTTTTTTTACTACTAATGGTGGCGATCAGCAATTTTTTTTTTTCGTGTCTGCAACATTATGGCAGACACTTCGGACAAATTTGACACATTTTTGGGACCATTGTCATTTTCACAGCAAAAAATGCGCCCGTGACCCACGGCTGGGCACTTAAAGAGAACGTACCTGTACGTGCTTGTGCCCAGCCGTGCCATTGTGCCAACGTATATGTGCAAAAGGCAGTCCTTAAGTGGTTAATGACATTTTTATTAATATATTTTTTTTACTAGTAATGGCGGCGATCAGCGATTTTTGTTGTGACTGCAACATTGTGGCGGACACATCAGACACTTTTGACACATTTTTGGGATCATTGTCATTTTTACAGCGACCAGTGCTATAAAAATGCACTGATTACTGTGAAAATGACACTGGCAGTGAAGGGGTTAACCACTAGGCGGCGCTGTAGGGGTTAAGTGTGCCCTAGTGAGTGATTCTTACTGTAGCGGGATGTGCTATGTGTGACAAGACAGTGATCACTGCTTCCGATTACAGGAAGCTGTGACCACTGTCCTTGTCACTAGGCAGAGTGGGGAGATACTAGTTTACATCTTACGGAGCTCGCGGCGGGCGTGCGTCCACAATGCCGCGATCTTAAAGGGGATGTATATATGTGTCCTTCTGCCTGTCCGTGCCATGCTGTCGACGTATATAGTCGTGCGCTGGTCGGCAAGCAGTTAACTTGTAAATGTGTTACGCTATAATAATATATGCATAAGCTATCACACTTGGATCTTATTGAGTGCCAGATTTTCATACTGTTGGCACACACCATTTTAGGTACATCATTGTGCTAGCATTATCCCTTGTATACAAATCTTTTATCTTGTTTTACTGATCCTAAACTGCCTTTAAATGCTGTGACAATTTGTAAAAAAAAGTTGACATGAGCTCATTGTATTCTTTACTGTTCAGCTAGACTAAGTGTGTAAAAATTTATTTGGCTAGCAATTTTTTTGATGGATCGAATTGTGATTTGGCATCTTGCACACCAATTCTTCAAAAATGCTCAGTGCAGCTCAGCAACCTAAGTCAAATCTGGAGTAATTGGAAAAATATAGCATTAGAACAAAAATCTGAACCAAATCCTATTTGTATGACTATCACAGAGAACTAAAACTGATCTCCAGGTTATATTTATATTAAATAGTTTGTACCAAACTTACTTCAGCCTCAGCTATATAAAGCTATATACAGCTATATTGGGCTGAGAGCTGCTCAGTCATTCAGACGAAGCGTTGTATTTAGGGTTGTCCCGATGCCTCTTTTTTAGGACCGAGTACAAGTACCGATACTTTTTTTCATGTACTCGCAGATACCGAATACCGATACTTTTTTTAATGTGTCCCCAAATGCAGCCATGTCCCCCCACATATTGCAGCCATGTACTGTCCCCCACATATTGCAGCCATGTCATGTCCCCCACATATTGCAGTCATGTCCCCCATATATGCAGCCATGTCATGTCCCCCACATATTGCAGCCATGTCATGTCCACCACATATTGCAGCCATGTATGTCCCCCACCTATTGCAGTCATGTCATGTCCCCCATATATGCAGCCATGTCATGTCCCCCACATATTGCAGTCATGTCATGTCCCCCATATATGCAGCCATGTCATGTCCCCCACATATTGCAGCCATGTCATGTCCCCCACATATTGCAGCCATGTCATGTCCCCCACATATTGCAGTCATGTCATGTCCCCCATATATGCAGCCATGTCATGTCCTCCACATATTGCAGCCATGTCATGTCCCCCACATATTGCAGCCATGTCATGTCCCCCACATATTGCAGCCATGTCATGTCCCCCACATATTGCAGTCATGTCATGTCCCCCACATATTGCAGTCATGTCATGTCCCCCATATATGCAGCCATGTCATGTCCCCCATATATGCAGCCAGGTCATGTCCCCCACATATTGCAGCCATGTCCTGTCCCCATACCTTTAGTACCGTAGATGATGCCGCATACCGCCGTGTATTGTAATCGCCACATTACAGGCAGCTGTTTGAATTCTCAATGGCCGCCGCGTATAGACACTCCCCTTCTCGGGATTGGACCAATCCCGAGCAAGGGGGAGTGTCTATACACACGGCTCAGTGCATAGACACTCCCCCTTGCTCAGGATTGGACAGATCCGTCCAATCCCGAGAAGGGGAGTGTCTATACGCGGCGGGCATTAAGAATTCAAACAGGTGCCTGTAATGCGGCGATTACAATACACAGCGGTATACGGCGGTATGCGGAGGTGGCGGCTTTGTGGTATGCGGCGGCTTGCGGTGGGGGCGATGGTGGCGGCGGGAAGTATTCTATTTAGGCGTCGGGGGTATTTGCGCAAGTACAAGTACTCCGGCAATACTAGTATCGGTATCGGGACAACCCTAGTTGTATTCTATAAGTGAAGTGAATACAAAGCTTCCTACTAATGGCTGAGCAGCTCTCAGCTTGACTTATGCTGCGTACACACGATCGGATTTCTGACGGAATAAAATCAGATGAATTATTTAGTCGGAAATCCGATGAAGCTGACTTTCATCAGTCTTGAATACACACTATCAGACTAAATTTTGACCGTGCCAAAACGCAGTGACCTAAAACATTACTACAAGCCGAGAAAAATTAAGTTCAATGCTTCCGAGCAAAAAAGACCGATGGGGCCCACACACGATCGATTTGTCCAATTAAAAAAAAAGCCCACCGGACTTTTTTCATCGGACAAATCGATCATGTATACACGGCTTAAAGGAACACTAAAGGCAGAATTTTACAGCGGCGGCCATAGCCGCCAACTGTATCACTCGGCCCCACCCCCAGGCACGCTGTATCATCTGCTGTGATTGACAGCAGTGCCAGCCAATGGCTCTTGAGGCCGCAGACGAAAGAGAATCTTGTCTCCTGGTTCTGTTGGACCTAAGCGCAGCCTTTGATACGGTAGATCACAAACTATTACTGACTCGGCTGGCTGAGGTAGCCAGAGTCGCAGAAGGTGATCTATCATGGTTCTCCTCCTTTCTGGAAAATCACAAACAGTGAAATTGGGACCCTTCATTTCTGAAAAACGCACGGTGTCATGTGGAGTCCCTCAAGGATCCCCCCTGTCACCGGTGCTCTTCAACATCAACCTTCGCCCTCTCTTTGAAATCATTAGTAGTCAACAACTACTTTATCACTCATACACAGACGACACGCAACTGTACTTTCGCATCTGCAATAAAAAGGATCATCGTCTCAGTTTAGATAATTGTCTCTCTTTGATAGAAAACTGGATGACTAAGAGTTATCTTAAACTCAACAGCTCTAAAACAGAACTCCTTCTGTTTCATGCCAGTCGCAAGAGTCAGCTGGCAACAACTTGGATACCCCCGCCCATTCTGGGCCAGATCATCTCCCCTAGCTCCAAAGTCAAAAGTCTCGGAGTCATCTTTGACTCCTACATGACAATGGACGCACAAATAGGGTCAGTAGTCAGCGGATCACACCATCTGCTGCGCCTACTACGTAGACTTATTCCCTTTATCCCCAAAGAAGACGTAGCAGCCGTGGTGGGAACAATTGTGAACTCCAGACTGGACTATGCAAATGCCCTTTACCTCGGACTCCCTAAGTACCAAATCGCTCGTCTGCAAGTCGTTCAAAATACGGCCGCCAGACTGGTGAATGGAAAAAAACCCTGGGAATCCATCTCACCTTCGTTGAGATCCCTTCACTGGCTGCCAGTAAAAGACAGAATTTCTTTTAAAGCACTATGTCTGACGCATAAGTGCATCCATAGGAAGGCCCCGCAATATCTATGCGAAAAGATATAAGCCCACAATTCCAATCGCGTTCTGCGATCCACCAACCAAAATCTGGTCAAGGTACCCAAAGCCAGATACAAGTCCAAAGGAGAAAGAAGGTTTGCTATCCAAGGTCCCAGACTATGGAACGCTTTACCAACCAGCATTCGGTTGGAGGAAAACCACCTGACCTTCAGAAGACAGATAAAAACTCTGCTCTTTTGATGACCAGAGAGACAGAAACAATGAGCGCCCAGAGGCGATTCAGTTCGCATGTGCCGCGCTATATAAGTTTTTCATTCATTCATTCATTCATGAATCCGCCCAGCCTAGCCAATCAACGGCCAGGCTGGGAACCGAACAGGATGACAAGCACGCGCCCGGGAATTTCGAACGGTCAGGTAAGTAAAATGGGGGCTCGGGGGGGGGGGGCGGTGCTGTCAGATGTTTTTTTTTTACCTTAATGCATAGGATGCATTAAGGTAAAAAAAGTTTTCCTTTTACAACCCCTTTAAGTTTTGATCTGGGAGCAGGACGGGAAGTTCCAGTTGAGCTGCCAGAAGACAGCAGTGTATACTGTGTGTAACTGAGACTACATACAGTTTATACTGAACACACTGTATAAACGGACAGCTGCTGAACCTTAAACAGTAGTGGTTTAGTGTCTGGCAGCTGTCACTTCTGGCTGTAATGAGCTGGTGGTAGGGGGCTTGTTTCAAGGCATCACACAGCTCCCCTTTTTCAATTTTTTATTCAAACCTTATTTGAAGTTCACAAAAGTGACACTTCCATCATCTCACTGTACAGCAGCGTGGTATGTTGAACTACTACATAGAGACATCCTGTCCAGTGCATTACTATAAAATGCAGCATGTCTGTATTTTATCACAACTCACTGCACCACACCACGTGGGTGCATTGTACTGTGCATAGGACACATTTATTAAAGTAATAAAAAAACAGAGTGTACGAATATCTGCGCTTACTCAAAAGAAAAAAAGAAAAAAGCAACCTGCACAGTTTGTTGATTTAGCAAACACAAATAATATAGTCCAAAATGAAAAAAAGAAAAAAGCAGCCTGCACAGTTTGTTGATTTAGCAAACACAAATAATATAGTCCAAAATGCAGCGCTTCAGTGAAAAAATACATATGTGATAGTCCATGTGAAAGAGTCCATATGAGATGAAAGCTGATATAACACCTCAACCAAGCTTCAATGCGCAGAAGAAAAAAAGGCACACCACACCAACATGCTCTTAATCTGCTTACCAGAAAGATAAATGAAAGAAATGACAACAGACAACTCATATGATGCAAAGGGTCAGTGGCATTTGCAACAGATAGATCAAGGGCATATCCAGAGTCATCAACATCAGAAGAGCCTCCAGGACTCACACAAGCAAGTAAATATATAGCACGATCATCAATGGGAGGTTTACCCAGTATGAAGAAAAACCAAACAGTGTTTATTGTAGTCTACTTACAGGTAAAACAAGAACATCATGACATAAAAAAAAAACTCTGCGGCTCTCAGCATACTCTACATGTTTCATCCTACTTGGATATCATTAAAGGCAAAAAGACTGTGGGCCAGATTGTCGTAGTTTTCCGCATTTTCGGTGTATCCCATTTATGCTGCGCCTCCGCACTTTTTACGGGCAAGTGCTGTATTCTCAAAGCACTTGCTCCGTAATTTGCGGCGGCGTAGCGTAAATGAGCCGGCTTAAGGTTGCGTAATTCAAAGTAGGAAGGAGGTGGGCATGCTGTATTTAAATTAAGCGCTCCCCCGCGCCAAATGAACTGCGCATGCGCCGGCCGTAAACGTAGCCCACTGCGCATGCTCCATAGTACGCCGCAAATGCATTGATTTTGACAGCAACGTAATTAACGCACAGCCCTATTCGCGACGAGTTACATAAACGACGTAAACGACAGAAAAACACGACACTGTCCCGACGTCCATACTTAACATGGCTTTCGCCGGACCTACGCAAGGTTACCCCTTATATAGCAGGGGTAACCTTTTGCTTACGCAAACTACGTAAACTACGACGACGGCGCGCAAATACGTTCGGGAATCGGCGTATCAGGCTCATTTGCATATTCAAAGCAGAAATCGATGGGAACGCCACCTAGCAGCCAGCATAACAATTCAACTTAGATCCGACGGTGTAAGTGACTTACGCCAGTCGGATCTAAGCAAAATCTATGCGTAACTGATTCTAAGAATCAGTCGCATAGATACGATGGCCCTGAAGCAGAGATACAATGGTGTATCTGGAGATAAGCCTTCGTATCTCAGCTGAGAATCTGGCCCTGTGTACTTTGCAGGTGCAATTGCACCTTTGCAAGTGCAGTTGCTCCAGAGCTTAGTGCATATTTTTTAGCTCTGATCTCACTGTATTAGTGTCACTGGTCCCCAAAAAGTGTCAAAAGTGTCAGTTAGTGTCCCAACTGTCTGCCGCAATATTGAAGTCCCGCTGTAAGTCACTGATAGCCGTCATTACCAGCAAAAAATAAAAAATACATAACATTTCCATAAAAATCTCCTATAGTTTGTAGATGCTATAACTTTTGTTCAAACCAATCAATCATAGGCGTGCGCACAGGGTGTGCCAGGTGTGCCCAGGCACACCCTAATTATCCTGTGCAACACATATCCCCCCCTACTGCCCTGGTTCCCCATGCCTTCCCCCGCAGTGCTTCCGGCTTCCCTACTCTCCTCTTCCTCCAGCTGTTGGTGCAGGGATGTTTTAGGATGAGTGGGGGAAGGGGCCAGTAAGTATGTAACTTACTGTCCCCTTCCATTTCATCGTGAGTGATCGGTACTATGTGTTTGATCTTTGGTGTGCACACCCTAATGCAATAGGCTGCGCACACCTATGCAATCAATATACGCTTATTAGGATAATTTTACCCAAAAATATGTAGCAGAATACATATTGGCCTAAATTGATGAAGTTGTATAGAAGAAAGTAAAAAAATACTGTTGTTTTTTTCACAATTGTCTGTCTTTTTTTTGTTTACAGCGTTAACCACTTAACCCCCGGACCATATTGCTACCCAATGACCAGAGCACTTTTTGTGATTCGGCACTGCGTTGCTTTAACTGACAATTGTGTGGTCGTGCGACGTGGCTCCCAAACAAAATTGATGTCCTTTTTTTCCCACAAATAGAGCTTTCTTTTGGTGGTATTAATATTTTTTTTTACTAGTAATGGCGGCGATCAGCAATTTTTTTTAGTACTGCGACATTATGGCGGGCACTTCGGACACTTTTGACACATTTTTGGGACCATTGGCATTTTTTTAGCGATCAATGCCATTGGCAGTGAAGGGATTAACACTAGGGGGCAGGGAAGGGGTTAAGTATGTTCCTGGGTGTGTTCTAACTGTATGGGGGTGGACTCACTAGGGGAAATCACTGATCTTCCGTTCATACATTGTATGAACGGAAGGTCAGCGTTTCCCCCGCTCTGTAACGAACGAGCGTGCGTGCCCGGCGGCGATCGTGCCCACCGGGCACGCGCATGGGACTTCGGGGGCGAGCGGGGGCCATTTAAAAGCGGACGTATAGCTACAGGCTCAATGACTTTTACCTGTATTTACCTGTACCCGATAATTCATTATAGCTGCGAGTAGTTTTTACTTTTTTTTCTTTAGAAATGTCACTTTGTGCAGAGACTGTTCTAAAAAACTTTTATTGTTTCACTTTAAGCATTATTAAAATCACTGCTCCCAAAAAAACTGCAGTTTTAAATACTTTTTTTTGCATTGATACATGTGCCCTGGGGCAGGACCCAGGTCCCCAAACATGACAATACCATGCATATAAGCCTTTAAAATTAGATTTCTCCCATAGACTTTAAAGGGTGTTGCGCGGCTTTCGAATTTGCCACGAACACTCCAAATTTTTCGATATTTGGCGAACACCCGGTCTTCCACTCGAACATCGGACTCATCCCTAGTAAAGAGGGAACATTTGCTTGGTGGTATTCACATAGGAAATTCCATCTTTTATTTTGACACATTTTGTGTGAGATCTTATATCACTTATTTTGAAATAGTAATTAGTTCCAAAATACTACTATTAAGTCCAAACAAAGTAATATTTTTGGCACCACATCTCAATAATTATTGTTGAACAGCTAAAAAAAGGGGACTTTTAAGGTGCAAATAAACACATGATAAAAAATAAATAAATGAATATATAATAAAAATAAATTTTTTACTAATTAATTATCTTTAAAGGTTCCATGTTACCTGGTATACATCTGTGTTTAACAGATATAACTTTTACTGCTTTACATTTAAAAAAAATATATATTTATGTTCAACTTTTCACCTTTAGGTACTAAAATATGATAACTCTAAAATTATATAATTTGTAATTATAGTAACAGCCTGAGATGTATGCCAGCTGTAGCAATGCTAAATTGGATAGAATATTGAATATTAGGTCTTCTTTACGTTAATGTATGCACGCCTCAACTGATTTACAAAGTTGTTAAACCTTCAGAGTAAACCATTGGAGCATATATCCTCACAACATATACCGTATAAATGCACATAACATGTACAGACTAAAAGATAGGGCAAACAGTGTTCTCCGTCTAAAACATTTTATTACCATAAAAGGATTAAAAACATTCTTTTTTTAAAGCACTCAAAGTGCTATAAAAATCACATTAATATATATGGTGTGACTTAAATCGCTTTATTAGCAATTTCTGAGTATCCCCCCTTTCAGTACCTTTAATTGGGTGGAGTTTAACCACTTCCAGCTCGGTGTACTGTAATATGAAGGCTGGGCGGGACACTCATAGTTTCGAGTGGATGTAATATGATGTGCTCCTAAAATGTGGCTTAGACACAGCCGATGGCTAATCAGTGTACCGGCCCTCTGCCGGTACCATGTGATCGCCGTGACCAACCACAGCAGATCACAGGACAATTGTACACAATGGATGGCTTTCTTTTTATTCCATCCATTGTGTACAATTATGTTACTATCTGTGATTGGTCACAATGATCACAATGATCACATGGTACAGACAGGGCCAATCACAACCCATCTGTACAGCTCATCTGTATAATCACAAGTGAACACTGAATAAATATGTTGCATTTTGTAAATATGGTTGCTTATAAGCCATCATAATGTGTAAAAATAATAATAATAATATGGTAAAAGTGTATTGCTCTGGTCACAGTGTGTTAAAAAAACTGTAATTTTTTTTATATACATACTGTCACCAATCAGTGTCCCTGATCACTGCCACACCAGTTAAATAATGACGCTGTACTACACTGGTGACAGTATGCAAAAAACGTTCATTTTTTACATTTCTTAATTTTCCTAAAAAAATTGTGCAAAAAAATTACAAATTCAGAAAACTCTCCATGCTTCTTACTAAATACCTTGGACTGTCTTTTGGGGATATTTGTACTGCCTTGTGATTTTTGGGCCTCAAGAAATGAGATAGGCCATCAGCACATCAGGACTGATCGATTTAAGACATATATAATATAGGCTGTGTAGTTATGTAGCAGAATACCTAACTTTATAAAGAAAGAAATATTGTTTATTTGCAACATTTTAACAGAAATAAAGAAAAGAGTGTTTTTGTTTTCAAAATGTTGGGTCTTTTTAACTCAGTGGTGATTACATACCACCAAAAGAAAGCTCTATTTGTGTGAAAAAAATGATAAAAATGTCATATGGGTACAGTGTTGCATGACCGCTCAATTGTCATTCAAAGTGGGACAGCGCTGAAAGCGGAAAATTGGCCTAGGCAGGAAAGGGGTTTAGTTGCCCTGTATTGATGTGGTTAAATATATAAGGTTTTTATTATAACATAATTTTAGGATCGTATGTGTGTCTAAAATGTATATAGTATATTGGCATATTTAATGAAAGATTGTGATGATAAAGGCATGAAGAAAGAAGTGAGCATTATTGGAGGCTTAGTATTGAATTTATTTAATTATTTAACTCATTTGGGGTTTGGGAGCATGTTTCATCTGTCAGATGTGAGTTGTTTTCATCCGTCCGGGGATGTTTTAGCCTCCAATAATGTTAGGTCTTGCTGTGGCCGCTGTATTTACTGTTTCCATGATAACAGTGGGGGGGAACTATATACCCCAGCGGGGGGTTCCATGGCTCTGGTCCTACTAAAACAGGATGTAACATGTATAGTGGGGGCAGAGCAACACCTGTGACATCAGCCCATGGCCATACTATGTGAGGGAGAGAGGAATGGCTAGACTGAACCTGTACTGCCTTTGTATCCAAGAAAATATTTAGAGCACTTTGAGTGCTTTTAAAAGGTGAGTGTTTTTAATAATTTTATGGTAATAAAACACTGTAGACTGAGGGATCACCATTTGTGCTATCTTTTGGTCACTGCATGTTCTATGTGTTTATATGGTATATGCAGTGAGTATATCCACTATATTGTTCATCTGAGGTGGCACAAAGTGCATATTGACCTCATTATGTTTCGGCAATTAAACATGGAGGAGAGCGTTTAATATGCAACACAAGGTATATGCATGTAACGCACTATAGATATTTGATTAGAAAAATATTTATTTTTTGATTTGTCACATTGATGGTTGGATTCAACTTTTGGACTTTTCATGTTTTATATGAAGGATGTAAATATTTCTGAAAAGTTACGCTGCGTCATTCGATATACAGTATGTGTTTATTTGAAAGTGCAGTGGAATCACATTTTAACAGCGTTAAGCTTATAACTTTAGTTTTATTTGATTTTGGTGTTTTGGAGATAGTGTTTTGAGTGTTTAATTTTTTAAACCCTTCCCACCAAACACCTCCTAGCCCTTTATGGGTTCTAAAAGATGGGAGGCGGAGGCGGGCATTCAAGTCATTGGACCACTGTAATTGGCTGTCACAGCGGTCCGATGATCGAGAAGCACCTGTTACCTGAAAGTTATAGTTTCAGATTTAATATCTCTCAGATATGATTTGGATAAATAAGAGTTCTTTAACACAATAACAAAAATCTATTAGTAAATAGTAAAGAGGCCTAAACAAATCTTGCAATCTATTTATAGTACTAAGAAAAAAAATCATAGGTTAAATGAAGGAATACAGAGTATAATACTCAAAACAATAATCCACAAACAGCAAGACAGACAATAGAAATAGGACAAGCATGTATACATATAGGTGGTAGGAGATGTCCTGATATTTACCAGTGGCATTCTATGGGACTCCCTGTAGGGGTTAGGTCCTTTCTCCTCTACCATCCCTGTTTAAAAAGTAAACTAATAAAGACCCATCTCTCATAGACTTGCATCAGGCCATCCCAATTGGTGGTACTATCTTACACCTCTCCTCCCTCCAGGCGTTTCTCATCCAGGATTGAACAAAGTGGACAGCATAGCTCAGACCCTCACTAGCACCTCCTCTCTTGGGGATAAAAATCATTAGGCCAGGTCATCAACTTTTCTTGAATGGGGAATTAGTTATGCAAGGTCAAATCCTGGTCAAATTGTCCATTCCTGAACAAATGTCAATATTCTCTGCATATTAAACATATCCTTTGAAGTGGAGATTACACATAAACTCCTAAAGGCAACAAACGCGATTGCTAGTATGCATCTGGAGCTTTCTTTTTTTTTTTATTAATTACTTTTTTACTTAAATTTCTTTATTCAATGGTTAACAAAGCAGGTAACAAAGTAGCAGAAAAAATAGAAATGCACAAAATAACTTAACACAACAAGGAATACCATCCTGCTACTATTTCTCCTTTAAGCTATCCTCCCCTACTAGGGATGAGAACACCTATGGGATTTTTATGTTTGCCTGTGCCCCCATTGAGGACAATCACCCTCTTGTTTTCCTGTTTACCATTATCATTGAAAATCCTATATTTTGGGTTGTCCCCAGAAATGTAATAGAGTGGAAACTTA
The DNA here is from genome assembly GCA_029574335.1 of Rana kukunoris. Taxonomy (NCBI): domain Eukaryota; kingdom Metazoa; phylum Chordata; class Amphibia; order Anura; family Ranidae; genus Rana; species Rana kukunoris. The sequence continues at coordinate 590,657,931 of CM056049.1, forward strand.
TGGGTATTTACCTAAATTTTGATATTTTATTGCCAACATTTTTAAAGCATGCCATTTTTCCAATAAAAACACAAATATCACATGTGATAACAATACTAATCAGATATTAATATTTAGAGGTAATAACACCAGAGTTTGTTGATCCAGGGAATATCTGAATGCCTCCTGGGGGATCAAGAATAAAAAAAATGCCCATTGGAGGAAACTGTGGGTATACCTGTTAATCTCCACTTAAGCCTTCATCCATGACATCATTACTGCAAAGTAAAGATTTTTATGTTTAACCTTTGCTTTTTTTTTTACTTCACCTTGAAGCTTAAGGCTGAGGCTGTAATCTGACCAGGGTAGCATTTTGTATGGGTGGAGGGTGGAGGATTCACTGTACACAAGCGGTGTGGTGGAAGATTGAGAAGATTGAGGACAATCCTCTATTTATGAACTTTCATTTACTTCATCACTTAATACCACGGGACTTTAATATTAATAATTTCCGCGCTTTGTTAATATTTTGTTTGAATATTTTCATTGCACTTTTTTAAGGTGATTTATGTTATATGGTATATGTCATATATATTATATTATACATTCCATATCATTTAGATATGTGGAATTCACATTTCACTCGTTAAGCGCTGCTTTTATATTTACTGGATACTGATTTACTTTGGTGTTTGTGTATACATATATCATTTTTCCTCAATTGAAAACGGCATACTTGGCGCTGTGTCCAGAAGTGGTGGTTATTAGATATACTAAACTGAGTGTACCTTATAACAGCAAATGTGCCTTGTAAAAAACACATTGCTACAGGATGTGAAAACAGTAGGTTTGATTTACTTAAGGCAAATAGGCTGCTCACTTTACAAGAGAATTTTATTAAACGTAGTCAAAATAATTTTGCAAAGAATACCCAATGTGCAAGTATAATAATAACTGTATTTTTGCTTGCACATGATTGGATGATTGAAGCCAGCAGAGCTTCACTACATTCACCAAAATAAGGGTACTTTCCTTTCCAAAGTGCAAATTTCCTTAAAAGTGAACAGCCTGTTTGCCTTTAGTAACTCCAACCCCAATGCACATTGACCAATAACAACTTAATTTCAAATATGTGTACAACAGCACATAGACATTGTTATACACAAACTCACTTTCTGTAGACATCGTCTTCCATAATATGTATTCAAGTTAGCTATTTGGGTGTTTGTTGGACAATTAAAGAAGAATTCCAATTGTGGATGAAAACAATCCACAGCCTTTTAAATGTAAAAATAAAATCAGCTTTTTTTTTTGTAATACTTTTAGTCCACCCTGTGGAAACTCTACTCTGCCAATAGACGTTGTCGGTTATATGGGCTGCTTGATTAAAGTTCTGCTTTAATACATTTTAATTGAGATCCCTTTTCCTCTGTATCTTTTTTTCATATCACTGTGAATAGTGGCCATAGACGAGTAGAAAAATTTGAACAAAAATTTACCAAAACATTCTTTTAATCTAACATTTGATTTGATAAAGCATTGTTTATTGCAATCAATTTCTACTGCCCCTACCGAGCATGTGCATTTCATAAATTTTTCCAACAATTGGCCTACAAACAATTAGAAAATAGTCCATTTGAAAAACAAATCCAATATGTTCATTCATGCATTTTTTTATCTTGAAATGGAAATTGACTGTTGCAGTTAAGTACACTAACCATACACAAACAATTATTTACAGCTTAAAGGAGTTGTAAAGGAAAACATTATTTTCCCTAAATAGCTTCCTTTAACTTAGTACAGTCCTCCTTCACTTACCTCATCCTTCAATTTTGCGTTTTTTCTGAGAAATGGTCACTTCCTGTTCTTCTGTCTGTAACTCAACACAGTGATGCAAGGCTTTCTCCCTGGTGTGGAGAAAGCCTCTTGAGGGGGAAGGGGGCGAGCAGGCAAGTCAGGACACTCTCTACTTTGCAGATAGAGAAAGGAGCTGTGTGTTAGTGGGTGTCCTGACACTCCTGCTCGTCCCCTCCCCCTCAAGAGGCTTTCTCCACACCAGGGAGAAAGCCTTGCATCACTGTGTTGAGTTACAGACAGAAGAACAGGAAGTGACCATTTCTCAGAAGAAATAAGGACATTTAAAAGCAAAATCGAGGGATGAGGTAAGTGAAGGAGGACTACACTAAGGTAAAGGAAGCTATTTAGGGAAAATATTTTTTCCTTTACAGCCCCTTTAAGGCACAATACAAAAATGTCACACATAAGGCTAGATCTTTGTAAACAATGAGGTTGATTTATTTAAGGAGTAGAGAATATTTACTTTTAAAATGTATTTTCAATTTGCAAAGTGAATTTCCACTTATCTTAGAGGTGAGGTGAAAGAAAATGAAAAATATCTTTAAATTAAATATTCATAAATCAGCATGACTTCACCTCATTCGCTATTTTAGTGAATTTTCTTTATTGACAACAAACCTTTAGGCCCCTTTCACACTGAGGAGTTTTTCAGGCGGTACCGCCTGAAAAACTCCTGCCCAGCCTTCTCAATGTGAAAGCCTGAGGGCTTTCACACTGAGGCGATGCGCTGGCAGGAGAGAAAAAAATCTCCTGCAAGCAGCATCTTTTGAGCGGTAAGGGGAGCGGTATGTATACCGCTCCTTCACCGCTCCTTCCCATTTAAAACAATGGGAAACCGCGGTAATACCGCCACACAATGCTCCTCTGCAGAGGCGCATTGTGGGGGTATTAACCCTTTATCGGCCGCTAGCGGGGGTTAATACCGCACCGCTAGCGGCCGAATCCCGCGGCAATTCCGACGGTATAGTGCTGCTATTTTTAGCGGCGCTATACTGCCACCGCACCTCCTGCCCCAGTGTGAAAAGGGCCTTACCTTGCTCGAAATGTTCCTTTGGCTATGTTGTACAAATTCTGTAACCATTCTTAACCACTCCTATACTAGCCACTTTCGCCCCTTTCTTTCCAGGAAAATGTTCATGCAATACTGTACCCATATGACATTTTTATATTTTTTTACATACTTAGAGCTTTCTTTTAGTGGTATTTATGATTGAATATATTTTTATTAACACATTTTAATGGATTATAAAAACAATCCAAGTGTTTAAAGTAAAAAGTACATGAAAACCAATCTCAGAATAGTAAATACAGTGCACCAAAACATTGATCATAGATGAATTTTCCCCCTAGAAAAGTAATATGATCAATAGGGGAACAATTATTTTAGGAATAGGGGAACACAATCAAACTGTAAGAGATAAATACAGTTTTAGTGGTAATTAATCACCATTTTTTTTTTTGCTAAATAAATAAAAAAGACCAAAAAATAACCCAAATTACCCCAAAATAACCCAAATCAGTGTATAATATTTAGTCTGTAGGAAAGTTATAAAGTTCACAAACTATAGGATATATACAGTATATCTAAAAAATGTACTGACAGCCCCTCATCTCATTTCTTGAGACCCAAAAATGCTAGAACAGTAGTTGTTTTACATACTGTCACCAGTGCAGTACCATGTTATAATTTCACGTGTGTGGTGGTGATCAGGAAACCTGACTGGTGACAATATGTAAAAAAAAAGTCCTTATAAAAATCCCTGTGGCATTAAGTTCACATTATGGCAGCGTCAGCAGTGTCTATTCCAAGCAGTACTGGGAGGCTGCGTACACACGATCAAATCTATCTGCTGAAAATGGTCTGACAGACCGTCTCAGCAGACAGATTCGATCGTGTGTACGGGCGAGCCGACGGATTTGTCCAGCAGACAGATTTTAAAGCCTGCTTTAAAATCTGTCTGCTGGGAACCCGTCGGACCGATATGTCTGCTGGTTAGTACGGTAACCAGCAGACATTTCTGCCCGCACATGCGTCGAATGGATTCGACGCATGCACGGAAGTGTTTTACTTCCTGGTGCGGTGACGTGGCGGCGTCACCGCGCTGTCTGCCGGCGGGGATTTTGGTTTGATCGTGTGTACAGCGATCAAACCAAAACAGCCAGCAGACAAATCGGACCAAATCGGTCTGTCAGACCGATTTGATCAGATTCATTTGCTTGTGTGTACGGGGCCGGAGAGTTCCACCAGCAAACCATGTAAAAACGAAAAGAAGAAGAAAAGATCACCACTACCTAAGTGTAGCATTTATTAAAACATATTCATGAAATAAAAAACAATAAATATACACTCACATTTACAAGCTATTAAAAAGTGTATTGATAAATCTCCAACTGGTGGCAACCTTCCAGGTGGTCAATGGTTGGCATTCCTCTCTGAGTGAATGTGATGAAAGGTGCTTGAGGTTTGACAAAGGGGCCATGCCCTGAAATGCACGACCATGACCATTTACATCACATGACATCATCATGGCCAGCTTGTGGGCCTCCAACACTTATTTGCTGTTAGGCATGTGCATTTCGTTTCGTTCCGAATCTAAATTCGGACGAATTTTCCATTATTCGGACATTCGGATGCATACGAATTTCCGAATTGCTATAATAGCGAAAAATTTCGACCGTTTTCGGAATTCGTTCATTTTCGACCGAATTTCGAAAAAAAAAAAAAATGGTCGAAATCGTTTTTTTTTTTTCGAATTCCGAATCGAATACCCGCGGACTAAATTCGATCGGAATTCGAAAAAAAAAAAAAAAAAAAAAAAAAATATATTTTCGAATTTAATTCGAAAAAAATTCTATTCGAAAAGAGACTATTTGTTTTCTAATCTGGTTGAAATATTTTCGATTTCGACCGTTTTTTTTCGAAATTCGGTCGAAAACGAACGAATTCGAAAAACGGTCGAAATATTTTCGATTTCGACCGTATTTTTCGAAATTCGGTCGAAAACGAACGAATTCCGAAAACGAATTCAACACATGTAACGAACCTAACTTAACGAAATTTATTAAATGACGAATTGAAACGAAACGAAACGAAACAAATTTTTCACTTTTGCACATGCCTATTTGCTGTCCACTGTGGTTCTCATCCATGTGATATACTGAGACATTCTGCTGTTCCTCTTGGCTCTCCCTGGTGTTTTTTTGGTTAACATCCTTGTTTCCAGCATCTTACATCACATCCACCCAGGTGAGCTTGCTCAGCATTGACCACCTGGAAGGTTTCCACCTGCTGGAGATTTAACGTAACACTTTTTAATAGCTTGTAAATGTGAGTGTATATTTATTGTTTTTCATTTCATGAATATGTTTTAATAAATGCCACACTTAGGCAGTGGTCTCTGCTACTTTTTGTTTTTACATTTACATTTTAGGCTGATACCACACCTATTAGTTGCAGTAACACATGATAAAACAACATTTATTTAGAATTTTATCAAAATGCAAAAGTACACTATAGACTTGCACTTGACTGCAGTGTTGGGAGTCAGTTCCAACTGATTGATCTGCCTCAGTGCAATGCACGTTAGTGCATGTCAACATTTGTACAGTAATGAACTGCAATGTTGCAGCATAATTTGAAGGGGGTTTCATAGGGTCAAAAAGTTTAGCTTTATTGCATCTGGTATAAACTGATTGATCAGTTGTTTATTGAATTGTGTTTTTTGAGAAGATACATCTGAAAACCTTTGAGGTCTCATATTGTGATACATAAAACTTGTTTAATGCCATATAACATTCTCTGACTCAGTGTAAATATGTAACTGTTTGAACTTGACAGAGTAGGAGATGCAGCTAAGCTGGATAAACTACATTTTAACTGGACACATGCAAGAATACTATATAGATATATTATAAAGAAAATGGTTATCATTTATTGAATTTCAGAATGTATCACACATGGCAACACAAAAAAATCAATAGTTACAATCCAGGGTTCAGGTGTCAAATCAATAAGCTATTCTGACTGGCTTTTTATAACTTTTGCAAAGCTTTTCTTCTTTCACATAACCATGGAATCAGTCTTACTATGTCATATAGTAAATCTGTACATGCTTTAGGAGACAATACTTTGAATTGGATTTTACTTTAATACACATAGGATTACATTCTCCATAGTATTCTTTTCTTTATATATATAGATTTACCGAGTAAATGTACTGGACAGCCATTGTAAAATTACTCTTTGCAATTTACACATTTTTGTCATTTATTGTGTCTTCGAAAAAACATTAATGACCTCTCTTTTCACCATAAATCACTGCAGCATTGACTACTAGATTGATTAACATAACATTGTTGTTCATATTTTAGAAGCAATGTTCAGTAAGATTGAGGGTGAAAGAGATGAAAGAAGGTAATATTCTTATTTAAATCTGTTGATTTATGATGTAGGATAGTCATCTGAAATATTTGATGCCATAAAGTACTGCCACTACAGCATGATTTACATTTATGCAATGAGCTCATAGATTATCTAATGAGACTTCTCAGTTCTAAACTACACAGGTGTCCATCATGCGATTGTGAATTCATTATTGTGAGCACTTACCATGATTACCTGCAGCTATACCGTGATGGCTAAATGCAGCTTTATAGTCAGCTTAAAAGAATCTGTCTCAGCAGATTTTATGCAGTCATATGTTTCTTTGTCATAAATATGTCACTTCTGTAATCCCTATTATATGCATGAAAGGGATATTTTAGAAGCCTTGCACATGAAGAATGCACTGTTGCAGGCAGACACAGAATTGGTATTGTTACACAATTTGGGTTATCAGCATAGGCATTAATACCACAGAGCAAAAGACAAAATCAAATTTAAACTCCAGAACATGATAATTAATGATGACTTCACATGGTTTAAAGAGGCATCCATGCTGTCAGAATAACTGAATTCTCATAAATATTGTAACAGTTTACAAAATAGCTTTTCTCAGTACTGTACTGTCATTGACAGGCTACCACTAAAAGAAAAGCTACCTAGCAGACCAGAATTTTGTTAAGTACACCATCTCAACGAACTTAGTAATTCATTACCAGAACAATGCATTACCACACATGAAAGGCACACATGCAAATATGATGCAGTGTTTTTATAGAATCTGTATTTCTAGATGTTGTGTTAAAATAGAAACCTTTTGTTTGATTGCTGTTCACCAATTCACCATAAAGTCATTTCACAGTGAAGAATTTGTGTGAAAATCGAATTTCTTAATATTTCACACTCCTAAATATATTTTAATGTGTGCAGTTGGCTCTGTACTAACTGGACACCTATTTAGGCATACTTGTCTATTTGTAGACAGGGCCCTCTCCCATTTTGATTTCAGAACAAGGTAGTTGGCATTAAGAGACCTAATGTTTACCATGAAAAGAAAAAACACACATTTTTTCTACTGCCACAAGAAATCTAATTTGTTGACACAATGTAAGCGCAGGTTCTTGTCATAGACATTATTTGATATGTATTTATTTATTTAATCAATTGTTTTTGCAATAGACATAAGGGTTCTTTTTTTCTAATTATAAATGTAAGATATATCCATGGACGCCTTGTGCACCAAACTCTGATGCTACATTTGCATGTTGTAGCAGAAAGATTGGTCAATGGTCACACCACTCTATATTTTACCATTCTCCAGTATCACAATACAGTTTTCTTCATCATGTCCCATTGTAGCTTCATGTTTTTGTTTTTGCTGAAAAGAGTAGAATCTTTTTTGGTGATTCTTCTGCTCTATGTTCTTCTAAACACCACGCAATATTTTCAGCAGTTGTGGACATCCTGTTATTTTAAACAACTAAAATAATTTTGCTCTGAACTCAAATATAAAACAAGAGAGACACCAACATAATAGAGAACAGTCTGCTAAGTAAATGTCTATGGAACTAATCTGTTTCCTCTCTTAGATTGCACAGTGCTAAATACCTCTCAAAGTGGTAGAAAGCAATGTTACCATAATTGAAATGGCTACATGCCATTTAGCTTTTACTTATGGCAACCATGTCCAAGGTATCATTTAGTAGCTTTTGTTATGCATAAAAGACTGAAACCATTTATGTACCACAGACTGACCCAGCTGTCCCTTGAAACAATAGGTATGTAGCTAAATATTTTTTTTAGTGAAGACTGATGTACATGCAGGAAGATCAATATATATGACCTATGCTTATATGTGTACTGAAATAAGTTGTGTTTCCATCCATAGTAACACTAAACATTTATATGTTTATTGATCCTTTTGAATCAGTCTTGTGACTTTAAGCCTGATACCAACCTGAACGTTTAGTATATTCCTTTGTAATTCCTAGTAGTTTCTGATGTTTAACCACTACCCGACGGGTCTAAATCTCTAACTGGCTCCGCCGATGCAGATGCGAGTGCCTGGCGGCCGTGATGTCCGCCAGGCTCTCAGGATTGGCAGCTACAGAGACAAGACATGGATCTCTGTGTGTAAACACAGAGATCCATGTCCTGTCAGGGGAGAGAGACCAATCTGTGTCCCTTGTACATAGGGACACAGCATCGGTCACCTCCCCCAGTCAAAAGTGTCCGATGTCTCCGCCATAATGTTACAGTCACGAAAAAAATGCTGATCGCCACCATTAGTAGTAAAAAAAAAACATAATAAAAAAATATTAATAATTCTGTCCCCTATTTTGTAAGCGCAATAACTTTTGCGCAAACCAGACGCTTATTGCCATTTTTCTTTATTTTGTTTACCAAAAATATGTATTTTTTTTTTTAAATTGGGCTATTTATTATAGCAACAAGTAAAAAATATTGTTTTTTTTTCAAAATTGTCACTCTATTTTTGTTTATAGCGCAAAAAATAAAAACCCGCAGAGGCGATCAAATACCACCAAAAGAAAGCTCTATTTGTGGGGAAAAAAGGACATCAATTTTGTTTGGGAGCCACGTCGCACGACCGCGCAATTGTCAGTTAAAGTGACGAAGTTCCACAAGCTGAAATTTCACCTGGTCAGGAAGGGGTATATGTGCCCAGTAAGGAAGTGGTTAAGAGAGTGTTGGCAAAATAGGGACTTCCAGTCACTTGAACCCATGTTTGTGCTGGTCAGTGTGAAAATTTCACCTTTAGAATTCCGATTTTATGAATGTGATCTTATGGATGTGTTTGTCTAAAGATGTCAAAAAAGAATATACTGTATACTCGCATATATTCACTTGCCACCAATCGACATACTGACTTCAAGTGGCTGGACTAGCATGATGCCTGCGGTCCTGGTACCGTGTTTTAGAGCCAGCGGTTGGTTCACTTGTAAGAGCAAAAGGAGCAGCTAACTAGTTGTTTGCTTGCTGTTACAAGCAGTGGGAGAGGACATCTCCTCTCCTACCACCTTCCATAGCTTGTTCAAGCTCTCTCGTCCCTCCTGGCACCCAGCCTACAAAAGCTGGGATTGGCTTTGATTGGGTCTCCATAGCAGTAACCCGGAAGCGATAAACTAACATCATGTCCGGTTTACCCAGATGTCATCGATGCCCTTTTCAAAAAAATAAAAGCATTCAAAAATGCAGATCTTGGTGTTTTGAATGCTTTTAAGTACAGAAAATAGATTTTTTTTAACCCAGATCCCTTTATAAAGGGATATATATCTGTAACATGCCTATTGCCTGTGAGTGCAAACGTATTTTTTGAATTATATATACATCGGGCTTTGCTGAGTACCAGGACCCATTTTCTCTCAGATATGTGTACATGTGTGCAGTGGCAACTACTTGATTATACGTGTATAATGTATATGTATGTGTGTATGACAGAGAGAGAGCTAATAACAAAATTGTATCCTTCATAGAAGATGGATGATTAATTTCTTCCACTAGAACTAGAATCTAATTATTTTAATCCAATTTACTTGAAAGTCATGACTCACTGTCTGTGTTGCCATTAGGTTTCTTACATACTAAATGTGGGTGCTTTCACATTACCTCTGAAGTTATAAGTAGCTACAACTGTTTAAAAACTCTCACTGGGTTAATACAGAGCTACATGGGTAGAAAAAAATATGTTCTCCACAAGTCCTTGGTGTTTAAGGCTTAAGCATAGGTACCACTCTGCTGTAGCTACCCTATGCAGAGTGCACATAAAATGAAAGGAAATTCACTTGTATTTACATTCTTTCTTCTTGCTGTAGTCTGTTGCTTGAGGCTTTAGTAGAGCTATTATGTATGGTTCCCCATTTTAGAATAGATTGTCATCCCAAGGGTTTATCCAATGAAAAGTTATAAGATGCAACTCAATCATATTTTGCCCAAGTACCATGTAGTTTTCAGTTGTGCTTCTAAAATAGACATCTCTTTTTGTAGTACCTGTTCTTATGTCACTTTACATCAGGAAAAAGACTATCTGTCAATCTAGAGCTCAAGGTGTGCAGATTGGATACCTGCCTGGACCCTTGATGTCCAGGAGTCAAATTGTATAATGTATGTGTTCTTGTTATGCTCTATACAGACTAAAGAAGTATTCATTTTCCATTCACATCGCTATTTTCTGTATCTGTTTTGTTACCTGCTGTTTGAGCCTCTAGTAGTGTAATCATTGGATTGAATAAAAGTGCAATTTTACCCAGTATTATTAAAACTTAACACCTCAAGGCTAGAACAAGACTGTCAATGGTTTTTGATATGATAATATGTTATAGAAGATGTAAGATGCCCCAGTTTAAATTTTGCACAAGGGTCCTGTAGCTTTTAGTAACACCTCTGCCTAAAGCAGTACTTCCACAGCTACGCCATTAAGATATTTTATACTTAAGGCTTTTTTGTTCCCAAGAGATGACATAGAATTGCTTGGTAGGCTTTAAAAGTTATATCCAGTAAACAAAACAAGTCTTATCTTTACTAGTAAGCCCTTGAAAATAATCTTTTAGTGAAAACCTATATAATCCAGAGACATTGTTATTTGAGATTAACTTTAACTGCCATCATAAGTATTTGCTGCCAGTTTTTTCTTCTCTGTAAAGTCCTTGAAACACAGCACTAACCATATGATGACTGAGGAATACAAATGTGACAGTAAGAAGTGTGAAAACAGAAAGTTGTTGATATTTGAGCACATAAAAAAAATGCTTTCTGGGGAGACAGATAGATAGCAGTCCCTAAGCTGCATAAAACGAGGAGAGAAAATAAGTGACAAGGTTTAAAGGAGTAAAACAGTAAGAGATGGAATGATGCTGTTTGTCAGGTCAGAAGGTGAGTGTGAATCTGAAAGGTCTGCTGGATAGCGTAGCCTTACCAGATTTTAGTAACTGACAGCCTATTCTAACAGTTAGTATTATCCAGACAATGTAATAAGTCCCAAACGTTCAAGGCTGCGGTGAGACTTCCAAAGGGGAATGTAGGCAGACAGCTCACTTGCTCCGAAAATTACTTACAAAAAAAAAGTGCCATAAGTAAATTCATCATTAGATTTATTACTTGTATTCTTAGTGTAACAAGGCTGCACGCTTGTAATTGCCCTTTTAAAAGTAAGTCTTGTAATAGGAGCACAAGGGTAATTAATACAGGCTGTGAAGGGAGCCATCTGTAAATGAAATCTCATGAGACACTGGTAGTTTAAGGAAGAAAAATCACTGATGAATCAATTTTGTTGTTTTCCCTCCTTGTGTGCTACAGAAAGTACAGCATCCAGACTGGAACCTAGAGACCTATTAAGCTTTTCTCTCTTGATTTAACATTATGGGACAGGTTGCCGTAAATAAGAGGTTAAAACAAGCAGGTGTTGTGGGGGAGAGCTAATTAGGCCCTTCAGGAATTCCAATATACTCTATAGTTATTGCATTGTCCAAGGATGTGTTTCACTGGAGGAAAAAACAGCTAAAGGATAACGTATGCAAGAATCAGGTTATACAGTAAAACATGTTGTGATTGTGCAAGTGTATCTATCATTTAGCTTTATATACGGTAATTTGTCCAAATCAGACTTTTGATTCTGAAACCCTAAGCATCATATGTCACTTGAAGTCTGACAGCAGCTTGACCTCATACACAAGCTACTATTGCGGTTTTGGCAGGATGTTGTTCAATCAACTGGAAACTTAAACAGAAAAATCTATTTGCCATGTTGTGTGATCTGCCCTTAGTATGTCATTGCAAAGCCAAATGGAGAATTTCATTCTTCTTGGTGCATTTTCTGTAAAGTAAAATTAATAAATAAACTCTTAGGGCCCTTTCACACGGGGTGGATCAGTATTGATCCGCCTCCGTGTGTCCGTCTGCTCAGCGGGGATTCCTCCGTAAATCCCCGCTGAGCTGTCGGATAACAGGGTGGTCTCCGCACACTGTGCAGGGACCGTCCTGTTTTTTTCTCCGCTCTCCCCTATGGGGGATCGGATGAACACGGACCGTGTGTCCGTGTTCATCCGATACGCCCTGCAGACAGAAGAAAAAATTGGGTTTTCTTCCGTCCGCAAAATCGGATCATTGCGGAGGCGGACAATTACGGGTGTCAGCGGATGTTTATTCGCTGACACCTGCAATCACATAGGGACCAATGTCTGTCCCGTTTTCATCCACAAACGGACAGATGAAAATGCGGACATACGGTTTGCACATGTGAAAGGGGCCTTAAAAGTGGGCTCCCTTGTATGACTGCGACAGGGAGTTCTCTGATGGGGAAAAGTTAGCTTGTGTTTCAACTTCTCAGATTCTATTCAGAATAGGACAGATGATTAACCAACAAAGGTTTTTTTTCTTCCAGCTGAAAGTATTCTTGTTTTGTTCTCAGTAGTCCAGTTGTCTTTCAATCTATAATTTTGGAATTTTGGAAACAAAGGTGTTAGGGAAAATGGGTAGGAATGCAACGTGTACCTGGCAGTACAGAAAAACTGGCATTAGCTAGTATTCACAAGAACTATACTTTCAAAAAAAAAAATAATACAGCAGTCCAGGCAAAAGAAAAAAAAATACAGTATTACAAACATATAACATTGATTTAACCACTTCAGCTCCAGAAGGTTTTACCCTCTTTCTGACCAGGCCATTTTTTGCAATACTGCACTGTGTTGCTTTAACTGACAACTGTACCCAAATAAAATTGATGTCTCTTTTTCCCCACAAATATAGTTTTCTTTTGGTGGTATTTGATCACCTCTGTGGTTTGTATTTTCTTCGCTATAAACTGACTGATAATTAAAAAAAACTATATATATTTTTTACTTTCTGCTATAAAACACATCCAATAGAAAAATGTAAAAAATATATAATTTCTTCATCAATTTAGGCCAATATGTATTCTGCTACATGTTTTTGGTAAAATAAATCCCAATAAGCGTATATTGATTGGTTTGCGCAAAAGTTATAGCGTCTACAAATTTTGGGATAGATTTATGGACTTTCATTTTTTTATTGTTTTTACTAGCAATGGCAACAACCAGTTATAGCGTCTACAAATTTTGGGATAGATTTATGGACTTTCATTTTTTTATTGTTTTTACTAGCAATGGCAACAACCAGTGATTTTTAGTGGGACTGTGACATTGCGGCAGACAAATCTTAAATTACACACTAAATTACACTTTTTGGGGACCAGTGATACCAATAAAGTGATCAGTGCTAAAAAAAATACAATGTGACTGTATAAATGACTCTGGCAGGAAAGGTGTTAACATCAGGGCGATCAAAGGGCTAAGTGTGCTCCTACAGAGTGCTTTCTAACTGTGGGGGAATAGTGTGACTGGAGGAAAACAGAGATCTGTGTTTCTGCTGAGCAGAAACACAAGATTTCCATCTTCCTCCCTATGAGGAACCGTGTGCCCCAGAGATGAAGAGAGGAATCATGGATGTGTTTGATTTTGCTCTTAAGGGACGTCCTACTGCAGTATATGTATGTGGGGTGGTCTTTCGGCAGTTAACTGATGAAAAAACAACATACATGAATCTACATATATAAAATCGATAAAAATTGCTTGGTGTCTTTAAGTTGATACCTGTTTTTTTTTTTTTTTTTATCAAATGTCGGTGACTATTAATGCATTTGTAGTGCTTTCATATTATATTTCACCTGATAATAGAGGTCAAAGTCGGACATTTGACCCATATGTACTAGGCTTTAGGTACTTCACAGATGTTATTCTGGTCAGGCATGTGCTAAAAAATTACTCCTTGCACATGAAATAGGACGATGTACCTATGTACGTTATACAAATACCTTATTTAAGACTCTATGGGCTTCTCTATGCAGTAAAATCATATCATTGCTGGTACGAGGGGCTGGCAATGTGTTGTGCATCTCAGCCCTCAGCCCTGATCTAAGCGGTGGGCTGGCTCTTGATGGATAGATGTTAGTATGGAGTATTTGGAGTCCCTAGCTAAGGTAAAGGCCATCTTGTACTGTCGAGCCTCCATAGTTTATAGATACATAAAAGAAGGATGTGAGACTTCAAAAGTACCATTTATTTAAAAATATTAAAGTCAAGTAAACACCAGATTGTAATGCAATGTTATAATTCAATCCATTAAATTCAATCCATCCTAGCCCTTGCCCACATGTATTCCTCGGTCTTATGATTACATTCTATAGAAAAGGATTAATAACACAGTAACCTCGTGCTTAGTCACCCTTAGTCACCCTCTAGCTCAATAATGTGCCCAAAGAATAACACTTACCACACAGAGAGTCCACATAGCAAATAGAATCCATAAATTACATTACCCCCACCCCACATCATGTTAGGTCCCACTATGATGGACTGATGTCATGACGCATGGCATAAATGTGCTACCAAGTTGTGATCTTTGGCAAACACCAGCATAGGTTGCAAACAGTAGGGAATCTCCTGTTTTCTGACAGAAACAGCTAAGAACTTCCTCTGCAATAGTGGTAAAAAGCACCCATCTAATGGGGAAAGTGAATGAGCATAGACTAGAGATGCACAAACTAAAAATATTCCCCACCTAATGAGTCACCAGGCAAAGATAACATCTCCATGCAGATTCTCAAAACCCCTAAAGTACTGAGCCAAAAAGAAGTGTCCGGCAAAGGAGCATACATACAACCCCTAAATCAGACTATATAAGGAATGAATTGTTCAGCCACAATGAAATAAAAAAAATACAATTATATCAAACCTTGGCAAACCCTTACAGACAAAATATCTTGCTAAAGTTATTCTTAATTCACATTACATATAAATTAAGGAATAAATATAAAATATAAACAAGCAACAAGAGTTTAAAACTAGCTGACTCATCCAAACCTGGTGCACTACTTGCCTTAAATTTATAGATCCATTAAAATTACCACCTCTTGGATCCCATCTGAGGTCAAAAATGATATACATAATGAGATATAGCAATGAAATGAGGCTATATGTCTTCCAAAAAGACAACCATGTTGCCGTTATCAATAAATTAAATGTAATCATAGATTTTTCTCCAAAAAAGGTATTTTATATTCCAATACATTATGAATTACGATGACATGTTAATAATCAGTTTATTGTATTTTTAGACAAACAAAAACTTCAATTATCTCCTATAGAAGTAAACACCTGGTCCAAGAAGTGAAACATGTAGATTATAAAATTGTATTTGTTCCTATTTCTTCTTTCCACAAGGAATGAGGTATTGGACATAATTATTTGAAAGCTATTTTTAAGTATGGCTTCCCTAACATGATGGTATAATAATCTTAAGATCCTGTGGCGCTAAATGGGGGTAAAGGCTAGGAGGTGCTATTTAATAGATTGATTTATTGTTAATATCATTGTATTACAGTCTAGTGCTTCTATTATTAACATTTTTCTGTACCAAATCTGTAGAACATTTAGTAACCGTAGAGTCCCACATCCTTTGTGTGTGTATTTGGGTTAAAAATGGATGTTGGTACAGAGTATACCTCATTTGACTATGTTACATAAACAAATACAATTTTCTTGTGAGTCATTACGATTGAAAGAACTGTGGCTTGATCATATGTGCTTGTGGTGGTGACTTAAGCCTTGTATACACGATCGGTCAAACCAATGAGAACTCTCTGAAGGACAATTGTCTTAGGTTAACTGATGAACCTGACTGATGGTCTGATGTGCCTACACACCATCAGTTTAAAAAAAAAACGATCGTATCAGAACGCGGTGACGTGAAACACAACGACGTGCTGAAATAAAATGAAGTTCAATGCTTCCAAGCATGCGTCGCCTTGATTCTGAGCATGGACGGGTTTTTAACTGATGGTTTTGCATACTAACGATCGTTTTTGACCTATCGGTTATCAATCCATCGGTTAAATTTTAAAGCAAGTTTGCTTTTTTTTTAACCGATGGTTAAATAACCTATGGGCCCCACACACGATCGGTTTTGACTGATGAAAACGATCCTTCAGACCGTTGTTCTCTGGTTAACCTATCATGTGTACGCAGCTTTAGGTTCTCAGGCCCCTTGGTATATAACTACATTGTTAATTTCATTTAAATATGGAGCTAAATGTAGTCTGATTAGCTGAAGTTTAATAATTTTACAATATTTTATCAGCTGCAATAAACCAGAATTCACTCTGCTGAACTTTGATCAGTACAATATAGATTTAAGTGTTTAGAATAAAAACTGTTTATGGAAATAGGCCATACATCTATTTGTAAATTATTGTAGGGGTGCTGTTTCAAATCCCATGCAAACTAGCCATCTGCTAGAAAAAGACTATTCTTCTTGAAATCAATGAGTTTCTTCAATGAGCTTAGTTTGAGTACAGTTTTTACAATGTAAGTGAAGCCTACAAAAGGCCATGGTTGCAATATACTTGGTGTTTCTCATTAACTGAAGAGAACATGTGCCTTGTGTAACAGTAAAATAGAAGGAAATATGTCTGCAGATAAAAGGAAATTGCTGCAGTGATTGAAGTGCCTGTGCATTAGATGTCGTGCAGAGCAAGGTCTTACAGTAAATATATATGGCTCTATCTTGTATTAGATTTTGTGATTTTTGGAACTTCATGCTCTGGTATTCTGGCAAAAGAATTTAGACTTTATTCTCCATGCCCTATAAAGAAAAAGGCTAATAGCAAAGATCCTGAAAACTACATTGTTACACCAAATGGTGTTTTTCGGGACGTCACACAAGGATGTGTTGGAAAAGACACAATCAAGGTGCCTGTGTGAAAGAATAGCTGTTTTGATGTATTGCCACATGGCCAGCTATCAACATTTGGCTGGTGGCTAAAAAGGCAATACAGAAATGTTTTTTGAGTTAAGTGTATTTATATTCCAAAAAGATTTACAAGGTCACATCAACATGCCATATTGAAGGTAAATGACACGTAAAATATTGTATGTGATTTGCAATACACTTATTAATTATTGTTGTCTATGGAACAGACCCACATTACCCAATCTCACAATATATCTTGGACTGCAATGGACTGGACATCTATACTAGCTATCAGTTATGCTCAAAATGATCTAATTCAGCAACAAATTAAAATATATATATTTTTTAAAGCAGTCTTAACAGATTGCTATAGCTTTACCAGTTCTAATATTCTTGACACAAGGTCCGTTTTTCAAGTTTGCTCTACCCATAGTTGATGAGTTTTACTATGTAAAAGTAAATCCTTGATCTCTAAAGGTTTGGTTCATCTTTTAAGGAAAAAATTAAAATAACACTGTACATCTACCCAATCCCCCATTCCCGCTGTACTTGCCTATCTAGGTGATGACATATGAGCACCTATGCAGTGGTTACAGCAGCTCAGTGATTGTGAAATACCCTCAGGTCTTTCTCTTGTTTGTGCAGGGCTTCCGGGATGGATCAGAATGATTCTTTGTGCTGGAGCTGACCAATGGAAATTGTGGTGATCCACCCTGGAAGTGCTGCAGAACCAAGAGGGAGACAAGTGGGGTTTTCAAACCCCAGACCACTGCACCAGCTGCTTGGGCACTGACAGCTCACCTGCAGAAGAAAGTACAGCAAGAACCGGGGTGTGGAGAGGGTGTACGGTGTTATTTTACCTTTTAATGTTTTATGAAAAGGTGAACTTACACTTTAAACTTGTAGTAAAAATAGAAATAAATATGCCACTAAGCTTGCGGTATAAGTGAAAACACCTGTAATAATTCCCAGAGGTGGTGAAAGGTCGGTGCATTGACTTGTAGTGTCCTCCTAGCACCTGAGCAAACATGTACTGTAGATTGGGGGTCTCCAAACTTTCTAAACAAAGGGCCAGTTTAATGTCCCTCAGGACTTAAGGAGGGCCAGACTGTGGGCATTGGGAGTAGAAAAGGTCCTGACGTCATAAACAATGCCCCATATTTTGGTGTCAGTGGGAAGAATAGTGCCCCATTGTTGGTGTCATTGGGAAGAATTATGCCCTTTCATTGGTGTCAGTGGGGTAATTATGCCCCATTGTTGGTATTAGTGGATAAAAATAGTGCCCCAAGGGCCAATTAAAAGCAAGCAAAGGGCTGCATCTGCCCCCCGGCCACATCTTGGAGTCCACTGATGTAGATGAAAGAAAGCTGGCAGCTCAATTTTCCACAATGAATAAGTTCATTAATCCAAGTGTGGTACAAAATAATACAGGTCCTATGCATTTTGGTGTGTAGCCTTAAAGTGGATGTAAACCCGATTAATGAAATTTGAGCTGGGCACATATATCTGCAGTATTTTGTTTTTTCTTTTCAATGAGCTAAGCCTTTTAACTCTCTTCTGAACTGTTCCTCTGTTATCAGCCTGAGAACTCCTGACATCTTTTTTGACTTTTTAGACAAAAGCAGGATAAATCTTTTGTCAAACGAGGTTGCTAAAATAGAGTAGCAGATAACAGCTCCTATTACAAAACAGCTTTGAGAGTCTCTGCCTATTAGGAGATGTGGTGTGTGCCTTTCCTCCAATCAGCAATTTTAGCTATCTTGGCTGTATGCCCAAACATCATGCTCTGTGTTAACCAGGAAGAGAAAATCTCCTAACAAAATCTGAACTTTCTAAACAGCTTATAAATGTGAACACATCAGATATACATATACAACATATGTAGGGAGATTTGGTTAATCTCTGTGTATCATCTGAGGCTGTTCAATTCACTGGGTGTATGGAGGGTTTACATTCACTTTAATCATATAAATTAGGCTACATGCCAAAATGCATAAACCCTGTATTATTTTGTACTACACCTGGATTAATAAACGTATTCATTGCGGAAGACTGACCTGCCAGCTTTCTTTCGTCTACATGTAAACTTACAGTAAGTAAACTAATTGTAAGATCATTTCACAATATCCTGCCCTGTCTCACTAAATAAATGTTGTTAAAAAATTTGTAGGAATGGAATTCAATCTAATGCCCAGTACACACGATCGGTCCATCCGATGAAAGCGGTCTGATGGATTTTTCCATCAGTTAACCAATGAAGCTGACCGATGATCAGTCGTGCCTACACACCATCAGTTAAAAAAAACGAACATGTCAGAACGTGGTGACGTAAAACACAACAACGTGCTGAAAAAAAGTTCAATGCTTCCAAGCATGTGTCGACTGAATGATTCTGAGCATGCGTGGATTTTTAACCGATGGACGTGCCTACAGACAATCGTTTTTTTCTATAGGTTTTTTATCCATCAGATAATTTTAAAACAAGTTCCTAATTTTTTAACCGGTGGATACCCGCACACGATCGGTTTAGTCTGATGAAAACGCTCCATTTTCATCAGACAAACCGATCGTGTGTAAGCAGCATTAGATAGAAGTGAACAATTTTTAAATAATTGTTTTTAAAAAGTAGTACAATTTGTCATCTGTAATACAGTCTCTATGCTTGTGTATTTAGTTTCTCTTAAAGAAGAACCTATTTATTATTTACATTCAAAGAAGCTGCCATCATATCCTCTGTTTGATATGCAGTGCCCGTGGTGTTGCCTATGTGATCAGATTTGACCCCAAACATTTGATTGCTTGACAGTTCGATTGAGAGTACAAAGAATCTTTGAGAGCTACGATTCTTGGCATGCTGTTAATGTACCGTATTTATCGGCATATAACATGCACAGGCGTATACCACGCACCCTAACTTTAAGAGGGAAGTTTCAGGAAAAAATAAATTAGTTATACTGTATACAGAATATACTGTGTATATGTATATACTGTATAAATAATACTGTGTGTGTGTGTATGTGTGTGTGCCACGTGAAAGTAGTAGTTTCTCTGGTACCAGGCTCAGGTTTTGACCACAAATACAAACTGATGTCTAATGCAAAGGCTGCCCTTGTGGAATCAACCATATAGAATGAACTAACTCCTCATATTCAAAGTCAAATAACCTGAATGACAGAAAAGCCTTACACATTTGTAAAAATAACAGTTCCAGGAACAAATCACACTGACTTTAGCATGATAACTATCATCGTTGCTGGTTGTGGCAATCACCATAAATACTATACTGTTTAGTACCTTTTTATTTCTCTAAAAAATAATTTGATGTAAAAAAAAATATATCATGACTGTTACATTTTAATGTGGATGCGTTTTTTATATATATATATATATTTATAATGAACATATCCCAGAAAGCAAGAAAGAAATGGCAGAAGTTCCCATATGACAGAAATATTAATGGGCTCGATATTATGTTCTAGAAGAAAAGGTGATGCCAGCAAGGAACCGACTGTAGTATTTATCACCTTGACAGTAATCTTCTGCTTGATAATACCTGGTTTCACAGTGACATCATCTGTGCAATTGCTGGCTGCAACAAGAGAGTCTGTTAGAGAATGTCTCTGTCTTCTCTTTCATTTAAACCATTATCTGAAAAGATACAGGGCTTTCTGGGTGGCATATGTATTGTTTCTCAACCTAGGAAAAAAGAACCATTTGAAATTCTTTGCCATTCTTTATTGTCCTTGCACAAGCCCTTTTCTATCACAGAACTATCACAGAACTGAAAAAGAAGATTATTAGCATTTTCAAGACTGGGGATGTTAGAATTTAATTTCTTTGTACTGTATATGGAAAGCTTTGTGGTTTTGAAACAAGGTTGCGGGCTTAGCAAGGTTAGAATATTCCTAAAAAAGTAATTCTAATTGTTTTGGTAAAAAAATGATCTATCTATCTATCTATCTATATATCTATCTATCTATCTATCTATCTACCTATCTACCTATCTACCTATCTCTCTATATATCGATCTATCTATTTATATATCTATATATCTATCTATGTACATCTGCTTATCTATGTACAGTATCTATCTATGCAAGCTATCTGTATATGCTACGTATTATTTAGTTTATTTTCCAAAAAGTTCCTATCTGTTTTAGATATCTGTACATTTAAAAATGATTTGGCTTGCATGTTCTGACCTGTGCCATTTGTATAGCATCAGTAAAATGAAAATCCTGCACACGTTACTGTAATAATAGTTACAGTGGATACAATAGTTACATGGATACATTCGGGGAACACTCCCTTATTTATTATTATGCTTTTACAGAAGTATATCAGAATTCCCTGTTATAGAAATCATCTGGTTGCCAATAACCAATCATTCAGGGATCAGTTAATTCTAATCCCAATATTATTTTGTCCAGTCTCTGCCTCTGTCTCTGCCTCTCAGTATTTGCTTTCCTTCTATGCACTTTCATGATCATTCATACATTTGCACTCATACTCCACCTTCACTGAAGTTAATCTAGCTGAGGGAGGGATGATGCAGATAATGAATATTAAAAGGCCCTGCCACTGATAAAGTGATCTTGATCGCACAAACCTACTACTAAAAAAAAAAATGTGTAATGTTCTCTCTTTGGTTTGATATGATGTACCTTGTCGCTCTGATATTTATGATTTGTGAGCAATGAGGACAACCTACAGCAGTGGTTTTATAATCTGCATCTATGTAAAATATGTATTATTTTTTATATTTTTACTGGGAACATTGACAGGGATTTGCATTTAGTTTGTTTTAATTTAAAATTTTAGTTTGTTGTGTTATTGGCTGTAAACTACTCTTGTCTTCTATTAACACAGTTCATCTATGTGCAACAGGGACATGCAGTCAGGGGACATGGTTTGGCGACCTGGGGACCATGGGGGGTATGTAGCCTAATTCCTACCCCACCACAGGAAACAATGTGGGACTTCTACAACCTATGGTTCTAGAGATACGGGGCTTCTTGCTCAGCCTGTCAGATGATAAATACAGAGTGGATACTTTAAATACAAGCTGACACACACTGTTTGCAGGAGACAGAGGTTAAGATCACAGTGCCTCTCACTTCTTGTCAGAGACACTGAGCTCAATGAACAGCTTGGAGACTTGGATCAATGGCTGTGACCATCTATAAGGTGGTGCAACGGGCAGACTACACCAAGCCGCTGGACAGGTTTCGGGAGCTGGGGGATGTGTGTATGCCCTGGAACCAATCTCCATTGAGACCACTAAGAATGTCATTTGTACTCTGCGTAATGGCACAGCGCCGAATGACATTATTCCCACAAAACTGCTGAAGGAATGCGCCTACATCCTGGCTCCTCCCATCACGCAGTTTATCAACCAGTCTTTTCTGGAGGGCAAAGTGCCCACACAGTTGAAAGAGGGTATAATCCAACCCATCCTGAAGAAACCCTCCCTGGACCCCAAGGACCCACTCCACCGCCGTCCCATAACAACCCTCAACGTACTCTCTAAGATAATGGAGAAAGTAGTGGTACAACAGCTGCAACAGCATCTAGATACCTACAAGCTACTTGACCCATTGCAATCAGGCTTCCGTCCCGGACACGGGACGGAAACAGCATTGCTGAAAGTATGGGACAATGTTCTCCAGTCCGCAGACGAAGGAGAATCTTGTCTTCTAGTTCTGTCGGACCTAAGTGCAGCTTTCGACACTGTAGACCACAAACTGTTACTGACTCGGCTTGCTGAAGTAGCCAGAGTCGCAGAAGGCGATTTATCTTGGTTCTCCTCTTTTCTGGAAAACCGATCGCAAACAGTAAAGTTAGGACCTTTTACGTCAGAAAAACGCACAGTAACATGCGGAGTCCCTCAAGGATCGCCTCTGTCACCAGTGCTGTTTAACATCTATCTTCGTCCTCTTTTTGAGATTATCAGCAGCCAAAAACTGCTCTACCACTCATATGCAGATGATACGCAACTGTATTTCCGCATCTGCAACAGACAGGATCACCACCTCAATCTAGAGACATGCCTCTCTTTGATAGAGGACTGGATGACAAAGAGTTATCTTAAACTCAATGGAGCGAAAACAGAACTTCTTCTGTTTCACGCCAAGCGTAGGAATCAACCTTCAACAGTATGGACCCCCCCGCCTATTCTGGGCAAGCTCATCACCCCTAGCGCCAAAGTCAAAAGCCTAGGGGTCATTTTTGACTCCTTTATGACAATGGACGCACAAATAGGGTCAGTAGTCAGCGGATCTCACCATCTACTGCGCCTACTACGCAGACTCACTCCGTTCATCCCTAAAGAAGATTTAGCGGTCGTGGTGGGAGCTATTGTAAACTCCAGGCTGGATTATGCAAATGCCCTTTACCTCGGCCTCCCCAAGTACCAAATCGCTCGTCTGCAAGTCGTTCAGAATACGGCCGCCAGACTTGTGACTGGGAAAAAACCCTGGGAATCCATTTCACCTTCACTGAGAGCCCTTCATTGGCTGCCAGTCAAAGACAGCATTACTTTTAAAGCTCTCTGTCTTACGCATAGATGTGTCCATGGGAATGCCCCCCTTTACTTATGCGAATTAATAAAAGCGCATAATCCCAATCGCGTTTTGCGATCCACAAATCAGAACCTACTCCAGGTTCCGAAAGCCAACTTCAAGTCCAAAGGAGAAAGAAGATTCGCGGTCCAAGGTCCCAGACTATGGAACGCTTTACCAACCAGCATTCGGTTGGAGGAGAACCACCTAGCATTTAGGAAAAAGGTCAAGACTTTTCTCTTTTGATATCAAAGGAGACAGGAACAACAAGCACCCAGAGGCGATTCAGTTCGCATGTGCTGCACTATATAAGTTTTCATTCATTCATTCATTCATGCCGCTCAGCTTCCTGGCGTGTGGATCCAATGAACTGTTCATGGGCAGATGAGGCTATCTATGTGCTGCCCTGGTCCTCCTGCTGCTGATATGCAACCCCCAGCTGATATGCACTCGGCGCCTACCTTGCCTATAGATAGCGCAGGTATTGTGTACAAGAGTGCAAGTATTGTTAGGATATAGAAATGCATAAGTATTTTGTTTATTATAAAAAACGTTCAAAAGGGAAGTTATCCTTCATTGTCAACTGAAGTAGAAGATTTGTTTTTGTTAAACATTTACTTTCACAATCATTAAATTTAACCCTCACTCAATAAACATACGTACTTGCATCTGCAGCTCCATCCCAACACACACACACACACAAAATTATTTTCTGACACTTGTTGTGCTTGTTGCTACATAGCACCTTCTTTTTTTCTTGCCTAGTTGAATATGACATTGAGCTACCCTGTCACTCTGACAGCACACATGTTTATATATACTGTACCTCGGGGCTTCAGAACCCACCAGAGATCTGTGGCACATCTGTGCAGGCACGGGTGGATTTCCTACACATGCACAAAGGCAATGTAGGTATTAGGTCCCAGATTTCAGGGTGTCTGCACATGTGAGGAAAACTCCTTAATGCATGCACAGATGTGCTGCAAATATGCCTTTGGGGCCTAGCAAAGTTCCTTGGCTCATCTGCACCTGTGCTAGGTTTTTAAAGATGATGGCACCAGAGAGAGGGTTGGGAAAAGACAATATCAGAGGGGGGGGGGGCTGAAGTTCCTCTTGAAGTTATCACTATTCCCTGGTATGAAACAATGGGAAAGCTAAAAACAATGTGTGGGCATTCGTAGCCAATTACAGTACCTGTCACCGAGAATGTGTTTCCAGCATGACAGAATCACGCTGATTCTCGGTGACAGGGCCCAGAGTACCCAACCCCCCATGTTGAGGGCATATGGCCTGGTATGGCTCAGGAGGGGGGCGCTCGCTCGTCCCCACTCCTTTCCTGACCGGCCGGGCGGCGTGCTTTGGATACGGGTCTGGTATGGATTGTGGGGGAACCCCCACGCCTTTTTTTCGGCATAGGGGGTTCTCCTTACAATCCATAGCAGACCTAAAGACCTGGTATGCCTCCTGAGGGGGAATCCATTTTTATTTAAAATTTTGGCGTGGAGTTCCCCCTCATGATTCATACCAAACGGCACGTGTAGAATTGGCGGGAATCCAAGTCGGATCCCTGTCGCTTCTATGACGTCATTGTTCCCATCGCGGCAAGCCGGCTCGGCGCTGGCTCCCACGATGGGGCTCGTAGGTGGTCAATCTCGCAGAGAAAGGGAGCGAGATTGACACAATATCGTGGTCACCTACTGTAGAATATTGCAGTGAACTTGTGCACTGAATTTTTGAGACAATAGGCATTATAGGTATTTATTCAGCCTTATGTCTGGCAAGACATACACACAGTGGCATCACTATAAAAATTCTAAAACCCATATATCAGTGCTAACAGATTCAGGAAACACTCTGATTCAGCTAAGCAGGGTACAGCTGAGGGTTAAACAGTTTATTTTAACATTCTACGTAGAAATTGAGTATGGAATTGATTGGACCCCTGGATATTCACTTTCACTCACCCTGTTAAACCAATTAAACTTGGTGAAAGTGTTTTTCTGTGGGATACATGTTACATCCCAAAGTCAATAAGTTATCCTGTAAAAATCGAAAAAAAGCAACCCTATATGTATTAATACAACAGTATGATATAAATACGCCATCCTTTCTTTGTCTGAGTGAGTTTTAACCACTTACTGTAGATACTAGCCTGTATATATCCCTTCATTACCAGGCCATTTTTCAGTTTGCAGTGCTATGATAGTTTGAATGACAGTTATTTAATCAAGCAACACTGTTCCCAGATGACTTTTATATATTTTTGAGACAGATAAAGCTTTTTCTGGTGGTATTTAATAACCATTGATTTTTTTATTTAACCACTTAAGACCCGGACCAAAATGCAGGTAAATGACCAGGCCCCTTTTTGCGATTCGGCACTGCGTTGATTTAACTAACAATTGCGCAGTCGTGCGACGTGGCTCCCAAACAAAATTTGCGTCCTTTTCTTCCCACAAATAGAGCTTTCTCTTGGTGGTATTTGATCACTCCTGCGATTTAAATTTTTTGCGCTATATATAAAAATAGAGCAACATTTTTGAAAAAAAAATTATATTTTTTATTTTTCGTTATAAGAAAAATCAACTAAACAAAATTTTAGTCAAACATTTAGGCCAAAATGTATTTAGCCATATGTCTTTAGTAAAAAAAATGCAATAAAAAAAAAATTAGCTACCTAGCGGGAACAGCGACACTAGTACAGCGATCAGAAAAATGATCGCTTAGTGATGCTGGCAATAGGGAGTGAAAGGGTTAACTAGGGAGGTGATAAAGGGGTTAAAACTTTATTAGGGGGGGTACGGGGGCTACCCTGAACCTAACACTAACTGACTGTCACACTGACACTAAATACAGTAATCATACATGTATGATTACTGCATTCAGTGACACTGTGACAGGGGGAGGGGGGGCGATCGCAAGGGGTTAATGTGCCTATGTGTAGTGTGTGTCAATGTAGTGTTGTGCAGACTTACTGTGTGATGTGATATCTCCTCAGCGGTGGTTGAAAATACCGCTGAGGGGAGAGATCACATCACTTCCTCCTTCTGTGTTTACACAGGAGGAGGAAGAGCAGGGCGGGGGAGCGTGCGGATTGGCTGGGAGCGATCCGGAGGGGGCGGGCAAAAACAAATAGCCGCCCCCTCATCCCGGATCGCTCGGCCAGCTACGGGGACCGCCGCATGTACCGGGGGGGGTCCCGATTGGACCCCCGACCCACCTCAAGGCACCAACGTATATATACGTTGATGTGCCTGTCGGTGCCATTCTGCCGACGTAAATGTACATGCGGCAGTCCATGAGAGGTTAAAGAAAACAAAAAAGACTACAAATTAACAACAAATAAATGTATTGTATTTCCTGAGGCCTTAAAAGCGTGTTTTTCGCTTGTTTCAAAAATGTGTGTGGAAACATGCTTCTATGACCCCTGTGTACCCCCTTGCTATGCTGAGTGGTGATCATTAGATATGTGCATTCCCGTTCGTACGAATGTTATTTTCGTACGAAAATGTTCATTTTCGTACCCACGGGATAATGTGTACATACGAAAACGGTAAAGCACCAAAATACGAAAACGACGGGATAACGGATGAGCCGCATAACGAACGACCGCAAATATGAACGAACGATCCGACGGGAAAAAACGACAAAACGAAAATGGCAAAATAACGAAAATTAAATCTGTATCAAGAGGTTTGCATTGTGTATTTTGTTTGAATCTGTTTTGTGTTCGTTTTCAGTTGTATGTTCATTGTTCAATGACATCTATAACAAAAGAATTTCATTATGTATATTGAATGAATTCCTTTTTCTTTTTTCTGTGTATTCAAAATACTGAAGGCAAATTTTTTGTTATAGGTGTCATATCAACATACGAAAATAACAAAAGAAACGTGTTCAAATGCAAATCTTTTGTTTATGGTTTTTTTAATGGCCAGAGAGTTAGGCTGGCCATACATGATACCATTTTCTGTGCAATTTTCTTTAGATTTACCTTCAACTATGTAGTGCAAGGGCCTGCCTGATTGCATACAATTGAAAGTGATGTTTAGTTTGACCTCATATATGTTTTTTGGTAAATCTAAAATAAAATTGTACAAGAAAATTGAAAATGTATGGCCAGCCTCAGTGACTGAAAGCAGCTTCTCTTTTGTGCAGAATAGTGAGTACACTTGTACAGTAAAGCCTAATAAACTTTTCTGTGGATTTTCATCTGAAGGGAGATCAGTTGGCCAGACTTCTGAACAATACTATTGTTAAGCCCCATACACTTGGTCAGACAATTTTAACAACAAACATAAAAACGATCATTTTCCGATCGTTCTCAGAAAATTTGTTTGTTTTTAAACTGCATCAGAAAACCATTTTTGGGTTCAGACGTCTGGCCAACTGACCTCCCTTCAGATGAAAATCCACAGAAAAGTTTATTAGGCTTTACTGTACAAGTGTACTCACTATTCTGCACAAAAGAGAAGCTGCTTTCAGTCACTGAGGCTGGCCATACATGTTCAATTTTCTTGTACAATTTTCTTTTAGATTTACCAAAAACCATATATGAGGTCAAACTAAACAACACTTTCAATTGTATGCAATCAGGCAAGCCCTTGCACTACATAGTTGAAGGTAAATCTAAAGAAAATTGCACAGAAAATTGTATCATGTATGGCCAGCCTAACTCTCTGGCCATTCAAAAAAAACATAAACAAAAGATTTGCATTTGAACCTGTTGCTTTTGTTATTTTCGTATGTTGATATGACACCTACTGTATAACAGAAAAAGGAATTCATTCAATATACATAATGAAATTATTTTGTTATAGATGTCACTGAACAATGAACATGCAACTGACACTAACAAAAGAAAAGCATTCAAGATACACAGAATGCAAATTGACGAAAATTCACGATAATTATTGTCTAACAAGAAACGAACATGAATTAAACAGAATAACGAATCATCCCGCATGTACGAAAATAAAACGGTAACGGAAATACGAAACGATCGGAATACGAAAAAATCACGTCGTACGACAAACGAACGGGAACGAACGGGAAAACGGGCGTCTTACGAAAAACGAACGGAAACGAACAGACGGCACCATACGAAACGGAACAAAAAAAAACGAAAAAAAATTCTGTGCACATGTCTAGTGATCATTGTGTCTTCCTTTCGATAATAGTCAGTAGAAACAGTTTTAAGTCAGAGACCAAGCAGGAGAAGTGGTGGCAGGAAATTAATTTAGAAGATTAGGAGGATTGGCAGCAGAAGAGTAAGGTGTGGGCTCTCAGATGTAAAAATAAGGCCCCTTTCACATTGAGGCGTTTTTCATGCGGTACAGCGCTAAAAATAGCGCTGCTATACCGCATGAAAAATCATGCCCTGTAGTGTTCAATGTGAAAGCCCGAAGGCTTTCACACTGAAGCGGTGCGCTAGCAGGAACGCTCCAAAAGTCCTGCTAGCCGCATCTTTACCGCGGTATAGGAGCGGTGTGTTCACCGCTCCTATAGCGCGCCTTCCCATTGGAAACAATGGGAAACCGCGGCAATAGCGCGGTAATACCGCCCGCAACGCGGGCGGTATTAACCCTTTTTCGGCCGCTAGCGGGGGTTAAAACCTCACCGCTAGCGCCCGAATATCGCGGTAAACACGACGGTATAGCGGCGCTACAAATAGCGCGGCTATACCGTCACCGCGGCTCCACGCCTCAATGTGAAAGGGGCCTAAGTTATGTTTTCTTTTTATCTATTGACCATCATAACAATCACAGAGCAATTCTGCTGTGTGCCCTTTGTCTCTAATGCAAGCTTCTTTACAAACATTAATTGGGTTTTTTGGCCACTCGTGCCTTACTTCTGCAGTGTGGTTTATAAATAGCACTCCAAAAATAGATGTCAACCATTGTTACTTTTTTTTTTTTTACAATACGGTGGTAGAGTGATGGTAATGGACAAAAATAAACAATAATCAACTTTTTAGTCCTTCATCAGAACTTTAAAGTGATTATAAAGTCTTATTTTTTTTCCTTAAAAATAACAAACATGTATATACTTACCTGTGCTAATTACAGGTATAGCCCCAGCAGGTACAATATTTAAAGCAATTTTTTTATTATTATTATTTAAGCATCAATAAAATCACTGCTCCTGGAGCAGTGATTTTAATGATGCTTAACTTAAAAAATTCCTTTAAATATTGTACCTGCTAGGTGTCTATAGTTTGCCTGTGAAAACATCTTTGAGAACCCGGGTCTTGCCCGAGGGAACATGTATCAATGGAAAAAAAAGTTTTAAAAATGGTCATTTATTCAGGAGTCCTGCTCCTGAAAAAATGACCATTTTTTAAACTTTTTTCCATTGATACATGTTCCCTGGGGCAACACCCGGTTTCTCAAAGATGTTTTCCAACAATAACTTGAATATTGGTCTTTAAAATGATCGATTTTGAATTCGAACGTTCGAGTCCCATAGACTTCAATGGGGTTCTAAATGTTCGCACGAACGGTCGGTCTGTTCGACGGTTCTGGTGCGAACCGAACGTGGGGGTGTTTCGGCTCATCCCTAATCAGTTGTAATTGTCATTTTACAGGCTCTCTTGTGAGCTTACAATACAACAATATTGATTTTGGGAAAGCACATGGCTCACTGCTTTAGGCCGCGTACACACGATCAAATCTATCTGCTGGAAACGGTCGGCCCGAGCGTCCCAGCAGACAGATTCAATCGTGTGTACGGGCGAGCCGACGGATTTGGCCAGCCGACAGATTTGAAAGCATGCTTTCAAATCTGTCGGCTGGGAACCCGTCCGCCCGACATGTCTGCTGGTTAGTACGCTAACCAGCAGACATGTCTTCTCGCACACACATCGAATGGTTTCGACGCATGCGCGGAAGTGTTTTACTTCCTGGTGCAGTGACGTAGCGGCGTCAACGTCACCGCCACGGCACCAACACGTCAGCACGCTGTCTGCTGGCGGGGATTTTGGTTTGATCATGTGTACACGCAATCAAACCAAAAATGGCAGCAGACAGATTTGTTCAAATCGGTCGGCCCGACCGATTTGAAGAAATCTATTTGGTCGTGTGTATACGGCCTAAGCTTTCCATATGTCAGCAAAGAAAATTAGAAACGTATTATGTAATGTACATTAAGTACGAGCTTGGACTTCTTCTGTTAACAGGCGATTGTTAGCCTGAATTAGGCAAAGTCAGAGATTGCAGGTAAATCATGATAGAAAAAGCTAAATTACTTGATTGTTTGCCAAAACAACATCCTTTTTTTCGAGACACTTTGAAAAACCTGCTCATAAACATGGCAATTTGTATTACGTGAATGATTGTCACTGTATAAACATTAACCAGAATTGTGTCCTCTAACCAATAGTGTATCTATGCTGGATAGGTTTTCAGGTAAAAAGCTTATTCCTATTAGAAATTTTGCAGTGCAGTATGAAATTTCTTTATCCTTTCAAAGTCTGTTTGTGTCTTCAGATCTTGTAGTAAGTGACTGTTCATCGGGACTGGAAGAATAAGCTGAGATGAGCTGTCTACTGAAGTGATGTCATCAAACAATAGGACATTCATTTGTAGACAGCCTCCTATTGTCTCCTGACAGTTCCTGATAGAACACATTGTAGGCTTTGTATCCCATTTCTTACTCTTCCTAGCTATGAGTTTTTTTTTTCCTATTTTCATTTAATTAACTCTATACTGTGTTACATGCAGGGCTGTACATATGATGTAATTCCTTCCTCAGACTAAGCAAGGAATTGTTTTAAGCTTCCCCACAATGAAGACATTAATTACACTTCAAAATAAACATGATTCAAACATGGAAATTTAGCTTTTAACCCATTCATGACCACTGAAGTCTGAATGCCGAGGCCCCATTACCAGCACCAGCATCTGTTTGTAAAATTGACTATACCGTAGCTCTATGGCTAATTTCCTTACCTAAATATTGTTTTTATAGTTTTTATTTTCCAGTATTTTTTATCATTTTCCAATAAAAACAGGTGTGTGTACAAAACATGGTGGTGGCTATAACCTACACATATGAAACATGTATTGCTTACTCTATGTTCCAAATTAATAATTTCCACAAAGCACAAGCACCTTTGGAATTTGTGATGCAGACCACAATCAACACTAGTCAATTAGCTAGGACAAGGCAGGTCACTACTGTGGAGAGATGCACACATATACACATTTTCTGTATACATAGCAGGGTCACCTATGTTTTCATGCTTTCATTTTCCTTGTTTATTTAAGTTTTATTAATAGACCTATAAAACTCTATTGCAACATTTATGTGGAGACTTGGATGATGCCACTAGGATAGAATATGCCAATTGTTGTTGTGGAGGCATATATACTTCAAGGCTATTGTTTGTATCGCCATTATCATAACAGCTACTCTGACTATATGCTTTGTACAAAGGATTGTATCCTTCATGGAGTCTGACATTACATGTATCTTTTTTCCTTTTTAAAATGTAATAACAACTATTGAAATACAAAATAAAAAAACTATTGAAATTAAAGATAAAAAAATTATTGAAATAAAAAAAAAAAAAAACGATTGAAATTCAACATTTCTGAACAATTGAAATTCAACATTTCTGATAGTTTTTTTTTTAATATGCATCCTTTAACCACGTGTGGACCACCCACTGTACATATACTGTGGCAGGATGGCTGCTCTGTGCCAGATCACATACCTAGTATGTGACCTGATACATCCGGGTCTGAGATGTGTGTGCACCGCCGACGACCCCGCTCACACTGTGATCACACACATGGTCTCAATGTCCGCTAGCACCCTCTGATTACACAGTACACATGCATAATGGCAATCTGTCTATGTAAACAAGGCAGATTGTCATTTTGTTAAAATGTATAGCGTTTACAAAATAGGGGATAGTTTTATTGCATTTTTATTAATTATTTTTTTCACTACTAATGGCGGCGATCAGCGTTTTTTTTTCATGACTGCGACATTATGGCGGACACTTCGGACAATTTTGACACATTTTTGGGACCATTGTCTCTTTCACAGCAAAAAATGCATTTAAATTGCCTATTGTGAAAATTACAATTGCAGTTCGGGAGTTAACCACAAGGGGGCGCTGAAAGGGTTATGTGTGACCTAATGTGTGTTTTCAACTGTAAGGGGGTGTGGCTGTAGGTGTTACGTCATCGATTGTGTATCCCTATAAAAGGGATCACACGATCGATGACGACGCCACAGTGAAGAACGGGGAAGCCGTGTTTACACACGGCTCTCCCTGTTCTTCAGCTCCGGGGACCGATCGCGGGACTCCAGCGGAGATCAGGTCCGCGAGTCTCGCAGTCCCAGTTATGGAGCTTCGGCTGGGCACTAGCACAGGACGTACCTGTACGTGCATGAGCCCAGCCCTGCCATTCTGCCAACGTAAATGCGCAGGAGGCGGTCCTTAAGTGGCTAGAATCCACCTTTTGCAGGCACATAACCCATTTTTTTATCTATACTTTTTTAGTAGTTTCCCATATACATTTTCTAGATTCAGAGCACTATCTATTGTATTTTTTCTTGGAAAAGGGAAAAAGGAGGGTTCATATCATAAAAGCACTGCATCTGTTCATTTATGTGTTCTCTTTCTTAGAGAAATGATTAAAATTATTTAATGTAAAAGTAGGCCCAGCTCTCTATTCCCCCTTCACAAATGATATTAAGCTTATAAAATTGATAGCGCCAAATTATAGCAATTTTTCTACTGGTGAGTTGACTACAGCAGAGCTTTGATTAATGAGTTTAGGGATTATTATATTGCGGCATTTTAAATGTTAGGAAATTCAGAAAAATGTGTGTCGAATTTAAACATACTGTATATGCATTTGTTAAATGGTTTGATATACTATAATGTGATATTAGAAACAGCAGTTTACATATGGTAAAATAATTTATATTTTGTTACATATTTGAACGAGACTTTCTTTTCAGCATAATCTAATGTTTCAAGTTTATACAAAGATATTGACAATAATGATCATGCCTTAAATGAAACAAAATGAGCTATTGTGAATCACATAAACATGACAGACAGACTTAATATCTCACATTTTAATGCTGCACATAAGCTCCTTATAGATATTCTAGCCGTGGATGTTTAAGCACTAGGATTAAATAAACAATTCAAGAATCTTTTGTCTTCTTTTGTTGTCGCAATTTGCAAACAAAAATCACACTTTCTGCGGTCAGTCCCTGAGGGTGTCAACATTAACTTGGGAAAAACATCTAATCAAAATGTCAGACATATGCAGGTTACAAGAATAAATACACCATTTAACAGTTGAGAAATCATTCAAGTTGTTTAACATTTGCCAGTGAATGGCTTTCATTTGATGATTAATCCACTAGTGCCTCTGCTGCAGCATCCAATATGCAGGGAAATTGGCAGTCACTTCTGTTTTAGCTCTGCCTTCATTACAAACAGACCACATGTTCCATGGAGATATTAAGAATGCCTTCTTGCAAAAATGAGAGGGCTGTGATTGTTGTATGGTGACACATATTTATCTTGCCCTAGACTTTTATCTTAGTTACTTAGTTTGTTATCTACAGCTTGTTATTTTACATCTTAGCAGATGATTAGACATTATCATTAGCCTGTTGTGATTATATATTAAGGTATTCTCGGGATAAGGCTGCAGCAAAAATTTATTGGAAGTAACCAATATGTTTTCTTATCAGATGAAAACATGAAACAGGATCTATAATTAAAAATATACTGTAAGCTACTGGCGTAACCATTTGATGACTAGATGTATTTGTACTTTTTTGACCAGAATATCTGAAATGCTTTTGATTCATCTTAAATAACATTTTATTTGTATGACTTGTATACAGGAGAGATGGGCCTTGGGTGGGAAAAATCCCTCTTTATTTAGTTTATGGACTAAAAGTCTCAGTGAGGCCACGTACACACGACCAGTTTCCTCGACAGAATCCATCAAGAAACTTGGTGGGAGAGCTTTTTTGCCGAGAAAGTCGGTCGTGTGTATGCTTTTCATCGAGAAAACTGCTGAGGAACTCGACGAGAAAAAAAAAGAGTAAGTTCTCTTTTTCCACGATGGGAGTCTCAATTTCCTCGTTGCGCTCCTCATTGGGCTAGTTTTCGACGAGAAACACGTTGGCGTGTATGCTTAGAAACCCGCGCATCTTCGGTAAAAGTAGCGTTTGTAATGGAAATAGCACATTTGTCACGCTGTAACAGACTGAAAAGTGCAAATATCTCTTACCAAACTTTTACCTAACACGCAGTAACATGAGATTAGCAAAAGCAGCCCCAAGGGTTGTGCCAGTGGAATCCAACTTCCCCTGCAGTTGTATGTATTGAAGTCACCACGTTTGAGAACGAGGAGATTTGGTCTTGACAGTGTGTACGCAAAGACAGCTTGTCAAGTTTCTCGGCAAGCCTAACAAGGAACTCATCGAGGAAAACGATGTGTCTTTCCCGACGAGTTCCTCGGTCGCGTGTACAATGCCTAACTATTGCTAGACTTGGCTGGATTGCAGATGATTCTCTCTTTCCATGTTGATGGACTTCCATATTTGGAAGTTTCCACACTTATAATTCTCCATGCGAGACCGTTATTCTGTTGTTGGAGATTTTTTTTCCCTGGTTGTTTCTTGATTTGACCTTCTCTACATTTCATCTAACTGCAGTCCTCCTCTGAGAAGGTTTGAGAACTCCTCTTGTTGTTAGACTGGGTGACACTCTTCTCAAGTGGTGCACCTTAAAATAGGGTTTTCTAGTGTTTTCCTGTTTTTTCCATGACTGATTTTCTACTCTAATCACTGGGGATCCCCACTTGTGTGCTCTCCAATTTCCTCTGAGGTACTATACTGTACATCTGTTACTGGTCCTGTTCTTCTGTAGGTTCAGAAGACAAGTCATATTGTTTCCTTGTTTTTACTGCCCCATAAGAGACAGCATAACTCCAAAGGTCTCTAGCAGGACTTGCTGCTTCTTCTAACATACTGTTCTGCAATTCATAAGAAAGACTCCTTTTATTCTTTATTTTTTCCTGAAATGTTTGTTGCCAAGAATAAATAGCTTTAGGAACATTGAACAAGATGAAGTAAAGAACATTCGACCAATAAGTTAAAAAAACCGAACACTATAGGTTAAGAACATTCAAGCAGAATAAGAAATAATATGAGAAAAACGTGTATGGAGATTTCTGTTTTCACAGATGAATCAGCTACTGCAGAAAGGGAACTGCTATACAAAATTGATACAATGTTGCAGAAAGGAAACTCATTTATTATTTATGTGATGTGTAAAAGGTTTTAGTTGGGTGAACTTATTAAACAATGCAGTTTAATCCTTGCAACGTTGTATCAGTTTTGTATAGCAGTTTATTATCTGCAGCAGCAGGTCCATTGCACTTAAAGCCTCTGAAGCCAAAATTAAAAGTCAGCAGCTATAGTTTTTATAGCTGCTGACTTTTGATTTCCACTTTTAAATAAACAACCACTCATCTGTCCCAGGATCCAGCAGTGTTCTTACCTCATGCATGTTCTTCCTGTGTCCTCTCTTGCCAGTGCCGGCATCTTCACTATGAGCACCCGGCTGTGGCAGCTTGTGGCTTCACCGCCAGGTGCCCACTGTGCATTTGTAAGTGGCGCTGTGCTCTGCGACTGGTCCCAAAGTCTTCTGGGACCTGTCATGTATCCCAGCAGACACATGACAGGAGGAGGGAAGGAGAACTTATGCCTCCAATCGCAAGCTGTATGCTTACCCCTCCCCTTTCTATCCTTGGGTGTCTTTTATGGACAGACTCTGCTCTAATCCTTTTTGTCTAGGAGTTCTTATTTTATCAACCCCTCCCTTACTACTATTCATTGTTTATTTGTATACAACTTGTGTGCACTCCCTCTCTGGGTGAGGGCACCTGGAAGACCAACAGAAGAAAAACATGCACACCTGTGTTATTAACAATTTTAAAATACATTTTGGACCTATGTGACATTACATGCAAGCTTTATTCAATATGTAATTCTGTCATTATTATAGACACACATCTCTATGTATTGTTCTGAAAATTTAAATGGATTGAGATTTTTAATACCTTTTCATCATTACCAGATATATGTGAATGTTATTTAAACTTAAGCACCACACTGTACAGCGATACAATACAAATGTAGTTGATGGGTTAATGCAAAGATGTGCATAGTCATTTGATATTCATATGATGTTTACAACATATTTTATGATATTTGCAATGGATATTAACCACTTTACCCCCAGACCATATTGCTGGTCAAAGACCAGAGCACTTTTTGCGATTCTGCACTGCTTTGCTTTAACTGACAATTGCGCGGTCGTACGGCGTGGCTCCCAAACAAAATCAGCGTCCTTTTTTCCCCACAAATAGAGCTTTCTTTTGGTGGTATTTGATCACCTCTGCAGTTTTTAGTTTTTGCGCTATAAACAAAAATATAGTGACAATTTTGAAAAAAAAATAATATTTTTTACTTTTTGCTGTAATAAATATCCACCAAAAATATATATAAAAAAAATCTATTTTTTTCCTCAGTTTAGGCCAATACGTATTCTTCTACATTTTTTTCGTAAAAAAAAAACGCAATAAGCGTTTATTGATTCGTTTGCACAAAAGTTATAGCGTTTACAAAATAGGGGGTAGTTTTATGGCATTTTTATTAATATTTTTTTTTCTACTAGTAACTAACATTATGGCGGACACTTTGGTCACTTTTGACACATTTTTGGGACCATTGGCATTTTTATAGCGATCAGTGCTATAAAAATGCATTGATTACTATAAAAATACCACTGGCAGTGAAGGGGTTAACACTAGGGGGCGGGAACGGGATTACATGTGTAACCTGGGTGTGTTCTAACTGTATGGGGGGGTGGACTGACTGAGGTTAATGACTGATCTTCTGTTCATACATTGTATGAGCAAAAGATCAGCATTTCTCTCCTTGACAGGCCCGGGAGCTGTGTGTTTACACACACAGCTCCCGGTCCTCGCTCTGTAATGAGTGATTGGGTATGCCCGGCAGCAATCGCGACCGCTGGGCATGTGCACGGGACTCGGGGGCGAGCGGGGGGCGCGTCGCCCCTACTGGCAGCTGGGCGAGGTGACGCTATACTACGTGCTCTCGCCCAGCAGAGCCGACCTGCCGACGTAGAACTGCGGCGGCTGGTCGGGAACCAGTTAATAAAATAAAACTGCTTTAACAGTATAGAGAATGTTACATATGTTTTCGGTCCTTTAAAACTGCTACATGGTCTTATATGGTTATGTTCTTTTCTTTTTCAAGTTGCTCAATAAACATTAAAGAAAATAAAAATTGTACTTACTATAAAATCATTTTAATTAAGTTAATTTAGGGTCACAGGCTCGCTCACAATAGTGAAACATGGCAATTAAATATGGGATTTTACAGGGGGGTAACTTAACATTTTTGCTAGTGGCCCAACCTCCGATAGGCAGCAGTATAACCCAACTGTCTAAGATTCTTTGTTAAATATTCAACCAGCATTATTATTGCTGAGCTGCTTATATTGGTTGTATACATAGGGACTCATAGGAACTCAATAGCGCAAGATGACTTTTACACACTCAAGTGGTTCTCAATCTGAGATTTAAGACAGACAGAGAGAGCCTGCCAAAAGTATCAAGTTTATGAAAACATAAAATAAATTTTACTCAAAATCATTATAGTTTCCCTAAAAACCAGTAGAAGTTTTGCATTCTTAAGTCAAGTGCTTGTTTTATAACTGAAGATTGGGGCTCAAGTTTCAGAAGATTATATGTATGTCAATTGATAAATGAGTGAACTGTAAGATATTGTGCCATTCAGAAATCCAGTTCTAAAACAGAAAAGGTGAAAGTGGCTATATCAATAGTGTGTGGATGTCTTATGCAAAGAGTGCACACTCTGGGGTTGATTTACTAAACATGGAGAGTGCAAAATCTGGTGCAGCTCTGCATAGAAACCAAGCAGCTAACAGTTTTTTTTTGTCAAAGCTTAATCGAACAAGCTGAAGTTGATTGGTGTTTGCTTTTTTTTCACATCAGCAACAGAGGTGTAGCCTGGGTAGATCCCTGGCAGAGATAGATATATAGAGTTGCCTAATAATGGCAACTAAAATAGGTAAATGCGTTCTTGTTCTACTAGACCTTTAAAGGGGTTGTAAAGGTTTGTTTTTTATTTTCTAAATAGGTTCGATTAAGCTAGTGCATTGTTGGTTCACTAACTTTTTCCTTCGATTTCCCTTCTGAATGTTTTTTTTCTTTGTCTAAATTTCTCACTTCCTGTTCCTCCTCAGTAAACTTGCCACCATCTTCTGAGCAGTGGTTAGTCAACCAGAACAGCTTACTGAACAGCTTACTGAGGAGGAACTGGAAGTGAGAAATTCAGAGAAGAAAACAAAGAAAAAAAAACGGAAATCAAAGGAAAAGGTTAGTAAACCAACAATGCACTAGCTTAAAGGAACCTATTAACATAATAAAAATCGAACCTTTACAACCCCTTTAATTTTACCATTTGGTGTTACTATATTAAGATGCATACCAGTCAAAAGAAAATGCCTGCTTTTTCTTTGCCTACACACTGAAGACACTGTCATTGTCTTTCGAGGATCACCCATAACCTCTATATATAATATATATATATAATATAAACTTCTATATTTAATACTCTCCAATCACATTAAAATATAATATACTTTATGTATCTAAATTATTATTAATGTGTTGTATTCATGAAGAGATGTTGTTTTAGTTCAGAGTTGCTTGAAATCTATAAAAAAATGCTGAAATAATTAAAAATTGAATTTCAATGCAAATGTGGCCTTTTCTTTATACTGCACCAGTGCACATTTATCAACCAGTCATAAACTGTATTGTTGACAGTTTTAGTATAAAATAAGCAAAATGTGTCTGCATCCTCTTTGTTTTCTAAGTAAGAAGAATTATAATTTATTCTAGTTTAAAAATAAAAAAGTTAAAAGGTCAGGAGCTTTCAGCAGGTATATGAATCAAAGAAGAATAAATCGTTTTATTTTTCTCTATTTTGCTTCAGATTAAATGTACCTTTTGTTAAAAAATAAATTAAAAGAATAACAAACTCATTCTTTTTTAGTTATTACAGAAGCTGGTGAATGTTCAGTACTCTCTCAGAAAAACATTGGGCATGCAAACACTTTCCAGCAATTACATTTTCAGAGGGACTAGTCACAGCCCTAACTATCCTACAGTAGGATTCGATCAGGAAGCTGATAAAGCTATTAAACTATATATTTAATAGGAATGAGCTCCTAATTCAGTCCGAGCCTATTTTCAGACCAAATTTTGCTTGTTTGGAGTTTCATTGAACTAAATGAGTTTTTAGCCAAGCTGAAGCTCGAACTGTACTGAGAAGTGATACATTTAACAGTTGTATTATCAGACTTGTTGTTAGCAAGCCAATAGCCGCTGGCATCCTAACAACCAGTGTAATATATCCCTGCCTGGCACATTAAACTCTAGCAAAGATCTTTAATAAAACAAAAAGCAAAAAAAAAAAAATGGTGCGCATCCCCTCCTGTAAAATTCAAACCACGGATAAAATATGCTGCCAGCCCACTAACAAGCTTCGTTGAAAGTTGTAAGCTCTTGAATATTGTATGAGTACATGGAAAAGCAACATTTTGGGACCATGTTGTAACCAGTCCAGAGTCATTGCAATGCCCTTTTAATCACATGGCCAATTCCAGTAGGGTGTGCGAGAGGAATATACCACAGAATTTATACCAAACCCTTAGATCTGGTATGGATTTTAAGGGACTTTTGCAGACCCTATGCAAATATACAAGAAGAAAAGGCACGGAGTCTCCCACAAAATCCATACCAGATCCTTACCTGAGAATGTAGCCCGACCAAGTGTGAGGGTCTTTCTGAACTATTCCAAGCCACTGCCCTCAACAAGGGGAGGATACCTCTGGAAAAGCACCTTGTCCTCATGTTGATAAAGACAAAGACCTCTTTCCCACAAGCCTGCCCAGTGCCTGAGGGGGTCTGTGGATAAGAGGCGTATCATTTAAAAATAAGTACATAGTACTATTACTCTTGGGATTGTAGTCTGTACATTTATCCCCAAAACGACATAGTTTAAAACTATTGTAAAAAAATAAACAGCCATACATGCTAATAAAATGACTGCAACACTGTTATTGTAATTAATTGGTGTTATTGGCGTTAAACTTATATTAGGGGGGTTTAGGGGGTGCCCTAAAGATACCTGGGCCTACTACTAACTGCCCTAATGCTGATTAGTGTCACAAATGACACCAGTGCAGTGATCAGGGAAAAATATGAACACTGCACTTGGTGATACTTTGATAGGGGGTAAAGGGGTGAACTAGGGGGTGAAAAGTGTGCCTACGTGTACTGTGTCAGTGTAGTGTTGTGCAAATCACTGTTAGATGTCCTCTCTCCACACTCGGGAACCAAAAAGGATTCCAGGAGGGGACATCACTTCCCCTGCCTTTGTTTACATTAAACCGGCAAGGGACAGTCTCTCATTCGTCAGAAGTGATCACCAGGTCCAGGCCAGAATTCATTGGACAGGGCATGGAGAATGATCGGTTCTAAAACAAATTTGATTGCCAGGGGTGCGCCGGATGCCCAACATACAGCTACAATGCTTTGCCCAGAGGAACAAACCTGCCACAGTATAAACACAATGGGGCAGATTCACAAAACAATTACGCCTGTCTAACTGGGGTTAGACAGGAGTAATTTCAAATTTTGCGCGGCGTATCACTAGTTTGAATCCTCAAACCATGATACGCCGGCTTCGGGCTTCGATCCGAGAGGCTTACGTCTTCGTAAGCCTTCGGATCTACGCTGCCATCTATTTGCGGCCGCTGGGAGGAGTTCGCGTCGTTTTGATGCGTCGGGATATGCAAATGTGTTTTTACGGGGATTCACGAACATACGAGCGGGCGTCGCAATCGTTTTCGTCTATTTTTTTATACGTAATGTTAGAGCAGCTTTTTGCTGCTCTAACTTTACGTAGCCCATGTTAAGTATGGCCGTCGTTCCCGCTTCGAATATATTTAAAACATTTTTTTGTTTACGTAACTCGTCGGGACGTGGATCGCCCGTAAAGTACGCTACATAAACAACGAATGACGTCACGACGTGATTTCGCGCAATGCAACGGCGGGAAATTTGCGAACGGAGCCATGCGCAGATCGATCGCCCGCGGGAACGCGCCTAATTTAAATGTTTCACGCCCCCTACTCGCGCAGATGGATTGCGACGGGAGAAATACACTACGCCGCCGTCGTTTACCGTAGAAAATCTACCTGAATTCCACGTAGAGCAAGGTAAAAAACGGCGGCGTAGTGTATT
The DNA here is from genome assembly GCA_029574335.1 of Rana kukunoris. NCBI lineage: Eukaryota > Metazoa > Chordata > Amphibia > Anura > Ranidae > Rana > Rana kukunoris. The sequence goes on from CM056049.1 coordinate 590,699,906, forward strand.
TCTGATACGCTACGATAATCCATTTCTCTGTGAATCTGCCCCAATATGTTCAAATATACCCCAAATCAGTACAAATATTTGGCAAATGCACTTTATCCCAAGAACTGTGCAAGAGGACTAAAGATGATTCCTTTATTGGGATAGGAACAATTTCTTAATGTAATATAATTTAAGCTTTAACTAGTTGTACCAGGTCATAATAATAGTATGCTTTACTACATGCAATAATGGAAAAATCATGGAAGAAAAAACACTGAATGCTTTCTTGTAACTAATTGTATCCATAGTTACTAGAGACTAAAGCCGCGTACACACAAGCAGACAGATTTGTTCAAATCGGTCGGGCCGACTGATTTGAACAAATCTGTCTGCTGGGGATGTATTGGTTTGATCGTGTACACACGATCAAACCAAAATCCCCGCCGTCAGACGGCGCGGTGACGTGGCGGTGACGTTGACACCGCCACGTCACCACACCAGGAAGTAAAACACTTCCGTGCATGCGTCAAAACCATTCGGCGCGTGTGCGAGAAGACATGTCTGCTGGTTAGCGTACTAACCAGCAGACATGTCGGGCGGACGGTTTCCCAGCAGACAGATTTCAAAGCATGCTTTGAAATCTGTCGGGTGGCCAAATCCGTCGTCTCGCCCGTACACACGGTCGAATCTGTCTGCTGGGACAGTCGGGCCATCATTGTGAACATGATGAGGACATCAATGGTTTTTCAAAATTACAAAAAATAGTGCCCTTTAAATACTACAATCAACTAAAAAACTAGTGTATTTTAAATAATACAAACAACCAATCAGGTACAACCAATCGTTTTCGTCTATTTTTTTATACGTAATGTTAGAGCAGCTTTTTGCTGCTCTAACTTTACGTAGCCCATGTTAAGTATGGCCGTCGTTCCCGCTTCGAATATATTTAAAAAATTTTTTTGTTTACGTAACTCGTCGGGACGTGGATCGCCCGTAAAGTACGCTACATAAACAACGAATGACGTCACGACGTGATTTCGCGCAATGCACGGCGGGAAATTTGCGAACGGAGCATGCGCAGATCGATCGCCGCGGGAACGCGCCTAATTTAAATGTTTCACGCCCCCTACTCGCGCAGATGGATTGCGACGGGAGAAATACACTACGCCGCCGTCGTTTACCGTTGAAAATCTACCTGAATTCCACGTAGAGCAAGGTAAAAAACGGCGGCGTAGTGTATTTCTGATACGCTACGATAATCCATTTCTCTGTGAATCTGCCCCAATATGTTCAAATATACCCCAAATCAGTACAAATATTTGGCAAATGCACTTTATCCCAAGAACTGTGCAAGAGGACTAAAGATGATTCCTTTATTGGGATAGGAAACAAATTTCTTAATGTAATATAAATTTAAGCTTTAACTAGTTGTACCAAGGTCATAATAATAGTATGCTTTACTACATGCAATAATGGAAAAATCATGGAAGAAAAAACACTGAATGCTTTCTTGTAACTAATTGTATCCATAGTTACTAGAGACTAAAGCCGCGTACACACAAGCAGACAGATTTGTTCAAATCGGTCGGGCCGACTGATTTGAACAAATCTGTCTGCTGGGGATGTATTGGTTTGATCGTGTACACACGATCAAACCAAAATCCCCGCCGTCATGCGCGCGACGGTGGTCGCGGTGACGTGGCGTGACGTTGACACCGCCACGTCACCACACCAGGAAGTAAAACACTTCCGTGCATGCGTCAAAACCATTCGGCGCGTGTGCGAGAAGACATGTCTGCTGGTTAGCGTACTAACCAGCAGACATGTCGGGCGGACGGTTTCCCAGCAGACAGATTTCAAAGCATGCTTTGAAATCTGTCGGGTGGCCAAATCCGTCGTCTCGCCCGTACACACGGTCGAATCTGTCTGCTGGGACAGTCGGGCCATCATTGTGAACATGATGAGGACATCAATGGTTTTTCAAAATTACAAAAAATAGTGCCCTTTAAATACTACAATCAACTAAAAAACTAGTGTATTTTAAATAATACAAACAACCAATCAGGTACAAACCCATTAACATCAATAAACATGCCAAATAAGTGATCACATAAAGTTCCTGGCTCTTTCCATTAAGCAGGTTGTTTGCAACATTATTCCAAACAATCAGCAACAACAAAAAGTGCTCTTTGTATTTAACGGTTGAGTGTACTATTTAGGGTTCACTGTTTTTTTCCGTTACTGCAATTACTAATGTGGTGGTGAATTAGGGAACAATTTTCATTATCTGGAAAACAGGTAAACAAACTGGACATATTTAGCCATTTTTCCTGCCTGAACCTAAGGTCGTGTACACACGACCGAGGTTCTCGCTGGAAACCAGCGAGAACCTCGCTGGAAGCTGCATTCCAGCGAGAACCTCGGCCGTGTGTACGCTCCTGGCTCGCCCCGCCCGTTGGGAATCCCGTCGAGCGAATAGAGAGCAGGCTCTCTATTTGCTCGACGGCCCGCCTGGAAGAATGGCTGGTTGCCATTCCCGACGGGCGGGTCGCCGATTTCAACGGCCGGCAGAGAACCTCGACGGGCGGAACGATGTGTTCTGCTGGTCGAGTTTCTCTGCCGTGTGTACGCGGCCTCAGGCTAATGCAACCAGAAGTCTGTCATTTAGTGATGGTATCACTACCATCCTTAATTGGCAGATTTCTGACCACATCTGTTTAAAATGTTAACCACTTAAGCCCTGGAGCATTTGGCTGCCCATTTTTTGTGATTCGTGGCTCCCAAACAAAATTGGCGTCCTTTTTTTCCGCACAAATAGAGCTTGCTTTTGGTGGCATTTGATCACCTCTGCGGTTTTTATTTTTTGCACTTTAAACAAGAAAAGCGTACATTTTGAAAAAAAAAAAAAAAAACAATATTTTTTACTTTTTGCTATAATAAATATCCCCCAAAAATATATTTAAAAAATATATTTAGCCTCAGTTTAGGCCAATATGTATTCTTCTACATATTTTTGGAAAAAAAACGCAATAAGCGTATATTGATTGGTTTGCGCAAAAGTTATAGCATTTAAAACATAGGGGATAGTTTTATGGCATTTTTTTTATTAGAAATGGCGGCGATCTGCGACATCATGCTATTTTGGGACAATTTTCATTTATGCAGTTACCAGTGCTATAAAAATGCACTGATTACTGTGTAAATGACACAGGCAGGGAAGGGGTTAACCACTAGAGGGCGAGGAAGTGGTTAAGTGTGTCCTATGGAGTGATTCTAACTGTGTGGGGGCTCTAGCTACATGTGACATGACACTGATCGCTGCTCCTGATGACAGGGAGCAAAAGATCAATGTCCTGTTACTAGGCAGAACAAGTAAATATCTTGTTTACACAGACATGATCGTGGGACACCGGTGGACATCGTGTCTGCGGGTCCCGCGGGCATGGTCACAGAGACCTTGCGGCGGACACGTGCATATGGGTACGTACGAGAAAATAGATTTTGCCTAGCCAAGCCATTCTGCCGAAGTATAAATGTGTGAAGCTGTCGAGAGCAAGTGGTTAAAGAAGACAACAGGGGTTTTAAATGATGTCAAGATAGTGTCATTTGTGATATGAGTAGTGGATGGGTCTTTGGGCATTGCCCATTTTGATTGACACTGGATTTAGATCACTGAACAACATGACTGACATTGGATTCATCATTTTTTGAGGGGGTTGTCTTTTAAAATAATGTTATTTATGCAGTTTGTGCTTTATTTACTATTTAATGTTTTTTTCATAGATGATTATCAAGGGTTATGGAGGGGTGATTATCAAGGGGCTCACATAATCAGATTGCGGTCATGTGACCTCCCGGATGATGTCAGAGGGGGATCTCAGCCCCTCCCACTGAAGTCCTCAGATCAGGATGCATGATTAAAAAAAAAGACACTACACAGTATATCTTGTTATTACAGACACAGCGGGATGATGAAGGCATGTAAACTGATCACAGTATCTTGGATTAACAGCCAATATTACCGTGGTCAGCACCCACAGAGGGACACAGGAACAAGCAGGATTAACCAGGTATTTTACATCATACAATTGGACAATTTACACAGCACAAGCGCTGTGCTGTTTAACATCCTTTAAAGGAACAGGATCTTTTTTTTTTAGGGTTACACACACTTTAATATCACTTCCCCACGTTATTTGTGTATTTTTACACATTAAAGACCTTCTCCTGGATAAATGGTATTTTTTTTAAAGATTTATCCACACTTTCCTCTATGACTCTGCACCTGAGCCATCCATGGTAGATCACTGCAGCACTCAAGTAATAAACTGGTTCTAAAGGCTGAATGCTTTTTTTACCTTCATGCATTCTATGTATGAAGGCAAAAAACCTGTGTGCAGCTCCCCCCAATACTTACCTGGGTCTGATTTCGATCCAGTGATATGCTCTCCGGTTCTATGGCCTAATTTTCCCCTAGGGCAAAAATGAATATGTTAAACTGATAAATTTCCTGAAATACATAGTAACATTAACATTTAAAGTGGAACTATGCTCACCTCCACTCCAATTTTGTTGTATCCATGAGCTCCTTGCCAGCTGTTGACATATTTGGCCAGGTTTGTTCTGAGTTCTGATTTTCAGCCATTTTGATTGGTCCGGCATAGATGACCACTCCTGTGCATGCACAAGAGTTCATTTATCTCAGAAGATAATGCAATTGTACATTAATCCAATATGCTTAGTTCAGTGTAGAGTGCAAACAGTGTTAAATAGGGGAGTAATTAATATTATTCCCGACCTGCGCAGATCACAAAAAATTAAATAAAAAATATAAAACATTTCTGGTGGAGCTGCCTGTTATAAAGTTGTGACAAACCAGTGAATACAATTTGTATGTGATACACCACACTCCCTATGAATTAATTCCTTGATTTAAAGTGCATACAGTGCAAAAATACAATGAAATATGCAGCCACCGGAATCACTCCAGTGGGTGTGGTACACCGCGGTAAACAGGCAGGTAAAAAAACGTAATGCATAAGAGACATAGTATGCTTCTTCTGTATTAAAACGTCTGTCCACATTTTTTTTTTAATGAAGTTACACTTTAAACCTGTTCATTTATTATTATATAATACATTCTTTAATGTCTTTTTATATAACCAATATTTTTTTCTTAAACATTTCTTGGTTAGATCTGCATCTTTCTTATCCTTTATATATTACTATTATTATTTATATAGTACCATCATATAATTCATTGAGTTGAATCTAAATTTTAAAGGGGAATAAATAGTATTTCCATTCTAAAAAGTCATAAAAGAAAAAAAAAATGCTTTGCCCAATAAGGACAAGGGTTGGTATTGATTAATGGAAAACTTGATATTGTATTGGGTATTAAAGATACCGTTTTATTAAAAGAAAAATAATTTAGATACAAAAATTGGGATTAACCTGGCACAGAAATAGACATTTACAATATCAGTTCATGTAAAAAAAACACAGATTTTTGTTACAACAAGTTTAAAAGGGTATGATATTCCTCAATAGTCAAAATCATATAAGCCATATATTGCAACATGTACTGTACATACACTAGATGTGAAAAGACACATTCAACCCAGGGTGCTATTGTACATTACCATGACTTAATACAGCACGTAAAACACCTTAACTATATTTTCTTTATGTGTTTCGTGAAATTCATTCACTTCTTCAAGAGAATATGGATGAAGGTAATCTACTATGTATATTATAATTTTTGGCATCATTATACCAGTATATTTCAATAAAACATTCATGTTACACAGAGAAAAGGCCTATAATAAAAAACACTTTTTTATTTACAAAAAAAATATATTATTGCATCTCGTATTTGTTACTTTTTCATGTTTTTTCGTATACTAAGAAATATTCAATTGCACTTCTTATTGAGACATATGGGTGCGTTACCACTGTATTTTAAATTGGAATGACAGTGCCTTTTTTTTTTCACAAGTATTTTCCCTGACCTACTCCGTAACCTGATTACTTTTCACAAATTGCTAATATCAAATTACTGCATAATAGCTTCTGATATGATTCTCTCACTAATTAAAATTTGAGTTATCACCATAGTTAAGTTATTATAGATCATTATTCTTATAGTGGCTATGTAAACCCTTGAAACGTTTATGTGAAATTCACCAATAGCATTTTATAGGATAGTATATAACATCATATGTCATGGGAAGATGTCCTTATGCAATAGTTTAACATGTTCCCAATATGCCCTTGAAAACCTTATGTAATGCAATAATTAATATTATTCCCGACCTGCGCAGATCACAAAAAATTATTCATCACAGGCATTTTGAGGATAGCAAACAGATAGAATCTGCTTTTTTTATCTATCTTAGCTATTTTCATACGGAAGAAATAAATAGATAAAGACAAACCATAATCATAATATGAAAGGTTTAATTGTGATAAACTGAATATTTTCCCTACTCAACAAAATTACTCAGAAACTATTTAAATAATCATTTACTTCTTTGCTTGGCATTATTGCACATACATTAACATGTTTTAAAGTACAGTAGTTGTTATCCCACTTTTACATGTTAATACTATCTATTTTGTTTCCTAATAAAGTGCCCCCTGTCTCTGTGTTTTCTTCTTTTTTTTTGGCTTGTTCTAACATTTCTTATTCAATGTTTTTATTGAGATTATATAGATAAAAAAAATACATCAAACAATATTTGACATTTTAAAGAAAGTGATAAGGCAAGAAGCAATCATATTTAAATTCTTTGGGGTTCGGTCATATAGCCAAAAAGAAAAAGAGCTGTATATTCGAAGATCCTCGTTGCATCATTAAGTCGACAGGATCAAGTTCAAACCAGACTTAGAACCGACTTATCGAACTATCAAGTGGTCTTAACCACTTAAGACCCGGACCAATATGCAAGCTAAAGACCCAAGGTGTTTTTACAATTTGGCACTGCGTCGCTTTAACTGGTAATTGCGCGGTCATGCAATGTTGTACCGAAACAAAATTTGCGTCCTTTTCTTCCCACAAATAGAGCTTTCTTTTGATGGTATTTGATTGCCTCTGCGATTTTTATTTTTTGCGATATAAACAGAAAAATACCGAAAATTTAAAAACAATATGATTTTTCTTATAAAGTAAAAAATATCGAATAAACTAAATTTTAGTCAAACATTTAGGCCAAAATGTATTCAGCCACATGTATTTAGTAAAAAAAATCGCAATAGGCGTATATTTATTGGTTTTCGCAAAAGTTATAGCGTCTACAAACTAGGGTACATTTTCTGGAATTTACACAGCTTTTATTTTATGACTGCCTATCTCATTTCTTGAGGTGCTAAAATGGCAGGGCAGTACAAAACCCCCCAAATGACCCCATTTTAGAAAGTAGACACCCCAATGAAACTGCTGAGAGGCATGTTGAGTCCATTGAATATTTTTTTTTTTGGTCCCAAGTGATTGAATAATGACAAAAAAAAAAAAGTTTACAAAAAGTTGTCACTAAATGATATATTGCTCACACATGCCATGGTTATATGTGGAATTGCACCCCAAAATACATTACGGGATGTACGGGAGTACGGGAATACCACATGTTTGGGAATTTTTGGGAGCCTAGCCGCGTACGGGGCCCCAAAAACCAATCACCGCCTCAGGCTTTCTAAGGGCATACATTTTTGATTTCACTTCTCACTACCTATCACAGTTTTGAAGGCCATAAAATGTCAAGATGGCACACAACCCCCCCAAATGACCCCATTTTGGAAAGAAGACACCCCAAGCTATTTGCTGAGAGGCATGTTGAGTCCATGGAATATTTTATTTTTTTGCCCCAAGTCATTGAATAATGACCTAAAAAAAAATTACAAAACTTTGTCACTAAATGAAATATTTCTCACACATGCCATGGTTATATGTGGAATTGCACCCCAAAATACATTCTGCTGCTTCTCCTGAGTACGGGGATACCACATGTGTGGGACTTTTTGGGAGCCTAGCCGCGTACGGGGCCCCAAAAACCAATCACCGCCTTCAAGATTTGTGTGAGTGAAATCAAAAATGTTTGTCCTTAGAAATCTTGAAGGCGGTGCTTGGTTTTCGGGGTCTCATACGTGGCTAGGCTCCCAAAAAGTCTCACACATGTGGTATCCCCGTTCTCAGGAGAAGCAGCAGAATGTATTTTGGGGTGTAATTCCACATATGGATTGATCGGTGGGTATGCCCACCATTAGAATACCTCCCTTCATCCACCCACTTCTAATGATGGGCATACATGCACCATTTATATATGCCGAAGCATGGGGGCATCCTCCCGCAAAAAAATTATGCCGCATACACGCGGTCGGACTTTTCTATGCCGTGTACACATGGTCAGACTTTTCCACGGGTAAGGCCTCCGTAGGTGGGTCAACCGTATGTACGCGGCATTAGGAACAAAATCGCTCCTCCAACCCTAATGCCCCCATGCTTCGGCATATATGCTCTTTTTTGGACTGTGGTGGTGAAATCACCTCCTACAGCGTTGGAGTCGCAGCTTTATATATATCGTGGGAGCAAACACTGTTGCTGTCACGCTAAATAAATCCGCGCTGCAACTGAATGGCGTACCTGCTAAGCAAATGATGGTTAACATTAAAACAAAGTAACATTACAGTATAACAGTAAAATCATACCATACCTGCAAAGCAAATACCAATAAAAAAAACATAGTAAAAAATAAAACATTTTTTAATGCAACCTGTGCCTAATATATATATGCCGAAGCATAGGGGCATCCTCCCGCAAAAAAGTTATGCCGCGTACACACGGTTGGACTTTTCTATGCCGTGTACACATGGTCAGACTTTTCTATGCCGTGTACACATGGTCAGACTTTTCCACGGGAAAGCCTCCGTAGGAATGTCAACCGTATGTACGCGGCATTAGGAGCAAAATCGCTCCTCCGCCCCTAATGCCCCCATGCTTCGGCATATATGCTCTTTTTTTAACTGTGGTGGTGAAATCACCTCCTACAGCACTGGAGTCACGGCTTTATATATCGTGGGAGCAAACGCTGTTGCTGTCAAGATAAATAAGTCCGCGCAACAGCTGAATGGCGTACCTGAAAACAGTAAAGTAAATGAAAAAACATAACAATAAAACTTTGCAGAATAAAATAGAGTAAAAAAGAGCAGAACAATAGAGCGAGAATAGAGAGGGAGAGAACAATAAAACGACAACTATTTTTTTATATATTTTATTTGTGTTTTTTTACTTTTTACTTTTTTTTTACACTTTTTTTTTGTAACTGTTCAACTTTTCGGTTCCAGGTTTGGGTCTCTCAAAATGCGACAGCATCTTGGGAGATCCTGTGTACGTGTGCCTAGCCTGTGATATGTTTTGCCCTACGCTAATACTTCACTAGTGTGTGGAAGCGTTCAAAACATTTGCCAATACAAAGACCAGGATCGGCAGGACATCGGGGACAAAAATAACGGGTGTCACACCTAAATCCGCGCTTGCTACAGACACGACATCTTCTTTGGGGGGCTTTTTGGGTAGGGGTACTCTCGAGGGCATATATAAAATGCCTCTCATGCAGTCGGCTTACTGCATTTGGTAGGGGATGGTGAGGTGCAGAACCTCCTGGATACAGGAGTTCTGTGACGATATCCTTCTGGAATTGGAGGAAGGGCCCGTTCTGTCCTGAAGTTTTGTATAAGACAAAAGCATTCAGTAGAGTCAATTGAAATAAATGTAGAGACACTTTTTTGTACCAGCGTCTCGATTTACAGGCAATATGATACGGCGCCATCAACTGGTCGTTGAGGTCCACCCCTCCCATATTTTGGTTATATTTGTGGACACAGAGGGGTTTCTCCACAACACCAGTCGCCGTACGAATTTGTACTTTCGTGTCTGCGTGAAGGGTGGTAAGAATGAAAACATTCTTATTGTCCCGCCACTTCACAGCGAGCAAATTATTACATCTGCAGCAGGCTCTCGCCCCCCAGCTTAAGACGGGCATCTACAAGCCGCTGTGGAAAGCCCCGGCGATTAGGTCGCACGGTGCCACATGCTCCAATCTGATGATCAAACAAGTGACTAAAAAGTGGCACGCTGCTGTAATAATTGTCCACATACAAGTGGTACCCCTTTCCGAATAAGGGTGACACCAAGTCCTAAACAATCTTGCCAGCGCTCCCCATGTAATCTGGGCATCCTTCCAGCTCTACCTCACTATCTTTGCCCTCATAAACCCTAAAGCTCCATGTGTAGCCTGTTGCCCTGTCACAAAGCTTATAGAGCTTGACCCCGTATCTGGCACGCTTGCTGGGAAGGAACTGCTTGAAAGACAAGCGGGCAGCAAATTTAATCAGGGACTCGTCAACGCAGACAACTTGCTAGGGATTAAACAAGGCTGCATAACGTTCATTGAAATGGTTTATGAGGGGCCGAATTTTGTAGAGCCGGTCAAATTCAGGGTCTCCACGTGGACGACAAAGTGCATTGTCACTGAAATGCAGGAACCACAGGATCATCTCGTATCGTTTCCTGGCCATGTGAGCAGAGAATATGGGCATTTGGTCAATTGGATGTGTGGACCAATACATGCGCAATTGAGGAAATGGATGTATGCCCATATTGAGTGTAAGGCCCAGAAAGGTCTTAAATTCGGAAACCGTAAGAGGTCTCCATTCTTTGGCAAGGACGGACTGGGGATTAGCGGCGATGTAGGTACCAGCATACAAATTACTCTGGTCCACAATAGATCTATAGAGATCTTCCGTGAAATACAGCGAATAAAAATCAAGTGGCGTAAAATTCGCTGTATCCACCTGAATTCCGGGTTGGCCAGTGAATGGGGGAAGTACGGGTTCTGCAGAAGTGGTGGGGACCCAATCATGATAGGCGAATTCTGCAGGAAGGGCACTATGGGCACGACGACATGTCTTTTTCTTCTTCTTGGTGGCAGCAGGACACTACTTGTGCTTGCCACCTCGCCAGCTTGAACTGCACTTATGGGACTCACCACGTCACCACGTGATACTGCAGTGCTGGATGAATGACCAGGGTGTACTAGGCCACTGGTGCTTGCCAATCCACCAGAAGGAATAGCGGCGCTAGTACTGACTCTCTGCTCCATACAAGGGTCCTGCGGTTCTTGCTCCTCAACAACCTCAGAATGGGATCGGGTACGCCTGGCCTTAGCAGGGACCCTCACTCCGTCGTCAGAGCTATCTGACATGGAGCCGCTGTCGTAAACAGGATCGTATTCTGAGCCCGAATCTGACAGATGCGTGACCTCCTCATCACTATCTGACATGCTCAGGATCCTAACAGCCTCTTCACCAGTGTACATTCGCTTTGCCATTTTGGGCTCTAAATTTAGTCGTAGACTGGTGATGATTCACGGGTAAAAAAAGCACCTGGCTATAGAAAGGCAAATGTAAAAAAAGCTTCAAAAAAACTGTTAACGATCGCAGGGATCAGGCCTGTCTCTGCGAACACTGCAGTTGTGTGTGATGTGTTTTTGAAGTGACAGTGATCGATCGATACTGCACTTGGGTGGGTTGGGCTGGGCGGAGGGGCAAAACGCAAGTGCTAGCGGGTATCTGGGCTGATTCCACTAACAATGCGTTTTTGGGTACCCTAAACTGCTGGGTACGCTAGTATAGATCTGATCAGATCGGGTATCGATCCGTTCAGATACGATACCACTAAGGGGGGTGTATGCTTTACAAGTGGGTGTAAGCGTTACTGGCACTAACCTAACGCTGCCTGGGGCGATGCAGACCCTGACTGACGCAAACATATTATTTATATCACCCGCCGGGCGATCAGGGGGTTAAACCTTTATTGGGTTATATACGGCGGGTGCCCTGATGCTATAAACAGCAAACTAACTAACCAGCGTCAACCGTAACACTTATACGGTGATCACTGGTGAAAGGGTTAACTAGGGGGCAATCAGGGGGTTAAAACCTTTATTAGGTAATATATGGGGGTACCTAACGCTTTCTAAAAACCTAAATAACTAACTGGCTAACCTGCATCACCACTGACACTTATATGGTGATCACTGGTGAAAGGGTTAACTCTAGGGGCAATCAGGGGTTAAAAACTTTATTTATGGGGTACCTAGCGCTATAGAACCTGGCGGCGAACCTCAAAAAAAACTAACTGCCTAGCGGCAACAGTGACACTAATACAGCGATCAGAAAATCGATCGCTTAGTGACACTGGCAATAGGGGGTGAAAGGGTTAACTAGGGCAGTGATCAAGGGGTTAAACATTTATTAGGGGGGGTAGGGGGCTACCCTAGACCTAAAGGGGGCTAAGACTAACTGCCCTGACACTTTTTACTGTAACACTGACACTAAATGCAGTTATCAAAAAAAAATGATTACTGCATTTAGTGACACAATGTTACAGTGGACTGGGGGGGGTGATCGGCTGTGACAGGAAGGGGTTAAGTGTGCCTATGTGACCCTGTGTCAGTGTGGTGCTTGGTGCAACTTACTGTGTGATGTGTTTTCTCCTCGGTGTCGGACGAAAAGACCGACACACGGAGGAATACAGCACTTCCCTCTTCCTGTGTTTACACTTAGCACAGGAAGAGGCGGGGGGCGCACGCATTGGCTGGGAGCGATCGCGAGGGGGTGGCTGAAAAAGAATAGCCGCTCCCTCATCTCGGATTGCTCCCGGAGCTAAAGGAACCGCCGCATGTACGGGGGGGGTCCGATCGGACCCCCGAACCCCCTCAAGGCACCAACGTATATTTACGTTGATGTGCCTGTCGGTGGCATTCTGCCGACGTAAATGTACATGCGGCGGTCCTTAAGTGGTTAAGGACCAATCTTATAATAATAAATTCAAACCAGAAAGGGAAAGAGAGAGAATTAAAGATAGTAAGGAGAAATAGAGAGAGAAAGAGAAAAAAAAGGGGGGATGCACTCCAACCCTAGAAGAGGAACTCTTGAGATCATTCTAGAGTATTAATCAGTCTTAAGTGTCCGTGTTTTCTTAAAACAAATCCTCTTTTACTGTATTTCACGGCGACTCCCGGCACTCATGTAACCAGCTGTGTTGCCCCTCTGCCCATCTTAGAAAAGCAGCCCGGGCTGAGGTTTCCCTGCTGACATCAGCGGAACATGAGGAGGAGAGAGGAGATATGACCAGTCATGTGACCGCCAGGAGCCAACGTGAGATAATAATACATTTTTAATAAAATACAGAGACAAGAAACAAAATGGATAGTCTTAAAATATTTTGGATATTACTGCAGCAGCAAGGGGATGGGGCGGCACTGTCAATAGGTGACACACAGAGAGGGGAGGGGGAGACAGAGGTGACAGACACAGAGCAGGCTGCGGATGACAGAGGTACGTAAATGGACCACAATATCAGGGGCTCAGCAGCCATGGGGAGGGGAGAAACTGGCAGGATCAGACAGGTTTTTTAAGCGTTACAGGGGTCCAAATTATAAAGCTCAGGCACTGAAAAAGAGTGAAAATGCAACACAGCAATGCAAATTATACTTACCTCCTCTGTGCAGTTGGTTTTTCACAGAGCAGTCCCAACCCTCCTCTTCTGGGGTCCTTCAGCGGCGCTCCTGGCTCTTCCTCTTCTCAAATTCCAAGATGAAAAGCTGCTATACCTCGGGACACTCATGTGGGCATGCTCCTGGGTCCTGCTGCTGTGTATATTAACACAGACAGCAGGACTGGGCAATGCCCCCTGGCTCCCGTACCATTGAATTTGATTGACATCAGCGGGAGCCAATGGCTGCACTGCTATCAATCTATCCAAACAGGACCAAGGACACCAGCTGGAGCTGGTGTGCTTGTCTCTGTTGCTGGAAAGACCGGGTTCAAGTAAGTAAAAGGGGGGCTCTGGGGGGCAGCTGCATCACAGGAGGCTTTTCACCTTAATGCATAGAATGCATTGAGTTGAAAAAAATTGAGAGTTTACAACCGGTTTAAGTATTAAATAAGACATCAGAAATATTTATTCACGTTCAGCGCTTTTAATATCCTCTGAAAGTGCTTACAGTATTTTCCCTATGATGTTTAAACCTCCTCCTTTCTTAGATGGCCAGTGACAAATGTTTTGACTTATGCGGGGTCAGCATCTACTTCCTTCAGGAAAATCCTTCTCACATTTTATGTGTAGTGCATTTTCTTTTCTTTTCTTTATTGTTGATATATCATGGCAGGATTATAATCTTGAGACAATTTGATTGCTGTTTGTGTCCCTGAGGGATAGATTTACCTTCTTAATTTGTGCTGGTGATCATAGTACTGGGAAGAGATGATGGGAAACCTTCCAATGGGGTCAACTGGTCCTGTGACACCTGTATAAGTGGGTAATTCCTTTCCCTTCCTGTTGCATCTACAGGAGAGGAATAGTAGACACATTGGCCCAGATTCAGATTTAGATTATCGTAGAGTATCAGAAATACACTACGCCGCCGTTTTTTACCTGGCTCTACGTGGAATCCAGGTAGATTTTGTCCAGTAAACAACGGCGGCGTAGTGTATTTCTCCCGTCGCAATCCATCTATGCGAGTAGGGGGCGTGAAGCATTTAAAATAGGCGCGTTCCCGCGGCGATCGAACTGCGCATGCTCCGTTCGCAAATTTCCCTCCGTGCATTGCGCGAAATCACGTCGTTACGTAATTTTTTCTTGAGTAGCGTCGTTTACGGAGATTCCTATTCCCGAACGAGTTACGTAAAAAAAAAAAAAAAAAAAATTTAATTCGACTCGGGAACGACGCCCATACTTAACATGGGCTACGCACTGTTAGACCAGCAAAAAGCTGGTCTAACAGTACGTATAAAAAATAGACGAAAGCGATTGCGAAGACCGCTCGTATCTTCGTGGATCGCCGTAAAAACTCATTTGCATATCCCGACGCATGAAAACGACGCAAAATCCTCCCAGCGGCCGCAAAAATATCGCAGCGTAGATCCGAAGGCTTACGAAGACGTAAGCCTCTCGGATCGAAGCCCGAAGCCGCCGTATCATGGTTTGAGGATTCAAGCTAGTGATACGGCGCGCAAAATTTGAAATAACTCCTGTCTAACACCAGTTAGACAGGCGTAATTGCTCTGTGAATCTGGGCCATTGGACTTAGTTACAGACATGCTTTAGTCACACTTTAGAAGTAAACATTGAAAATCTTATGAGTTGTAGTGCCTTTCCTGATGACAAAGTCAGGATGTTTTTTTTTTTAAGAGCACAGTGGGCTTAAAATTGTTTCTGAGGGTTACAGGGGATCCTGTAACCATCCTATATTTGTTCTTGTACCAACAATGGTTTCTTGTTAGACCTATTATTTTATGTTTCTTTTTCAAATTAGGCAAAAAACAGTCGGTGAAAAATAAATAAAGTGATGGTGCACAGAAAAAACACAAATACAACACACATACAAATAAATAAAAATAAACTAATTTTTCAGGGTCTAGAGCCATCCCAATATGCATGATTATTTTCGGGGTAATTATCACACAACATTCCATGTATTTTTTCATTTAGTGATTCTTAACTCATCAAGTACCCTGGGAACGCAATGTTGAGCAATAATTAGCAGCAGTAATACAATTCAGTTTATCAACAGTTGATGCACTGGCTCAAGCTCTCTTTGGATAATATTGCATATTTCTCTGGGCTCAGATACCTTGTATTTTTAGAAGAGTTTATACCAATTTATGTTCTAGTGCTGGCTTATTACTTCTGACATTTGCATTGCACTAATTAACAGAGCAGAGACACCTTACACTTCCAATTTAGTTCCTAAAAATTTACATTCTAATTTTTCATAGAAGTGCTACATTTTATGAAACACACTAATTAGCATCTCTATATTCAATTTGACACTGTGGTAATCCATGTATGCATATGTCAATTTATTTTAGCCTCTCAAAGAAAAAAACTATTTGATAAAAAAACATTGGAGGACATTTATTTTTCTGATATGTAGTATTTTTTAAAATAAGATATACTGTAGATTTTTTTGTTTTTATATTTACATTTCTATATATACAGTACATTTATGGAGAACCAAAATAGGCTATATTTTTTTTTTTACTCTGATCTACACAAACTAGTCTGTAATATGACAAATATGTCACAAGAAGTTTTGGGATTAGTTGGATGGGGTTTACCTATATACAAAGGCCCAGATTCACAGAGCCATTACGCCTGTCTAACTGGTGTTAGACTGGAGTAATTTCCAATTACGTGCGTTTTCTAGCTAGTTGAAACCTCAAACCATGAATAGACGGATGAGGGCTTCAATTCGACTGGATTACGTGTTCATACGCCTTCGGATCTACGCTGCAATAAAATTGCGGCCACTGGGTGGACTTCCCGTCGTTTTCCGCGTCTGGGTATGCAAATGAGCTTTTGCCGGCGATCCCCGAAATTACGATCTTCATTCGCAATCTCTTACGGCACCTTTAGTCATCTTTTTTTTTGCGTAACACTATACCAGCTTTTTTGCTGCTCTAATATTAGACAGCCCATGTTAAGTATGGCCGTCGTTCCCACGTCGAATTTCTACGTTCGTTTTTCCGACGTCTTTTATTTTTTTTTTACGTAAGTCGTTCCGGGAATAGGAATGTTCGTAAACGACACTACTCAAACAACGAATGACGTAACGACGTGATTTCGCGCAATGCACGGCGGGAAATTTCTGAACGGAGCATGCGCAGTTCGATCGCCGCGGGGACGCGCTTAATTTAAAAGCTTCACGCCCCCTAATCTCGTATTTTGATTACGCTGCGAGAAATAGACTACGCCGCCGTAGCGTACGGGCAAAAATCTACCAGAATTCGGTGTAGAGCCTGGTAAAATACGGCAGCGTAGAGTATTTCAATTACGCAGTGCAATATTAAGTGTATGTGAATCTGGCCCAAAGTGTCATATGATCTCAAAACAAATACACCTGTTTCTAAAAGAAATATAGAAACATAGAAAAGTGACGGTAGAAATAGACCAAATAGTCCACGAGTCTGCCCGTTTTTTATATTTTTTTCATATTTTGTTTTTGCTTTTTTGCTTTTGTTTTTCATTAACTTTTTGGTCTGAGCAATGTTTGTTCCAAGCATGTTTGAAGCCATTTACTGTTGGCTGTCTCACTACCTCTACTGGAAGCTTATTTCAAGCATCAACTACCCTTTCAGTAAAATAATACTTTCTAAAATGGGTTTTGAACTTTACTCCAGTTAGTTTGAGGTCCTGTCCCTGTGTTCTTGATTTTGATTTCATATTGAAAAAACTGCCCTTCTGAATCTCATTCACCCCGTTGAAGTACTTAACCACTTAAGGACCAAGCCTGTTTTTCAGATTTGGCGTTTACAAGATTAAAACATTTTTTTTTTGCTAGAAAATTACCCCAAACATTATATATTTTTTTCTAACATCCTAGGGAATAAACTGGCGGTCATTGCAATACTTTTTGTCACACCGTATTTGCGCAGCAGTCTTAGAAACTCACTTTTTTTTGAAAAAAAATCACTTTTTTTGTATTAAAAAATAAGACAACAGTAAATTTAGCCCAATTTTTTATATATTGTGAAAGATAATGTTACGCTTTAAAGTTTTGTGAAAGATAATGTCATGCTTTAAAGTTGCGCCCGCTCATGGAATGGCGTCAAACTTTTACCCTTAAAAATCTTCATAGGCGATGTTTAAAAAAATTCTATAGGTTGTATCTTTCAAGCTACAGAGGAGGTCTAAGGCTATAATTATTGCCCTCGCTCTAATGATCGCAGTGATACCTCACTTGTGTAGTTTCAACACAGTTTTCATATGCGGGTGCTACTCACGTATGCGTTCGCTTCTGCGCACAAGCTCGTCGGGACGTGGCGCTTTAAAAAAAATGTTTTTGTTTTTTTATTTATTTTTATTATTTTAATAATTTTTAGAAAAAAACAAACTGATCACTTTTATTCCTATTACAAGGAATGTAAACATCCCTTGTAATAGAAAAAAAGCATGACAGGTCCTCTTAAATATTAGATCTGGGGTCAAAAAGACCTCAGATCTCATATTTAAAAAATAAATAAAAAATTGTCATTTGAAAAAATGACAACCAGAAAATATTGGTTTAAGAAGCATGGGCGGAAGTGACGTTTTGATGTCACTTCCGCCCTGCTATGCTATGGGGACGGGTGGGGGCCATCTTGCCCTCACTCGTATCCCAGCAGAGCAGGGGAGAGGACCCGATCGCCTCTGAAGCTACGGACAGCTCCGGTAAGCAAGGGAGGGTGCAGGACAGCGACGGGAGGGGGCCCTCTCCCACCACCGATAACGGTGATCTTGCGGCCAAAAACGCTGCAGAGAGCACCTTATCGTTGACAGGCCCGCTCACTGAAGAGATGTATATCTTGGTTGTGGCAGCAGCTTCTGCCGTTACCGAGCTTTAAATAAATGACGTCGATATACAGTGAGCGGTCCTTAAGTGGTTAAAGGTTTCAATCATGTCTCCCCTTTCTCTTCTTTTCTCCAGACTGTAAATTAAGTTTTGACTGTACATATTAAGTTCAACGGTCTGGAAAAACCTGGTTACTCAATAATGTTGAGTTTTGTGGCAAAGAGATAAGAGAAAAGGAATTAAAAAACAGTAGAACACTACAAAAAAACAACAACTGTAGAACACTATGATTGTCAAAAAGCCAACACTGCTTAAAGTTATTACCCTGAGAACAGCCTCCCCATGATGAAGCATGGTAGTGATAGCTTCACACTGTGGAGATAGTTGTCATAAACAGGCCTAAAATACTGTTCAAGATTAAGGGCAAGATTGTTGCCATTTGGTAATTTAGTGCAAAAGCTCTTTCAATCGGCAAAAAAGACCTAAGGCTGCAAAAAGAGTTCCAACATGATGATGACCCTAAGCCCAATGCAATAGTTGCATTGGAATGTTCAAGAAACTGATTATATTAAAATAACACTATCAAACCCAGATCTCAATTCACTTGATAACCTGTGGTAAGATGTCATACTTGACCTTCCCCAGTGCTTCCCTCTACCAACTTTAGGATCGGGAAGGTATTGTTTTCCATGCTGTAACAAATTGGAGAACGCTTTGCTGTTCTTTATTTTGCTTGGGTACAGCGTCGCACAACTGCGCAATTGTCAGGAAAATCTTCTGATCTGTAACTGGTTGAAGTGTGATTAAATTTCCGTTAAAAAGGAAAAATCATTTGGTATCCCAAATCAATTAAATAACCTCTCGGGCAAACAATGTTCAAAATTCATTTATAAAATTCTGTACAATATTTTCAGCTTGGTGCATGTCATTCAGTTATATATATATATATATATATATATATATATATATATATATATATATATATATATATATATATATATATATATATATATATATATATATATATTTTCTTATGTTAAAGGGTATAACATGGATAAATAAATAAATTGAGACATACATTTATAGTTAAGTGAAGCATTTCCAGAAGTGAAACCATAATTTCACCTTAGCGCAAATCAAGTCCACATAGTATGTTTACTAGAAAAGGTGCTCTGTTAGCCGTTGTGCATTAAATATCTTGTCTATGATATAGTATCAAATAAGAGTGCAAAATAAGCTACTGTCACTATTCCATTAACTTTGTTATATTGGTTTCTATAGAAACATTATAACAGGTCTATTTCACACATGTACTTTAACTAAATTGATTTTCAAAAGTCCAACTATAATCCACAATGAATTTAATGAAAATTCAATGTATGATGGGAGTTTAACACTGTAAACTAATTAAATGTGAAAAATAATAATAATAAAGTACATTGAAGAGTTATTAGCTCTATGTGAACTTTCTAGTCTACTATTACATTTTATTATTAATAGGCTATCTTTAGAGGGATGTGTCTAAAGTGTTTGTTCTCTATTTAGTTATCTCATCAATAGTATAGTCTTTGCAATACTTGATTAATAATACAGCTTTGCACTTTTCTATTTATCCAGTTCATGCTGCCACTAATTATGTTGAATTATTTTTTCTCAATGTCAAGAGTCTTATAGCTGTGTCTTTCCTGTGTTTTGTGAATTAATAAAGTATCTCCTGCACTTAAAAATTAACCCTCCCCTATCGTAACACCAAAAAATGTACTTAACTCCTCAACAAGCCCTTAACACCCAAAAGTAAACACGTGAAGCGTAATCATTTCCTTACTATTGGGCCGTTTTCACTTGGGCGTCATCAATTCAGTCACTTTTCTTTTTTTAAAAGAAAAAACGGGATTCAGTTTACAATAATTTTACATCAGTTTTCAGCTCAGTTTAGCTTACATCTGTCTTTACAGATGTGTGCTGTCACAAAAGAGCCAACATTAAATATAAAGGAAAAAAAAGTTGTGCAGGTTTACCCCCACCAATCAATACCAAGCCCTTTGGCCTTCAGGGGACCCCACGCCAAAAATAAAAACAAAAATTGTGAGAGGTCCCCCCAAATTCCATAACAGACCCCTATCCCAGCATGAAAATTGGCAGGCCAGGAAAGGACATGCAACCCCCTCTCCTGAATCATAACATGCCATCTGCCTTCAACATGAGTGGACCTCCCTGGCAAAGCACCTTGTCCCCATGTTGATGAGGACAAAGGCCTCTTCCCCACAATCCTGACCCCATCCCTTATGACATCATTGGTTATATATGATATGGACATATACACCCCTTTTCTTATTTCAGCCGGAGGTATCATTCATTTGGTGCCAGCAAGCAACAGGAATGTTCAGGTCAACAGGCGACATTTTTTTGTGTACGTCGGTGGCTGTTTTTCATGATGATGATGTCGATTTACATTGCTTGATGACGTACTTGAATATAGCTGTACTGTACATCAGAGGATTTTTTTAATGAAGGACTTGTTCAAAATGATATTGTGTGTTTATTTTACTTGACTTTTCTTGGTGAATGTGTACTACATACCCCTTATGCATTCACATTAAGGGGGCTGGGATCTGGGGGGGGGGGATTCCAGGTTCTGATAAGTCATCCCTCACAATCACTGGGTCAGGGTCCTGGGGAAGAGGCTCGTGTCCTCATCAACATGAGTTGAGGGCATGTAGATTGGCATGGTTCAGGATGCTTACTCAGATAAAAATCTGGTATGGATTGGGTGGGCCTCATGCCATTTTATTTAAATTTTTGGTGTAAGGTTCCCCCAAAACCCATACCAGACCCTAAGGGCCTAGTATGGATTGGGGGAGGGGCCTCATACCACTTTTTTTTTAAAAAAAGTAATGTTGTCTCTTTTGCTTACATTCTGCCGCCGACGACCTCTATGTAGAGATGAAAATCCAACAGAGGGGCAGCTGCAGTGCACTTACCGTTTTGGTGGAGCCATGGCTGTGGAGGAGTCTGCTCCTCATACTTCCCATCTTCTCTCTCGGGCGCGTGAGAGAGACACAACAGGAAGTGACATCATGGCCCTAGATGCCAATCAATCTGCCTGGCCGTAGTAATAGATACTACGAGCGCTGGGCAGACAGCCAGACACTGTGGCGGCTCGGTAAGCACCACAAGGTGGTACTAAAGCCCGCAAATGAAGCGCCGCATCTGGAATCTTTTGATTGCATGGACGTGGCACTTCCCATAATGCACGTGGCCGGCGCCACATAGTGCATTTGGTAAAGGATTTTTTGATATGTTTTTTTCTTAAAGGGGCCGTTTAAAAAAAAATTGTAACTACAGGAGGGGGGGCGGCACCCGGGCGCCCCCCTATGGACGGGCCGCCACTGCCCTGGGCTCTGTGTGAACGCATCCATCTTAGTAGTAGAGCATGTTTTTTTCCCCACATGAGAGTTGCCCACCAGATGACTGGTGTTTTGATAACTGGGGGAGGTAATGCGTTAGAAGCAGCAGGATTGGTTGATAGCATAGATGCATGAAATGAATATAGTAAATTCAGGGTGATTCTTACACTGCAGGTTCCTTAAGGTACAAATGGTTCTGAAGCAAGTCATGAGAAGAGTAAGTAGCACAGTAGTGACATCACTAAATCTTACTTTACATCTTGTGAGACTAGCAGCTAGAGGTAGCTCACCTTAGCTGTTTTCTCACTATATATTTACAGCTATTAGCCAACACATGAGTCACATGTTAAGAAGTGCACTGCTATTTACAGGGTGTAGGGGGGGGGTGATTTCTCACTGACACCTTAGCTTTCTTTAAAATGTTTGTGTGTTAACCACTTAAGGACCGCCGCATGTACATTTACGTTGGCAGAATGGCACCGACAGGCACATCAACGTATATATACGTTGGTGCCTTAGGGGGGATCGTACATGCGGCAGTCCGCGCGGCTGCAGGAGCGATCTGACAAGAGGGGGCGGCTATTTGTTTTTGTCCGCCCCCTCCGGATCGCTCCCAGCCAATGCGCGCGCCCGCCCGCCCTGTCACTTCCTCCTCCTGTGTAAACACAGGAAGGAGGAAGCGATGTGATCTCTCCCTCTGGGTTTTTTCAACCACCGCTGAGGAGAGATCACAACACAAGTAAGTCCTGCACCAACACTACACTTACACACAGACACATAAACACATTTAACCCCCGCAATCGCCCCCCTCCCCCTGTCACAGTGTCACTGAATGCAGTAATCATACATGTATGATTACTGTATTTAGTGTCAGTGTGACAGGCAGTGTGACAGTCAGTTAGTGTTAGGTCCAGGGTAGCCCCCATACCCCCATAATAAAGTTTTAACCCCTTGATCACCGCCCTAGTTAACCCTTTCACTCCCTATTGCCAGCATCACTAAGCGATCATTTTTCTGATCGCTGTATTAGTGTCGCTGTTTCCGCTAGGTAGCTAATTTTTTTTTATTGCGATTTTTTTTTACTAAAGACATGTGGCTTAATACATTTTGGCCTAAATGTTTGACTAAAATTTAGTTTATTGATTTTTCTTATAACAAAAAGTAAAAAATATTGTTTTTTTTTCAAAAATGTCGCTCTATTTTTGTATATAGCGCAAAAAATAAAAATCGCAGAGGCGATCAAATACTACCAAAAGAAAGCTCTATTTGTGAAAAGAAAAGGACGCAAATTTTGTTTGGGAGCCACGTCGCACGACCGCGCAATTGTCTGTTAAAGCGACGCAGTGCCGAATCGCAAAAACCCCTTGGGTCATTTGGCAGCATATTGGTACGGGTCTTAAGTGGTAAATATATATATATATATATATATATATATATATATATATATATATATATATATATATGGGAGGCTAGCTCAAGGGGGGGGGGTCACCTTCCCTGGGAAAAGGAGTAGTCCAAAAGCAGGTTTTGTAAAATCTGACATATACCCAGCTTTATTTTTAAAAGATTGCATGAAAATCAAATAAACAAAACAGAAAATAAATCTCCCTAAACAGTTCAGGATCCTAACTCACAGATGAAGGGCTTCTCCCAGTCACCCACAAAACAAACATAATGCAAACCTTTTTCTGTCTCTCACAAAGCAGACATCACATTAGTAGCCCTCTCTGAGGTATGGCTTCCTGAGTCTCCGGCCAAGAGGAATTCTTTGCTCCAGTCCTGCTGTTGGTGGACACAAGTGGACCATAAAATCTGGTCCAGAACCAACCCTACCAAGGTGACTGATAAAACCCAGACCAGATTCCATCTTTGTTCTCTGCAAATGAACACATGCAAGGTGAAACATGACATTATGTGTTCATTTGCAGAGAACTAAGATATAATAATCTCACCTTTCATAATGTCACAATATATATATAAAATGTGTGTATATATATATATCACTTACTGTATATACTATATATATATATATATATTTATATATATATATATATATACACATACTGTTTATATATACTGTTTATATACACTGCCTTGAAAAAGTATTCACACCCCTTGAAATGTTCCACATTTTGTCATGTTACAACTAGTGTTGCTCACGAATATTCGCATTGCGAATATTCGTTACGAATATTGCATATTCGAGTATTCGCGAATAAATCGAATATCGCGGTGAATATTCGCTATTGCGAATATTCCTATTTTTTCAAATTTATTTTTAAAACAGATCACATCCTAGTGATCTCCATCGACATCTAAAAGCATTGCTGGTATGATTAGAGACCCTGGGCCGAGTAGCTGAGGCAATCCTTTTATGTTGCCAAATATTTGCAATGCGAATATTCGTGATACGAATATTTGCGAATACTTTCTCTGCCCTTCTGTGTTTTGTGTAAAAAAAAAAAAAAAATTAGCTTTAGTTTAGTCATATAAGTTTGTGTAAGTAGAGTGTTTAGTGCATATTAGTTTAGTAATCCAGGAAATGATCTCCGTTTTCGCGTGTTGACGAGAATTTCGCAATCAATTTCGCATTCGCATTAGCCAAATTTCGCATTAGCGAAATTTCGCATTCGCATTATCGAAATTTCGCAATTTTTTTTTTTTTATAAAATATCACAAATATTCGATATTAACGAATATTTTGTGAATATTCTTCTATATATTCGTGAAATATCGCGAAATCGAATATGGCGTATTCCGCTCATCACTAAACTTACAACCAAAAATGTATATTATAGGGAATTTATGTGATAGACCAACACAAAGTGGCACATAATTGTGAGGCTGGGTTCACACTTGTGCAGTGCGAATTCCAGCTCTGTTTTCTCTGCGAAGAGAAAGAACAGCTGTTTAGCAGTTCGTTTGCATTGTAGCTGTGGATTAGCTGACCTGGGAGTAGTGAGCAGGGAGTGAATTTGTGTTGAGAACGGAAAACATCTGTGAATCAGATGCGTTCCCATAGAAGATAATGTGCAGACAATTCGCATCGCAATGTCTAGAAAACGCACACTTTTTTTTTTGCAATGCGCAGTGTGAATACCATGCAGATATGAAATGAATGTATTTTAAAATGTTATGCGAATTGGATGCAGTGTACAATTCGCATAGGTGTGAACCCAGTCTGAAGTGGAAGGAAAATGTAAATTGGTTTTCAATTATTGTTACAAACAAATATGTGAAAAGTGTGGCGTGCATTTGTATTCAGCCCCCCTGAGTCAATACTTTGTAGAACCACATTTCGCTGAAATTACAACTACAAATATTTTTGGGGATGTCTCTACCAGCTTTGCACATCTAGGAGAGTGACATTTTTGCCCATTCTTCTTTAAAAATTAGATCAAGCTCTGTCAGAGTGGATGGAGAGCATCTACGAACAGCAATTTTCAAGCCTTGCCACAGATTCTTTTGCAGACTCTAACAGGTTTTCTTCTAAGATTCAAGAAAAACAGAAAACTGCGCTAAACCAAAAAAACTAAAAAACTAGAAGGCAGCGGCAATCGTGTGAAAACACAAAATAATACAGTTTGGCAAAGCCGCGCTCATAAAAACAAATGAGTTAGATGAGGACTGCTAAATTAAATGATTAACATTGTAATAGTACATAAAAAATCTGCTGGAAGTCGTGTCCAGGAACCATCTAGGATTTCAAAGGCCGCGGCTGGGTTATAGCCAATTGCTACATTGAGCTTGCCCTCTGGTAAGCGGCCCCCCCTTATTTTGGTGAAGGGATCACTTTGATGCTGTCATCTCGTCACTGTGGTGGTGTGAACCATTAGGATCTTTCTGCTGTTCTATTTCCTGAGAATGTTTTCAATTATACTTTGACACAGAAATTGCAAGGACTGTATGAACTTCTGTGCTATTGCCCTAGAAGCACTTTCTGGGATACACATTATTTCTTCTAAGATTGCTCTGTATTTGGCTCCATCCATCTTCCCATCAGCTCTGACCAGCTTCCCTGTCCCTGCTGAAGAAAAGCATCCCCACAACATGGTGCTGCCACCACCATGTTTCTTGGTGGGGATGGTGTGTTCAGGGTGATGGCCGTGTTAGTTTCCCCCACACATAGAATTTTGCTTTTAGGCCAAAAAGTTCAATTTTGATCTCATCTGACCAGGGCACCTTTTTCCAAATGTTTTTTGTGCCCCCCACATGGCTTCTCGCAAACTGCATCAAGACTTCTTATGGCTTTCTTTCAACAATGGCTTTCTTCTTGCCACTCCTTCATAAAGGCTAGATTTGTGGAGAGCACGACTAATAGTTTCACACTGGATGGCCATGATTAAGCACTGATCCAGTGCGAAACGCGTCGGCTGTCCCCTTGTTCTTTGCTGCTGTGACCTTATGTTGTACTTGCTGTTCATTTAATAAAGACCACCTTACCGGGTTTTTGGAGTGCGGCTATCCATTCATCTATCTTCAAACTTGCTTTGTCCACCCTCGGTATCCTGCAATTACCTGTGATCACACAGTGGTCCCACCTGGAGCCGTGACTCCCTTCTCCCTAACTTTATCCCTGACTTGTCTGATGTGTTCCTTGGCCTTCATGATGCTGTGTGTTAACTAATGTTGTCTAACAACTAATGAGGGCTTCACAGAACAGCTGTATTTATACTGAGATTAAGTTACACACAGGTGGACTCTATTTACTAAATAGGTGATTTCTGAAGGCAATTGGTTCCTCTAGATTTTAGTTAGGGGTAACAGAGTAAAGGGGGCTGAATACAAATGCACGCCACACTTTTAACATATGTATTTGTAAAAAAAAATGAAAACTATGTATCATTTTCCTTCCACTTCACAATTATGTGCCACTTTGTGCTTGTCTATCACAAAAATTGCAATAAAATACATTCAAGTTTTTGGTTGTGACATGACAAAATGTGGAAATCAAGGGGTGTAAATAACTTTTCAAGGGACTGTGTTTGTCTTATTTTTGTACTATACTTCAAAAGAATGGAATAATTCAAAAATTATATATTTACTACATGTATATGTATATATACTGTATATATGTGCATATATACTGAATATCTATCTATCTATCTATCTATCTATCTATCTATCTATCTATCTATCTATCTATCTATCTAGCTATCTAAATATATATATATATATATATATATATATAAATATATATATATATACATAGATAGATAGATAGATATACATATATACAGTATATATACATAATTTTAGAATTATTCAATTCCATTGTTTTGAGGTATAGTACAAAAAAATAAGACAAACACAGACAGCGCCAAAATAAGCCGACAAAAAAAAGAGTGACAGTAGCTATGTTATTACAGACATCTTCCATTCAATATTTTGTTTCTATGCAACCAAATTCACCTATTTAGAAGAACTTCATGTTCTTGGCTGAGCAATGTTATATTATTGCTTAATATAACTTTAGTATCCCCTTTGCTGCTCTCTTCAAGCATTTGCAGCAGCAGATTAGGGATAATTATAATTTAAATGAATGATTCTATAGCACAATCACATCATGAAGAACAAATATAGTATTGATAGTAATTATACCACTGACAGTCATTTAATATGCAAAATCTGCAAAAAATAAAAAATTAAGCTGATAAAAAATACAGTGTTTGACATGTCCTGGTCTCTGCGCAAATTACCACCGATCAGCTTATAGCAGTACATCACATGCATCTTTTATGGGTGTTAGACATGAAGACTAATATTCACATTAAAAGAGTCTTAAAACTCATGCTGGTTTGACAAAAAGTGAAAAGAATAACTGTATGTAAAAATGCCATTGAAGCTGCTGCGTTCCTCTCAGTGATATTAATTATTTAATTGCTTAATCAATGGAGCAGAGTTATATTTCTTATTAAGTAAACAAAAATTAACATTTAAAGTCTATAGAAATAAAATAAATTAGCATATTTTTTGGAAAATATTCAGTTATTCAAGTATTTTTTTTCCATTGCCCTACAAAGCAGCACTGTCATAGTAGAAATTTGTATGAGAGCCTTTCCAAGTTTAAAATGCACAGGTATAAAAAAACATTTTTTAACTAACCCATGTAAGTAGAGTTAAATGAGATGTATGTTTTATTTTTTATTTTAGAATCATACTTACTTAGGTGGATGCAGCATCGGTCCAATGCTGCATCTGTCCCCCGGCGCCTCTAACACTGAGAACTAAGTGATTGAACACCGCTGGTTGCTCGGTTCTCACAACCCCCTTGGCAGAGAGCTGCTGACTGTCAGTCGCAGCTCTCTTCTCTGCCCCCCTCCCACTGCTCAGGCTCTCTCTGTGACTTCAGAGGACAGCGGACTTCAGCCCACTGTCTACTGAAAATGGCTGTACTTCTCCTTTAGGCAAAATAATCTTCAGGTTCGCATCCAGCAAATATCAATGATTAATTTCTACATACATTTGTAGATTTCTCTCTGTTTTTAATGCAGAACCCCCTCCAAAAAAAAAAAAAGTCTGTAATATTGATATCAACCTATATGACTCTGCAGTGGATGGATGCATTAGGAGGGGTGTCCACAATTGGTCCCCCTCTCCAAATACAGCACTGGCTCTTCAACACTACAGATGTCCCCAGGAGGCTACACAGTACCAGATAAATTGGTAAACTGATTGGAGCGTCATTTGGACATTTATCTATTCACAACATGCAACTAGACATTGGCCGAACTCCCCCCCAGTTCGTTTTGCAGCAGAACTCCCGAACAGAGGAAACTTTTCTTGCTGAATGCAAACTGTTACATATACTTAAGCACAGTAGTCATTGAACATATGATAGATTTAATACCACCAACAGAGTTCCTTAATACGTTTCATTTACACTGCCAGAAGGTGAATTTATGATATAGATGGAAGCTGGCCATTTTATAAATATTTAAATTTAAAACTTGACTTTAGACATTTAAGGGAATTACTCAGAAGTCCCTAGGTCTGTATGAGCATTTGGAATTAAATAGCTACAGAAAATACAGTTTCAAATCAAGAATGGCAACATGCTTCTTTCTCTTCTAACCTTGATTCATTAAAGGAACTTAGCATGTTCACTTATCCTTGTGAATGTGGAGAAATTGATGTCTATCATCAAATCACGTGCAAGCTAAAATTATGTTTTGTATTGTTTTTGCAAATGATTTGATATTCTTTACAAACAACATTTTTGCCACATTTAATAAGCGAAAATGTGTGGAAGATTTACAAAAGGAGATGAAGATGTACATTTAGCAAAGTGAATAAAAAGAGCTTCATACACTCCAATCATATACAGTACAATACAGAATTATATGACCATGAAAAAGCCTTGTCGAAGTAAGTATAGCCCCTCCCAGAAAAGCAGAAAAATTGAGTTATGGGTCCACTGCCGCTTAACTACTTGCCGACCTGCCGCCGTCGTTTTACGTGAGTAGCACCCGCATATGAAAACGGTGTTCAAACCGCACAAGTGAGGTATTGCCACGATTGTTAAAGTGAGAGCAATAATTCTAGCCCTAGACCTTCTCTGTAACTCAAAAAATGCAACCTATAGAATTTTTTAAACGTCGCTTATGGAGATTTTTAAGGGTAAAAGTTTGACGCCATTCCACGAGCGGGCGCAATTTTAAAGCGTGACATGCACTAACTTTACTGTTGTCTTATTTTTTTATTCAAAAAAGTGAATTTTTTCCAAAAAAAGTGTGCTTGTATGACCGCTGCGCAAATACGGTGTGACAAAAGGTATTGCAATGACCGCCATTTTAGTCTCTAGGGTGTTAGAAAAAATATATATAATGTTTGGGGGTTTTAAGTAATTTTTTAGCAAAAAAAAAAACAGTTTCAGTCTTGTAAACACCAAGTCTGAAAAACAGGTAAGGTCCTTAAGTGGTTAAAAACACTTTTTAGCTTACCTGAGTCTGTCATCACATGATCTATTGGTGCAATCTGTGTCTGACAACAAGCCCCTTCATCGTGACCTCATTATATTGCTGCAGTCTTTTGTAAGTGTGTATGTGAGAATCCAAAGGAAAGTCATGTGGTCATAGTTAAAGATAAGTATAATGGGTATTAAGATTATTTGTATTAAAATTATTATTTTTGCCAAAACCATCAGTTGGAGGAGGTTGGAGTAAGGTTAATGGAGAGGTTCCTGCCTGGAGCACAGGTCTAAATTCACCCAATTCACCTAATTCTTCCTGCACCCTTAGAATGCTAACATTTTAAAGTGGTCAATAGTTCTCAACATCATTTCTCTATTTTGGACATCAGCTGCCTAAATAATGTCTACAGCTTTATAAATACATCCAAAAAACATAATTACTGACCCATTCACACAGTTCACAATGGACTGAACTGGGCAACTTTGTCCACCCAATAGACAACACAATTTGCCTCAAGTCTCATGGGTTAGTTTACACCACTGTCCTAGAAAGAAAAAAAAAGGACCTACAGTTTTCAGCACATCATCATGCAATGCAGTACACCTTACCACAACCCACTGCGGTGAATAAAGATGAATGAAATGTAATTTGTGACATTTCAATAAAAAATAAATAAACATGGGGTGGACAATTACAACACATCAACACCACTCCCTTCAAAGCCTACATGAGTGTTTCTCAACTCCAGTCCTCAAGGTGCCCCAACAGGTCATGTTTTCAGGCTCAGAATTATTTTGCACAGGTGATTTGATCAGTTTCACTGCCTGAGGCCTCATACACACGACCGAGAAACTCAACAGAATCCATCAAGAAACTTGGTGGGAGAGCTTTTTTGCCAAGGAAAACGGTTGTGTGTATGCTTTTCATCAAGAAAACTGTCAAAGAACTCGACGAGGAAAAAAGAGAGCAAGTTCTCGTTTTCCTCGACGGGAGTCTCAATTTCCTCATTTTATTCTTCGTCGGGCTAGTTTTCGACGAGAAACACATTGGTGTGTATGCTTAGAAACCCGCGCACCTTCTGTAAAAGTAGCGTTTGTAATGGAAATCGCACATTTGTCACGCTGTAACAGACTGAAAAGTGCAAATGTCTCTTACCAAACTTTTACCTAACACACAGTAACATGAGATTAGCAAAAGCAGCCCCAAGGGTTGTGCCAGTGGAATCAAACCTCCCCTGCTGTCGTATGTGTTGACGTCACCGCGTTTGAGAACGAGGAGATTTGGTCTTGCATGTGTGTACGCAAAGATAGGATGTCAAGTTTCTCGACAAGCCTAACAAGGAACTCGTCGAGGAAAATGATGTGTTTTTTTTCTGATGAGTTCCTCGGTCGTGTGTACGAGGCCTGAGTAATTACTACATCGGTTTCATCTGAGGGAAATCCTAAAAACATGACCTGTTGGGGCGCCTTGAGGATTGGAGTTGAGAAACACTGGCCTACACTAGCATAAAAAGGTCTATTAAAGAAGTCAAATGTTGACAACCTAAATCACTAATAACTTTTTTAAATACATCACACATCTCTCTTTTTAATGTGTCTAATGTAAATGTTCACCTATGCTAAATATTGAAAGTAATCAACACACCGTTTATAAAATTGGAGGCTAAGGCAAGGAAGTAACTTTGAGTAAAATGCAACAAAATCAGACCAAACTTTGCAGTGCCTCTCGATTATTATTATTTTCACAAGAAATGTGCCTCTCGATTTTTGAATCTTGCCAGTTCAGTTTACACAGTTAGTATGCTGACAATTCAGAATTATCTAATTTGCCACTAATTGCAAATTATGCAGATAATTCTCATCTTGTATATGCTTAGTATAAGAGATTTTATTACTAAATTGATAAACTGATGGAAAAGTAATTTTAATTAAGGTTATCTATTTTCCCTAATTTGTCTTCTGGGAAGAAAGACAGATATGTTCTGCTTCATTGAAATCTAAAGTCTTTTGTTGTAACGTTTTCAAATAAAGTCATCATGCACTTCACAAGAAGGAACCATTCTTCATTCAACTGTACTAGCAATTGCTATGCAATTAATCCAAACAATTGTGAATAAATGAAAGCGTCTTTTGCTACAGATTCATGTTTGTAGAAGATTTGCTTTTTACATTTTAGGGATTAACGGAATTACTATAGGTGATGCAATCTCTTCTACTTAAAGTGTAAGTAAACCCACCTATCATTTTCAGGCAAGGAAGCTACCATCTTGGCCTATGTTTAATCTTCAACTGCCATGTGCTGCACATGTGATCAGTTATAACACCAGCCATTGGATGGTTTGACAGTTTGGTTGAGAGCACAACCAATGTAACAGTTGGCAATCCCGGCATGCTGGAAATGTAACTGCTTTTTGAAACTGTTAGATCGATGGGTTTACTTCCATTTACACAAATTCACAAATGTTACCTTTTTGTCTAAATAAAATTTAAATATCAGATGGCAAGTCATTTCATAACTTATGACAACTTGATTAAGATTAACCAAAGAAACAGCCTCATAATGATATAACCAAATTGGCTATTCAGTTGCTGCAGTTTAGACTATCATTGACTGTTGGAAACGTGTTTACATTGTGCATGGGGAGATTATTGGAAGATACATTTTATGTTGCCTAATCATTCAAAATAATGGGCCTTATATGCAATGTTAAAGTGTATGTAAACCCAATTCATGAAATTTGAGCTGGGCACATGTATCTGCTGTATTTCGTTATCTCTCTTCAAAGATCTAAGTCCCTTAGCTCTCTCCTGAACCATTCCTTTGTCCTAATGTCCTAACACAACCTGAACTTTCTAAACAGTATATAAATGTTAAGACACCAGATATACATGTAAAACCTATGTAGGGAGATTTAATTCATCCCTGTGTATCATCTGAGGCTGTTTACTTCACTGGGTGTATGGAGGGTTTACATCCACTTTAAGTTATGGATCCACTTAAAATGCTAAAAATTTTGACTGGAGTGTTTTTATTAGAGTGGTGTATAGTAATTGTGTTTTTAATTTTCTTTTAATTTCTCTGTTTTTGGCAGTACCAGTTGAAAGGCATTGGAGGTGTGTTTGGGGTCATTATCATGTTGGAATACTGCCCTGTGGCCCAGTCTCTGAAGGGAAAGGATCATTCTTTGCTTCAGTATGTCACAGTACATGTTGGCATTTATGGTTCCCTTAATGAACTGTAGCTCCTCTGTCCTGGCAGCACTCATGCAGACCCAGACCATGACACCACCATGCTTGACTGTAGGCAAGACACACTTGTCTTTGAACTCCTCACCTGGTTGCCACCACACACGCTTCACACCATCTAAACCAAATATGTTTTTCTTGGTCTCATCAGACCACAGTACATGGTTCCAGTAATCCATGTCCTTGGTCTGCTTGTCTTCAGCAAACTGTTTGCGGGCTTTCTTGTGCATCATCTTTAGAAGAGACTTTCTCTGGGGCGACGGCCATGCAGACCAATTTGATGCAGTGTCCCTTTAACCTCTGCAGCAATGCTGGCAGCACATACATTTCCGAAAGACAACCTCTGGATATGATGCTGAGCATGTGCACTCAATTTCTTTGGTTTACCATGGCAAGGCCTGTTCTGAGTGGAACCTGTGCTGTAATCGCTGTATGGTCTTGGTCACCATGATGCAGCTCAGTTTCGGGGCCTTGGCCATCTTTATGTAGAGCAATTCTTTTTTTCAGATCCTCAGAGAGTTTTTTGCCATTAAGTGCCATGTTGAACTTCCTGTGATCAGTATGAGAGCGATAACACCAACTTTAACACACTTGCTCCCCATTCACACCTGAGACCTTGTAAAATGAACGAGTGCCATGACACCAGGGAGGGAAAATGGCAAAATTACCCAATTTGGAAATTTTCACTTAGGGGTGTGCTCACTTTTGTTGCCAGCAGTTTAGACATTGATGGCTGTGTGTTGAGTTATTTTGAGGGGGCAGCAAATTTACACTGTTATACAAGCTGTACACTCACTACTTTACATTGTAGAAAAGTGTAATTTCTTCAGTGTTGTCACATGAAAAGATATAATAAAATATTTTCAAAAATGTGAGGGGTGTACTCACTTTTGTGAGATATTGTAACTTTGTGGCAGAAAATAATTATCTTTATGGCTAGTAAAATATACATTATAGGTTAGCAAGGTGCCATTTTAAGGGGTAAAATTAATTGTTTCTGAATACTGTGACATGTCAGGTATATGTCCTTACAGTGTCTATGGTAACATGTGGATTGCACATCTTCTATTCTCATCTATTTACATTGTCTAGTATTCTGCAAGTTCTATATTGACCTATATTGTAACTTTTACTAATTATATTGTTTATAACACCCAACATTGAACATTTTATATAGTGTTTTTGCTACAATGAAAATCCACATGTGGATAGATATGCATGCAAATATTTCTGTTATTCAGTTGCTGAAAGCTAAAAACTATTGATTTTTATCAACATTTTTATGCATTTGTGTACAATGGAAGATTTTACAAAAACAAGAATCAGATGCTGATATAACAGGCAATGCCTAACCCCCTGCTGCTAAATATTATCACATCGAAATCGCATTTGTTAATGTGTATTTTTCTGACTTTTTTGTAAAAAACAATCATATTCAACCCTTCCTTTGCCAATTAGCTATTCAGCTGCTAAAAAGATGCCAGATGCCTACTTTTCTTGTTTGTCATCGTATCTAAGAGATATTTTTAAAAGACTATAATACAAAACTCTAAAGGCTCAGTTCCTAAACTGCAACACGTGTGTTACTTACCCTCTTGGTCATTATTTTCAGCCATGTCACTGTTATTTTTAACACTACTTGGCTGAACATAACAGTTATTACAGCAAATAAAGATTGTTACAAATTTGTGAACTGAGCCTACTAAGACCTAGAAATAAAAAAAATCAGAATAAGTAAAAGGTATGACATCTATGGAGAGGAAAGTACATGATCTGCATCAAAAAGAGTTATACCTGTGATGAGTGATTAAATTATGTCCAAACTGCTTTGTCAGCCCTTCAAATCTGTTACAGGATATTTAATGCATAGCTTGAAGTAAAACCATGGCCCCCTTCCAGCAATTATTTGGCAGACTGACTACCTTCTAATCTCTTATGTAAACATAGCACATAGGTGCACAGGAAGGGGGAGAGCACATTGCTTAGACTTTATTGCATCTCTAGTGAGCTTTTAAGGACCTTGCCCCTTTTTGCGATTCGTCACTGCGTCGCTTTAACTGACAATTGCGCGGTCATGCGACGTGGCCCCCAAACAAAATTGGCATCCTTTTTTTCCCACAAATAGAGCTTTCTTTTGGTGGTATTTAATCACCTCTGTGGCTTTAATTTTTTGCGCTATAAACAAAACAACAATAAATAATAAATAAATAAACAAAAATAGAGCGACAATTTTGAAAAAAACAAAACAATATTTTTTACTTTTTGCTATAATAAATATCCCTCCTGTAAGGGGTTAGCTTGGTAGCGGGGGTGTGTGACCCCCTGGATGGATTCACTACACACTGAACTATACAGAAAGGTAGCCGAAGACGGTTGAAAACAAAGAGTCTGGTTTATTCTTCCATATTGCTGGAAACAAGTGCAAGCATCCAAACAGCATAAACAAAACATAAAATAAACCCTGGCCATTTGGGGGTCTACCTTCACCACACAGGAACCTATATATGGAGTCTGGCACAGCCTACTGCTGGGCAGACACTGCTGGTCACCCAGCAGAGAAACCATAGTCTTTTTGATTTTTATTACACAGAAAAATCAACAACCACCTCACCTCTTCAGAAGTCTTTCTCACTGCTCTCTTTAATTCAAAAAGCCTCAGGATGCAGAAATCAGTAGTCATCATCTGGATGACTTATAGAGGCCTTAATTGCCTCATTCTGAACAGCTGAAGTTTTCCAACGCCCTAAACCTTTTTGGCTACTTCTGCAGCCGACACCTAATAGTAATTGGTGAATTGTCTAAACAAGGCAGAAATGTATCTCCCGTCTGTGACAACACCCACAGATTTACCTGACTTACTGTCATACCCCAAAAAATATAAAAAAAACATTTTTTCCTCAGTTTAGGCCGATACGTATTCTTCTACCTATTTTTCGGTAAAGAAAAAATCGCAATAAGCGTTTATCGATTGGTTTGCGCAAAATGTATAGTGTTTACAAAGTAGGGGATATTTTAATGGCATTTTTATTAATATTTTTTTAGTAATGGCGGCGATCAGCGATGTTTTTCGTGACTGTGACATTATGGTGGACACTTTTGACACAATTTTGGGACCATAAAGAGGAATTTATTTTTTGCAAAAAAATGACATTTAATTTTATTTTTTTATTTTTAATTGCATTTTAGTGTAAATGTTAGATTTGAAGTCTTTTTGACCCCAGATCTCACATTTAAAAGGTCCTGTCATTTATTATTTCAAGGGATGTTTATGTTTCTTGTAATAGGAATAAAAGTGATCCAATTTTTTAAAAAAAAACAGTGTCAAAATAAAAAAATAAAAAGTAAAATAAATAATTAAAAATAAAATAAAAATGTTTTCATGCACAGAAGCAAACATACACGTAAGCCGCACCCGCATATGAAAACAGTGTTCAAACTACACATGTGAGGTATAGTCAAGATCGTTATAATTCTACTGTAGCACTAGACCTCCTCTTTAATTCTAAACTGGTAACCTGTAGAACATTTTAAACATCGCCTATGGAGATTTTTAAGGGTCAAAATGTGTCACCATTTCACGAGCGGGCTATTTTGAAGCTGACATGTTGGGTATCAATTTTCTCAGCATAACATTATCTTTGACAATATAATAGTTGGGCTAATTTTTATTTTGTCTTAGTTTTTAATACAAAAAGTGTATTTTTACCCACAAAAATGTGCTTGTAAGACGGTGTGACATAAAGTATTGCAACGACCACCATTTTATTCTCTAGGGTGTCTTAAAAAAAATGTCAGGAGCCCCAAGTTTTAACCAGTGGTGGGATAGGACTTCAGCTACCTACCCCCAAATTCACAGAGCTTTGATGCCGAAGCTCTGCCTCACCTTCGTCCCATGACTGCACATCCCTGGTAAGGAGATACGCAGAGGTGGAATATCCTATGCAACCAGATCATATGTATCTGAGATATCTGTTTTATCTTCTCACTCAGTGTGCATTTACTGCAACGTAGGTTTCATAATTCAGCTGTATAAACCAGGGACTCTGGCCCTAATGATATGTGCACAACAGTGCTTTGCTAATGTCTTACAAAGCAGGGAATATGATGTTATTTTGCAATTTTAATTCATAACTGGTCAATGAGCAAACCTACTGTAAATCAGAAACAGTAAGAACTAATTAAACACTGAATAAAAACAGATAGCACATCATTAATTTGCAGCTGACCAAATATATAATGTAAAACAATTGAAATTAACAGAACAAAAATGCAGCATGACAGAACAACTTGAAGTAAAAAAAAATAAAAAAAATAAAAGATGATTTTCATGAAGTTGTACATTTCTGCCATCTCTTAGTTCAAAATAATAAAAAACAGATCAGAAGTGGATATAAAATGACCATTTATGTTAAGATTTGGTCATGCTTATTTCTCTGCTAATGTTCATTTTGCCTTAATAAAGTGTGGCATGAAGCCTTCTTTAACCACTTTCCATCCGGGCCAATTCTGGCACTTCACTCCTAAATGTAAAAATCATAATTTTCTTTCTAGTAAATTATTTAGAACTAGGGATGAGCCGAACACCCCCGCGTTCGGTTCGCACCAGAACCGTCGAACAGACTGACCGTTCGCGCGAACATTTAGAACCCCATTGAAGTCTATGGGACTCGAATGTTCAAATTCAAAAACGATCATTTTAAACAACCAATATTCAAGTTATTGTTGGAAAACGTCTTTGAGAACCCGGGTCTTGCACCAGGGAACATGTAACAATGGAAAAAAGTTTCAAAACCGGTCGTTTTTTCAGGAGCAGGACTTTTTTTTCCATTGATACATGTTCCCTCTGGCAAGACCCGGGTTCTCAAAGACGTTTTCACAGGCAAATTATAGACACCCAGGAGGTACAATATTTAAAGTAATTTTTTTTTTTTTTTTTAAGTTAAGCATCATTAAAATCACTGCTTCAGGAGCAGTGATTTTATTGATGCTTAAATAAAAAATAAAAAAATCCTTTAAATATTGTACCTGCTGGGTGTCTATACATGTGATAACGTCTTTAAATAGCACAATCACCTGCCTGCCAGTAAATTAGGAAGAACTGATCTATCTAAGCTATACAGTGTATAAATATATGCACAACTCCTAGGGATGTATATATATTCTCTACACACTGTAAATTAAGCTAAACTGACTAGCCTGCCTGTCTGCTCTATCTAGCTATCTAAAAAGACAATCTCTCTGTCTCTCTGACTGCTCTCAATAACAAGCCAGAACACACTACACGAGGCCGCCCAGCAGGCGGCCTTATATAGTGTGGGGCGTGTGCTAAAGCCCTGAGCCATAATTGTTCAAAGCCACCCAGGCTTTGGCCAATTATGGCTCTTCGTTTTTTGCACGCGGTGATTGGCCAAGCATGCGAGACATACAGCATGCTTGGCCAATCATCAGCGCGCAATGCCGCAGTGAATTATGGGCCGTTTTGCGTCACTCAAATTTGTCGCGAACGACCGGTTTTGTTTGAATTTCGTCGAACGTACGAACAGACAATGTTCGAGTCGAACATACGTTTGTATCGAACGCGAAGCTCATCCCTACTCAGAACCCCCAAACATTATATATGTTGTTTTTTTTAGCAAAGACCCTAGGGAATTAAATGGCAGTGCAACTTTTTATGTCACACAATATTTGCTTAGCATTTTTTCAAACGTGTTTGTTTTGAAAAAGAAAATAGTTTCACGAATTAAAAAAAAAAACAGTAAACTTAGCCCAATTTTTTTGTATAATGTAAAATATTATGTTACACAGAGTAAATTGATGCCTAACATGTCACGATTTAAAATTGTGCACACTCGTGAAATGGCGCCAAACTCAGAGGGTCATAGAGATGACTGGGGACCATTTGGTCACCAGAAATCTCTACGGTACACTTCAGGCAGTGACTGATTCATTCTCTGGCACATTGATCACGCGGTTGAGTAGGGAGAAGCACTGGAGGGTGATTGGAGGGGGGCTGTCCCCTCCCGCTGCCTGTAAGAAAGGTCAAGTGGCTGAACTGCCACTATGATTGTTCTTATAATGCAAAGAATTGCCGGCCGAAAAAATTTACCGTATATCTGGATGATGCCTGTAGCTGCAGGCATTATTCAGATATCCCTACCCAAAATAAATGACGTCATATGACGTACTGCCGTCGGGAAGTGGTTAAGGGCACCCTCTATGCTCTCTATGTATGTGGCAGCTTTTGTTGAGTTCATGTGGCCTGATAATGAAAGGACAAGGTGCCTTTCACGTGAGGATCCTCTGGCAAAGTACTCTTCAACTGTTGAGGGCATGTGGCCTGGTATAGTTCAGGTGTGTGTGTGGGGGCATGCTTGGTACCCCCTTTCCTGCCCATCTAGGCTGAAATAGCACAGGGGATTGAACAGCATTTTTTGTTATTTTTGTGTGCCGTACACACCAGACCCTTTTCCACTGGGGTTCTGATGGATAAGAGTTCAATGATTAAGGGTTTGATATTCATTTTGAGGGGGATCCCCCACACATTTTATTTGCAAACAGATCTAAATCAGCTGGAAACTTCCATTTAGCAGCAATAGTTTTTTTTCTTTCTAAAAATCCTTCTGGTTTGCATTTCTGATTGGACTTAAATTTGGCGTAAAAAAAAACTTAATACACTCTCCTAAACTCACTTAAACTGTGTACAAAAAGCTCTATATGAGTGTTTTTCTCTGACAAGGGAACTGAAGGTCTGTTTAGCCCGTTGTACATGGAGCCTTAGAAACATGTGTGTGTGTTTTGCTTGTTTTGCTACCACAACCATACACTCCTTGCTGTCGTACCATATTCTACAGTGTTTTTTCTTCTGTTACATGCTTAAAGTAATTGTAAAGCCTCACCTTTTTAAGCAACATATTTAGTTTAAATAGAAATGTAATGATAAATATTTATGTAAAGGTATATAAAAATTCTAAATAATGTTGTCTCTTGTTTTCTATGAGTTCTCAATCCCTCTGTTCCTAGCTGCGTAAGAGCTAGGGGAGGAGAAACAACATCACACTGTCTGATCTTCCCAGTGAAAAGCTGTGAAGGGGAGGGGGTGGGGGGAGACATGTCAGCACTGATCTAATCATTGGAGGAATGCAGGCTAAGTTACCAGCATAGCTAGAGAACTGACCATGGTGTGCTTTCATGCTTAGTGTGGTCAGTTTTTAATAGGAAAGCAGAGGGACTGGCAGGAGCACCAGGGATTTCACACAAAAGAAACAATACAAATAGAACAGGAGACTTTCTCATGCAAGTACATGGCACAGCAGGCGCATATCAGGAATATGAAATGTTGGGTTTACATACTCTTTAAGATAGATAATGGCTTCTAATTATAGATGTGTACTTACTGCAATTCTCCCATATAAGATTAATGTGGATGTTTATTTAGACAATGTTTGCGTATTTGGTGGCACTCACCTGTATGAATACATTTAACAGAATAAATTGCATATTTACTACTGTGCATGAAGTTTGCTGTAGAGAGCACCATTTGGCAGCTCCCTGGCTGGGAGGTCTGCAATGTCCTTATCATTTTTGTTATCTGATTTAAAGTGTTTGTTACCCGGACACTTCATATTCCTGATATGATCCTGCTGTACCATGATGTACTTGTATAAGAAAATATCCTGTTCTCTTTGTATTTCTCCCTTTGTGTGAAAGCCCTGCCATTCCTGCTTGTCTCCTTGCTTTCCTATTAAAAACTGACTACACTAAGCAAGAGAGCACACTGTGGTCAATTCTCTAGCTATGCTGGGAACTCGGTATGCTCTCCTCTAATGATCAGACATGTCCTGACATGCTCTCTTCTTATGATTAGTGTTGAGCAGAATATGCCATATTCGAATTCGCGATATATCTCGAATATATAGTCGAATATTCGACATATATTCGCTAAATACGAATATTCGTGATATTTTTTGGAAATGAAATGATTGCGAATTTTCGCTATCGCGAATTGCGAATTGCGAATTGCGAATTGCGAATATTCGAGAAATGCGGAATGGAGCATTCTGATTGGCACAGAATATTCGTGATATATTGCAATATAAAATAATTGCGAATATTCGAGAAATGCGGAATGGAGCACTCTGATTGGCTCAGAATATTCGTGATATATTACAATACACAATAATTGCGAATATTCGGCAAATGCGGAAGGAGCACTCTGATTGGCTCAGAATATTCGTGATATATTACAATACACAATAATTGCGAATATTCGAGAAATGCGGAAGGAGCACTCTGATTGGCTCAGAATATTCGCGATATATTACAATACACAATAATTGCGAATATTCGAGAAATGCGGAAGGAGCACTCTGATTGGCTCAGAATATTCGCGATATATTACAATACACAATAATTGCGAATATTCGAGAAATGCGGAATGGAGCACTCTGATTGGCTCAGAATATTCGTGATATATTACAATACAAAATAATTTCGAAATTTCGAGAAATGCGGAATGGAGCACTCTGATTGGCTCAGAATATTCGTGATATATTACAATATAAAATAATCGCGCGATATCGCTATTGCCGAATAATCGCATTGCGATTTTTTCGGCAATATAAAATGAGCGCTGCAGCTACTCGGCCCAAGGTCTCTAATCATACCAGCAATGCTTTTAGACGTCGATGGGGATCTCTAGGATGTGATCTGTTCTAAAAAAAAATTGAAAACATTCGAATATTCGAAATAGCGAATATTCGCCGCGATATTCGCGATATTCGCGAATACTCGAATATGCAATATTCGTAGCGAATATTCGCAATGCGAATATTCGTGAGCAACACTACTTATGATCAGACATGTCTTGACATGCTCTCCTCTAATGATCAGACATGTCCTGACATGCCCCTGATGCACAGCCTGTTAGGCCGCGTACACACGATCAGACCGGTCCGATGAAACTGGTCTGCAGACCAGTTTCATCAGACCAGTTTGATGGTGTGTACGGCCCATCGGACCGTTGTCCGTTGGACCAAAGTTTTAAAAACTGATTTAAAATCTGTCTGACGGACACCTGTCCATCGGACAGGTTTGATGGTTAGTACGCAAAAGCATCGGACCAAAAACCCGCGCATGCTCAGAATCAAGTCGACGCATGCTTGGAAGCATTGAACTTCGTTTTTTCAGCACGTCGTTGTGTTCTACGTCACCGCGTTCTGGTCTGATCGGATTTTTGGTCCTTCAGCCTGGTCCAAATAAAACGGTTCATTGGACCAGTTTCATCAGACTGGTCTGATCGTGTGTACGTGGCCTTACTGGGAATGCAGTGTGCTGCTGCTGCTTTTCCTTCCCCAGCTCTTATGTAGCTGAGAACAGAGGGAATGTGATCACTTATAAAAAAGAGAAAACAGGTATTTATAATGTATTTTTTATATCTATACACAAATGTTTTGCCTTTAATTTATATTTTAAACGGAATGGGTTAGTTTACAAGGTGATCATTTACAATCACTTTAAGGCCTTGAGTTTTTTTTATACACAGAATAATTGAAAGACTTTATGCCTGTTGCCTCATATTATCAAGAATTACAAAATATACATGGTGCACCCTGAATTGATATAATCTCTGCTTAATAAAGGATTGATTCTGTTGAACAGCATTTTGAAATACTAATTATCTATATTGTAGGGATATCCAAGGGCTTCAGGTGAAGCTTCAGGCGATGTTTTATCTAAGGACTCATGCTAATGTTTTAATTTTTATTATATGTTGTAGAGTCTTTTATAGCAATGAGGTGCGAGGAGGCTTTTAGATGTTGAACATTTATATATGTGTA
The DNA here is from genome assembly GCA_029574335.1 of Rana kukunoris. Taxonomy (NCBI): domain Eukaryota; kingdom Metazoa; phylum Chordata; class Amphibia; order Anura; family Ranidae; genus Rana; species Rana kukunoris. Next base: position 590,742,678 of record CM056049.1, read on the forward strand.
TGCATAAGAAAGAAGGATCCAGGACTGTTTTCAATATGTTTGTTCAATATGTTTATGGCATTTTCTATCTGTATGTACAAGCATTTGCAGAATAGAAAAAAGAAGTGACAGACAGTGCAAACTACAAGTGGAAAGTGCACTTTAAATTGCACTGAAAGTGTACTTGGAAGTGCAGTCCCTGTAAATCTGAGGGGAAGATCTGAAACGAGGGGAAGCTCTGCTGTCCCCCTCGGATCTATAGCAACTGCACTTCCAAGTGCACTTTCAATGCACTTTCAAAGGCACTCTGTACTTGTAGTTTGCACTCGTAGTGCAAAGTGGAGTTGCCTTTCGTAAATAATCCCCAGTGAGTTAGTATATAACTTTGATGGGTGTTTAAATTTGTTAAACTTAAAGTGGAACTTCACTCTCTCAATCAACATTGATTATTTTAATCATTATGCTGTTAGCATTAGTAAATAGATATGAAAATAGATCATAGTTACTTGCTTTAAAAAAATAAAAAAATAAAAATTCTTTAGTTACTTCCTGGTTTCGTAAATAACCCCCACTGTTTGTTTAATCTCTGTGTAATTTTTTCCTTTTAATTTGCTTTATTTCACTAAAAACAGAGGGCCAGATTCAGAAAGAATTAGATTCCCGCAGAGTATCAGAGATACTCTACGCCACCGTACTTTACCTGGCTCTAGGAGGAATTCAGAGAGATTTTGGCCCGTAAGGTACAGCGGCGTAGTGTATTTCTCCCGGCGGAATCAAACTACGCCATTAGGGGGCGTGAGGCATTTAAATTAAGCGCGTCCCCGCGGCAATCGAACGTTCAGAAATTTCCCGCCATACATTGCGCAAAATCACGTTGTTACGTCATTTTTTTTGAGTAGCGACATTTACGGACATTCCTATTCCCGGACGACTTAAGCAAAAAAAATAAATAAATTGAAAGTCGACGCGGGAACGACGGCCATACTTAACATGGGCCGCGTAACGTTAGACCAGCTAATAGCTGGTTTAACTTTACGTAGTGAAAAAATGACGTACGCGATTGCGAACGACGCTCGTAACTTCGTGTATCGCCGGAAAAAGCTCATTTGCATACCCCGACGCTGAAAACTACGCGAACTCCACCCAGCGGCCGCAAAAAGATTGCAGCGTAGATCCGAAGGCGTATGAAGACGTAAGCCTGTCAGATCGAAGCCCAACGCCGCCGTATCATGGTTTGAGGATTCAAACTAGTGATACGGCACGCGAAATTTGAAATTACTCCTGTCTAACACCAGTTAGACAGGCGTAATGGCTCTCTGAATCTGGCCCAGACTTTTTTTTCTTTGCTCCTGCCTGGAGCACATCTAAGCTTATGCTGGCACACCTGGTGCAGCATACAATATCTGTGGTTTTCATGCACTTCCAGCGCTGGATGCTAGATGGCTGTGGTGCCCACACATCACTCTACTGTGCAGGCCTCAACAGCTCTACATTTGCTTTGGCAGCAGCAAGCGTGTACAGGGGGAGATTGGCAGAAATTTGCAAAGTGCACTTGAAATTGCAATAACAGTGCAGTCGCTGTAGATCCGAGGGGGACATGCAAGGAAAATAAAAAACAGCATTTTAGCTTGCACATGATTGGATAATAAACTCAGCAGAGCTTCCCCTCATTTCAGATCTACCCCTCAGATTTACAGCGACTGCACTTCCAAGTGCACTTTCAGTGCAATTTCAAGTGCACTTTGCACTTGTAGTTTGTACTTGTAGTGCAAAGTGGATTTGCCTTTCGTAAATAACCCCCATTGCATGCTGTAGCAGGTGTGGCAGCAAAAGCTTAGATGTGCTCCAGTCAGGAGCAAAGAAAAAAAGCCTGTTTTCAGTGAAATAAAGCAAATTGAAGGGAAACATTACATAGTGATTAACCACTTCCTTACTGGGCACATAAACCCCCTTCGTGCCCAGACGAAATTTCAGCTTCCGACACTGCGTCGCTTTAACTGACATTTGCGCGGCCGCACGACGTGGCTCTAAAACAAAATTGATGTCCTTTTTTCCCCACAAATAGAGCTTTATTTTGGTGGTATTTGATCACCTCTGCGATGTTTATTTTTTGCGCTATAAACAAAAAAAGAGCGACGATTTAAAAATATATATATATCATTTTTACTTGTTGCTATAAAAAAACATTTTTTTTTTCTCAGTTAAGGCCGATACGTATTTTTCAACGTATTTTTGTAAAAAAAAAAAAATCGCAATAAGCGACTGGTTTGCGCAAAAGTTATAGCGCCTACAAAATGTTTTTTTTTTTATTATTTTTTTTTTTACTAGTAATGGCGGCGATCTGCGATTTTTATTGGAACTGCGATATTGTGGCGGACATATCGGACACTTTCGACACAAATTTGGGACCATTCACATTTATACAGCAATCAGTGCTATAAAAATGCACTAATTACTGTATAAATGTGACTGGCAGGGAAGGGGTTAACGCTAGGGGGTGAGGAAGGGGTTAAATGTGTATCCTAGGTATGTTCTAACTGTGTGGGGGGAGGGGGTGACTGGGGGAGGTGACCGATGCTGTGTCCCTATGTACAAGGGACACAGCATCTGTCTCCTCTCCCTAACAGGACGTGGAGCTCTGTGTTTACACACAGAGCTCCACGTCCTTGCTGTGTTCCCCGCCGATTGCGTGTACCCAGGCGGACATTGCGGCCGCCAGGTACACGCATCGCTCTTTAGCGATGCGCCGGGACAGTGTTTACACGCCGCGCGGCACCCAGTGGCAGACGCGGGTAATGTACACAACTTGACGTCCAAAGACGCGATCCCGTCACTTCAGGTCCGCGCTGCAGACGTCTTTTGACGATAGCGCAGATCTGAAGTGGTTAAACAAAGAGTGTTTACATCTACTTCAAGTAGAATTATCATGTACAGCAACATTTTAAACATCTTAAACTTTTTTGTTTGCTGTAGCTGGGCTTTTGTACAATTTATTGTATGTATCTAATATATATATATATATATATATATATATATATATATATATATATATATATATATATATATATATATATCAACTTTAATTTAGACAGCTGTACTAGTAATAGGATTTTAGGTAAGTGTATTGCTAAATTCTTAAAACATTCAAGTGACTTATATGCAACGTATCACACCAATAATAAATAAAATATTGGAAAATACTATCCGGTGAGATATAATCCTTCACACCCTTTTTGAAAGTTCAGAGTATGATGTCATTGATCCCTTCCATGCCCCTTCTATCATCAGTTTCTGTAGTGGTAATATCACTTTATTCCAGTTTACACATTTTGTTTGCTCTCTGGAAAACAATTTTCTAAGCTGTGAAGAGCACTTGACCCTTTTTATGGAGTTAATATGACCTACAAAAGTGCACTGACATTTAGATTTAGTTATGAATGAATTTGTAAAGTGATACTGGCTAGAAAATCACAGAGGATGATTGGTAAATGCCTACTCATGCAATTATCACACTTACATGCAAGCTAAAGTATGTTCTTGTTCTGCTGTCCTTTTGTTTAAGTTGTATATATGTTTTCCGACCGTAATTATGCACATTGGTATAATTTTATGTCTTCGTCTACAAAAGAGGCATATTATCCTAGACACCCTCTGCTTCTACAAATGCTGTTATATGCAAAACAATTCAGGCAGTGAATGTTGTAATATAGTACTAGTCATAAATGTAATCTAATAACCAAAGCCAGTAGTGGTTATATAAGCCTACTGGCACAGATGCTGAATAAATGAGTATTACTGTAATTACTAACACAGTAGTTATTTATTGGACAATCAGTATGGCTATTAAAACATTATGAGAGCAGACTTTTGTATCAAGGCCCAACCAATCTATGCAGGCAATGTATTACAGCGTAGGAGTGCTAAAAAGCAACTTAGTCACATTCAAAGCTAATTTCTTGCCTGGAAACAGGAGAAAGCAAAAGAGCAGCGATGACTAAATGTACACTGAAGTGTGACTGGATGCAAATAATACATTTTAGTGGAAGCATTTAAGTTTATACACAATTCTAAACCGAACCAGAATGTGTAAGCCTTCTCAAAGACAGGCCCATGGGTCCTTTAAGTTATTGGAGGAGGTATTTGAGTTATGATACACATTATTATACAAAGCCCATGGGCCCACTGGCAGAGCAGGGGTATAACGAGTGCCTGGAAACCCCTTTGTAATAGTAACACAAGTTAATCAGTACAGCAATTCCTAGTAGGATATGAATAGGGATGAGCAAATCAATGAATCCAAGTCGGAACTCACAGTCAATTTGAACTTTGCTTTGCACATCATATCTCCACAGACTGCCATGTCGTGTATTGTGTGGATTGTGAATGCTAGTCAGGAAGGTAACAGAATATTTTGCTGTTTTAGTCCCAAGAGACAATAATTTATTAAATTACTGATTGTACTAAAAGTAACATTTTTTTATTAAAGATTTTTTTTTTTTGACAAAATGCATGACAGTGACATGACAGTTTTTTTTTGCATCATCAGTGAACTAAGGGATGCAATTTTGTGGGTTAACATAACCCTGCAATGATAAATAGCCTTGCTGCTTTGGTACGAGGAGTTGAAAGTTTATTTCTAGTTTCTTTATTTCTAGGGACACAGGAAGGTATGCTGCCATCTTCAGAAGATTTGGACACTGGCTTAACAAATAACATTAAGCCAGTCCCTGTTAAACCATATCTCCAACCACTAGGCCTCTGTGTTTTGCTAGTGTCCTGGAAGGCTTTTCTTGCCCACTGGGCACCTAAACCCCCTTCCCAACCAAGCCAATTTCCAGCTTTCAATGCTCTCACACTGAATTACAATTACTTAGTCATGCAACACTCTGTACTCATATGAATTTTTTGTCCTTTTTTCATACAAATAGAGCTTTCTTTTGGTGGTACATAAGTCACCACTGTTTTTTTTATTATTATTGTTTGCGCTATTAATAAAAAATATATAAAAAAAAGTAAAACAATGCATTTTCTTTGTTTCTGTTATAAAATTTTGCAAATTCGTTTTTTATTTTTTCATAAATTTTGGCCTAAATTTATACTGCTACAAATCTTTGGTAAAAAAAAAAAATAACCCAAATCAGTGTATATTACTTGGTCTTTGTAGGAGTTATAGGCCCAGATTCACAGAGCGATTACGCCTGCGCAACAGGAGATGCGCGTGCGTAAGTCTAAATGTGTGCGTGCGTTTCGTTGCGCGGCATCCCCAGAACGAGATACGCAAAAAATCGTCTTTTTTTTGTCCCGTGTAATTTCGTTAGACTGGCGCATCCGTCCGTGCAAAAGTGCGATAGACACACCATTGATTTGCTAGTCAAATATGCTAATGAGGGACTTACGGGGATCCACAAAACAACGTTGGGGCAGCGCAGGCGACGCAGTGTGCGCAACAGCAAAATGTCCTGTCTAAAATTAGAGCTGATAAAAGCTGGTCTAAAAAAAGAAAAAAAGTCTACTTGTCAGATAAAGCAACACTGTTAGTGAGGAGTTCAGCAGTCACACGTGTTGCTCAACAATCTGTATGCCAACATGCCAGGGGCATCGTCGCACATAGCTATACTACTGACTTTAGATGAACAAAGAAGGAGGAGGGCACGGAGGATGGCACTAAGGAGGGCACGGGAGATGTTTTTTTTATTTTTTTTATTTGCTTATATAAAATTTACAATTTAATCTAATCTAATACAATATTCTTATCTGATACAAGCCCCTCACTCTTCACTTGATATATCACACACGCATAGACATCTTTGGCATGAGTGATTCTGAGGTGTCTCGCATTTTCAGATTCACCCCTCATGCCATCATGGAATTACCACAACCTTGCAGGAGGACATCAGCAGCCCAACACATGGCACCACCCATGACACCCATGACAGCTACATATACAATCAGAGCCCCATCCCCACAGATTTCGAACAGAACATGTATGGGGACAGCTGGCTGGTTGGTGAGTGACATGGGTGGCAGGCATGACTATCCCCTCCCGTGATGCACACCTCACAAGTGGCACATGCATGACTAACATCCTCCTGTCTTTTCCCTTCAAGGTGACTCTGCATATGCACTGGTACCCCATCTCATGACCCCATCTCATGCCAGCTCACATTATGCATCTTTGCACGTTAAACACACACATTAATCATGGCACAATGAGAATGCATGCATGCACACCACTGTGGTCCCTAGCACACACACACCACATCGTCATCACATTGGATTGGCACCAGTCCACCATGCAGGACTTGTGAGCTGCAACGCCACGGCTCCAATTATGTCACTGTACATTCATACACCATTCACACAGACCTGGGGATCACTTCTCCACCACAAATGAGGGTGACACCCCTTTTCCCGCAGGAATATCACCCCCACATTCAAAAATCATACACAAACAGAAACAAAAAAATGTAATAAATGACGAGCAAAAAAAAAAATGCCCAGCAAAAATATAATTTAAACAAAATAACAACAAAGAAAACACATAAAAGACAAAAATCACTCTGCAAAACAGTCCCCAAATATCTCAAAGACACGTCACAAACAAACAAAAGCACCTTGCTGTATAGGAAGGGATACAAAGGGATGTACTTTTGCAAAGGAAGTGCATTTGTGTCTGTCTATTTATGCTGTCTGCGTAGTTCACAAAGTTGCCCTAGTCCATTTCCAATTTCACTGATTGCGCCGCTCCCAAGTTGTGAGCATGCGCACAGCGGAGCTGACCATGGTCTCCTTCAAACGCGCATGCGCGAGCCGGCCAGCCCTTCATTTGCATGGGGTCACGGCTCATTTCAATGCAACACGCCCACGTCCTTCCCAATTTGTATTACTCCTCCTTACGCCTCTGGAAAAACGTTACGTCTGCGCAAAAGCTACGAGAATAGGGTGATTATGCGGCTACATTGCGCAAGTCTAACGTAAAGGCGGTGCGCTACGCCGGTCCAATAATGCGCAGATGTACGTGAATCTGGGCCATAGAGTCTACACACTATGGTGCCAATCATGGAAAATTGATTACACCTGTACTGAAGACCTATCTAATTTCTTAAGGCCCTAACAAGCCCTGAAAGTACAAATACCCCCCAAATTACCCCTTTTTGGAAAGTAGACATGCCAAGGTATTTAGTAAGAGGCATGGTGAGTTTTTCCCTTTTACATTTTTTCCCACAATGCTTTGCAAAATGAAGAGTTTTTTTCCCCAAATTGTCATATTAACCACTTCCGGACTGCCCACTGTTATTTTACATCGCTATTTGAAGAGGAATATCATTGTTGTGGCAGCAGCTAGTTGCCATAACCCCGGTATCCTCTTCAAGAGCATGGTCTGCTTTCCAATAAAAAAATAAAATAAACTTTTATCGGTAGCCTTCAGTAGCCGTCGGTAGCAGTGGAGGCAATCGGATTCTTTCATGCCAGTGGCATGGAGATGAATGATTGGCCACCACCAATCTCAATACCACTGCAGGGCAGAAGCAAACATCACAATGTCACTTCTGCCATTTTTCTCCATGCATTTTTTACGCATTTTTACGGCACTGATGGGCGCTGATACTGATCCGCTGATAGTGTGGCACTGATGAGCACTTACTGATGGGCACTGTATTGGCACTAATGGGCACTTTAGTGGCACCGATGGGGCACTGTATACCACAGATGAAGCATAGATGTGACACTGTAGGACACTGGTGTGGCACTGTAGAGCACAGATGTAGCACTGTAGATCACAGATGTTGCACTGATAGGGCACAGATGTGCTTGATAGGGCACTGCAGGGCACTGATGTGGCTCTGATGGGACACTGATGATGCACTGTAGGGCACTAATGTGGCATTGTAGGGCACTGATGTAGCACTGATACGGCACAGAAGAGGCACATATGTGCACTGATGGGGCACTGTAGAGAACTGCTAGGCACTGATGGGGCTCAGATGTGCACTGATGTGGCACTGCTGAGCACTGATGGGACACAGATATGCACTGATGTGGCACAGATGTGCACTGATGGGGCACTGACATGGCACTGATGGGGCACTGTAGAGCACTGATGGGGAACTGTAGATCACAGATAGGGCACATATGTGACACTGTTGGGGAACTGTAGAGCACTGCTGGGAACATATGTGGCACTGTTGGGTACTGATGTGGCACTGCTGGGGCACATATGTGTACTGATTGGGCTCTGTAGAGCAATGCTTTGGCACTGATGCGGCACAGATGTGCTCTGCTGGGGCACAATTGTGCACTGATGGGGCACATATAGGGCACTGCTGGGTATTGATGGGGCTCTGAAAGGGCACAGGTGGGGCACTGCCGGGGCACAGATTGGGCACTGCTGGGCACTAATTGGGCACTTCTGGACACTTGGAATACATAGAAAAAACTCAAGCAGCCTCACGCTGCAGCTTCTCCCTCTCTCCCTCCTCTCCTTACATGATTGGTGTATGGAGAGGAGAGAACCGGACATGACGCCAGTTTGTTGGCAGAGATCATTCCATGATTGGGTGGAGCGATCATAGGATTGGCCCTTTACACCAATTCGGTCTTTACACTGACCCGTGATGTGCAGGGTCCCGAGAACCCGACAAGCACAAACAACCCAATGTGTGTGCCCCAGGGGGTGCGTGGGAAGTGCGATTCTGAGAAAACTTCATTGTACGCCCTCCCAGAGTTATCTGAATGTGCTGTTTGGCCCGGTCAAAAAAAGTGGTTAAGCTTTGCTGATCATACCTCTATTTAAACTTTTACCTTTTCATTTTTTCCAATTTTGTGTTATTTCCTCATTTGATGTTTGCGATAGATATTTTGGCCCAGATTCATAGAGAATTAGATTCTCATAGCGTATCAGAAATACACTACGCCGCCGTTTTTTACCTGGCTCTACGTGGAATCCAGGTAGATTTTGTCCAGTAAACGACGGTGGCGTAGTGTATTTCTCCCGTCGCAATCCATCTACGCGAGTAGGGGGCGTGAAGGATTTAAAATAGGCGCGTTCCCGCGGCGATCGAACTGCGCATGCTCCATTCGCAAATTTCCCGCCGTGCATTGCGCGAAATCACGTTGTTACGTCATTCGTTGTTTGAGTAGCGTCGTTTACGGACATTTCTATTCCCGAACGAGTTACGTAAAAAAAAAAAAAAATTTATTTCGAAGCGGGAACGACGGCCATACTTAACATGGGCTATGCACCGTTAGACCAGCAAAAAGCTGGTCTAACAGTATGTAAAAAAAAACAGACGTAAGCGATTGCGAAGACCGCTCGTATCTTCGTGGATCGCCGTAAAAACACATTTGCATATCCCGACGCATCAAAACGACGCAAACTCCTCCCAGCGGCCGCCAAAAATATTGCAGCGTAGATTCGAAGGCTTACGAAGATGTAAGCCTCTCGGATCGAAGCCCGAAGAAGCCGTATCATGGTTTGAGGATTCAAACTAGTGATACGGCGCGCAAAATTTGAAATTACTCCTGTCTAACACCAGTTAGACAGGCGTAATTGCTTTATGAATCTGGGCCTTTGTCTTTAGTGACTTCAATCAAATCATCAAGAAACTCCATGTGAGCTTGTCTCTACAGGACTGGTATATGCTCAGATTTGAAGGCCAGTCCTGGGCCATTTTGGACCGAAGATTGCAGTGAAAGCTTGAAATGTGACCTTCAGTCATTAGACTCTGTGTTGTGGTACTTTCTAGACCTGACCTCTGCATACTGTGTTAGTTGCAGAGTGCTCTTCAGGTCAATGGCACAGACTTGTGTGTGACCAGGTGCTGAGGTTTTAAACATTGAGGGACCAGTCAGGTTGAAGCACTGAGAACTACCATACAATTGGTACTGTTGAGCAACAATTAAAAATAGCCACCATATTACAGTGATGCCAGTTTTGGCTGGAAAGATTGATAACACAGATGCTCTCTCTCTTGTTTGTTGGTGCTATCATATCGCTGCATTTAATTTAATAGAGCTCTAGGTCAGTGTGGCATTACATCAACTTCATACCTCCACATGAGGCTACATTTTTTTTTTGTTTAATACATTTTTATTGCCATGGCATGGAAAAGGTACAACAAGTAATTTAACAAGGTCCACACTACGGATGGTCATAAATACAGAGTAGACAAAAGTACACCATAAGAATAGCAATATAAACATGTTTTACAGTGAGGCTACATTTATCGTAAGATCTGTCATAGGCCAATGACTAAAGCAGTAGGGTAAGCAGAGCATCACAAAGCTTTAAAATAAATAAACAGTTATCTTTTTTATCTTGGGTATTTCACTCTTCTGACCCTCTCTGGACATGTGTGGCTAGATTAAAAATAAAAATTATAATAGGCAAAAAGGAGGCGCAGGAGATGTTGAAAGATGTCAAAAGAACCAAATATAAGTAGCTTTTTATATGAGGCAACGAACATGATGCTCCAGTAGTATATTTTAGCAGTGGTTTTGCAAAAATTATGGCACAAGGGGCAGAACTTGTACAAAAGGATCTTTATTCAAGTGTGCCATGGGTAGCAAAAATCTGAAAGGTTCTACAAAAGATAGATAGATAGATAGATAGATAGATAGATAGATAGATAGATAGATAGATAGATAGATAGATAGATAGATAGATAGATAGATAGATAGATAGATAGATAGATAGATAGATAGATAGATAGATAGATAGATAGATAGATAGATAGATAGATAGATAGATAGATAGATAACATTAAAATAATACACATACTCTAATTTTATACAATGTTTCTTGTTCTCTTTCTACGTAATTACGTTCCCAGATTTGCCAAGAAAGATGGATGCCATGTACTGCACATAACCATGGGCCTCAAAGTCTTTTTCAAGTCCTAATGAAATATGTTTAATTATTCTTTCTACAACAACATCAGAAAGCCGTGTCTAATGTTAACAAGCAGGATCACATAGATTAATGAGAGAAATTAATACAGATTTCACTGGCCAAATGTTACAGCACAGGGAACACAGTAATGAATAACTTGATTGGAAGAAAATACATGGAAGTCATATGCAAGAAAAGGCTGCAGAAAAGCAACGCCTCTTCTTTTTAAAGGCTGCTAAAAAGTAATGTCTCTTCTTTATGGATCAATATCTATATTCTCTAATTATTTTCAGCAGTGCCAACTAGATTCTGTTACCAGAACTCTATCAACGTGGAGCTAAAATGTAATTCCAATATGTGTATTAAATTACAATTATGGTGAAAATGTTCTTGGGTTGAGAGGACCTAAGGATGTACATTGTATAAATTCACTGTCACATGGATATTGCCTGTGTGGGTTTTCTCTGGGTACTACGGTTTCCTTCCACAAGCCATAGACATGCTGGTAGGTTAATTGGCTTCTGTCTGAATTGGCAGCGCTGTAATAAATAGATAAATAAACCTTTTTTTCTCTTAAGGGTCTTTACTTCCAGCTCTGCTAACTCTTAAAACAGGGACAGACCTTGGCCCAGATTCACGTACATCTGCGCATTATTGGACCGGCGTAGCGCACCGCCTTTACGTTAGACTTGCGCAATTTTGTCGCGTAATCACCCTATTCTCGTAGCTTTTGCGCAGAAAATTGCGCATGCGTAACGTTATTTCAGAGGCGTAAGGCGGAGTAATACAAATTGGAAAGGACGTGGGCGTGTTACATTGAAATGAGCCGTGACCCCATGCAAATGAAGGGCCGGCCGGCTCGCGCATGCGCGCTTGAAGGAGACCATGGTCAGCTCCGCTGTGCGCATGCTCACAACTCGGGAGCGGCGCAATCAGTGAAATTGGAAATGGACTAGGGCAACTTTGTGAACTACGCAAACAGCATAAATAGACAGACACAAACGCACTTCCTTTGCAAAAGTACATCCCTTTGTCCCTTCCTATACAGCAAGGTGCTTTTGTTTATTAGCGTTCGTTTGTTTGTTTGTGACGTGTCTTTGAGATATTTGGGGACTGTTTTGCAGAGTGATTTTTGTCTTTTATGTGATTTCTTTGTTGTTGTTTTTTTAAATTATATTTTTGCTGGGGCATTTTTTATTTTTGCTTGTCATTTATTTTATTTTTTTTGGTTCTGTTTGTGTATGATTTTGGAATGTGGGGGTGATATTCCTGCGGGAAAAGGGGTGTCACCCTCATTTGTGGTGGAGAAGTGATCCCCAGGTTTGTGTGAATGGTGTATGAATGTACAGTGACATAATTGGAGCCGCGGCGTGGCGTTGCTGCTCACAAGTCCTGCATGTGTGTGTGCTAGGGACCACAGTGGTGTGCATGCATGCATTCTCATTGTGCCATGATTAATGTGTGTGTTTAACGTGCAAAGATGCATAATGTGAGCTGGCATGAGATGGGGTCATGAGATGGGGTCCCAGTGCATATGCAGAGTCACCTTGAAGGGAAAAGACAGGAGGATGTTAGTAGTGCATGTGCCCCTTGTGATGTGTACATCATGGGGGGGGGACAGTCATGCCTGCCACCCATGTCACTCACCAACCAGCCAGGTGTCCCCATACATGTTCTGTTCGAAATCTGTGGGGATGGGGCTCTGATTGTATATGTAGCTGTCATGGGTGTCATGGGTAGTGCCGTGTGTTGGGCTGCTGATGTCCTCCTGCAAGGTTGTGGTAATTCCATGATGGCATGAGGGGTGAATCTGAAGATGCGAGACACCTCAGAATCACTCATGCCAAAGATGTCTATGCATGTGTGATATATCAAGTGAAGAGTGAGGGGCTTGTATCAGATAAGAATATTGTATTAGATTAGATTAAATTGTAAATTTTATATAAGCAAATAAAAAAAAATAAAAAAAATTCCCGTGCCCTCCTTAGTGCCCTCCTCAGTGCCCTCATCCTTCTTTGTTCATCTAAAGTCAGTAGTATAGCTATGCGAGACGATGCCCCTGGCATGTTGGCATACAGATTGTTGTGCAACACGTGTGACTGCTGAGCTCCTCACTAACAGTGTTGCTTTATCTAACAAGTAGACTTTTTTTCTCTTTTTAGACCAGCTTTTATCAGCTCTAATTTTAGACAGGACATTTTGCTGTTGCGCACACTGCGTAGCCTGCGCTGCCCCAACGTTCTTTTGTGGATCCCCGTAAGTCCCTCATTAGCATATTTGACTAGCAAATCAATGGTCTGTCTAGCGCACTTTTGCGCGGACGGATGCGCCAGTCTAACGAAATTACGCGGGACAAAAACAAGTAGATTTTTTGCGTATCTCGTTCTGGGGATGCCGTGCATCGAAACGCACGCGCACATTTCGACTTACGCACGCGCAACTCCTGTTGCGCAGGCGTAATCGCTCTGTGAATCTGGGCCCTTATCTTTAAAATTGTAAACATGATGCTATTTTCTTTAAAACAAATTCAAAGGAAAATGACAATTCTCATAATTTGACACTGAATTTGACATAAATTGAAAAAAAATACCAAATGTTATGGTATAACAATGTAGCATACTTTAAATTCTTCAGCTTGTGAATACGAGAATTAAAATGTATTAATTCTGTCAAGTTAGATCTTAATGTTACTCGAAGACATTGGCTGCTAACTAAATATTAAAGGAAAACTATCTGTAGAGAGCTATGAAGAGAAATGCTAGTGCTCTCGAGTCACTAGTCCAGAACACGAAAGCCAGAATGAAGATACATTCACTGTACTTTACCGGTTAGTGAATCAGAAAACCAAAGCCACTTGAACAATATGACAGTTAGTAAACCAACATGTTCAGAACAAGGAATGAGTGATAGAAACCCCCATAAATCCTCAGTACAGGTTTGCTTTAACCACTTCAGGCCTGGAAGATTTTACCCCCTCCTGACCAGAGCACTTTTTACAATTTGGCACTGGGTCGCTTTAACTGGTAATTTCTTGGTCATCCAATGCTGTGCCCAAATGAAATTTGCCTCCTTTTTTTCCCCCACAAATAGAGCTTTCTTTTGGTGGTAGTTGATAAACAAAAAAATGAGCAAAAATTTGGAAAAAAAACAACAATATTTTTCTAAAATGTATTATTTTTATTAAAATGTAAAAAACTAGATTCTTCATCAGTTTAGGCCAATGTATTCTTCTATATATTTTTAGTAAAGAAATTGCAATAAACATATATTGATTGTTTTGCGCAAAATTTATAGCATCTACAAAATATGGGAAAGATTTATGGCATTTTTTTGGCAGGGATTTGAAATTTGTAGCGGTATTGTGGCAGATGGGACACTTTTGACACATTTTTGGGACCATTGACATTTATAAAGAGATCGGTGCTATAAATATGGACTGATTACTGTATAAATGTCGCTGGCAGGGAAGTAATTAACACTAGGGGGCGATGAAAGGTTTAACTGTGTGTTCCTTCACTGTGTTCCAACTATGTGGGGATGGGACTAACTAGGAAATATGCCTATATCGCTGCTTCTACTTTGTATAAACACACGATCTGTCTCCTCTCCTCTGACAGCCCAGGCATTTGTGTATTTACACACACAAATTCCTGTGCTGGAGCTCCTGCACACTATCGTGCGTGGCCGGCAGCGATCGCACCCGCCAGCCACGTGCATCAGGTTCCCCACTGATGCGTGTGCTTCCGGTGGCGCTTGTGCGCCCTCTGGTGGCTCTCCTGGGCAAAGCCGTATATGTATGGGATATTGCCCAGGAGAACCATTCTGCCACAGTATATCTGCAGTATATCCGGTTGTGAACCGGTTAACTTTCTCCAGCCTGCAATCTGTAGAATTTGGGTCCCCTGCATAATGCATAATATACAAACCCAAAGAAATATTATTCTGCCTTCCTCAGTTTATTAACTAGCAGGAAACAGCTCCAGACCCCAATAATGATTGGGAAGTAGTCCCGACCATGTGATCAATAATGTCAGCTATGGCAATGTGATCACATAAAGGCTGTCTTCTGTTAGCATGCCTCAGAGAAGAATCTTTGTTCTCTGTGTGAAAGCAGTGATCTCTCTGCTGAGCCACCCCCTTTCCCCCAGGTAGGTAAGAGAGAAATATTCTGACTCGACAGGGGTTATATTGATCCTCTGTCTCCAACTAAGCTGTGTTGATGATGACTGCCACAGTACAAGTACCATATGAATCACTGTCTAAGCATCATAAATTTTCATGAGCTGAACAGCAGTCATAAACCACTTGCCGACTGCCGCACGCTCATTTACATCGGCAGAATGGCAGGGACAGGCAAATGGGCTTCCATGTACGTCCCTTTAAATTTGCCACCTAGCGTGGCTCGCGATCATGTTATGGAGTGACACACCGGGGAGATGTAAACAAGCCATTTCCCTGTTCTGCCTAGCAACATGACAAGGATCTACTGATTCCTGTCATTGGGAGCAGTGATCCCTGTCATGCCCTAGGTAACCCAGCCCCCCTACAGTTAGAATCAATCCCTAGGACACACTTAACCCCTTGATCGCCCCTTAGTGTTTAACCCCTTCCCTGACAGTGTCATTTATACAGTAATCAGTGGCTATTTGTTGCTCTTATCTCTGTATAAATTACAATAGTCCCAAAATGTTGTCAAAAGTGTCCAATGTGTCTGCCATAATGTGACAGTCCTGATAAAAATAGCAGATTGCCGCAAATACTAGTAAAACAAATAATAATAATAAAAATACCATAAATCTATCCCCTATTTTGTAGAAGCTATAACTTTTGCGCAAACCAATCAATATACACTTATTGCAATTTTTGTAGAAGAATACACATCGGCCTAAACTAAGGATTTTTTTTTTTTTTTTTATATATATTTTTTGGGGGATATTTATTATAGCAAAAATTTTAAAATATTGCATTTGTTTTCAAAATTATCGCTCTTTTTTTTTGTTTATAGCGCAAAAAATAACAACTGCAGAGGAGATTAAATAGCACAAAAAGAAAGCTCTATTTGTGGGAAAATGAGGACATGCATTTTATTTGGGTACAATGTTGCACGACCACACAATTGTCAGCTAAAGTGACGCAGTACAGAATCGCAAAAAATGCTCTGGTCAGGAACTGGGTACATTTTTTGGGGCTGACGCGTTTAAAAGTCTTGAAGTCATCACAAATACAACTTTTTTTTTAGACATATACTAATATAAAAGGCTTTATGAATTGCAAATATATATATACTGTATATATATATATATATATATATATATATATATATATATATATGTAACGGTCACCACCGCTTACAACCTTCCATCCAACCACGACAAGCTTATCTGACACACTCCGACAATATTGCATACACGATCCATATCCTTTCCCAGAATAAGACGAGACAGAGCTCCGTTCTTGCTTCCAAAGATATGACAATTTATTGGTATTTTCTTAGCTTCTTATACAGTCTCAAGCATAATGCAGTTTATCACAGGACAATGCAATCTCCACCCCCCTATTCACTCACTGAGGATAATTCTTTAATTGGTAGCTAGACATGACGGCACCGTATCATCAATAGGGTTCAATTAACTTTGAATAGTAACACAGACATCTAGTTGAATAAGTTCTCTAGACAGCTTTATCACACAATGACAGAGTCTTGTGAGAGTGGGTGCAATCCACACCTTCAACGGAATGTCTTTACAGTGAATAGCCAACACCTTAAGATATTATACAAAGGTATGACTCACTCTGGTCTTGTAGACCTGAATTAACACCTTTCAAAAGCATGTGTGCCCAGATTGCATAGCTAACAGCTTTTGATATTTGAAGACATCCTGCAAACATGAATTATTATTAATGTCCCTTATTAATGTCTTCTGTAATGAATGAATTATGATTCTTTGTCACCCTATGGCCCTAGTGGACATAAGGTGACCCTAGACATAGGAATATCTCAGTCTGTCACGAGCCATTCCGTTACAATATATATATATATATATATATATATATATATATATATATATAAGAAGGCCAGTATGGTGGCCTGAGTTTATGGGAGGAGCCCGGAGGGTATTTAAGCAGCCCACTCACACATGCTCTTTGTCGGTTCAGTGTGCAGTACTACACGTCACTGGGCCGACTCTTCCCAGCTCACCTCACGTCCGTGAGTCTGCGCATTCAATCGCATTCGACATCACAATCGCTTTGTGGCTTCTCCCTTCATGGTCTTCGCCGGCGGTTCCCGCTTACTGTCGCAGGTAGGATTCAAACCTTTTCGTATCTTGTGCAATATTGCAATTCGTTATGCTTTCTATCCTGCACCCCTTTTGGAAAAAAATCTGCCTCTGAGTTATTGTTGCTCATGTTCCAACATCATTTGGCTCAGGCGTAGTACATTTGTAACTTCCTTCTGCCAAACATAAGATTCATTTGTAAATCCATTTAGAGATTAGCATGTGTTTGTATGGGTTCTTTGGCAGATTGAGGTGGTAATTGGACTCACATGGTGCCTTGTCTGCACTTGATTACCCTGGGGGGATGGGTGGTTGGTAGGTGTTCGGTTTCAAAGCAAGGGGTAGCATACACTCTACAACCAAATCGTATCAGATTCGTTCAATACTCCTTACTACCGATTCGTATCGAATTTGTTTCATGCATTTTTACAACCGTTTTATATCAGATACATTGCATGCTTTCTACCGTTGTCATTCATTGTTCCCCATGCCGTGTGTTTTTAGTTCCCGCAGCGGAACTTACGAATTGTTTGTACACGGTTCTTCTCTCTCATTTATTTACCAAAGTTATTGCCTGTGCGTCATGCATGGCGCCACACCACACTCTTCGGATGTGTTGCACATCCACTCCAGTCCAAAGCAAACCCAGTCGCACGTTCACTGTCCCAGGTAGGATTCATTCGTTTGTTTGTCACGTCAAATTTGTGGCCACTCATGGTGTCACCCGTACCATATGTTTGGATCCCGCAGTGGAGCTTACAAAGCATTGATACGCACTTCTCGTGTTCTATTTTCTACACCAAACCTCATTGTTTTGCCCCATGCACGGCATCACGCTACACCTTCCCGACATGTTTCACTCCAGCCACAGTCCGCCGCAAACTCACTTGCATGGCCCACTGTCGCAAGTAAGATTTGTTATTACATTCTTTATGTCCTATCAATTTGCTACCATTTGTTGTCTCCCATATCGTTCATTAGTGGCCCCTACGGAACCACGATTCAAACAGGCATTGTCCTTCTACTGCTTGCTTAAGGTACAAACAAACCAGGTGTTTCTATCCTTTCTCAGTAACCCAATTCTTATTGATTGAGACCTTGCAACCATGCAAATCATCTCAGCAGCCTGACACCCTTGTTAAGACCCTTGCAACACATGACCTTTACTAAACGCAAAATAAATAAATAAATAAATATAAAAACGCAAAAAAAAAAAAACGCAAAAAAAAAAAACCCTTTGCCACCACGCAATCTCAGCCCCTCGGCAACCTGACACCTGTTGAGACCGTTGCAACCACGCAAAATCGTCTCAGCAGCCTGACACCCTTGTTGAGACCCTTGCAAACGCAATATCGTCTCAGCAGCCCCACACTGATTGAGATCCGTGCAACCACGCAAAATCATCTCAGCAGCCTGACACCCTTGTTAAGACCCTTGCAACACATGACCTTTACAAAACGCAAAATAAAATAAAAAATGAATAAATATAAAAACGCAAAAAAACAAAAAAAACAAAACAAAAAAAAATGCAAAAAAAAAAAAACCTTTGCCACCACGCAATCTCAGCCCCTCGGCAGCCTGACACCCTTGTTGAGACCCTTTCAAACACAATATCGTCTCAGCAGCCCTCACACTCATTGACATCCTTGCAACCACTCGTATATCGTCTCAGCAGCCTGACACCCTTAAGACCCTTGCAACACATGACCCTTACAAAAGGCAAAAAAAAAAAAACATATATAAAAACGCAAAAAAAAAAAAAAGCAAAATTAAATATTAAAGTGCAAAAAATAAATAAAAAACTTTGCCACCACACAATCTCGGCCCAGCAACCTGACACCTGTTTAGACCATTGCAACCACGCAAAATTGTCTCAGCAGCCTGACACCCTTGTTGAGACCCTTGCAAACGCAATACCGTCTCAGCAGACCCACACTCATCGAGACCCTTAAAACCACACAAAATCATCTCAGCAGCCCCACATTCATCAA
This sequence comes from Rana kukunoris, assembly GCA_029574335.1. NCBI lineage: Eukaryota > Metazoa > Chordata > Amphibia > Anura > Ranidae > Rana > Rana kukunoris. Next base: position 590,761,817 of record CM056049.1, read on the forward strand.
GGCCCTTGCAACCACGCAATACCGTCTCGGCAGCCTCACACCATTGTTGAGACCCTTGCAAACGCAATACCGTCTCAGCAGCCCCACATTCATTAAGGCCCTTGCAACCACGCAATACCGTTTTGGCAGCCTCACACCATTGTTGAGACCCTTGCAAACGCAATACCGTCTCAGCAGCCCCACACTCATCGAGAGCCTTGCAACCACGCAATACCGTCTCGAGCAACCTCCCACTCATCAAAGACCTTTGTGACCACGCAGTCTCGCCCCAGCAACATGGCATTCATTGAGACCCTTGCAGACAGAAAATGGGTGTTTTTCAGCCGCCCCTGATCTCTCCTCTATGTTATCTTACCGGGTACGTCTACACAGGATCCCCAATCACTCCTCTATGTTATATTATCAGTACATGTACACAGGATCATTTATAGTAATTTCTAGGCAGTTGAGTTCAGAAACCTTCTCGAAAAAAAAAAAAAAATGGGTTCAGACGGATGTTCAAAGGCATTAAAAACGCCGATGCCTGTAACAGCTTGTAAACACAGCCAGATGTGGTAACTCATGTTTACCAGCGTTTCATTTACAGTCGTTTTTATAAAAAAAAAAAAAAAGGGGGGAATATTGTCTCAGCAACTTGACACTCATTTGAGACCCTTGCAAAATGTAATATCATCTCAGCTACCTCACACTCGTCTAGACCTTTGCAACCACACAATCTCGTCTCAGCAACCCAACGCCCGTTCAGACCTTTGCAGCCATACAAAGTCGTCTTAGCAAACTGACACTTATTTGACACCATTGCAAACGCAATATCATCTCAGCAACCTGACACCCGTTCAGACCTTTGCAGCCATACATAGTCATCTCAGCAGCCCGACACTCACTTGAGACCATTACAAACGCAACATCGTCTCAGCAACCCCTCACTTGTTGAGACCCGTGCAACCACACAAGGCCATCTCAAAACAAACCTCATAATCATCGAGACCTTTGCAACCACGCAATATCGTCTCAGCAAACCAGACTGAGATCCTTGCAACCACACAATATTGTTTGCAGCAGTATAAAACACTTTGCAGCACGCACCTACGTGCAAACCCGAATACAAACTAAACTTGCAAACACACCTCAGTGACAATCAGCCAAACAAACACACAGTGGCACCCAGTTGGCCATTCATCTTTAGTGGCACGCGGGCCACTCATCTTTTCCCTGTCTTTTTCCCTGCACTTAGTTCAGGTTTCCATCCAACACCAGCGAGTGCACGTTGGTAAGCGAGTGCACGTTGGTCAGCGAGTGCACGTTGGTCAGCGAGTGCACGTTGGTCAGCGAGTGCACGTTGGTCAGCGGGTGCACGTTGGTCAGCGAGTGCACGTTGGTCAGCGAGTGCACGTTGGTCAGCGGGTGCACATTGGTCAGCGGGTGCACGTTGGTCAGTGAGGGCACGTTGGTCAGCGGGTGCACATTGGTCAGCGGGTGCACATTGGTCAGCGGGTGCACGTTGGTCAGCGATGGCACTTTGGTCAGCGAGTGCACGTTGGTCAGTGAGTGCACGTATATCGTCTTGTTGAACACCTGTGTATTGTCTTGATTTTTTCACACCAATGCAAGATCCAGTCCAAGTTCTCAAACTAGACCAAGCATCAGTAGCAGACTTAGCTATGTGGGACAACTTCCCCACCTGATAGAACAGCATTTCAATCTTCATCCCGGCAGTGTCAGCCGAGCCACCACAGGCTTTTGCGTGCATTTTTCGTCCGCCACTGGTTCTCCAAACCTTGGCCCCCAGAAATTCTCTTAAATTTCTGCTTCACCCAGTCTTCATCACGTCTCGTGCTGTACCCCATTGTGGCAGCTGCCCAGGTTTGGGGCCACACTTGAACTGGACAGACAGTGTTCTTCACCACAGACAATCAGGCCACAGCCGACAATTAAGGTAGATCAAGCCTCTCCCCATCACGTCCTTCTTGCTCAGGCTCGCGCAGCTGTCACTCTGTCACCAGTTTAATATCTTCTGTAGTCATATTCCAGGCAAATGCAAAATCGCAGCTGATGCTCTGTCCCATTCTAACCTTATTTGTTTTTCCAGCAAGAGCCTGGAGCTGACCCAATAACCATCCCTGTCCCATCCTGGTCATTGCTGACGATGGACTGAAGTAGCATCTCACCAACTCAACCCAGCTTATTAACCACTCCTTGGCACGCAACACACTGAAGGCCTATCACACTGCTTGGAACACTAACTGCAAATTTTTGGCCACTTGCCTCGGAGCAGCAATAGGCAACGTTAGACACGTCCTAGGCTTCATATCGTATTGCCACACGCAGCTGACCCTTTCTCACAATACTATCACGCCATATCTAGATGGCGTCCAGCATTTCCTGTCCCTGCAGGACCCCAGTAAACTGTCAGTATTCTCGAGCCCATGCAGTCAAGTCCCTCCTACAGAGCATACAGAAGCACCAGCCTGTAGTCAGTGGCAAGCGCCTATCTTTCAAGAGTGCCCTTTTTAGGGACATGTCTGAAATCCTTACTCGTTCCCCATTTAGGGCCTTGCCCAGCATAGTCATCCTAGCAGCCATCTACCAGGCCTTCTACGGTTCCCTACGACCTAGTGAATTTACAGTCAGTGGCTCCGGCAGTCAGACACTGCTCCGACGCCACCCGACTCGCTTTCGAACCCCTACACTCTCAGTCTGCAAACGCAACAAACCAGCCCCGGGGGTTGACATCAACCTGTTTCAGACTAACAATGCCTGATGCCCAGTGACGGTGCTTGACCGACTACTGCTCCATCTACCCAGCCAATCTGATTGTAGCTCGTTGCTACCCTTTCTAAACCAGCTCCCTGAGTGGCAGCCAGTTTGTCAAGCATGTCAGAATCCTAAGCAACTTGGGCTTCAAATCCCAGTCTGTTCTCAGGACATTCTTTCCGAATTATAGCAGCCTCAACTGCCTCCCAACAGGGAGTACCAGACCACATAATCAAGATACCAGGCTGATGGGAAGTCTCCTTGTTTTGCCACATACATCCCAAATCCTCAGGAAGGAATAGCACAAGCCTTTACCAAGCTGGCTCAATAAATACAAGAAATCAATATAAGCTATTTCCCTATCTGAGTCTTTTGCCCCCTTTTCTTGGCATACTGACCAGACCACCAAGGCACACTTCAGGTCTATTTATGTTGTAAGTCTTGTCGCGTGTTTATGTGATCCACATCACTCTCAGTCAGAGGGCCACGACCATAAATAAGAAGGCCAGTATGGTGGCCTGAGTTTATGGGAGGAGCCCGGAGGGTATTTAAGCAGCCCACTCACACATGCTCTTTGTCGGTTCAGTGTGCAGAACTACACGTCACTGGGCCGACTCTTCCCAGCTCACCTCATGTCCGTGAGTCTGCGCATTCAATCGCATTCGACACCCTCCCGCCCTTCCCTTTTTCAGGGCACTTCTCAGCATATCCTTCTTCAATTAACTACCCATTACTTACTTTGGGTATGCCCCCTTTTCTTGGCATACTGACCAGACCGCCAAGGCACACTTCAGGTCTATTTATGTTGTAAGTCTTGTCGCGTGTTTATGTGATCCACATCACTCTCAGTCAGAGGGCCACGACCATAAATATATACAGTGTATGTATATATGTAGAATAATAGAGAGAGTGAGAGAAAGTGAAAGATTGAGAGAGATAGGCGGAGATGAATGAGACAGAGTCATAACAATGGTGCAGGACGGCTGTAAAAGTCAAGTATTATTCATATGTGGGGCTAGAGCCGAAGAATAGGAATGATGGTCAGTTCATTATTTATGAGACATTTACTTCTGATTAGTTCTGCATGAGTACTTGCCATCAATGGCATAAAATTATCTCTAAGTGCTTTAATAGAAAACTCCAACCATGTTTCCAGGAGCTGTAAAAGGCAACTCGTTGCTCTCTTCAATCAAAGGGGAGGTAGCACTATGGGCTGCTGTGTAAAACAAGTTTTTGTTTCTTTGTATATTGTGGTAGTTGGATGCCTGCAGTTTTTCACCTCTAATTGCTGGAATTACTAATGGATGTCTTTTCCTATTAACTATCATTTTGTTTTTAAAAGCATTTGTGTCTTCATAAGTATCCTGCATCTAAATCTCAACACAATAACTTAATATGAGCAATATTACTTTGCTGTTTCAAAACTGCATCCTAAAGTATTTTTAAGTACCTTTATATAATACTATTTATTTTTTAGAAGTACGTCTAGTTCCCAGCTCCAGTAACCTCAATTGATCTTGGTTTGACCATGAACAATATTCAGATCAAATGATATCACAGAGGGTCAGATTTGTGTGACAGCTGATGATATCAAATTAAAATGTTACATATATATATATATATATATATATATATATATATATATATATATATATATATATATATATATATATACCTGTATATATATACATATACATATATACAGTTACTGACATACAAATGACAGGGAAGCCATTTTTCAAACATTACTCCATTTTCACTGCCATGATTGTTTCTGTTAATGTTTAGATTAAGCCTTGTATATAATTTGCCACGCAGCAGGTAACCAGGCTCATCCACCAATTGCACAGGGTACACACAATGGATAAGTACATGAGTAAACAGCAGACATACCGGTAATTTATACCACAGGTCAAGGTATCACTTACACTATACAGGGCTTCAAGCTATTTGCCTATAACACAACTAGGAATTTTAGGTTTCCACAGTTAATGCCACAAAGCTATGGCTCTTGAAGCCCAAAAAATATGATTGCTACTGCATCTTTATCAACCAACTACTACCTTAGCTGTCAAATTTTGGGCTCCTCTCCATAACTGGGGCTGTTGCCAGTACTCCTGAAACTACAAATTGAACCTGTAGATATGAGACCATTCCTGCATGGGCATTAAGAATAATCATTATACGCATAGGACAGGAGTCAAGGCACCTTCCAAAACCTTTCCTCTGCTGCACCACAACTGAACACACTGTAATGGGGCACCCCACTATAAATCCATCCTGCATAGTAATGCAGAAATAGCAATGGGTATAGTAAATATTGTTTCCTAGAAACCAAGTGGGTGAGCATGTTCTGTGTAAATAGGCTAATCATAGTTTTGTGACTACTTATAATAACAGCAGACAGCTATTTAAGCAGCAGACAGCATGGATTCATGAAAGACAGAAGTTGTCAGACAAATCTGATTTCCTTTTATGAAGAGGTAAGCAAAAACCTGGACAGAGGCGTGGCAGTGGACGTTGTATACTTGGATTTTGCAAAAGTGTTCGATACAGTTCCCCACACATGGCTCATGTGTAAGGTAAGGTCTACAGGATTAGAAATACAGGATTCAGAGAGTTGTGGTTAATGATTCTTACTCTGAATGGTCCAAGGTTATCAGCGGTGTACCCCAAGGTTCAGTGTTGGGTCCCTTACTTTTCAATATATTTATAAATGATATTGGGTCTGAGATCAAAAGTAACATTTCTGTTTTTGCAGATGACACCAAGCTATGCAGTGGAATAATGTCCTTACAGGATGTCTCCAATTTACAAGCCGACCTCAATGCTCTGTCTAATTGGGCGACTGTGGCAGATGAGGTTTAATGTTGATAAATGTAAAGTTATGCACTTGGGGGCTAAGAATATGCATGCATCATACATGCTAGGGGGAGTTCAACTGGGGGGATCTGTAGTGGAGAAGGATCTGGGGGTTTTAGTTGATCATAAGCTCAATAATGGCATGCAATGCCAAGCTGCGTTTTCCAAAGCGAGCAAAGTCCTTTCTTGTATTAAGAGAGGTATGGACTCCAGAGATAGAGATATCATTTTTCCCCTGTACAAATCATTAGTAAGACCTCATCTGGAATATGCAGTCCAGTTTTGGGCACCAGTTCCCAAAAAGGATATCGGAGAGCTGGAGAAAGTCCAGAGAAGGGCAACTAAACTGATAAGAGGCATGGAGGAGCTCAGCTATGAGGAAAGATTAGAAAAACTGAATTTATTCACTCTTGAGAAGAGGAGAATAAGGGGGGATATGATCAACATGTACAAATATATAAGAGGTCCATATAGTGAACTTGGTATTGAGTTATTCAATTTAAGGTCAACGCTGAGGACAAGGGGCACTCTTTACGTCTGGAGGAAAAGAGATTTCACCTCCAAATACGGAAAGGTTTCTTCACAGTAAGAGCTGTGAAAATGTGGAACAGACTCCCTCCAGAGGTGGTTCTGGCCAGCTCAGTAGATTGCTTTAAGAAGGGCCTGGATTCTTTCCTAAATACACATAATATAACTGAGTACTAAGTTCTGTAGGTAAAGTTGATCCGGGGTAAATCCGATTGCCTCTCGGGGGATCAGGAAGGAATTTTTTCCCCTCCGGTAGCAAATTGGATCATGCTCTGCTGTTTTTTTTTGCCTTCCTCTGGATCAACTGTGGGTATGGAGTTGGGTGTATGGGATGTACTGTGTTTTATTTTGTTTGTTTATTTTTTTTTATGGTTGAACTGGATGGACTTGTGTCTTTTTTCAACCTGACTAACTATGTAACAATGTAACAGTTTATTCATATTTCAAGCATGGATTCCATATATTCAAAATCCAATTTTTTACCACACCACTATGTCGGCTTCTCTCAGTCCCCTTACAGAAGCACCCATAGCTGCTTACACAGATACAGTTGGTATCTAGTTTCAAAATAATTTAGACCAGGGGTGTCCAAACTTTTTTCAAAGAGGGCCAGATTTGATGAAGTGAACATGCGTGAGGGCCGGTCATTTTGCCTGACATTCTTTGAACCATTAAAATTTGGTCTAAGTGTGTTCGTCAGAGCACTAATACACTGCTCAACAAGAATTCTCTTGCCGTTATGGTTGTGTGTGGTGAAGAGAGCTTGGGCGTGTTATTTGGAGACACTGTATATATCTCTTCTGTGGCCCCAACAAATCCCCGAGCGCTGCTCAGGAATAAGGATGAGATGAGCTTGTGTGTGTTATTTGGATATACTGTATTTATTGGCATATAACACGCACATGCTTAACATTGCCACAAATGCAGCCTCGCATGTGCCACGAATGCAGCCTCGCATGTGCCATAAATGCAGCCTTGTATGTCAGTGCAGCCTGAATGATGCCCATCTGCAGCCCCGGAGGGGACAGGGAGGGGGGTGAGTGCCGATAGATTATAAACAGGAGAATCTCTTGTTTACTCGGTTATCTCTTTAATACAAAGTCCTGCCTCCTATGATAGACAGAACAGTCATTCAATGGCATCCCAGGAGACTGAACTTCCTATTACAGATTCCTCTGAGTAAACAGGAGATTCTCTTCATGTAATCTGATGGCACTTGTCCTGACCCCTCCCTGTCCCCTCCGAGGCAGCACCGATAAATACAGTATATATCTTTTGTGGCCCTGGGGGCCACAAACAATATATATATCCAAATCCCCAGGCGGCTGTATAAAATCAGGGGGCCGCAATTGGCCCGCGGGTCGGACTTTGGACATGCCTGGTTTAGACATATCCTTAATGACTTCCCTTGTGCTACAAACATACTAGTCCTGGTCAATTGCAAAATTTCCTATGTAAATTGGTTAAAACAATAGGAAGTAAAGCCATTGTAGGTCACCTCCTATCCTGAAATATACTTTACATTGCCTTTTTAAACCCAAAGGCAAGATATGATGGTTTTGTATATATTTTCTTTATTTATTGTGTTTAAAACTAATGCCGCGTACACACGATCACTTTATGTGATGAAAAAAACGACGTTTTCTGTGAAGTAAAAAAACGACGTTTTTGAAACTTCACTTTTCAAAGACAATGTTGCATACACACCATTGTTTTTTCACAAAAAGCGAGGTTACGTTCACCACTCTTTTCCATTGAAGCTTGCTTCATAACTAGCTTCTGGGCATGCGCGGGTTGAAAAACGTTGTTTTAACCAACGTTTTTTGCTACACACGGTGACTTTTTGTGAAACAAAAAACAACGTTTTGAAAAACGACACATAAAATTGAAGCATGCTTCAATTTTTGTTGGTCGTTTTTTACAAGACATAAAACAACGTTTTCCCCTACACACTGTCAATGAAATTGACGTTTTTTAAAAACGTCATTTTTTTTTCATCACATAAAGTGATTGTGTGTACGGGGCATAACATATTACATTTTACTTGGATTTTATTACATATACTTGGATTTTGCAAAAGCGTTCGATACAGTTCCCCACACACGGCTCATGTGTAAGGTAAGGTCTACAGGATTGGATATATCAGTTTGTAAATGGATAGAAAACTGCCTGAAAGACAGGATTCAGAGAGTTATGGTTAATGATTCTTACTCTGAATGGTCCAAGGTTATCAGCGGTGTACCCCAAGGTTCAGTGTTGGGTCCCTTACTTTTACTTGGATTTTATTACAGCCGACGCGTTTCGCACTGGATCAGTGCTTATTCATGGCATGAATAAGCACTGATCCAGTGCGAAACACGTCGGCTGCTCCTTGTTTTCTACTGCTGTGACCCTATTTTTGTACATGCTGTCTATTGAATAAAAGACCACCCATCAGGTTTTGGAGTGCGGCTATCCATTTTTCTTTGTCCTCAACAAATGTCCAATGGAGCCTACACACGGTTGGAATTTCCAAGCCTGTAGACTTTAGCATTAGCCATGTGTTGGGAACTGTGTCAAACACTTTTGCAAAATCCAAGTAAGGTTTTCCTTAAATCCTCATAAAAAGAAATCAGATTTGTTTGACAACTTCAGTCTTTCATGAATCCATGCTGTCTGTTGCTTAAAATATATTTTTCCAGCAAGAACTCATCTGTGTGGTATTTATTAAACTCTCCAGTATCTTCCCGACTATAGCAGTTAAACTAGCAGGTCTATAGTTGCTTGGTAAAGACGTTGATCCCTTTTTAAAAATGGGCACCCCATTGGCCCTATGCCAATCCAGTGGTACCATTCCAATCATTAACGTGATTCAATAGCTATGCTTGTCATATCTTCCACCAGGGCCCATGAAATAATTACAAATCTATTTGTCTCTCTATAATGTATATATGGATACACAGGTAATGATACAGAACTTTGTGCACAAAACACGAATCAGCCAGCCTCACAAACCATATACCATAAGCGTTTTATTAAAATGTATGGTTTAAGAAATTGTTTAGAGAAATAGCTTTCAAATTAACAAAATAACCAAAATGTTTTATATCTGGCAGTAGTTTCTGTTCTTAACCTCCCTGGCGGTATGATTCTTTCAGATTTTAGGTGCTGAAAGCGGTACTATTATTTGCAAGGGAATTTGGCGTTTTATACTGTAGGCTTGTAATTCTTAGGAATAACTCACTTAAATCTATCCAAACAAGAGTCTAATAGGCATCCCGGGTATGATTATTTTTTATTTCTTTTTATTAAAAATTATAATATAATAAATAATTATAAAAAATTATAACAAATAATAATATAATTATAGTAAAAATTATTCAATAATGTAATCAAATCAAAATCACTGAAATTTGCTCAGTTGCAGAATTTTTGCTGTCATTATTTTTTTTTTTATGACGAATTTCCCCATAAATCGCTATCGCTAAATTCTGCAAGTGATTCTGATTTATTGTCGCTGTTTTTTAGCTGCTCTAAAACAATTTTTGCCATAAAGGGACACTTTTAGTTACTTTGGGCAATCTACAGTTTGCAGGGAGAAAGAACAGTTTTTATTATATAAAAGGACATGTAGTGTACAGGGCAGACCACTAGGGACATGGAGGGTGTGTATTTTTTACATACAGTACTGTAATCTATAAGATTACAGTGTACTGTATGTAATGTGTTTGTTTACATTTTTGAATTTGGCGCCGTTCTCCGTCCCTGTGCGTCTTAACATCGCAGGGAACGGAGATCGCCGGCGCGCGGGGACGCTGTGTGAATCGAGCGAGCACCCGCTCGCTCACACAGCGCGGATGCATCACTGGATCCACGGAGAAGGTAAGAAAACAGTCTCTGTGGATGCTGCGAGGCGAGCCTGAGTCTGACTCGGGGTTACCGATCGTAGCACAGAAATCTAACCCCGAGTCAGACTCGGGAACATCACCATGGAGGTTAAAGGGGAGTTCCAAGCAATATTTGTGTTTATTAAAAGTCAGCAGCTACAAAAAGTGTAGCTGCTGGCTTTTCATTAACAATCACTTACCTGCTCCAGCGTTCCAGCGACGCGCCGGCAGGGGCTCCGCTCCTCTCCCCCCCTCCCTGGCCGGCTTCCTCATCGCAACTGTAGGCACCCGGCCGTGACAGCCTTCAACTTCACGGCCGGACACCCACTGTGCATGCGCGAGCGGCACTGCGCATGCGCGTGGCGCGGCGCTGATTGGACAGGCGATCGCATGGGACCTGTCACGTGTCCCATGCGATCACCTACAGGAAGGGGCTGCTGTAGGCAATTAAGCTTAATCGCCTAACCAGCCCCTCGGCAGAAGGAGGAAGTGGGACAGGAAGTCCCACTCCTCCTGAAGCCCCCACCCCCCCAAAAAAAATTACATGCCAAATGTGGCATGTAAGGGGGTGAGGAGTGGGATAAGCAGAAGTTCCATTTTTGGGTGGAACTCCACTTTAACATGTCTAATGATATATAACTCTGTTATTATTTGTGGTTTTCGTTAAATGATTTTCTTAATTATTTGTTTACACCAAATATGAAAATAAAATCTGTTCTCTTACAGTTAAGCCATGGCTGTTTGATTAAAATATGCTACCCAATTTCATAGCTGCTACTGAACTAACCACTCTGCTTTCCTTGCACTGATCAATATTTATTTCATCCATTACAGCATTTGTTTCCTAAATAATGACAGATGCTGGAGACAATGTTTCAGGGTAATCGACAAAAAGCTTCAAGAATAATGACAAGTGTAACTTTTGACAAGATGGTAGATTGCTACACAGTATGGCTATAAATATTTGTACATCAAGTTAATGTCAAAACATGACTATGTTTAAAAATGATCAGTTTCATACTTCAGCCTAAATACCAGTGTAGAAAATAAGTTCTGACTAGTAGCTGTTGCTAAATCTATTTCTTTTTTCAGATTGTTCTTTTTACCACTAATTTGATTATTTTAATTACTAAGGTAAAAGAGAATATTTATTTAATGGCTATAACGAGTTATTTTACAGATCTATATCATTACTAGCTAAATTGTGTCTTAAAACAAGAAAAAAAAAATCCAAGACAATTTATTTTATTTTATATAGAAAGACTCCTGCGCTACCAAGGGGGATGGGTAGGAGTGGGATTGGGCTGGAAGGTGGACTGGGGATTCTGCAGCAGACTCCTGACACTCTGTCCTGGGCAGAGAGAAAAATGTATATGTAAAAGAAGGGGGTGTTGTCTGCGCTGAAGGTGAACAGGGGGGGAGGAGGGGGGGGTGTATGGGTGATAGGGGTGAGTGAATGGGACGGGTGGCTGGATGGGTGGAAGTAGGTGGGTTTAGGACGACATGATAACCAACATAATCGAAACAATGATGTGAATGAATATACACATAAGGGTGATAATCAATAAATACAAAAATTGTTACAATAATTATTACAATAAAGAAAAAACCCAACACACTAGCCAGGGTAATGTGAAACCAGTGAAGAACAATCCTAAATACAAACTATAAGACCAGAGAAAGTTCCATGAGGAAATGCCTCTGGATGGAAAAAATGTGAAATAAATAAAGTCTCTAGTGAAAAAACCCAAAAGTCCAGATGAGTCCAAATTGAAATGGTGGTGCCAGGAAAGGGTGACAGCAGAAAGCACCTCAGGTGGTCCCCAGCTCCTCACCTCAAGGCTATAGCTCGGATAGCCTGCAATAGCACCTTCCGATGGAGGACAGTAATCCCTCGGCAGGGCGAGCAGCAGAGGCACTCCTCAGCGGTAAAAGTAAAGCAAAAAAGAAGAAAGCAAGTGAGTGACAGTAAAAGACGTCTGGTAGGCAACTAGTGTCACTCATACATCCACTCACCACAGGGTGATGGATGATGGGCCTATCTCCCACGAACAGCGAGTTCGTACTTCTACTGGCAGATATCCTCTTCTAAGCTGGCCAGATGGTCACTCACAACAAGGGATCTCTCAGATGGCATACATGATAAAAGAAACAGACCATAGCGCAATCCCGCAAGGTAAAAAACACATTTAATAAAAAAATAAAACTCACATTTAAAACGATCCAAAAGGCACAAAACAAACAGACGTCAGGAACACTCTGCGTCAGGCGTGTGGACTCTGTGGCTCCTAGGATCCCTACGCGTCTCGTCACACCTCGTGACTTCCTTTTTTTATTAAATGTGTTTTTTACCTTGCGGGATTGCGCTATGGTCTGTTTCTTTTATCATGTATGCCATCTGAGAGATCCCTTGTTGTGAGTGACCATCTGGCCAGCTTAGAAGAGGATATCTGCCAGTAGAAGTACGAACTCGCTGTTCGTGGGAGATAGGCCCATCATCCATCACCCTGTGGTGAGTGGATGTATGAGTGACACTAGTTGCCTACCAGACGTCTTTTACTGTCACTCACTTGCTTTCTTCTTTTTTGCTTTACTTTTACCGCTGAGGAGTGCCTCTGCTGCTCGCCCTGCCGAGGGATTACTGTCCTCCATCGGGAGGTGCTATTGCAGGCTATCCGAGCTATAGCCTTGAGGTGAGGAGCTGGGGACCACCTGAGGTGCTTTCTGCTGTCACCCTTTCCTGGCACCACCATTTCAATTTGGACTCATCTGGACTTTTGGGTTTTTTCACTAGAGACTTTATTTATTTCACATTTTTTCCATCCAGAGGCATTTCCTCATGGAACTTTCTCTGGTCTTATAGTTTGTATTTAGGATTGTTCTTCACTGGTTTCACATTACCCTGGCTAGTGTGTTGGGTTTTTTCTTTATTGTAATAATTATTGTAACAATTTTTGTATTTATTGATTATCACCCTTATGTGTATATTCATTCACATCATTGTTTCGATTATGTTGGTTATCATGTCGTCCTAAACCCACTTACTTCCACCCATCCAGCCACCCGTCCCATTCACTCACCCCTATCACCCATACACCCCCCTCCTCCCCCCCTGTTCACCTTCAGCGCAGACAACACCCCCTTCTTTTATTTTATTTTATGTTATGCTATAAGGACCCTCGTGTACAAAAGTGATGAGTCTTTTTAACCAGTTAAGGACTGGAAGGATTTGACCCCTTCCTGACGAGGCCATTTTTTGCAAAATGGCACTCCATCACTTTAACTGACAATTGCGCGGTCGTGCAACGATGTACTCAAACAAACTTTCTATCCTTTTTTCCCACAAATAGAGCTTTCTTTTGGTGGTATTTGATCACCTCTCTGGTTTTTATTTTCTTGTGCTATAAACAAAAAAAGACTTGTAAAAAAAATAATTCTACTATTTGTTATAATAAAAATCCCCCCTCTCCCCCTCAAAAATTCTTCTACATATGTTTTTGTAAAAGATAAGCGTATATTGATTGGCTTGTGCAAAAGTTATAGCATCTACAAAATGTGGGATAGATGTATGGCATTTTTAGTATTATTATTTTTTTTACTAGTAATGTTGGTAAACAGGGATTTTTAGCAGAATTGTAACAATGCGGCGGACAGCTTGGACACCTTTGACACTTTTTTGGGACTACTGAAATTTTTACAGTGAACAGTGCTAGAAATAGCCACCGATTACTGTGTAAATGTCACTGGCAGGGAAGGGGTTAACACTAGGGGCGAGCAAGTGTACTGCCTGGAGGAAGAGAGAGAGATCGCTATTTCTGATTACTAGAAACAGCAGATCTCTCTGTACTCCCCTGACAGAATGGGGATCTGGCAATGTAAACAGACAGATCCCTGTTCTGTCTCCCTCTGGAGTGATCACGGGTGGCCGGTGGACATCGCTGCCGATTACCACGCAACGCTACCAGAACAGCTATGTGTGTGAGACAACAAGGAGAGGAGGAGGAGGGAGGGGAACAGTCTTACACTTCAGCGCCCCCCCTCTGCAGCGTTGGGGTGCTGCTGAGCACCCGCACCTGCCTGTGATGATGATCATGAAACTGACTGATTCTGCGACTCACATTATGCGAGCTGTGATGGCCACATGGCGCCCCTGTTGCCCATGGCGCCCTGTGCGGCCGCACAGCTCGCACACCCCAAAGGGCGGCCCTGTCCGCACATCCCCTCCAACATAAGTTGGAGGCGTCCCTTTGGTACCGATGTAATTTATCAGGAGTTATGTACCAGCGTGCCAAACACTTGTAATTCATTTCTGTCATACTACAATCCGGTAATATAGCATGTATCAACCGTAATATTTTACAGATATTTTACTACTTCACTATCTCCCATTCCCATCTCTTCCTCCCATTTCCTAATAAATGGGAGGGGGGGGCGATATCTTTAATCCAGTCAAAATTCTGTATATCTTCGAGACCCCTCCATTTCCATCTGAAGCTGAGCACAACCGCTCTAATGGGAGCAGGCTGCCCTCAGACCTAATCGGTTGGGGAAGAATCTCCACAAAGTGTTTCAGCTATGCATACCTCCACCTATTTACTACCATTACCTCTTTTTTATTAATCAATTCCTGAAAAGTGCATATTTTACCACCCACTGTGATATCTTTTCATTGTGCGTCTTTTTGCGTGATCCAATTCCCAAACAAGCTCTCTTTCCCTGGAGCAAAATAATAAGTGTTACATAATGGTATTAAAGGGGAATTAAATCGCCATTTTTTTCTTTTTGTGCACCGTGTTCCACATTGCCATAGCTATACGTGTGATCGTGTGAGTGTGCTCATCTAAATCTCTTATATGTGTTGGGATACATATTACTTTCCCTAAAGTGACCTTACTAATCTGACTTTCAGTGTAATAAATTTGTATATCCGGTAGCCCCAACCCACTTTGTGCCTTATCTCTCATTAACACCTCCAAACTTATACGGGGGTTTTGTTATGCCAAATAACCCCAACGCAATATCGTGTTTAGTATTTTAAAATATGTGTCTGGGATTGGGATTGGTAACATCTGCATCTGCACGGTTTTTAATACCTACTGGGGACCCTTGCTTGCATAGACTATTTCCTTAAAGGGGTGTTCCAGCCAAAAGTTTTGTTTATTAAAAGTCAGCAGCTACAAAAAGTGTAGCTGCTGGCTTTTAATAAACAATCACTTACCTGCTCCAGCGTTCCAGCGACACGCCGGGGGGGGCTCCGCTGCCCCCCCCCCCTCCCCATCCGGCGTCTTCATTTGTACTGTGGGCACCCGGCCGTGACAGCCTTCGGCTTCACGGCCAGGCACCCACTGCGCATGCACGAGCCGCACTGCGCATGCACGCGCCGCGCGGCTCACCGCTGATTGGACAGGCGATCGTCTAGGACCTGTCAGTGTCCTAGATGATCGCCTACAGGAAGGGGCTGCAATAAGGTGATTAAGCCTAATCGCCTTACCAGCCCCTCGGCGGAAGGAGGAAGTGGGACAGGAAATCCCACTGTGGCATGTATGGGGGTGAGGAGTGGGATAAGCGGAAGTTCCATTTTTGGGTGGAACTCCGCTTTAAAAAATAAGAATGCAGCTTGTAATGCCGATATGTAAAACCATGAGATTTTTTTTTTTTTTTTTTAGCTGTAAATGTAAAGCTGTAAAATATGTAAGTAAAACGATTGATTGGGGCACTTACCACTTACCCAGCTGGTAACAAAATGTCATTCTTTCCAATTAACATCCTCTAGCTAGTAGACTTGTGTGAGCAAGGCATTAATATTGCTAAATACTACGACAGGAATTTAAGAAAAGGTAGTTCTGTCTATATTCAGCTCAAAAGAGAAGTTTTTAAGGTCTCTAAATGTTTAAGCCAAGCAGATTCCTGCAATAGAAGGCAATGTATACAGTACTATCTGACTATCTGATGGCTAATTTCTCCTACTTCTTCTTCATTTCAATGCTTCAGCCTTAGAAAGCCTCTTCAGCATCTGCCACTTCCAGCAGTGACTTAGGAGTTGGAATCTTGAAGTGTGAATGATGAGGAGGGTTTCCAAGGCTGCAACGCTGGAGGAGAGGTGTTAGAACTTGGCCACCACAGAGGTCAATGTCTTTTATGCACAGTATATACTGTATATATGTAAAGAGCTGCATTGTCGGCACTATATAAATACCTTTAAAAAATAATATTAATAATAAAATTGCAGGGGCCTGTTGGTTAAAACTTGTTTTGACCTGACAGGGTTTCTTTATTATGAAGCCAGTGGACTCGCTGTCATCCTTTTCCTGTTGTAAGGTTTAGTTAAAGCTAAAATTCAGTTTGTTATAAAGAAAACAAAATATAAAACTAAAATCAAAAACAAACAATGTCTAAATATAGGAGGTATGGCCCAGATTCAGAGAGAATTGGATTCTCGTAGCGTATCAGAAATACACTACGCCGCCGTTTTTTACCTGGCTCTACGTGGAATCCAGGTAGATTTTGTCCAGTAAACGACGGCGGCGTAGTGTATTTCTCCCGTCGCAATCCATCTAGACGAGTAGGGGGCGTGAAGGATTTAAAATAGGCGCGTTCCCGCGGTGATCGAACTGCGCATGCTTCGTTCGCAAATTTCCCGCCGTGCATTGCGCGAAATCACGTCGTTACGTCATTCGTTGTTTGAGTAGCGTCGTTTACGGACATTTCTATTCCCGAACGAGTTACGCAAAAAAAAAAAAAATATTTAAATTCGACGCGGGAACGACGGCCATACTTAACATGGGCTACGCACCGTTAGACCAGCAAAAAGCTGGTCTAACAGTACGTAAAAAAAAACAGACGTAAGCGTTTGCGAAGACCGCTCGTATCTTCGTGGATCGCCGTAAAAACACATTTGCATATCCCGACGCATGAAAACGACGCAAACTCCTCCCAGCGGCCGCAAAAATATCGCAGCGTAGATCCGAAGGCTTACGAAGACGTAAGCCTCTCGGATCGAAGCCTGAAGCCGCCGTATCATGGTTTGAGGATTCAAACTAGTGATACGGCGTGGGGAAATTTGAAATTACTCCTGTTTAACACCAGTTAGACAGGCGTAATTGCTTTATGAATCTGGGCCTATGTGTTTTATTACTTACTTACTTTACCAATATTAATGCCTTGCTCACACGAATCTACTAGCTAGTGTATTTCTTTCACATCTGTGTAGTTATCCAGCATGAAACAAATCATATACTTCACCCATTTTTAGATGTTTTCTGCAATAAAGACTAGTCATTGCCATTCCCAACTACAGCTTTGCTGTGATCACATTTACAAGATAATGTCTGAGTATTCAAAGGTATTTGGTGCACAAAATGGGGATTTATATGAGGCTATTTGGGAATATATTTAAATCTTTTAAGCTAAAGTTTTGTTACGATTCTGGAATCACGGGCATAATCACTGCGATTCCACCCGCAATCAGAATTTCTAGGTGTAAATGGAGCCTAACATCAGCCGTTGTAAGTGTTAAAGAGTTGTGCAGCTCACCCATCACCTCCATTCATAGAACTCATACTATTCTTTCCCAGAAGGATACATTTCTGTAAATGGTGAACCTAAATCTACCTTAATATTAGACTCCTCTAATGCCCTTGTACAGCAGCATTCAGACCTAGAGAGTGGGTCCATTTAGGCCCTACAACATGCAAATGTACTGAAAATGAATATGCTTGGTAATGGAAATAGGCACACAATGGCACACCAATCTACTGCATCTTCTTAATTTCCAATCACAAGCTGAAGGCAAGGTTCTGACGAATCTGTAATGCTTAAAATGACATTAAGTGATACCCTTATTCTCCAAAAATAATCCAGACGCATTTGCTACCTAATAGTTGTGTAATCAATGAAACTGCTAGTGAGCTCCCAAACCCCTCCTTCATCCCCTAACTTTTTTTTTTACATGGGTAGTATACATTATATTAGTTTCAGTCATGTGCACTGCTGTATGCACACAACAAATTGCATAATTCATAGTCCCTAGTCCTTGGAAGCAAGCAAGAGAGGTTGACTATGTTTCTACATACAGTGGAACCATGGGTAATAAACATAGCCACTCTTTAATAAGAAGTCACAGCAAAAATAAAAAAATGAATTTGGAGATTTGGAGTAGGCTGAGAGCAATAGAAGGCACATTTTTTACTTAAAGTGGAAGTAAAGGCAAAACCTAACTAACTTTAAATCTACTCTCAGCCACATTCTAAGCCTAACCTATCCAGCCCTGTAAAGAAAAGAAAAAAACGCTTTACTGACCTGTTCTGCAGTCCAGTCTCCAGCGGTCCGGTCTCCCTTCTGTGTGCAGAAGAAAGCCAACAATGGCTGTGAAATGCCTGGGAAGTAACATCACCCATAGATTTACTATGGGTCTTCCATTGTGGGCTCCCTCTCCTGCACACTCCCACACACTGAGCTGTCAGCTCAGAGTGGGGCTGGACTGGAGCTGCTGCAGAACAGGTTATCTTTTTGGTTTTTAATATGTCTAGATCGATAAGGCTTAGAATGTGGCTGAGAGTAGATTTAGAGCTAGTTAGATTTTTCCTTTACTTCCACTCTAAAGTGGATGTAAACCTCATTCATGAAATCTGACCTGGGCACATATATCTGTTGTAGTGTTTACTCATCTTTCTGCTTCTCCATTCCTCTGTTATCAGCATTAAAACTTCTAGCAAGTTCTCTGACACAGTAGATGAAAGCAGCTGAAAAATTATGTTAGGGATGGTGCTATAACAAGATTAGCAGAGAGCTGGTCTATTTACAGCACAGTTCTGCAAGTTTCTTTGTTCCTCCGCGTATTTGGAGGGGGGTGTGTGTCTTTCCTCCAATCAGCTCACACACAGTATATACCCAGACTCCCCTCTCACTGCTGAAACATAAAGAAACATTTCTAACATGATGTGCACTTTCTAAAGAGTCTGCAAAGCTGAAGACAGCAGATATAGAACATATGTAGGGAGTCTTGTTTCATGTCTGTGTTTAATCTGAGGCTATTCACATCACTGCGTATAGGAGAGGGTTTACATCCACTAAGGACCCTCTCATGTACATATACATCAGCACTTTAAAGATGGATATCTCGGTAATCTCCCGCCACTCAACCGTGCCCTCTGCCGCTTACCAGAGCCGTCGGCAGCGGCGGAGGTGATCTGTCGGGTCCTTCTTCCTGCTTGGCTGGGATACGAGTGAGGGCAAAATGGCCCCACCCATCTCCATAGCATAGCAGGGCAGAAGCGACGTCAAACCGTCACTTCCGCCCATGCTTCTTAAAGGCACATTATTCTGTTGTAATTTTTTCAAATAACAATTTGTTTTTATTGCATTTTAGTCTAAATATGAGATCTGAGGTATTTTTTACCCCAGATCTCTTATTTAAGAGGACCTGTCATGCTTTTTTCTATTACAAGGGATGTGTACATTCCTTGTAATAGGAATAAAAGTGACCCATTTTTTATTTCTTTTTTTAAAACAGAGTAAAAATGTATAAAATACATAAGAAAACATTTTTTTTTTTTTAAAGTGCCCCGTCCCGACGAGCTTGCGCGCAGAAGCAATAATTCTAGCCCTAGACTTCCTCTGTAACTCAAAATATGCAACCTATACGTCGCCTATAGAGATTTTTAAGGGTAAAAGTTTGACGCCATTCAACGAGCGGGTGCAATTTTGAAGAGTGACATGTTGGGTATCATTTTACTCAGCGTAACATTATCTTTCACAATATAAAAAATTGGGCTAACTTTACTGTTGTCTTAGTTTTTATTAAAAAAAAGTGGTATTGTAAGACCTCTGAGTAAATACGGTGTGACAAAAGTATTGCAATGACCGCCATTTTATTCTCTAAGGTGTTAGAAATAAATATATAATGTTTGGGGGTTCTAAGTAATTTTCTAGCAAAAAAATGTTTTAATCTTGAAAACACAGAGTCTGAAAAACAGACAAGGTCCTTAAGTAGTTAAGAACACATACCTAAGTTTTTAATTGTTATATACAGTATTTTAATACTAAAAATTCAAGGTCACCAACCTAGACTTGCATACATGCAATGTTTTGTAAATCTCAAGGCTAACTAGGAGGCAAACTTACAAATTTGTCAGTTAAACCAACTCCTATATATGTATATAAACTTGATATTAATATGTTTGCTTGAAGTTTTGAAGCATAACATTTTACGTTTTGGGTGAATACTTTAGCATAAAGCATATATTGTTTGTGAAACGGAGCATGTGTAATGCAGCATACACACAATCATTTTTCGTCATGTAAAAAACAACGTTTTTCAGCCTCTAGAAAAAAACTAAGTTTTTTCCAACTTCATCATTAAAGCGTTGCCCACACACCATTGTTAAAAAAAATGCTCTAGCAAAGCGCGGTGACGTACAACATGTACAACAGCACTAGAAAGGGGAAGTTCCATTCAGGTGATGCCACCCTTTGGGCTGCTTTAGCTGATTTTGTGTTAGTAAAAGACGATTCATGCTTTTCTGTCTGTTACAGCGTGATGAATGTGCTTACTCCATTACAAACGGTATTTTTACCAGAACAAGCGCTCCCATCTCTATCAACTTGCTTCGGAGCATGCACAGGTTTTTAACATCATTTTAGCCCACACACGATCATTTTTTACAACCCGAAAAACGACATAGTTTAAGGCCGCGTACACACGATTGAATTTATCTGCTGAAACTGGTCCGTCGACCAGTTTCAGCGGACATATCCGATCGTGTGTACGACCTAGTGGACAGGTTTGTCCGCTGCAAACCCGTCCGTCCGACATGTCCGCTGGTTAGTACGCCTAACCAGCGGACAGAAATCCCCCGCATGCACCGAATGGATTTGACGCATGCGTGGATGTATTTTACTTCCTGGAGTGGTGACGTGGCGGCGTCAACGTCACCGCCACGTCACTGCGTCCTCAGTCCGAGGGGATTTTCGTCCGATGGTGTGTACACGCCATCGGACCAAAATCCGACGAGACATGTCCACTGGAAATGATCCGTCGGACATGTTTGAGCTGACATGTCTCCCCATGTGTACGTGGCCTAAAACATCATTAAAAAATGCAGCATGTTTGAATTTTTTTTTTTTACGTTTTTCAGGACCCGAAAAATTGTGTGAAGCCTACACACGATCATTTTAAATTACATTTTTTTAAAACGTAATTTTTTACTTGCCGAAAAATGATCGTGTGTACGCGACATTGGGCTACTCACTAAGAGCATTCTTGCATCTTATATTCCATTCTTACATCTAAAGCATTGAGTTATTGATTGCCATTATTTTATCACAGATCTTTGTTCTTGTATTTACTGTGAGAACCATTAACTGTGACATGCAACCATTTTTTTGGTTCAGTACATTGATGGATCCTGTATGTATTGTTGAGTAAAACCCTATTGCTCTTATCTAGGTTAGATTACAGCAGAGGCATTTGTTTCTAGCGGCTCCAGCAGAAGTTAATGTATGGAAAATGAAAAATAATCTCCCTGTACTGTTTTCCTTCCTCCTTGTTACTACCTGCAGAGACCAGAGAAGGAAAACAAACTCAAAGGAACTTGCCACTTATCGAGTGGTCTCATGTGATAAATTCAGAGCTATCTTTGGAGCGACCTTAGCTATACTGATTTGGACAGTATTCTGACAAACACAGTCTGTGAAGTGACTACAATTGTACAATCAATAAATGAAAGGAAACATAAGGAGAGAAAAATGTACAATCCAATAACGATTGCTCTGTCTTTTTTTAAGGCAAAACATTTGTTTTAAGCAGCGTCTGTAGCAGTTTATTTATAAAACATGGAAAAAAACCTTCCTATATGGTTTTCCATTCCTTTTTTTAGAACATGTTGGTAGCAAGCAGAGTTTCCAAGGTACAACCATGAACTGTCTTTGTTTGAATCAATATCCCTTTTATATTGCAAGTTACATATGCAGGGCCCTCTTAATCTTCCTGTATTATAATTGTTCTATCTCCCTGTGTTTATTAAGACATTGTGCAAACTGTTGGCGCCATATAAACAATGAATAATATCACTATAATAATAATTATGCGCAAATTCATTTTGCTCTAATAAACATAATCCATAAAATGACAAAAATTGTGGAATCAATGAATGAAAGAAAACACAAGACTAAAAATGAAACTTCTTGACCCATCAATTCCTGACAACTACCGCCCCATAGCCCTCTTGAACCACTACTATAAAATATTCACTAAAATATTGGCAAACAGACTTTCCCTTCTTCTTCCATCTTTGATGTATAGGGATCAGGTAGGTTGTTCCTACTAGACATGCAGGGGATAACACAAGACGAACCATTGATCTTATTGACCTTTTGATCAAAACCAGGAGACCTGCTATCGTGTTGACCTTAGATGCGCAGAAAGCTTTTGATCGTCTAAATTGGTCCTTTATGTTTGCCACCTTGACGAAATATGTTTTTTCAGGTCTATTTATGCAGGCTTTAAAAGCGCTGTACTCCACACCCACTTCTCAGGTTCGATTGGCTTCCTGTGTCTCACCGTCATTCCTCTTGAGTAATGGTACCAGACAGGGCTGTCCCCTGTCTCTTCTGCTATTTATTTTAAGTCTCGAGCCTTTGGCTGCGGCTATTAGATCCCATCCAGATATACGGGGGTGGCGCTGAGACGGGAGGAGTACAAACTCTCACTCTTTGCGGATGATATATTGCTAACGATCACTCGCCCACATATCTCCCTTCCTTCCCTCCACGTAACTCTAGACTTAATTAGTAGCCTCTCCGGTTTTAAGATTAACTCAACCAAAACGGAGGCCCTCCCTATAAATATCCCGGCAGATGCACTCGCCTCTCTACAAGGTAACTTCAATTTCCGCTGGTGCACCGACTCCCTGAAATATTTAGCGGTACGCCTGTCCAACCTCTATTCTACCCTATACCAGGTTAATTTCCCTCCTTTATTTATTGAGATAGGTAGATTACTAAAGTTATGGACGAAACTTCCGTTGTCTCTGATTGGGAGGTTAAATGTCCTCAAAATGTCTATACTCCCTAAACTATTGTATTTCTTTGAGACTCTTCCTGTACTGATTCCCATGACCCAACTGAAAGCATTACATAGGAACTTTATAAACTTTATCTGGAATAATGCCTCCCATAGAAATAGCCAGCTCAGTCTCACAGGGTGGCTTAGGAGCTCCCGATATAGTTAAATACTATTATGCTACTCACTTAAAAGCCATAACCTCCTGGATGTCCAGATTTTCTCCAAACAGATGGTCTGAAATAGAGATGGGAATTACAGTCCCTGCCCACCCGTGCTCTTTGTTGTGGCCCTCGCCCGACAAATCTTTTGCTCATGTACGAAAGGTCTGTCTGAACCTGATGCTATTTACACTTTTAATTTGGAGATGCTGTTCTAGTAAATTTTCTTTATCGTCCCCTTGCCCACCCCTAATAAATTTTCTTTTTAACCCCATAAATTCCTGACAGATTATCCTACGACTCAATGTTACCCTGGACCCATGCAAACATATTTCAACTACGTCACCTAGTGCACCCAAAAACGCGTACATTATTATCTTTCACAGACCTACAGTCAAAGCATAAAATCCTGAAAACCCTTTTTTATTCCTTCCTTCAGATTAGACATTTCTTCGCTTTCCGTTCCTTCCAGCTGACCATTAGCGCCCCTAACGACTTTGAACTGATGTGTTCTAGAGGCCCTCACAAACTCCACCAGATTTCCACTATCTACAACATCTTACATTCAGCTTCTCTCCTCTCTGAAAATACTCATTTATACATGAGGAGATGGTCCCACATATTGTGTAAGCCTCATTGGGAGATTGGAGACAAATTTGGGCGCTGCCTCTAGGGTCTCTAGATGTGTAGCCCAGAAAGAAACTACATATAAAATACTTATGTTCTGGTACAGAACCCCCCAAATTTTTAGCAACACATAATTTACCCCGCATAGCCAATGTTGGAGATGTGGCTCCTCTGTAGGTACCTACCTCCACATCTTTTGGGACTGTCCGGTAATAACTCCCTTTTGGTCACAAGTCCATTATCTCCTGGAGAAGATTCTGCGCCTCAAAGCATTTAAAAAACAATCTGTAGCAATCCCTACCCTTATCAGTGTACCTTATCTTTTACGCCTCTAACACATGAGGCAGAATCTGTTGGAGTCTGTCTGCTCAGCGGTAAATAAGTTCACTGATCCCTGCTGACCAGGGAGACAACTGGTCGGTGTCCGCTTTGACACAGACAAAGTCCACTCTCCTCCATGGACAGTCAGATGTAAACAGACCGCCTGTCCGTTTACACCTGACTGCTATCTGATCCGATCCATAGAGGATACTGGAGGGTCCGATCAGATCCACCTGAAAAACTGATAGTCCTACGAAAGGGCACCTGCATTATTGCTCTGCAGCCTGAATTCTTTATATATCAGGCCCTAATTCTCATCTTATTTCTTGGTAATAGTTTCTATTGGCTGTAGTAGTGGCATAAGAATAAAGCCCCATACACACCTATCAGTTTACCTGCAGGTTTTTTTCTTCAGGTTTACCAAAACTATCTAATATGAGGTTAAACCTTAAGGCCGCGTACACACGATCAAATTTATCTGCTGGAAACGGTCCAACGGACCGTTTCAGCAGACAAATTCGATTGTGTGCACGGGCGGACAGACAGGTTTTTCCAGCAGACACTAACCAGCACTAACGCATGCGTGGAAGTTTTTTACTTCCTGGTGCGGTGACGTGGCGGCGTCAACGTCACCGCCACGTCACCTCGCTGTCTGCCGGCGGGGATTTTGGTTTGATTGTGTGTACACGATCAAACCAATATATCCCAGCAGACAAATCCCATCAAAACGGTCTGTCAGACCGATTTGATCGGATTAATTCAGTGGTGTGTATGCGGCCAAAGAGTTTCAATTTGGAAACAATCAGGCAGGCCCTTACACTACCTGCAGGAAAACGTATAGTGTGTATGGTGATGGTGGTGATTCTGCCATTCCTAGTGTCAATACATAACACGCATATATGGCAGGCAACCAAATCGGCTTCACCCAACATAGTAGCACTGGAAACCAATTACAAGGTACTCACCAGATAGTCTGTGGTTCCCGCCAGGATCTCTAAATTCCTTACCCAATATTTCCCATTTTGTCTTTAGAGGATGTACTACACCAGGCACACATATGCACATATGGTGGGAATGTCCCATGGTGCAAATACTCTGGACTGAAGTGTTGAAGATCCCCTTAACCCTATTTGAGATGCCATTGCAAATCTTTCATAGCTGTCTTGAACAACAAATCCTTGACTGTGACCCACCACCAATTCAAACTCCTTCCCACTATTAACACAGCGGCCAAGCAGACCATTGTAAAGGCCTTGAAATCACCTCCTTGGCAATGCATCTTGGCAATGAAACAGAATCATTTAGACAATGATCCGTGCCAAGATTGAGGCAGTTTTCCTAGACAAAGTCTCCTACGAAAAATTATTGAGACCCTGGAATGACCACTTCCTACCCCCTTCTACCTTGAATGATTGCATTTGCAAGGTATTGTTTACAACTTATGGGCCTCTTTAGGGACCCCTATTCCCTTTGTCCTCCCTCACGCCCTCACGCCCGCCCCTTCCTCTCCCTATCCTATCTAGTTAATTAAGTCTCTAACCCTGCCTTTCCCCCCTCTCTCCTACCTCCTATGCAATTTACATATATCTCAGCTGAGATACCAAATAGTCCTAATTTCCCTCTAACTTTTTTCTCTTTTTTCTAAAACTACTTCTACGACCTAACCCCTGCTCAAATCCAACAATAAGACCCCTTTCACACTGAGGAGTTTTTCAGGCGGTAAAGCGCTAAAAATAGCGCTGCTATACCGCTTGAAAAACTCAGATGGCTTTCACACCGAGGCGATGGGCTAACGGGAGAGAAAAAAATCTCCTGCCAGCAGCATCTTTGGAGCGGTGAGAGGAGCATCGTGTATACCGCTCCTTCACCGCTCCTTCCCATTTAAAACAATGGGAAACCGTGGCAATACCGCCCACAATGTGCCTCTGCAGAGGCACATTGTGGGTGGTATTAACCCCTTATCGGCCGCTAGCGGGGGTTAATACCGCACCGCTAGCAGCCGAATCCCGTGGCAAATCCGACGGTATAGCGCTGCTATTTTTAGCGCAGCTCCCGCCCCAGTGTGAAAGGGGCCTAAGGGTTTACCCTCTAAACCTGATACTTTGCATAGCACTACTTGATTAGAACCAAAGTCCTCATTCTTATCTTTGGCTGAAGTTATGTCATAATGTAATGATCTCACACTACTCAAATTTAAATTTTCATCTCATATATTGCAATGTCCTTTAAAAAATGTTTAATAAAATATTTGAACAAGAAATGCACAAACAGAAATCTGTAAACTAGATTGTAGATTGTGACACCCGATTGTATCACTTGTCAGTACAATTCAGTACAACAAAGCAATAAGGAACTGACATTTTTTAACATACAAAATAAGTAATTGTTTTTATAGGAGGTGCATAAAACTTGCAGGATTTTTACCATGGGAGACAGGACAAGCAGACTTTGAGGGCTGATCTGGCCTTAGTTATTATACCAGAATATGTTCAGAGCACTTACGCCTGTTCACTCCATGGTGTACCAACTCTTCTTAATCAAAGTTATGAATTTCTAGAAAATGCTACCATTGAGAGACATATACCACACACTCTTCTGTCTGAGCTTACTATTTTTTCAATAAGCAGCTAGGAGCTGTCAATGATTTAGACTATGTATATGTTATGTTCATGAATGCTTTTGTAAAGCACTTTCCTGTGCTAGAATTTTCTGAATTATTATTTGAAACAAGAAAATTGCATTTTAAGACAAACTAAAAAATGTTCCCAGTGCATGACAGCTATAAACATGTCTTTTTACAGTTGCAATGCAGCCATTATTTTTGTTCTTTATCTGTATCCATGTAACACAGCGATCATGTTGGCTCGTCTTGCAGCTATCAGAATAATTACTGGCTATAAACATTGGCAGCTGCTGTTAGAGTGGACTGCTATCAAGATATACAGTTAAAATGCTTCATGGGAAAGACACAGCAAGCAATTATAAATGGCAACCCCAATGTGCTGAGCTATTCCACATGGTCTCCTAACAGTTGGACTTCTCTAATAGATGACAGCAATCCACAGTAAATACAGACTTAGTCGTTGCAATTTTTCTTGATTTTTTATTTTTTTGTCAGAGGACTATGTTCTGTGATCTAAAAAAAAAAAAGCTATTAACACAAAATTACAGCCTTGGCTGGAAAAGTTCACCACAGTCAAGGCTGATGAAAAAAATGTTAACAGGATAGGTATTTTTATTTCACTCACCTATATTTGTCAGCTGGGGTATTGACTCTATATTCTGAAATCACAGGTTGATGTGTCAAATTGATACAATGTAAAAAAAAAGGCTTCACCATGGGGCAGATGTTAAGGGAATAAGACTAGTGCTTCTATAACCTTTACCTTCTCTGTAACTACTGTACTGCATAAAGTGTAAGATATTTGTTCTTCAAGAAAATCTAATGAACATTTGAAAAAATTACACAACCCATGTAAAAACAGATGTCATTCAGTAAAATCAGGATTGTTCAAAAGGCCAATGCAAGGATCAGGAATTAAAGGGGTTGTACAGATTTGTGTTTTTTCACCGTAATGCATCCTATGCATCATATCCTCCATGGGTGATTGGCTCCTCACTGGATAGATTGACAGCAGTGCAGCCATTGGCTCCCACTGCTGTCAATCCAATCACATCCAGTGACGTGGCCATCAGGGGGCGGGGCTGAGTCATACACTTAGTGGCTATGCACACAGAGTGTATAACATGGGAGCGTGTCCGCAAGTTAATCCCCTTGGGAGAGAGCTTCCCAGAGGGTGTTGGCTCTTGCAGGAAGGAGCCAAAATAGTCGCAGTGGGACTCCAGAAGAGAATGTTCGGGGCCACTCTGTGCAAAACTAACTGCACAGTGGAGGTAAGTATGACATGTTTGTTATTTAAAAAATTAACTGAACCTTTAGTGTGCATTTTAAGTGCAATATGCATTATCCCCTAGCATTTAGAATACTTTGCTAAAATACATTTTGATTGCAATGGGTTACTGTCTTTGTATCCAGTATATTACTAATGGGAAAAAATAATTCATTTGTATATGAAGTGGATTTCCACTTCATATGCAAATGTTCCTTTCGCTTTTGGCCGCCCAATATGGTGTTGCATATATACTTCTTTCTTTATTAGATAAGTAGACTTTTACATAAACTCTCCCATACAAACAAGGGACCCCAGTAGGTTTAAATGCACTGTGCTGTTTGTAAATATATTGTTTGATGCAAATGCCATACCTGTAGGCTCTTTCTGTTGACCCATGATGCCTGGCTGAATAACTTCCAATGTTTACATTCCTATGTCCTGGATTATTTCCAGAACAAGGTAGGCTTTGGATGTTCGTCCCCAGCATCATAGGAACAAGTGCAATCTCTAATTCAATAGCAATGCATGTGCAGTGCACTTTCTCTTGCTCTTTCCCAGAAACTCTGAGCTCTGGGAAGGGGAGAGAGTGTTCTCACTGTGCATGTGCAGCTTTTGAATGAAGAAGCATACTTGCTCTTTCAGTGCTGTGAGTGAATGCCTGTAAACAAGCCAACTGGGCCCCTTGTATGCATGGGCCAGTTTAGAGTGAAGGTTAAAAGTATTTGATCCCCTGCTAATTTTGTATGTTAGGTTTATTTTAACATTGAGAGACAGAATAACAACAAAAAATCCAGAAAAACGCAAAAAAAATGATAAATTAATTTGTGCTTTAATGAGTAAAAAAATATTTGACCCCTTCGCAAAACATGACTTAGTACTTGGTAGCAAAACCCTTGTTGGCAATCAGAAGTCAGATGTTTCTTGCAGTTGGCCACCAGGTTTGCACACATCTCAAGAGGGATTTTGTCCCACCCCTCCTTGCAGATCTTCTCCAAGTCATTAAGGTTTTGAGGCTGATGTTTGGTAACTCGAACCTCCATCCCCCTCCACATATTTTCTATGAGATTAAGTTCTGTGGCTAGGCCACTCCAGGACCTTAATGTGCTTCTTCTTGAGCCACTCCTGTGTTGCCTTGTCCGTGTGATTTGGGTCATGCTAGAATACCCATCCACAACTAATTTTCAATGCCATGGCTGAAGGAAGGAGGTTCTCATGTAGTTCTGGGCTGATTCCTCACCGTTCTCATGATCATTGAAACTCCACAAGATGAGGTCTTGCATGGAGCCCCAGAGCAACAATATTAAAAAAAAATTTTTTTTACTTGTTGCTATAATACATATCCCAATTTAATGTCTTCATCATTTAAGGCTGATATGTATTCTTCTACATATTTTTGGTACAAAAAAATTGCAATAAGCGCATATTGATTGGTCTGCGCAAAAGTTGCAGCATCTAAAAAGATTTATGCAATTTGTATGGCATTTTTATTATTTTATTTATTTATTAGTAATGGCAGTGATTTAAAATTTTTAGTGGTACAACGGCATTGCAACGGACAGCTCGGAACACTTTTGACACATTTTTTAGACCATTGACATTTATACAGCGATTAGTGCTATAAATATGCACGGATTACTGTATAAATGTCACTGGCAGGGAAGGGGTTAAAACTAGGGGCGATCAAGGGGTAAATGTGTGTTTCCGAAGCGTGGGGGGGATAGGACTGACTAAGAGAGGAGACATAACGTTGTTCCTTCTTAGAAAGAACAAACAATGTGTCTCCTCTCTCCTGACAGAACAGAGATTTGTGTGTTTACACACACAAATCCCCATGCTGGTTCTAATGCACGCGATCGCGTGTAGCCGGCAGCCACATGCAGCAGGCGCACATGCATGTCCTCTGCCGGCTCTTAAAGGTAACCCCGTATGGGGTTTTGCACAGGGGTGCCATTCTGCCCCCATTAAAAAACATGAGCCAGTCTGGTTAATTAATTCCCTTCATCAAAGTGTGAGGCCGCGTACACACGGAGGGACATGTCCGCTGGAACATGTCCGACTGACCGTTTCCAGTGGACATGTCTCCTCCGGATTTTCGTCCGACGGTGTGTACACACAATCGGATGAAAATCCCCTCGGCCAGGGAACGCGGTGACGTGGCGGTGACGTTGACGCCGCCACGTCACCAAACGAGGAAGTGAAATCCATTCGACGCAAGCGGGGACAGTTCTGTCCGCTGGTTAGTTTACTAACCAGCGGACAGATTCGACTGACAGGTTTGTAGCGGACAAATTTCAAAGCATGCTTGTCTGCTTGTCTGCTTGCCCGTACACACGATCGGATTTGTCTGCTGAAACGGTCCGTCGGACCGGTTTCAGCAGATAAATTCAATTGTGTGTACGCGGCCTAACTGAACTCAAACCCAGTAAAATCTGTCTGTATATGCAGAATAGCATGCTTGTTATACTCTCTGTGGAACTTAAAGGGTTAATCCTCTGCATTGTGTAAAAAGGTTCTTTAATACTGTATGTACAGATCCTCCCCCTCCTGCAGGGTCTATCTTGGCAAGACCAGATACGACATAGTCAGATTAGTAAAGCTGCACATGCTCAGTTTGGTCTCTATTGCTGGAGAGAATATTTCCCTGTTGAGCTGAGCTTTTCAGGTCACATGATATTGACATCACACATGTGGGTGTGTATACAGATCCTAAATGAAAGTCCAGTCCCTCCCTCCCTCCTCCTCCATGCACAGTAACTAAACAAGAACACAGTGGATGCAATGTCGCACCTTGATTCCTTGATTGATGGTTGATCTGCCTCCCATAACAGCATGAGGACACAGGCTGTAATGGAAATTTCCCCCTACCTGAACACTAAACACTTGGGCAGACCCTGCAGTTTATCACATGACCGTGGTATACAGATCAGACACAAAGGTATATGGTGGCAGTACTTTAATGTAAAAAAAAAAAAAGATTTATGAGGTAGGTCTATTAAATAACGAGACTGTGATTCCACCTAGTAAACAAAGCAGTTAAAACCAGTTATAACTGCATGTGTGGTGACCGTGAACATGAAACAACTTGCATCACAAGCAGCAACACTCTATGACATTCAGTTGATTGTGAGTCGCCATTTAGTTGGGTTATGTTTTCTGTAGTGTGCCGAAAAAAATGCTAAGTTTAAGGCCGCGTACACACGAGGAGATTTATCCGATGAAAATGGTCTGACAGACCATTTTCATCGGATATGTCTGCTGGGCTATTTTGGTTTGATCAGTGTACACACGATCAAACCAAAATCCCCGCGGACAGACAGCGCGGTGACGTGTTGGTGGCGGACCAGTTTCAGCAGATATATTCGATCGTGTGTACGGGGCCTAAGAGTTGAACAACATGTCAATTACATTTTTTTGTAAAATTGCACAAACACCAACAGATTTTTTTCAAATGCTTACTACAGCAGTGTTTTTCAACTCCAGTCCTCAAGGCACACCAACAGGTCATGTTTTCAGGCTTTCCATTATTTTGCACAGGTGATTTGATCAGTTTCACTGCCTTAGTAATCACCACAGCCATTTCATCTGAGGGAAATCCTGAAAACCTGACCTGTTGGTGTGCCTTGAGGACTGGAGTTGAAAAACACTGTACTACAGCTTATGGGAATGACGGCCTGTCTTGTGCACATGTGTTTGAGTGCCACAAAAGATTCAGAAAAGAACGTGAGAATGACGAAGATGATGAATGCCCTGCATGACCTTGCACTTCAAGAACCTAAGAAAATGTAAAAAAAAATCAGTCAAATTGTTCGAAAAGACCACCGACTCAGTGTTTGAATGATAGCTGAATCCGTGAACATTAACAAAAGATACGGCATGGAAAATTTTGCACGAACACCTTAACATGACGAAAGTTTGTGCAAAGATGGTTCCAAGGGTTCTCACACCAAAGCAAGGAATGTTGTGTTGTGTTGGCCGCAACTGTGGGAAAATGGTTTCATTCTTCACCAGGACAATGCGCCTGCTCATACAGCACGATCTATGAAGCAGTTTTTAACTGAAAAGCACAATACTACATTTGAACATCCTCCAAACTCACTGATTTAGCACCATGTGACTTTTATCTTTCCCCAAAAGTTAAATCAGTGCTTAAAGGGACACATTTTGAGTCAGTTGATGCTGTAAAGAATAAAACGGCGGATGTGTTGAAACAGCTGACAGAAATAGAGTTTCTCCATGCCTTCGTCTAGTGGAAAACAAGACTGCATCAATGTATCACCACCTTACCCCCTTTATACTTACCTGAGTCCTATCTCAATACAGTGTTGTGCCTATCTGTAGCAGTTCTTTCCTTTCTCTCTGCTTACATTGGCAGCAGTTGGAGGCATTGGCTCCTGCTACTGTCAATCAAATCCTGGGAGCAGAGAGCAGGGGATGGGAATAAGCCAATGTGTGTATGTCAGTAGATGCATACAGCCTGCCTTCCGATTGAGCCTGCATGTCTGTCCCCATAGCAAGCAGTTTGGAGAAGAGGAGGGGAGGATAGTGCAGGCAGGGACCCCAGAAGAGGAGGTTTGAGGCCATTCTGTGCAAAATGATAGCACAAAGTTTGAAAGTATAACATGTTTGGTGCTTTAATACAAAATACCTTTGCAAATGCCTTAGGACTTGGGAATTGCTTACCTATTAGTTAACAATATTTGAAAATATAATAAGGTCCTACATAGATGATGATTTGTGCCTTCCTGTTGCTCTACGGTAGTGACTTAATTGCAGGCGTTAAGCATAACATTATAAAGGGAGGTATCATTTGCATACTCCTTTGTATAACTCCAATAGAAAAATATAAATGCTTATTGAATATGCAACATGAGAATAGAGAATCTCACACCAGTCAGAATTACTCTTCAACTACAGTAAAAAATGGTAAATGTTATTGGCTGCATTGGGTCACTAGCATAATATCACAGGGTTTTCCAAGGTTTAATTAAAGAGGACCAATTACATTTTTCTTACATATATGTAAAAATACAAGAATGCTATCATTCCAGCTCTGTACAAAGGATACCTTTTCTATTTCTCCAAGAAGACAGCAGCATCCAGTAGGTCAAATACTGCCTAGCCAAGGTGAATGTGCTTGCGGCTGACAGAAAGATCATTCTCCTGTTATGGACATATTTAAGGTATAAGAATATTTGATAGCAGAAAAGTATTAATCAGGCCACAGTTTGCAGGCATCCTAAATTGATGCATGATGTGTGTCTTGTACTCTCCTATTCTTGGCTAGATATAAATTTAGATTTTTATAATGAGTATGACAGCTGTTACGAAGCCTGCAGACATCTTTTAAATGAGGGAGATACAGAGAAGGCTTAGTCCCAGGTAGGTTTGCATTATATGTGTGTGTGTGTGTGTGTATGTATGTAAATCACATTGACCAGCCCCAGGCATTATATGTCATTAGCAGACACCAGAAGTCATGTTCTCTTGACAGTGAACACATTCATACCTAGTATCTAAAGTATCATAAAGTATTAAATATGTGTAGAAAGAGAAAACTGACATAGAATAGGATATATGCAATGCCCGTTTTGCCAAACTAAAATAGCAGAAGGTGCAAGTGTCTGGGCACAGAGATCCTGTTTCGAGACATGGGCTACCATTTCTGAACTGCTTTCTGAAAATGAGTGTTTTCTAGCTGTCATTGTTGATTATGTGGCTGCAGTATTCTTTAGAATCCTGACCTGGGACAATCATGAATTAATACATTTGGTAATGAAGAGCAACTTTAAAATACTGTAACATTACAGTATAACCATATAGGCTCAGATAATAAGAGAATAATTGAATAAAAAAGCTCTTAACTCAAATCATTAGCACAGTAAAAACCTCATAGCTTTCTTTAAACCAAAGGTGATCACCTATCTCATACCGTCACAAATCAAAAACATAAGAGGATTGTGTCTCGTTTCAGTACAATAGGGGTATCCCTGCAAATCATTCCTTCATGCTCCAAACAGCCAAATGCGCAAAAAGAATCACTTGTGTATAATGCAAATAATAATATAGAACCATGTATTCCAAACGTCTTTTTGTCCATTATCAGTGGAGTGTATGAAAACCATGGGCCAGATTCACAGAGCCATTACTCCGGTTAGACCGGAGTAATTTCAAATTACCTGCGTCGTATCATTAGTTTGAATCCTCAAACCATGATACGACGGCTTCGGGCTTCGATCCGACAGGCTTACGTCTTCGTATCTACTCTGCAATCTTTTTCCGCCCGCTGGGTGGAGTTCGCGTCGTTTTCAGCGTCGGGGTATGCAAATTAGCTTTTTCCGGCGATCCACGAAGTTACGATCGTCCGTCACATTCTCTTACGGCATCTGTAGTCATCTTTTTGCTGCGTAAACTTAGGGAAGCAAAAATGTTGTCTAACGTTAGACAGCCCATGTTAAGTATGGCCATCGTTCCCAGGTCGATTTTCAATTTTTTTTTTTTGCGTAAGTCGTCCGGGAATAGGAATGTACGTAAACGACGCTACTCAAAAAAAAACTGACGTAACGACGTTATTTTGCACAATGCACGGCAGGAAATTTATGAACGGAGCATGCGCAGTTCGATCGCCGCGGGGACGCGCCTAATTTAAATGCTTCACACCCCCTAATCGCGTATTTCGATTCCGCCATGAGAAATACACTACACCGCCGTACCTTACGGCCAAAATCTACCTGAATTCGTCTTAGAGCCAGGTAAAATATGGCGGCATAGTGTATCTCTAATACTCTGCGCCAGGGCAATTGTACCTGAATCTGGCCCCATGTCTTCTGTCTTCTAGAGAGTAGAGCTTGGAACCCAAAGAGACAGTAAAACCATACAAGTTATTTGAAGGGACTAAAGCAATACTTTATCATTAAAATATTAAAATATTCTGTAACATTAAAAGTGACATCAAACACAAAATGATGTTGGAAATATGCAATGTGAAATAAGTATTTACCCATATGTCTAATCTTGTAGAAAAAAAATCATATTCTTAAAATCTGTAACTTAGGTCTGGAAGTCAAGCTAGCAGTGTTCTGCTTGGAACATGCACTAGCAATATTGTGCTTGGAACATGCACTAGCAATATTCTGCTTGGTACTCAACCTAAATTGCTGCACACAATACAGTCTAAGTTAATTTTGTTGTGTTCAGACCTGAAAATTGTCTGCTCAGCTTTGCACAATGCATGCATGGAAACAGTCACATAAAGCAGACAGTGTTACAGTTTTTTTTCTCCCTGGGTGAGCATGCTGAAGGCATGTATAAGCTGATTTGCAGGTGTTTTTTTTTTTTTTTTTTAAGACTCCATCACTTTATAGATTCCAGAGTTCATTAAACTCTACAATACGGTTCTAGGGCACTCTGTTCAAATTTGTGTTTTCTTTCCCCAACTCAACAAATGCAGATAGTAAAAGCTGACTGTATGATTTTTCAAAGCAGGGCATATAATGGAAGGGTTGAGACAGTGCCTACCCACTTTCATCCGAAGATAGGACTTGCAGAAGAAGGCAGATGCTCCCAGTTTAGTGCAGGTGTGTGGAGTCCCCCATGGCACAAAGTCTAAGGTCCCTTTCACACTTGTACGACTTTAAAGTCGCGCGATTTTACCGCGATTTCGTGGCCGCGAGTTTAACGCGATTTTGCCACAATTTCAATGAATGCCTGTGTAAGTGGCATCAAAATTGGACCAAAGTAGTGCAAGGACTATTTTAAAGTCGGTCTTGCCAGTATGAATGGTGTTCATTGAAAATAATGGAGAATGACTTGTCATACGATTTTGCAGTCTAAAATCGTGGGACAAGTCGTATAAGTGTGAAAGGGGACTTAGGGCCTGCTGGTATTTACTAGAGCATGATGGATTTTGCTGAATAATGCCCCTACTTTAGACCAGGGACTCTAAGAGAAGAATGTACCAGGAGGTAGGTCTAGAGCAGGGATATGCAATTAGCGGACCTCCAGATGTTGCAAAACTACAAATCCCATCATGCCTCTGCCTCTAGGTGTCATGCTTGTGGCTGTCAGAGTCTTGCTATGCCTCATGGGACTTGTTGTTCTGCAACAGCTGGAGGTCCGCTAATTGAATATCCCTGGTCTAGAGCAGTAAGTTACTCTGTGGTGACAATTCAGCAAATTGAGCTGGTCATGTACATAGTAGAGAAAGTACAGGTCAGAAGCCAAGGGTCAGGACAGGTAGCCAAGAAAAAAGCTATGGGTCAGGTCAGACAATGCACTCAGACAGCCAGCAGCAAAGCCAAGCGACAGAGCAGGTGGCAAGGAACACAGGAAAAGCTAGGAACAAAGTCAGAAGACAGTATAGTACTTTGGCAGTGAGCCATGAGGTGCACTTAATTTAAATTGACAAGGTAAGAGGAGGAAACATTGCTGATGACTGCAGCCCTACAGGAAGAAAAGGGTGCTGCAGCATGAATGAGAGATAGATCGCTGGGCTGGGCAAGGACTTGTTGTGTAGCTAATTATATTTATCAGCAAGTGAAACTAATGTCCATAGCACTCCAGTGCAGCAACAAGGTAATAACAGAACTGAGGGAATATTTGTACTATATTGGTTTGTCAGCTGGTCAGTGTGACTACAAATAGCTGATCTGACTATTGATTTTTAACATGCAAAGCATCTATTGCACCTACCAAAGGCAGCACATTCAGCTATCATTATTATGATGCATTGGGAGATAGCAGAAGAAGTATGGACATACTTTTACAGTCTGCAAGGCAGCAGCAGTCTTGCACAGCTTGCTGTTGCCTTGCTACTGCTCTGTATTTTGTACTATTTGTGAACATTCCAACCTGGTGACACCCATCTTGAGCTTTCTTCCTCTTTAACTAGAGTGAGGGTTGTATTTACAATAGAAGTTCAAAATATACACCTCTGAACATTTGTGGTTAAATTCATAAAAAATATGTGGGGAAGGTGTGGGAAAATATTGGAAATATGAAAGTCTTTTCTCTTGCTTGGTAGTCTGTATAGTTAAACAGCAGTCTGGCAGTTAAAGAAGATATCATGAACACCAAGGAACCCTGGGAAGCATTTCTTTACAGACCAATGTTAGATCTTTCCAGGGGCCTGCAATAGTTGGCAGGCACCTTCAGTAATGAATGTATGTAATGGCAATGAGTGCTGGGGTGTGCTGGAGGGTCTATTGATGCTTGCTGCTGGGGATCTATTTTTCCTGGTGGGGATCTATTTTTGTGTGGAGGTTTCTTGTTGCTGGGTAGATCTATTGTTGCTAGTGGGGTGTCCTATGTTTCTAGGAGGGAGCAATTGTGGCTGGGAGGGATCTACTGTTGAGGTAGAGTCTATTGTTCCTGCCTTATGGAGGGTCTATTGATGCAGTCTGCTGGGACATCTGTTGTTGCTGCCAGAGGTCTGTTGTTGCCGGGGTGGTATTTTGTTGTGTGGGGGCTCTATTTTTGCTGGAGTGAGGTCTATCATTGCTGGGGGGTCTACTGTTGCTGGGGTAGGGTCTTTTGTTGCTCACTGCATGATATCTATTTTACTATCTTTCTTTGTTATCATTAACAAATTCTGTGGCAATCACTTAGTAACAAAAATAATACTTGGTTCTGTATTCTCTAAAATGGGCGGTACTGGGAGGTCGGTAGGAGGTGGAACCAAGGAACGGTGCTCAGGGGTGGGTAGGGAGCAGAAACAACGGGTGAAAATATGAGTTCCTGAACCTATTCTCTGAGAAAAGAGAAAGGCCTGCAACCAACCATTACTTTTTCAGAGGTAAAACAGCAGAGGATGGGTGCACAAAAGCATTGCTGCAATTCTCAATGATACCTATTCTATTTCTTAATATATATCCCCATGGTTAGATTTTAATAGCCATATGAACCTCAACCATTCTCTTCTGCTACTTTACCACCTTTTCTATGGTGCAGGAGGAGCTGTGATACCATGGACCCCTAGTCCACACCCTAAGGGCCCTGACAGGGCAGTCTCCGTACACTGTGCGGGGACCGCCCTGTTTTTTCTCCGCTCTCCCCTATGGGGGAGCGGATGAACACGGACACACGGATGGTTTTCTTCCGTCTGCAAAAGCGGATGTTTGCAGAAGCGGACGATTACAGGTGTCAGCGGATGTTCATCCGCTGACACCCGCTATCCCATAGGGATTCATGTATGTCCGTATTTCATCTGAAAACGGATGGATGAAATACGGACATATGGTCTTCACTCCTGAAAGGGCCCTTATCCTTCCCCTCTATAAAACACATCTACTCTCTTTTGCTTTCTCATCCCCACTTTCTTTTCTTCTCACTGAAATTCTCTCTTTTAGTTTTCCCTTCTCCCCCTGCTTTACAACTGAAATATGTCTCGCTTAAGCCTACAATAACTTTCTTTATCCCTACCTCTTCTGAATTGCTATACGAAATGGAACATTCTTTCATGCAAAAAGCCTACTTTTTAATTCAACCCTTCCTTGCTAAATACAATGAATAAATATAATATCTAACATGGATTTCATCTACATTACTGGTACTCATTGTACTTACTGTTCCTTTTTAATCACATAAGAATATGAACAGCATTTCAGTTTTTGTATTTTCCTATCTAAACTGTTTAATAACTCAGTAAAAAAAAATGGGAAAAAAGTATTATGCTTCATTACTGTTTACTATGGTAGTAACAGGGGGGATTTACTAAAACGGATGCACACATAATCTGTACATAGTAACCAATGAGCTTCTAGGTTTTATTGTTACAACTTTATTAATCAAACTGAAGTTAAATGCTGATTGGTTACTGTGCACAGCTGCACCACATTCTGTCTGGTGGAGTCTTAGGCCGCGTACACACGTACGAGAACCACGTCGGGCTTAACCCATCGTTGCGCCCGACGAGGTTCTCGGCCAGCCGCCGAGTTCGTCGACCAGGCTGTCGAAAAAGGCGTTGAGACATTAGTCCCGATGGCCCGTCGAGGAAATAGAGAACCTGCTCTCTATTTTGGCTTGACGCCTCGCTCGACAGTTTGCTCGGCGAAAACTTACACACGATCGAGCTTCTTGGCAGAATATGGATCCCAGCGAGCTTCTCGCTGGATTCTGCCGAGAAGCTCGGTCGTGTGTACGGGGCCTTAGTCAATTTCCCCCATAGGGTACAAAAGGGTGTCATTATTATGGAAAACCTTGAGCAGCATTAGGTTTAAATACAGCACTCCTACTATACAGCAGACATTTCTCTTATGTCAAACCTAAATTCAACTTTCAGCTACAGTGTGACAGTTCAGTAAAATGACAGATTTTAGCCCATTTAGAGTGAATTAAGCAATTATTTTCTGACTTTTCCAAGAATATGCCAGGGTCATGTATGGTGTTTCAAGATACATTTTCAAATTTGCTTTTAATAAAGCAATGCAAAAAAATGATGACGTCACCGCAATAATTTAGAGTATTCAGAACAATGAAAGTTAATTGCATATTAGTTGCTATGAATTACTACACATTCCTGTGCCTTCTTAAATAAGACCATCATAAAAGTAATATTAGCTGAACTCATAACTCAATAAAGTTCAAAAGTGTAATTTTGACAAGATTCAATTTGTGGTGGAATTTCTTTTTGCTTTAATCATAATATATTAGACCTTGTTCTTTAGGAATGAGCTTGTATTCTTTTAGGTCCTATATAAGTTTATGCATAATACATACATGGATTTCTTTTTTCAAGGACTTGAATTCAGCCTGCTAATTTCATGAATAAGGATAATGTACACCTGTCTCTAGAAAGCCAGCATTACTTACTGTATAAAGTGAAAAAAAAAACCTTTACATATTTTATACCCATGATCCAGTCTACTGTATAAGATGTATAACATCACCTGGTCCTTGAACTGTAATTAATCATAGTTTTCAAGTATTTCATTGCACCAATGATGTACGTATCAATGCAATGCTCCACAACTGACCCCGGTGATTAAGGCACAGTGGTTATAAACGCTACATAAATATACTAAAATTATATTTGATTGGAAGCTTTGCAGTTTTTACCAAAGCCATGGATTATCTCTGTCTCTTATAGGAGAAAACACAATTGCACTGATTAGAACATGGAAAATGAACTTATCGTACACTCATTTATCATTTTAAATGTATGAATTTGCTGTC
Organism: Rana kukunoris; assembly: GCA_029574335.1. Lineage (NCBI taxonomy): Eukaryota > Metazoa > Chordata > Amphibia > Anura > Ranidae > Rana > Rana kukunoris. Next base: position 590,802,057 of record CM056049.1, read on the forward strand.
TAATTGTATCAGCCACACAAGAAAAGCACTGTTTTCAGTGGGTCAGCCTACTCATGTGCATTGTGGGCAGGAGTAGTAAAGTGCAGCCATTGTGTAACACTGCTAAATAGGAAGCTTGTCTGCAGCCTGCAGATGTAATATATAGCAGTAATGTACCTTTATAATTAAAAACTATACTTAAAATCAAGGGGCCAGATTCAGAAAGTATTTACGTTGGCGTATCAAGAGATACGCTGCGTAAATACTAAGAATAGCCGGCATATCTTTTCTCTGTATTCAGAAAACCAGATACGCCAGAATTCTGCTAATATATGAGCAGCATAAGTCACTTACACCGTCGTATATTAGTTGCATATTTACGGTGGCCGCTAGGTGGTGCTTATGTCGTTATACGCGTAAAATATGCAAATGAGCTATTTACGCCGATTCACGAACGTACTTGCGGCCGGCTGTCATAGTGTACGTCGTTTGCGTAAGCATTAGTGCGGCGTAAAGTTACCCCTGCTATAGCAGGCGCAGCCAATGTTAAGTATGGACGTCGGGACAGCGTCGAATTGTACGTCGGTTACGTAGTTTGCGTAAATCGTTCGGGAATGGGGCTCGACGTAAGTTACGTTCACGTAGTTTACATTGACAAATAGCGACGTGATTTCACGCATGCACACTGGGGTTCGTCCACGGATGGCACATGCACCGTTCAGAAAGAACGTCATGAGCGTGGGGTCATGATTCATTTAGATGAATTACGCCCCCATCCTCAACATTTCAATTGCGCGGCCTTACGCCGGGCACTTTACACTACACCGCCGCATATTATGGAGCAAGTGCTTTTTGAATAAGGCACTTGCCCATAATATTTGCGGAGGCGTAGCCTAAAGACCATACGCTACGCCGCCGGATAGATACTCCTATGTATCTGAATCTGGCCCAAAATGTTCAAAACATTAAAGTGGATGTAAACCCATCCACTATGTCACAATGTAGAGTATAAGATTTCCTATCATCTGTGCCCAGTCTTGCCACACAGAGTTAATCCAGATCTGAGAAATCCTCTTTTAATGTTCAGTGAGAATAAACAGAATTCCAGATAAAAACTTGCCCAATTATAAAGTCCATTTTCTCTCTTCTTGCTTTGAGTGGCAGGTTATTTACATATCTAGCTTGGACATGTTTATCATATGTTATGTTATGTTTATTATAACATGAGGTGATTCACAGTATAAAAAGTGAGAAATCCACCCCTCCCCCACATAACACATCCTGGTAGTATACAATGAACTTTGGATCACCTCATGTTATGATAAACATAACATAACATATGATAAACATGTCCAAGCTAGATATGTAAATAACCTGTCACTCAAAGCAAGAAGAGAGAAAACGGACTTTATAATTTGGCAAGTTTTTATCTGGAATTCTGTTGATTCTCACTGAACATTAAAAGAGGATTTCTCAGATCTGGATTAACTCTGTGTGGCAAGACTGGGCACAGATGATAGGAAATCTTATACCCTACATTGTGACATCAAAAAATGTCTGCAAAAACTTCAGTCAAAATCTATTAGGTGATTTGTGTTCTTCTCTAATTACTTAATGTACTTAACCACTTAAGACCCGGACCAATACGCTGGTAAATGACCCAAGGTGTTTTTGCAATTCGGCACTGCGTCACTTTAACAGACAATTGCGCGGTCGTGCGACGTGGCTCCCAAACAAAATTTGCGTCCTTTTCTTCCCACAAATAGAGCTTTCTTTTGGTGGTATTTGATCACCTCTGCGATTTTTATTTTTTGCGCTATATACAAAAATAAAGCGACATTTTTGAAAAAAAAACACTATTTTTTACTTTTTGTTAAAAAAAAATCAAATAAACTAAATTTTAGTCAAACATTTAGGCCAACATTTATTTAGCCACATGTCTTTAGTAAAAAAAAAAAATCGCAATAAAAAAAAATAGCTACCTAGCGGGAACAGCGACACTAATACAGCGATCAGAAAAATGATCGCTTAGTGACGCTGGCAATAGGGAGTGAAAGGGTTAACTAGGGCGGTGATCAGGGGGTTAAAACTTTATTAGGGGGGGTGGGGGGGCTATCCTGAACCTAACACTAACTGTTTTTTACACTGCCTGTCACACTGACACTAAATTCAGTGATTAGATCACTGCATTCAGTGACACTGTGACAGGGGGGTGGGGGGGCAGATCGCAAGGGGTTAAGTGTGCCTATGTGTGTGTATGTCAGTGTAGTGTTGGTGCAGGACTTACTGTGAGGTGTTTCTCCCATCGCAGCGGTTGGAAATACCGCTGCGATGAGAGATTACATCACTTCCCCCTTCCTGTGTTTACACAGGAGGAGGAAGTGACAGAAGGGGGAGCGCAGCGATTGGCTGGGAGCGATCGCGGGGGGGCGGGTAAACACAGACATCCGCCCGCTCGTCCCGGATCACTCCCGGAGACACGGGGACCTCCGCACGCAGCGGAGGGGGTCCCGATCGGACCCCCGACCCGCTACTGGGCGAGGACGTAAATTTACGGCCTTGTGCCCATCCGTGCCATTCTGTGGCCGTATATGTGCGTGTGGAGGTCCTTAAGTGGTTAATGTGGAGGTCCACCCTAAAAAAAAAAAAAAAAAGCCAAAAAGGCTCCAATTTTTTTAATTTTTTTTTAAACTTACCAGAAATGGCTGTTACTAGGCAAATCCTCCTAATCTGCTCCTTCCTTGTCCGCGGTGCTCCTCGGCCTTGTCCACTTTGCGTTGTCTTCTGGGGAATGGAGCGTGCTGACTTCTGGGAACATTGTGTCCCCTAGAAGTCAGCCCTCCATTCACAAAGTTACGCGCGACACGCGCATGCACAGTAGGAAACCAAGCCACAAGGCTCCACTGCCTGTTTCCCTTAGTAAGGATGGCGGCGCAGGGACCTGCAACGATCGACGGAACGGCCTCGGGTGGCCGACATCGCGGGCAACCTGGACAGGTAAGTGTCTGTAGCTGCTGACTTAATTTTATTTATTTTTAAAGCTGGACCTCCGCTTTAATTATGTATTAAACATTTCTAAATGCGCCAGTTTAAGTAAATCCCCCTCATAGTGTAAGGTACACACTCACTTTATATAATCTGAGGTACAGAATGCTAGTATTTAATTGATGATAGACATTGCAGTTAGGGTTGTCCAGATACCGATACTAGTATCGGTATCGGGACCGATACCGAGTATTTGCGGGAGTACTTGTACTCGCGCAAATGCTCCCGATGCCAAAATAGAATACTTTTTTTGTATTTATCAACATGTTCTGTGAAAATTCTTTGAGTTTTTTACTACTGCGTGACAAGAAAATAAAACATTTTTATTCATTTTTACTCATTTTTATTCTTTTATAATGTCTTGAGTTAGAGTTCTTCATAATTCTAAAGAAAATATCCTCTGTATTGTGGTTTGAAAACTGTCACATGACATTTAAAAAAAGTATTGGTAATCGGTATTGGCGAGTACATGGAAAAAAGTATCGGTACTTGTACTCGGTCCTAAAAAAGTGGTATCGGGACAACCCTAATTGCAGTGTTTTCAGTATTCTGACTAGCAATTATATGTATGTAACAGTTTGTTTTACTGATAGCTGTCTCTGCATTCTCAAATAAATAAAAATATAGATACGATCCATATGTTGTGTAAATTACAAAATAACTGTGGATAAAAAAAAGGAAAAAATACAACTTCAGCATTCCAAGATATCCTTCCCAGCAACAACTGAAGATAAGACAGTAAACTGCTAATGATGTCCAGGAAAATCCATAATTCTTCTTTAACAACAACCTATACTGGTAGTTTTGGCCATAACAGATTTATTATGCAGGCATCTTCAATTAGTATCTGATTTAAATCAGGACTTGGGAATGAGTGAGTTCCTCTTTGTGCAGAAAACCATTCCACTGTATGTATAAAAAGCAATAACATGCACTCACACGTGGTCAGATTTATCAGTAAAACACTTAGAGAAGTCCCAAATATTGGTTTCTCACAAGTGACAAGCTCCATTTATGGTCATGTGACCCTATGTAAGTGCATTTGATTGTTTGGTTTGCTGCACAAAGAGGAGGCAGTATTCTTTATTTCATTATAGAAATATACATTTAACAGCATATACCATCTGAAGAATGAGTGGTGAGAGACTGTGCTGGGGAAAAAACAAAAATGACTAGAGACAAAAAGGACAGGCTGAGACTTTACTTAAAAAAATAAGAACATGGAGAAGATAGAGCCTTAAAAAAAATGGTTGGCTGCAAGACAGTAATGGGATATAATGTCCATGGACACTCTCCCAGAACCACGTCCCCATGTGCCCGCTGTCCCTTGGATACAGCTGATCACAGGTCTGTGTAAAGGCCAATCACAGTGGCCCTTTATTATGTGATCAACTGTGTTTAATCACAGCTGATTACATGTAAAAACACTTGCCAGTTATCGGCATTCCTTTCCACACATGCTGTCATGGCGTAAGGAGATACCCATTACCTGGCAATTGTGACTGGGGACTTCTACACTGATAATCAAGGCACTGATGTCCTTTATTGTCAGTGCATCCCCAACAGGGCCCATCAGTACTGCCTACCAGTTTCCATCAATGCTGCCTATCAGTGCCCATCAGTGCCACTTATCAGTGCCGTCTGTCAGTGCCCATTAGTGTTGCCTATAATCATCCATCAGGGCTGCCGATCAGCACAGTCAGTAACACCTATCAGTGTCCACCAGTGCCACCATCAGTATCCATCATTGCTGCCCGCTTATCAGTGCCTAGCAGGGCCACATATCAGTGCAAATCAGTGCCACATATCAGTGAAGCCTTATCTCCTCAGTGCCTGCTCATCAGTTGCCATTAGTGCTTCTTCACCAGTACCACCTATCAATGCTCATCGGTGCCGCCTATCAGAGCCCATAAGTGCCCATCAGTGCCACATATCACTGCAGCCTCATCAGTGCCTCCCCAAGAGTGCCTATTAGAGGCACCTCATCAGTGCCCATCAGTGAAAGAGAAAAAATACTTATTTTTAACATTTTATAACAGAAACTAAGAAAAACTTATTATTTTTCTTAATTGTTGGTCTTTTTTCATTTGTTTCTAAAAAAAACTCAGTGGTTATTAAATGGCACCAAAAAATCTCTATTTGTGTAAAAAAAGAAGATAAAAGTGTCATATGGGTACAGTGTTGCATGACCGCACAATAGTCATTTAAGATGCAACAGTACTGAAAGCTTAACATTGGCCTGAGCGGGAAGGGGGTGAAAGTGCCCAGTATTGAAGTGAATGTTGTGCTTTAACCACTTCAGCCCCAGAAGGTTTTACCCCCTTCCTGCCCAGGCGAAATTTCAGCTTCCGGGACTGCGTCAGTTTAACTGACAAGTGCGCGGTCGTGCGACGTGGCTCCCAAACAAAATCGACGTCCTTTTTTTCCCACAAATAGAATTTTCTTTTGGTGGTATTTGATCGCCTGTGCGTTTTTTATTTGTTGTGCTATAAACAAAAAAGAGTGTACATTTTGAAAAAAAACACAATATTTTTTACTTTTTGCTATAAATAAATAAATATCCCATTTAAACTTTTTTTTTCTCAGTTTAGACCGATACGTATTCTTCTACATATTTTTGGTAAAAAAATAAAAAAAAAACGCAATAAGCGTATAGTGACTGGTTTGCACAAAAGTTATAGCTCCTACAAAATAGGGGACATAATTATGATTTTTTTTTATTATTTTTTTTACTAGTAATGGCGGCGATCTGCGATTTTTTATTGGGACTGCGACATTATGGCGGACACATCGGACACTTTTGACACATTTTTGGGACCAATCACATTTATACAGTGATTAGTGCTATAAATATGCATTGATTATTGTATAAATGTGACTGGCAGGGAAGGGTTAACCACTAGGGGCCAGGGAAGGGGTTAAATGTGTAGCCTAGTGAGTGTTCTAACTGTAGGGGGAGGGGGGTGACTGGGGGAGGTGACCGATCTGTGTCCCTATGTACAAGGGACACAGCATTGGTCTCCTCTCTCTGACAGGACGTGGAGCTCTGTGTTTACACACAGAGCTCCACGTCCCTGCTCAGTTACTGGGCAATTGCGGGTGCCCGGCAGCAATTGTTGCCGCCGGGCACGCACATCGAGTTCCCAGCAAAGCGGTCCCCTAGCGGCTTTAAATGACGAGGATATCATATGAAATCCTGTCAGAACAACTGAGCTACCTTGCCGCCGTCATTTGACGGCGGCTGGTAGATAAGTGGTTAAAGTTATACGTGATTTTTTTTTCTTAAATAACAAACATGTCACACTTACCTCCACTGTGCAGTTTGTTTTGCACAGAGTAGCCCCAAACACCATCTTCTGGGGTCACCGGCAGCTCTCGCGGCTCCTCCCCACATCAGATAACCCCCTAGGAGAAGCGCTCTCTCGGGGGGTTGCGTTGTAATCGTGCTCCCATGTCCTGCATTTGGCATCCAAAGCCGCCAAATGCAGGACTTGGCCTGCGTCCGCATCATTGGATTTGATTGACAGAAGCGGGAGCCAATGGCTGCACTGCTATCAATCTGTCCAATCAAGAGCTGAGAACCCCAGGCAGAGAGACGGTGCATCCTTGCCGTGGGACATTCTGGGGCTCAGGTAAGTAGAATGGGGAGCAGGGGGGCCGGTGACTGACAGAATTTTTTTCATCCTAATGCATAGGATGCATTAAGGTGAGAAAACAGGAGGGTTTACAACCCCTTTAAGCACCCCAAATATAGAGCATACCCCCAAACTACCCCCAAAACATAAGCCAAATATTTTTAAAGGTAATTCTTGCAGCACCACAAAAAGTTTGTTATGGATGGAAAAGCAGCTAAACGTGACCAGTGACCTCAATTACTAAAATAAAAGATATACAAGCCCTCAATGATAAAAATTACCAGACGGTTGATTAAAGTATAATTTACTAACTGTTCTTAATCTCTCTGTAGTTTGTAAATTGACACTATGGCTGCTCCTTGACCCTCTTCTATATAGACATGTGCAGACTGGAATATTTAGTTTTGTTTTTTCGTTTTCGTTTGGAAAATAAATTTATTTACTTACTCCTGAAAATCGTTTTGATTTATTTAGTTTTTCGTTGGGGAATAGCTTTCGTCCGAAAATCCAATAATACTTGGTTTCTGTCGAATGGTCAAAAGAATATTCGACGGAACGTCGAATCTTTACGTTGAATCGTACATTTCTGTTCGAATATTCCGCCTACAAGAATTCTAATGTTGTATGACTAGTAATAATGTTGAATCTATTTTCTCATAAATCGAAATCTATTCTCTGTAATGTCAAATCTATTATTTCTATAGTGTCAAATCTTTTCTCTATAATGTCGAATCTTTTCCCTATAATGTCGAATCTTTTCCCTATAATGTCGAATCTCTCTATATCAAATTTTTTCCGCAACGAAAATAAAGCATTTTTTATGTCGGATCTTTCGGTTTTTGTTTCTTGCGCTGTCGTTATCGTTTGTTAAAACGATAACGAAAAAAAAACAGATTTTCCGACGAAAATGCATTCTAACGAAAACGAATGCACACGTCTACTTCTATATAGTGAGGGCACTGGCTTATGCTAAAGCCCCCGTATTGGCTAATCTTTGTCTGCTAGCCCTATCTCAAAAGCCATAAAGTGCATCATAGTTCAAAAAACATTGACCAGGAAGGCTCCACAAATGTCCTCAGTGATTATGACAGTGTGGTCATGAACTCTCAATAAATATGTATAATTGGAATCTCCACGGTTTATACCATAGCTCCCATAACCGCAAGCATGGTTTATCTCTGTCTCTGTCTCCAGTGGGAGAAAACACAATTGCACTGATTAGAACATGGAAAATGAACTCACACTCATTCATAATTTTGAAAGTAGGAATTCTCTATGGAGCATACAGTTCTTCATAATTTCTGATCACGCTTAACCTCACTTCTTTTGTTTAACAAAACCCATTAATCAAACATGTCTCTTGAGGCAGCTAATGATCTTTCAGAATTCCAACAGAAGCAGAAAGTCAAGGACGACATAAATTGATCCACATCACCTACCCTATTAGTTTTACAATGCTGACAATGCTTCCCTTGTCTTTGTCAAAATTACAGCCCATATGGTTATTATAGACCTGCTGTTTTATCAATTAGAAAAAATATACTTGTTCTTCCTGAAGGTTCCATAAGGATAACAGTTTTTTGCCTTTGTTGGAAAACATTATTCATTATGTCATTTATTTTCTGCTGTTTCTGAGAAATGCACAATAATTTGACTATCATAAACAAAATGACCATATGGCTACTAGATGCTATGCACTGTAAAATATTTTTAATGACAAGAAATCACCAGAAACAATGGCAAACAAATGCACAAGGATACCTTATTTACACACAGAAGCCTTATTTTCCAGCATGCTGACATCTGTTGATCTTCCAGACTCTTATGCCGCGTACACACGATCATTTTTCAGCATTAAAAAAACGTTTTTTTTCAAAAACGTCATTTAAAATTATCGTGTGTGGGCTACACGTAATTTTTCAGGTTCTGAAAAACAACAACAAAAAAAAATTCTGCATTTTTTAACATCGTTTTAAACTATGTTGTTTTTCGGGTTGTAAAAAATTATCGTGTGTGGGCTAAAACGTCGTAAAAAAGCCACGCATGCTCAGAAGCAAGTTATGAGATGGGAGCGCTCGTTCTGGTAAAACTACCGTTCGTAATGGAGTAAGAACATTCATCACGCTGTAACAGACAGAAAAGCGCGAATCGTCTTTTACTAACACGGAATCAGCTAAAGCAGCCCAAAGGCGAATAGAACTTCCCCTTTATAGTGCCGTCATACATGTTGTACGTCACCGCACTTTGTTCATCATTTTTTTTAAAAGATGGTGTGTGGACAACATTGTTTTTAATGATGAAGTTGGAAAAACTAAGTTTTTTGGACATGCTGAAATACAATTTTTTTTTTTTCATGCTGAAAAATGATCGTGAGTACGTGGCATCACTGATTGTATTGGAACTATACAATGAAAATGAAAATGTTTTTGAAATGTATACAGGCATACCCCGCTTTAAGTACACTCACTTTACATACACTCGCGAGTAAGGACATACCGTGAGTGTAGGTAAAGTGCCTTACAAATACTGTACAGACATTTTGCAGCCACAGTAGAAGGAGCTAAAGCTCAGAGAGCATAGCCCGTCCTGTTCCAGTGTGCCCCTGACACCCCCAATACAGACCCTGAGACCTCAACTACAGCTCCTGACACCCCCACTACAGCCCCTGACCCCCTACTACACCCTAGAAGTGAAAAAATATATTGTTTCACTTTAAGTACATTTTCGTTTTACATACATGCTCTGGTCCCATTGTGTACTTAAAAGTGGGGTATGCCTGTAAGTGGTTATATAAAAATGCATTTGCATACACATACAATTTTTAAGTGAAACTGGCGCTAGTTTTATGCCATAAGCACCTACAGTATCTCACAAAAGTGAGTACACCCCTCACATTTTCGGTAACTATTTTATTATATCTTTTCATGTGACAACACTGAAGAAATTACACTTCGCTACAATGTAACGTAGTACATGTACAGCGTGTATAACAGTGTAAATGTGCTGTCCCTTCATATTAACTCAACACACAGTCATTAATGTCCAAACCACTGGCAACAAAAGTTAGCACACCCTGAGTGAAAATTTCCAAATTGGGCCCAAAGTGTCAATATTTTGTGTGGCCACCATTATTTTCCAGCACTGCCTTAACCCTTGGGCATGGAGTTCACCAGAGCTTCACAGGTTGCCATTGGAGTCCTCTTCCACTCCTCCATGATGACATCACAGAGCTGGTGGATGTTAGAGACCTTGCGCTCCTCCACCTTCCATTTGAGAATGTCCCACAAATGCTCAATAGGGTTTAGGTCTGGAGACATTCTTGGCAAGTCCATCACCTTTACTCTCAGCTTCTTTAGCAAGGCAGTGGTCATCTTGGAGGTGTGTTTATTATCATATTAATATACTGCCCTGTGGTCCAGTCTCCGAAGGGAGGGAATCAGGCTCTGCTTCAGTATGTCACAGTACATGTTGGCATTCATATTTCCCTCAATTAACATTAGCTCCCCAGCCAGGCAGCACTTATGCAGCCCCAGACCATAACACTCCCACAAGAAAAACAGAAATGAAAGGCGTGCACACCTAGTGCATTACCAAAGATAATTTAATAATACATGTTTTTTGTATAAAAATGGGTACTGACAAAAGGCCTCACCAGGTTGCCGCCAAACATGCATGACACCATCTGAACCAAATAAGCTTATCTTGGTCTCAAAAGACCACAGGACATGGTTCCAGTAATCCATGTCCTTAGTCTGCTTGTCTCCAGCAAACTGTTTGCGGGCTTTCTTGTGCATTATCTTTAGAAGAGGCTTCATTCTGGGATGATAGCCATGCAGACCAATTTGATGCAGTGTGCGGCGTATGGTCTGAGCACTGACAGGCTGACCCCCCCTACCCCTTCAACCTCTGCAGCAATGGTGACAGCACTCATACATTTATTTACCAAAATGACGCTGAGCATGTGCACTCAACTCCTTCGGTTAAACATAGCGAGGCCTGTTCTGAGTGCAACCTGTCCTGTTAAACCGTTGACCACCGCGCTGCAGCTCAGTTTTCAGGATCTTGGCAATCTTCCTATTGCCTATGACATTTTTATGTAGAGCAACATTTTTTTTCAGATCGTCAGAGAGTTCTTTACTAGTGAGAGTGATAACACCAAAATTTAATACACCTGCTCCCCATGTACACCTGAGACCTGACCACTAACGAGTCAGGTGACACCGGGGAGGCAAAATGGCTAATTAGGCCCAATTTGAAAATTTTCGCTTAGGGGTGTACTCACTTTTGTTGTCAGCGGTTTAGAAATTAACCACATGAGACCCGGACCATTATGCAGGTAAAGGACCTGGCCAGTTTTTGTGATTCGGCACTGCATCGTTTTAACTAACAATTGCGCGGTCGTGCTATGTGGCTCCCAAACAAAATTGGCATCCTTTTTTCCCACAAATAGAGATTTCTTTTGGTGGTATTTTATCACCTCTGTGGTTTTTATTTTTTGCGCTATAAACAAAAATAAAGCGACAATTTTGAAAAAAAAAATATATTTTTTACTTTTTGCCCCAAAAAAGATATTAAAAAAAAAAAACTTTTTTTTCTCAGTTTAGGCCAATACATATTCTTCTACATATTTTTGGTAAAAAAAAATCGCATTAAGCGCTTATCGATTGGTTTGCGCAAAATTTATAGCGTTTACAAAATAGGGGATAGTTTTATGGCATTTTTTATTAATATTTTTTTTTTACTACTAATGGCGGCGATCAGCAATTTTTTTCATGACTGCGACATTATGGCAGACACATCAGACAATTTTAATATATATTTGGGACCATTGTCATTTTCACAGCAAAAAATGCTATAAAAATGCATTGTTTTCTGTGAAAATGACAATTCCAGTTTAGGGGTTAACCACTAGGGGGCACTGTAGGGGTTATGTGTGACTTCATATGTGTTTATAACTTTAGGGGGTGGGGCTGGACGTGTGACGTTACTGATCGCCTTTCCCTATATCAGGGAACAGACGATCAGTGACATTGCCACTGAGAAGAACCCCCGTTCTTCAGCTCCTGTGACCAATCGTGGGACACCGGCAGCGATCGGGTTCACGGGTCCCACAGCTGCGGTCACGGAGCTTTGGACCGGGTCGTGGCCGGCTGGGCACTTAAAGGGGACGTACAGGTATTGCCATTCTGCCGACCATTCTGCCGACGTAAATGTGCAGGAGGCGGTCCTTAAGTGGTTAATGGCTGTGTTGAGTTATTTTGAGGGGACAGCAAATTTACACTGTTATACAAGCTGTACACTGACTACTTTACATTGTAGCACAGTCTCATTTCTTCAGTGCTGTCACATGAAAAAATATAATAAAATATTTACTAAACTGTGAGGGGTGTACTCACCTAAATTATAAGATGTATGGCAGACCAAAAGCTTCATATATAGGAATTATTTCACATAGGTATTCAGACTTTGATTAATGTGGGCAATATGAAATATACTGTATATTACCATTTGGATTCAGCAGCACATCAGGGTTGAGTTCAATATGACTCTATTTATTGCAAAACAGAAAATGTTTTCCTTCACTTCACATCAATGCAGAAGGCTCTTTAAGGTGTAAATTGAGTAAAATGCAATGCAACCTTGGAGTGTTGGCATTCTTTAATATCTGTTGATCGGTATCCATATTACTAGGTTAATATTTACTGACTTCTATTCTATTACTATATAAATGCATTCTGTAAGGATGTAAAAATATTAGTGTTGCCAACAATGTTTGCAACTTGGAACACATTCCAACTTAGTTACTATGTGTAGATATGCATACTTTATAATGCCAAACCATATAAAGGAAAACAAATCTACATGTTTTAAACAATAGCTCTGAATAGGCAAACATTTCATTAAAATCAACAGGGAACCTGTGCTGTTATTAGAGTTGGTGAGACTGGGGAGTTGACCATCTTAACTCAAAAATGTTTCAGAACATTCAATTTATTTATCCAGGCATGTACAGTAATAAGCAAACTCATGTTCACTTTGCATACCCAACCTATGCAGATGTTTTCACATGATTGACAGATTGCAGTTTATGTGTTACTAAACCCACACCATAAAAAAACTATCAATAACTGGTGTATTACATGCAGTTCATACTCACTCGGTCACTATGAGATTGTTTTCTGTATTCTGCAAAAAAAAATGGATCCTGCTGATCTCTATCTCCATCATGTGTTCATGTCTCCAACTGGCAACTCTACACATGCTCAGTTTTCCTCATCCATGCCCACTAAGCAGCTAATGACTATGAGGTGGGATAGTACATGTAAATGAGTGAAGGCTTTACCTGCCTCCTATTATAAAACCCAGGCTGGAGGGGTGTGACACAACCTGTGTCCGACAAGGCAGAAATCCTCCCACGCCGTGTTATTTACACAAAATAAAAAAATATGATATATATATATATATATATATATATATATATATATATATACACTGTGTGTGTATATATATATATATATATATATATATATATATATATATATATATATATATTAGGGCTGTGCAAATTAACTTTTAATAAATCAATTAATCTTTAATTTTTTTGATCGATCAAAATCTTTTCTATCGATTAAAATTCTTTTGATTGGCACTCACCTCTCTGCTGGCTTCTGGGCCTTCAGGGAGTTCCGTTGGAGATCCGGTAACGTCACGGACACCGGCGGGGGTTGCCGTGTCCATCTGAAGGGCTCCTTTGCTTTGCCTTCATGTCTGCATGCCGGCGGGACCTTGCTATCTGCCACACGCAAGGGCTGTTGCAACCATCCACTGGGAGTTGTGATAGGTCCCTTCATGGGACATCTACAAGCTGACTGCCTGATGTTAACCCCTCCTCATCTGGATTCAGCAGTGGTATCGTTGTACACATTTTTATACCAGTATCATACTTAGCTACATGGTTCTTATGACTGCTTTTGCTACCGTTTGGTATTACTTGCACCATTTTTACAGTTTATGTAGCTACGTCGATTTTATCTCCAGTGCAATATTTATTTGGTTACCTACTTGAAGACTATAAAAGTTTTAATGCTATTCCCATCGAGAGCCTTTGTGTGTTTTTTGTATCCTGCTATCCATTTTTCCAGTGGTTGGGAGCTGCACTGGGAATCAGCCTGCAAGGAGATCAGCTAAAAGTAGTTGGATCTGTATGTGCGTTATGATTAATCGAAATTAGTCGATTAATCGATTAAAAAAAAAAAACGATTCATCGAACACAAAAATTTTAATCAGTAACAGCCCTAATATATATACATATATATATATATATATATTTATATTATGAAACACAGAGAAAACTGAAAAAAGTTACCCCTACAAATTATAATGTCACAAATCATATGTTTAATAAACTGAAGTGTATATAATATATATATATATATATATATATATATATATATATATATATATATATATATATATATATATATATATATGTATATATATATATATATATATATATATATATATATATATATATATATATATATATATTAAATATACACTTCAGTTTATTAAACATATGATTTGTGACATTATAATTTGTAGGGGTAACTTTTTTCAGTTTTCTCTGTGTTTCATAATATAACTGTTAATGTATTATAAAGATTGTAATAATCAAAATGTGATAGTATGTACAATTTCTATTGGTGTTACAAGGAGATTATTTTATGCTCACTGTACAATTCCATTCACACAGTGACACAATGAGCTGAGAAACTGAAGTCATTTTCCTTCATTACCACCAGCCTCTTCACTCTCCTAGATAAAGTACAGAAGTCATTAAAGAACAATCATCTGAGATTCAGAGCAAAGAATCTCTTAACATACAAATGCAGTACCTACAACCCTGAGCCTTTGGAGTATGTAACTATGAAAGCTTATGAATGCTAAGCTCTTTCATTTATAGTGCATTTATAGTCACATATCAGTACAGTAGACAGAATTTACTACAGTAAAAGTATCATTATTTCATAGGAACGTTTTTCATTGTAGCAAAGGATAGTTTTAAATATAGCTCATAAAACAAATTATTACCTCTGCCAAATTGAACTTGAATAGATTTTATTTTAGGAAATATGATTTTAATCTTATGTTACACAGCAATATTCAATATTCTGACCACAATTCCCAAGTTACACATTCACAAAGAAACCATTTACCCACTTCTATGGTGCTGCTCTTAACTAGCCAGTGAGTTGTTGCTTTGTCACGATTTCCTCAAAAGAGAGTGAATTACTGTTTCGCCTAGTGATGGAATGATGCAAATTCGATTTGCATCTTACCTGGGTGAGTTGTATGTACCATGCTAAGCTCTACAGTACTGTAATTATTTTGTTAGTGCTTTGATCATTGCAAAGTGCTTGAAACAGGGCCCACTTGAGGACATTGTACCCTCAGGCCACTCTCATGAAGTCTATTTATGATCGTTTGGTCAGAGATATTCACACCAGTGGCCTGCTGGAGGTCATTTTGTAGGGCTCTGGCAGTGTTCATCCTGTTCCTCCTTGCACAAAAGAGCATACACCGGTCCTGCTGATGGGTTAAGGATCTTCTACACGATCAGACATGTCCGATGAAACAGGTCCGACGGACGTACACACCATCGGACCAAAATCCCCTCGCAATCAATTCGAAGCATGCGCGGGATTTTGGTCCGATGGTTGGGCATACTAACCATCGAACATGTCCGATGGACAGGTTTCCAGCGGACAAGTTTCTAAGCATGTTTAGAAACTTTTGTCCACTGGAAAACTGTCCGATAGGCCGTACACACGATCGAACATGTCCGCTGAAACTGGTCAGCGGACCAGTTTCAGCGGACATGTTCGATCGTGTGTACGCGGCCTTAGAGTTACTGCCTGTCTCCTGCAATCTCCTCCATGCTCTTGAGAATGTGCTGGGAGACACAGCAAACCTTCTATCAATGGAACGTATTGATTTGTCACACTGGAGGAGTTGGACTGCCTGTGCAACCTTTATAGGGTCCAGGTATCGCCTCATGCTACCAGCAGTGACACTGAGCCTATCCAAATGCAAAACTTGGTAAAAACATTAAAAAAAGATGAGTTTTGAAAAAAGATGTCAGTGGCATCCACCGGTAAAACCATTCCTGCTTTGGAGGTCATCTCATTGTTGCCCACCTGGTGCCCATATTTAGTTAATTTTATTAACACCAAAGCAGCTTAAACTTATTAACAACCCCATCTGTTACTTAACTGACCAGATCAATATCCCAGTAGTTTAATTTACTTTTTTTTCACATCAGACTTTACCATATCAAGAGAGTCACTCGTGTTTTCACAAGTAGAGAGAAACCGCCATCTCCACTTCGGTATTGCATCATTTGTGAATTTCTGTTTTATTTATTTATTTTAATTTTATTTTTGTTTTGTTTTTTATTATTTATTTTTGTCGTTAAAGGTAATTTCACACTTATGTATATTCCTCTATTTTTATTTATTAAAAATATCCCCTTTTTTTTATTCTGCTCTTTCTCCCTTTATTCCCTCCTCTCTTACCTATCTTCCCCCATGTCTACCCATCTAGTTCCCATTTTTTTATGAATTCCGGTTTTCCTTGTGACTCAATGTCTGTCAGTATTTGATATATTTTTGATGTTACATGTTTTATTGGAGTTTGTGTGGCATATAGTTTTTCAAATTGATTTAGATTTCCTCCCTCTCTTATTGGTGTAGGGATTGATTGTATCTAGTGCTGGAGTTGTAAATATTCCCATTGATTGATGGTCCATCCAAGTTCTTATTTTATTTTCTGTGATGGTTTGATCTTTCCCCTTTCGATAATATCTTTTATTTGTGCTGTTCCTATTTTATTTCCTAGTCGTGTCGCTTTTCCCGGCAAAAAAAATTAGTACTTGTGAGTTGTATTAAAGATGAATTATAGATCCAATTGTTCTGTTTGTGCAGTGTGTCCCATATTCGAAAAGCGTTCATGGTTATTCCATGTACTTTTCTTCCCAGGTCTCTGTATTTGTGAGGTATCCATATATTTTTATATAGTGCTGTGTTACTTAAACTATTTTCTATTCGTATCCATTTTTTATCTTTTTCTTTGTGTTTATTTCCCCATTCTACCATTTGTGCTATTACTGTAGCTTTATAATATCTATCTATATTTGGTGCTGCTAGTCCACCACGTTTTTTATTTCTTGTGAGTGTTTTAAAGTTTATCCTGGGGGTTTTGTTGTTCCAGATATATTTTATCAGCATCGATTTCATGATCTTGAAGAAATTTTGGGGGATTTTTATAGGCAACGTCTGGAATTTATATGTTATTTTTGGCAAGTTAACCATCTTAAAGGCGTTGATTCTTCCAATCCATGTGAGGGCTTTAGTAGCATTTTTTTTTAAATCTGTTTTCACCTCATTTAGCAAAGGAATGAAGTTAGCAGGAAATAGGCCCTCCATTGTGGGTGTCAACTTGATCCCCAGGTAGCTCAGTTCCTCTACCCACGTATATGAGTGTTGTTTTTGTAGATCTATCTCTTCCTTTTTTCCCACACCAATATTCAGTATTTCTGTCTTTCTGGGGTTTATTTTGAAATTAGAGAGTTCTCCGTAGTTTTTTATTTCTTTAGCTATTTCCCGTAAAGTTGAAGTTGGGTTTGTTATGAACATTAAAATATCGTCAGCGTATGCTGCTACTTTGTGTTCTTCTGCACCTGTTATTGCACCTTCTATCCTGGGGTTGTTTCGTAAGGTTGTCAAAAAAGGTTCAAGTGCTAGTATATATAGCAGCGGAGAGAGCGGGCAACCCTGTCTGGTGCCATTAAACATTTCGAAAGTGGAAACTTTACCGTTGACTTTCACCATTGCAGTTGGTCTGTTATATAGATTTTGTACCCAGCGTCTAAACTTTGGTCCAATCCCCAGGTGTTTAAGGGTTTCTGCCATAAATCCCCAGTTTACCCTATCAAACGCTTTCTCAGCGTCGATTGCGAGCAGCAAGACTGGGGATTTTACGGCATCATTTTTTTGTATTAATAGTATCGCCTTAAGGTATTATCCCGGCCTTCTCGTCCTGGTACAAATCCAGTTTGGTCTGCATTAATCCAGTCTGGCATTAGGTCTTTGAGTCTAGTAGCTAGGATTTTTGCATACAGTTTGGTGTCCGTATTTAGTAATGCGATTGGTCTATAGTTGGAACATATTGTCTTATCTTTACCAGGTTTTGGTATTATAGTGATGTGTGCTAGCAGGGATTCTGGTCTCATTTCTGTCTCTTCTCCTATTTGATTAAAATAATCACATAGTCTCGGAACCAGCAGTTTTTGAAAATTTTTATAATATTTGATGGTAAATCCGTCAGGTCCCGGGCTTTTTCCATTGGGCGTTTCTTTGAGTGCTCTTATTATTTCTTCTGGTGTGATCTCCATTTCTAAAGCTGTCAGACGTTCTTTTTGTAACTTTGGCAGATTTGCATTATTTAAATATTTTTGAATTTTCTCCCATCTCCTTTTTTCCTCCTTATATGCATACAGGGTACTATAGTATGTATGGAATGCATCAGCTATATCTACTGTTTTGTTCACTATTTCACCCCTTATGTTTTTGATCTTTTCTATAAAGTTTAACGCCTTTTTATGTTTTAACATTTTTGCAAGAAATTTTCCTGGTTTATTCCCACCTATATAGCGCTCCTTTTTCATCCATGTTTAATTTACTTAATGATATACTTTAATTAAAAAGTTTTCCTTTATTTTTTTGAGCATTACATTATAATCAGAAGGCCTGAGACCTGGGACTCCATTTTTTTCTACATTACATCAATGTGGCATTTTGGAAGTAGGGAACAAAAACAAAACCACTACTACAACTGATTATCAAACTTTATTATTTAGAAGAAGATTATGAACATGGATGAAAACCCCTGGCGAATTTCTGCATCCAGTTCCTATTGGAAAATTAGCCTAAAACTTACTATAGTGACTAGAGTTGGGCAAATAGGTCGAAGGCCCGGCAATGCATTGCGTGCTACACAGTGCATTTTGCGCCCTGATTGGGCAAACGATTTGCTCAATCATGGCAAAATATAAGCTGGTTGTTAAGAAACGAGGAATCTGGCTGCGTTTTTTTTAATAACTGATGAGTCATCAGCTGTCAATGGGCTTCCCAGCAGACAGCTGAGTTAAAAAACAATTTTCCTTCAAAATTCACAGTTTAGATTTTTTGTGTTCAGCTCACATTGACTTCAATGGGGTTTGCTGTTCGGGTTAGAAGTTTTCTCCTGTTCAGGGGTTCTGCTATGAACCGAATAGGGGGGTGTTCAGGCCCATGTCTATAGTGACTGTAACTTTACTTCAGACTAACACAACAAAATGATAACCACACTGCCACATACATTTGCAATAACCTTTACATCACATTCTATGTCAAGTAATCCACACTAGGACTTTTTTACACTTTCTGCACGTTTCAATTTTTTTTCTTTTTTTTTATATTTTTAGTGCCCTGTCCATTAATGCTACATTTTAATAAGAAGCAAATGCATTCTTTCTACTCTACTGTAGCTGCATTGTCATGTTGGTCTGTCTAATACTTGTTTATGGATTTTGTGGCTACTGGCTTGGAACTGCCTTGGAGACTTTCTGTCAAGTCTTTTCATTGATGATAACTCAGTATGGGGTTTACTCATGTATCTAAGAGGGCAGAAAATGAAAAGATTAATGCTGCTTTAATAATTCAATATTTAACCACTTGCTTACCATGCCTTTTTTTGAACTTTTTGCATACAAGTTTACAGTATTTTTTTTTACAAAATTACTTATAACCCCTTAAACAGTATATATAGAGACTCTGGAGAATACATTGTTTTTGTAATATTTGATGTCACACTGTATTTGCACAGCGATCTTTCAAGCACAATTGTTTTGGAAAAAATACAGTTTAATGAATACAAAAAAAAAAAAACAAACACAATAGTTACCCCAATTGTTTTGTATAATGTGAAAGATTATGTTACGCCAAGTAAATGGCTACCTAATATGTGCTTTAAAATTGTGCACGCTCGTGAAATGGCAACAAACTATGGTTTCTACATAGGCTTACACTATAATTGTTGCTCTCACTCTATCAATACCTCACATGTGTGGTTTGAACATCGTTTGCATATTTTGCACCGTTTGCGACTTACATATGCGTTTGCTTCTGTGCACTAGCATGGAGGGATGGGGCGCATTAAATTTTTATTTTATTTTTATTGAATTTGTTTAGATTTTTACACCGTCCCTTTATTTTATTTATTTTTTGATCACTTTTATTCTTATTACAAGGAATGTAAACATCCCTTGTAATAGAAATAAGAAATAAGCATGACAGATCCTCTTTATTGAGAGATTTGGGGTCAAAAAGACCCCAGATCTCTCATTTACCTTTAAAAGCAAAACAAAAGGAAAACAGTTAACATTTTGACTTACATAAAAATAAAAAAATATGTTTATACCCAAGAACCGGACGTGTCGTCAGAGGTTCACTTTGGTCCTCCAAGAGCATAGAGTGGAGTGGGGGCCATCTTGCCCTCACTTGCCCAGCCAAAGGCTGGACCGGATCACTTCCAGATTTACCAATGGCTGCAGTAAGCTCAGTAGCGACTGGGAAGCGATGGGGGGCACCACAGGACTACTTTCATCTTGTAGAGAATCAGCCACAGTAAATAACGATACTGGGGTTAACATCAAAGTAATGATGTATACTTACTGTTTGCAGTCGAAAAGTGGTTTTAAGTAACTTAACTGGAATATATATATAAAGTTTTTTTGTAATCATTGTGAAAATATGCAATGCATTTAATTCACCCATCATGTATTATCTTCAGTATAATGCGTTGTGAATAACAGTATATTTTTATTAAGTACAAAGTTACTTAATTTAGTATGACACACAACAGATCCTAACATAATCATAGATAAGTGATTTTTATATTAAAAAGGCATAATTAGTACTGTATGAATCAGATATACTCTATGTGAGCTTTACTCTTGCAGCTATAATGCTCAGTTGAATAGCTGTACCTCTGCATGTTTCTTCTTAAGTGATTCATCACTCAGCTTTTCCCTTACATCCTCTAATAAAGAATAGCATTATCAACATGACAAGGAAAATGATGAACCAGTGAGAGAATCAGTAAGCAATGGCTCTAGCTCAGTAGCAGTGAACGATCCAGTCTGGTATCTTCAATTTCTGGGCTCTAAGCTTAGTTTGAACCAGCCAAGGAAACTCGTTGACCTCAGATCTCAGAGAAGGTATCTTTAGCCTAGCCATCCGGCTGTTGTTCTACACATTATAGCACACTTTTTTTCCCCTTTCCTAGCCGTTACTATACTGTACAGATGACGGAAAGGCACTAATACCAGTGTATTATTGAATAAATATAGAGCTGCATTACAGTATTTGTTTTATATATCTACCTAGTGTTTCACTTTTAGCTGAATTGTGTGTGACTTATATTGCACTGGGGTTGATTTTCTAAAGTCAAATAGCTTTTCACTTAGCAAGGGAAATTGCACTATGCAAGGGATATTTCCCCAGAGCTTAGTAAATATGGTAAAACTTCACTTTGCAATGTATGACCAATTGCATGCAATGAGGAAAAAAAATCATTCACCAAGATCTGGAGAAGATTGCAAGGTTCAACTTCCCTTGCAAACAGTCAATTTGTCTTTAGTAAATCAACCCAACTGAGTGAAATATATATAATTGTAAAGATAGGTGCTACTTTTAAACTCTGTGCCAATAAACACAAAAAGTATTAAATGTAACACATTGGGGTTGATTTGCTAAATGCAAATAGACTGTGCACTTTAAAAAAAAAGCAGTTGCACTTTGCAAGTGAAGTTGCTCCAGGACATAGTAAAGGAGGTAAAGCTTCTCTTTGCAAAATATACCCAATCGCGTGAAAGGAAAATAAAAAAAAATTGATTGGATGATGGAAGTCAGCATACAGTAGCTTCTCCTCATTTACTATGCTTTGGAGCAACTGCTCTTGCAGAGTGCAACTACACTTTTCAAAGTGCACAGCCTATTTCCCTTTAGTAAATTAACCATAAGTCATACATTTTTCAATATGACCATAAATACCTTCTAATAGTTTTTATTTTTTGCGCTATAAACAGAAATAGAGCGACAATTTTTAAAAAATTTCAATATTTTTTACGATTTTTATCATGACTGCAACATTATGGCGGACACATCGGACACTTTTGACACATTTTTGGGACATTGTCATTTTTACAGCGATCAGTGCTATAAAAATGCACTGATTAATGTGTAAATGACACTGGCAGTGAAGGGGTTAACCACTACTGTAGGGGGTGCTGTAGGGGTTAAGTGTTCCCTAGGGAGTGCTTTTTACTGTAGGGGGATGGGCTGTGTGTGACAAGACAGTGATCACCGCTTCCGATTACAGGAAGCTGTGATCACTGTCATTGTCACTAGGCAGAGTGGGGAGATGCTTGTTTACATCAGCATCTCCCCGTTCTTCCTCACAGCAGAAAGCGGAAGTGACTAAATCCTCTTGGCAAGCTTTTGCTATCACTCGTCCCTCCACCCTCTACCCAATGACACATGTCATGTGCGTTTCTAGCCTGCAGGTGGTATAGCAGGGCCTGGAATACATGGCAAGTGTTTGCATTAGGTAGATAGCACTTCCAGGAGTCTAAGGAAATATGAAAGACCGCAGTCGGTATGTAGGATTTACATGCATCAACCTGTGGCAGCCAGTGCTGCGAAAGTATGACATTGTAGGTGGTAGTGAAAAGGTTGAAGTATAATACTACTTTTTTTTTAAGTTTTTGATAGAGTGATAATGAGTTACAATTTCAGTAAGATTTTTATTTCTATCTGTGACCCTATTGATAAAATTTTCTTTAATTTACTGTCCCTGTGACACAGTTTTCAGGATAGGAAGATATGCGTAACAATGCACATTTTCTAACCCTTCCCATGTTACTATTATCAAGCACTTGTCAGTCAATCAAGACCCCTCCTGTAAACATGCCCAGTGCTTTGTCATCAGCTTAAAGTGACTATATGATATCTGCCATCATTCTAGTGATACGGTGAAGTGTCAAAATCAGTAGTTACAGTATCTCATAAAAAGTGAGTAGACTCCTCACATTTTTGTACATATTTTATTCTATCTTTTCATGTGACAACACTGAAGAAATTACACTTTTCTACAATGTAAAGTAGTGAGTGTACATCTTGTATAGCAGTGTCAATTTGCTGTACCCTCAAAATAACTCAACACACAGCCATTAATGTTTAAACCGCTGTCAACAAAAGTGAGTACACCCCAAAGTCAAAACGTCTAAAATATGCCCAAAGTGTCAATAATTTGGGTGGCCACCATTATTTTCCAGCACTGCCTTAACCCTCTTGGACATGGAGTTCACCAGAGCTTCACAGGTTGCCACTGGAGTCCTCTTCCACCCCTTCATGATGACATCACGGAGCTGGTGGATGTTAGAGGACTTGTACTCCTCCACCTTCCATTTGCGTATGCCCCACAGATGCTCAATAGGGTTTAGGTCTAGAGACATCTTTAGCAAGGCAGTGGTCATCTTGAAGGTGTGTTTGGGGTCATTATCATGTTGGAATCCTGCCCTACAGCCCAGTCTCTGAAGGGATGGGATCATGCTCTGTTTCAGTATGTGACAGTACAAGTTGGCAGTGCATTTTTCACTTGATGAACTGTAGCTTCTCTGTGCCGGCAGCCCCAGACCATGGCACTCCCACCACCATGCTTGACTGTAGGCAAGACACACTTGTCTTTGTACTCCTCCCCTGGTTGCCACCACACCATCTGAACCAAATAAGTTTAACTTGGTTTAATCAGACCACAGGACATGGTTCCAGTAATCCATGTCCTTAGTCTGCTTCTCTTCAGGAAACTGTTTGCGGGCTTTCTTGTGCATTATCTTTAGAAGAGACCCTTCTGGGATAACAGCCATGCAGACCAATTTGATGCAGTGTGTGGCGCATGGTCTGAGCACTGACAGGTTGACTCCCCACCCCTTAAATCTCTACAGCAATGGTGGCAGCACTCATATGTCTATTTCCCAAAGATAACCTCTGGATATTATGCTAAGCATGTGCACTCAACTTTTTTGGTCGACCATGGCAAGGCCTGTTCTGAGTGGAACCTGTCATTTTAAACCGCTGCATGGTCTTGGCCACCGTGCTTCAGTTTCAGGGTCTTAGCAATCTTCTTATAGCCTAGGCCATCTTTAAGTAGAGCAACAATTATTTTTTTCAGATCCTCAGAAAGTTCTATGCCATTAGATGCTATGTTGAACTTCCAGTGACCAGTATGAGAAAGTGAGGGGACACAAATGTACACTGTTATACAAGCTGTACACTCACTACTTTACATTGTAGCAAAGTATCATTTCTTCAGTATTGTCACATGAAATCATATAATAAAATATTTACAAAAATGTGAGGAGTGTACTCACTTGTGTGAGATACTGTACATAGGCATGTCATGCTCCCCAGAACTGTGGTTCTCTCACACGGAGCAGCAGGAGCATGGAGCAGCAGTTCTCTCCTTTGTGATTTTGGTATTGAAGACCCACTACCAACCTGCTACTGATAAGCACTATACTTTCAATACCACTGATACCCAAAGCATGCAAGGTTAACTTACTGATCCCTGATAGGGGTAGATATACTGTACAGTATCTCACTCAATATGCAGTCAGCTAGTAAGTGGGTTTTCTGGACCCCTTAACCTCCCTGGCGGTATGATTCTGTCTGGAATTATGTACCAAAAGCGGTACAATTATTTTGCATGGAAATTCTGTGTTTTATACTGTAGGCCTGCAATTCTTAGGAATAACTCACTTAACTTTGTCCAAACAATAGTCTAGTAAACATCTCTGGTATGATAAAGTTTGAAACACAAAATCATAAAATTATAATATAATAAATAACTATAACAAATAATAATGTAATTATAATAAAAATTATTCACTAATGTAATCAAATCAAAATTACTGAAATTTGCTCAGTTGCAGAATTGTCGCTGTCATTACTTTTATTTTTTTATGACGAATTTCCCCACAAATCGCTATCGCTCAATTCTGCAAGTGATTATCATTTATTATCGCTGTTTTCTAGCTGCTCTAAAATCACTTTTGACATAAAGGGACACTTTTGGTTGCTATGGACAATCTACAGTTTGCAGGCACAAAAAAAATGTTTTTATTATGTAAAAGAACATGCAGGGCACTGGGCAGACCACTAGGGACAAGGGGTGTGTGTACTTTTTACATACAGTACTGTAATCTATAAGATTACAGTATTCTGTATGTAATGTGTTTGTTTACTTTTTTGAATTTGCCGCCGGTCTCCGCCACCGTTACGTCGCAGGGAACGGAGATCGGCGGCGCTGGCACTGTGTGAGTCGAATGGAGGACGCCACTCACTCACACAGCGTGGATGCATCGCTGGATCCAGGGACAAGGTAAGTACAGTAACCCTGCCTGGATACAAGGTAAGCCAGCGCGCTGCAGGCTCTGCATATTCACCCCGAGCGCGACTCGGGGATATCGATTTTTACATAAAAAATCCACCCCGAGTCACGCTCGGGGATACCGGCAGGGGGGTTAAATGTTCACCAAGATATGAGTTAAAAGTAAAAGTATCAGGAACAGGCATGTAATTTGCCCATTGACCATGACTTCCTACCAGTGGTGGCCAGTCCACTAGGGGCACAGGGTCGCCACCTTCCCCATCCTACACCATATGTGTGGCCATGCACGATGCAGGTAGCTGGACCAACAGGTCTCTACCAGGTCCATAACCCCCTCACAAGCATGTGACAACAGCCCAAGGCCCCAATTGGCCTGTTTTATATTGTCACTGTGCCCAGAGCCCTCCCACTCTGCGCTACCTGCGAATCAGCATCAGCTCCCAGCTTCCTGCCCTGGCCATTCAGGACAGGAGGCTGAAGACCAGGTCAACACAGAAGCTGAGGCGTCGGGGCACCAGGAGAGCGCGGACCTCCAGCACCAGACACCACTGCTGCCTAAATTTTTGACTACTGATTATTAGAATCAATTGTGTCAAACAGATAAACCTCAAATCTGTTATAGTGATTGCGCCCTTTATTTCCCAAAGATCTGAGCCTTAATAGAAAGTGTAGTTGCCTCGATGTTGTTCCCTACATAAATAAAAGTTTGCTCATAGGCAAATCCACACCTTGTTTTGAATATCACTGACAAAAATTTTCAAGAATTTTCTTGATTAATTAGAAAATGTTACCTGTGTTATTTGTTATACACAGATATAACAAAGTTGAATATTATACTTACGGTACTTTACTACTTTAAATAATACACCTTTCCCTGCCATAGCATCTCAATAGCACTTATTGCAATATACTTACATGTGTAAAGCAAGCAGTTTCGGGCAGATTTACAGCCTGCATTTAACAACCAATTATATGAGGCTTTTGCTGGATTCTGTTAAATATTCTTTGCTTTTCAAATGTTTAACCACTTTACATTTGTGTTCATTGCCTGCTGCTTCCGATTAGATTGAAGCCTAGGGACACAGCTGAAAAATGCACCTGTCTAAAGATGTTTCTACAGTAAGTCTAATTAAACAAATATGTTAAGTTTATGAGAAACAAACTGTTATCTGTACTTGGAAAACTCAGTGTTAGTTTGAGTCAATAGAAAATTGTGTATCATGTAAACTGAAAAAACTAAAAGCAAGAATAAATTGATTTAAACTAATAAAGCAGCCCAGCCCATGGGACACTTTAAAAAGAAGCTTAAGGATAATATATTAAGTAGAATACATTGCTACTACATTATGTCAAGCCAGTGATTACGGTACTTTTTTTTCCCCTTAGCTTGTGCAAGTATACCTGATTCTCTCATTTTGGGATACATTCACAGAATAGGAATACTAATGTTTTGGAAGTCACTAAAAAGGATTATGTTGGAATCACTGAAGACTAAATTAAAGTTCTGCTCTGTCGGCTGACCATTTTCATCATGGTAGATCTTGTCAGTAACAGTACTTCTTGTTGCATGCTGACAGTGCCAAGCCATTGACTCATAACTAGCAGCAGCATTTTCAGCCTGCTGTATGCACTCTTTCAGTTGGTTATTGGGTTGCCTATTAGACCTACCAGATGGTGAGATATGATGTTAGACCTACTGAAAACAGATTTTGGGTTTGCATTTGCTTTATTTCAGTTGTCACAGATCAAATTATAAATTGAAAGTTAAAGATCCCTGGTACTGCTTTTTAATGATAGCATAATAATATGGTGCAATTGACAACTCTATGCATGTTTGGGGTGAAGGCATACATTTTGTACTTCTAGAAAAAGCAATTGATGCTAGTGTTTTTTTTTATTTATTTTTTAAAGACTAAAGCCCGGATTCACAAAGCACTTGCGCTGACGTATCTCCAGATGTGCGCCGGACCCACAAACTAAGATACGCCTAAAACCAGACTTCATCCCACTGACGTAACTTGCCTACGCCGCCGTAGAGTGGGCGCATATTTACGCTGGATGCATGTGGCGCTCCCATTGATTTTCCATACAAATATGCAAATGAGGGAGATACGTCGATTTACGAACGTACTTGCGCCCGGCGCATGATATAAGCAGTTTGCGTAAGTTTTACGTCCGGCGTAAAGTTATTCCTAATTAATGAGGTGCAACCCATGCAAAGGTATGGACCAGGGAACACAAGCCTAGGTATTGTACGTTGGACGTCTGTGAATATGGGCCGACGTGGGTCTGGCTGGGGGTAGGTTACGTTAATGGCGTACAGAGTGATCCGGCCTATCTTAGGCAGTTGTTCAGACGTGGTTGTGCGCATTCACACGGGGATACGTCCACGTCTCGACGCATGCGCAGTTCGTTTTAAGTACTTGTCTGGCGCCCGGCCCATTCTTTGCACGGGGTCACACTTCATTAGCATGGATCACGCCCACTTCCAGCCCACTTCCACCTACTTTAAGTTACGCAGGCTTACCCCATACAAAATATACACCACGCTGGTGCAACGTTGGGAGCATTTGCTTTGTGAATTCTATGCTTGCCTCTCTGCACTGTGTCCATGTAGCGTAAAAGAGAAACGCTATGGCGGCATAAATGTGCGCTGATGTCTGTGAATCCGGGCCTATCTTTAAGCACAAATGATGCATTAAATACAGTAGCAGTGAATTAAATTACAATATTAATTTATAATATTTATAATATTATTATATAAATTCTTTTATAATAGGTACTGTACCCACAATCTCTACAGCTCTGTGTTAAGAGGCAGAGATGTGTTAATAAGGATGTCCAATCAAAAGGTGGAAGTGTACCATGGTAGTATATCAAAATATTGTAAAATATGATGACAATGAAACTGTTGATTCTACAGTCAGGGACATAAGATGAGCTTCTTATTCTACAGTCAGGGACATAAGGAGATGTATTTACCACCGGTGCATCCAATAGGACATTACAGACAATAAATGAAATGTGTAGTCTTATTTTATACATAGTTACATTTAAAATGAATTGGCTTGATGTAAATAAATCTAAAAATGTGATTTGTTATTATACTACATTTCGTGGAAGAGCATGCATGTAAAAATGCTAGTCACATCAAAAATGACTTCACCTACATAAAACATTGCAAATGTAGCATGAAATATGTGCTCACCGAAAGTACACTGACGTTTCTATTTAAGACATTTAAAAAGTAGTTCAAAATATCCAGTAATTCTTGTATGACATAGTTAAAAAAGTATAAATTACAGCAAATAAACATGCGTCACCATCACTGAATGAAAAAAAAAAGTTATTGGCATGATGTAGCTCTATTACATTTTTCCTTAGTCTTTAGCAAAATGCATGTGAACTAAGAATTTGTGAAAATGTCCAGGTTGGTTCAAGGGGAGGGGGGGTTGTTGACCCTGGTATGAAGTTCTAAAATTCCAAACTTAAAATGTATCCCTGTTGATGTCTATGGGGTAAGAGAATCTGAATAATCTATTCAGGCTGTTCTCAAGGTTGAAAAATAACATGAAAGTTGAACACATTCTTGCGGGAAACATGCTTTAAAGTGTTACTAAACCCACAGCAGTAAAATCTGTCTGTATAAGCAGTAAAGCTTGTTATACTTGCAGTGGAAACTATGGGGTTAATGCTCTGCATTGTGTACAAATATGGTTTGATCCTGTTTTCTCTGATCCTCCCCTTCTTCCGCTGTCCCCAATCCATCTCATGATAAAACAAAGCCTTTGGAGGCACATGTTCAGTTTGTGTGTATTGCTAAAGAGTTTTTTTTTCTTGAAAACTGCTCCTACAAGCTTTAACCAGACACTGTTAGAAGTCACAAGACTGCTATATACTGCTGATGAGAAAAGGTATTTAGCTCATTTATGTTTACTAAAATAATTGCATTTTTATGTTCTGCTTACTGTGAAGCCGCGTGCACACGGTCAGTCCATCCAATGAGAACTGTCTGAAGGACCGCTGTCATCGGTTAACCAATGAAGCTGACTGATGGTCCGTCGCGCCCACACACCATTGGTTAAAAAAATGATCGTATCAGAACGCGGTGACGTAAAACA
The DNA here is from genome assembly GCA_029574335.1 of Rana kukunoris. Classification (NCBI taxonomy): domain Eukaryota; kingdom Metazoa; phylum Chordata; class Amphibia; order Anura; family Ranidae; genus Rana; species Rana kukunoris. The sequence goes on from CM056049.1 coordinate 590,831,386, forward strand.
CAACGACGTGCTGAAATAAATAAAGTTCAATGCTTCCAAGCATGCGTCGACTTGATTCTGAGCATTGCGTGGATTTTTAACCGATGGTCGTGCCTACTAAAGATTGGTTTTAAACTATTGGTTAGGAATCCATCGGTTGGCTTTTTTTTAACCGATGGTTAAATAACCACAATCAGTTTTGACCAATTAAAACGGTGCATCAGACCGTTGTCCTCTGTTTAACCTATCGTGTGTACGAGGCCTGAGAGACCAGATATAGTAAATGCAGGGTCCTGGGTTTAGTAACACTTTAAGTAAAAAAAAGGGCCTCTTACAAGATCTAAATGATCTTGAATTACAGAGATAAAATGTGCTTTGTCATATATCAAAGGTGAGGTCGACACTTTGTAGAGAAAAAGATTGGGGAAACTTAACCATCAAAGTGCAATATGTTATTAACAAGTAAATAATGGTAATAATAAAAGTATGCTGTGACGGATCCTATCCTTCACTCTGCTGAGTGCTTCAGTCAGTAACACCGCTTCCTCCGGTCTGACCATCAGAGAGATATATTAATTAATTATAGCTGCATTAAATACAAGTCTAGCCAGTAATAGCTAGCTTGTAGAATATTGAATGATTTATTGGACAGAATACAGCCTTTTATTCACTTTTTAACACAAAGGGTTAGATAAGGAGGTGGGCCTGATTCATAGATACCCCCCCAGCAACAACTTAGCTCACAACTATATAATTACCATGTTAATTAACACAGCACTTAGGCTGCATTTACACCTAGGCATTTTGACACCTGAAGCGCGACGCTACAATACGCTGGAGGGGAGAAATAACATTATTCTCTATGGAGATGGTTCACATCTCCACGCCGAATTGCCGAAACGCCGAACGCCTGAACATAAAAACAAGTCCCGGACCCTTTTTTGTTGCGCGTATTGGGAGGCTTCGGCGTTTTGCATAGCCAACAATGACCTGTACAAAACCGGGGGTTAAAAACTATGCGTTTTGTTGCCGCAAATCGCGGTACAAAATGCCGCAAATCGCCTACGCTAAGGTGTGAATGCAGCCTTAAAACATCCCAGGTGACCAGACAGCCCGGCACTGGAGGCCAATGTGGCCAGCTCTCTTCATGATCATGTATTGTTCAGAATTAAACAAACTAAGAATAGTCTTTGGGCAAATCCAAAAAAAACTGTCTCTCAAAAATGTAACAAAAATAGGAATATAGCAATAACAAATAACAGGGTGACTGTAGGCAGCAAAGGTCCCTGCAGCCAGTGTCCGTGACATATGCACTCTAATTTCTATGAAGTGTTGAAAGCATATAGTCCTGATATAAGAGAGACTGCAGAGCTTGGCATGGTCATGGCTGCCAGCTGCATCTCTGCCTTGTGGCTGATCTGGCATCATCCATGGTTCTTGCACCGCCCCACCTATACCATCCTTCAGTGGCTCCTACAGTCTGATTTTGGAGACCCTGCCGGGACCCTGACAAGCTCTGAAGGTCTCTCCATCAGGACTATAAACTTTTAACCCTTCATAAAAAATGTGAGTGCATACTTTTATTATTACCATTATTTACTTGTGAATAACATACTGCACTTAGATGGCAGCACTTCCCCTACTTTCTTTTTTACACAGACTACAAGTTTCTCCAATGAACTGCTTGACATTTCTCCTAATTTATACTGTTATATTTAAACTTTCTCCAGGAGCCATTTAAAAGCCCTTTCCACTAACCTCCTACTACTTACCGCCATTTTCTCTCACTTTTTTTTTTAAAGTGAACACTCTCACTGTCAAAACCTCAGAATAATTGGGATAGATGAAGATATTGCACTTTTCATGTAGGAAGGTCCTATGATATCCTCCACTCCGACTGCCGGTGACAGACACTCCCATTCATAGAACAAGAATAGAGAGAGGGTTCATAGTGCAGTATGTTTCCACAGCTGTATTTAGAAAAATATATGGCCCTTACATTTCAGTTGATTAAAATCTACATAAAAAAGCTCAATGTGGAACCAGCTGATGTGCCACCAGGTGATGATGTCACGTGGAGCTATAGTCGATTGTACATTATTGCTCTGTGCAGCTTGTTTTTGGCAATAACAGTGGAACATACTGAAGTTTCAAACCAGGGCACATGTGACAACGCAGGGACACAACTTACAGAAGGGATAGATAGATAAATAGATAGTAAATTTGTACTTAAATTGTAATTCAGGAAAAATGTTTACTAGGTAATGTCATCACTTCTATTGTTCTTATCCTTTGTTCATGATAATTTGCCTCACTTGTTCAATGCAGCATAACATCATGGATGAAAGTAGACATGTTTGGCAGTTATATTTTCAGTTAGAAAAGAAGAGAAAAACAAAAAAAGATTTTGCTGCAGGTGATCTCCTCAAATAGCCTATTATAAAATGGACTAAAATGTTAGCTATCAGCTATGCTTTGATATTTGTTCATTAGGTTTCACAAATGGATTCTTGATGAGTCTGACAAGTGCTACTAATGAATGCAATTTCAAAGTCTATTTTTTTTTAACCTCAAGAAGCTTGATTGACAAGATCTTCCTGTAAGATGCCAGTTTAATGAAGCATCTCCATGTTAGAATAAATCAAACATTTCACTGCTTCATAAAGATAACTTCCAGTAAACCTAATGAATGTATCTCAAATTATACACTATAGGTTTATTAAGACATGTTAGTTTAAAAAAGCATCACGCTCTGCATAAACAGACTCAGCAGGTCAATATAAGGGACAGTGCACATTAAACATCGCAAAGATCTAGGAAGCTTTCTAAAGAATTTCTAACACTTAAGCCCCATACACACTATCAGTTTTCTTGCAGGATTTTCTCTTCAGATTTATCAAAACCATCTAATGTGAGGTCAAACCTTAAGGCCGCATACACATGATCGGTTCAAACCGCTGAAGTGGCCTGATGGTCTGATGTGCGTACACACCATCAGTCCAAAATCCGATCGGGTCAGAACGCGGTGACGTAGGACACAACGACGTGCTGAAAAAACGAAGTTCAATGCTTCCAAGCATGCGTCGACTTGATTCTGAGCATGCGCAGGTTTTTTGACCGATGCTTTTGCGTACTAACCATTGGTCAGATTTTAAAGCAAGTTTTAAAACTTTGGTCCGATGGACGATGGATCGATGGGCCATACACACGGTCGGTTTGGACCAATAAAACTGGACTTAAGTCCATTCTCATCGGTTTGAACTGATTATGTGTACGTGGCCTAAGAGTTTCAATTTGTATGCAATCAAGCAGGCCTTTGTACTACATGGTTTTGGTAAACCCGAAAAGAAAAACCTGCAAGAAAACCGATAGTGTGTATGGGGCTTAACAGTATGCAGTGCTGCAAAAAATGTGAAGGCACTCACTGGAGCAAAGTTGTGTACTGAAAACATATTGGAGGATACTTCCCATCAAAATAAGAAGATGATACAGTTCTAAAAAGAAAATACTTTCAAGCCCATTCCCATCTGTGTTTTCATTTACAACATGGGTGCTCAATCTGTGGCACTCCAGCTGTTGTGGAACTAAAAATTCCATCATGCCTCTGCCTTTAAGGCCGCGTACACACGAGGGGATATGTCCGCTGAAACCGGTCGGATGGACCGTTTCAGCCGACATCTCCGCTCGTGTGTATGGGCTAGCGGACAGATTTGTCCACCCGACAGATTTCAAAGCAAGCTTTGAAATCTGTCCGCTGCAAACCTGTCCGTCGGATATGTCCGCTGGTTAGTACACCAAACCATCGGACCAAAATCGCGCGCATGCTCAGACAAAAGGAGGGGACGGGAGCGCTCGTTCAGGTAAACCTCGTGTTTGTTTGTGAGTTGGCACATTCGTCATTGTAACTATCTATAGTGTATCGTTTATTGCCTTTCTTCGTTCTCTTGTTATAATCAAGCTGTTCTATTGCTGATGCCATTTATATAGACTGAGTTGTCCCAATCTAGCAAAGTTTGATTGTAGTATATCGCGTTGTCTTTTTGTAATAATTTTGTTGCTGCATCTCCTAATTGTTTTTAGCTTTCCTCCACATGACTATATTTTTTTTTTGGACTTTAATGTTCTTCTAATAAATTTTTACCTTCTCATCTGCTGTTTATTTTGTGCTTAAATTATTTATTTTTCTTTTTGTTTGTTTTCAAAGCTTAATTGTTTATTTTGTTGGCACCTTTTTTTTTTCAATGCATTTTTTGCATTTTTGCGTTTTTTTGTTTTTTTGGTGCTTTTTTTCAATGCGTTTTTTCGGTTTTTTTGTTGTTTTTTTTTCCAATGCATTTTTTCGTTTTTTTTGTACCTTTTTTTTCAATGCATTTTATTTTTTTATTCACCTTTTTTTTACAATGCATTTTTTTGGATTTTTGTAACCTTTTTTTCAATGCGTTTTTTTGTTTTTTTGGTGCTTTTTTTTCAATGCGTTTTTTCGGTTTTTTTGTTGTTTTTTTTTTCCAATGCATTTTTTCGTTTTTTTTGTACCTTTTTTTTCAATGCATTTTATTTTTTTATTCACCTTTTTTTTACAATGCATTTTTTTGGATTTTTGTAACCTTTTTTTCAATGCGTTTTTTTGTTTTTTTTGTGTTTTTTTTCAATGCGTTTTTGGAGTTTTTTGTTGTTGTTTTTTCAATGCATTTTTTCGTTTTTTTTCCTTTGCAAATGATGTAAAATTTTGGACTTTTCGGGTTTCCATGGGTTACCAAGTTGTCACTCCAAACCTACCCCCCCACCCAGGAGTTTGTGTCCTTCCAAAATTCCACCTTCTATTTTTTGAAGGTTTGGGGCATAATCACCACAGTAGAAAACACAATAGACAAGGTTTTAACGTAAATACAAAACGCCATTTATTTTGGCAAGAAAAAAAATTAAAATAAACATGATCTGCACCACTTGATCAGATAGCAACCTACATGCAGACTTGTGCATTCCACAAAACATGATGAAGGATAAAATTAACAATCTCAGGAGACACAAAACAAATCAAATCTGAATCAGCAGCACATGAGCAAACAAACCCAAGCTGTGGTACTCCAACAAGCTCACATTTTAGAATAATGAACTGGAAGGCAGGTAATCACCTTCTCTTCTTACTTCCAGCCTTCTTTCCTGGCTGCCTTGCAGCGGAACGTCCACGGGCCCATCCATGGCCCCTTGCAGGTGCGGATGATGTGGCAGCAAGAGGCAGAAGATGGGGAGCAGGCTGGGCTGGGTCACTCAGGTCTGTGTCCCGGGTTAGCATGCCCCTGTGCATCCAAAAGATGACCTTATTGATCAAGTCCTTAGCCAGGTCCCTTTGATCCTCCTCCGCTCGGCTCAGTTCATGAGCCACAGAGGCACTGAAGGCTTCTGTGGGGTTGAGGGGGGCCCTCATTATTTCTGCAGCCTCCCTCATCATTTTGAGGCTCTCCTCCTCCATCTGCCTCATCCGCCTCTTTTGGCCTGGTCGCCTCATCTGGAGGGGAGGGACCTGGCTTATGGTGCTGAGCCTGGGGACATGCTGACTTCCACTCGGCCCAGCCTCCTCCTGGCTGCCACTCACCCCTTCCCCCTGGCTGACATGGTCCTGAGGAGCTGCCACCTCCTGACTGGCCTCTTCCTGTATCAAAAAAAGGGACATGTTGTAATATTTTGCTCAATCAAGCACACACATTATTTGGCTCTAGACTCTTTTTGTTTTCTTTATTTAAATCGACCTGCCTGTCCTTCAGACCTCTCAGTTGGCATCCCTACGATCCCTATTTTTTTGCACACGCCTTTTTTTGTAGGTCCAAACGTTAGAATGTTAACAATACTAACTCAAGATTCAAACACAAATTAGAAGCTAATAAATATTTAGTAAACTACTATACCTCACTGAAGATCGCCAGATCTGGGTCCATGTCAGCCAGGCCCTCCTCTGGCTCTGCAGGGGCGTGGGGATCCTGGGAAGTTCCGCTGCAAGGAAGCGTTGGAGGAAGGCTGGAAGGAAGATTGGAAAGTGATGGCCGGCCCTCCAGTTCATCATCCAAAAATGCAAGCTCGCGGAAGTACCACAGCTTGGGCTCCTTTTGCGCATCTGCTGCTGATCCAGATCGTTTGGTTTTAACCTCTTTATATACCTTACGATAGGTGCTCCTGAGATTGCTCATTTTATCCTTCACCATGTTTGCTGTGCAGGATGGAACCCACGTCTGCATGTAGGTTGCTATCTCTTCTAGAGTGTTTGCTCTGAGGTTCTTATTGGGGTAGCCTGGGTGCCTGGTATCCCATAGATTAGCCTTTTCTCTATATATTTCTATTAATTTAAGTGTGTTTTCTTGAATAGCCAACTGGTCCATCTCTCTCTTTTTTTTTCTTGGTTCAGATTAATGCTCTAGAATATACAAATAAAAATGTATTAAAACCCACATGAAAAATGGCTCAGCATTCTCATTTTCTGAATATGTATGTGTACAATCATTGTGGAACTAGTATACAAACACATTGGGGGTTATTTACTAAAGAAAAAAACACTTTAGCACTGCAAAAGCACTTGAAAGTACACTGCCTGAAAGTGCACTTGGAAATGCAATCGCTGTAGCCCCGAAGGGGACATGCAAGAAAAAAGATAGATTCAATTTTAGCTTCAACCTGATTGGTTGTTAAAATAAGCAGAGCTTCCCTTCATTTCAGATCTTCCCCTCCACATCTATGGAGAATGCCCTTCCAAGTGCACTTGCAGTGCAAACTGGATTTGCCTTTTAGTAAATAACCCCCAATTTGTCCTGCTGATACAATGCTGGCCAGCTCCACTGTTGTGCAATTCATTTTAGGAACATGCAGACCCTTTGGTAACATGAAAATAAATACATGCCATCTCTATTCATCCACAATTTTAATCTTTTTCCAAAAATGAAGCCACTAGTTATTGTGTAGATATCATGCACCTCACACAGCATTGAGGAGATAATACACAACCTAATTACCTCTGTCCAAACAATACAGAACAATACATGCATGATGTGAATACACAAGACAAAAATAAAGAGGTAGAGCATTGTCATATATATATGTAGTGATGTGTTCAATCATTATTGGCCAAAACTTGCATTGGTGGCCCCAAGCTACCTAAATAGCGCAAACGCTCCTAACAACATTCCAAACCCCCACCCCCACATGGGGTTTAAAAGTTGAGACGCCTCTGCTGATCCCATGTTGTAATTTACCTTCGTGTCTGTAGCTCCTCGCGTACGCTCGAGTAATCTCCGCGTAACCGACGTAATCACGTCGATATCCTTATATAGGCCGCGCAAAGCTATACCGCCGCCCTCTTCGTTCGCAATGTCTCCGCCCGCTTTTAACCCCCCCATTTCAACATCTAGGGCCTCATATTGCAAGTTACCGGCATATGTGTATGTCATCGTTTTAACACGCGCGTAAGCTCCGCGTAAACACGATGTATTCCTCCGCGCATGCGTGAAACGCCGCCTTCGTCCACGCCCATGACGGAACTTTTCCTCTTTTCCACGCCCCTTATCAGTGTGAAACGAAAAGATGGCCATGTCCCACGAGCGAGCATTACCCTCTCATGAGGATCAGGAAGGGACACAACCAGAAACCTCACGCTCAAGGAGCAAACGGTACAATCCACGAATATGAGTTTGGAGGAGATGGTGGAGATGGTACACATCCTGCGCAGGAAGGATTATGATGGGGATTATGGCCCATACAGCACCCCGAACCGCCGTAAGGCCAAAATTATGGACAAGGTGGCGAAGAGGCTTACTGAGATCTTTGGGGTGAGCAGGTCCAAAGAGCAGCTACGCAAGCGCTGGTCCGATTTGAAGTTGCGTGAGCCACACCAGTTTCGGAAGATCAAGAAAATCCTGGATAAAAGTAGGTATTATTTTTGTGGGGGGGGGGGTGGTTTGCAATTGTGTGATATCATTGTTTAATATGTATATTTATGCATGTGCCTTGATGGAATGGTTGTACTTTGTAAGAATTTTTTGGGTATATTTCCTGTAATAAGAAAAAAAACACACACACCAAATAAGAAGTTATGCACGATCGGTCTTTAGAAACATCGTTCAATCACCTCGTTTCATCCAAATACTATGTCCTAAGGAACAGCGCACCAGGACATGGCTATTTGCCATTTAGAGAGAAAAGTTTTTTCACATTTTGGATAAAATTATGTAGATTTCCAAACTGATTTGAATGTGAAAAGACAAACAGGATTCATTCACATTCACACAGTGATAATAAGCAGCTGGATTCACATCTGGACTCAAGAGCACCTGTGTCTCCCCCATAATGAGATTCATTTTTAACAGTCTGTGACACCTAATTTTTAGGGAGGGGCATCCATGCAGGGGCAGACTGACCACTGAGGAAATCGGACACTGCCCGAGGGCCCCATGCCCCTAGGGGGCCCCATCAGAGATGCCAGGCTCATTTCAACCAGGGACAGTATGTAAAAATCGGCAAATTTAGCTCATCTGTCCCTGATATGTCCAAAACATACATGCTTTGGATGTGAAACTACTGACTGAGATTGTAGCTGCCCCGCCTCTATACTGCCACCTGGCTTAGTGGGCATTTGTAAGCCTGGGGGCCCCTAATATTCTATTGCCCGGGGGACCCATGAGTTGTCAGTCCGGCCCTGCTTCCATGTGTGTCCCTTCGCTAAAAAGGGTCATTAGCACAGCTTGGGAGAAGTCATTAGAAAAACAAAGGTTAAGGTTTGGTGGCGGAAGACAATAATCCAAATTTCAAAACACACTTTGACACAATGCTTATGATTTATTAATGCCCTCCTCAAATATCTGTGTGCTGATAAGTATACCTTTTGTTTTCTGATATTTCTAGGGGAAAGAACAGGACAGAATTTTGAGGAGGCAAGGAGGCCCAAACTCTCTCATAAGAAAAAATCGAGCCATGTGGAGGAGGAGGACCAGGTAGAAGAAGGAGTGGTGGAAGGGAGAGATGAGGAATACGAAAATGTGGAAGGAGTATTTAGTGAAGAAGAAGGAGTTGGTGAAGAAGGAGTTGGTGAAGAAGAAGGAGTTGGTGAAGAAGAAGGAGTTGGTGAAGAAGAAGGAGTTGGTGAAGAAGAAGGAGTTGGTGAAGAAGAAGGAGTAGTTATTGAAGGAGTTGTTGTAGAAGAAGGAGGAGTTATTGAAGAAGGAGGAGTTATTGAAGAAGGAGGAGTTATTGAAGAAGGAGGAGTTATTGAAGAAGGATTGATTGTGGAAGAAGGCGAAATTGTGGATGATGGAGAGGTGGAGATTAGTAGCACAACAGGTCAGTGTCACCGCAGCTTCACACAGGGAGAAAGAGGTGTAGATAGGCCTGCACATTACTAATGTTTTTTTTTTTATTTGTTTATAGGGGATGAAGATGCTGCAAGCACATCCAGTAGTCCACCTTTTTCACGTGCAAGTGCACAAATTGTCATCCAACAAATTATGGAGTGTAGCACAGAGATGGATAATATGAGGCAAAGAATGGTTGTAATTGATCAAAATTACAAAAATATTATTGATATGATGGGCCGTATCAAAGACTAAATTCCCCTGCCCCGCACCCCCCCCCCCCCATCACCCATCCGTCTTGCAAACCAAAAAAAATGTTTTTAAAAAATAGGAAGATGCACACACAGTGTGTCCACATGTGCTATCTGCCATCACAGGTTATGGATTGTGTTTGCTTTGTGGGTACACCCCCTTCCTCCCTTCTCAAGCAGGTAAGAGGGAAGGGTTTGCACCCACAAAACACATGCATTGATCACCCATGATGCCAGATTGCACATGTGGACCTTTGCTATAATCCGCATTTTTGGGCCCTCTCACTCACACACAAGAATGTGTGCATCTTCCAAGTTTGGTGTGTTCCGGGGTGACATTGGGAGACTGTTGTAGTAATGACCTTGTTGTACTTAGTATTTTTAGTGGTTTGGTTAAATATTTTATATTTTTGTTAAAAAATACGTTTGGTATAATCCATAGTTTTTCATAAAAAAAAAAAAAAAATAAACCAAAAAAAATTTTTTACTCCAAAAATGTTACATGCTCGCAAACCAAAAAAATTATGATAAAAAAATTTGTACCCTAACATGAGTGGCTTGTTGTTTATATATGCTCAATACCCAGTTTGTAGATGAGTGACTTGTAACTACAGCCATAAACCCCGTTTTAAGTACACACTAGCGTTTATTTCTTACCGCTGCAAAACACAATATCAGCCTCACTTCTGCGTAAAAACCAATATTCTTCCAACACCAGCTTGTTCAGTTAAGCCAGATTTTAGAAATGCTGGTAGCTCATTGGTTTGTGTGCAGAAGTGACCCTTCTATTGTGGACTTAAAAGTGGGGTATGCCTGTAATGTCCAATTGTGGTTATTTACTAAAACATGACAACTACATTTGGCACTAGAAGTGCACTAGTTTCAGAACCAAGAAGACCGAGAAAACAAGAAAAAGCAATAATGACAAACAACTGTATATAGAGTCCAATGGTCAAATTATTTATTATATTTAGTAATATTTCTTTCTTTTGGGGGCCGAATTAGAAAGAAATATGATCTGGCATAGCTATGGCCCCCCGACCCATGAAGTACTCAACATATTTGTCGCGTACCTCACGAGCAGATTGGGTAGCCGAGCCAGCGCGACCAGTGTCCAGCCCAGGAAGGGTATCTGAGGGTAGTCCTGCCTCAGCACCGATGTTGGGTAGGTACGTCTGGGAATGCCTGCGTAAAAAATTATGCAATATGCAACAGGCAAAAACAATATGGTTCAATTTATATTCCGCCATATTTATCGCTGTCAGGAACAGGCGGAACCGGCTGGCGAGTATCCCAAAGGCATTCTCGACTACCCTCCGGGCCCTGGCTAGCCTAAAATTGAACACCCTCCTCTCCGGGGTAAGAGTCCTCTGGGGAAAAGGCCGCATGAGGTGAGGTCCAAGCCCGAAAGCTTCGTCCGCTAAAAAAACAAACGGAAGTCCTTCCACATTGTCTTCATCCGGTGGCAGTTCAAGACCACCAGTTTGTAGACGCCTGTAAAATTCGGTCCGCGCGAACACTCCCCCATCAGACAGCCGGCCGTTCTTCCCCACGTCCACATACAAAAATTCGTAGTGTGCCGACACCACCGCCATCAACACGATACTATGAAAACCTTTGTAGTTAAAATAGTAGGACCCCGAACGGGGTGGTGGCACTATGCGGACGTGTTTCCCATCTATTGCTCCTCCGCAGTTTGGAAAATCACAACGCAGGGCAAATTGGGAAGCCACAGTCTGCCATTCCTGTGGCGTGGAGGGAAACTGTGGGGACAAAAAAAAATCTAAAATTAGTACTTAGGCACATAAACATTGCAAACACAATACAAAAACCATACTTGTGCACCATCACACAGTATTAACAATTTTATCTTATTATTGGGGTGTAGTTGTGGCCACTAAAAAATCCCAGTTATTATCACACTCCCCACCCCTCTGATGGGGCAACATTTTAGGGGGGGTTGGGGTTGAACTACAATGCAGCAAAGAAAAATATGCCACACACACCAAAAAAAAAAAAAGGCTAGGTGTGTTTGTCCCTAGGATAGCATGCTGGACAGGTTAATAGTGATGCAAGTAAAAAATATGTAGGTAGGCCAACAAAAAGAACATGGAAAGCTTAACAACATGCATGCATGGGGAGAAAAGGCAACATTCAACACTTAGCATGGAAAAATCATGGTCATTATAGGGAACAAATGCCCAAAAAACATTATTCTACCTTTTATAAAGACAGAGAATGTGAGCTTCAGAAAAGAGGAAACGTACCTTCAGATACTCCTCCTGCATGACTTGTATGACAGCAGAACACGTCTCCGGTATGATGATCCCAAGCGCCTGGGGAGAGATGCCTGTTGAGAACTTGAGGTCCTGCAGGCTCCTCCCAGTCGCCAGGTACCGCAACGTGGCAATAAGCCTCTGCTCGGCCGTGATCGCTTGGCGCATCACAGTGTCCTGCCTCGTGATATAGGGGGACAGAAGATCCAGCAGACGGTTGAAAACGGGGTCCGTCATACGGAGAAAGTTCCTGAAGTCATCAGGATTATTCTCCTGGATTTCCCTAAGCAGAGGCATATGAGATAATCGGTCACGCTGGCGCAACCAATTCTTGGCCCAGGAACTCCTCCTCCCCCTGTTCCTGGCCAAAGGTCTGGAATAATTATAACATCCAGAAGCAAGCCCATATCCAGCACGAACTCTAGCAAAGTTACGCTGCTGCTCCATAATGGCTTCAAACCGGCCGGCTGGTCAGTCAAGAACACACTCAAACAGAAAGCACCCCCTAATCCAGCAAGACCTGCAAAATACGCTCGACAAACAGATACCCGCGGACAGAACGCCACTGCAAAGCAGAAACGACCTGACAGCCAGCACTGACTGCCAAATACGCACCCACAAGCACACACTGAACCAGAGAATACGACCTGTAAAGCGCGGAGACCGAAAAGCGCGAATCGGCTCTAACCAAACCTTTGCTAACACGTTACTAGCAAAAGAGGAACAGAGGGCGGCGCCGTAAGCTTTGGTCTTCCCCTTTATAGTGACGTCGTACGTGGTTTACGTGCACGCGTTCTGGTCCGAGGAGATTTCTATCCGCTCGTGTGTACGCACAGCAGACCAACAGACAGATTTGCTGCGTCGGCTGGAAACGGTCGGCCCGACACATTTGAACAAATCTGTCCCCTCGTGTGTACGCGGCCTAAGAGTCATGCCTATAACTGTCAGCTTGGCAATGCCTCATGGGATTTGTAGTTTCACAACAGCCAGAGGGCGACAGGTTGAGCACCCATAGTCTACAACAGTGTATATGTCTAGTAATCCAAATACCTGTTTAGATCAGAACATTTTCCATAAGGTCAATAACAATTTACACATTGTTGGAGTTAACCAATTAGCAGAGAGATTGTAGGACATGCAGAGCTTCTTTCATACTGTGCAGTCTGCCCCCCAGGCCTGCTTCCCCACATGTCATCTCCCTATTACATACCTCCCAACTTTTCAACAGTGACCTGCGGGACACTGGGGGAGCAGGACCGTTTGAGAAGCGGAGGGCCTGGCTTCTACCGCGGGATGCTGCCGAGAAAACGATCTGACCATAAGAGTTGTTGAGTGGGGGATGTGCTACTGCTGGATGCCAAGAAAACAATCTGACACTAATAAGAGTTGTTGGGGGGGTCGGTGTGCAACCGTAGCAGTTGCTGGGAAGGGGGTCTGGAGGAGGCAAGTGTCCTGCTTTGCATCAATACAGCATTATCCAGTGACAAGAAGAGGTGGCTCTGTCGTGCCCTGCTTGTAGTTTGATTCTTAGTATGGAATAAAGTGATGATCTGTAATTCCACTTTACATTATTCCAACAACCAAAATGTAGACTATGCATAGACATCAGCAGAAAGAGGACCCAACTGGATTGCATTGGCAGGCAAAGCTGCTGTCCAGAACCTTTTCTTATATGCATGAATGCCACTGACAGTAAACACAATGATGTTTAAGTGTTTTTGTATGACTCCTGGCAGCAATGCCACCTTTGTCCATGGACTTGGCTGGCTATGCAGAAAATTGGCTCCAAGGACATGACCTAGTTTGATTCCTTAAGCCATTTCTAAGGTTCTACCTTGGGTCTATTCTAAAGCATCGCCATTAAACAGAAAAAATTTTTTTTTGCTATTTCATAAAGCTAGCCTCCTGTAAAAAATATTAAAGGGTAAGTTTACCTTTGGGAAAATGTTACATGTTTCACCCATTTTAAAGTGGAAAATGTAAAAAGTGCCCGCTTCCGCAGCTTCCACCTGATCCCTGCCCCCCAGGACAGTGGACTGGGGATATTTTGTCCAAAGCCGCTGTCTAGAATTTTAACCACTTGCTTACTGGGCACATATACCCCCCTTCCTGCCCAGCGAAATTTCAGCTTTCGGCACTGTCACGCTTTGAATGACAATTGCGCGGTCGTGCAACGTGGCTCCCAAACAAAATTGACATCCTTTTTTCCCCCAAATAAAGCTTTCTTTTGGTAGTGGTATTTGATCACCTCTGCAGTTTTGATTTTTTGCGCTATAAACAAAAATAGAGCGACAATTTTTAAAAAAACACAATATGTTTTTGCTATAATAAATATCCCATTTAAAAAATATATATATATTTTTTTCGGTTTAGTCTGATACGTATTCTTTTACATATTTTTGGTAAAAAAAAAATCACAATAAGCGTATAGTGATTGGTTTGCGCAAAAGTTATAACGCCTACAAAATAGGGGATAGAATTATTACTTTTTTTTTTTACTAGTAATGGCGGCGATCTGGGGTTTTTGTCACGAATGCGATATTACAGCGGACACATCAGACACTTTTGACACATTTTTGGGACCATTCACATTTATACAGCGAACAGTGCTATAAAACTGCACTGACTACTGTATAAATGTGACTGGCAGGGAAGGGGTTAACACTAGGGGGCATCAATGGGGTTAAATATGTACCCTGGGAGTGCTTCTTACTGTGTGGGAGGGGGACTGACTGGGGGAGGTGACCGATGGTTGTCCCTATGTACAAGGGACACACCATTGGTCTCCTCTCCCTGACAGGACATGGAGCTCTGTTTTTACACACAGAGCTCCACGTCACTGGCTCTGTGACTGCCAATTGCGGGTGCCTGCCGGTCATTGCGGCCGCTAGGCACGCGCATCGGCACCTGTGTGACGCGGCGGGCGTGCGCACGCAACATCGGTGGGGTGCGTGTATATGGACTGCCTCCCGGCAGATGAGAGCCACCTTGCAGCCGTATATAGTCGGCCGCATTGTGGGAAGTGGTTAAAAGAGCTCACCCATGTGGGGCTCCACCCATACAACCGCATCAATCGTATTGATACGCCACATAAGTTAAAAGATGCGCCGTCTTATCTATTCCCTGTATTCTGGAACCTAGATACGCCTGAAATATGGCTTCAGCCCACCGACGTAAGTTGCCATATGCTGTCATAACTTAGTTGCATATTTACGCTGGCCGCTAGGGGCGCTTCCGTAGATTTACGCGAATAATATGCAAATGAGCTAGATACGCCGAATTACGAACGTACTTGTGCCCGGCACATTGATATACGTCGTTTACGTAAGGTGTATGACCGGCGTAAAGTTACCCCTGCGCAGGCAATGTTAAGTATGAACGTCTGAACAGCGTCAAATTTTCCGTCGTTTATGTCGTTTGCGTAAGTCGTACGTGAATAGGGCTGTGCGTAAGTTACGTTCACGTCGAAAGCATTAAGTATTTGCAACGTTATTCTGAGCATGCGCACTGGGATACGTCCACGGACGGCGCATGCGCCGTTCGTTAGACACTTCATTTACATGGGGTCACGATTCATTTCCATACAACACGTCCACTACCAGCCTAATTTGAATTATACAGGCTTACACCGGCCCATTTACACTACGCCGCCGTAACTTACGGCGCAAGTTCTTTCTGAATACGGTACCTGCCTCTCTAAGTTACGGTGGCATAGTGTATATGAGAAACGCTACGCCATTCTTTCTGAATCTGGCCCTATGTTTTTCAGCCATTCTCCTGATCCTTTTATTGCTGCTCTTCTTGAGACTCCCATTCTGTTTGGCCACAATAATGTCTCTGGGACTGCAGAGATAATATGTGCTAGTTACCACTACTCTGCTCCATTTGTCATATATTGTGTTTTGGCCAACAGTGCAGGTATTCCCAGCGGCAGTCCTATTTGGAAATCTACACTTTAAGATTTCTCACTGAATGCAGTTTATAGTGCAGCAAATATTACTTTCCAAAATTATGATTTCACTCCATTGGTTTAAATATAGAATCCATAAGAAAGTTACATATACAATTTCTAAAGTATTTTATTGAACGTGAATACATATTCTACAATATTATTGTATTAGCGTTAGTGCTTTTAAAAATCACCAACACATAGCAAAATACATGTATAGCAATAGGTTTAAATGACCTTTAAGTCTGCCTTGTGCTGGCTTGTTGACAACTGCATTGCACTGCACTAATGTTCTGCATTTTTTAATCCTTATGTAAATACAAAATATCTGTACAAAATGTCTTACATGTTATCCAAAAATGAATACCAAACTGTGAATTGTTTTGCTTCCCAATGCCAAAGTGTTATACTGTTTGATTATAGTTGTATTTTAAAAATGGAATAACTGCAGTAAAGCCTAGAAAATATTTAATAATTGGGAAATACATGTAAGTATTAAGAGGAATGTATAAGATATAGTGATTTTTGCAAGTGAGAAGAATTAAGAAGCTTTTTATTTTTATGTCTACCGATCTAAATCCAGCCACTATATTAAAAATTGTTTATATGGAAGCTTACAATTTTATTTAGTTGCTTATGAAAAATAAAGAAAGGCAACAAAAAAACTCAAACTATCTTTATTTTTAGTGTGCATAGTGGTCCTATTACCACCAGAGGAGTTGTGTTCAGGGCACAAATTGGGTTAGGACTGTACCCGGGCCTATACATGCATGTAGAGATGCCTATAAAAAAAATCAATGTTTAAAGTTGATGTACATTTTATCCTGGCAAACAGCATTCAAGTTTATTCAATCAAGCAGTGGAGACTGGACTCTGCAAAGCGAATGTTAAATTAGCTTCGAAAATTAGGTAAATCTGTGTTCTCTTTGTATACCCAATCATGAGCATGGGAAATAAAAAACAAACAAACAACGTTTTGCTTTTACAGTTAGATGATTGAAGTAATTACATCTTAACCTTATTTAAGTTAAAGCATTTTTTACCTAAAAGAAAAATGGACCCTGTCCCTATAAAGCATGTTATACAGCACAGTGCTTTTTCTGTGTCATTTGGCCCCCTGTATCATCTGAAATACTTGGCTGATCCTGACAGTTTCTACCCTCAGTAAACTGACCACGGTATATCATGGCTGCTGAGCCCTGACATTGTGGTCAGTTAACATGCCTCTGTCATCCGCAGCTCTCCTGTCCTCCTTTGTCATCCCCCTCCCTCCCTGTCTGTCAGCTAATGACAGTGCCCTCCCCCCCACTGCAGGCTCACTCCCAAGCTGGGTTGTTTGCATCTTATCAGACATACAGCCAGGCTCAGCCCTGCCCTTTGCTCTCTGCTCACAGGTTTTGACTGACAGCAGCTGAAGCCAATGGTTCTCTCTGCTCTCAGCCAAGTCTGGGGGAGCCAGGAGAGAGCAGAGGAGCTAATGAATAATTTCACAGAGCTGCACAGAGATTGGGCTAAGATGAGTATCTAAAGGTGAGGTAAGCACTATTAAAAGGTTTGTTACCTTAATGCAGAGAATGCAAAAAAAAAACTTTTACCTATACAACCACTCTAATATGGGGATTTTTTAGTGCAAGAGCCCCTTAAGTGGAACAAAGTGAACCTGCTTTACTTCTTTAGTAACCCCATGTGCATGACTTTATAGTATAACAGTTAATTTGTGCATGGAGCTTACCATATTTGCACTTTAACGGACAAGTTAAGTCTAGTTAAAGCGGAGGTTCACACAAAAAGTGAACCTCCGCTTTTTGGATCCCTCCCCCCTCCGGTGACACATTTGGCACCTTTCAGGGGGAGGGGGTGCAGATATCCCCCCCCCCGCTATCTTCTGGGAAACACTGTTCCCAGGAGTGAGCAGTGAGGAAATTCACTGCCTGATTTTCTCACTGAGGATGGTGGTGGACGCAGCCGAGGACCGAGCAATTGCTCAGCTTTGGCTGCTGACATCGCGGGCGCGCTGGACTGGTAAGTCAGCAGCTGCCGTATTTGTAGCTGCTGACTTTTAATTTAAAAAAAATCGGCGGAACCTCCGCTTTAAGTGTCTGTGGAAATTTTAAGATGAAAAAGCATCTTTTAAAACTGAATAAACTGTAAAAAATCAGTATAGGTATTTATGAAGATACAATTTGGAATTACCATTTTTAAAAGCTTTAGCTTGTTGTCTTGTAAGTTAAGCATCAGGATTCACATATCTAGAAAATGGCTTTTAACAAATTAGCATTTAGACAAAAGCAGACAAGATTGTGTTTTCCTATAGCTGGCTCCATAATAGAAAAAGCATTGACAAGACATTTCACACGTGGGAGGATGAACAGAACAAGGCATTTCTAAGTCAATGATCTGAGTGGCCTTTGAAAAAGTACAAATGGAACAATTTGTTTAGATATGTAAAAGCTTGGATCATTGCTAGGAAATATGAAACAAGAGAGGTGTATAATGTAAAACAAATAAATATGTTTCATATGCACTGCCATTTTCACTCATCTGGTAAATTGGAAACTAGAGTAG
Source organism: Rana kukunoris (assembly GCA_029574335.1). Classification (NCBI taxonomy): domain Eukaryota; kingdom Metazoa; phylum Chordata; class Amphibia; order Anura; family Ranidae; genus Rana; species Rana kukunoris. The sequence continues at coordinate 590,849,735 of CM056049.1, forward strand.
ACTTCGATCTTTTGTCTCCCTCAATGATTTAATGGCAACATTTTTGAGTGATAATGAAATCTGGGTTTGAAATAAATGATCTAATTATTATGAAGAACCAGTAAAGCAAATATGTTCATAAGCTATGTACTGGCTATTGCAGTTATGGTTCCTTACACAGGTAAAGAACATTTGTCATTTTTGATCAGTTTGTTGCTCTTTTCAAAAATGGAAAGAACATGGTTTCTGCCATAAAAATGTAAGGCTAACACCCTTGTTCTTGATAAAAAATAGTTTTGCAATATCCAGACGTTTTCTCATAGGATCTAACACAATTTGAATAGTTTCATATCCAATGCCCAAAATTTTACTAAAAGGTATTGCAGTATTTTTTTTGTATTTTGGCCACTTTTTATCCCGATTTAGTATCAGACAGATTACATGGTGCCAGCGCCTCCTGGCCCTTTAGGAGGTTTATGATACCAGGAGGTGGGGCGCGGCTTAAGATCAAGTGACCACAGCGATCACATGGTCCAAAAACTCCTAATCGTGAACTCCCGATCAGGAGCTTTCAGTTAGTCTACATTAACTGTGCTGGGAGCGCACAGTGCATGCCCTCTCAGCACAAGTGCATAAGCAGCAATTAACAGAAATATGCGCCCCCTCTGCACTAAGAACCAAGCACAGAGAGGCTGCATATTTGCGTACAGTCGGCGCCAAGGGGTTAACAGACATTTCTATTGCTCAGCTTTCCAAATTTCGAGTGGCTTATGCAAGAAATAACTTGAACATCTCTGGGCAACATTAGTAAATTAGCATATGTTAAGGCCAAAAACTTTTTTCTAGTTTTGTATAGAGTAGGGAAGGATTAGAGCACACACATGAAAAACAATAAGGGACACATGCAGAAACAAAATTTGACAGGCATTCTAACGTCCCCTATTCTACTAAAGAAAGGCATTTTTATTTCTGAAATGCTGTTGCAGAGCTACCCTCAATTTCTGTCTGGTAAAATGTTAGCAGGACAGGAAAAAATGGTAAATCTCTTTAAGGCCGCGTACACACGATCAAACATGTCCGCTGAAACTGGTCTGCGGACCAGTTTCCGCGGACATGTCCGATCGTGTGTACGGCCTAGCGGACAGGTTTCCAGCGGACAAAGGTTTCTTAGCATGCTTAGAAACTTGTCCGCTGAAAACCTGTCTGTCGGACATGTCCGCTGGTTAGTACGCCTAACCAGCGGACCGAACTCCCCAGCATGTGTCGAATGGATTCGACGCATGCGTGGAAGCATTTTACTTCCTTGTTTTCACACATTACGGTGTTAACGTCACCGCCACGTCACCGCCACCTCACTGCGTTCTCTGCCTGCGGGGATTTTGGTCTGATGGTCCGCGGACCGTTTTCATCGGACATGTCTCCTCGTGTGTACGCGTCCTAACAGTTCTATGGGGAGATTGTATACGTTAGAGAACCATCCTTCATTGGAATGGATGGAGAGTGCAGTCCACATTCTGTATATGTGACTGACATATACAATTCTGACACGAGGTGGTACTGTGCTAACCCATCTGCACAGCCAAGGCCTTGGCAGATCAGGGACAGGTAAGTGCAATATTTGGATGGGGGGGTTACAGAAAATATGCAACTGCAATGAAAAATCAATTACAATTTGGGCAGCTATAAGATTTAGGCCATGTCTTTGGCAAATTTAGCTGAGATAGCATTTCATTAACAGGCCAGCTGATGATTTACTCAACTTTCACATCCTGTCACAAAAAGGCTCGAATGTTAAAGAAAAAAAAATAAGAGTAGGCATTTTTCACAGTCATGCCATGCACAATCAGAATTCTTCTGTCATTTGTCTACTCATACGTCTTTAGTAACGATAAACTGGTTTGCTCTGTTTCAAGCACCACTTCATGTATTGACATACCTCATTTAGACCTTCATCCAGCAAGTATGGTCATCTGCTGAATAAGCACTCTCGACAGACAGCTTTAAGAAGAACTACAGGATAGTCAAAAAAAAGGATCCATTAATACACCTCCTACACAAAACACTAAATAGTTAATACATTTTCATTTTCATTTTATATTGAAAAGAAAAGTCTAAACAGAATATTCAGGATGTCATCATTGTAATTTAACAGATACTAGCATCTGCTCTGTCAAGGCGGAGGTGTAACAGCAGGGATTACATCATATCCTCTCATCTCTATCAAGAGTAAAAGGAAATTTCTGTACCCATCAACCACTGGGAATTGCAGTGAATGTAAGAGGCTACATTACACCTGTAAATGTTAAATGCATACTTGCCAACTTCAACATAAATCTTGCGCCCTCATTCTCCAGCCAAATTGCTCAGGATAACACAGCAAGGCAGTTAGGTGACAATTTTATAAATGTAAAGCATGCATGTGCAATATGTTTAGTTCATTCTATGTATATTAAATATGAAAGGCGTCCCTGCGCAGATATGGAGGGTGTCCTCTCACAGAGATGGGGTGTCCGGCACAGAGGGCCACAGTTAGTGGCCTTGGAGAAGTTCTTACTTGTGAGATGTCAGTGGCTACCATTCAGAGTGGAATGTCTCCTGTCCTCTCCCTGGGTACTGGGGCTCCTCATCTCTTCTGCAGGGCCAGAAACAGAAATGCCATATACTGTAGGCTTCTGACAATAAAACCAGTGGTGAGGGAGTGGGGGGGGCAGGGCCGAATCCTGTTGCTTGTGTCAATAGAGCGAGCCCACCCTAGTGTTCCATAGAAAGCAGCTTTCTATGGGGTCACTCAGCAGAGGGGCAGAGCCAGAAGCACCGGCAAGAGACATGAGAAGGTGAGGTTTGAGGCCTTTCTGTGCAATTCCATTGCAAAGAGCAGGTAAGTATAAACCTGTTTGTTATTTAAAAAAGTATTTACAATCACTTAAATCAAGTAACCTAAATTCAAAGGTAAACTGGATTGTACCATGTCGCAAATACAATAATAAACAAATTGTAGTAACGCCGGATGTCAGTAAAAAGTTCTTCATACATTGATTACATAATGAATTCCAATGCAAAGTGTTGGATAACAATAAGTGTTCCAGAACATGGTTTGTTGATATTGGGTTACTGCATGTTGTCCATGTCAAGGTTACTGGATATTGCCTACATTGCTTTACTAAATAAGCCTTCAAATACATTTCTCTGAATGCTGCTGATCAGTTTGTTATATTAAAGTGGAAAATAATTTGATACCATTATCATCATGAGATAGGAACTTTCCAGGAGGCATCTGTGAGAACCCAGGTACATCACCAGGGTCTCATTTAACCAGGAAGTGGAAAAACAGTAAAAGTAAATAAAAAAAAAAAAAAATGTTGTTTAACTAATAAATGTAAGATGATTTCATATTAGCACGCAGAGCTGAATGTTGATTTTTAATCAAAGTGGAAAAGGTTAGTTTTAAGAATGTCATTTTACAACCTCCTTCAGAATCAGAAACAGATTTCAGTGTTTCATTGGTCCTATATGAAATAACACATTGTTTTTATACATACAGTTTGCCTGCTTTATAATTATGAAATACTCTCTAAACCTTACACGCTAAAACAGAATAAAAGCAATGCAAGATTTGACATAAGCAATATTTCAAAGCTTTATATTGGTAAAAAAATATATATATATATAGTCTGTGTATCTTCATGCTGTACATAAAGATTTTTCACCAGGTTACCAAAAATGATAATCTTCAAAAGTGTGTATGAATGGAACTGTATGCGTGCAGAGCCACTGATACGCAGGGATAAAAGAGAAAATGAACAGAGTGTTCTACCGTGTCAAAAGCTTCAGATAAATCAAGTTAGATCAAAACAACAGAATATTCCAGGTAACAAGCAAAATAAATGGAATTGTGAAGAGAAAGTGAAGTGGCTTCACTTGAGTGAGTCAAGAATCCACTGAAGATGACAGAAAAATGCTCAAATAACACATCTGACCTTAATGTATACAGTTAAGAATAATATAAAACCATATTATTTCATATGAATATGCATAAACTGCTTAAACAAATGTGCTGATAAAGCCGTGTTTGTTATTTCTATAGAATAACAAATCCTATTAAATAAAAAAAAAAGGGGGGAAAAAATGTCCTTAGAAAACATACTGTGATCTTAAAGTGGTTGTAAAAGCTACAGGTGTTTGTTCTTAATGTATTCTCTTCATTAAAATGTTACTAAACCCACAACAGTAAAATCAGTCTGTATATGCAGCATAGCATGATTGTTATACTCACTGTGGAACTTAAGGGGTTAATCTTCTGCTTTGTGTAAAAAGGCTGCTTTACCCTGTATGCATACATCCTCCCCCTCCTGCACTGTCTATCTGGGGAAGGCCAGCTAACAAAGGCAGGGTAGCCGACCTGCACATTCTCAGTTGTGTCTTTTATGCTGGAGAGAACATTTACTTGTTCTCAGAGCTAGCCAGGTCACATGATATTGACATCACACATGTGTGCATGTATACAGACTGTAGTGAAAATCTCCTCCTACCTAAACCCTTGGCACTGAGTTTATCATGTAACTGTGTTATACAGATCATCCAAAAAGGTACCGTATTTATCGGCGTATAACGTGCAAAATCAGGGGAAAATCGTGGGTGCGCGTTATACGCCGATCCGAGGGCTGTCTCTGAGCGCCGCCGACATAGACCGAGCCGAGTGTACCCGAGTGTACTGCACACTTCGCTAGGCTCGCAGTGCGCAGTACACTCGGGTACACTAGGCGTGGCTCGGTCTATGTTGGCGGCGCTCAGAGACAGCGCTCTCTGAGCTCAGAGACAGCCGAGAGAAGCCGAGAGGACACCTCCAAGGCCGCAGATGGACACCGGACATGGGCATTCAAAATGTAAGTATTTTTTTTTTCTTAAACTTCCCTTCTAGGCTTGGGCTGCGCGTTATACGTCGGCGCGCGGTATACCCCGATAAATACGGTATAAAGTGGCAGTATTTTATCTAAGAAGATTTATAAGCTGTGAGTAGTGTTGAGCGGAATACGCCATATTCGATTTCGCGATATTGCGCGAATATATAGAAGAATATTCGCGAATATTCGCTAATATCGAATATTCGTGATATTTTATCCAAAATAATGCGAAAATGATTGCGAAATTCTCATAAACGGAGATCATTTCCTGTATTACTAAACTAATATGCACTAAACACTAACTCTACACTAACTCTACTTAAAAGAAAGGAGAATAAGGGGGCAAAAGAAGGGCGGAGAAGATAATCGCGCAATATTCCTATTGCGCGATTTTCTTCTCCGCCCTTCTTTTGCATCAGAGCCAATCAGAATAACTCGAATATTCGGCAAAAGGAATATTGCGCGATATTCCTTTTGCCGAATATTCGAGTTATTCTGATTGGCTCTGATGCAAAAGAAGGGCGGAGAAGAAAATCGCGCAATATTCCTTTTGCCGAATATTCGAGTTATTCTGATTGGCTTTGATGCTGCATCAGAGCCAATCAGAATAACTCGAATATTCGGCAAAAGGAATATTGCGCGATTTTCTTCTCCGCCCTTCTTTTGCATCAGAGCCAATCAGAATAACTCGAATATTCTGCAAAAGGAATATCGCGCAATATTCCTTTTGCCGAATATTCGAGTTATTCTGATTGGCTTTGATGCAAAAGAAGGGCGGAGAAGAAAATCGCGCAATATTCCTTTTGCCGAATATTCGAGTTATTCTGATTCTAATAAGGCTTACCTGTAGGTACAATTAATATCTCTTAAACCTGTACGATTTAGTAGATATTCCCTTTGCATGCAGCCCCAGATGTGCTCTGAATGCCCGGCTGAAGGTCCGGTAGATGTTGTCCGGTAGATGCTTGTCCTTGTCACTCCTGTGCGCATGCGCGGGAGTGACAAGGACAAGATGTCAGCTCCCTTGGCGTAGACCGGGCTCCAATATGGGGACTTCGTTCTAAGGTAAGTATTTCATGATGAGCTAGTAGCTGTATGTTTTATAGTTTTATCCCCTTGTGGAACAGCTGTTTATGGACTGTGACTGTAGGGGACTGTTGGCAGTAACCTAATGGTCCATACACACAATCCAAAAATTGGACAAAAAATACCGCTTTCGAAGTAATCGTACAATAATCAGATCGTTGGTACACAGCTTTTGAGAACCGATCATGACAGGTCATCTGATATTATTAGATCGGACAAACGCAAAAAAAATCTCGTACTATATCAGATCGTACGATTTAATCAGTACATTTGTCGTCTGAAAATACAATACGTGACATCACATTTTCACCCAATTTTTTTTTTCTGTCGTACAAAAGATTTCATCACTTTAGTAACCTCTCCATTGTCTATAAGAGACTTGCATGTAAAAAAAAAAAACAGACGATCTTTCGTCCGATTTTCAGATCGTGTGTACATGGCTTAAGATGTACCTAGAAAATCCTCTTTCCTAGAACAAGATGGTAGTGTCAGAGAGATGCCCAAGCACCTTGTGTCCAAAAAGTGTTGAGGATTCAATTGTTTTATCTTTAAACATATAATAAATATGTACAACATAAGAGTTTATTTTGTACAACATAAAGCTAGGACCTGGTGCACACAGGGGCGGCACGACTTTGGGGTGACTCGGCAAGGCAATCTCAAGACGACTTCAGAGGCCACTTGCAAAATCTCCCAGAGTCACCCACAAAGTCGTGCAAGAACCTTTTTCTAAGTCGAAGCGACTTGAGTCGCTCCTATTAGAACGGTTCCATTGAACAAAGCGGAGCATGACTTATCAGGCGCCCCTGTATGAACTGTCTCTAACCTTACATGCAAAACAACATTTGTATTTACTTTTTTGACCTCATGGTTTTTCTGCACATACCTGGTGGCTACACGTAGAATGATTTCAAGCAATGCTCCAAGGGAATAATGCATTAATATTAGGATTGAGCGAACCAGAACTGTAAAGTTCGGGTTTGGTGCGGACTTTGGGTTTTTCCCAAACCAGGACCCGAACGCGAATAATTGGTGAGAGTTCAGGTGCGGGTTCGGAGTTTGGGAAAAAAAACAAAGTAATTTGTTCTACGGTGTGTTTTTTTTCTGAAAACTACTATTTACACTTCCTTCGTGAAATGGTAGGGGTACAGTGTACCCCATTACCATTTCACACAGGGGGGCCAGGATCTGGGGGTCCCCTTTGTTAAAGGGGTCTTCCAGATTCTGATAAGCCCCCTGCCCGCATACCCCCACAACCACGGGCAAGGGTTGTGGGGATGAGACCCTTGTCCCCATCAACATGGGGACAAGGTGCTTTGGGGTGTACCCCAAATCACCCTCCCAATATTGAGGGCATGTGGCCTGGTGCGGTTCAGGAGAGGGGGGAGCCGCACTCTGTCCCCTCCTCTTTTCTGCAGCCAGCCAGGTCAATGTGCTCCGATAAGGGGTCTGGTGTGGATTTTAGGGGGAACTCCACGCCATTTTATTTTTATTTGGGGTGGAGTTCCCCTTAAAATCCACACCAGATATGAAGGGTCTGGTTATGGATATTTGGGGGGAACCCCACGTCATTTTTTTTTAAATTGACGGCGGAGTTCCCCTTAATATTCATACCAGACCTAAAGGGTCTGGTTATTGAATTTGGGGGGACCCCCACGCATTTATTTACTTCAATGGGGTTCAGAGTCCGGGTCCGACCCCAAACTTTTTTTTTTAAAGTTCGGATTCGGGTCCGAACCCGAACATCCAGGTGTCCGCTCAACTCTAATTAAGATAAAAAAAACTTCTGCTTTTACAACCACTTTATTCTGCCTTTGAATGTACCATTTATTAGCACCTATTAGGCACATCCATTCAGAGAATTGACCAATGAACACAACCCATGTGCTACTCATTATTAATGCATCTGTGCTATGGAAAAAGCCAGCAATATTGCTTGAGACACTACTTATCATTAGTGAAGGTAATTCATTCATATTGGCTTTTTAGAAATCTGCACAGACAAAATAACTGTAATAAATGTATGTGATAAATTATGCAATTATACTTCAAGAAAAGTAAATACATAGGAAATATTTAGGATGATCAATTAATTGCTTTAGCCAATTAGTAGCAAACTTGCTAGAAAAGTGAAGTCTTGATTAAAGCTGGTGAGGATGTTAATAAAAACTTAAGCTAAAGTAAATGCTAAAATGCTTTATTTAATATAGATTGGGTGGGATGGGCCTCTACATTTTCAAGTGTAAAAAGATTTTGTAACTTCAGCTCAACTTGCATTTAAAATGAGAATAATTTTCCACTATTATCAGCCACCTCTGTGAGATATTGTTTATTTAGCTCAGCATGCCTCATAGCCAGCTAAGACACTTTGCATGTGGAATGTGTATTTTTACCTTGCTTGTTTAATTAACATACAGGGACTGTCTTTATGGATGTCACTGTATTGCTCTCTGGCATTAGTTAAAAGTTAATCAACAATATACATACTGTGCATAATAAAAGCTATTACAGAGAAAATCAGTATGAGATTATTGCAGTAAGAAATTCGATATTGCAAAAGCAAAAAAAAAAGGAGCGCTGATGTTTGTGGAATAGCATTGAAATAATAATAACATCAATGCTCTAGGCAATGAAACTGAAACGGGATCTGATTGTCCCTTTAAATTATCTGTACAGTACCTAATGTATTCTCTGTGACATATAGGAAAAATAATAGAGCATTTAATGATGTAGAGCTAAAGCTAAAATGCCAGCTCTTGACAAAAAGATTATTTTTTTTAAGCTATATCACATGTAATACTTTTCTTTGTGTTTTGTTGATGGCTTGAGATATAGAGCTGCTAACGTACAGATTATGCTACATTATATATCATTTTATACGCTTCTGTGCCGGAAAAACATAAAACATAAATGCTAGAAGTAAGGAGTTTTAGATAAAAAAAAGTAAAAGAAAACTGTGGTTAGTGTGAAAAATTTAACAGGCAATGGAAGTGTGGAACTCTTCATGGATCAGTCTTTCAGCTTAACAAACATCTACACATTTTTACTGAGACAGGAAAGAAACATTCTGGGTTATTCGAATAAGCACATTCGCATATTTATTTGGGGTGATTTATTAAGGCATTTGTGTCACATTTCTCTAGGTGTGTATAAAGTTTGAAGCTTACCAACATTTACATTAGAGTGATATTAAAGGTATTAAAAAAAACAAAAACAAACGTGTTATGTCTACCTGATCTGTGCAATGCTTTTACACAGAGGAGCCCTGATGCTCCTCTTCTTGGGTCCCTTGCCAGTGCTCCTGGGCCCACCTCTTCTCTGAGATCCCACATAGCAAGCTGCTTGCTATGGTGGCACTTGTGCACGCTCGATCCAGAGCCCCGCTCTGTGTGTCCATAAGACACACAGAACAGGCTCGGCCCCCAAATCCTTCCGCTCACTGGATGTAAGCTATAAATGACAGCAGCGGGAGCCAATGGCAGTTTTTAAATGATAATTTTTCATTTTGAATAGGCTTGCCACACTTTACCGCGTGGATCTGCTATTAACAGGTGTGACTAGTAAAACTAGCAAAAGTATTCAAATAAAGTGCTGGCACTACAACCCAATTGAAGGTATAAAAAGCACTCTTCACTCATTTATTTATAGATATCATCAGTGATGCTGGTTTAATTGCGGGTTTTAATGGCATGAACAAGGGCTGGGGCTGCCTTATGATCGCAAATTTCTCCCGTTATCTGCATCACCAAGAACCTTCTAAAGGAAGTCCTGCTTACAGCTATAATTAGGCCACAACATGCAGAGTTCCTGTTAAAAATGAGCACAGGTACACACTCATATATCCTAAAGTCACCCTACAGGAGGTTTGTAGTAAAAACTCTGCTCCTTTTAACCCTTAATAAACAGTGATGCAGATTTTTGAACATGTACAATATGCAAAATATGCAAAAAGAGCACAACACATTAATAAGACATTTCTGTTATCAGATACTGTATTATAAATTTTTCAGTCATTCAGAATATCCCAGATCCACACACATACCTGCAACATAGAGGGATGTCTCAGAATGCTTTTCCAAAACCGTTGATAATCAGTGTAATAAAAACGTATTACTTGGCTTCTCATCTAGAAATGTCAAGGTTTTATATGAGGTTACTGTTTCTTCCCATATTTACCTTTTTTAGGAGAAATCAATTCTAAATGAGGGCAAAAAGCACCTGAATATTGTCTTTCATTTAACAGACCCACTGTGCTAAATCTATGGAAACAAGCTAAAGCAATTCACGAGAAACTAATGTGATGATGGGAAGAGTTGATAATGAAATATTTGGCTTAAGACGATAATAACAGCATCTGATCTAAAGTATTTCAGGTACAAAATGTCAGACAGCCTAAGAAACGCAAACAGATTGGATCATGCAGGTTAACCTGAGCAGTCCTGAAATAATTACTGTCTTCTCTAGATCACACATCCCATTTCTCCTGGACTTGTCTGTGTGCATCAGGAGCAGAGCCAGTTTACTAAATTGTATTGACATAACTGTGCAGTTGTGTTACAATTACTAAATATTTCTGTTCAAATGCATTAAAAAGGGCCCTTCTCTTGCCAAGGGTTCGAAAATACTTGTTTAATTCAAGATTATAAAAAAGATTACTATTTTAAACTGAATTGATATAACGATTACTAATTATGATAGCTTTAACAGCAAACTAGTACACAATTTCACATTAAGATGTCTATTATTATTTAAAGAATAACCGATTACTAGTGCCTATAAGCTTTATAAGGATTTCTCCCAGAACCTTTTAAAGTTAAACTCAAATTAGTGTAAATTCATATTTAATAATGTGCCTATAAATGTATTTTTAAAATCCAACTAGAACAGGCGTTTTTGTGTAAAGGATGAGCATGGTGATTGGAGAAGAAAGCAATGGGACAGAGAGATGAGCTCATCAGTATGCTGCGTCTTCTTTCTCTGTCCAATCACAACCTTAGTAAAGGACAAGATTTGTAAGTATTACTTAAGGCCACGTACACACGATCAGACCGGTCCGATGAAACTGGTCCGACGGACCATTTTCATCGGACCAGGCTGAAGTGGTCTGATGGTCTGATGCGCGTACACACCATCGGACCACAAATCCGATCAGACCAGAACGCAACAACGTGCTCAAAAAACAAAGTTCAATGCTTCCAAGCATGCGTCGATTTGATTCTGAGCATGCGCAGGTTTTTGGTCCGATGCTTTTGTGTACTATTCGTCGTTAGTACAGAAAACGGTCCGATAGGCCGTACACACCATCGAATTGGTCCGATGAAACTGGTCTTAAGACCAGTTTCATTGGACCGGTCTGATCGTGTGTACGTGGCCTGACTGTAGCAGAAAAATATCAGGTCTCCTGCCCTGCCAGAGAGTACTGCATAAATCTCAGGAATAAATGGCGTGGAGTATAAATCATTTGGCCGGTAAAACAGCTGCCATGCTTTAATGTATTTATCTATGTATTTATCTGTTTGTACCAAGTCAGTATTTAGTGAATCCAATACTATACAAACACTTTGCTTTCTGGCTTTTGTTGCCAGAATTAACCATGATTTGTTGGGGTTGATTTACTAAAGGCAAAATCTTTTCAAGTGCAGTTGCCCAAGAGCTTAGTAAACAAGGTAAATCTTCACTTTAGAATGAATACCCAATCACATGCAATTAAAATAATAGAAAAAATGCATTTTTGCTTGCACATGTTTGGATGATGGAAGGCAGCAATTCTCCACCTCATTTACTCAGCTCTGCACTTGAACAATGCAACTGCACTTACAAAACTGCACAGTCTTTTTGCCTTTAGTAACACCAATGATTCATAGTTATATAATTAGTCTTGGTCACATCCATCAAGTTCAACCAAGAGAAAAATGAATAAATTAAAATAAATTAAACTATTTGAACTATGTATGTACTCATATACAGTAATATATATATATATATATATATATATATAAGGTCTTATATTCCCCCGTAAAAGTTTTTATGTCAAGGTAAGATAGATCTGTATTGCAAAAATTGCTGAATAGTAAAGAAAAGTCCTGTGTTCTTTATGTATAGGTATGTCTTTCAAAAAAAACACTTTGAATAATGTGCTTTTGGGACATGATAATGTAGTAAAAGGTATAAGAAAATATTTTCTATGAAACAGAAGCCCCTTGAGAGAACAGTACTAACTCTAACTCACACACTTGACAGATAATCAACAAAAGCCTGCTGTAATATCCCAAAGCTTTGTGAAATTGTGCCATTATTCTAATATAATGCAACAATAAGTATTTATGAGTCAAACTCTGGCAAATTTTGATTATAAAAGCTTTTAACATATCTGTAAATAAAGTCTATAGATTGAATGTGGTTTCTCAATGTATAGGATCCTCCTTATATGGACCTCCTCACAGTGACCATTCAGCGATTGCAGGATATATTGGAGTTTTGGGGCAATGGCAGAGCTTGTTGATTCTCAACAGAGCTCTGAGCCATAGGTGTGATGGTAGGTGAGTCAGGGATGCTCCAACCTTACAGGAGATGTAGGCCATCTTGAAGCAATAATAATAATAATAATAATATGCTTGGATCGATTATAGATGATAGCCATCGCTATTTATTGATATTGGATGATATGATTACGTAGCACCTTGGTTATGGTGGTGAGCTGCCTGTGGCAGCTTAGGATGTGTTAGGAAAGATTTGAAAATATTTGAAGCTGGCAGTATGGATTTGGTAAGGTTCCTAGTGTTCTCGTTTTTTTGCATAAGCTGCTCCTTCATGTGAAAGAAATTATTGCATAGAATCACATCTCTCGGCACTGATTCAAATAGGAATGATGGTTTGGGAAGCCTGTGTATGCGGTCTATGACCAATTTTTAAATTTTCTAATCCGGCAGAAAAACATTAATCATGCCATGGCATAAGTGGATAAATCAGAGGTTTGCACTGATTCTGGTATGCCATGGAGCTTAATGTTTTTGCAGTGCGATCTGTCCTCTATATCTGTCAATTTATCTTTAATCCCCTTAGTATCCGCCAAATGTACATGTGTGTCAATAATATTGTTAACAATAGTAGCAATGTCCCTTAGGTTAGCGTCAATGTGAGATACTCTGTCCTCAAGAACATTAATGATATGTCCAAGGGAAAGCATATCTGCCTGCAAGTAGCTCCTCAGGGACATTAACATTTATTTTAATGTAATATATATTATAACAGGCTGCCCCATGGTGGGGAAGAAGCTTATGGAGCCTGCCTGGGACCCCTGAAGAGTCAGTATAGAAGGAGATAGCTGGCTCAATTCATGGTTGTCTGCTAGAGAGTCAATTTGAATTTTGGACTTGGCGGGGCTATTGGAGATAGGAGACCCTGGAGTACAATGGAGATCCTGTCCTGATGTCAGATGGGACCTTGCCCCCTGTCCAATGCTGAGGAGAGGAGGGAGGTGTGGATGATGCTGCCTGTGTGTCGGCCGCAGCAACATATTGGCTGAACCTAGTGGCTGACTAAACCATGTAGGCCGTGAGCTTCCACGGGTGCCGGTCATCTTTACATTTAGGCAATATGGCGCACCAGGAGATGCAGAGGCTCTGACGGAGTTCCGGGTGGCTGGGCCAGCCGCTGAGATGCAGGCAGACATTGGTGTTTTCGGTCTGGTGTGAGGAGCCTATGCACTATGCGGCCATCTTGTTTGAGCGTCAGCTATGCCCACTCCAAAAAAAATGAATTTAATGTGTAATTTATGCCCCTTGAAACCCTGAAGGTGGTCCTTAGATTTTGGGCCCCCTATGTAGCTAGGCTGTGAAAAAGTCTCACACATGTGGTATACCCAAAAGGAGTAGCAGAATTTGTTTTAGTATGTAATTCTAAGCATACCCATGCTGTGTATGAGAATAATCTTAATAAAATAAAATGTTTGTGTATTAATGTACCTCCTACATTTTCAAAACATGTGGCAAAAGCAGATGTACAAGATTCTCACCATGTGTCTTAAAAAATACATTGACTCAAAAAAGGTTGTTCTGTTAAACAATGACATTAAATGTTGCCAACATCCCATCTATGGATAGATGGGTAAAGGGGTCCCCCTATAGGGGCGGGACTTTTCAGGAAACTGATCAAAAAGTACAAAAAGTAAATAGAAATATATTTATTATAACCAATAAAATGAGTCAATTATGTATAAGAATAACATTGGCTGATAATTAAAACAATGGACAAGTAACAAAGCATAGTAGTAGATTATGACTTGATGTATGTGTAGTCTCCAAAATCAAGGTGAGGACCGACTCGTTTCGGGATTGATCCCTTCCTCGGGGCATTCCTTATTGGAGAAAAAATATCATCAAGATAACCTAGTAGTTAATGCTGTGTCCAACTCAAAGATGAAATTGCAGATCTGTGATGTAAAAAAACTCACATGTAGGTTGTAACACACAGCCCTACTTAATGATGCAACCACCAAATATTAAACCTTCTAAGCCAGGTGTCCAGTGTTACTTGTCCATTGTTTTAATTATCAGTCAATTATATGCTTGTACATAATTAACTTATTTTATTTGTTATAATAAATATTTTTCTATTTACTTTTTGTACATTTTGATCAGTTGTCTGAAAAGTCACACCACTATAGGGGGACCCTTTTACCCATCTAATAAATACATTGACTACCTTTCAAAAAGGGATCATTTTGGTCTGTTTACACTGTTCTTGCAATTTAGGGCCTCTACAAATGAGAAAGGGAGTCAGCACATCAGAGTTGATACATTTCAAATAGATATATACCATAGTTTGTAGGCTCTATCATAGGCACCCTTTCGAATCTCATCAGGGTGCAGGACTAAAGGTCAGTGCTTGCACCCAATTCATGCACCTGTCACACATAGGTGTATGAGTTTGTCCACATCGGCAATGAGGAAGTGAGAACGAGGCCTAAATTGGCTTAGAAGACGAACTGCAAAGCCACAGAGAAATTCTGAGAGGAAGCCTACACTTAAAGGCTTGAATCCCTTATGCTGGTAAGATGGCTCAGCGGGCTGTGATCATCTGAGCCCTCAGGGTCGCAGGTTCGATCCCGGCGGGGTCCACTCAGCCTTCAATCTGGCAAGGCAAGTTAGGGTAAGACAGCGCTATGTAAGACTTGCATTATTATTATTATTATTATGCCGTGTACACACAATCAGTCCATCCGATGAGAACGGTCTGATGGCCAGTTTCTTCGGTTGACCGATGAAGCTGACTGACGGTCTGTAGCGCCTACACACCATCGTAAAAAAAATATTGTGTCAGAACGCGGTGGCGTAAAACACAATGACGTGCAGAAAAAAAATAAGTTTAATGCTTCCAAGCATGCGTCGACTTGATTCTGAGCATGCATGGATTTTTAACCGATGGTCGTACCTACAAATAATCGTTTTTTTGCTATCGGTTAGGTATCCATCGGTTAAATTGGATACCTAGCGGTTTTGACCGATGAAAATGGTCCATCAGACCATTCTCATCAGTTTAACTGATTGTGTGTACGTGGCATTAGTCTTCCCATACTGCTATGAACTGATACTGCCCTTTAGTTTGTGGCACATGACAGCACAGCTTGACAACGCTTTTCCTGTTAATTTCCTTTTAATATACCAACATATACTGCAGTGTAACAAACGTGGAATTAAGAAAAAAACTCAGATTAAAAAGGAATAGAGCACAAAAGTGCCTGTTTAACATCTGCCACCTCTAACAAACGTGTCTGAAATAAGATATATAAATGAATCTCATAAAGTCAGTTTCATCACACATCATTATATCTACAATACATTTTCATAAGGTTATTACAAAGAAAAAAAGATACAATATGACTAGACAAGTCAGCAAAACTGTATTCTAAATTTAAAAACCAGACCTACATACTATATAGTGCTGATGTCATCTGTTTGTAGGTTTTCACATAATTATATTCATTTTGTACTTTCTGGGTCACTTCAGACAGGGTTAATCCTCTTCAGTTTATAACATTAGATATTTTTAGATTTCAAAGAGACATTTCAGCCTAGAACAGACCTCAGGTGGACAGCACTGCAGTAATCAATGTACGCTTCGTATGCCTGAAAGCTAGGCTCAGGTGCATACTAGCTCACTAATTGAAAGACTTAAAGATACAATCTCTGACAATCATTCTCAAACATACACACGGATAAAGATATTGCGGGATGCTGATCTTGTCTCCTGAAATGAAAAGAAATGAAATATTTGAAAGCCCTTGGTACAGATCTAGAAGCAACTTGATAGCGTGGAAGGTGGAAGATATCCCAAACGTACAGTATTTTGTTATTTTAAATTCTTGCGGATTGTTCTCAAATTCTGCATGTGGTTTCTTGGTATTGCACTCATAGGTCTTATTTTCATAAAATGCCATTCATGTGTTCCTTTGAAAATGTGTGTTTGTAGTTGGGGAATTCATATTTTTATAGCTGCTAATTGCAAATATTTTATAGATACAGGTACCTGGAACAGGGTTTTCTTTATAATCATCATACACATAACAATTTTCAACCAATTCAAACCATTTTCAACAACATTTTATCTGCAAATTAGCTTTTCATTTTGGATAGAGTAGGAGAGATTTATAACCCCTATCAAGTGTTGGAAGATTTTCCCTCTATTACTGTTTTGGGGGCATCCCAAAATTAGGCAATTTCTTTTATTTTCAGCTGTCCTAATCCCTTTCCACTCTATTTAAAATTAACAACATTTTTTTTGCCTTTAGCCATACGTTAATGTTTTTATATGAAATCAAATGACTCAGGATGATGGGAAGATAAAACACTGAGGCCGCGTACACACGAGGAGACGTGTCCGATGAGACAGGGCTGATGGAGCGTTTTCATCGGACATGTCTCCTGGGATGTTTTGGTCTGATGTGTGTACACACCATCAGACCAAAATCCCCGCAGACAGAGAATGCGGTGACGACGTGCTCTAACCAGTCACCGACGTGCTCTAACCAGGAAGTTCAATGCTTCCATGCATGCGTCGAAACTTTTATCCACTGGAAACCTGTCCACTAGGCCGTACACACGATTGGACATGTCCGCGGAAACTGGTCTGCGGACCAGTTTCAGCGGACATGTCTCCTTGTGTGTACGCGGCCTGACACCCTTTTTGATGTGCCAGATAAAAAAAAAAACTGCCATAAATTTTGCTAGCTTACAAGCATACCCCACTTTTAAGTACACAATGAGGCTCACTTCTGCATAGAAACCAATGAGCTTCTAACCCTAGATTATTCAATTAAGCCTGGTAATAAAACCTGGAAGCTCATTGGTTTCTATACAGAAGTGAGCCTGATTTTGCACTTTTGCTAGTAAATAAACCCCATTGTGTACTTAAAAGTGGGGTATGCCTGTATTTTACAAAGTGGTTCTATTGCTTTATCAAAAAATTACCTCCAGTTAGTAAATAATGAACCTACTGGTAGTTAATACAGACTATAAGTTGGTGTACAGAAACAGGCAGAACACCTGTCTCTGTATGCTCTGTAACAGGGAGGCGTGTTTGCTGACGCTACCTCCTCTGCTCCACACCTGTCACTGGTCGTCTAGAACAGCGGGCATCAACCTTGTCCTGCAGGGCCCACTAACAGGCCAGGTTTGCAAGATAACTGAAATACATCACAGGTGATATAATTTGCTGCTCTAGTGATTGCAGTATTCTAGTCTGCATCTCCCCAAGGTAATACATAAAACCTGGCCTGTTAGTGGGCCCTGCAGGAATGGTTGATGACCACTGGTCTAGAACATGGTCAGTTTCACAACTGATATGCATAAAGAAACCAGTGATGCTGAATGAAAAGCCGGGGGATTTGTTTTCCATTAGGTCCATTCTCTCTGTGTAATCTACAGCAATCAGTGGGCATATTCCATAGTAAATAACTGTCAATCACAATGGAACTGTGGAAAACTAGTGCCTCTGAATTTTCATCAGTCTCCACATACCCAGCTTCTGCGCTTTCTATGTTCACGTGTAAATTTCAGTGCTTGTCTTAATTACACCTATCTTTTTTAACCACTTCCCTACGGCCGTACGACTATATGCGGCCGCAGGGTGGTTCTAATTCTCCGGGCTGCCGTGTTTTCATGGCAGCCCCTTTCCTCGTTCCCAGCGTGCGCTCCAGAGCGTGCAGCGGGGAACTTGTGTACTGGCCGTGTCCCTTGGACACAGCCAATCACAGATCGCCACGAACGGCCAATCAGAGTGGCCGTTTGCGATGCGATCTGTGCAGCGAATGAGAGATGATCTCATATGTAAACATATGAGATTATCTCTCATTGCCGGCTCTCACAATGACAGCGTCCTGTCATAGAGAGAGCATACCGATTTGTGTTCCTAGTACATAGGGACACAGATCGGTCACCCCCCCTCCCCCCACAGTTAGAACACAATGCAGGAAACACATTAACCCCTTCCTCACCCCCTAGTGTTAACCCCTTCCCTGCCGTCACATTTATACAGTAATTAGTGCATTTTTATAGCACTGATCGCTGTATAAATGTGAATGGTCCCAAAAATGTGTCAAAAGTGTCCGATATGTCCGCCGCAATATCGCAGGCCTGACAAAAAAAATCGCAGATCTCCGCCATAACTAGTAAAAAATAAATCATAAATCTATCCCCTATATTGTAGGCGCTATAACTTTTGCGCAAACCAATCAATAAACGCTTATTGCGATTTTTTTTAACAAAAATATGTAGAAGAATACGTATCAGCTTAAACTTAGGGAATTTTTTTTTTTTTTTTAAATTGGATATTATTATAACAAAAAGTAAAAAATATTGTGCTTTTTTTCAAAATTTTCTGTCTTTTTCTGTTTATAGCGCAAAAAATAAAAATCGCAGAGATGATTAAATACCACCAAAAGAAAGCTGTATTTGTGGGGAAAAAATGATAAAAATATAATTTGGGTACAGTGTTGTATGACCGCGCAATTGTCATTCAAAATTCGTCAGCGATAAAAGCTGAAAATTGGTCTGGGCACGAAGTGGGTTTAAGTGCCCAGTAATGAAGTGGTTAAACAAATCATTCATATGAAAACTCTCTTTTCCTTGTCAAAAAAAGTGACCCAACACAAACTGATTTATTCAGTAAATCAGTTTGCACTTATAATAAATACAATATAAAGTTCTAGTTAGTGTATTCTCACTTATGATCCCAAATACTTGAATTATTATTCCACCAAAACCAAGATCTAAGTTGGAAGCTGGAAAGTTAAAAATCTAAATGTTTTTTTGTCTAATGGAGATCCTGATAATTAGAATATTTTTTTAATACCCTTTTTAATATATATGGGTATACTGGCCCAGATTCACGTACATCGGCGCATTATCGGTCCGGCGTAGCGCACCGCCATTACGTTAGACTTGCGCCATCTAGCCGCGCAATCCCCCGATTCACGTAGCTTTTGCGCAGGAAATTGCGCAAGCGTAAGATTTTTTCCAGAGGCGTAAGGAGGAGTAATACAAATTGGGAGGGACGTGGGCGTGTTACATTGAAATGAGCCGTGACCCCATGCAAATGAAGGGCCGGCCGGCTCGCGCATGCGTGCTTGAAGGAGACCATGGTCAGCTCCGATGTGCGCATGCTCACAACTCGGGGGTGGCGCAATCAGTGAAATTGGAAATGGACTAGGGCAACTTTATGAACTACGCAGACAGCATAAATAGACAGACACAAATGCACTTCCTTTGCAAAAATACATCCCTTTGTATCCCTCCCTCTACAGCAAGGGGCTTTTGTTTGTTTGTGACGTGTCTTTGAGATATTTGAGGACTGTTTTGCAGAGTGATTTTTGTCTTTTATGTGTTTTCTTTGTTGTTATTTTGTTTAAATTATATTTTTGCTGGGCATTTTTTTTTTGCTCGTCATTTATTTAATTTTTTTGGTTCTGTTTGTGTATGATTTTGGAATGTGGGGGTGATATTCCTGCGGGAAAAGGGGTGTCACCCTCATTTGTGGTGGAGAAGTGATCCCCAGGTCTGTGTGAATGGTGTATGAATGTACAGTGACATAATTGGAGCCGTGGCATGGCGTTGCAGCTCACAAGTCCTGCATGGTGGACTGGTGCCAATCCAATGTGATGACGATGTGGTGTGTGTGTGCTAGGGACCACAGTGGTGTGCATGCATGCATTCTCATTGTGCCATGATTAATGTGTGTGTTTAACGTGCAAAGATGCATAATGTGAGCTGGCATGAAATGGGGTCATGAGATGGGGTACCAGTGCATATGCAGAGTCACCTTGAAGGGAAAAGACAGGAGGATGTTAGTCATGCATGTGCCACTTGTGATGTGTACATCATGGGGGGGGGGTAGTCATGCCTGCCACCCATGTCACTCACCAACCAGCCAGCTGTCCCCATACATGTTCTGTTCGAAATCTGTGGGGATGGGGCTCTGATTGGATATGTAGCTGTCATGGGTGTCATGGGTGGTGCCATGTGTTGGGCTGGTGATGTCCTCCTGCAAGGTTGTGGTAATTCCATGATGGCATGAGGGGTGAATCTGAAGATGCGAGACACCTCAGAATCACTCATGCCAAAGATGTCTATGCGTGTGTGATATATCAAGTGAAGAGTGAGGGGCTTGTATCAGATAAGAATATTGTATTAGATTAATTTAAATTGTAAATTTTATATAAGCAAATAAAAAAATAAAAAACATCTCCCGTGCCCTCCTTAGTGCCATCCTCCGTGCCCTCCTCCTTCTTTGTTCATCTAAAGTCAGTAGTATAGCTATGCGCGACGATGCCCCTGGCATGTTGGCATACAGATTGTTGGGCAACACGTGTGACTGCTGAACTCCTCACTAACAGTGTTGCTTTATCTGACAAGTAGACTTTTTTTCATTTTTTAGACCAGCTTTTAGGTGCTCTAATTTTAGACAGGACATTTTGCTGTTGCGCACATCGCGTAGCCTGCGCAGCAACTGCGTTTTTTTGTGGATCCCCGCAACTCCCTCATTAGCATATTTGACTAGCAAATCAATGGTGTGTCTAGCGCATTTTTGCGTGGACGGATGCGTCTGTCTAACGAAATTACGCCGGACAAAAAAAAGTAGATTTCTGGCGTAATTCGTTTTCTGAATCGCGCGCATCTAAACGCACGCGCACATTTAGACTTACGCACGCGCAACACCAGTTGCGCAGGCGTAATCGCTCTGTGAATCTGGGCCATTGACTTTGGAAACCTCCCGTACTCAGTGTGTTATGTTATGTTTTTATTTCATTTTCATTTGTATTCCTATCTTCAGTCCAATTACATAGTAAATAAAAGCACTTGTATTAAATTTAGCATTACTTTATAAAATGAAGTTGTACACTAAAAGCCTGTCAGCTGTAATATGTTATTTTTCCTAATTGGTGAACTGCTGCAAATGCTATTTTTTAAGGACAGATTCCTTCTAAATCATTCCAGTTATGGCTAATATTCTTGTAAATTAGGTGGACTGTTGTCTCCTCCTGAGTAGAATTAGTCATTACAAAGACAGGTTTTTCTGAATATCTCCTCATGTTGAAATGTCTCTTATGTCTCCGATATCCTTTTAATAAACAGAAATGATTGCAAAGTTATGTGTTAATGAAACATGTTTTAAATGCTGGGTAAAAATTTAAAAGCACTTGAGAAGCGTAGATTAGCTCCCTGAAAGTACTGATCACTCTCTAAACTGCAGCAACAAGGATCCCTTTATTGATTGTATGTTGCCATATTAGGCAGCTAGCAGAGTAATATATTTTTATGATCTTAAAATATTCAGCTAGTAAGGTTTAAGTCTGGTACTGTTGCTGATAATAGCAAATAATTGCACACCATCGATTTTGCTGCACCAGATTTGTGTTTAGAAGGAACCAAAAAGAAATCTTAAACCCTATCTTGTAACTGCACAAAAAAGCAAGTCCATTTTATTACTTAAACTATACTATCTAGATAGAAAACTGAACTGATTTAATTATAATTGATTCACTTAGTGTTGGGCAAACAATTTTTTCAAACACCCAAATTTTCAGGGTGTTTAGCGGGTGTTCGCTCCACCAAATGCCCTGCAATGCACTGTGCGCTGTCCTTGGGCTTCCCCACTGACAGATAAATAAGTCCTTTGAGTCTGGTATGGATTTTAAGTGGAACCTCCTGCCAAAATAAATAAACAGCCAAAATCCAAACCAGACCCTTATCCGGGCATTCAGCCTGGCAAGTCAGGAAAGGGGAGGAGGAAGGGCGAACCCCCCTCCTGAACCATACAATGCCACATGCTCTCAACATGAGGGAAGGATGCTTTGGAGCGCTCTGCCCTCCCCACTCCAAAGCACCTTGTTCCATGTTGATGGGGACAAGGGCTTCATTCCCACAACCGTAGTCAGTGGTTGTGAGGATCTTCGGGCAGGGTATGGATTTTAAGTGGAACCTCCTGCCAAAATAAAAATAAACAGCATGGGGTCTCCCCCAAAATCCAAACCAGACCCTTATCTGGGCATTCAGCCTGGCAGGTCAGGAAAGCGGAGGAGGAAGAGCGAACCCCCCTCCTGAACCATACAAGGCCACATGCTCTCAACATGAGGGAGGATGCTTTGGAGCACTCTGTCCTCCCCACCCCAAAGCACCTTGTTCAATGTTGATGGGGACAAGGGCTTCATTCTCACAACCGTAGTCAGTGGTTGTGAGGATCTTCGGGCAGGAGGCCCCCCTTATGTGAATGAGTATGGGGTACCTACCCATTCACCAAAATGCATCAAAGAGTAATAAAAACACAGTTTTTAACAATTCCTTTACTAAAAATCCATCATCAATCACACCTCCTGCCGTACCCACCTAAAAAATAAAAATGTTTTAACTTGCTCCTGCTGACACGAAGGGCTGGGTGCCTACTGCAGACTCTGTTGTTTAATAGCTCTTATATAGGTAAGGGAAGGGTCATTGGGCTACATCATCCTAGTGGCATTGCCCCTTGAGATGTTTCTGACCCAGCATGCACCAGTCCATAATGTCAAAAAGTGGCGGTGCACCAGGTGACATAGCCATGTGACCCCCTTACTCATATATGAACTGTAAAACAGCGGAGCCTGAAGTAAGCAGCCAACCTTCATGTCGACAGGAGCATTTTAATTATTTTTTTGGGTGTAAGGGTCCGAATAAGAGTCTGGTATAGACTGGGGGGACCCCACACCATTGTTTTCTTTATTTATTTTTTCAATAGCCAGGTTCTGATAATTTAAATGTGAGTCATTTTAAATATGAAGCACCATTTTACACGCAGACTTAGGAAATCCTCCAGGCACTATTTTCGACAGCAAAAATTTGAGAGCTGATGCTCAAATTTTTCGGCGGCAAAATTCTGTATGCAATTCCGACGCACAAAAATGCTACTCATGCTCTGATTTATTGAACTTAATTTTTCTCGGCTCATCGTGTTGTACGTCACCGCATTCTTGACGTTCGGAATTTCCGACAACATTTGTGTGACCCTGTGTCTGCAAAATGAGTTTGAGCCAACATTCAGTCGGAAAAAAAATCCACGGTTTTGTTGTCGGAAATTCCGATCGTGTGTATGCGGCATTACACGGCAGCCTTAATTCCAGAAAGAGGAACAGTGAGTAGCACAGTAATGAAATCACCAAAACTCATTACAAATCTTACAGTCAGAGACAGCAGTGTCTTAGATGATCTCACACTTTAGATGAGGCTCTACAGTAGGTGACTGGGATATTGTGTCAATCTCGCTCCCTTTCTCGGCGAGATTGAGCACTTGCGAGCCCCATCGCGGGAGCCAGCGCCGAGCTGGCTTGCTGCGATGGAGACAAAGCCGTCATAGAAGCGACGGGGATCCGACGCGGATTCCCGCCAATTCTAGACGTGGGCGGAGTTTGTTATGAATCCTGAAGGAGAAATCCCCGCCGGATTTAAAAAAAAATCTGGCATGGGTTCCCCCCTCAGGAGCATAACGGGCCCTTAGGTCTGTTATGGGTTGTAAGGAGACCCCCCTACGCCGAAAAAACGGCGTGGGGGTCCCCCACAATCCATAACAGACCCGTATCCAAAGCACGCTGGCCGGCCGGTCAGGAAGGGAGTGGGGGCGAGCGAGCGCCCCCCCCCCTCCTGAGCCGTACCGGGCAGCATGCCCTCAACATGGGGGGGTTAGGTGCTCTGGGGCAGGGGGCGCACTGCGGCCCCCCACCCCAGAGCACCCTGTCCCCATGTTGATGAGGACAGGGCCCCTTCCCGACAACCCTGGCCGTTGGTTGTCGGGGTATGCGGGCGGGAGACTTATCGGAATCTGGAAGCCCCCTTTAATAAGGGGGCCCCCAGATACCGGCCCTCCACTCTAAGTGAATGAGTATGGGGTACATCGTACCCCTACCCATTCACCTGCAAATAAAAAGTGTAAACACAAATAAACCACACAGGGTATTGAAATATTTTATTAGTTGGCCGCCGGGGGGGGTGTGTATGATTGCTTTTATAAAAGCGCCCCCCTCCGGCGGGCTTCTGTGGGGGGTGGGTGCCGCCGTCTGGTTCTCTTCCGCCGCCGGGGGGGCGCTTTGATAAAAGCGCCCACCACCCGGCGGGCTTCTTTTGACGTCTTCGGCGGCGGGGGGGTCTTCTCCCACTCTCCGGGGTCTTCTCCCACTCTCCGGGGTCTTCTCCCACTCTCCGGGGGTCTTCTCCCACTCTCCGGGGGTCTTCTCCCACTCTCCGGGGTCTTCTCCCGCTCTCCGGGGGTCTTCTCCGCTCTCCGGGGGTCTTCTCCGCTCTCCGGGGGTCTTCTTCTTCTTCAGGACTCGCCGCCGCTATCTTCGTGTGTTAGCTCAATTACTAGCGGCGGCGGCCCCCTCTTCTGCGACGTCGGCGTCTTCTTCTTCTTCTTCTGCTCTCCAGATGTTGACGCGACGCATCCTTCCGCTGTTATGCCGGGCGCGCGGCTCGCAGCGAAATATATAGGCCTGTCTTGTGACGTCGAAGTCCCATCATGCTCCGGTAGGTACCACGTGCTACCTACCCACGTGATACCTACCGGAGCATGATGGGACTGCGACGTCACAAGACAGGCCTATATATTTCGCTGCGAGCCACGCGCCCGGCATAACAGCGGAAGGATGCGTCGCGTCAACATCTGGAGAGCAGAAGAAGAAGAAGAAGACGCCGACGTCGCAGAAGAGAGGGGCCGCCGCCGCTAGTAATTGAGCTAACACACGAAGATAGCGGCGGCGAGTCCTGAAGAAGAAGAAGACCCCCGGAGAGCGGAGAAGACCCCCGGAGAGCGGGAGAAGACCCCGGAGAGTGGGAGAAGACCCCCGGAGAGCGGGAGAAGACCCCGGAGAGTGGGAGAAGACCCCCCCGCCGCCGAAGACGTCGAAAGAAGCCCGCCGGGTGGTGGGCGCTTTTATCAAAGCGCCCCCCCCCCGGCGGCGGAAGAGAACCAGACAGCGGCACCCACCCCCCACAGAAGCCCACCGGAGGGGGGCGCTTTTATAAAAGCGATCATACACACCCCCCCCCCGGCGGCCAACTAATAAAATATTTCAATACCCTGTGTGGTTTATTTGTGTTTACACTTTTTATTTGCAGGTGAATGGGTAGGGGTACAATGTACCCCATACTCATTCACTTAGGGTGGGGGGCCGGTATCTGGGGGCCCCCTTATTAAAGGGGGCTTCCAGAATCCGATAAGCCTCCCGCCCGCATACCCCGACAACCAACGGCCAGGGTTGTCGGGAAGGGGCCCTGTCCTCATCAACATGGGGACAGGGTGCTCTGGGGTGGGGGGCCGCAGTGCGCCCCCTGCCCCAGAGCACCTAACCCCCCCATGTTGAGGGCATGCTGCCCGGTACGGCTCAGGAGGGGGGGGCGCTCGCTCGCCCCCACTCCCTTCCTGACCGGCCGGCGTGCTTTGGATACGGGTCTGTTATGGATTGTGGGGGGACCCCCACGCCGTTTTTTCGGCGTAGGGGGGTCTCCTTACAACCCATAACAGACCTAAGGGCCCGTTATGCTCCTGAGGGGGGAACCCATGCCGGATTTTTCTTTAAAAATCCGGCGGGGATTTCTCCTTCAGGATTCATAACAAACTCCGCCCACGTGTAGAATTGGCGGGAATCCAAGTCGGATCCCCGTCGCTTCTATGACGCACTCGCTGGAATGTGCTTTTACTATTCCAGCGAGTGCGAGATATCGGCAGCCTGTCGCCGAGATTCAGCGCGATGCTGGCGTGCTAAAAACACATTCTCGGCGGCAGGCACTGTAGGTACAGAAGTGCCCAGGCACATAAAGTGTGCTGCTATATCTCAAAATAGATTTATATCAAAAGGTTAAATCCCTCAGTGTACTTCTTAGATGCAGTGAACATTTCTTAATACGCCTTGTAAGGTGGCAAATCTCTACGCAATGAGTTTTGGTTCACTTAAGTTCCTGACAGGTATCGGTTATACAATAAGGCCCGGATTCACGTAGGACTTACGCCGGCGTATCTGGAGATACACCGTCATAAGTACAAATGTGCGCCGTCGTATCTCTGCGCCGATTCCCCAAGCTAGATAGGTCCAAAAAATAGGCTTAAGCCGACCGACGTAACTTGCCTATGCCGGAGTATCGTGGGCGCATAGTTACGCTGGACGCATTCGGCTTACCCATTTGAAATATGCAAATGAGTAAAATACGCCGATTCATGAACGTACTTGCGCCCAGCGCATGTTTTAAGCGATTTGCGTAAGGGTTACCTCCGGCGTATTGTTATATTGGAGGCGCAGCTCATGCAAAGGTATGGACCAGGGAACGAACGCCGTCGATTTTTACGTTGTTTACGTAGTACGTGAATAGGACTGTGCGTAGGTTATGTTCACGTCGTAGGCAGTGTTTTGATGTATCTTAGGCAGATATTTCGACATGACTGTGAGCATGCACACTGGGATGCGTCCAAGATACGATGCATGCGCAGTTCGTTTTTTAAAACTCAGCCCATCATTTGCATGGGGTCACGCTTCATTTAAATATATCACGCCCACTTCCACTTCTACTTTGACTTACGTCGGCTTACGCCGACGACTATACGCTACACCGGCGCAATGTTGGGAGCATTTGCTTTGTGAATTCCATGCTTGCCTCTCAACGTTGCACCAGCGTAGCGTAAAGAAGATACGCTACGCCCGCATAAAGATGCGCCGAGGTACGTGAATCTACCCCTATGTTGCTAATATGTTCTGATAAGGTTCTTAAAGTGATTGTAAAGTCTATTTTTTTGCAGTGGCTCTGGCCTACCGGTGGGACAGGAGGCCCAGGAAGAGCGGCAAAATGCGCCAGGAGGGGGGCATAGGGGGGGACATTCCCTCCCGCTCCTTTACAATAACAGCTGAGCAGCTTTTAGCCACATCGGTTGTTATCACTAAAAGCTGCTGTTGCCCTGGCCATAGAAGACCTTGCATGTGCCATTCAAAATAATGTTAATACAAAAGGCTATTTCAAAGACCTTAATGACTTCAAACTGAGCCTATACACTGATGACATTTTGCTAATCATTTCAGACCCATTATTATTCCTTCTTAACCTTATCAAAGAATTATAAATATTTCAAGATCTCACTGGCCTAGGGGTTAATTTATCCAAATGTACTGTAATGCCTGTAAATATTCAACCTTTGTTAGTGGCATCTTTGCAGGAGAGATTTTCCTTTACTTGGACCTCACACTTTTTTAAATATTTGGGCATCCTCCTTACCCCATCTTATAAAACTATGTCAACCCAATTATTCACCACTATTCATAAATATTAAAACACTACTAAAATTATGGTCTATTTATCACATCTCTTTTTTGGGGAGAATAACAACTACCAAAATGGTGATTTTACCTGAATTACTTTTTTATTTTAGAGCTTTACCCACACTGATCCATAAAAGTACTTTAGACTGTCTTCAAATAGAAATTAACACATTTATATGGCTCAACAAAAAAATATTTGGTTACTCCCTAATGCACAGATCTCATTCAAATGGTGGTTTAAGCCTCCCTAACTTATGGTGCTATTATCTAGCTGCAAGATTTTTCACAATTAGCTCAATGGTTCGCTCCTTCAAATCAAGTGTGTGGTTTCATTTTGAAGAACAATCAATTATGCCATTCCATCTTCAAGGCATTTTATGGTCCAAGTCAATTAAACCCAGAGAGATCTATCCCTTAAATATGGTGGTGGCCCATTCACATCAAATGTGGTGCCGATATAAAGATAAATTTGACTTGATCTCTACCGCAACACCCCCCCCCCCCCCCCCAGCATTGTTTATAGGAGACCCCTGCTTCTCCCCAGCCTTTAGAAATAGCAGCACTTTTTAAATATGGAAATTACATAACCTCACTACCTTGAAATCCCTAAATAACACATTTCGCCCTTTTTCAGATATCTGTGAACTATACAATATCCCAATTTCTGAATTACCCCATTATACTCAAATTGAAAAATTCTACCAAAAATACTTCTCTCTAAGGCCCTGTACAAATGAGGAGACATGTCCGATGAAAACGGTCCCCGGACCGTTTTCATCGGACACTTCTCCTGGGATATTTTACTCTGATGTGTGTACACACCATCAGACCAAAATCCCCGCGGACAGAGAACGCGGTGACGTAGACGACACCGACGTCCTCAAACCAGGAAGTTCAATGCTTCCACGCATGCGTCAAATCAATTCGACGCATGCGCGGGATTTCGGTCCGCTGGTTAGACGTACTAACCAGCGGACATGTCCGACGGACAGGTTTCCAGCGGACAAGTTTCTAAGCATGCTTAGAAACTTTTGTCGGCTGGAAACCTGTCCGCTAGGCCGTACACACGATTGGACATGTCCGCGGAAACTGGTCTGCTGTCCACATTCAGCAGACATGTCTCCTCGTGTGTACGCGGCCTCACATTACACCCCCCTTATTCCCAATTCGAAAAAATCGGCATCTCCTCACGAGAGATAGGGGATTGATTTCTTGTGTTTACCGCTGTTTAAATTAACAATCTCTTTCAGAAACGTCAAAACCAATGCTTCAATGGGAAATTGACTCAGATCAATCCTTCACACTACCAGAATGGACCACTATGATCCAAAACGTACTCAAATGTACTGCCTCAATTTCAGCGAGAGAACCAGCCATCAAATTACACACCATATGGTACCTAACCCCATAAAAAATAAACCAATTTTATCCATCCCTATCTTCCTCATGCTTTAGAGGATGCCCAGATCAAGGTACCATCTTACATACATTCTGGAACTGGAAAATGTTGAAAAACATATGGCTACAAGCAGCTGCTAAGATTGAACATATGTAGGGAAAAAAATTCCCCTCACCCCTAAGACGTGTTTATTGTTTGCACCTATACCTAATGTACCCACACAGCATACTAGAATAATACACACACTGTTTAATTCAATCCACTGGATGATAGCTTTTTATTGGCATTTGACCACAGTCCCTTGGTCCCAGGTATTAAATAGAATGAATCAAATAAAACTCTCAGAGCGTATCCACCATACACTCTCTGACACAATGCACATTTTGAAAAAAATAAATAGCCTAATAATGCATATCATAATAAAACAAAACAGTGTTTTACATTATATAACCTGACAGGAAATATTCATATTTAGCATCATTATTGCTCTTATGTTCTCTGTATATGTACCATTCACCTCATATTAAGTACACACTTGATATATCGGTTGTACCTTTGTTTCTGTTACACATTTATACTATTTATTTTATTTTTACAATGATAAAAATTGTTTGTAAACAAAAAATAAAAAGCCAACCGCTGGCTCTGAAAAACAGTATCGGGGTGATGCCTGCAGCTGCACAACTTTTTTTTCTTCATTTTCGGAACAATTACAGCAAATTACAACTTTAAATAACTCATCATGTCTCTCATCAAATACTGTAGACTGTCTAATTTCCAAAGAGGTGTAATTTGAGGGATATTTGTAGTGTTGCGGCATTTTGGGACCTCAAGAAATGACAGTCAGTACAGTACATCATGATTGATCAATTTTCAAACATAAATACCATACAGTAGTTTATAAAATCTTTAACTTTCACACAAACTAAAAAAATATTCAATGATTTGCATTACATTTTGGCATACTATAATGCAAGATTATTTATTTGCAAAGTTTTATAACAGAAACTCAGACAATGTGTTTTTTTGGTTCGATTTTCTATCCTATACTTTTTCTTCTGGCAATGTTGTTTGTTTTATATTATCATTCCTGAATTTTTTACTGTACCTATATGGTGCATTTGGCACCCTTATGCCGTGTACACACGGTCGCTTTTTGCGATGAAAAAAAACAACGTTTTTTAAAACGTCATTTAAATTGATCGTGTGTGGGCAAAACGTCGTTTTTTGTCTTAAAAAAAACGACCAAAAAAAAATTCCAACATGCTTGAATTTTTTGTGTCGTTTTTCAAAACGTTGTTTAAAACGACGTTTTTCAACCCGCGCATGCCCAGAAGCTAGTTATGAAGTGAGCTTCAATGGAAAAGTGTGGTGAACGTAACCTCGTTTTTTGTGAAAAAAACGATAGTGTGTATGCAACATCGTCTTTGAAAGTGACGTTTCAAAAACGTCGTTTTTTACTTCACAGAAAACGTCGTTTTTTTTCATCACAAAAAATGATCGTGTGTACGCGGCATTAGGATAAAGAGGTTTCTAGTTTTATTATTGGTCTGTGTTCTTTACTACATGCATAACCATAGCTCTTCCGTAGTCTGTTATATCCTCTATTTGGTTCTTATCTTCATTCAACCAGATGGCTTCTGTTAATCTATTTGACTTAAAAGTCGTATCCTCTGTCCATGTGTACCGCTTACTATTACTTTTTTAAGTTTCAATACCTAAATACTGTTTCAAATACTAGACATTACAATTTTTTAATTTATACAAAACCAGCGCTAGAGAAAAAAGAGAAATTTCCCTAAACCAATTGTTAAATAATCGGAGTGTCAATAAAATAATAAACCAAAAATTTTATAAATCAGTGCTTGTATTCCTTCTATCAGTCCTTTATATAATCACTCAAATAAATTAAACTCCCACCAGATGATAAGACTCTTATACTTCAATGGACCGCAGCAAGTATGATGCAACAAAAACAGCCTCCAGATGTTGCTCTAGTTGCTCCACATCTTTTTCTTTTGGTGTTCATCCATTCCATTAATCCTCCAAGATGTATTAAAAGGTAAATTTCAACCATAGAGTAGTAATTGATATACTCATGTAATATGATTATAAATGACACTTACACAAATATGATAATGTGTGAAACACTCATCAGTGAAAGACAATGAAAGTGCAGACGACTTCCCATTCCTCCCAACCAGCAATGTGCACAACTCAGTGTACAAAATGGACTCTCGCCAAAATGTTCAACCCGTCAACCCTTCAATTATATAGGATCATGCCTGGTGTTAATAGCATATTATTGTCACCATATATTCCCCTTTTAATTCTCCACCTCTACTGGTCCAGACAACATCCGCACTCTAAAACTCTCCACAATAGAAGGCAAAAGCTCACAATGTAGTAAAATGATATATAAATAAAAACTTTATTCTAAAAAAAAAAAATATTGCTACAGAAGCAAAAAGGCCTTGGAGCTTTAATGCATATGCAATTAGGTACAACAAAGATGGAACTTCAGGTTCCAGTGTGGTGTGTGAAGACACCTCCCCTACTCATTTTATCAGAGATGATTTTGCCAATATTGTCTGGAGCAGTGGAGGTGGAGAATTTGGAGGGGAATATACGATGATCATGATATAAAGTAAGAAAAAAAAATCCTGGCATGACCCTATAGGATCAAAGGGTCAAACATTTTGGTGAGACTCCATTTTACACTGAGTCGCCCAAGGTGGTGGCTTGGAAGCATGGGTAATCAACTGCACGTTTGTTTTATTTAACTGTTGAGTGTTTTTCACATTACCATATTAATGTAAGCATAATTTATAATCTACCAGTGATACTCCTTGTAGGGTTTATTGTACGGATGTACATTTAAGAAAAGGATGTGGAACAATTAGATTGACATCTAGAGATAACAAATAAACACATAACAGGTCCTATATAGGGGTATACACAGAGAAATCTTAATTAACTTCACCCTTATACCACTCACTAGAATAGGGTGCTGTTACCATAAGGGTAAACAAGTAGGTACTTAAACAACAGAGGGTCTTGATCAGGGTTAGTCATAACAATACAATGTGTATGTTTATTAAATTACACAGAATTGGAAACTAGGAAAATCCATAATACAAATAGCGATATCTTAGCAACTTCACACACAATTCTTTAGGAGTTTAACCACTTGACCACTGGGCACTTAAACCCCCTTAATAACCAGACCAATTTTCAGTTTTCGGTGCTCTCACAGTTTGAATGACAATAACTCAGTCATACAACACTGTAGCCAAATGAAACTTTTGTCCTTTTTTTCCCACAAATAGAGCTTTCTTTTGGTGGTATTTGATCACCTCTGCGGTTTTTATTTTTTTCGCTATTAATGAAAAAAGAAAAATATTTTTTTTTGTAAAAATATGAATTTTTCTTCATTTCTATCATAACATTTTGTAAAAAAGTAATTTTTCCTCATAAATTTAGCCTAAAATGTATACTGCTACATATTTTTGGTAAAAAAAAAAAATGTTGCATATTATTTAGTCTGGGTGAAAGTTATAGGGTCTACAAGCTATGGTACCAATTACTGAAAATTGATCCATTTGATCCCATCTGAAGTACTGACAGCCTCTCTCATTTCAAGCCAACAGGCGGCACTGCAGTGGTGCAGGTGGAACTGGTGTGGCACTGGTGGGCACAGATGGCACTGGTGGGCACAGGCAGCACTGGTGGGGGGGGGAAGATGAGCACTGATTGGCACTGATGGGCACAGGTGGCACTGATGGTCACAGGTGGCACTGATGGGCACAGGTGGCACTGGCGGCACTGATGGGCACAGGTGGCACTTGTGGGCACAGGCGGCACTCGTGGGCACAGGCGGAACTGATGGGCACAGGCGGCACTGATGGGCACAGGTGGCACTCATGGGCACAGGCGGCACTGATGGGCACAAGCGGCACTGATGGCACTGATGTGGCAGTGTTGTGCACTGGTGGGGCACAGGTGGCACACAGGTGGCAATGGTGGGGCACTGGTGGGGCACAGGTGGGGCACTGGGGGGGGCACTGGTGGCACTGCTGGGGCACTGATCTCTCTCCTCCATTGCAGCGTCTCTCTCACGCTGCAATGGTGAGGAGAGGAGACACTGTTTACATCCGTGATCGCGCCGTCATTGGACGGCGCGATCACGTGGTAAGGAGCCGTTGCCATTGGCTCCTTACCGAGATCACTGACGCTGCGGGTCCCGTGGACCCGCCAAGCGCCGTGACCGCGTGTGCGCGCCCGCTCGGGCGCGCGAATCTGACACACGTCAGATTTGTTACACACGTGATCGCGCCGTCATTGGACGGCGCGATCACGTGGTAAGGAGCCGCCGCCATTGCCTCCTTACCGCGATCACTGATGCTGTGGGTCCCGTGGACCCGGTGAGCACCGGTGATCGCGTGTGCGCGCCCGGTCGGGCGCGCACACCTGACTCTAACGGAGGACGTCCATGGACGTCCTGTTAGAGTACAGGAACCGCCCTATAGACGTATTTAGTCTATAGGGCGGTGATTAAGTGGTTAAAACACTAGAAAGTAGTGAGTGAGAATGGACAAAGGACAAACAAGTCACATAAAACATTATAAGAACAAACTCTTGTTGCATCATGCTTATTACTATAAGGGTCTTATTATCTAGTGAGAAAATGATTTATTTGAGTGATTGTATGAAGGACTGATACACACAAGCACTGATTTATAAACATTGGCCCAGATTCACAGAGCAATTACGCCTGTCTAACTGGTGTTAGACAGGAGTAATTTCAAATTTCGCGCGCCGTATCACTAGTTTGAATCCTCAAACCATGATACGGCGACTTCGGGCTTCGATCCGAGAGGCTTACGTCCTCGTAAGCCTTCGGATCTACACTGCGATATTTTTGCGGCCGCTGGGAGGAGTTTGCGTTGTTTTCATGCGTCGGGATATGCAAATGAGTTTTTACGGCGATCCACGAAGGTACGAGTGTCCCTCGCAATCGCCTACGTCATTTTTTGGCTACGTAATGTTAGAGGAGCTTTTTGCTGGTCTAACAGTGCGTAACCCATGTAAAGTATGGCCGTCGTTCCCGCGTCGATTTGAAAATATTTTTTTTTTTTTAACGTAACTCGTTCGGGAATAGGAATGTACGTAAACGACGCTACTACGACGTGACGACGTGTTTTCGCGCAATGCACGGCGGGAAATTTGCGAACGGAGCATGCGCAGTTCGATCGCCGCGGGAACGCGCCTATTTTAAATGCTTCACGCCCCCTACTCGCGCAGATGGATTGCGACGGGAGAAATACACTACGCCGCTGTCGTTTACTGGACAAAATCTACCTGGATTCCACGTAGAGCCAGGTAAAAAACGGCGGCGTAGTGTATTTCTGATACTCTACGAGAATCTAATTCTCTGTGAATCTGCCCCATTTATTCCAGCAGCAGGGAGAGTACATGTATTTATTGGTTTGTGGGTACCGGTATATGTTTTAACTCTGAGTGCTGGATAATATATATATATATATATATATATATTGTGTGTTTATTTATATCAGAAAAACATATGTAAACTGTAATATTCTGTCAAAATGTTAGTTACATTTTTTTCTACGCTTTGGTTTTTCAGTTAAATTTATATATGCACTGCATGTTTTTTAATTGGCTATTTTTTGTCCCCTTTTTAATATGATGAAATATTGTGGAAGTCCTCAGTAAGCTAATCTCTCATGTCTACCTGGTTAAAATGAGGTATCAATTTACAGATATTATATCACAAGGTACATAGATAGGACACATATGCCTTACTTAAGTGGACCATTGAGGCTGATTTACTAGAAGAGTTGAGAATCTTCACACAATAAATTGTTTGAGTATTCACTTCAATTATGCAATCATGTGAAAGGCAAAAACCAGTCTACTGAATTATTGGAGAAGTAGGGCCAAAGCTTTTTTGGCCTCACTTTTCCTGTAGGTCAAAGGAGTGCACTTCTGCAAACTATAGGAGGTCACTCATTCAGAACAGCAACTACCCACATTCTGCAACTACCCAAATTCAGCTAACAGCAGGCTAAAGTATGATGTCACTCAACTGGTCCAGATGTTAATGCCAGGAACCACACCGATGCCTGACTGGCAGCCACTCCAACCCCCTCAACAGCCTATCCTTTCAGTGAGGACCTTGCTCACGGAAGAACAAAAACGGAGTGATTAGTGGTCTTTCATCGCTTGGTTCTCAATCTTAGAGGTGACCTGGGAAAAAGCTGCTTCCGACTGATGCTGCACCCACCTAGGTAAGTATGTAGATTTGTTTTAATTTGCACATGATATGGTATTGAGCTGGATATTTACACAATAATTTTGTATTAAGATTCTCAACACCTTTACTAAATCACCCTTATTGCATTTATAGGGTCTTTATTATGTGTTTGTGGTGCTTATTCAGATTTATAAAGCGGAATCCAAACTCCAATCTTAATAATTATCTCTGTAATTTATAATGCCTTCATTTTCTAGTTCCCATGTGTACTTCTGGGTGGAATATTTGTGACAGTACTTCCCTCCTACTCCATGTATGAGAAATTGTAAGGAGTCTAAATCCCAGTACATTGGATTACCTTATTGGCTACAGGCCAGTTTTAAACATTCGTATAACATGCTGCAGTATAACTAAACCTAGATGAAAAATAAGGGCCCTGGCCGGGCGTGCTGATTTGCTTTATGCATGTAAACCCCTTCTTTTATTTTTTATTTGCAGTTTTAAACAGAGATTACTTTTACATTGTATCTGTCATTATAGAAATACAGAGGCTGCCATTAATGGCCTCCTTCTATAAATTTTAGTTTTCTGTCTCTGTATAGATTAATTAGTCAGGCCCTTCTAATAAGCATGGTGTTAATAAGAGTCAAGGAGAGTCAAGATGTGTCAGAATTCCTTTGATACATTATAGTTCCAGGTCTTTGACTTACAGTAGGTGACTGGGATATTTTGTCAATCTCGCTCCCCTTCTCGGCGAGATTGAGCACTTGCGAGCTCCATCGCGAGAGCCAGCGCCGAGCTGGCTTGCCGCGATGGAGAGCGAGCGCGTCATAGAAGCGACGGGGATCCGACGCGGATTCCCGCCAATTCTACACGTGGGCGGAGTTTGTTATGAATCCTGAACGAGAAATCCCCGCCGGATTTAAAAAAAAATCCGGCATGGGTTCCCCCCTCAGGAGCA
This sequence comes from Rana kukunoris, assembly GCA_029574335.1. Lineage (NCBI taxonomy): Eukaryota > Metazoa > Chordata > Amphibia > Anura > Ranidae > Rana > Rana kukunoris. Next base: position 590,886,158 of record CM056049.1, read on the forward strand.
TAACGGGCCCTTAGGTCTGTTATGGGTTGTAAGGAGACCCCCCTACGCCGAAAAAACGGCGTGGGGGTCCCCCACAATCCATAACAGACCCGTATCCAAAGCACGCCGGCCGGCCGGTCAGGAAGGGAGTGGGGGCGAGCGAGCGCCCCCCCCCCCCCCTCCTGAGCCGTACCGGGCAGCATGCCCTCAACATGGGGGGGGTTAGGTGCTCTGGGGCAGGGGGCGCACTACGGCCCCCCACCCCAGAGCACCATGTCCCCATGTTGATGAGGACAGGGCCCCTCCCGACAACCCTGGCCGTTGGTTGTCGGGGTATGCGGGCGGGAGACTTATCGGAATCTGGAAGCCCCCTTTAATAAGGGGGCCCCCAGATACCGGCCCCCCACCCTAAGTGAATGAGTATGGGGTACATCGTACCCCTACCCATTCACCTGCAAATAAAGTGTAAACACAAATAAACCACACAGGGTATGGAAATATTTTATTAGTTGGCCGCCGGGGGGGGGTGTGTATGATCGCTTTTAGAAAAGCGCCCCCCTCCGGCGGGCTTCTGTGGGGGGGTGGGTGCCGTCTGGTTCTCTTCCGCCGCCGGGGGGCGCTTTGATAAAAGCGCCCACCACCCGGCGGGCTTCTTTCGACATCTTCGGCGGCGGCGGGGGTCTTCTTCTTCAGGACTCGCCGCCGCTATCTTCGTGTGTTAGCTCAATTACTAGCGGCGGCGGCCCACTCTTCTGCGACGTCTTCGGCGGCGGGGGGTCTTCTCCCACTCTCCGGGGGTCTTCTCCCGCTCTCCGGGGGTCTTCTCCGCTCTTCGGGGGTCTTCTTCTTCTTCAGGACTCGCCGCCGCTATCTTCGTGTGTTAGCTCAATTACTAGCGGCGGCGGTCCCCTCTTCTGCGACGACGTCGGCGGCGTCTTCTTCTTCTTCTTCTGCTCTCCAGATGTTGACGCGACGCTTCCTTCCGCTGTTATGCCGGGCGCGCGGCTCGCAGCGAAATATATAGGCCTGTCTTGTGACGTCGCAGTCCCATCATGCTCCGGTAGGTATCACGTGGGTAGGTAGCACGTGGTACCTACCGGAGCATGATGGGACTGCGACGTCACAAGACAGGCCTATATATTTCGCTGCGAGCCGCGCGCCCGGCATAACAGCGGAAGGAAGCGTCGCGTCAACATCTGGAGAGCAGAAGAAGAAGAAGAAGACGCCGCCGACGTCGCAGAAGAGGGGACCGCCACCGCTAGTAATTGAGCTAACACACGAAGATAGCGGCGGCGAGTCCTGAAGAAGAAGAAGACCCCCGGAGAGCGGAGAAGACCCCCGGAGAGCGGGAGAAGACCCCCGGAGAGTGGGAGAAGACCCCCCGCCGCCGAAGACGTCGCAGAAGAGTGGGCCGCCGCCGCTAGTAATTGAGCTAACACACGAAGATAGCGGCGGCGAGTCCTGAAGAAGAAGACCCCCGGAGAGCCGGAGAAGACCCCGGAGAGTGGGAGAAGACCCCCCCCGCCGCCGAAGACGTCGAAAGAAGCCCGCCGGGTGGTGGGCGCTTTTATCAAAGCGCCCCCCGGCGGCGGAAGAGAACCAGACGGCGGCACCCACCCCCCCACAGAAGCCCGCCGGAGGGGGGCGCTTTTCTAAAAGGGGGTCCCCCACAATCCATAACAGACCCGTATCCAAAGCACGCCGGCCGGCCGGTCAGGAAGGGAGTGGGGGCGAGCGAGCGCCCCCCCCTCCTGAGCCGTACCGGGCAACATGCCCTCAACATGGGGGCGGTTAGGTGCTCTGGGGCAGGGGGCGCACTACGGCCCCCCACCCCAGAGCACCCTGTCCCCATGTTGATGAGGACAGGGCCCCTTCCCGACAACCCTGGCCGTTGGTTGTCGGGGTATGCGGGCGGGAGACTTATCGGAATCTGGAAGCGGCGGCCAACTAATAAAATATTTCCATACCCTGTGTGGTTTATTTGTGTTTACACTTTATTTGCAGGTGAATGGGTAGGGGTACGATGTACCCCATACTCATTCACTTAGGGTGGGGGGCCGGTATCTAGGGGCCCCCTTTTTAAAGGGGGCTTCCAGATTCCGATAAGTCTCCCGCCCGCATACCCCGACAACCAACGGCCAGGGTTGTCGGGAAGGGGCCCTGTCCTCATCAACATGGGGACAGGGTGCTCTGGGGTGGGGGGCCATAGTGCGCCCCCTGCCCCAGAGCACCTAACCCCCCCCATGTTGAGGGCATGCTGCCCGGTACGGCTCAGGAGGGGGGGGGCGCTCGCTCGCCCCCACTCCCTTCCTGACCGGCCGGCCGGCGTGCTTTGGATACGGGTCTGTTATGGATTGTGGGGGACCCCCACGCCGTTTTTTCGGCGTAGGGGGGGTCTCCTTACAACCCATAACAGACCTAAGGGCCCGTTATGCTCCTGAGGGGGGAACCCATGCCGGATTTTTTTTTAAATCCGGCGGGGATTTCTCGTTCAGGATTCATAACAAACTCCGCCCACGTGTAGAATTGGCGGGAATCCGCGTCGGATCCCCGTCGCTTCTATGACGCGGTCGCTGGAATGTGCTTTTACTATTCCAGCGAGTGCGAGATATCGGCAGCCTGTCGCCGAGATTCAGCGCGATGCTGGCGGGCAGGCACTGTAGAAAGCAATGAAGCCAAAGCACTGATTTTAAAGCCAGGGAACTTACATCATGAAAAGCAAAAATAATCATTGACAATCTTTTAAAGTACTGTATTTATTGGCGTATAACACTCACTTTTTTATCCTGAAAACAGAGGGAAAAACTGTGCCTGCGTGTTATATGCAGGGGGCTGTGGAAAGTATTTTATTGAAACTTCCTTCCTAAAGTTAGGGTGTGTGCTATACGCCTGTGCATGTTATACGTCGATAAATACAGTAGTTACAAAACCTCTGACATGAAAAATTAGCAAAGCACATCCTTCTTTAAGCATACTTGCCTCAATCCAAAGCACTGAGTGTCATTTATTTCTGATCTCTCCTCTCTCTGCTATTTGTCAACACAGCAGCCTCCTGGGAGACAGCCTGCACCTGTTCAGCTCACAGCAGGTTAATCACATTACTGACTCGCTATACCTTGTTCTGCATTATGTTTCTTTATGAGCCAGGGTATTGCCTGTTCATGTCTCAGCTGCTCTCTTGCAGTTTGAATGAAGAAGCAGCAAAGGGACCCTTGCACTGCAGCTTAGACCCTTATGTGCAATTAGACAAACAGTAAGTAGCATAGTAGAAATATTACCTATTCTCACTAAAACTTTTATAAGACTAGCAGTTATAAGAATTGTGTTTTGCGTAGATAATCTCTAACTGAAAATATAAAATTGTACAGCTTAAGTTAGGGCATATGAGTACAAAGGAGCAGAAAGTGTACATTTTACAGGTACTGCCTAGGTGAAATTAACATCTGTATATGTTCCCTATTTAACACAGTAAATCTTCACATTTGAATTCAGGTTCACTTTAATTACTGTAAAATTTATGTTGAAAAAAAATATAATCAAAAGGCAAACAGAGAGACAGAAATAAAACTTTTCTTTCTTTGACTTATTTTCTTCCTAGAGTTTAAATCTAAGTTATAGTTTTCATTTATTTATTCACACTCTCCAAGTAATGCATTTTCAGGACATTTTACAACCAATGGAACATACATATATGCTCTTTGCAAAATACTTTACCATAGGCGAGTACACGCACAAAATACACTTTTTTTTAAAAAAGAAACAAAAAAAAAAAAAAAATAAAGACTGCATGCACTTGCTACCCTTCTCTACCCACCTGTCAGCCCATCAGCCACCTGCACAAAAAACTCCTCATTGTCGCTAGGTTAAGAGAGGCAAAGCAGCTAGTTCACACTACACAGTATTAAAAAACAAAATTACCAACACATAAGGAGCCATGCCATAGCACCTGTAAGGACCTTCTAGTGGAAAATGGGTGGGGAATTTATGGTATTTTATGGTAAGTTGGGATATGCAGAGGCAACAGCTGTATGCAGGTGTGGCCAGCTGGTGGTTACTCAACATAGAGCAATTGTGAATACTACAAAGTTTTTCATTGGAGTTTGTTATAGACCTCCCAGTGTTAATGAGGAGGTGGAGACACAGCTCCTGGAACAGACAGAAAGGGCTGCAAGGGCTGGGACAGTCATAATAATGGGGATTTTAACTACCCAGAAAATGACTGGAATAATGGCACTGCTGTAACAGGTAAAGGGCAACAATTACTATTACAAGACAATTTTATGGTCCAGTTTATTGAGGTCCAACTAGAAATGATGCTTTGCTGGACCTGGTGATCTCAAACCATGCAGAGCTTATTACCAATATTCATCTAAAAGAACATTTGAGTAGCAGTGACCCATAACCAGGGTCGGTGCTACCACTAGGCAAACTAGGCAGGCGCCCTGCTGCCTAGGGCACCCGGACACTGGTTTTCCCACTCTCTTCTCTTTGCAGCAAGGAATTAAGTCTCAGCATCAGCAGGCAGCTGCTGCTCCATTCACACATTGTGTCAGAGACGCGGCGGTGGTGGAGGACGGTCTGTGTCCAGACTCCTGAATGCATTGAAGCAATATACAGTGACCAGTGCTATAAAAATGCACTGATTACTGGGTAAATGACACTGGCAGGGAAGAGGTTAACCACTAGGGGGCGGGGAAGGGGTTAAGCATGTCCTAGGGAGTGATTCTAACTTTGTAGGGGCTAGGCCTACTGTGACATGACACTGATCACTGCTCCCGATGAGAGGGAGCAGACGATCAATGTCCTGTCACAAGGCAGAACAGGGAAATGCCATGTTTACACAGGCATCCCCACGTTCTGCCTCTCTGTGACCCGAACCCGGTCCCACGAGTCCCGCGGGCATGGTCACGGGGAGTGCAGCGGGTGTGCGTGCCACACATATTCTTTAAGGGGAAATACAGGTACACCCATTTGCCTACCACTGCCATTCTCCCGACGTATAATGGTGTGCAGCAGTTGGCAAAAGGTTAAGATGCACATCTAAAGCCGCGTACACACGATCGGTTCAAACCGATGAGAATGGTCCGACGGACCGTTTTCATTGGTTCAACGCTGAAGTGGCCTGATGGTCTAATGTGCGTACACACCATCAGCCCAAAATCCGATCGGGTCAGAACGCAGTGACGTAGAACACAACGACGTGCTGAAAAAACAAAGTTCAATGCTTCCAACCATGCGTCGACTTGATTCTGAGCATGCAGGTTTTTGGACAGATGCTTTTGCGTACTAACCATCGGTTTGGACCGATGGTCAGGCGTCCATCGGTCAGATTTTATAGCAAGTTTTAAAACTTTGGTCCGACGGACGACGGACCGATGGGCCGTAAACACGGTCGATTTGGACCAATGAAACTGGACTTAAGTCCATTCTCATCGGTTTGAACCAATCGTGTGTACGCGGCCTAAGAGTCTCTTAAAACTTTATATACTCCCTGCAGCCACCACCAATTGTGGAAGAGAGCTCCACATCCTTATTGCCCTGACAGTGAAAAAACACTTTTGCAGTTTAAGGTTAAACCTCTTCTCTTCCAATCTCAATTTGTGGCCCCTTGTCCTCTTTTGCCATGTACACACGATAGGTTTATCCGATGAAAACAGACCGATGGATTTTTTCATCAGATATCCGATGAAGCTGACTTTCATCAGTCTTACCTACATACCATCAGTTAAAAATCCGATCGTGTCCAACGCGGTGATGTAAAAGACAACAACGTGCAGAAAAAAAATGACGTTCAATGCTTCCGAGCATGTGTCGAATTGATTCTGAGCATGCGTGGATCGTTTTTTTCTATCAGTTTTTTAACCATCAGAAAATTTTAAAACAGGGTCTATTTTTTTCACCAATGGGAAAAAAAACGATGGGGCCCACACACGATCCATCGGACTGTTTTCATCAGACAAACCGTACGTGTGTACAGGGCATTAGACTCATTAAGACGGAATTGTTTTTTTTTCCTATGCTGGGATCGCCATTGAGGTATTTGTAAATCGCTATCATATCTCCTCTCAAGAGTCTTTTCTTAAGCATTAATACATTTAGTGTTTGCAGTCTTTCCTTGTAATTGAGGTCCTCCTGTCCCCTTATAAGTTGTGTTGTCCTTCTCTGGACTCTCTCTAGTTCCAGCACATCCCTTATTAGGACTGGTGACCAGAACTGGACAGAATACTCCAGGTCTAACCAATCTTTTTTAACGTGGCAGGATTATTGTTCTATCTCTGTATATTGGTCTCAAGACAGAACCCTGGGGCAACCCACTGACCTATGGAATCCAAACTTGAATCAAATTAGTTTATGGTGGGAAATAGCAATGGTTTTCAGTACTGGCATGAACTATAGTGATATAAACATATGTCTCAGGCAATATGAGGCCCCGTACACACGAGCAAATAGATTTGTTCAAATTGGTCGGACAGACCGATTTGAACAAATCTGTCTGCTGGGATGTATTGGTTTGATCGTGTACACACGTTCAAACCAAAATCCCCGCCGGCAGACAGCGCGCTAATGTGTCGGTGACGTGGCGGTGACGTTGACGCCGCCACGTCACCACACCAGGAAGTAAAACACTTCCACGCATGCGTCGAAACCATTCGACGCGTGTGCGAGCAGATATGTCTGCTGGTTAGCGTACTAAGCAGCAGACATGTCGGGCAGACGGGTTCCCAGCCGACAGATTTGAAAGCATGCTTTCAAATCTATCGGCTGGCCAAATCCGTCTGTTTGCCCGTACACACGATCTAATCTGTCTGCTGAAACGGTCTGGCAGACCGTTTCCAGCAGACAGATTTGATCGTGTGTACGCGGCCTTACAGTAAAATAAAGTAAAATATGCATCAATTTGCAAGTAAGTGTAACTGTATTCTTTTGTATTTGTTCTTGCAGTTTGTTTTACTGTATTTCCCTTCCATACACTTCATGGAGATCATTAAGTCTTTAGACAGAACTCCAACCAAGAAAACCACCTGACAACCTATATCAAAACATATGGTATACAACAGGGATGCTCACTGCTCACTTCCTAGTAGTCTGCTCCAAGTCACCTTGGCAGAACAAGACAAAAAAGCTTAAGTTTAAAGCTAAGGAAAAAAAATGTGGTTGCTTTCATATCTTATAAGAAAAAAAAAATCACCACTATGGTTCCTCAATATAAGGTCTTTAAAGAAAACTGTAAAAAAAAGTTCAAGAAAGACTATTGGAAGCAAAGAGTGTTTGAAAACTCCTAAGATCTTTCTTATCTGCTGTTATTGTATTCTGTTTTATCTGGCAAGACTGCAGATGCAGCACACTGTACTGTACTACATAGAGCAGTCCCAGTTATTTCTTCTCTCCCTGTGAATAAACGCTTCCTGCTTACACATTATTCGTTTTTAGCTCCATGGAAATGACCAGGATCTGTCATTTAGATCTCTTTATTGCAATTAACCTCCTATGGAGATGGTCATACATAATGGAGTGATACTTACAGTTGCAATAGGAAATTAATTACACAGAAGAGGCTTACAGTCATCAAAACAAACACAAGTGCCTGATGAGGGAAGTCAATCTGTGACCTGCATAACTGGCCAGTTTTTACATCCTAAGATGATACATTTTATTCTATAAAAATAGTAGATTGTTGTTTTTATTATAATAATAACTATCATTAGTGTGCATTTTATCAGCATTTGTAGATCAATGTTTCATACAAATATGTACATTTATAGTCATTTTTTTTTTTTAAACAAAGTTTTATTGGAATCCAAGAAACTTCTTTACGACATACAGTATGTAAACAAATGTTAATGAATATGAACTTGCTAGCTCATCAATACCATTTCATTCTCAGTTATGGAGTATGATCCAACAATTGTTTAAGTCAAACTTGGAATACGTGTTTATGTGCATTTCTTTAATCACTTGCTTACTGGGCACATATACCCCCTTCCTGCCCAGGCGAAATTTCAGCTTCCGACACTGCGTCGCTTTAACTGACAATTGCGTGGTCGTGCAACGTGTCTCCCAAACAAAATTGACGTCCTTTTTTTCCCACAAATAGAGCTTTCTTTTGGTGGTATTTGATCACCTCTGCGGTTTTGATTTTTTGCGCTATGAACAAAAAAAGAGCGTCAGTTTTGAAAAAAAAAAACAATATTTTTTACTTGTTGCTATAATAAATAGCCCAATTTAAAAAAAAAAATCTTAGTCTAGGCCGATATGTATTCTCCTACATATTTTTGGTAAAAAAAAAAAACTGGTTTGCGCAAAAGTTATAGCGCCTACAAAATAGGGGACGGAATTATTATTATTTTTTATTATTATTTTTTTTTTTACTAGTAATGGCGGAGATCTGTGATTTTTATTGGGACTGTGACATTGTGGCGGACATGGCAGACACTTTTGACACATTTTTGGCGCCATTCACATATATACAGCGATCAGTGCTATAAATACGCACTAATTACTGTATAAATGTGACTGACATTGAAGGGGTTAACACTAGGGGGTGAGGGAGGGGTTAAATGTGTACCCTGCATTGTGTTTTAACTGTGGGGGGAGGGGGGTGACTGATCTATGTCCCTATGTACAAGAGACACAGATCGGTCTCTTCTCTCCCTGACAGGACATGGATCTGTGTGTTTGCACACACAGATCCACGTCCATGTCTCTTTAGCCACCGATCGCGAGTGCCTGGCGGACATCACGGCTGCCAGACACGCGTATCGGCATGTCAGTGATGCGGCAGGCAAGCGTGTGCCGCCGACGGCACTCACGCGCCCCCCCAGTGGCCTGCAGGAGCGGAGGCCGTAAAAAGACGGCAACCCGGAGATTTACAAACACCCTGCGGCCGTACAAAGTCACACGGCCGTCAGGAAGTGGTTAAACAGTGAAAATGAGTTCAATGTAAACAGAGTAGTTTAGTATAATTAATTATACTTAACGCCATTTTCATCTGTTTTAATAAGGCCCCTTCACACTGGGGCGGGAGGTGCGGTGGCGGTATAGCGGCGCTATTTTTAGCGGCGCTATACCATTGGAATTGCGGTGCTATTCTTCTGCTAGCGGTGCGATTTTAACCCCCACTGGTCGAAAAAGGGTTATTAGCCGCTGTTTCCCATTGATTTCAATGGGAATGAGAGGTGGAGGAGCGGTATAACCCTCGACTGTCCCCTGTATTCTCCTCCCCCTGTCCTCTGTGTCCTCCTCTGGTCCCCGTCTGTGTCCCCTCCATGTCCTAATCCAGGTCCGCCTCTGTGCTCCCCGTGTCCTTCATGTCCTCCTCCCGTCCCTGCCCCCCGCCCCAGATCTGTTAGGATGGTAAGCAGAGGAAGGAGCCGGTAAATATGTAATTTTGGTCAGGTACCCATTCCCACTTTTGCTCTGACTGCCTAGGCAATCAGAACATTAGTTCTCCCCCTTATTCTGTTTGCTCTTTGCCCACAACCTTCCATTTGCAAAGTGCAGTGTGAGACCCCGTACACATGACCGAGCTTCTCGGCAGGATCAAGCGAGAAGCTCGTCGAGCCAAAATAGAGAGCATGTTCTCTATTTCCTCGTTGTTCAATGAGGACTTTGGCTCGACAAGCTTTTTCGACCGCTCATCGGGAACCTCGTCGGGCGGAACGATGAGTTTAGCCCGACGAGGTTCTCGGACGTGTGTACGGGGCCTGACTTGTGCAAGCACAGTGGGAAACCAGCTGTGAAGCTGTAAGGAGCCACGACTGGCTTCCCTTAGTAAAACATGCTGACCTCGGGGGTCCAAGTACCAGTTAAGAACTGGCCCAGGTGAAAATGATGCTGATGCCCTGGCCAGGTAAGTGTCCTTTTTCTTAAAAGTCAGCAGCTACAGTATGTGTTTTTTTTTATGACTATAACTATATAGGAGTCTTTAAGTCATTCAGAAACCCACAATTAACCTCTTGTTGACAAATGTCCCCCTGGCAGCAGTATTACATATGAAGTGGAAGTCAATCTAAAGCTACAGAGTGATAAAAACAGTTTTGTGTAATTATGACCTCATCATGCTGAAATAATATACAAGATAATACTGTAATTATCAAATTATATTGTACATAACACAAATGGTTCAGGTTGGAAGTTTGTTATTTTATCATAATAATCACTCATGTCTGACTGCATTCTAAGACCTTCATTGGCACAGCAGGTAGTGGAAATGTATTACTTATGTCTGATAAGAGACACCTCCAGTGAACTGTCAAACTCATATCAAAGAATCTTCTCAACAATGATGGTGGAACAAAGAGATCATGTACTGCCTTGTCATGTTGTATTTTTAATGTTTCTTTTTTCAGAAACATTCCTCTGGTGTATTGTTAATCCTTTCATTAAATAGTGCAAAGAAAATGATTTTGATTGTCAAACAAACAACAGAATTGTAATTTAATTTGTCACTTCCTCTGCTCTAAATAAATAATGAGTTTTGCAACTTGAGATATGATAAAAATAATTATTTCCAATGTGCCTGGGAATGAAGAGATAGCTTTTTGCCCAGTATATGCTTATTTATGTAAATCTAAATCAAGTACAAGCTAACATTCAATTTGCTTATAGTAAACAGTAGTTATTTATTTCATGACTCTAGTTGTTATGTTTTTTTTTTTGTTTTGTAACACTGTATTCCAGTAGCACACATGAGTTTGCAGCACTAGAATAATTGACCATTACTTTTCTATTTTAATTCTGATGCTAATGTTCATAGATGAGTTCATTTGTGCCTTTAAAATTGTATTGATATGTATAATATGTTGGTCAGGGTATTATACATAGGGGTGTATTTAGTAAAAATTCTCCCAGTGAAAGTTCATGTACATTCATTCTTTGCAAGTGCTGGATGAATGTTTTTCATTGATTGAAGATGGGAAATACCACATTTACCCAGCAGATGGTGCTAACTATCATAGGAAGTTATTATGATACTTAGCACCATCTAGTGTCCAAATGTGATATTTAACAATAATCTATATACTGTACATAATGCATTCTATTAGTATTATATATATATATATATATATATATATATATATATTTATTTTTTGTCCCATTCACACAGATTCAATGTGCATCTACTTTCACTGGGCAAATTGCGTGAGTGAGTGTAAAAGGACATGAGCTCTTTATGTAGACCAGTAACTATTAGGAGAGTAAACAAGAGAGCAAGTAAAAGAAGTACAACTATCCTAGGGATCTAAATGTATGATACATTTGGAAAATTGCTGATGCTGTGTAAAATCAGATGATTCCTTGATTTAAAGTGGAACTTTTATTTTTGTTTAGGACACAATGGAGAAGGATTAGAACTTCTGTCCGATTTACATTGCTATAAAGATGGTGCGGCATGCAATATCTTTCTTAATCCTAAATACATGTATACAATCCTAGAGAGGTAATAAAGTGTCTGCAAATCACAAACACTAAAGTACAACACCTGTGCAATACAAACACAATTGTGGTTACAATATTCAATAAAAATCACAAAAGCTTTGGAATGTCATATAGATTTGTGAACTGTAACCCTAGTTCTCAAAAAATCTTAAATCACAAAGTGATCAGTGTACACACAGTTCAAAGAGGGTGATACAAATCTGTAAAGTGCAGTATGGATTTAATTTCCCTGACATACACATTCCAAACTTTCTCCATGCCAACAAAAACAGTGATTTCAGGGACAATCCCCACACAAAAGGACTGATGTTCACCTTTTGAACTGGACCCTAACTAATCATTTAACCATCTTAAGACAATACTATTAATGTGGGTGGGCGGCTCACACTCAGCAATGTATAAATATGATGCTTCTCACATGCGCACCGACACAGAGGATTACCGGTACCCAGCCAGGATCATGTAATCGTTATGCGATCACATGATTACAATGTTTACACAATTGGTATGAATGAGTTTTATTTACAACAGCTATGCTTTCTATAGAGGTGCTGTGATTGGCCCACAGCTATCCCAGCATCCTGTACTGTGTTATTAGCCAATCAAGCCTGTCAACAGAAAGCAAGCTGGAATGGAAATCCATGCATGACAGTTCAAATGATTGCTATCACAGTGTAGAATCACAGTGTAGAAAATAAATCTCTGATCACCCCCACAGAGTAGTACATGCCACTATGGTGACCCTGAATTACTCTGATGAAAGTATGTAAAAAAAATGTAACTAAAAAAAATAAAAATAAGTTGTTTTAACTTCTTTTTATTTTTTTTATTACATTTTTTTTACATTAAGATTAAAAAAAATGTAATAAAAAAAATGAAAAAGAAGTTAAAACATGAAACATTAAAACAAATGTGATAACAAATGGTTTATTAATTTATAATAAAAAATTACAAGCTGTCACCTTTCATTATCCTTGATCACCACAACAAAAGTCCTATGGTGACAGTATGTAAAAAAAAGTGAAAAACAAACAAATTTGATTTAATTTCCCTAAAACATTATGACCAAAAATTCGCCATGCCTCTTACATACAACTTTGGACAGTCTGCTTTCCAAAATGGGGTTAAGTTGGGGTTATTTTTACTTTCCTGGCATTTTAAGAGCCTCAATAAATGAGATAAGCTGTCAGTACAATTTCAAATATACAGGCCACAGTTTGTAAGCGCTATAACTTTAATGTAAACCAAATGATATACACTTAACAGAGTTTTTTTTACCAAAGACATATAGCAGAATACATTTTAGCCTACATTTATGAAAAAATTACATTTTATTGGATATGTTTTATAACAGCAAGTAGAAATAATTGGGTGTTATTTCAACATGGACCTCAAGTTACATCAAAGTCCTACCAAATTAGTGCAGGGACTAATTTGAAGTCCCACTCCAGGGCTACCCTTCTCTGCACCTCTTGCTGGAATTCGGAGAATCTCAGCAACTCTCTGGGATTCCCTCTTCCTGGAAGAATGCAGGCGTCCTGGGCCCTCATGACAAACTGACCATAAGTAGGGGCCCTGGACTGGGTAGTAGAAGGCCTGTTCAGAAACAGCTGACTGCTGCTGTTCAGGGTTCCTGCGGCTTCCTCAGATATCACCACTGGCTCTTGCCCATCTTGACTTTCAAGAATTTGGGAATCCCCGGTCTCCCACTCCTCTTCATAACTGTCACTGGGTGATGACTACTCCGCCAACCTCTCTAGAAACCCAAACTCGGACTGCACTCTAGGGGAACCTCCATCAATGACCCAGCCCTCTCTCTCCCTGTCCAGCTCACCTGAAAGTACACCTTCCTCTGACACTGGCTCCATCCAGGGAGCCAGGGACTTTAACTGACTCCTTTATGGCAGTACTTACAATTGCCAGGTCCCTGGCCAAGCCACAGGTCACGGCAGTCTCTTCTCCACTAATGTCTTCTCCAAGGGCGAATCCCCCAAAAAGCTCCAGTCGGACACCAGTGTCCGCTCCTGCATGTCAGGCAACCACATCAAGGTGGGTAGAAGCTGGCTACCTTCCGCCATCTTCCTCAGCCTCGTAGTGTCTGCTGCTAGCAAATAAACGTTTTTTTCTGCTCTAGGGCGTGGCTGTAATGGGCGCTCCTCGCGCCCTCTTTATCCTAGAACGCATTACGGCGACCGTGCGATTACGTCATCGCACGGCACCGCGTGCGTTCCACCGTGGAACGCGGAAGTGCGCCGCAGCATACTTCTGAATTAGTGCTTATGCACTACAGCTGCCCCCTTCCTATAAACATGGAGAGTGCTGACTGCACACCATTCTATTATTGTCAGCCGTAGCTCGGCCATGCCACAAACAATGGTGCCATCGTTCCCCATGCTGCAACAACAGACCAACCTGCAAACTTCTGCACTAATGCTGCTACATTGATGGCAACAGTCTGCCATTGCCGGGGACAACCTTTAGGACCTTCCTTGCTGACACCCTGCACTACGGATTCCCCTGACACTACACTCAAGCCCTGCAAACGGATAAGTAACAATTGTGTTACTTGTAGTTCTAAAGAAAGATGTGCTGCATACTTTTTCACCTAAAACAATTGCTGTTATTTATTATGGCTTGTGGCTATTAACATACTACTTAGGATAGACTGTTGTGCCTATGACTGTCTGCTAAGGAATATCTTAAAGGGACATCTACTCTCAAATCACCTGAGCTATATTGCCTCTCATATGCAACTATTATTACCTGAGCAATATTGCCTCTCATATGCAACTATTATACCTGAGCTATATTGCCTCTCATATGCAACTATTATTACCTGAGCTATATTGCCTCTCATATGCCTCTCATATGCAACTATTAGTTGTCTCTACAACTCCTATTTACTATGTGATTGACAAAAGTGTAAAGTACCTATGGACCTTGCCCTGAATTGCTGAACATGTTCGCTCTAACTTTTCTATGCTAGGGGTTGATGGTATTTTATACCATCTCTCTTAGTGGCCTAATACGTCTCTATATGTTTAAGTGATATAATGTAGAGAACCCCCAAACTCCTCTTTACTGGGAGTGATGCCTGGGGTCTCATACTGATAATCACTTGCATATAGAGGTGCATTGGAATCTTTAAAGTGTATACTATCATTTCGAACGCTAAGCTGCCAGTGACAACACTAAAGATTTAAGCCAATTTCCTACTCCCACTGAAGAATGCTATCTCAACACAATACCGTCCACAGGTAACAGCACATGGTGGAAAGTCACTGAATTGCAGAATTAGTATAAGTGTCCACCCCATCACTGGTTGAGGCTCTCTCACATTCATTGGTGCACAGCCTTGCACCAGGATAACAGCACTTAATCACACATACTGTAGCAGTAATTCAAAAACAATCCACAGCACAAGTGATTCTCACAGATATATCTCTCACCACAGTTTACATCAGCGGGATAACGTCTCTTCCTATCCACTATTCCTGTACACAATTGAGTGTTTAATATTTGGTATATAATCATTGTTTTTTACCTAGTGCATCTATCTATCTCTCTCTCTCTCTCTCTCTCTCTCTCTCACTCCCTCTCTCTCTCTCTATATATATATATATATCTATATATATATATATCTATAGAAAAATGTAAACAGACCAATGGTTCTCAAACACGGCAGCTTAACAGGAACAACAGGACTTTATTGGTGCATTTAAAATCTAAAAAAGCCTGTGCCACTTAAGTAAAATATATATACTGTATATACACACTTTTTTGATATATATATATATATATATATATATATATATATATATATATATATATATATTTACTGTTTATTTATATAACATATATACAGTAAATATATTCATCTATACTCTTAACGGAAATTAAAGGTGCATTAAAGAAACAAAAGACAATACATTTTCCAGGTAGCATTTTTACTTTAATAAAAAAACAATTTAAATTAACAAGAGCTACAATAGGAAATGTATATCGTATTTGTCTCTGATTAGTTACAGTGCAAAAGATTATTAAAAATCCAACATAGATGTACTAATAATGCTAAAATACATCTCTTAGGATCCACAGAAACAGTGGTCAGCACTGTCATTTTTATCTCATTTAAATTACTGTAGTAATACATTTTTTTCTAAGTAAAGGGTTTATACTTTTTACTGATTGTAAATTTCATGAATTTACTGCAGGCAAATTTCATTATCACTTTTTGCTGTATTTTTTTTTTTCAGTAAGCATCAATTCAGAAAGATTATTACACAGGTTGTCTGACTGTAAAAGGAATACTGAGGCAGCATGCTAAAATATATTTTTTAAGAAGCTAAGGTTCAGAACCCTGATGGCCCTTCCCATCAGCCATGGTCTGCCGGCATTGTATAGCAAAGCACAGAGATCCAGTAAAGATATTGCTAGGCCTAAATAAAGTATGTACAGTATACAAAATGTACAAATGTTATTAACTGTTTAAGGGAAAGGAAGGACCAGCAAAAGCAACAAAAAAAAGAGCCATTGGCTCCTGCTGCTGTCAATCAAATCCAATGATGCGGGCGCCGGGGGCAGGGCTGAGTCCAATTTTTAAAAGCCGCGCCTCCTCCTCGTGCTGTTGCATGATAGGCTCAGTGATCCACCTATCACAGACGTCGTCTTGTCCTCAGCCTCGGGCGAAAGGACGTCTGTGATAGGCAGAACACTGAACGCAGGCTCTGCTGGGAAACTGAGTGTTCCGCATATCATGGAACAGCACGAGGTAGAGGCAATAGCACAGTGAGGCAATGGCACAGTGAGACAATGGGACAGTGAGGTGAGGCAATGACACAGTGAGGCGTCATCTTATACGGTGAGTATATCCCAAAACCAACATTTTAGCTGGAAAATTATGCGCCTAGTCGCCTTATATGCCGGCAAATACGGTATCACTTTAAGATTAGATTTAATTTCCACTTCCACATTAAACTACAGCAAGGGAAAATCAGGTCTTTTACCCCCCACCTCTTCCCTCACCTAACAGCTGTGCTGGTTAAACAGCTTTTATAGAATGGTACAGAAGTTCCTTTCAACTATCCTGGATCACTCTTGTGCTCGAAAAATTGTCCTCAATATTTATGTTTTTTTTTTTTTAACCACTTGCCTACTGTGCACATACACCCCTTCCTGCCCAGATGAAATTTTAGTTTCCGGCACTGCGTCGCTTTAACTGACAATTTCGCAGTCGTGCGACGTGGCTCCCAAACAAAATTGACGTCCTTTTTTCCCCACAAATAGAGCTTTCCTTTGGTGGTATTTGATCGCCTGTGCAGTTTTTATTTTTCGGGCTATAAACAAAAAAAGAGCGTACATTTTGAAAAAAAAATACAATATTTTTTGCTATAATAAATATCCAATTTAAAAAATATATATATTTTTATCTCAGTTTAGGCCGATACGTATTCTTCTACATATTTTTGGTAAAACAAAATAAAATAAAAATAAAATCGCAATAACCGTATAGTGACTGATTTGCACAAAAGTTATATTGCCTACAAAATAGGGGACATAATTATGATTTTTTTTAATTAATTTTTTTACTAGGAATAGCGGTGATCTGCATTTTTTCAGGACTGCGACATTATAGCGGACACATCGAACACTTTTGACACATTTTTGGGACCATTCACATTTATACAGTGAACAGTGCTATAAATATGCATTGATTACTGTATAAATGTGACTGGCGGGGAAGGGTTCAAATGTGTAGCCTACTGAGTGTTCTAACTGTAGGGGAGGGAGGTGACCGATCTGTGTCCCTATGTACAAGGGACACAGCATCAGTCTCCTCTCCCTGACAAGACGTGGAGCTCTGTGTTTACACACAGAGCTCCACGTCCTTGCTCAGTTACTGGGAAATCGTGGGTGCCCGGCCGCCATCGCGGCTTCCGGGAATGTGCATTGTGTTCCCAGTAACGTCCTGGCATGCGTGCCCCCTAGCGGCTTTAAATGACAGGACGTCATATGACGTCCTGTCAGAACAATAGGGTATTCCGCCCGCCGTCATTTGACGGCCTGCGGTTGCCAAGTGGTTAAAGAATGGAAAAAACTGCCTAACCGCTTGCCGACAGCCGCACGCCGATGTACGTTTATAGTCTATATTCAATTATTTTTTTTAATACTTTTTTTGACTTTCTTACAATTTTCAATTAACATAATGCTAATATTTCCCTTTCTGCTGGCAATGATTAATTGTCGTTATAGCAACAATCTTTTTGCTAACATGGTTACAGGTGTTTTACTTAGATGAGTTTTTTTTATATTCTTTCTAAATCATGCATGTACAAGAAACGTTTACTTTATACACAGTAATAAAAATAATACGTAGGCTGTAGTTGCTAACCTTAAAATGCTAGTTGGTGGGCTATTGTACTAACCTGATGGTTTCATGTCACTGACCTGGAAAGAACATGCATACAAGCTGTTCTGGTATTACTCTAAATTCACTTGGCTGTCAGTGCATGTTTTTTCTGAAACAGTGGGGTTAATTTACTAAGGGGGAAAAAGCTATTCAATTTGCTAAGAGAAGTTACACTGTGCAAGTAAATTTTCCGCAGCACTTTGTGACTATGGTGAGGCTTCACTTTGCAAGGAGTACTCAATCGCATACAAGAGAGATAAAAAAACAACATTAAGTACTGGTGCGAATCCCCTTGCAAAGTGCAACTTCCCTTGCATGGTGAACAGGTTATTTATATTTAGCAAGCCAACCCAGTGACTCCGACGTACTATATCCAAAGGGAGCCAGGCAAGTTAAAGTTCAAAGATAGTAGTATACATAGTTCTCTCGGTTTAATAGGTTTTCCCTGAACACCCAAACTTAAACGAAACATTATACAAAAATTAAAAAGGACACAGTCAATTTTTTTTAGGCAAACTGTTTATTTAAAAATACAGTAAATACAAGTCCAAATACATGTTTGCAGGTTTTAGTTTATCATGCTATGTTAAAAATCTTGGTTAACATTTTTAGAGAGGTCACTACTAATTTGAAATATTTGAGGATTTGTTTTTTGTCTAAACTACTGTATATTTTATCCAGTTCTCCCAACTTAATTAACCTCCAACTGAATTACTACACTTCCCAATTAGTCTATATCCATTGGTGGCTTTTCCCACAAAATAAAGCAGCCACTGTAGCAGAGGCTGTGATTGTTTATTTTTATGAAAATATAGCAAACTTGATTTGTCCACTTGTCGTCCATATTACTTACTTATGCGGCATCTAGGTGGCACTGCTGCGCTGGATCACATACCTATTATATACACAGCAGAAGCTGATCTACAGGTACTGTGGACTCGATGTCCATAGACACCCGCCATTCGTTTAGCACAGACGCACAACCACGACCTGCCTATGTAAACAAGGCAGATTGCTGTTCTGTCAGTAGGGAAGGCATGGATCCTGTGTTCCTGCAAAGCAGGGACAAGGCTCTATGTCTCCCCCTAGTAAAAGCACCTCCCACAGTACACAAGCACACTAGCTAGGCACACAGTCAACCCTTTGATCTCCCCTGATGTTTAACCCCTTCCCAACCAGTGTTATTAGTACAGTGACAGTTTAGCACTCATAATAGTATTAGTGCGAGGCCTCGTACACACGACCGAGTAACTCGTCGGGTGAAACACATCGTTTTCCTCGTCGAGTTCCTTGTTAGGCTTCTCGAGGAACTCGACAAGCTTGCTTTGCGTACACACGTTAAAGACCAAATCTCCTCGTTCTCAAAGCAGTGACTTCAACACATACAAGGCAGGGGCTGCTTTTGTTAATCTCATGTTACTGCGTGTTAGGAGTTTGGTAAGAAACATTTGCACTTTTCAGTCTGTTACAGCGTGACAAATGTGCTATTTCCATTACAAACGCTACTTTTACCGAGGGTGCACGGGTTTCTTAGCATACACACGCTCGAGTTTCTCGTCGAAAAGCAGCCCGACGAGGAACACTACGAGCCAATTTGGACTCCGGTCGAGGAAAAAGAGAACTTGCTCTCTTTTTTGCTTGTCGAGTTCCTCGACAGTTTCCTCGATGAAAAATGTACACACGACCGGGTTCTTCTGCAAAAAAGCTCTCCCACCGAGTTTCTTGATGAATTCTGCCGAGGAAACCAGTCTTGTGTACGCGCCTCACTGGTTCCGCAAAAAGTGTCAAAAATGTCAGTTCAATAGAGACACACAGCTGAAGCCCAGCTGACCACTAAAGATGTGCAATTTCACAATTCCAAATTGGAAAACATCTTACTTCAACTGGCTCATAACCAGTTAACCTCCACTTTCTATTACACTCTCCTATAAGACAAATTTCCCCAATTCTCTAATTTACAAACCAAATGACTGAATAACATTCTCGATATCTCAGAGGAAATCTAGAGTGAATTGTTAAATTCATACTTTGATACTACTGTATCTGCCAGAGATAAACATATCCAACTCAGATACTTTCATAGACTATATTGTGCACCTTTAAAGTGTTACCAAATCCAGAACAGTAAAATCATCCAGTATATGCAGTAAAGCATGCTTGTTATACTCACTGTGGAACCTAAGGGGTTAATCCTCTATATTGTGTAAAAAGGGCTGTTTGATCATGGCTTCTCTGATCCTCCCCTCCTTCCACTGTCCTCTAATAATTTCCTAAAAAAAGGAGTCTATGGAGTCAAGGTGCACATGCTCAGTTTGGTTTGTATTGCTAGAGAGATTT
Source organism: Rana kukunoris (assembly GCA_029574335.1). Classification (NCBI taxonomy): domain Eukaryota; kingdom Metazoa; phylum Chordata; class Amphibia; order Anura; family Ranidae; genus Rana; species Rana kukunoris. The sequence goes on from CM056049.1 coordinate 590,906,322, forward strand.
TTTTTCTTGGGAGAGTGCATGTGATCAGCACAGGGCCAATCAGCATTGTCAAGGGTCCTCCAGTCTCATAGGACAGTCAGAAAACTCCTCCTACAAACTTTAACCAGTGCTTGCTGGATACTGATAGAAGTCACAAGACTGTTCTAACTGCTGATAAGAAAGGGTATTTAGCTGTTAAAATGTACTAAAATAATTGCATTCCCATGTTCTGTGTACTCTGGGAGACCAACTATAATAAATTCAGGGTCCTGGGTTTAGTAATACTTTAAGATTTTTTTTTTAAATGCATAAAAAGAACACACCTAGTTGTCATAAATGCCAAAAAGAAACTGGTGATTTCCTAAACATGTTTAGGAGTAGGTGACAACATCAGACCATTTCGTTTTGGTCTCAAGTTATTGCACTCATCTCCTTCCATGTTGAGCTTCCCAATATGTGTAATCCCATGTGGGGAATATTCAGTATTTTTTAAGATTTAGGGTCCTTTCACACGTGCGGACCGTTTTTTAGATCCGTTTTTTTCCATCAGTTGATCAGTTTTTTTGTCCGTTTTTCATCAGTTTTTCGTCCATTTTCATCAGTTGTCATCCGTTTTTCATCCGTTTTTTCATCCGTTTTTCATCCGTTTTTTCATCCGTTTATTTTTTGTTAGAACTTTATTTTTATTACATATTTTGATGAAAAACGGATGTTAGCGGATCGGATGTTAAACGGATCTTACGTTCCGTTTTTTTGACGGAAGAAAAATAGGGTTTTCTACCATCCAAAAAAACGAAGACGGAGACGGATGCAAATGGGCGTTAACGGATACTCATCCGCTAACGTCCGCTATCCCATAGGAAAGCATTGTAGTCCGTTTTTCATCCGTAAAAAACGGATGAACGTTCCGCACGTGTGAAAGGGCCCTTAGACATTAACACCACATGGAAACAACTTTTAAGAATTCTGCTGTACTATGCTAGGAAAACAGTGGTGCTCCAGTGGATTTATACAGAACCTGGAAAAAATTATTAACCAAGCACTGGGCTCCATTTACTAAACATTTCCCTAATGTCATGTAGAGGTGGATAAAATACCTGTCAGGTTTTGTATTGTTGTTTGTGCTTACATTAGGGAGTAGAGTTTGGCAAACAGTTCAGCCTGAGCATCAGTTCGGGCCAAACATTGGCTGTTCGCCCCATTTGGGGAACACCTACATTTTCAGGGTGTACAGTGGGTGTTCGCTCACAGAATACCCTGCAACACACTGCATACTGCACAGTGCATTATGAGCCCTGATAGGGCAAAGCTTTGCCCAATCAGGGCGGAGTAAAAGCTAGTTGTTAAGGAGCGGCCTGGGAAGCTAGCTACAGAGTCATCAGCTGTCGATGGGCTTCCCCGCTGACAGGTAAGTAAAAAAAAAAAACAATGCCAATTCCTGGGGTACCCCCCAGAATCAATGCCTTACATGAGCAGCCTGGCAGGTCAGGAAAAGGGGGAAGAGCGAGCAATGCTGTAGTGTGCAGCAAGTTCAATGCATGCTACAGATTTGCAACTTTACAGGCAGGACCCCCCAAGCACTATATTTAAATGATTTTTTCATTTTCATTGTTGCACATTAAGCATCATTAAAATCATTTCTCCGGAAAAAACAATTGTTTTTTTTAAATATTATTATTATTTGCATTGATTGCATATGAGCCTTCAAAATGGGCACTTTTGATTTTTCCTGTTTGGGACCCATAGACTTCAATAGGGGGTGTTCAGTCCATCTCTTTTTAAGGAGATTGACTCTCTCTATTTGTCCTGTTTATCATTATCATTGAAAGTGAAAGTAAAATAAAATCCAGAATTTTTATAGATTTTTAGAGACTTTTTGTGTATGTACAAGCATACACATCATTTTCTGTAAGAAAACTCCCACACACCCCAAACATAATACACTGTACATGCCTATCACAATGATCTAATCCCTTGTTAGAACATATGTCATATGCAGTGGGGATACTTTTTCACAATTATTTTCAGTGATATCTTCCCACTGACAAGTTCCCACTGACATCATTGATCTTAGCTATATCTATAAGGGGGTAATTCTTTCCTGTAACCACAAGTGTAAGGAACATTCTTCCCACTGACCATCACACTATAGTATCATGAGCTATAGATATAATGTAGTCATTTTTATCAGGGGAATTCCTGAGGCTGGGAAATATTTCAAGGGTTACTCTGTGTTGAAAACGGTCAAGAAAGCCTTCTTGAAAGTGTAAACAAAGGCAACACTTTATTTTGGATAGAGTAGTGGAGGGTTATTACCCCTTTTTTTTCTGTCATCTGTGTTACATTGGGGAGATTTATATTTACCTCCTGTCTCATTGCCAAAAAGCAAGTGATAGGAAATCCCTGCAAATTAAGGGAATCCCTTGGTGTCCATCAGGTCACAGAACTAGTGACCCAAATGGAAAAATTCCCCTCTATTACTTTTCTAGGGACAATCCAATTTTTGTGATTTTCTTATAAAATAGTACAAAAAAATCATATGCATTTATAATAACTCTTGTATGTGAGTGATTTTTTTTTAATAATTTTCATTCTAAATTTGACATTTATAATGGCCCTTTCACACTTACGGATCCCATGAGGATCCATTCCTTTAATATCCGCTTGCTCAGCAGCGATCGCCCTGTTGATCCCCACTGAGACGGCAGATGACAGGGTGGTCCCTGCACACTGTGTAGGGACCGCCCTGTCAGATCTCCGCTTTCCTCTATGGGGGGATCGGATGAACACGGACAGTCTGTACGGATGGAAAAATAGGATTTTCCTCTGTCTGCAGAAACGGACCATAGCGGGGACTGATGAGATTGGGTGTCAGCGGATGTTCATGAGACATACGGTCCGCACGTGTGAAAGGGCCCTAAAGATATTTTTTTTTTTACTTAATTTAACTTTGTCATATTTGTCCTGAGAAAGTAGCTTCCCTTTGACTGGTATTCTAGTCACCTTTTTTCTTTTGTATTAATACATATGCTGCAGGAACCGCACTGACTTTGTGAGTTTGGCATATTTCTAAGGTTTAAACCGGGAGTCTCCAAATTTTCTAAAGAAAGGCCCAGTTTATGTTGCTTATGCAAGTAAGGGAAAGGTACAGTTTAAAGGCTTGTGTTGATCAGCTTTCAGGTTGATTTTGAAATTTTCTTAAACCGGAGTAGTAGGATTATTTTGCAAGGACATTTAATTTGTAGTTGACCTACTTCTAAGCTGCATAAACCAGATTCAGACTGCTTTGTGCTGCATTGAATGGTAAGTAGAAGCACATTTACATGGGCCCTAACATTGTTTGAGTGTTAAAATCACTGCAATCTATATAGTTCAACCTATGTGTGTATTTGTTTGTGATTTTCAATCTCAAACAATTCCCCTAGCCCTCTCCCTGTATATTCTGCTTCCTAAAGAAAACATTTCAAAGTTTTTTATAGCATTGCATAGTTTTTATTCTTTGTAAAAAAATCATTAACTCCATAAATAAGGGACGTTTATAAAAAATTCTACTGCATATGGCCACCATTAGTAAATCACCTACCTGTAAAAAGCAAACTTTAGCAAAATTATTTATAAATTCCCTTATTATTAACTGGAAGATTTGGCTGCTCAATGACCAGGCCAGGCCGCTGTACCCAAACAAAATTGATGTCCTTTTTTTCCCACAAATAGAGCTTTCTTTTGGTGCTATTCGATCATCTCTAAGGTTTTTATTTGTTTCGCTATAAACAAAAAAGAGCGACAATTTTGAAAAAAAACACAATATTTTGTACTATTTGCTATAATAAATATCTCCATTTGTTTTAAAAAAGCTATTTTTTTTCTCAGTTTAGGCCGATATGTATTCTTCTACATATTTTTGGTAATAAAAATCGCATTAACGTTATAGTGCCTACAAAGTAGGGAAAAGATTTATGGCATTTTTATTAATATTATTATTATTATTTTCTACTAGTAATGGTGGCAATCTTTATTGGGACTGTGACATTATGGTAGACAGATCAGACACTTTTGACACATTTTTGGGACCATTGAGAATTATACAGCGATCAGTGCTATAAAAATGCACTGATTACTGTGTATATGTCACTGGCAGGGAAGAGGTTAACACTAGAGGGCGATCAAGGTGTTAACTGTGTTTCCTAGTGTGTGTGTTCTAACTGTAGGGGGATGGGAGTGACTAGAGGAAATGACAGATGGTGGTTCCCAGCTATTAGGAACTCACGATCTGTCTCTCCTCTCCTCACAGAACAGGGATTTGTGTGTTTACACACACACGTCCCTGTTCTGGCTCTTGTGCCCGCGATTGCGCGTGGCAGGCAGTCATTGCGACCACCGGCCACGTGCTATCCCGCTTAAAGGGAGCGATGTACAGCTACGACGGTTTGCGGGTTGGCAAGTGGATAAATAAGAATTTACAACGTCTATCCCTTTTTTATGACTTTACAGACTGTTAATACATGTTACATTTTGTTCAAAGTTCAATCTATTTAAATCACTAAAATAAGATTAAAAAATTAAAAGGCCTATTTAGCAAAATAATATGTACAAATAGCATGAAAAAAATTAATCAGAGTTTGATATAGCCTGCAGAGTACTATTTGGATGATCTGCAATAAATAAATGAGGGCAGCTGGATGATCAATGTGATACAGTATTGTTTGATTCACTGCCATTAAATGATGTCTAATTATGCATTACTATTTGCATAGCTATGTTGTGAAGAAATATAACTGTATATGTTGCTCGCATTTGGCATTCAGCCTATAGTCACATAGCACTTGAAAGGTTTTCTTTTCTACTGCCTTAAAACATTAATCATATATCACAAACGGGTCAAACAAAACATCTATAGTCTGTTGCAGGGGTTTAAAAAAGCTGAATAAATCATTTGTGGATTCAGCTGACTTATTAGGCCTCATGCACACTGGACGTTATATTAACAATATAAAAATGCCAGTAGCTTTGCAGGGATTTTTCTAAGTTTTTCAATGTTTTTGAAATAGCTTTTATTATCATGTTTTTGTGGGGAGCCGCGTTTTTGAGCATTTATCTGCGTTTTTAGGTGTTTTTTCCAGCTAAAAAAAAGCCTCTCAGAGCCCACTGGTTTTGTTTTTTGTTTTTCCAGCTAAAAACGCCCCAGCCAAAAACAGTTGAAAACAGTCTACGTGTACGTGGACACAGATAACATGGAGAATTTATTGACTGTAGAAAAAAACATCTGAAGCCAAAAACAGCAGCTGTAAAAATATCCAAAAACGTCCAGTGTGCATGAAGCCTTACATTCATGCCTACGAAGTTGAGCAATGTTTCTGTTTTGTTAAAAAAGAAAGATCATCTGTTTGCAGGGGCACACAAAGCAAAAAAGACCCTGCAGCTACAGAGCAGTCACCCTCCGGGGTGCCATGCTGCATGTTTAGCCTGTCTGCCCATCATTTCTGTCCAAAACTGAAGCGCACTCAAAGTTGCTTTGAAAAAATACATTTTGCGATAAATAGTACAGTAAAACCTTGGTTTGAGAGCGTGTTGCAAGAGAAGCAAAATGTTTTAATACATTTTGCCTTGATATACAAGCGATGTCTTGATATAAGAGTAGTGTCATGTCGCAACTGAGTATAAAAAAAGAAGAGAAGAGCCCCTTAACTGTAACAATATGGTTACATTTAAAGTGCTTGTAAACCCTTACAGACCACTTTTACCTACAGGTAAGCCTATATTAAGGCTTATCTGTAGGTACCAGAAATATCTCCTAAACCTACACAGTTTAGGAGATATTTGCAAAAGACATGCACCGATGTCTACGGCGCATGCGCCATAGGCAACGGCGTGCAGGCGCACTGATCGTGACGCTACTAACAGCGATCGTGGCATTAGTGGTGAAACATGCGCGCATGCAGGGGTGTGACATCATCGCAGCTTCGGCCAATCACAGCGCCAGAGCCACGATACCCGAAGTCCCTCCGGGAGACATGGCGGCGATGGAGGAGATGAACGAGGGTGGCTGCAGGGGCTTCGATCTCAGGTAAGTACTTCATAATGAGCTAGTATGCTATGCACGATTTTGGGACCATTCACATTTAGACAGCGATTAGTGCTAATTAGTGCTATAAAACTGCACTGATTACTGTGTAAATGTGACTGGCAGGGAAGGGGTTAACACTAGGGGGCGCTGAAGGGGTTAAAATGTTCCCTAAAGTATGTTCTAACTGTAGGGGGAGGGGGACTCACAGGGGGATGAGACCGATGTGTGTTCCTCTGTACTGGGAACACACATCAGTCTCCTCACCGCTGACAGTAGGTGGATCTGTGTGTTTACACACACAGATCCACACTCCTGCAGTGATCAGCGGTAATCGCGGGTGCCTGGCGGCAATCGCGGCTGGCGGGATCGTGAGTGGTGCCGCGGGTGCGTACGTGCGCCGCTGGTGGCGGGCGCCCTAGAATGCCGAGAACAAAGGACGTCCACTCTCATCGGCGAGGGGTTGCTCCGGCCGTCAAATCCCTATGCCCCGGTAAGGAAAGGGTTAACAGAATCATTACACTATTCTGTCTGTCTACCTTGCAGACATTCATTTTAGGCAAAAACATTTTTTCCTTTACAACTCCTTTAAGCAAGAAACAAGTAACAAACACTTAAAAAGGGAAACAGCTATTTCTATTTTTTTAAGTTATGCTGTGTTAAAGGAAACATGTAACAATTATACTATAAAGTAGGTGTAAAAGTTCAGATATTGTTTACAATGAGTGAGTGAATAGTGGGGATGGGGCTACTGTTTTTTTTTTTTCATTTTCACGTTTTTTTGTTTTGTTTTTAAGCAGTCAATTCCATTTTAAACAAGAATACCAAAACCCTTTATTTTCTACGTCCTATTATTAGACAGCATTTCAATTTCAATAGAATCTTTATATTATTTGGAATCTGCTCTTTGTAATTTCTTGTTTGAATGTGGCATATTCACTTAAATCTGTTTTTGCTTGTAAAACATTACTTTAATGTTTTTAAGCTTAGTAAATAAAAATATATAATATATAGGCATACCAGAGAAAACTAACAAGTACATTATTTTGAGCTCAGTTAAACATTGAAGTGCTTCTCATTTTGCAATATTCTAAGTAAATGGTGTTGATTCAATAAAAATGTATTTCTACAAACTGAAGATATTTACACTACATGTGTATATATATATATAGATCTATAGATAGATAGATAGATCTATAGATAGATAGATCTATAGATAGATAGATAGATCTATAGATAGATAGATAGATAGATAGATAGACAGACAGACAGACAGACAGACAGACAGACAGACAGACAGACAGACAGATAGATAGATAGATACAAAACTGCAGGATTAAGTTAATTTGGTAATCAGGAGTACAGGAGCTAAGTGACTCAGAAAGAGAGAAAGGGAGAGCTATGCCGCTTTGCCATTGCACTACACTATAGTTTATACCTAAAGTTATTAATTGGGGAAAGTGGAGTGGACGGCAGCATGAATAGATGAATGTTGGAAGATATCTGTTGATGGGGTGAAGCCTTTTATTCTGAATTCCGTACTTTACCTTTATTCCTTACTGAGGCCATAGGTTGCAGTTACATTCAGGATTTACAACAGGCATGCCCAACCAGTGGCCCCCGGAGCCCTCTGATGTGGCCTGTGACCTCCTGCTCTGGGGTGGCAAGCCCAGATCATGGGTTGCCAACCCTCCCTCCCAGAGCATCAGTGTTGTGAATGGAGCCAGCAGTAGAGGAAGCAAGTGGCTGCAGACATGGGCGTCCGCTGAAATTTTTTCAGGGGTGGGCGCTTTGGCAGCGGCGATATACAGTCGCATTTAACCCTTTCTTCAAACGCTAGCGGGGGTTAAAAATGGCCCACTAGCAGCCGAATAGCGCAGCTAAAACGATGGTAAAGCGCCGCTTTTTATCTCCGCTTTACCAATAACACGACCAACTAGCGCTGTGAAATAGCTCTTGAGATAATTCAGCTTTACTCCATGCCCATATAAATATTGCCTAGAATGTACAGACCCCCCTTCAGCACAAACCTCCCCTTCAGTACAGACCCCTCCATTCGGCACAGATGGACCCCCCATTCATCACATACCCCCTTTCAGCACAATCAGACCCCCCCCCCCATCGCTTTCAGTACCTCAGATCAGCCATCAGCATGGCACTGTGTGACATCTGGCCCGGGACCGCTCAGACAGCCCGCGGCAACAAGACTCTTCAACACCTTGATTTTCCAGGGGGGGTCAATTGCCCCCCTTTGCCCTATGGAGCGGACGCCCATGGCTGCAGAGCAGAGCCGCATAAGCCGATGCTTTCTGTATAGTGCTGGCTCCTGTCACAAGCATAGTGATACCAAATGCACTCCACATGGGACAGAAACAGCTGGTGATACCTAAATGGGAGAATGTTTGTAAAGGTCAGTTTGTTACTAAGATCACTGGGTATATATGGGCATACCTGTTCAGCAAAGGTTACTGGGCTGCTTTCAAATTGATCTGCAGGGTTAGCTGCACTGTGCCATAGGTTTCTGTTACTACCTGCATGTTTGGTGCGCTTTCAGAAAGTGCAAAAGACCTGCAGGATATAATAGAAGTTTATGGCAAAGTGCAGCTAACCCGAAGGAAAGCCACAGGTGCACTGCAACCATGGTGCAGGTAAACCACAGCACATCAGAGTGAAAGCAGCCTTAGGCCCCTTTCACACAATTGGTCTGACCCAATCGGATTCTCCATTCACCTCTCTGGAGCAGCAGATGTCCAGCAGTGTATTTTTTAAATAGAGGGACATAGTACCCCTTTGAAACACTTGCTGATTTCTTCAAAGTAATTCTTTAAAAACTGATAAGTAAATGAGACTGCTCAGTGAATTAAATTGCAATTACTAGGAGTCCATTAGGTAACAGAGGACCGATCCCTGAAGGAATTATGGAGTTGAAATGAAATGAAATCATATTTGAGCATATCACTGGGCAGGATGTACCTGCTTTACTAGTGCAGCTATTGTTCACAAGATTGCTTAACCACTTAACCCCCGGACCATATTGCTGCCAAATGACCAGAGCACTTTTTGTGATTCGGCACTGCGTCGTTTTAACTGACAATTGCGCGGTCGTGCGACGTGGCTCCCAAACAAAATTGGCGTCCTTTTTTCCCCACAAAGAGCTTTCTTTTGGTAGTATTTGATCATCTCTGCGGTTTTTATTTTTTGCGCTATAAACAAAAATAAAGCGACTATTTTGAAAAAAATGCAATATTTTTTACATTTTGCTATAATAAATATCCCCATTCTACACATTTTTAGTAAAAAAAAAATCGCAATTAGCGTTTATTGATTGGTTTGCGCAAAAGTTATAGCGTTTACAAAATAGGGGGTAGTTTTATGGCATTTTTATTAATATTTTTTTTTTTACTAGTAATGGAGGCGATCTGCGTTTTTTTCAGTACTGCGACATTATGGCGGACACTTCGGACACTTTTGACACATTTTTGGGACCATTGGCATTTTTATAGCGATCAGTGCTATAAAAATGCATTGGATTACTATAAAAATGCCATTGGCAGTGAAGGGGTTAACACTAGGGGGCGGGGAAGGGGTTAAGTATGTTCCTGGGTGTGTTCTAACTGTATGGGGGGTGGACTCACTAGGGGAAATCACTGATCTTCCGTTCATACATTGTATGAACAGAAGATCAGCATTTCCCCCGCTGCCAGGACCGAGAGCATTGTGTTTACACACAAAGTTCCCGATTCCAGGCTCTGTAACGAGCAATTGCGCGTGCCCGGCGGCGATCGTGCCCGCCGGGCACGCGCGCGGGACTCGGGGGGCGATCAGGGGCGCGCCCTCTCGTGGCCGCAAAAGGAGCCAACGTATAGCTACGGGGTCTCGCCCAGGAGAGCCGACCTGCCGCAGTAAAATGACCGCGGCTGGTCGGCAAGCAGTTAAAGTGATATCAAACCAACAGTACAAACTTCCTATAAGCTGGCCATTCATGGATCGAAAAGGTTTCCGGTTCAGCAGGGACCAGCCGGATTTAGATTCATTATAAAATATAAAGGACACCCAAGCTCCTAAACCTTACTCAAAAATGTAAACAAAATCATGGAAATAAAATAATAGATACATCAAATAAATACACATATATCCAGCTGCAGCTCACCACGTGTACCTCTGTACACGAATACCGCTAGAAATTACAAAGAGAAAAGCTGTGCTATCAAAATAAATATGTGAAAATTAGCCCAAATATAATCCTACCTCATTGTCCTAATTATTTTTGTGTTATCCCATGTTCAGCACTTTATTAGGATAACACAGGAAAAACTAAGACAATAAAGTACTAATATTTGTGGAAGACAATATTCACTTCTCTGTTTTGATAGTGCATCACTTCACTTTGTAGAATTTAGGTCCATGTACAGTATGTGCAGGCTGGTTGTACACACATCAATCTATTGATCTACTTTAGCTCAACTAGCCAGTTGGAAAGAAGAGGACATGTGTATCTAGTGCTGGAGCCCAGTTAAGACAAGCCCCACATGGTTCAAATCTCAGCCGGTTTAGCAGGAACCAGTCGAGGTTCAAACAGTGTATGGGCAGGTTAAATGTACTAAGTTGATCAATCAACTTGGGTATACAACCAGCATGCTGGGTTATACCTGTGATTAATGATAGCAGCTGCTATAGCTGCTAGGAATAATCACTGTCTGTTTAGTGAATATCTTAAGGAAAGCACCTATCCTGCTGCTACCCTTCAACAGAACAGGGAAGATCTGCAGCCTATATGGAACAACAGAAGAACAGAGTACAGAATGCAGGCCTACTGCACCCACCATCAACTTTTCTGGGTTAAAGATTGGCATTTTTTGACGAAACGACGTAGGGAGGAGCGAAGTGCTAACGTCACCGATGAGACAACACTTGATTCCCGGAAGGACGGGCAGATAGTGAGAGCCAGCCGGCTTGAATATATTTTAACAGTCACGCTTTTATACCACTCATTAACTGTAAGGCCGCGTACACACGATCAAATTTATCTGCTGAAACTGGTCCGACGGACAGACATCTCCGATCGTGTGTACGGGCTAGCGGACCCGATCGCCGCTGGTGTCCTGCGATCGGGTTACAGGAGCTAAAGAACGGGGAGAGGTGAGTGTAAACAAACCTTCCCCGTTCTTCTCTGTAGCTTGTCACTGATCGTCGTTCCCTGTTATAGGGAATGACGATCAGTGACATCACACGTCCAGCCATGCCCCCCTACAGTTAGAATCGCTCCCTTAGGGCACACTTAACCCCTTAGCGCCCCTAGTGGTTAACCTCTTTACTGCCATTGTCATTTTCACAGTAAACAGTACATTTTTATAGCACTTTTCTCTGTGAAAATGACAATGGTCCTAAAAATGTGTCAAAAGTGTCTGCGACCGCGCATTTGTCAATTAAAGCGAAGCAGTGCCGAATCGCAAAAAGGGGCCATGTCCTTTACCTGCATAATGGTCTTAAGTAGTTAAGACTGACAACTTAAAGTGGTTATAAAGGCAAATTCTTTTTTACCTTAATGCATTCTTTGCATTAAGGTAAAAAAAAAATTGCTCGCTCTTGTTTACCCCCCACTCCTAAACACTTACACTTGACACCTCTCTCTATCCAGCACAGTCCCTGCCAGCAGCCCTGCTCTCCTCTCTTCCTGGATTCACAAGTTTTCAGCTTTGGGAGCCATAGACTCCTGTGAGGAAATGGTTGTGTGTGGCTGAGCCATGCTGTCTGTCTATGGACACACACATCCCAGCTCGGGAGCACGCCCACAGGGGGGAGAGGACATTGTTGGCAGTGGAACGTAAAAGAAAACGTAATGGACGAGCTCTGTGCAATATCGGTAACCTTTTTTTTTTTTTTATTTAAAACATGGATTTAGAATCAGTTTTATCCGTGTCGTCACCCAATACCTAATGGAAATTGCACACTTTCTGACTATCAATTTTACATGTATATTAAACTGAACCACAGTGATGTTCCGGGTGATACATACTGGGATGTTTTTAAAATGATCTACAAATGCCCTTTTAAGGAGTTGTCTCCTCTTGATGGTCCCTAAACAAAAATGTAACTAGATCATTGAAGGCCAATAGGCACATAATTTAATGGAGGCCAAGCATTATTTAATTACAGATCCTACAGATCCTAATAGACCTGGGGGTTAAGTATCTCATTAGAAATACTTCTTATTACTGTTCAGAAAAGCTAAAAGGAAGTCATTTTTCATTAGACAAATCTTTTTCAAACAGGGTAATCACACTGCAAAATTAATAGTCCACCTTACTAACAAAGTTCATGGTGGAACTGCAATACTAGCAATCACAAATATGAGAGATCTATATTAATATTACTGATATAGCCTGGAGTGTTGTAGACTGAACAGCATGCCGTTGAAATATGCCTCTAATTTAATCTTTTGACGACTGCAAAGTGTGCGATGGCATTTATAGTTTGATGAATTAGTATTTCTGATTGATTTGATAAAGATATGAATCAGAATAGGCAGTGAGTGTATTGCTTTATCTACTAGAATTGTGTTTAATTGTGTGTGGAATTTATGCACCCGTAAAATTAAGATGACAATTGCACAAACCATTTTTTTTTTACCAAGATTAGGCAACAATTCTTGTCTGTAGGTGCCATCAAATGACTTAAGCTATCTCATGTCAAATGGAAAAAGTCCCCATATAGCCTTGGTACTGACCGTATATTTTTTTTCTGCATCCACAGCACCACCTGCAAAGCTTAAAAGTTTATTTCAGTGTAGAGAAGAGAGCTTTGCATATGTTGTAGCATTACAATGACCATGCACACATTTGTCATAGTCATATGCTGTGCCATTTTGACAGGCAAAACTTAATCTCTTCCTGATAGTGACAAAACTTACCTCCCCAAGTGCCCTGTGTTACAATATAGATATAATACAAAATGTATTGCTTGAGAGGAGCTCCTTCCGGGGTTATCTCTGCCTTTCAAATTAGCCATTTAGAATCCTCCTCAATGTATTACAATTTATATCAATATTTATTGTAACTTTTTCTGTTGAATATTAGATTCTAGGCTCTAGATAGTTTTCTTAACTACTTCAGCCCCGGAAGCATTTACACCCTTCCTGATCGGAGCACTTTTTGCGATTCGGCATCCAAACAAAATTGATGTCCTTTTTTCCCACAAATAGAGCTTTCTTTTGGTGGTATTTGATCACCTCTGCGGTTTTTATTTTTTGCGCTATAAACCAAAAAAAGAGCGAGAATTAAAAAAAAATATATAAAAAATGTTTTACTTTTTGCTATAATAAATATTCCCCAAAAAGATATCATGTTTTTTTCTCAGTTAAGGCCGATATGTATTCTCTTATATGTTTTTGGTAAAAAAAAATTGCAATAAGCGTATATTGATTGGTTTGCGTAAAAGTAGCATCTACAAAATAAGGGATCATTTTATGGCATTTTTATTATTATTTTTTTATTAGTAATGGCGGCGATCTGCAATTTTTATCGTGACTGTGACATTATGGCGGACACTTTTGATGCTATTTTGGGACCATTGTCATTTATACAGCGATCAGTTCTATAAAAATGCACTGATTACTGTGTGAATGACACTGGCAGGGAAGGGGTTAACCACCAGGGCACGAGGAAGGGGTTATATGGGTCCTAGGGAGTGATTCTAACTGTGAGGGGGTTAGGCTACCAGTGACATGACATTGATCACTTCTCCCGGTGACAGGGAGCAGTAGATCACTGTCCTGTCACTAGGCAGAACAGGGAAATGCCTTGTTTGCGCAGGCATCTCCCTGTTCTGCAGCTCCTGATCGCGGGACACTGGCGATCGCGGGACAACAGCGGACATCGAGGGCACGGTGCTCGCAGCACAGGTGCGTGCGCACCAGCGGCGGTGTGTGCCTGCATGGCACCAAATTCAAAGGAACGTTTCTGTACGTTGCTTTGCGCAGCCATTCCATTCTTCCAATGTTCATCTACTGGCTGCGGTCGGCAAGCAGTTCAAATATGCCCTGCACTTTTAGTAGTATATCTGTTATATTTGTTAACATATAGCCCAATGCAATGTGTCTGTACCATAAAAATTAATTATGTTAATTATGCCGCGTGCACACGATCGAACATTCTGAGAACAAAACTGTGGATTATTTTTTTTGCGATGGATGTTGGCTCAAACTTGTGTTGCATACACACGGTCACACAAATGTTGTCAGAAATTCTGAACGTCAAGAACTCGGTTTCATTAAAAAAAAAAAATAATAATAATCACAGAGTCATTTTGATTAGATGATGGAAATCAGCAGAGCTTCACCTAATTTAGTAAGCTCTGAGGAAAAATCTCCTACAAAGCATTCCTGTGCTTGCAAAGTGAACTTCATATTTGCTTTTAGTAAATCAAATTATGTCCACAAGAGGTCAGTGGGCACTTACTTTAATGCTTTTTCATAGTTCATTAGGCTAATGTAAATACTTTAATTCCCATACACTGGACTTCTCTTCATGTTTTGTTCCTTTAAAAACACAGAAAATTACCTGTCGATCCTACAAGAAATACAGTGAGCTTGTCACTTCCTGTGGTAAGCAAAGAGTTCCTTACTGCTATACAATCATAAGCAATGTTATAAGCTCTGCCTTTGGTCTCCCCTTTTGGATAGCATAACACCTCCCACTTATTTTATGGGAATGAGGAGATATTTAAATATAGGTTTTCATATAGGTCTACAGTGATAATTTCAGAGCTTTATAGGTGGTAAGGTTAAATAAAGACACTAGTCCATCCAGTTCAACCTGTGTGTACACATGTGAGTGTACATGTCGATAAATAATTTCCCATATCCCTGTTTATTATGTTCACTAAGATGCACTAAGTCTTTAAAACTATCAATACTTCCTGCTGACACCATCAATTGTGGAAGATAGTTCCACCTCCCTATAGCCCTGACAGTAAAAAAAAAAAAGAACCCCTATGCAGCTTAAGGTTAAACTATTTCTCCTCCAATTTAATTTTGTGGTCCTGTGTCTTCTTACATTCCCTGAGATTTAAAAGTTTCCCACCCACACTGGGGCCACCATTGAGATATTTGTATATCGCTCGCTATCATATCTCCTCTGAAGCATCTCTTTTCAGGGAAAATAAGTTTAGTGCTTGTTGTCGTTCCTCGTAGTTGAGGTCCTCCAGTCCCCTTATTAATTTTGTTGCCCTTCTCTGGACTCTCTCCAGTTCCAGCCATGTGAATTGGCTCAAATGCGAGCTCATGGGGAAGCCCCACAGACTTCATCCTACTCAACAAGCAACAAGTTAATAGAGAAATGAAAGGGCAGAAAAATGTTAGCATTGAGTCTGAATAGCTTGCAGAGGGATATTCATCCATCAAGTGTGGATGGGGGAATCTATGGATTTGTTGGTATACAGACAAATACAGGCGTTCCCTACTTACAAACACCCTGTCTTACAAACGACTCCTTACAAACGGAGGGAGACAGCAAGAAGGGAGAGGAAATCTACCCCTAGGAAGGGAAATTCACTCCTGTAAGGCCTTGTACACACGATCAGTCCAAAATTATGAGAACGGACTGAAGTTCAGTTTCATCGGTTCACAGACTGATGGTCTGATGTGCGTACACACCATCAGTTCAAAAACCGATCGTGTCAGAACACGGCGACGTAAAAAACACAATGACGTGCAGAAAAAAATGAAGTTCAATGCTTCCAAGCATGCGTCGACTTGATTCTGAGCATGCGCGGGTTTTGAACCGATGCTTTTGCGTACTAACGGTCGGTTTGGACCGATGAAACTGAACTTCAGTCTGTTTTCATCGGTTTGGAATGATCGTGTGTACGCGGCCTAAGAGTTATTATGGGAAAATGGTGTCTCCACTGATGCTTTATCACCAGTCCATGTTTTCCTAGCCACCCCAAATTTTCAGGGGCACAGACAGCAAAACCCCTCCATATGCTATTCGAAAGGCTTAAAAATAGATTTTTTTTAAAAATGTACATGTTCTGACTTACAAACATAATAAACTTAAGAACGAACCTACAGTCCCTATCTTGTTTGTAACCCGGGGACTGCCTGTAGGTAGGGTTTTTCTGCCCCTTGCACCTGTTGCCTGGGCAGTATTAGGACGCACTGGATATTGTGTCACTGCTACAGATTGCTTATGCTTTCAGTAAGCTGTCAGCAAATATACATGCTCACAAGATATAGAGAATCCTGCAGATGTAAAAAACAGAGTCTGGATCCAACACTCATCTCCATTTTGAGTTTCAGGGATCCAATGGCTTAAAATGTAACTAATACGATGACTTACCCTTAGATGACTTACCCTTAATGCCCTGTACACACACACGATCGGTTCATCTGATGAAAATGAACCAATGGATTTTTTCATCGAATATCCGATGAAGCTGACTTTCATCAGTCTTGACTACACACCATCAGTTAAAAATCCGATTGTGTCAAACGCGGTGTGACGTAAAACACAACGACGTGCTGAGAAAAATGTTCAATGCTTCGGGGCATGCGTCGACTTGATTCTAAGCATGCATGGATTTTTGACCGATGGATTTCCCCACAGACGATCGTTTTTTTCCATCGTTTATTTTAACCATTCGAAAATTTTAAAACAGGTTCTATTTTTTTTCACCGATGGGAAAAAAAAATGATGGTGCCCTGTACACACGATCGGTACGTCCGATGAAAACGGTCCATCGGTCCGTTTTCATCAGACGAACCGATCGTGTGTACGGGGCATTAGAGTTATGCTTCTCAGAGGACATACATCAGGCTGTTGGGATAATCATTTTTTCATCTCTCTAAACTCCTTAAGAACCTGCATGTTACATTTTTAGTATTCGGTTAACTACATAGCTTCCTAATAGATATAAATGATTCATGCTGTGTTAATAAAGCTAATAACTTTTTATGTCTGCCAAAATAACAAGGACATATTTTCCTTGAGAATGTTTCAAACCAGCAGTGGAATCACATGCAGTTTTCTAAGGCAAAGCCCTATTATTAGCCTGGCTATAGAAGACAAAGATTGAGAGATTACACCATAGTGTATAGATATTAATGGTGCTAATAAATCACAGCATATTTTTTTTCAAACAGCTGTAACCTAGCAACGCAAAACTGATAAATTCAGTTTAAACATAATTTCACATCTGTCCAGAAAAGATTAATAATGTTTTTTTTTTATTATGACAACAGGTAAGCTATCAATTATGTACTCAATAAACACTGCATTGAGTGATCACAGGCAAAACACAGTGAACGCCGATATTCTTCTACTATGAGTTTTCTGCAGTACTGTATAAGTTGGGAGGAAAACTGAGAAAATAAAGAAAATAAAAGGTCAGATAGACATTTAAAGAGCCCCACTAAGCAGGACTGTTTCTAGGTGTAGGCAAACTAGGCGATTGCCTAGAGTGAAAGCTGAATTGGCTACCAGAGTAGAGTGACAAGCAGGAATCCTACATTTAAAGTGTATGTAAACCCTCACATATACCCAGTGGAGCGAAAAACCTCGGATGACACACAGAGATTAAACAAATCTCCCTACATAAGTTTTACATGTCATTCTGCTGTCTTCAGGTTTCTAGACTCTTTAGAAAGTGCACATCAGGTTAGACATTGTTCTTCCTGATTCAGCAGTGGGGGGGAAGTCTGGGCATACACTGTGTGTGAGCTGATTGGAGGAAAGGCACCCCCCCCTCCACATAGGCAGAGGAACAAAGAAACTTGCAGATCTGTGCTATGAATAGACAGTGGGGGTTATTTACGAAAGGCAAATCTACTTTGAACTACAAGTGCAAACTACAAGTGCAAAGTTCACTTGAAATTGCATTGAAAATACACTTGGAAGTGCAGTCGCTGGAAATCTGAGGGGTAGATCTGAAATGAGGGAAAGCTCTGTGCAAGCTAAAAAAAATGTTTTCATTGCATGTCCCCCTTGGATCTTCATTGACTGCACTTCCAAATTCCCTTTAGTGCAATTTCAAGTGCACTTTTCCCTTGTAGTTGGAACTTGTATTGTCTATAAGTTATCTCCCCGAGGATAAGCTTGTATCCCCTGTGTCGGAGAGCTTGTCAGAAGTTATCATGCTAATAACAGAGGAACGAAGCAACAGAAAGACACAAGGCTTAGGGCTTTGGAGAGAGATAAGTAAACACTACAGATATATGTGCCCAGGTCAGATTTCATGAATAGGGTTTGCATCCACTTTAAGGAATAGGTGTGTGCTTAATCATTCTTTATTGGAACTTCTGTTCCATCCCAACAGATCCATCTTTCTTTTATATGACCAAAACACAGAGCTTTGTAATGCAGACTTCTGAATATATATGTTGTGGGATGTATGCAATCACACATTGTGGCATCTTGTATCGGTGCTCTACAGAGTATCTGATCACAGTACTCGAGACAAAGGTTATTTACTTTACAAATCCCTGGTTTGGCCACATCTTGAGTTTGCAATCTCGTATTTGTCACCAATCTTCAGGATGTCCTTGAACTGGAGATAGTCCAGAAAAGGGTAATTAATCCAATAAGGCGGCTGTCGGGCCTTGGTTATGAGGGATAACCACAACAATGAAATGTATTCTTCCTGGAGAAGAGGCACTGCATGGGGCATATGGTTGCAATATACAAATCTGTAAACAGTGACTATATCAACGGGAGACAACTATTTATTCTAATGGCCATGAAGAAGACATGCAGCCACACAATGAAGTTGAATGAAAAGCTTTTTGGTCTTAAAGTGGTAGTAAACTCACAATGCATACTTTAGTTCAATACAAACAGTGAAAGTAACTTACTGCTTCATGTCCTTCCGCACGTCAGCCTGTCAAAAGATGTAGCTCGATTTCTTCTTTACTGATGTCACCGGCACACGCGCAAGTATTCCTTCATTCATGGCATGATAAGTGTGCCATCATTAACCATTTCCCACCCGGCCACTGTACATATACGACCGGGCTGGCGCTCTCTCCTTCTGAGTGGACGTTCAGGAACGTCCCTCAGAAGGAGGGGGATCGCGCCGTCCCCGAGCAGTGGCAGGATCCTGATGCACTCGTGTCACCCAGACATGGCGCATCTCAGATCAGCATGAGGGCTTTGTGATTGGCCCTCCTGATCACATGATGGCCATGTCCAATCACAGCCATCATGTGATGTAAACACAGAGCCGGTTGCTAGGCGATCGGTTCTCCTCTCCTCACACAGAAGTTGTCGGTGAGGAGAGGAGAGGGATCAGCTGGTGATCAGTGAGTATGAGCTGTTTTTTACAGCTTTTTACTCACTGATCACCAGCCTAGTGTCACACACAATGTAAAATACACACATATCCCCCAAATCACATGTCCCCATACACACATGTCCCCACATAGTAAAAACACATGTCCCCACATAGCAAAAACACCTGTTCCCCACATTTTTAACAGTAAAATCATATGTCCCAATGATCATTTGCACACATACAGTGCAGAAAATAAGTATTTGAACACCCTGCTATTTTGCAAGTTCTCCCACTTGGAAATCATGGAGGGGTCTGAAATTGTCATCGTAGGTGCATGTCCACTGTGAGAGACATAATCAAAAAAAAAAAATCCAGAAATCACAATGTATGATTTTTTTAACTATTTATTTGTATGATACAGCTGCAAATAAGTATTTGAACACCTGAGAAAATCAATGTTAATATTTGGTACAGTCGCCTTTGTTTGCAATTACAGAGGTCAAACGTTTCTTGTAGTTTTTCACCAGGTTTGCACACACTGGAGGAGGGATTTTGGCCCACTCCTCCACACAGATCTTCTCTAGATCAGTCAGGTTTCTGGGCTGTCGCTGAGAAACACAGAGTTTGAGCTCCCTCCAAAGATTCTCTATTGGGTTTAGGTCTGGAGACTGGCTAGGCCACGCCAGAACCTTGATATGCTTCTTACAGAGCCACTCCTTGGTTATCCTGGCTGTGTGCTTTGGGTCATTGTCATGTTGGAAGACCCAGCCTCGACCCATCTTCAAAGCTCTAACTGAGGGAAGGAGGTTGTTGCCCAAAATCTCGCAATACATGGCCCCGGTCATCCTCTCCTTAATACAGTGCAGTCGCCCTGTCCCATGTGCAGAAAAACACCCCCAAAGCATGATGCTACCACCCCCATGCTTCACAGTAGGGATGGTGTTCTTGGGATGGTACTCATCATTCTTCTTCCTCCAAACACGGTTAGTGGAATTATGACCAAAAAGTTCTATTTTGGTCTCATCTGACCACATGACTTTCTCCCATGACTCCTCTGGATCATCCAAATGGTCATTGGCAAACTTAAGACGGGCCTTGACATGTGCTGGTTTAAGCAGGGGAACCTTCCGTGCCATGCATGATTTCAAACCATGACGTCTTAGTGTATTACCAACAGTAACCTTGGAAACGGTGGTCCCAGCTCTTTTTAGGC
The DNA here is from genome assembly GCA_029574335.1 of Rana kukunoris. Taxonomy (NCBI): domain Eukaryota; kingdom Metazoa; phylum Chordata; class Amphibia; order Anura; family Ranidae; genus Rana; species Rana kukunoris. The sequence continues at coordinate 590,926,841 of CM056049.1, forward strand.
CATTGACCAGCTCCTCCCGTGTAGTCCTGGGCTGATTTCTCACCTTTCTTAGGATCATTGAGACCCCACGAGGTGAGATTTTGCATGGAGCCCCAGTCCGAGGGAGATTGACAGTCATGTTTAGCTTCTTCCATTTTCTAATGATTGCTCCAACAGTGGACCTTTTTTTCACCAAGCTGCTTGGCAATTTCCCCGTAGCCCTTTCCAGCCTTGTGGAGGTGTACAATTTTGTCTCTAGTGTCTTTGGACAGCTCTTTGGTCTTGGCTATGTTAGTAGTTGGATTCTTACTGATTGTATGGGGTGGACAGGTGTCTTTATGCAGCTAATGACCTCAAACAGGTGCATCTAATTTAGGATAATAAATGGAGTGGAGGTGGACATTTTAAAGGCAGACTAACAGGTCTTTGAGGGTCAGAATTCTAGCTGATAGACAGGTGTTCAAATACTTCTTTGCAGCTGTATCATACAAATAAATAGTTAAAAAATCATAAATTGTGATTTCTGGAATTTTTTTTTTGGATTATGTCTCTCACAGTGGACATGCACCTACGATGACAATTTCAGACCCCTCCATGATTTCCAAGTGGGAGAACTTGCAAAATAGCAGGGTGTTCAAATACTTATTTTCTGCACTGTATGTCTGTGATCTCCTGCGCACATCTGTACATGATCATGTGTGTAAATATGTCCGTGATCACACAAACCAATTATTATACACTTAATGAGATTTTTTTTAACCAAAAACATGTAGCAGAATTCGTTTTGGCTTAAATGTATGACAAAATTCGATTTTATTGGATTTCTTTTAAAATAGAAAGAAGAAAATATTGTTTTTTTTTCCAAATTAAATGAATAAATATCACCAAAAGAAAGCTCTATTTGTGCCAAAAAAATGATAAAAATGTCATTTGGGTACAGCATAGCATGACCGCACAATTGTCATTGAAAGTGCGAGAGCTCTGAAAGCTGAAAATTGGTCTGGGTAGGAAGGGGGCGAAAGTGCACAGTATTGATGTGGTTAAAGACAGCCTCACGCTGTCCCATGATCATCAGCACTCATTGCATTGCAGCACAATATCACAAGAGTGCTGATGCTTGGCTGTTAGCCACTGAGGATGAAAACAAGGATTTTGGCTAAATCTTACTGCGTGAGATTAGCCAGTGGCATAGAAAGATTACGGAAGCAACAGCAAGCTTGATGTGGAAGAAATGGGCCAATATGGTTCCTGCTTCTGCAGGCATTAGAAGATATAAAAGTAAGACAAAAACATATGATATAGTGATGTATCTTGTGGTGGCTTCAACAGTTGCCCTAATGTTTATTTAGATGCAAGGCGGCTGAGTTTACTACAGCTTAAAACTGTGTAAGAGGTTCTTTACTGTTTGGGAGGTAAGACTGTGGAACTCTCTTCCACAGTTGGTGGTGTCAGAGGAAAATGTAGATAAATAAAAAAAAAATTATATGTGTTTCTTGTACAGGGTTATGATAGTGATATAAACAACACACACAGACACAGACTCAAGTTGAACTTGATAGGCTGGTGTCTTTATTAAACTTTACCAACTATGTAATCAATCTAATGTAGGCAGCCAGGACTAGGAAGCCTAGAGAAAGCACAATTGTTTTTTTTTTACAAAATACAGGGCGGACATCACACATTTTTGTGAATCCACACTTACCACTGGTGATATAGAGATTATACAGTATACTGGTCCCATAGCACAATTGTACCAACAAACAGCTTTGTCCACTACATTAAGGGAACAAATACATTTTAGTTAATTTTTGATCTTTGGATGAATAGCTCTGAACTAACTGCAGAGAGCACCATTACTTAGGAACCTAGGAATTTCATTTTTTGTAACATCACCAAGTGGAAATTCAATATATAGCAAAATAATATGTAACACGGCTCTAGCTTAAATCTAGCAGCTTGCAGAATCAAGGCCAAACTGTTTTGCAGGTGGGTAATAGTTTATTGAACTTGAAATTTGTTCAGGATACTTCATGTTTCTAGTACAAGTATATAATATGTTTACTGGGCATAATTCTTATACTCACAAGTGCATCTGAACACAGACAGCGGCACAAATCTAAACATTTATTGCTTTTATTTAGGATGAAGTGCTAACATCCTTGTACTATCCTGCCCTATACTGCACTGAAATCATGGAAATAATTGTGCACTCTAATACCCTTATGTCAGCACAATTTCTATGTTTTCTTTAGATGTAAAAATAAGTCCATATGCTTTAGTGATATTAGTGATAATAAATCTGATATTTTTAGAAGTAACACAGTATTTTGTTTTTTTTGTTTTGGCATTATTATTCTATTGATAAAAAGTATGGAACTGTCGATGTTTATGTGTTCAGAATTAATGCATATTGTGCAGGGCTCAAGTTCCTGCACTTTTTCCACAGCAGGAACTCAGTTCCCTTTGCTGGACTAGAGCAGCCAAGCCGCCCGAGCCAATCCTTCACTAAGCGGCGATGCCCAGTTCGAGTCACTGTCAGGGGCAGGCGAACCTTAGTAATCCGTTATGTTACTGGCCGCTTCCTGTATATGGATTCATCGAGTAGTGTGCGGGTATTCTGTCACTTCCTCGATGCCGCAATGTCTCATTGGAGCTTTTGTCATTGTTCCCAGGAGACATTGCGGAGGTCTGTCGTGAGTTATCGCGGGATTCAGAAAGAAAACATGCGGTTTAGTAATTATGCATATGAGGGTATCATTTTTTTTTTTTGGTGGGGGAGTGGATCTTGGGTGGGAGTTCCCACACTTTTTCCCCCAGGACTTGACCCCTGATATTGTGTAATTAAAAAATAAATGCTTTTTGTAGAGGGAAGTCATTTAAAATGTTGTGTCATGCAGAGTGGTAGTGGGGTTTTGAGCTGCTATTCACATATATTTTCCCTGGAACACAAAATGATTACTTCTATCCTCCTAGGGATGCTTGTACGTGTGCCCGGTGCTCCTGCAGATCCCAACTCTTCAGATCCTGGGGTAGACACATGGCGGCTCTTTCACATCAGTGTCGCTTAGGTTGAACTTTCAATGGGATGTTAGTCTTTTGGGTTAGACCATTCTTTTCTTTTTATATCTCTCCCACAATGAGTTTTCATTTAGACCATTATACTTTCCATTATACATTTCCTTATATCTTTTTACATTATTTACATATATGTGTAGCATCCATTGAGTTTCACAGGATGCAGCCTTTATTCCACACATGGCTCTATCTACATAATATTTATATCCTATATGGTTTTACTCTATTATATCCATGCACATTGTACATTGTTTTTATGACATGATACAGTTTGTTTTTCTACTATGGTCCCATGTATGTGCAACTGTGTTTTTTGCTATTCATGTTCTGTTCTGCATACTAAAGGATTATTACCCTTTATGTACCTACCCATTCCTATGGGGTTTCATGCCCATGTCAATAAATGTGTCATTACCTTTTAAATTTGTGTTATTGCCTGCCTCATTCAAGTCCCAAAACGTTTTATTGTAGGCTCCCTAGAACTCTAACTTCTCATTTGTAGTCATGTAAGCTTGGTCCTTTCTAGCACCTAGGATATGATTCTTTAGATGCATAAGCTTGATTTCATGTTATTTTCCATGTTTTTGTTTCTTAATTTTCCAGCTTGTATTTGACAAATATTATTCACTGCCAGGGTTGCCAACTTTCGGTAAATTTACAAACAGTTTGTAAAATGCGTAATTTTTGCATCTGTCCATAAATGTCCATTATGAACGTGTAATGGACAGATGCAAAAATTAAGGATTTTACAAACTGTTTGTAAGTTGGCAACCCTGTTCATTGCCCACTTTGACATTTGCCTATCCCTTTTTTTGATATTGTCTGACATCAGTTTACTACGCTCTGGTTCTATTCCTGGTGAGCTGACAGCCTGACTGACCTATTTTTTTAACAAAGGAGAAGGGTTTGAAGTATGTAGCCAATGTTTTTTTCCCTGCGGCTTTGTATTCAGTACAGGGGATCCTTACACCTTCAAAAAGGTATTCACAGATAACTGTGGCATCTTGAGCGCTCTCTAATATGGGCAGTAGATCCCCCCAAATTTAAACATGTATTGTTCCCCACCAAATTCCTTCTCCTCACTGTTAGCACCCCACACCTTCTCCTCCTCACACCCAGCATCCAAATACTGTTTTTTTTTTAACTATCAGTACCCTAACCTTCCTCCTCATTGCAATCACCCTGACCCTTCCTCTTATATTTCCCCTCTGCCTCGTGGCATTCCACATGCTGGTGGAGGGTCGGGATGGTCTTCTGTGTAAAACTATTTTTAGCTGGTATAATGGCAGCTTCGTGAACAGAGCACTTCGTCTGGGGTGCTCCTCCCTCCAACTCCCAGACGAAGTGCTCTGATCACGAAACGCGTCGGGAGGACTCCACTGCTGCCCTACTTGTATACAAGTGTTTTACATTCAGCCAAATGTAAGTTTGACAGCTGCAAATAAATATTTTATATTCTCCTATAAAACTGGATTACGCTATGTGGCCACTTCTTTCTCTTATCTCTGAGGCCGCGTACACACGATCAAATCTGTCTGCTGGAAACGGTCTGCTAGACCGTCCCAGCAGACAGATTCGATCGTGTGTACGGGCGAGCCGACGGATTTGGCCACCCGACAGATTTCAAAGCATGCTTTGTAATCGATCGGTGGGAACCCGTCCGCCCGACATGTCTGCTGGTTAGTACACTTACCAGCAGACATGTCGTCTCGCACCGGCGCCGAATGGATTCGGCGCATGCGCGGAAGTGTTTTACTTCCTGGTGCGGTGACGTCAACGTCACCGCCACGTCACCGCCACGTCACCGACACGTCAGCGCGCCGTCTGCTGGTGGGGATTTTGGTTTGCTCGTGTGTACACGCGAGCAAACCAAAATCCAAACAGACAGATTTGTTCAAATCGGTCAGACAGACCGCTTTGAACAAATCTATTGCCTCATGTGTACGAGGCCTTATAACATCGACCCATTGTGGGAACATCCATTTGGGGATCGCACTCCCAGTTGGTCTTCACTCACCCATCCCACAGAGGTTTTGATGACCGGCTAAAGTATCGCCCTGTCAAGGAGCCTATTTGACATCAGCCATTACAAGCCTTTCCTGATTTTCGGTGGCGTATGCCACCTTAAGTCAATTGGTTCCGGTAAGCCTGCATTGCTTTCGGTGGTGGGAACAACACATTGGAGAAGTCATTCATTATTTCATCTATTCACCAATCCACTTGATTGACTGTTATTTTGATACATGAGGACTTTTTTTCATTTATTTTTGATTATACCAGTTTATGTTTTATCATCCTTTTATGGGTTAACAGTATACTTGACATTCACGGACCAGTAGCATATTCATGTTTTCCAAGGGAAAATAATCATCACAATTCCCTTATTTTGTGTGTTTTCAAGATATATGTGAAACATTGCATTCAACAGTAGTTGATTATATTATGTCTTGTGAAAAAAGGAGGACTGTTATCCCAAGGCACTGTGTATTTTTAGCTTGATAGGGACAAATGATCAGTATCTTGCATGCCAGTTTCCAAAAATACATATTCAAACCTGAAGCTGGATAAAAGAAGCTGTTTTAACTATTACGATAGAGTAATGCTTTATGGGCTATCAGTGAAAGGGAGCACCACTGTGCCTTTTATCATCAAAGCACTGACAGCATTTAGGCAAGGATCACTTCTTCACAAGGCTTGTTTGTCACATCCTGGGCCAACTCCTGCCCAGTAAGGCGCTTGGCACACATCAAATCTCTGATTTACAGCCTTATCTAATCTACAGTGTGAGGGAGCCAATAATATATTTTCTTTCTGAATCACAAATTGGGCAGCCTCTTATTCCTGGTGACAGGACTGCTGACTTCTCTATATCTAAGGTGTTCCATTTATTGCTCGGTGTAAAATTTAAATACTGACGACTCCCTAAGGTCTGCCCTGCTGCAAGTAAAATTTATGTAATATTGTGGATTATAAATGTAGCCATCATAGTCTAATATTTTATAGTCACACGGAACTAGCCTGAATAGAGCTCCGTGCTAATAAATGACTTCAACGTGTGGTCTCCTAGAGATTTAAAGGCCATTGCGTCCCATTCCACTTGATATTTTGCATGTCACTTGATAATTTCTTTCAGAGAATTTCTATTTAAAATGATAGTGAAGGACAATACTTCACATTCAAGTTTAAGAAGTACAATTTTGCAGAGAAAGTGCTCAGTTCTCTAGCCCTATTTAAATGTAATATGATTTGAGGCAAGAGTGATTACACATGATGTCAACCTAAAAGAGACCCTATCATGTAAAATTTGAAAAATAGACAATTACTGCTTGTTGAGTAAAAACGAAATTGCAATGTATAGATACTATCACACATTTCCTGAGATGTGTAGGTAGTAATAATTCCAATCTTTCTCGCTTTGTGTGAAATGCTTGGAGTCAGGAAAAACTTGTGGTGCATGCTATGGAATTCATGGTGCAGAATATCTAAATCTCAGGAAGAATGCTGTGCGTCACTGCAAAGTAGAAGGATGCTTAAAGCCTACCTGAGATACATTTGTGTTTTAGCTGCTTTAGGCTTCCACTGAAGCAAAAGGATTAAAGGAACAGACTCAAAGTTTTACCGAACCTATGGAAAAGTGCATTTGCAATGTATGTCAATACTTGAGAATGCATGTAGATGAATCAAACAGGTTCTGTTTATATACATCAACCCCCATACTTGATGGTTGCACTGTGCCATGCACTGTGTCCAGTGGAACAATGAACCCCTAAAGCTCAAATCCAGGATCCTCCCTCCAACTCCCTAATGTTTGCCCTCCCCTCAGAGACTAGCTTTATTATTATATACTGTTTCTGTAACTGTCTAAAAAGTGTTAGCTGGAGGCCTTTATTTGTTAGTCCAGTATTAGCTGGAGGATATCATTTGTTAGTTAAAGTGATTGAAAAAGCAGAAGGTTTTTTACCTTAATGCATTCTATGCACTAAGATAAAAAGCGTTCTGTGTGCAGCAGCCCCCTTAGCCCCCCTAAAACATACCTGAGCCCATCTCTATCCAGTGATGTGCATGAGTCCGTTGGTCATCTCCCTCCGAATTGGCTGAGACATAGCAGCGACACCATTGGCTCCGCTGTTGTTAATCAAAGTCAGTTAGCCAATCAGGAGAGAGAGGGGATGCTTTAACCACTTAAGACCCGGACCATTATGCAGGTAAAGGACCTGACCAGTTTTTTTGATTCGGCACCGCGCCGATTTAACTGACAATTGCACGGTCGTGCGATTTGGCTCCCAAACAAAATTGGCGTCCTTTTTTCCCACAAATAGAGCTTTCTTTTTGTGGTATTTGATCACCTCTGCTGCTTTTATTTTTTGCTCTATAAACAAAAATAGAGCATAAATTTAGAAAAAAAAAACAATGGGCCAGATCCACAAAACTTTACGGCGGCGCATCTCCAGATACGCCGCCGTAATTTCAAATCTGCGCTGGCGTATCTTTGTTTTGTATCAACAAGACAAGATACACCGGAATTACGCTAAGATACGACTGATGTAAGTCTATTACGCCGTTATATCTTAGTAGCATATTTACGCTGGCCACTAGGGGCGCTTTCGTATATTTTCCGCATAAAATATGCAAATTGGATAGATACGCCGGTCCACAAACGTACGTACGCCCGGCGCATTTTATTTACGTCGTTTGCGTAAGCGCATGTCTGTAAGTATGGACGTCGGGACAGCGTTGAATTTTCCGTCGTTTACGTCGTTTGCGTAAAACATTCGCGAATAGGGCTTTGCGTAATTTACATTCACATCGAAAGCATTGACTATTTGCGACGTGATTTTGCGCATGCGCACTGGGATAACTCCACGGACGGCACATGCGCCGTTCAAAAAAAAGCGTCAATTACGTGGGGTCACGATGATTTACCATAAATCACGCCCACATCTTACAAATTTGAATTGCGCGGCCTTACGCCGCCACAATTACACTACGCCGCTGTAGGTTACAGCGCAAATTTTTTGTGGATAAGGAACCTGCTGCTCTAACTAAAGGTAGGCAGTTCTTTGAGGATCTGGCCCAATATTTTTTACTTTTTGCTATAATAAATACCCCCAAAAAAGATACAAAAAAATGTTTTCTTCTCAGTTTAGGCCAATAGGTATTCTTTACATATTTTTGGTAAAAAAAAAATCGCAATAAGCATTTATCGATTGGTTTGCGCAAAATTTATAGCGTTTACATAAAATAGGGGATAGTTTTATTGCATTTTTATTAATATTTTTTTTTTACTACTAATGGCGTCCGGCGATCAGCGATTTTTTTCGTGAATGCGACATTATGGCAGACACATCGGACAATTTTGACACATTTTTGAGACTATTGTCATTTTCACACAAAAAATGCTATAAAAATGCATTGTTTACTGTGAAATTGACAATTGCAGTTTGGGAGTTAACCACTAGGGGGCGCTGAATGGGGTTAAGTGTGACTCCATCAGCGATCGGGTCCACGGGTCCCGCGCCGCAGTCACGGAGCTTCAGACCGGGTTGCGACCCACGGCTGGGCACTTAAAGAGGACGTACAGGTACATGCTTGTGCCCAGCCAAGCCATTCTGCTGACGTATATGTGCAGGAGGCGGTCCTTAAGTGGTTAAAGATGATCTTCATATTTCCACAGACTCCAAGCTGGCACAAACAAACTATGTCCCCCACTAACCTGTGAGGCCGCTGGATGAGCGGTATAAACTGTATGTAACTGCAGCTGCATACAGCATACTTCACTGTGTTCTAAGTTTAAGACGAGACTTCCTGTCTTATACCCGGAACACAGAAGAGTCTACCGCAGCAGCGATCGGCCGCTCAGAGCAAGCAATGTATTCTATCAATGAATACAAAGAGGTTGTGACAATTTTAACCGAAAAAGACAAGGGTGGGACTCTGAATGAAACATGCATTCCAGGAGAAAACATGGAACAATATAATATGGCAGATATCTAGTCCTATAGAACCAAAAACATTACATGAGAGCATTGCATGACAACAATTGACAATCAGTTTTTTAATCCCATAAAAAATATAACAAAAACAGTAATGACATAACACACCTAGTATATTAATTAAAAAATGTAATGGTAGATATTTCTATAACAATCAATGGTATTAGAGTATAGCAACATCTTTGGTTCATATATAAAAACAGTAAAAAAGAGGGAGGCCAATTCATTGAAACGTGTCTCCATGGTAAAAAAATATAAAACTTACATAAGCTCTTTATATTTTATATTTTTTACAATGGAGACACGTTTCAATGAATTGGCCTCCCTCTTTTTTACTGTTTTTATATAGTCCCACCCTTGTCTTTTTCTGTTAAAGTTGCCGGGGATGGAGGTGCTCGGCTAATGCCCGGCGCCTCATGTAAAGTCCCAAGCTTTCTAGTTTTCCATATCGAGGTTGTGACATTATCAGACCACCTCTCTGCCAATCAGAGGAAGCTTTGTATTCATTGCTAGAATACATTGGTTGCCCTGAACAATAAGCAGGAAATGTAAAACTAAAGTCTATAATGGCATTGACTTCCACTTCCACTAATGCCATTTTTTTAATGTAAAAGAAGCATGTAGAGGGAGAAAATTGTAACAGATGTGTGTTATTTACATCATGTATGTATTCATGAATACACATGAATATACATCAGGGTCAATGAATACAAATTTATAGAGGGGTCAGTGAATATGGACTGTTCCTAAAGATTTAGTATTTAAACTGCGAAGCAAGGTCATAAATGATGGTAAACTAGATTTAATGGGCAGCCGAGTGTATTTATGTACATCCCTGTCCATATTATTTGCATACACATACTTTCTTAAGACACATTACTGCAGATAAACCATTAACATATGAGTCATAACCTGCTTCTTGACTTAAAAGCCTTGAAATTGAAATTCTATTCACTAGTTATTAATTTGCAATTGCATTTATAAAGCACTCAAGTTACCCTTCTTATTGGTTAGAAGGCTATAAATAAGATACAGTTCATATTGCTATTTAAAATAAGTTATAAGTATACTATGCATTCAATAATTACAAATAATATGAAGGAACAGATGCACGTTCAGACAGTGGAGGAAATAATTATGGCATGAAGGTTTCTTGGCAATAAGAAGAAACATAACAAAACACATCTCTTTTTAACCTTGGAAAAGCTAAAGTTTGCCAGAGTTCATATTAAGTTCACAAGTAGTCTATCAAATTTAGGTGCACAATTTCCTAAAGCGTGATGTGTGTCTGAGAAATCTGAAAAAAAAAGTGTTTTACAAAAACTGTGATAATACAAAGAACACGGCATTCCTTAGTAAACATCACATTCCGAATATTAACACACTAACTTTTATAAAGGAGAATATAATGGTTATAATGGTTCAAGTGTGATGTTTTAAACTAACATAGTGTGGTATTATCCTCAAAAAACTGTCTAAGATATCAAGATGTCAAGAGCGAGGTGGAGATTTTAAAATCAATCTGTCCATTCCTTGGAAAAAAAACACAATCAATAATACTTTTTTTTTTTTTTTTTTTTTACTTTTTCTAACAACCCAGACAGAATGTATAGGTCTGGCAAGGGAACAGAACCCTGCCTAACCAATAACAGCCTTTATAGACTAGTATATTGCCTTTATTTTAGATACCATAAAAGAGTCAATTTGATTTTCTTGTGTTTTGGTAAACTGAAGTCTACAGAACACTTTGACTTGTTCAGTGAGTAAGAGAAACAGCTTACCTACCCCCCCCCCCCCCCCGAGGGGCACCAGTAGAAGAATTAGGTGCCATGTTCACTAGGCTGCAGTTTTAAGAGGGTTGGATGTTGGACGTTGCCCACGGTCATCTTTTGGGTTGGAAACAACTTACTACTTACATGCTATCTGATCAGCACTCAGTAGTGGGTGCTTATTTTGTGAGTAATTTACTTTATTTTTTTAGCTGGGATTAATAAATGTTTTTTATGGAGAGCACTAGATTTGTCCTTTCTGTTTTTCCTTCATATGGTGTCTGAGATCTACGGCTCCATCCATTTACTTATCATTTCCCCAGGAGTGGGTTTATGGCTCTGTGACCTGATTCAGGTCGAATACATGAGGTGAGAGGCTAGTATTGTCTGTGGTGGAGGAACCTCACTCACCTGCTATTTGTCTTGTCGGAAAGATCACAGGGAGAGGATTTATTTGTATCATTCAAAGGAAGTGTCACTCTTGGATTATCTTTGTATGTACTGTTATGATATATGCCATTTGTGAATAATTCCAAAGACTTTTTAGTTAGATAGTTTAGTTTGCTTTTTTTGCGCTGCACTGTTCTTCTTTTTCTGTTTTAAGAGGGTTGCCTGATATTTAAAGGCACTCTCTAAGAGCACACACCATAAACTGAAGTTTATACGAGTTTGTAGGAACAAAACAGGAGGTATCATCTGCTCCTTGGAAAATAAAGATCTTCACCAGCACACTTTCATCTAGTAATGATCTTGTCTTTTATTCACATTAAGTAGCAAGCATTACAGGGGGATGTTTTTTTGAGGCCTTGAAGGATGCACAAACGACAGCTTATTCAGAACGCCGCTGCAAGGCTTCTCACGGGTGTTGGTCATCATGACCACATCACGCCATCACTGAGAGCCCTGCATTGGCTACCCGTGAAGGAACGGGTTCTGTTTAAGACTGGTTGCATGGTGCATAAGGCTACCCATGGCAAGGGGCCAGTGTACCTGCAGGATAAATTCACCAAATATGTGCCTAACCGTACTTTAAGGTCGGCTAATTCGGAAACTTTGGTGATCCCTAAATTTCGAAAGAAAAAATGCGGAGGGAGGACGAGTGCGGTTCAGGGAGCACTGTTTTGGAACTCCCTGCCTCTAAAATTAAGGCTTGAGAATGATCTTTTTAAGTTCAGGAAGCTTCTAAAAACTGATCTTTTTAGTCAAGCCTATGGAATTACATAGGTTTATAGTTCTTTAATCTGCTAATCATTTTAAAATGTGATCTGTTCCGCTGCCTGTGTGTTTTTTTTGGTTGTTGCTGTATTGTTGTTCTCGGCGCATCGAGGCCTACGGGTAACTGCCTGTGTTTTGTACCATTTTGTACTTTTAAGAATTTTAATAAATAAATAAATAAAAGCTTTTATGCCTTGAAAAAGGATCTTGCGAGGTCCCAAAACATCAGCCTGTGATGAACAGCTGCTTGCTTTATGTGAACAAAGGACAAACCTATTACTATTCTGCAGTGTGCCAGTGAAGACCCCCATGCTTCTATGATTGTATGTTGGCCATCAATTCACCACAGCACCCTACATGAAGTGTGAGTGAGTCTGTAAGGTGTGTGATGGATACAATACAGCTTAATCTGGTCCTCCTACAAATATACCATCCTGTTTGTTTGGCATGCAATGCTGATAAAATATGAAGAGTAGTGCTGTAGTATGTGAGCCCTTCAGGACCATGGAGAGTATTTTATAATGTGTTATTGGTATAACACAGCATAGAATGGCAAAATCCTTAAAGTGTTACTAAAGTCTATTTTTTCTAAATTAAAATGACAAACATTATTAACTATGGAATTGCACAGAGCTGCCATGATCCTCCTCTTCTCAGTTGCCCCACAAGTGATATTGGCTCCTCCTCTTGTTTATGTGTCCCCATAGCAAGCCATTTGCTATGAGGGCACCAGGTGCCTGCTCGCTCCCTGATACTGTGTCTATGAAGTCATTTTCCATAGACTCACATAGCAGGTCTTAGCCCCACTTCCTCCTCACTGCATTTGATTGACAGCATCAGAAGTCAATGGCTTTTTGCTGCTGTTCGAGTCCCTGTGTAAAGAGAAAGAGAGGAGATCCAGCGCTGTGCACAGTTGCATCTCTTCTCCCCCACACAGGGAAGGAGGATGACAGAGAAATATAAAATGTGTTTTACCATAATGCATTAAGGAAAAAAAAAATGTTTATCCTTAGTATTAACTCAGTGACCTGGCAAGTTTAAAAATAGCTGATAATTGCATCCAATGGCAAAGGAGCACATGTTTAGCAAACAAAGAAATCAGTCTATGGGGACGTACTGTGACGCTCAACGACAGCAATAGCAGTGTTTTATTGGTCTTTAGTAAGAGGCGCCTAAATATCTAATCTTACCATGGAAAGGACACATTTTTGTAGCAGCTATTGAATCCCATTACAGACCAACACAGAAAGGTAATGGGGTTTGTTGTAAATCTTAGGGTAAAAAGTTGCTTTTTTGAACTGTTTTCTAAATAACAATTACACCATAAAATGCATCCATTAATATATTGTTACTAATCAGAAAATATACTTATCTGACTTTATTACCTTGAGATCTGATTGGTTACTATGGATTGCTGTGTTTTTTTTTCAAACATGTCTAGATTATGAAAAACAGCAGCAATGTAGATGTAGGAGCCATGTCTCATTTCCTTGTTCAGTATGGCATATGATAAATGCTTACTGGTAACTTCAAAAATATGTATTATCATGCAGAGATCCATCATTTTAGTGACAGCATTGTGTACATGTCATACAATACTACTGTATTATTTTCTAAGCACGAGAAATAATAAACAGTGAAGCTGTGATTAGGTTGACAACTGCTGGATGTACGTAACAGTTCATTCATTCTATGAATTCATTCTATTTTTAAGATTTATTAGTAAATGTGTTGTTTTTGGCAGCAAATATTTTAAGAATAGTATATGGGCTCAAAGACACCACAACCTTAAGCAATAGGCCAATTTCCAAAGTTAAATGTCTTGTCTTGATTAAATATATGGTGAAATCACAGGAAAAGGGGTTGGCTGCAGGCAACCATTTGGAGTCTCAGCACTCATCTCTCTCTCTCTCTTTCCAGGACACCTACTTTGTCTTTGCAATAGATATTAGAAGGTTGGAGGTCTCTCTGCAGGAAATATTAAAATATTTAAATGTCTATATCCCAGTCTATATCCCAACCTACCAGATTAGAATTTACTGACACAACTCTAAGGCCGCGTACACACGATCGAATCTATCTGCTGGAAACGGTCCGACGGACCGTTTCAGCAGACAAATCCGATCGTGTGTACGGGCGAGCAGACAGGTTTTTCCAGCAGACAAGTTTTAAAGCATGCTTTAAAACTTGTCTGCTGGAAACCCGTCCGTCCGACATGTCCGCTGGTTAGTACACTAACCAGCGGACATGACTGTCCACGCACATTAAATTGACTCTCAGGCCACGTACACACGATCAAATTTGTCCGCTGAAACTGGTCCGACGGACCGTTTCAGCAGACAAATCCGATCGTGTGTATGGGCTAGAGGACATGTCTGACATTTGTCCGCTGGAGACATGTCCGTCGGATATGTCCCCTGGTTAGTACACTAACCAGCGGACATATCTGCCCACACAAGCGTCGTATGGTGCGGTGACGTGGCGGCGTCAACGTCACTGCCACGTCACCGCGCTGTCTGCCAGTGGGGATTTTGATCCGATGGTGCGTACACGCCGCCGGATGAAAATCCGGAGGAGACATGTCCGCTGGAAACGGTCCGTCGGACAGTTTCAGCGCACATGTCCCTCCGTGTGTACGCGGCCTCAGAGTGACACTGACAGCAGTGTGCAGCAGCACAGATGATGTTGGCATCTCACCAACATGACACATCCCCTCTTGAGTCACAGAGACCCTTTCTCTCTATGGCAGGTGGTCCCTTCAGTCCACTCCTGGCTTGCTTTCCTCCCATCCTGCAGACTTGCACATGAGGCTCTGGCTGTTCCATTCCCTTGCACCATAACTTAACGTGACACACTGCCGGCACACTTTAGAAGGTATTCGGATGGTCTCAGCCAAGCGTCACTGGCAACCTTGTTCTTTTACTGGCATTTACTGGCAGGAGAAAAGTGCCCATTTTTTACTGGCTGCCAGTAAAAATACTGGCGGTTGGCAATACTGCTTTATCCTTAAAACTAAGGACCTTCAAGTCATGATCTCAATCCAATTAAGAAAATTTAAAGTTTCTGGTTACCAATGATACTCATTCAGCATGACAAAGTGATTTTGTCAAGAAGTATGAATATTGTAGGATTCAAATGTTCAAATGTGCTAAGTTACTGAACACTTACCCCTTATTAGCCACAACTTTAACTATAGCTTTATTAGTCCAGGCTTTGATACTACAAAATTTGGAAAAGTCCAAGAGGAATAAATATGTCTGAAGCACATAATGTATTTCAATCCATTCATCCAACCATTTCCCAGATTATAGGATCATAAACTGTAAAGATTCAGGTAGCATTAAACATTTTTAATGTTTCCTGTTCCAGCTGTTGCAATCAGTGAAAAAGATGGAGATGGAGGCTGTACAGATACTTACAATAATGTACAGAAATTCCACATGAAATTACAGAATTGTGAATAATAGATTCCAATTAATTGTTTTTGGTTATACAATGAATAGTTTTAACCAACTGGTGTTTACTGTCTTTCCTTTCTGCAGAACATCTCAAGGAAAAATTGGAGGAATATATGTCATACTATTCAAAAGTGAGAATTATACGTACTAAAAAACGAGAGGGACTGATCCGTACTCGACTGTTGGGAGCATCTGTTGCTAAAGGAGAAGTGTTAACTTTTCTGGACTCTCATTGTGAAGTCAATGTCAACTGGTTACCACCTTTACTTAGTAAGTATCATGGTCTACAGATGTACATATGCACCTGCGAAATGTCTAGCAGGAAAGGTATGGGGGGAGTATGACAAGTAATGTATACTTAATATACAGCTAATATTTTAACCTGCCACATTCTGAATTGCATTGATGAATCCTGGTCCAGGTTACTTACCTTGTCCTCAAGAGCCTGTCCCCCTGTTGTGTCAGTGGAGTGTTTCCTCCGCCCGATGTTCTCTGTGTCAGACTTTGTTTATTGTGAGCATTGTGACACATGGTGGCGGAGCCTGGCAGCAAATTCAAAAAGTACACAAAACATAACACATACAGTACACTGTATCAAATTATTTCATATCCCTTTTGACCCTGGTGCTTTGTCCAGTGCCCTGCATGCAGTTTTATATTATATATACTGTTCTTTCTGCCTGGAAACTTGAGATTCTCCATGGCAAACAAAAAGTGTCCCTTTACGTCAAAAGTTGTTTTAGACCAGCTAGAAAACATATAGTTATTTATTATATTATAATTTATTATTTTGTGTTTCAAACTTTATCATACCTGGGATGTCTACTAGACTCTTGTTTGGACAGATTTAAGTGTGTTATTACTAAGAATAACAGGCCTACAATATAAAATACCAAATTTTTATGCAACACAATGTACCGCTTTGAGATTCAAAAATCTTACATAATTATACCTTCAGGGTGGCTACGCTGGATAGGATCTTGCGACCAACACCATACAATAAGATCTCACGACCAGACTTCTCAGCTCTGCAGCAAGCTCACTGCAGAGCTGAGAGGTCTGGTGGTGAGATCTTATTGCTGGAATTCCCAGTAGTCAAGTCAGTAGCTGAGTTTATTTGGTTTTATGCACAGATGTTTCCATTTATTTGGTCTCATTATTTAGCGCTACGCTAATTTTTTGTATATTGCAAATCTATATATAAGGAGAGACTAACAGGAAAAAGCACTTTCTCTTGGGGGCTGATAACTCTGTTGGCCATTAGACTACCTATCTTAACTAATGGGCTTAACATACCTGAGTTCAGTTTAAGGGATGTTCAGCGAACATATCACCAGTTTGAATTCCGATTGAATTCAATGGGAGCTGAATCTGTAAAATGAATTATTCCCATTTTAAAGGCAAGGGATTGGCAAAAAAAAAAGACATGGGGGCTTGGCTTTGCCCAGGGGTACAAATGCAAAAAAACAAGTTTATAAAGTACGGTTTTGTGGGGAGCGGTGCATTTAGTATTGTTTAACCACTTGCTTTCTGGGTACTTTTACCCCCTTCCTGCCCAGTCCAATTTTCAACTTTCACCAATGTCACATTTTGAATGCTAAACAAAGACAGGTAATCTTGAAATCTCCTTCACAGATGTGTGCTGATAAAGCTGCAATGATGGGCATTGATGAGGCGACACTGATGGCAACTGATGAGGATGCACTTATAGGTGGCACTAATAGGTGGCACTGATAGGCACTAATAAGTGGCACTGATGGGCACAGGCAGCGCGGTCATGGGAGAATTTCCATGGATGCTCTCCTGACAAAGTAAGCCTGCACTGTAGCCATCTTTTGGTTATAGCGTGGGTGGGAGCAGGTTAAAATTCAGGATTAAAAATGCACTATTGCTTTAAAAAACTGCTCTAGGGATTCCCTAAACTTGTCTGTAAAGTAGCACATGTCTAGGATGAATACAAACTACTTTAGTAAAATGATTCATAAAAAAAGGAAAACATGCCATTTAAATTCCTGGTAATTTACATTTCTTTGTAAGTGTCATTTATTTTGTAAAAGAAATTGAATGAAAACTTCCCAAAATACATACTCTACCAGACCCTTATCGAGGAGGATGTGGCTCTGGTATGTATTTTTTGTGGGTCCATATACCATTTTTTTTACAAAAAAAATAACCTGTATGGGAAAAGTAGCTATTTGGCATTTTTTTGGTCAATATTGCTGTAAAAAAAAAAAAGTGTGTCTTCCGTTTTATAAAGACCCTTCTAATCTTTTACAGATTTTAAGAGGGAATCCCATGCAAAAGAAAAAAAAGCCAAGAGATCTACCCAAAAATCTATACAAGCCTCTATTGATCTGGTGTGGATGTTTAAGGGGAAACTCCACCCAAAAAATAAAATGGCCCCCCTCAAATCAATACCAAACCCTAATCCAAGCAGCCCTGCTTGATGAGGGGTTCATAGGTTGATGAGGAGAGGGGCTCTTCCCCACAACCTTGGATCAGTGGTTGTGGGGGGATTTACCAGAAACTATAAGCCACCTTTCAGATAAGGGGCCCCAGATATTACCTTCTTCATGTGAATGATTAAGTACATTACAAATGTGAATGATTAAGTGCTTTCACAAAAGGGAGAGAGATTAGAATACCTGTCATATTTGTATTAATGTCCCAATTAGGGACAAGCTCTCTATTTGCCCTGTTTACCATTATGACCAAAAGTAAGAGTGAAAAAAAATCCCAAGTTTTAGGTAGTCCCCGGGACAAAAATAGAAGTGACAATTTTCAGTGGGGACCAGTTCTTCTGGCATAGACTTCAGGTATTCTAAAAAAATACACACCAAGTAAAGATACACCAGCATTCGGTGTTGTCTGATTAAATAAACCCATTTACATGTCACAATTTTAGGCTGTAAATTTAAAGCTAAAGTAACTATTTTTTTTTGCAATACACATACACAATAATAGTACAAACTATACAAAATTACAGAAGGTAAAAACTTAAAAAACAGGTGTTTACAGCATGATGCAGGTGGTTCATAGTAGTCAATTATGAGCCTAAGAATACAAGGACAAAAAAATGAAAAGACAAACAATTAACCACTTCAATACCGGGCTTTTATACCACCTCCATACCGGGCCTATTCTGACACTTCTCTCCTACATGTAATAATCATGATTCTTTTGCTTGAAAATTACACAGTACCCCCAAACATTATATATGTTTTTTTAGCAGACACCCTAGGGAATAAAATGGCAGTCATTGCAACGTTTTATCTCGCACGGTATTTACGCAATCATTTTTCAAACGCCTTTTTTTTGTAAAAAAAATTGTTTCATGAATTAAAAAAATAACAAAACAGTAAAGTTAGCCCCATTTTTTTGTATTATGTGAAAGATTATGTTACACCGAGTAAATAGATACCCAACATGTCACACTTTAATTATGCGTACACTCATGGAATGGCGCCAAACTTCGGTACTTAAAAATCTCCATAGACAACGCTTTATTTATTTTTTACAGGTTACCAGTTTAGATTTACAGAGGAGATCTAGTGCTAGATTTGTTGCTGGCACTCTAACGCATGCGGCGATACCTCACTTATGTGGTTTAAACAAATTCACCGATCTCATGAATGGTTGCTTACAGCCCCAATCGCGGCTTTGTTTACTTACGGGGACCCGGGCGTGACGCCATCACATCGCGCCCGGGGGCCTCCGACGGTCATAGAGATGACTGGTGACCATCTGGTCACCGGTCATCTTTATGCTTCCTGCCGACGCCGAAGATTCGTTCTCCGGGCCCGAAGGCACGGCAGAGCCCGGATGGCGGCGGGAGGGGGTGGATGTCCCCTCCCGCGGCCTGTAAGAATGATCAATCGGTGGAACCGCCGCTATGATCGTTCTTAGATTGTGCAGAATCGCCGGCTGAAGAAGAGGATATCTGGATGATGCCTCTGGCTGCAGGCATCATTCAGATATCCACCCGCAAAGCCCAGGCCGTCAATTGATGGCCACTTAGGATGGTAGATCCCATCTCTGGCCGTCAATTGTATATGGCCGGGTATTGACGTGGTTAAAGGAGGAGGAAAATGGCAAAAACCCACTAAGTACTTAATATTAATATTGTCACAGCACTTCCATGCTCTTTAAAATTTCGGTAGTGTATCATCTCGGATAGCAAAAGATTTTTCATACGTGTAATGAAGTTTTATTAGCACCACCAGCTAAAGTAACTTCTAACAACAACAAGAGAAGGCGTGCAGAAAGCTTTAGCAACCAATGGACAATGTATAGCTAATAAAGCAAACCCACAACAATTAATCAAGAACCATCTTTCATTGAGTTACCTTCAAACAAAGATGTACTGAGTGCACCCAAACTACACACCACAATTTGTTTTATAGTAGCCCATCCTCTGTCTGCAGCTGTCAAATTTGAGGTTTCAAAGCTGAAAAAAGGATTGAGTATTTATTTATTTGCTTTGTTTTTGTTTTTTTTGCCATTCCAAGTTTAACTTTTGTCAAATTCTACAAAAATACCAAAATGAGGAATGGGACTTTACAGTGCTCAGTATCTCAGGAATGAAACAGTAAACAATTAAAAAATATATATTTTTTTTAGTTTACAAAGCGTTAAAGGCATTTCAATTTAGCTCTGAAAAAAAACCTGTAAAAGATATCATTTATGCCAGACACC
Source organism: Rana kukunoris (assembly GCA_029574335.1). Taxonomy (NCBI): domain Eukaryota; kingdom Metazoa; phylum Chordata; class Amphibia; order Anura; family Ranidae; genus Rana; species Rana kukunoris. Next base: position 590,947,025 of record CM056049.1, read on the forward strand.
CACTTGACATGACAATATCAAAAATTAGTATATAACATAACATAACTTAGATAACAAATCCATATACAAGTAGGTGGGCCAAGGCGAGTATGATATCTCTACATGTTTCTCTGTTGTGGCTTCATCATGAGAATTGAATGTGCTGGAAATGAAAATGTTGCATATATATAACTAAACACTTACTCTACACATGTACCGTTAGGGGAGACTCTCATAACCACTGAGGAAATAATGCGGTTAATGAGCGTTTCGCAATACGAGTACTGTATTTCTTAAAATCCTAACTAGGTTTTCGAGTGTTGTCTCGCAACACAAGCAGGCTTCAGGCCAAAGCAGTGTTGAGTAGCGCATTTTTATCCTGAGGTGGGGGGTGCCGGAGCCGATCGGCGCCGTTCAAAAATGGCCAGAAGGGCCCGAGGACAGTTCAGCTGACCTCGGCAAACCCCAGAAAGGCTTGTGAACTGAGTCTTTCCGAGGTTTGCCGAGGACAGTTCGGCTGATCTCGGCAAACCTTGGAAAGGCTCGTGAATAGAGTCTTTCCGAGGTTTGCCGAGGTCAGCCTAACTGTCCTCTGGCCTTTCCGGCTGTTTCTGAGGCTCTTCAGCGCCCCACCCCGCCTCTGGCCAAATGCGGTATTGCATGACATTGAATTTAATGCAGAACATTGACTTTAATGGGGAAACTCGCTTTGATATGCAAGTACTTTGGATTATGATCATTCTCCTGGAACAACTTATGCTCGTAATCCAAGGTTCCACTGTATATCGCCTGGATCAGCTTGAGTGCTTTATTTGTTCCTCGGTTTTTATCGGAGTCTCCCCTAACAGTATATGCTAAGAGTAACTGCTTAGTTGTATATATGTAATTTTTATAGATTTTTGTTTTTTGCTTTTGCATTTGTGCTATGTAATATTCATGTGACATTTTTATTACCAGCACATTAAATTCTCCTGGTGCAGCTACAATAGAGAAACATGTAGAGATATTATACTGGCCTTGACCCACCAGCATATATATGGAGTTGTAAACTAGTTAAAAAAGTTATGTTATTTACTACTTTTTGATATTATCATGTTGCGTGGGTTAAAGGAAAATCTGTGTCTGACATAAATCATATATATTACTGTTTTTAACATCAGGGTTTTATTGAAATGCCTTTTACTGTTTGTAAACAAATAAAATATTTTTTTGTAATTGTTTACAGTTTCATTGCTGCGATATTGAGCACTGTAAAGTTACATGTTCTATAGCAGCCATTCTCAACCAGGGTTCCTCCAGAGGTGGCTAGGGGTTCCTTGAGCTGTGGCTGATTTACCTCCTGTTTGATGATGCCTACATAGTTCTGAGCCAATTCCACTTGGAGGAGCCAGTGGTATTACACCAATGATCTTCATAGTTCTCTGTAAGGGGGGCATTCTTACCACTAATGTAAAAAAGGGCATTCTTCTCACTGACCACCAAAGTAAGGGGCATTGTTCCCGCTGACCCCCAATGAATGGGTTTTATCAGGGGTTCCCAGAGACCTGAAAATTATTTTTAGGGTTCCCCAGCGCTAAAAAGGTTGAGAAAGGCTGTTCTATAGGGATGTTGGGCTTTATTCACCCCCCAATCTTTTTCACAAGAACTATATTTTAAATAAAACCAACATCGAGGCCAGCTTGAATGCAATCAGATCCTTAAAAAAATATCCAAAAATGATCTGAAATTTACTTGAAGATCCCCAACTGGCTGTCAATGGGTCATTCTCCGTTTTGTAAACAAACCAATATGATCACAATGATTGAATACCATCATGATCACATTATCAGGAACCAGAATCATAGTGGCTGCTAATCATTATTCAGAGATTGGTGTTTTTGCAGGTGTGGGTTCCTAGTTTCTAAAAGCAATATAGATTAATGTTTCCTTGGGATGGGGAATGGTCATTTACAAATTGAATACAAAATGTTAAACCTAATTATTAAAAATGCTAAATTAAATGAGAGATTTGTTCTGGTTGAAGAGTACACCTAGAAGTTGTTTTAGCTCCTAATAGATATATTGCCACTATATACTGTATATACTGATATATACTGTATATACTGAGCTCAGCTTGGAAACACTGTAGATTAAATCCTACTGATACTCTGGATTCAAGAAGCAGGGAAAACTGGTGGTCAAAAGCAGACATAAGGACTGTGACGCTTCCTTCTCTTAGTGAAGTTTCACAAGTATGCATCCTGAAAGAGAAACATTGCGTTCGCTATCTTCCAAAACACTAGTCAGAATCAGAGCATAGGTGACATGGTAAGGAAACAGCAGTAATTGAATCTTTCAGAGAGATTATCTCTTCAGATATGAACATACTCCCTTGCCACATACATTTCCAAAGGCAAAATGTGATGCAGAATAGAAGTTATCACAGAAAGATTTTTTTGGGCATCATTCCACCCGTGTAATATTTTCTATATCGCAGTGTCATAATTTTATATATGTATTCCATGGTCTTAATGTTATTGTGAAACTTGTTATAGCATATTAGATGTTTAGTATTTACCATGTGACAGATCAGGGTGTTATCTGCAGTGCTTAAAGTTTTTATTTATAGTCTCTTTAAAAAAATGATAGTCTATTTGAGGATATTACAGATTGAGGATTATAATAAATGTGTTAATGTATTAATTTCAAGTTTTTTATGAATAGCTAATAATTATGCACAGCATGTATTGGAGGATCCACGTGCACCTTTTACTTATGTAGCGCCCTGCTCCCAACGATAGGGGCACTATTGTAAATTTAGGGGGCGTCTGAGCCCATAGTTGGGCTCAGACTTACTAATTCCATTAAAATTAGCCTCTGTTCTGGCTATGGTTATGCTTGGTAGAAGTCTTCCCCTGTTGCCTGTAGTTGGCGTTACCATCTCAGGCCCATGTTGGAACTCGGGCAAACCATGGTGTGTCGAGTGACCCTTCTCGGCAGCAGCCCAGTGGGAGTGGTGCCCCGCTGTGCATGCTGGGAGGGGATACTTAAGGAGCAGATGCCGTTTTTCAGGGTCCTTCGCCTCGTGGCCCTCCTGGAGAGAAGTATGTGTGTGTGTGTGTGTGTGTGATTCCAGCCCGGGACCACATTGATCTGAGGCTGCATCGCTGTTCAGTAGGCCCAGCTATGCTGGCTGGGGCCTATGGTTCTAAAGGGGATTCCCAAGCTGTCCGTCCAAGTGGAGAAAGCTGCTTAACCACTTAAGGACCTCCTACTGAACATTTATGTCAGCAAAATGGCACGGCTGGGCACATCAACGTATATATACGTTGGTTTCTAGTACCCAGCCGTGGGTCACGGGCGCGCGTGCGCGGCGCGCTCCCATGACCCAGTCCGAAGCTCCGAGACCGTGGTACTCGCGGACCCGATCACCGCTGGAGTGCGGCAATCGGTCCCCGGAGCTGAAGAACGGGGAGAGCCGTGTGTAAACACGGCTTTCCCGTGCTTCACTGTGGCCGCAGCATCGATCACGTCATCCCTGTTATAGGGGGACGTGATCGATGACATCACACCTACAGCCACACCCCCCTACAGTTGTAAACTCACGCAGGGAACACACAAATCCAACTGTCCAACTGCAACTGTCATTTTCACAGTAAACAATGCAATTTAAATGCATTTTTTGCTGTGAAAATGACAATTGTCCCAAAAATGTGTCAAAATTGTCCAAAATGTCCGCCATAATGTCGCAGTCATGAAAAAAATCGCTGATCGCCGCTATTAGTAGTAAAAAAATAATAAGAAGAATGCAATAAAACTATCCCTTATTTTGTAAACGCTATAAATTTTGTGAAAACCAACCGATAAACGCTTATTGCTATATTTTTTTACCAAAAATAGGTAGAAGAATACGTATCGGCCTAAACTGAGTAAAAAAAAAAATTATATATATTTTGGGGGGATATTTATTATAGCAAAAAGTAAAAAATATAGAATTTTTTTCAATTTTCACTCTATTTTTGTTTATAGCGCAAAAAATAAAAACCACAGAGGTGATCAAATACCACCAAAAGAAAGCTCTATTTGTGGGGAAAAAAGGACGCCAACTTTGTTTGGGAGCCACTTTGCACGACCGCGCAATTGTCAGTTAAAACGACGCAGTGCCGAATCGCAAAAAAGGGCAAGGTCCTTTAGCAGCATTTTGGTCCGGGTCTTAAGTGGTTAAAGCGTGGGTTCCGCGGGAAAACGTTTTTTTTTTTTTAAAGATTATTCTCCCGCTGTTCAGATAGCAAATCGTGTACTCACCAGTCTCATTCCTGCAGCCGCCAGGATAAAAAGGATATTTTATAAAAATGAAAGACGGACATTGCCATCTTAATTGTGGGCACTCTGAAGCCCTCCAATATTTACTTCTGGGATGCGGTGAATGCTGATGTCCCAGAATTCACCGCTCTATCCCGCGCATGCGCAGTGTTGACAGCGAGCCCACTGTTTACAGGTGTGTAATGGCTTTTACACCTGTTTTCCATGAGTTAAAATGGTTGAATTGTATCTGCCCTCATCACATGACCGTCACATTAACCGGCTACAGAGTCATGCGGCATGTCAAATCTCGCGAGAATTCATCTCTTGCTGGTCAAAACAATATTCTCCTCATCAGCGTGACGAGACACTGGTCATCAATCCCATGAATCTATGTGGCGATCGCAGACGAAGCAACACGCCCAGTCCTGCACGATTAAAACCCGGAAGTGCCTGGTTCAGGATCCAGAAATAAGGTATGGAATGGTTTTAGAAAATTTTAAACAGCGAACTTTGAATAGACAGCCAGAGCACTTTTGAGAACTTGTAAATTAGGGTGAACCTCCACTTTAATGAAGGAGACTGGGGAGGACTTGCCCTGGAGGAGACTAGGCAACGCAGGCTGATGTCTCGGGTTAGGCCTGGTGAATTTGTTAACGAGGGATCCACTATTCAAATTGTCTTACAGTCCGCTGGATCGGCTTAAAGGCTCTTTTGCTGTAAGACAGGAAGTTTGGGATTGAAATCCTGTAGCAGAGGATTCCTGGCTATCCATTATTCGTTCACAGATGGTCTTTGGCAGAGACTATTTCTATACTGTCCGTGCTAGGAGGGGTCTTTCCGGGTGAGCAATACCCACTCAGGAGTGAGTGGCGAACATTGGAACTTTGAATACTTTTTCTGGTTCTCATTTTTTTCCTGTCGGGAAAACTGTGATGGAGCATACACATGGCTGGTTTTCCCGGCCAAAAGTTCTCATGGCAGTTTTCCTGATGGGAAAACCGGTCGTGTGTATGAGGCTTATCACTCAGTTCCGTCCCACAAAAATGTACTCAACATAATACAATACAGTATGTGTGACTTATCCTGCAACCATGATAAATTACAGCTGATCACAGAGTGAACCAGGAAGTGCCGGTAAATGTCTTTCCTTGGTTCACGCTGACAGGAAAAGCCGATCAGCATCTCTCCATGTCAGAGGGGGGTCTGTGCTGATAATCAGCACATTGATTATCAGCACAGCCCCATCTGATGTGCCATAAACAATGCCAATTAGTGTCCATCAGCTGCCAGTCAGTGCCCCATCAGGAATGTTTGTCAGTGTCCATCAAAGTGTCAATCAGTGCCCACCACAGTACCAATCAGTGCCCACCACAGTGCCAATCAGTGCCCATCAGTGCCGCCCATCAGTTTCACCAGTCAGTGCCAATCAGTGCTGCTTATCAGTGCCAGTAAGTGCTGCATGTCAGTGCCCATCAGTGCTGCATGTCAGTGCCCATCAGTTCCACCTGTGAGTGCCCATCAGTGCTGCCTGTTGGTGCCCATCAGTGCCACCTATCTTTGCCCTTCAATGATGCATATCAGTGTTGTCTCTTCCCTATCCAGAGCTCACTCTAGTAGCTCATGGGAGGGGCTTCTTAAAACACCAATCTTGTCATATAAAGTATAGACATCTATTTATTTATTATTTGTACAGGCTGCAAAACAGTTACATTATTTATTGAACTGGAACATATGGTGTGCTTTTTTTATATGCTTGGAATTTTGCTTTAGGATCCCTCCAAGCACCTCATTATCTTTCTTGCATTCCTATTTATGCAAAAGATTTTAAAGAATTCAGTGAGCTTAACTGACAGGTACAAAATGTAGTTGATGCTATATGAGGACTTTAAATGCATACATTACTTGCCTGTGCATACATTCCATTATCAACAGTAAATAACTAGAGACTGCGTCATAAATTTAACATAGCCGTCTATTAACCCTCTGGGCACAATGAATACTTTAACAGACTTAAAGTAAAATGGAAGGATTTTTTTGTTTTTGTTTTTGGATAGAGTGGAGAAGGATTCAAATCCCAGTTTTACTTGTTGTTTGTGCCCTTTTTAGTGCCCTTGTTAGGAATATTGACTCCAACTATATGTCCTGGTTACTATTACAATTGTTAAAGTGAAAGAAATGTTTCTCACATTTTAGGTTGTCCCCAGAATAGGGGAAATCTAGTGGGAACACTCATTCTGGTGACAACCAGGGATCCTTCACGTTAGAGGCATTGCCTTTCATTATCTGCGTTGGCTATGGAAAGAGAAATGAAGGGAAAATCTCCCAATGGCATGCAGATGAAAAAAAATCTGATAGGGGTTAAAACCTTCCCTTACACTATCCAAAAAAAAAAAGAAAAAAGTTTTGCCTTGGGTTCTACTTTAACCACTTAAGGACCGGACCAATACACTAGTAAATGACCCAAGGGGTTTTTACAATTCGGCACTGCGTCGCTTTAACAGACAATTGCGCGGACGTGGCTCCCAAACAAAATGTGCGTCCTTTTCTTCCCACGAATAGAGCTTTCTTTTGGTGGTATTTGATCGCCTCTGCGACCTTTATTTTTTTGCGCTATATACAAAAATAGATCGACATTTTTGAAAAAAAAAAAATATTTTTTACTTTTTGCTATAAGAAAAATAATAAACTGAATTTTAGTCAAACATTTAGGCCAAAATTTATTAAGCCACATGTCTTTAGAAAAAAAAAAATCGCAATAAAAAAAAAATAGCTACCTAGCGGGAACAGTGACACTAATACATCGCTTAGTGACACTGGCAATAGGGAGTGGAAGGGTTACCTAGGGCGGTGATCAAGGGTTTAAAACTTTATTAGGGGCGGTACGGGGCTACCCTGGACCTAACACTAACTGCCTGTCACAGTAACTGTCACACTGACACTAAATGCAGTGATCAGAAATATATCATCACTGCATTCAATGACACTGTGACAGGGGGGTGGGGGGGGGGGGTGATCACAAGGGGTTAATGTGCCTATGTGTAGTGTGTGTCAGTGTAGAGTTGTGCAGACTTACTGTGCGATGTGATCTCTCGTCAGCGGCGGTTAAAAAAAAAAACGCCGAGAGCAGAGATCACATCACTTCCCTCTTCCTGTGTTTACACAGGAGGAGGAAGTGCGGAGCAGGGGAGCGCTCGGATTGGCTGGGTGCGATCCGGAAAGGGCGGACAAAAACGAATAGCTGCCCCCTCGTGCCGGATCGCTCCCAGAGCCACGGAAACTGCCACATGTATTAGGGTGGGGGGTCCCGATCGGACCCACGTCTAGGCAGGGACGTACAGGTACGCCAATGTGCAGGGACGTACAGGTACGCCAATGTGCCTGTACGTGCCATTCTGCCGACGTATATGTACATGCGGCGGTCCTTAAGTGGTTAAAGAGGTATAAGCCCTGGACAAACAAAAGTAAAAAAAAAAAAAACTGTTATGCCCTGTACACATGATCGGTTCTTTTGATGAAAACTGTCTGATGGACATGTGTAGGCCCCATAATTTTTTTCCCATCGGTTTTAAAATTTTCTGATGGTTAAAAAAATCGATAGAAAAAAAACGATCGTCTGTGGGGAAATCCATCGGTCAAAAATCCACGCATGTTCAGAATCAAGTCGATGCATGCTCCGAAGCATTGAACTTCTTTTTTCTCTGCACGTCGTTGTGTTTTACCTCACCGCGTTGGACACAATCGGATTTTTAACTGATGGTGTGTAGACAAGACTGATGAAAGTCAGCTTCATCGGATATCTGATGAAAAAATCCATCGGTCCATTTTCATCGGATGAACCGATCGTGTGTATGTGGCATTAGACAAAGGCATAATGAGCTAGTATGCATCGTATATTAGCCAACTATGAAATACTTACATTAGAACAAAGCCCTCCAGCGGCACCCACACACCGCTGAGACAGCTGACATCTTCCCCGGTGTTTCTTCTGGAGAAAAGAGGTGGGCAGCCATTCCATGCACAGATGACAATCGGTGGGGTATACAGTAAAGTAGTATCTCCTAAACGGTGAAAGTTTAGGAGATGATTAAAGTACCTATTGATAAGCCTTATTATAGGCTTGCCTATAAATACAAACAATACAGAAAAGTTTACTTCTTCTTTAAGGCAAATCAACAGTCATGCTACTTACCTTACTGAAAAGCCTACATCGGGAGATGCTATTCTCCAAACCTTATCCACTCAGTAGGTTACTATTTAGCTTGTTCTATTAATGTACTGTAGTTGCCTTAGATATATTATTTTAATCTCATCAATCAGTTGTGTAATGTAATGTGAGAACCCCTTTTACAGGTACAACACAATAATATAGGTACCATGTTTCATTTACAAAAGTGTTCAGCATCCTTACTAAGGAAAGTAAAGGGTCCTTTTTTTAAGGTGACTGCAGAGTTTCCCCTTCCATTTATGTTGGGCCATTAATTTAATGAGAGGTCGCTGTCTCCCCATATACAGTAGCTACTAACTATACCATCACCTGGATAAATGAGAGCAAAGACTTAATGGGGATAGCAGATTTGACAAATATTTGCATAACAAGGCAGATGCACTTGAAATCACTGGAAACACACACAACAGGGTGACCTATATATACAATAATGAGTCTTTTTGTTATTTCCTTTATGAAAACAGTTTTCTCTTCCTAAGACAATTTGAAAGGCCTTTTGTATTCTGTAGACAAAAAGACCATAGCAGATAAGAATATTAAGCTTACTATGCTACCTCATGTAATATAATGTCTTGAAAGTACCATGTACTACTAGAGTTTTTGAAGTACAAAGCAATATGGCTGAATTGTAAGAAAGTGTTTGATTAGTACTGTCTTGTTGAAACTTGAAATTGCAATTTTTTAAATATGGTTATTAAAATGCCAGTCATTCCCTCCACAACAGCCTTAATAGTTAGATGTCTCAATTGTTTGAATGTACTATAGTAAAATAAATGCAATTTCCAATGTCAGCACATTGGAAATTGCATTTATTTGTTACATGTAATTATAGCAGTAAAACAGATAATGGCCACTTTATAAAAAAACGTGAATGCCTTTTATTCCTTTGCATTTACTTTTACATTAGATTTCAAGAACATACATAAAAGTAATGTCATTTTTTATACACCTTGTATGCCTCTTATTTTTCCAATGAGACCAGCCTTTGTTGAAAATATCCCCTCGATTAAAAGTTAAAGCCTGTAAAAATTGGCTTCATAATAGTCAATGGAATATTGACCACTGTGCTGAATTGCAGCTCAAATTTTCATGGCACAAAGGGCAGGAAGGGAAAAAATAAACTGCTGCAAACAAAAAAGAATCATTTGTTACAAATGAAGAATAAAATGTGAACTAGAAGTGGCGTTTTATAAAATGCATCAATGCATATTATGTAAAATAAATATCACTTTATATGATCAGAGACAAGAATACAATGGCAGTTTCGAATATGATGTAATACTTAGTGGCAGTTATTGTATTTATATGTTGCTTCCATTTTTTCAGGTAATACAACTGTGTATTTAGAGTGGTAAAGTTGTGTAGGTGTGCCTCAGTATTTGTGGTAGTCACTACATTTGGTACTATTGAAATAATTATTGCCTTGGCAGCTTTTGTGGAGCCTTGGGAATGGAGGTGTCCCATGCAACATAATATACTGTGTCTGTCCTTCTGACCACTCTCTGGACTGCATATTTAGTATTGTGTATACTAAGAGTGCTGCCTGTGGATAAAGCAGCAGTGGAAACCACTTTTGGGATGCTCATTACTAAAAACCTGCCGGTTATCAGCATGCAGCAGTCAAAAAAATAGCAATGTACTAGGCAATCGAAGTATAGGTGGCGTAGTGTAAATGGCCCTGCGTATCCCCGCGTAATTCAAAGGGGGCGGCTTGTATTTAAATTAAGCGCGCCCCTGCGTCGATCGAACTGCGCATGCGCCGGCCGGGGAAAAAGCCCAGTGTGCACGCTCCAGCTCACGTCGGAAAGCGTCGTTGAAACCGACGTCAAAGCGACGTGATCATCATTTACGCAATGCCCTATTCGCGAACGACTTAGTAAAACGACGTAACCGACGGAAAAAGACGACGCTGACCCGATGCCATACTTAACATGGCAACGACAGAACTTCGTAAGGTTACCCCTCATTATAGCAGGGGTAACCTTACGCTTACGGAAACAGTGCTTACGGTGTGGCATAAAAACATTCGGGAATCGGCGTATTAGGCTCATTTGCATAGGCAAATGAGAAATCAACGTAAAGGCCACCTAGCGGCCGGCGTTGTCATTACATCTACTATCCGACAGTGTAATTGTATTACACCTGTCGGAACTTTAGTGTATCTATGCGTAAGTGATTCTAGGAATCAGAGGCATAGATACCCATTGAAAAAAACTGAGATACGACGGTGTATCTGAGATACACCGTTGTATCGCAGCTGAGAATCTGGCCCCATGACTTTATTACATGGAAGGTTGAAAGGTTTGTCACAAGGTAGATTCATCTTGTCTGTCCTGGTGATCAGGGTGATGGAAAATCCAAAATTGTTGTTTGAACAATAAGTGAGGGGAAATCCTGCAATCGGGACACCCATTCTGGTGACAACTTTGTGGAGATGTCCTTTCAATTCCTGTTGCATCCCTGTAACTGGAAGTGAAGAGAAATCTTTTCAATGGACTTCAGACAGAAAACAAAAATTGATGGGGTTTTTCCCCTCCCAAACATAAAAAAAAGTTTGGTCTATGCATGCACTTTGATGCCCTGCACACACGATCAGTTTGTCTGATGAAAATGGACCGATTAACCGTTTTCATCAGGCGAACCAATCATGTGAGGGCCCCATACGTTTTTTTCCCATCAGTGAAAAAAAAATAGAACCTGTTTTAAAATTGTCGTATGGTTAAAAAAACGATAAAAAAAAAAAACGTTCGTCTGTGGGGAAACCATCGGTCAAAAATCCACACATGCTCAGAATCAAGTCGACTCATGCTCGGAAGCATTGAACTTCATTTTACTCTGCACATTGTTGTGTTTTACGTCACCGCATTGGACACGATCGGATTTTTAATGGATGGTGTTTTGGCAAGACTGATGAAAGTCAGCTTCATCGGATATCTGATGAAAAAATCCATCAGTTTGTTTTCATCAGACAAACCGATCGTGTGTACAGGGCATAAGGTCCTCTTCACATCTGACGATTTGGGATCACAGGCAGAATCGCCGCTATTCCTCCTACGATTTTAAATCGCATTGCAATAGTGGTAAAACTCACCATGTGTGTGGCTGCCTTTCATTTTTAGTGGCATCTCAGACATGGTGCAGGTTTGCCACAATTGTCACTCAATAAATCATGTGGCAATCCTGGCAAACAGCATTACGTGAAGCTTGTCACCCAAAATAAGCTCCTGCTCCTTTTGGGCAACAAGCTTCACAGGATTTAGTCTGCCACGTTTGAGGTGCCATTTAAAGTGAATGGCACCCAAACAGGTGTGGTGCATTTTGCCACTATTGCAGTGTGATTTGGAAACATGGGCAGAATTGTGGCGATCACAAATTGCCAGAATTGAACGGGGTCTAAAGGAAGAAGCATGTGTTGAAAAAAGGGAGACATCTATTGCTGCCCTCTTTTTCTAATAATGCTGGTTGCTTGGCTGTTATACTTATCTAATACTTACAGCCCTGAACTGGGACAATAATGTCGATCTGGTGTTATGGCTTCATTTTGAATTCAGCTAATATTATTAGGAACCAGTCAGCAATGGCAGCAATGGCAGCCTCAGCAGAGAATTCCTTTAATAATGATAATCCAATTTGGGTCTGATTGGTTGATATAGGCATATGCACATTTCTGTTTTTTAATATTGCGTTACATAATCTCTGTTGCACAATGACCTAGCAGTGTATGGTGTAAATTGGTCACAACAGGTATCTTCTGTTTCAGAACCTCGATTTTGCTCGGGGGAGCATAAATAACATATGCAATTATGAACACACTTAGAAGAATATGATGAACCCCAATAATTTGCATTGGGACAACCATGTCTCATATTGGAAAGAGATATACCCATCTATGGTCATTCTTGCTAAATGCTTATTTAATACATGAATTCTGTTTACCTAAGCCAACAACATATGTTACAATTTTATTATTCAATCTCAATATAATAATATTTAACATAAGGGCCTACATTATTATATATTTTTTTTGTTCATTGAGAATTGTATTAAAATAAAACAGGTACACGAGGAAAAGAAAAGTGGGCCAATAATATGCAGAATATACTTAGTCCAAAAATGTCTTACAACGTAATTTAACGATCACATCACAGAAACAGCCTATGAACAGGGATCAATACTCAGGGTAACCGTAGAGCTAATGGAAATCATAAAAATGCAGGCACAACCCCCCCTGATCAGGAGGGGTTTACCTGATTAGGAGCATCATGTAATGAGCTGAAGTCCTGATGTGATGGGGAGCTAGGTGTCTGAAAGACAAAATATTTTGGGCAGGAACGAGTTACAGTGGTAAATACCCTGGTGTACTGTAAATCACATGAAAAGAGGAGTGGGGAGTGATTTGGCTGTCAAACTCTATGGGGGGGGGGGGTTAGATTAGCCAAAAATGTGAATGTCAGCAAGAGGCAGTGAGAAAAAAGATGGTTGGACGTGGGGGGAAGGAGTGAAAAAGAAAAGAAGGAGAAGAAAAAAAAGGGAGGGAGGGGAATAGAGAGGGAAAGGGAGAGGTTAAAAAAGGGAGGAAGGGGAGGAGAGAGTGAGAGGGGGGAGAAAAGGGGGGCAGGGGATCTAATTGGGATGGAGCTGTGGGGGTGGGGGTGAGGGGAAGGAGGGGAGTGATAGCTGGAGTGTGCTATATTATTATAATTTTCATACTGTAGAATAAATAATTTGTTTTGGTAGGTCACTAGCTGTTGGTAAATCCAAAAAAAAGAGTTTATAATAAGGGATCTATTTTAGAACATCATTTGAATGAATGTGAAGGCTGGACAAACTTTCCCTGTATTTTCGGTATTGGATTATTTCCTATAATGGTCAGCTCCATCTAGTGGCCAAAATGCAGCATATTTTCCCATTGAGGTAGTTCAGAAAACTATACCACATCGTGGTCACTAAATGGAGCTGGCAAACAGAGGGATTCATATATTAGAGAAAATATAGGGAACATTTGTCCAGCCTGCACAAATGTGTGTGACATTTCGGCCAAGGGATGTTTTATAAATAGACCCCTAATTGTAATGTGAATGACCAGGTTTATTCACATACTATAATCAGCTGCCTTAAACAGTCAAGTGTGTTAGATAATATTAAATATTTTAAACAGGTCAGAAAGAGAAGGAAAATAAATGATCAGAATGCTAAAAATGTAGGTGCATTCTAATGCTTAACATGCTTACAAGAAATAAGCACTTCAGCACAAACCTAGAAAGATAATTCCAAAGCACAGCATCCTTCACAAGCTGTGTTGAGAGTATTTTAGACAGCAGTGCTTGTCTCTTCAAGTGACAGATTGAGGACAGCTTGCCGCAGCTGAATGACAGAGATATAAGTGGCTGGGCTTCTGCTGCTCTCCCTGGGACACTGCTCCCCTAAAAAAACTATAATTGTCTTTAATCACTGTCCAGCTGCATGAGGCTTGGCATTAGATAGCAGTTCAAATCTGCTTTAAAGAGTAAAATGCTTTGGGGGAGCCACAGTAGTTCAGGGAAAAAAGACAATCATTGCATCCCTGGGAGATTCGCCGCAGTCAAGTTTCAATAATATGATAAATGAGTGGACTAAACATATCTTCCTGTATTCTGTGCTTTCATTTTTCAGATCAGATTGCTCTGAACCACAAAACAATTGTGTGTCCCATGATAGATGTCATTGACCACAATCACTTTGGATATGAAGCTCAAGCAGGAGATGCTATGAGAGGAGCCTTTGACTGGGAGATGTACTATAAACGAATCCCAATTCCTCCGGAGCTACAAAGAACAGATCCCAGTGAGCCTTTTGAGTAAGTAGAAATAAAAGTATAGAACGCACACTGTGTGATGATGGGCAAGGAGATAACAAAGCAGGAATAAAATACACTTTTAAGGATTCTAGTACTGGATAAATGTTATACTTACATGTAACTTATCGGAAAAATAATTGCTATGGAGGAGTTTTGCACCTCTCCAGGTTAAGGTTTCACAGAGGCACTTTTACTTGTATTGCTAAAGAGGAAAACTCTTGTTCTAAGACATACGGCACACCATTGGTCATGACGCTGGTCACTCAGTATCGTTTTTTGTTACTTTGGAGCTGCTCTGAAAGATTGACAGTCTTTCTGCTCTAATAAGTAAATTAGGGGAATTATTTAGTAAAGCATATGTCAACACATGAGTCAAAATGCATCTTTACCCTGATTGGAGCGATCTTAAAGGGTAAGTTCACCTTTGCACATTTTTTTCTTCTAAATTCCAGCTCCCATATGCACCAATATAGCATTCATGTACTTTTTTATGTAAAAATATCAAAGCTTTCCATTAAATCTACAGTCACTTACTTTTTATTTTTTTAAGCCATGTTTCCAGATGTTTCCATTAGTAATGTCTTCTTCTTGATCAGACTTTGAGTCATGAAACAGGAAGGAGTTGACCAGCTGATCTCATTAGCACACACTCTGCATCATCCACCCTCCCACTCCTGGTGCACATTTTTTAAATGGAATGCAATCAATCAATCAGTGATCACCCTTCTCACTAAATACACAATATACAATCAGATTGCATAGTTTATGGCCATCTTTATACAAGTGCAGAGGAGGGAGTGGACAGAAACACTCAGCTGTCAAGCCCCATTCACAACTTTGAATAGCGGGAACTGGCATTCCCACATGCGTTTTTGTTTTTTTAGTTGGGGGGGGGGGGCGTTTGGCAGCCTATCCACCTGAATACACAATTGCCCCAAAGAAGCTTCAGACCTATTTTTTAGAGTGGGGCTTGGTGTGTTTTTTTACTGTGATTTTTGGTGCAGCGCATTTCTGAAATGTAAAGAAACACACAAATGTGAAAGTGTTATCGCACCAATTTCACTTTCAGGCCCCATTCACATCTAGCATAGTGGGAGCGCATGTTTTGTGTCTCATTTTTCCTGTGACACGCAATTGGCTGCACTACATGTGGTTAATGGGACATTTTGGCACTTTGTGTGTTTTTTACTGCGCGTTTTGCAGCATTTGCCCCTTGTTTTTTCACATGGCAAAATGTGTGTTTGCTTCTGTGTTTAGTGTGCCGTTAACAATTAATGGCACTGAAAGCACAAATAGTAATTTTAGGTACATTAAGATGGGCATACACTATGCAATCTGATTTTATATTGTGTATTTAGTGAAAAGGATGATCACTGATTGCATTTTATTTAAAAAATGTGCAGCTGGGAATGGGAGGATGGATGATGCAGGGTGTGTGCTAATGAGATCAGCTGGTCAACGCCTTCCTGTGTCATGACCTAAAGTATGATCAGGAAGAAGACATTACTAATGGAATTTTGAAAACAAAAAGTGTAAAAAGGTGAACTTACCCTTTAAATCTGATTTGCACATAACTGTTGCTCTTTCCATGGTTTCACTGAATGAACTATCACAAGGGAAACTCAAAAGTGATACTTGGTAATTAGCAGCAGCAGAAGCACAGTCCTGTTTAGACACTAATATCCATGGTTAATTGAGATTGAGTGATGAATATACACTAATATATCACAAGAGATGGTATATTATGGAAAGTGGATACTGAGTAAGGGAAGGTGTGACACAATTACATCAATCTTCATTTTCTTTGTTTATGTTATATTGGCCTCTTTAAAATGTATGTAGCTTGCTTTTTAATTAGGTTTATGGAAAGTGAAACTTGTGCAATGCCAAACATCTGTTCTATTTTTATTTTATATTGAAGTGCAGTACATCAAGGAACATTAGGGGGAAAAGGTTTCATCAGAGATAGTCTTCACAGCAACTTTCTAAAACACTTTTCTCTACCATGTTGGCACTGTAAAAAAAGCAGTGCATAAAGGCAACTTTCACAAAATCCATTAAGCCTCACCGTGGCCTTGTTTATTTCAGCTACACAGCACTTTACTGCAGATAGCAAATTTCTATAAAGCAAGCTTCATTATATATATATATATATTTTTTTTTGCTGCAAGAATACTAATATGCAATTTATTAACCATTAGAGTCGTTTCTATTTCCATACATTACTATTTGCTATATCGCTGCTCAAAGATTGGCTTTACTGTGTGCTATCCTTGTGTATAATTAAATAGCCGTGGACTATAAGGTTATTTATGCTTGCCCGACAGCCCTGATTTATTGTATGAACCCTTTTCAGCTGCATGTTGAGTTAAGTGTACTCATGAGGTTCATGGCTATGTCTTCTTATTCAAAGAATTGCAAAAAAACACACTGCAAGGCAGAAGAAAATCACGCATTTTCCAGTTAGAATAGAAGCAACAGGAAAAAAAAAGATTATTCCTCAGAAAATATAGGTATAAATTACACCTGTCATGAGAGAATAACGAGTGCTGGCGCTGGTTGTCCAGTTCTAAAAAAAATCGCAATAAAAAAAATTAGCTACCTAGCGGCAACAGCGACACTAATACAGCAATCAGAAAGACGATCGCTTAGTGATGCTGGCAATAGGGGGTGAAAGGGTTAACTAGGGTGATGATCAAGGGGTTAAAACTTTATTAGGGGGGGTACGGAGCTTCCCTGGACCTAACACTAACTGCCTGTCACACTAACTGTCACACTGACACTAAATGCAGTGATCAGTAAATATATGATCACTGCAATCAGTGACACTGTGACAGGGGGCTGGGGGGGGGTAATCGGAAAGGGGTTAAATGTGCCTATGTGTGTGGTGTCAGTGTAGTGTTGGTTACTTTGATGTCTTCTCTCCTCTCGTCGGATTGAAAATACTGCCGAGAGGAGAGCTGACATCACTTCCTCTGACTGTGTTTACATTATACAGGCAGAGGAAGTCACATGGCGGAGGCTCAGGGGATTGGCTGGGAGCGATCACGAGGGGGCGGACAAAAATGAACAGCCGCTCCCGCAGGTAAGATGGCCGCCGCATGTAGCGGGGGGGGGTCCCGATCGGACCCCCAACCCGCGAGAAGGCAGGGATGGCCATCTGCCTGTACGTGCCATTCTGTGGACGTACATATACATGCGGCGGGCGTTAAGCAGTTAAATAGCACAATCACCTGTCTGCCAGTAAATTAGGAAGAACTGATCTAGCTAAACTATACAGTGTATTAATATAAGTACAACACCTGGGATGTATATATATATCCTTTAAACAACTGACTAGCCTGCCTGCTCTATTTACCTGCAAAAAAATGAAATGACACTCTCTCTGTCTCTCTCTGTTCTCTCTAACCACCACCTCAACACACTACACAAGGCCGACCTGCAGGGGACCTTTTATAGTGTGGGGTGTGTACTAAAACCCCTGAGCCATAATTGGCCAAAGCCACCCGGGGTTGGGCCAATTACGGCTCTCCATTTTTTACAAGCTGAGATTGGCCAAGCATGCGGGTCATAGTGCATGCTTGGCCAATCATCAGCCAGCGATGCTGCAGTGAATTATGGTCTGTGAAACGTAACTCGAATTTGGTGCGAACGACCCGGTATTTCGACGAACGATCGAGCATAAGATGTTCGAGTCGAACATGAGTTCGACTCAAATACGAAGCTCATCCCTAATCACAGGTGATATAATTTTCTGCTCAGTGATTCCAGTATTCTAGTCTGCATCTCCCCCAAGGTAATACATAAAACCTGCCCTGCTTGTGGGCCCTGAGGACAGGATTGATGACCACTGGCCTACAGTATGGCATAAAATGTTGATTTAGTTTTAGGCATAGTCTTTTGACTAAAATGCCATTTTAGTTGTATTTTAGTCATCTGAATTGTTAAAGTTTTAGTCAAATAAAATCTACAGTACATTTTAGTCAGCTAAAATAATTTTATTTGACTAAAATCAAATGCGTTTAGTTAAATTGTTAAATTTAAGCATGTGTCTAGAATTTACAAACTCATTTTATACTCCTGGAGTAAAAATCTAATATCATGTTATTATTTATGGTATTAAAGTTTGAACAAACTACACAGACACTCTGGACGGTGGTCTAAGCAGGTCTGTAATGCACAGTGCTCTGAAAGGTGGTCTGAGAATGCCAGTTAAAGAGGGGGTTCACCCTTAAAACCACTTTCTCCCATCCCATCCAGCATACTGGCGTCAGCGCCAGTATGCTGTCTTTTTTTTTTTTTTTATCGCTGTACTTACCTCTTAATATATAATTTAATTTTCGTCCTACCGCGGGGTATGGCACTGCTATATCGTGTCACGCCTTCCGAAAACAGCCGACTAGCACTCGGCTGTTCTCGGCGCCTGCGCACAGACCCAGGAGCTGACTGCGCAGGCGCCGTATACAGCCGTGTCCTATTTCAGGTTTTTTCGGAGGGCGTGACGCGGCTATATACGGCGCATGTGCAGTCAGCTCCTAGGTCTGTGCTCAGGCGCCGTATAGCGCCGAGAACAGCCGAGTGGTTTTAATGCTGCACAATGCTCTGGATGGGGGCCGGGGCCTGAGAAGGCCTGTAATGCACACAGTGCTCTGGATGGTCATGTGAGAAGGCCTGTAATGCTGCACGGAACTGAGCCCACCACACCACTGAGCACACTGTGGTTCCTACATTGGTTGCTGGGAGGGGAAAAACCTATGGTCTTTACAGGCGGAGCTCCAAGGAAACTTGAAGTTCACATTGGTATACATCCCTCCCTCACATTTTTGTTCAGTTTATGTTTGTTGACGATAATGAGAATTTACTTTCATCATAGTTTTCATTAAAGCGGATGTTTCACCATAAAAAAATATTAAAAGCCAGCAGCAACAAATACTGCAGCTGCTGACTTTTAATATTAGGACACTTACCTGTCCTGGAGTCCAGCGGCGTCCGCAGCAGAGGATGAGCGATCGCTCGTCACCCTGCTGTTCTCCCCTCCATCCACGGCGAGGGAACCAGGAAGTGAAGCGCTCCGGCTTCACTGCCCGGTTCCCTACGGCGCATGCGCGAGTCGCGCTGCGCCCGCGATTGGCTCCCGCTGTGTGCTGGGAGCTGAGAGTTCCCAGCACACAACGGGAAAAGCCCGTCTTTTGCCCGAGACTGCGGGCCGGAAGTGGGTGCGGATACCTGTCTTTAGACAGGTATCTGCACCCCCCTCCCCCCTGAAAGGTGTCAAATGTGACACCGGAGGGGGGGAGGGTTCCGATCAGCGGATCTTCACTTTAGGGTGGAGATCCGCTTTAATTGACAAAAATGTGGGGTAATTTTCATTTAGTCTTCATCACTGGAAACATGCCACTGGAAAAAATTATGATTAAAACGTTTTTTTTTTTCGGCAATGAAATTAACACTGGTTGCTTGGCTGTGCCTTGCTTTAACCCTTTGTGATTCTCAGTCATAAAATATACATGCTATGAATGAGTGTCAGACAACTATACCTGTGTCCTTTGATTAACCACTTAAGGACCGCCTAACGCCGATATACGTTGGCAGAATGGCACGGGAAGGCACAATCACGTACCTGTACGTGATTGTTAAATGCCCAGCCGTGGGTCGTGGGCGCACCCGCGATCCAGTCCAAAGCTCTGTGACCTCGCCCGCGGGGCCCGTGGACCCAATCGCCGCTGGAGTCCCGCGATCGGTCACAGGAGTTGAAGAATGGGGAGAGGTGTGTGTAAACACACCTTCCACGTTCTTCACAGTGGCACTATCATTGATCGTCTGTTCCCTGATATAGGGAAACATGATCAATGACGCCACACGTCCAGCCCTGCCCCCCTACAGTTATAAACAGATATGAGGTCACACTTAACCCCTTCAGTGCCCCCTAGTGGTTAACCCCTAAACTGCAATTGTAATTTTCACAGTAAACAATGCATTTTTATAGCACTTTTTGCTGTGAAAATGACAATGGTCCCAAAAATGTGTCAAAATTGTCCAATGTGTCCGCCATATTTGTCGTAGTCACGAAAAAAATTGCTGATCGCCGCCATTAGTAGTAAAAAAAAAATATTGATAAAAAAGCAATAAAACTATCCCCTATTTTGTAAACGCTATAAATTTTGCGCAAACCAATCGATAAACGCTTATTGCAATTTTTTTTTACCAAAAATAGGTAGAAAATACGTATCTGCCTAAACTGAGGGAAACAAAAAAATTATATATATTTTTGGGGGTTATTTATTATAGTAAAATATTGCATTTTTTTCAAAATTGTCGCTCTATTTTTTATTTTCTAACCGCAGAGGGGATAAAATATCACCAAAAGAAAGCTCTATTTGTGGGGAAAAAAGGACGCCAATTTTGTTTGGGAGCCACGTTGCACGACCGCGCAATTGTCAGTTAAAGCGACGCAGTGCAGAATCGCAAAAAAGGGTCTGGTCCTTTACCTGCATATTGGTCCGGGTCTTAAGTTGGTTAAAGGGTTGTAAAGGTTGTTTTTTTATTTTCTAAATAGCTTACTTTAGGCTAGTGCATTGTTGATTCACCTCCCTTTTCCTTTGATTTCCCTTCTAAATGTTTTTTTTCTTTGTCTGAATTTCTCACTTCCTGTTTCTCCTTAGTAAGCTTGCCCCCATCATCCATGAGGGTTAGTCAGCCAAAACAGCTTACTGAGGAGGAACAGGAAGTGCGGAATTTACACAAAGAAAACAAAGAAAAAAAACATTTAGAAGGTAAATCGAAAGAAAAAGGTTAGTGAACCATCAATGCACTAGCTTAAAGGAATCTATTTAGAACATAAAAAACAAACCTTTACAACCATTTAAAGGCATACCCCCTAGATCAGGGGTGCCCAACCAGTGGCCCGGGAGCCCTCTGATGTGGCCCGCGACCTCCTGCTCTGGGATGGAATAGAATAGAAAACTGTTATTAAAG
The DNA here is from genome assembly GCA_029574335.1 of Rana kukunoris. NCBI lineage: Eukaryota > Metazoa > Chordata > Amphibia > Anura > Ranidae > Rana > Rana kukunoris. The sequence goes on from CM056049.1 coordinate 590,968,324, forward strand.
GTCAGTTTATTACTAAAATCACAGTGTATAGATGGGCATATCTGTTCTGCAGTGGTTACTGGGCTGCTTTCAAACTAATCCGCAGATGCAGAGCATCGCACCTGCGGGTTACCTGCACTGAGCCATAGACTTCTGTTATTACCTGCAGGTAAGGTGAGCTTTCTAGAAGTGCACCACACCTGCAGAATATAATAGAAGTATATTGCAAAGTGCAGAAAAGCCAAAGGTACACTGCGTTGCACCTGCTGTGCGGGTAAACCACAGCGCATCAGTGTGAAAGCAGCCCGACCCAATTGGACCCTTCATTCACCTCTAAGGAGTGGCAGATATAAACCGACTTGCGTTCTACCTCCAATCTAATCCGGCTGTGTCCATGTCTGCTCTGCATATGCAGAGGGGCCATGGACCTGCCATCAGCCTGCTCCGCTGATTATGGCCCGCCACCAGTTACCAAGTCGCTTAAGTGGCCCTCGCACTTCAAAAGGTTGGCCACCCCTGCCCTAGATGCAGCCTGCCATGGAATGTTGTTATCTTCTTCCCTGTTCCAGTGATATTTAATGTGTAGATGTGCTTGATGCCACACAGACTTTGACTGATGAGGTCAAGGTCCCTTTCTTACATCACATGCACTCCATGGTCCTCTTAATTTCTTTGAGTGAGCCATACTCACAGCTGTCTCTAGTGTAGCGTGCATGTACTTCAAAGTACGGGTGCTAGTCAATTTTAGGGGAACGATTAGAGTGTAAAGTTACTCTGATCTCAATTCTGATTATTGTAGGGCTCTCTGTTTCAGCTCATTCTGCTGTGCTTGGGGTGTTGTTCCACCCCGGACAGCAGGTGGCAGCAGTGGAAGCTGAGGTTCGAGTGTGCTTTTCTAGCAGCCAATCGGGAGGCCTGAGCCTCGCTGGGCATGCTGGGAGAGGGTACTTATGAGGCAGACGCCATTTTAGAGGGGTCTTCTTTCCTGGTCGGAGTGTGGGACCCACCTTCAGGGTGACCGCATCACCGCGCCCTAGCATTGTGGCCTACCTGGCTGGGGCGTGTGTGCTATGCGGAGTTCCTGGTTCCGGAGCCAACTTGGTCCAGAACAATTCAAGCAGAACGGAGACCCAGTGTCTGACTGGGTTCCCATCTTGGAAGATCCCAGGCGAGTTTGGCCATTCGGTGGGGAGTCCAGTTGAGGAGCACCAGGGAGAGGCTGGTGGTCCAACAGCACTGGAGCGAACCATCGAGGATCGAGGTACTGGACACTGAGGGATTGATTCCTCTCTCAGTCAGTACTCTGGCGACATTAAAGGAAGGTTCAGGCAAAACTCTACTCTGGAGGAGTTCCTCCGTATTATACTCAGGGAAGGCCTGTGGCAGAGGCGCTTTCCTGACATTTAGAAGAGTCTGTGGCAGAGACATCCTTCTCAAGTTTCGAGTGATATTCTGGCTGCCAGGTCTGTGAGAGAGACCTGTCCAGGTACGCTATACCCACTCAAGTTGGAGTGGCACAGAAAGACTGATCGTTGTCAGAAGCAGGACTGTTTCCATATCCAAGGCCTGAGTCTGCTATCCTCCTTCAAAACCTTTCTTCTGTCCTTCCCTCACCTGTTGACTGTTTTTACCCGGCTGGGTAATAAAGAGCAGCTATAAAGAGACTTCCTATTTGCGGAATTCCTTTATTGCTACTGTATTTATCGTTCATCCTAGACAGTTCACCGGAGCCATGAGGTAACATGCCATCCCAAATCTATCCAGCGGCTCCTGCGGGGGTAGCGCTACACTAGCTTTTACAGTGGAGTGCTGCTCACCTTTAGAAATGAATCAAGCCATGATGCATTTGTGCAGTCATAAGAAGACCAAATGTTTTTTTCCCCAGCAAAGGCTGTGGGGCACCAGGCAGCAACACACAGTGCATATCACTGAAATGTTAAGGAATGTAATGGGCGGAAAGGTAGGCATTTTACATGGAAGGCTATATTCAGACAGGTGGTGGCATTTATTAAAGGCAACAGTGCTAAAGTTACAGTTGTCCTTTAACTATATACTTTATACTATATACTATATGCTACTTACTAGGTATGCAACTCAAAAATTAAAGAGGAAGTAAACCCTGATGGGTTTTACTTCCTCTAGGTTTCCCTGCAAAGGTAAAGCATGATGGGCTACTATGCATGGCATAGTAGCCCATTATGTGACACTTACCTGCAGGAGAAGCCCACAATGTCCCCGTCTTCCTTCCCGTCATCTATTCTTCACCCCTCCTCCTTCCGGGGCCACGAACTTCGGCTCTGTGACTGGCCGGAGTCGCGTGACGTCCCTCCCGTTCATTGCGCACGGGAGCTGCCTGTCACGGCATGACCCCAGCTTGAAACGGCACAGCTTGCCCTTTCAAGTTAGCGAATGCGCAGAAGAGGCCTTCGTTTGGGGACATTGCATATATCTCCTAAACCGTGGAGGTTTAAGGCCGCGTACACACGATCGAATTTGTCCGCTGAAAACGGTCCGATGGACCGTTTCAGCAGACAAATCCGATCGTGTGTACGGGCTAGCGGACAGGTTTGTCCATCGGACAAATTTCAAAGCATGCTTTAAAAATGTGTCCGCTACAAACCTGTCCGTCGGATATGTCCGCTGGTTAGTACGGGAAACCAGCGGACATATCCTCCCGCACATGCGTCGTATCCTGTGAATGGATCCGACGCATGCGCGCGGAAGTGTTTACTTCCTGGTGCGTGACGTGGCGCCGTCAACGTCACCGCCGCGTCACCACGCTGTCTGCCGGCGGGGATTTTGATCCGATGGTGTGTACACGCCATCGGACCGAAATCCGATGAGACATGTCCGCTCTAAACTGTCCGTCGGACAAGTTTGAGCGGACATATCTCATCGTGTGTACGAGGCCTAAGAGATATTTCAATCACATATAGGTACGCCTTAATTTAGGCTTACCTGTAGGTGAACGTTGTCCCTAAGGCCTCGTACACACTATCGGACATATCCGATGAAAACGGTCCGCGGACCATTTCCATCGGATATGTCCGATCGGGAGTTTGATCCGATGGCGTGTACACACCATCGGGTCAAATTCCCCGCCGCCGGACGTGGCGGTGACGCGGCGGTGACGTTGACGCCGCCACGTCACCGCCACGTCACCGCCACGTCACCGCACCAGGAAGTTAAACACTTCCGCGCATGCGCCGAATCCATTCGGCGGCGGCGCGGCGGCGGTTGGGGACGACATGTCTGCTGGTAAGTGTACTAACCAGCAGACATGTCGGGCGGACAGATTCCCACTGTTCCCATGCTTTGAAATCTGTCGGGTGGAGAAATCTGTCCGCTAGCCCATACACACGAGCGGAGATGTCTGCTGAAACGGTCCATCGGACCGTTTTCAGCGGACATATCCCCTCGTGTGTACGAGGCCTTAGAGTTTACAACCACTTTAAGTAGGCCACCCATCAACACAACAGCCCAATAACTATCATTCTCAAAGCAAGAGGTCATCAATGGCTACATATTTTGTTTATGACAGGTGAAAAGTGTGCCAAGTAACCTGACAAGAAATGTTACCAGTGTTATATGATTGTGCAAGGTGTCCTACTGGGTGCATACCACTATGCTTACAACTTGCTTTGTTTGAGAATTATGCTGTTATATACAGTATATGAAATTCATCACCAATCTCTCCAACAATTCCATTGGCAAAAGTGAACTAAAACATTACATCAATGAACGTACAGTAGAATAGTTATTCACATTTCATTTTTACATATGACAAAATCTGTCAACTTTTAATAGGAACAATTTGAGTTGACCTAGCAACAGATATATTGGGCCAGATTCTCAGCTGAGATACGACGGTGTATCTCCAGATACACCATCGTATCTCTGTTTCTGGCCCTGGGTATCTATGCGACTGATTCTTAGAATCAGATACGCATAGTGGGCCAGATTCAGCTACACGTACATTTGCGCAGCGTATCCGAGATACGCTACGCAGCCGCATTTTACCAGGCTCTACGACGAATTCTGGTAGATTTTTGCCCGTACGATATGGCGGCGTAGTCTATTTCTCGCCGCGTAATCAAAATATGCGATTAGGGGGTGTGAAGCATTTAAATTAGGCGCGTCCCCCCGGCGATTGAACTGCGCATGCTCCGTTCAGAAATTTCCCACCGTGCATTGCGCGAAATCACGTCGTTACGTCATTTTTTTTTGAGTAGCGTCGTTTACGGACATTCCTATTCCCGGACGACTTACGTAAAAAATAATAAAAGACGTTGAAAAACGTTGAAATTCGTTGCGGGAACGACGGCCATACTTAACATGGGCTGTCTAATATTAGACCAGCTAAAAGCTGGTATAGTTTTACGCAGCAAAAAGATGACTAAAGATGCCGTAAGAGATTGCGATTGAAGATCGTAATTTCTGGGATCGCCGGCAAAAGTTCATTAGCATACCCCGACGCGGAAAACGACGGGAAGTCCACCCAGTGGCCGCAAATTTATTGCAGCGTAGATCCGAAGGCATACTAACATGTAAGCCAGTCGAATTGAAGCCTGCAGCCGTATTTTCATGGTTTGAGGGTTCAGAGTAGTGAAAAAACGCACGTAATTTGAAAGTACTCCAGTCTAATGCGAGTTAGACAGGAGTAAGGGCTCTGTGAATCTGGCCCAGTGTTTGCTTAGATCCGACTTGAGTAAGTCACTTACACCGTCGGATCTAAGTTGTAATGTTACGCTGGCCGTTAGGTGGAGTTCCCATCAATTTCTGCGTGGAATATGCAAATTAACGTGATACGCCGATTCCCGAACGTATTTGCGCGCCGTCGTCGTAGTTTACGTAGTTTGCGTAAGCGTAAGGTTGCCCCTGCTATATGAGGGGTAACCTTGCGTAGGTCGGGCGTAAGCCATGTTAGTTATGGACGTCGGGACAGCGTCGTGTTTTTCCGATGTTTATGTCGTTTGCGTAAATCGTCGCGAATAGGGCTGTACGTTAATTACGTTGCCGTCTAAATCAATGTATTTGCGGCATACTATGGAGCATGCGCAGTGGGCTACGTTTAGGGCCGGCGCATGCACAATTTGTTTGGCGCGGGGGCGGGCTTAATTTAAATACAGCATGCCCCCCTCCTTTCCTATTTGAATTACGCGGCCTTACGCTGTCCTCTTTACGATACACTGCCGCAAATTACGGAGCAAGTGTGGAGGCGTAGCGTAAAGGGGATACGCCGTAAAGTCGCTAAAGTACGAGAATCTGGCCCATTGTTTCATATTTAAATGTATGCATTCTATGTAATGAATAATGCTGCGTACACACGGTCATTTTTTGTGATGAAATAAAACAACGTTTTTAAAAACGTAATTTAAAATGACCGTGTGTGGCCTTCACATGGTTTTTGTCTTCTATAAAACGACCAAAAAAAAATTCGAACATGCTTCAATCTTTGATGTCGTTTTTCAAAATGTCGTTTTTTATGTCATAAAAAATGATCGTGTGTGGGCTAAAACGACGTTTAAACCCACGCATGCTCAGAAGCAAGTTATGGGACGGGAGCTTCAATGGAACAGAGTGCCATCGTACGTGTTGTACGTCACCGCGCTTTGCTAGAGCATTTTTTAGAAAACGATGGTGTGTAGGCAACGTCGTTTTTTATGATGAAGTTAGAAAAACGTAGTATTTTTTTTGTGATGAAAAACGTTGTTTTATTTCATCACAAAAAATTATCGTGTGTACGCGGCATTAGTGTTGCTCTTACAGATCCTGTAATCTCCATGACAATGTATTTATCGTCCTTTCTCCCTAAAAGGCATTTTTGTTCAGGTATCATTTAGGACCAGCATCTATTTACAGGACAGGTGTTGACCCAGAGATGGCAAAGCCATGGATGCCTTACACTCTGCTCACTGCTATAGATTCACATGTTTCCAGTGTAGAAATCCATAATACTCACAAAACTAATTTCATCTGCTGCTTCTCATTCTGTGAACTATCCACATAAACATCACCTTTTCACATAGATTATTCCCCTCTACCCTTACCCTGTGACATGATAGAATACTGCAGGGAACAGAGTAATAACTGGAGAGGAACATATTTCATCCTCCTTTTAGCAGATTGATGACAATATTCTTCAATTATTCTACGCTTGGGCAATCTTTGAGCAATATTTAAAAATATATACTGTATAATGTACCCTGTATACTGTTGCTGTTTACTGTGGCATGGCAGAAATGTATGCATATAGAGTTTTAAAGTTACTTATTGGTTGACTTTAAAAAGTTGCACATATAGGCCCAGATTCACAAAGCACTTACGCCGATGTAAGTGCAAATGTGCGCCAGTACGTGCAAATGTGCGCCGTCGTATGTGTGCGCCAGACCCACAATCAAACATACGCCTAAAAACTGGCCACCCTACGCCGACGTAGCTTGCACACACCGGCGTAGCGTGGGTGCAAAAATGGACTGGACACATCTTGCTGCTCCCATTAATTAGGCATTCAAACATGCAAATTAGGGAAATACGGCGATTCACGAACGTGCGTGCGCCCGACACATGCTGCGCAAAGGTGCGCGTAAGTTGTATGTCCGGCGTAAAGGTATTTCCCATAGATGAGGTGCAACCCGGCAACAGACATGCAAAGGTCTGCACCAGGGAACACAAGCCGGCGTATTGGACGTGTGTCTGGCTGGGCGTACGTTAAGTTCACAGTGTACGTGGTGATCCGGCGTAGCTTAGGCAGTTGTGCCGGCGTGGTTGTGAGCATGCACATAAGGGTGCTGTGCATGCATCTACATCACGGCAACGCCGGGCTTAAAACACTGCACCATGCTCGGACCATCATTTGCATGGGGTCAAGCCTACTTTCACCTACGCCGGCCTGCGCCTTCCAAACCCACGCCACACTGGCGCAGTGTTGGGAGCACTGGCTTGTTAAATGCAATGCTTGCCTCTCCGCGCTACGCTGGCGTGGCGTACGGTGTTTGCGATACGGCGGCGTAATGTGTGCCCATCTCTCTGTGAATCTGGGCCATACTTCTTTAACCACTTCCATACCAGGCACTTACGCACCTTCCCGCCCAAGCCAATTTTCAGCTTTCAGCACTGTCGCAATTTGAATGATACACTGCACCCAAACAAAATTGGCGTCCTTTTTTCCCCACAAATAGAGCTTTCTTTTGGTGGTATTTGATCACCTCTGCGTTTTTTTTTTTTTGCGCAACAACTAAAAATAGAGCGAAGATTTTGAAAAAAAAAAAAGTTTTTATTTTTTTCTGTTAATTTTTTTGTAAATTAGTATGTTTTCTCTTTCAATTACGGGCACTGATATGGTGGCACTGATGGGCACCGATGAGGTGGCACTGATGGGCACCGATGAGGTAGTTCTGATGGGCACCGATTAGGTAGCACTGATGGGCACTGATAGGCGGCGCTGGTATGGGGCACTCATGGGCGGCACTGCTGGGCACTCATGGGCGGCACTGATGGGCACTCATAGGCAGCACTGGGCACTCATAGGCAGCACAGATAGGCACTCATAGGCGGCACAGGTGGGCACTCATAGGCGGCACAGGTGGGCACTGATAGGCGGCACAGGTGGGCACTGATAGGCGGCACAGGTGGGCACTGATAGGCGGCACAGGGAGGCACTGATAGGCGGCACAGGTGGGCACTGATAGGTGGGCACTGGGCATGGATTGGCACTGTGGGGTGGCACTGACAGACACTGGGGTGGCACTGATGATCACTGAGGGGTGGCACTGATGGATCAATGTTGCCAATCAGTGCCCATGTGTGGGCACTGATTGGCATCTTTTTTTTTTTACTGCCCCCTTTTTTTTTTTTTTTGCTGACTTATTTTTTTTTTTGTCATTTTTTTTTTTTTTTTTTTGCCCTTTTTTTGTATTTTTTTTGTTCCCTGGTGGTCTAGTGTGGCGATCCGAGGGGGGGCTGCGCTGATAAACAATCAGCGCGAACCCCCCCTGTCAGGAGAGCCGCTGATCGGCTCTCCTCTACACGCGTCTGTCAGACGCGAGTGAGGAAGAGCCGTCGGCGGCTCTTCCTGTTTACATCGTGATCAGCCGTGATTGGACACGGCTGATCACGTGGTAACGAGGCTCCGCCGGAGACTCATTACCGAGATCGGAGGTGCAGGGTGTCAGACTGACACCCCGCATCACCGATCGCCGCGCTGCGCGCCCGCATGGGCGCGTGCGGCATGAAATCGTGCAGGCCGTTTGAGAACGGCCTGTCACGATTTCATAACCACTTCCCGGCCGTAAATCGGCTATTGGCCGGGCGGGAAGTGGTTAAATACCTGTTAACGTGAGCAAATTATATACTTGTGACTCTTAGACCCCTTTCACACTGAGGAGTTTTTCAGGCGGTACAGCGCTAAAAAGCTGCTATACCGCTTGAAAAACTCCTGCCCAGCAACCTCAATGTGAAAACCTGAGGGCTTTCACACTGAGGCTATGCGCTGGCGGGAGAGAAAAAAATGTCCTGCCAGCAGCGTCTTAGGAGCGGTAAGAGGAGCGGTATGTATACTGCTCCTTCACCGCTCCTTCCCATTTAGAACAATGGCAAACCGTGGTAATACCGCCCGCGATTCACCTCTGCAGAGGCGCATTGCGGGCGGTATTAACCCTTTATCGGCTGCTAGCGCGGGTTAATACCGCACCGCTAGCGGCCGAATGCCGCGGCAAATCCGATGGTATATCGCCTTAGGGCTCTTTCACACAGGGCGGATCAGTAATGATCTGCCCCGTGAACCTCCGCTTGCTCAGCGGGGGTCGCTCCATTGATCCCTGCTGAGCCGACAGATTACAGGGCGGTCCCTGCACATTGTGCAGGGACCGCCCTGTCTTTTTTCGGCTCTCCCCTATGGGGGGATCAAATGAACATGGTCCGTGTTCACCCGATCCGTTCCTGGAAAAGTAGGTTTTTCCTCCGTCACACTTTGGCGGATCGGAGTGGGTCGGATATTAGCGGGCATGTCACCGCTGACATCCACGGCTCCATAGAGGAGCATGGAGCACCCGTTCAGGTCCGCCTAAAAAACTGGCAGGCGGATGTGAAAGAGCCCTTAAGATGATATCTTTTATAGATTTTCTACAGCATGCATCAAAAAGGTATTCATCTCTATACTTCTCATAGATGCTGTAGTAGCACTCTGGTCTTGACTTGGGCTCTTTGGGCAAAGGTCTAATCAGACAAACACAGTCCAGTTTATTAGGCACACCATTATGTTGACTTGCAATTTTTTTTTGCATTTACTCCACTTATACCATCAATCAAGGAATTCTCTCAGACTTTTACTTGTTAGGAGCCTGAAGGTGCACAGTGCCCCTTTGCTCTGCGCCCATAGTTTCTGTTAAAGAAAGAGTAAATAAATCTCTTCAATGAACACAGGGACTTTGCATTATTTCTATAATGAGTTAAGCACAGATGGACTCCTGAGCCATAACATCTTGCATGAGATTTTTATATGTTTTCAATAGACAATGATGTTTCCTTGTCTCCTTAAGACAAGAACTATTGGGGAATTCAAGAAAGTACCAATAACCAATTACATTATAACAGTAGTGCTCAATTAGAAATATAGTGGTCACATGCTATAATGAGTTGACTATGGCAAAATGTATTGTGAATGAACACAGGGACTTTGCCTTATTTCTATAATGAGTTCAGTACAGATGGACACCTAATGCCGCGTACACACGATCACTTTTTGTGATGTAAAAAAACGTTGTTTTATCTCACGAAACAAAATAACGTTTTTCAAACTTCATTTTAAAAAACGACGTTGCCTACAAACCATCGTTTTCTGAAAATGCTCTTACAAAGCGCGGTTACGTACACCACGTTACACGGCACTCTGTTCCATTGAAGCTCCCGTCTCATAACTTCCTTCTGAGCATGCGCTGGTTTAAAAACGTTGTTTTAAACGTCGTTTTGCCCACACACAATAATTTTTTATGACACAAGAAACAACATTTTGAAAAACGACAAAAAAAATTCAAGCATGTTAGAATTTTTTTGGGGTAGTTTTTCAGAAGACATAAAACAACGTTTTGCCCACACACGATCATTTTAAATTACGTTTTTTAAAACGTTGTTTTATTTCATCACAAAAAACATCTTGCATGAGATTTTTTATATATTCAACAGACAATGATGTTTCCTTGTCTCCTAAAGAAAATAACTATTGGAGATTCAAGAAAGTACCAATAAGTAATCACATTGTAACAGTGGTGTTCAATTAGAAATGTAGTGGTCACATGCAGGCCCATTGACTATGGCAAAAAGTTATGTGAAAATATTTTTTGTTTTCTACCTTCATCCACTAATTGTTAAAAGAGTCGTTAAGGAAAAATAGTCAAATTCTGCAACAACTCTACCAATTGCACGTTACGGTGCAATAAAAACAAGAATCATTGAGGCTGCTTCTTGGTGCTCAACATGAATTTTCTGCTAATGAATATTATTATGTCATAAGGTATACATATCACGTGGACTCCACACTACGATCAAGTAGGGTAAAAAAGGAGAGAAGCTTTCATGAAGGTAAAGCAAGCATGTTGTGGAGTCAGAGAAAAAAAAAGGTCCTTACTGATTTATAGCAGATACCAATTAGTGCCCAGAATTTGTTTTTTTCGCACAGTGCCAGTGCACAGTGCCAGTGCGCAGTGCCACAGACCACAGCTGCTAACTCCAAGAAAACACTATCAGCATAGCATGAAATTCTTTCTTCTTCTCCTTCCCACAATGCAGTGCTTTGAGTCTAAGCAAACAAATGTCAAGGCCAAGAACTGTTACCTTGGGAGGGTAGAGGTGGAATGCCCAATCATATGCATACATTGAACTTCAGATCACATCTATAGTTGGAAAGCTGCTTTCTGTGATAGGATTTTAATGTCTTCTATTCTTGTGAGAAATGTCTGAATTTGGCTTTTTTTTTTTTTCTTCTTTTTTTTTAAAGTGTATTTTTTGTGCGTGAACTCGAGAGAGAGGAGCCGGACTGCAGGAGTTGGGAGTAGGCAGACCCTCCCCCCGGAGGCAATCGCCATCCTTCTCCATGCCCCTGGTGGCAATGGCGGGTGTGAAGGGGGCCCTCCACTCACCCCGCCCTACCTGCTTCTCTTGGGAGCCCAACTGGGGCCCAACGGGACCCCAATGGGGCAGAGGGACTCCCCCTATGAGGGAGTGAGGGGGCCTAGCCCACCCAGCCAGCCCCGTAGGTCCTTCGCCTCTCTTTATTTTAAGAGACCGCATGGCCAAAGTGCATGTGTTTTAAACCAATTTAGTGTGCGTGCAAGTGTGGTGGTTTTTGTGGGGGGGGGGGGGTGGGCGTACTAAGCACAGGCGTACCTTGCATAGTTACGGTTTTATGTTACGGTTCTCCGGAAGTTTTTTCAACGCTAAAATATCCACTGAAATCACTGAATCATATGGGTTAGTTATTGAAATCAAATAGACTGTGCACTTTGCAAGTGAGGTTGCACTAATTTCCCCCAGAGCTTAATGAATGTGGTTCCTTGCACCTGATAAGGTATTCTTTACAAAAAGAAGGCTTGCCACATTCACTAAGCCAGAGATCCTCAAACTACGGCCCTCCAGCTGTGTCGGAACTACAAGTCCCATGAGGCATTGTAAAACTCTCACATTCACAGACATGACTAGGGCATGATGGGAATTGTAGTTCCTGAACAGCTGGAGGGCCGTAGTTTGAGGACCCATGTACTAAGCTCTGAGGAAAATGAGTGCAACTGCACTTGCAAAAAATGCTAGTCTATTTGCCTTCAGTAAATCAACCCTACAGTTTTCAATAAACTTGCTTGAGGTAAGAGGCATTTGCTTTGCTTGCTTACAACGTTTTTTTGGAACCATCATTAATCTAATAAATTCCATCTTTAGCCAGTTGTGATTTGTGTTTAATATCATTTTTGGTTTTCTTTTTGGTTTTCTGCAGTTGTAAAAACCATTTGTTTTTCCTAAGTACATCATAAAGGAACTCTGTCTATACTGTATATCTGTCTGGCTATAAAAGCAAGGCTTGGTTTCAGTTGTCTACACACTAGTTCACTTTTATTTTGATACTTCGGTACAAATATTGCTGCAACATTAAGTGTATCTCATAGAAGATAAAAAATGTTGTATTTGTGTATGAGAAGGAACAATGGGCATCCCTTAAAGTGCTACCTCCTTTACGGCCTCTTCACAATTAGCTGCAGGAAAATTTCTAAAGACATGTTTTTACTTGTTTAATTTTATATAATATCTAAGGTCTTCCAAAAACATCTGGCATTTACTATAAACTAATTAGGTAAAGGGCAAATAAAATTAAAACATTTTAGGACACTAGTTGAAAAGGAAAAAGTGTTGTAGGAACATTTCTAATAGCGTGCTATTTTCAAAGAATTTTTAAAAATTGCTTATTTTGTTTTAATTATTTTGCGGCCCAAATTTGTTGTATTATGCAAAAAAAAAATCATGCAGATATGTTCATAAAAAAAAAAAACATTAAAGGAGTTTAAATTAAAAGTAGTGTGAGCACCTATTTTTGAGTCAACATCAGTTGCTTGTTATATTCTGTGCAGTGGAGTTTAGAAAGCTAGAGGGAAAGGGGGCAGTAGTAGGGGCTATGCAGGTGTTCGGGAGAGTTCATGTGCTAAAAAAAATAAAATTGCAGAGAATAGAGCAGACTGAGTAGAGAGGGGAGCTCTTCAGTCTTCTGCTTGCACTTCATTGTCCTATAAGGGAAGTGTGGCAGGGAAGTAACCTAGTTGTTTTGATAAACATAAGTGAAAATGTTAGGTTTTGCTAGGCTGTGTTAATCTTGGGAATGGCCGAATAGCAATACAAGTCCTTTGTTGGGCAAACCATCTCTCATATATGTATTTCAACCATATATATAGGGTTTTGCCTGGAGTTCTGATTTTTAGAATAAAGTGGGAATGACTCCTCACTTCAGCTTAGAAGGCCCTCGTTTCAGCCCATAATCAACAGTTTAAGAATGGATCAGGCCCTACAATATTTGGAAAATAATTTCTGCAAAGTAACATTGTATAGAGTGTTTTGCCTCGTACACACGATCGGTTTTCCCATCGGCAGTTTTCACGACAGAAAAAACGACGGGGATCCCGGTGGGAAAAATGAGAACATGTTCTCTTTTTTTTCCCGTCCGGATTCCCGGCGGTTTTTAAGCTGGAAGTTTAACTATGGGGAAAACCTGTGGTGCAGCACACCCACGGCCGGGTTTCCTGACCAAAGCCCTCATTGCATTTTTCCTCCCGGGAAACCCGGCTGTGTGAATGGGGAAATAGCTTTCTACCAAGCAAGTTCTCGGTTTTCCCGATTTTTTACTGCCCGGAAAAATGATCGTGTGAACAAGGCATTAGACTAAAAAATGTCTTCTTTCACTTTCAGTGATATCCTAGATAAACGTTGTTATGTTTGCTCTCCTTTAACCACTTGACCACTGGGCACTTAAACCCCCTTAATAACCAGACCAATTTTCAGCTTTCGGTGCTCTCACAGTTTGAATGGCAATAACTCAGTCATACAACACTCTAACCAAATGAAATTTTTGTCCTTTTTTTCCCACAAATAGAGCTTTCTTTTGGTGGTATTTGATCACCTCTGCGGTTTTTATTTTTTTCGCTATAAATGAAAAAAGAACGTACATTTTGTAAAAAAATGAATTTTTCTTCATTTCTATTATAAAATTTTGCAAAAAAGTAATTTTTCTTCATAAATTTGGCCTAAAATGTATACTGCTACATATCTTTGGTAACAAAAAAAAAAAAAATTGGATAATATTTAGTCTGGGTGAAAGTTATGGGGTCTACAAGCTATGGTACCAATTACTGAAAATTGATCAATTTGATCACATCTGATGTACTGACAGCTTCTCTCATTTCTTAAGACCCTAACATGCCAGAAAAGTACAAATACCCCCCAAATGACCCCTTTTTGGAAAGAAGACATTCCAAGGTATTTAGAAAGAGGCATCGTGAGTTTTTTGAAGTTGTCATTTTTTCCCCACAATTCTTTGCAAAATCAAGATTTTTTTATTTTAATTTTTTTTCCACAAAATGTTCATATTATTAGGTTATTTCTCACACACAGCATATGCATACCACAAATTACACCCCAAAACACATTCTGCTATTCCTCCCGAGTATGGCGATACCCCATGTGTGAGACTTTTACACAGCGTGGCCACATACAGAGGCCCAACATGCAGGGAGCACCATCAGGCGTTCTGGAACACCCAGACCAATTCTGACATTTCTCTCCTACATGGAAAAATCATCATTTATTTGCTAGAAAATTACATAGAACCCCAAAACATTATATATGCTTTTTTAGCAAAGACCCTAGAGAATACAATGGCGGCCGTTACAACTTTTTATCTCGCATTGTATTTGCACAGCAATTTTTCGAACGCGTTTTTTTTTGGAAACAAAACAGTTTTGTGCTTAAAAAAAAAAAAACAGTAAAGTTAGCCCAATGTTTTTGCATAATATGAAAGATGAAGTTACGCCGAGTAAATAGATACCCAACATGTCACCCTTCAATATTGCACACGCTTGTGGAATGGCGCCAAACTACGCGACTTAAAAATCCCCATAGGCGACGCTTTAAATGTTTTTCCTGGTTACATCTTTTTAGTTGGAGAGGAGGTCTAGGGCCAAAATTATTGCTCTCGCTCTAACGTTCGCAGCGATACCTCACATGTGTGGTTTGAACACCGTTTTCATATGTGGGCGGGACTTACGTGTGCGGTCGCGTCTGTATACGAGCACACGGGTACAGGGGCGCTGTAATTTTTTTTTTTTTTTTTTTTATTGTTCATTTTACTTTATTTATTTTAGTTTGACACCTTTTTCCCCAAAAATAAATGTTTTGGTTACTTTTATTCCTATTACAAGGAATGTAAACATCCCTTGTAATAGGAATATAGCATGACAGGTCCTCTTTACAGTGAGATATGGGGTCAATAAGACCCCACATCTCCCCTCTAGGCTGGGAAGCCTGAAAAAAAAACGATTGCAGAGTATTGCGCGGGGAGTATTGCGCGGGGAGTATTGCGCGGGGAGTATTGCGCGGTATGCGGAGTATTGCGCGGTATGCGGAGTATTGGGGGGTATGCGGAGTATTGGGGGGTACTGCAGAGTATTGGGGGGGTACTGCAGAGTATTGGGGGGGTACTGCAGAGTATTGGGGGGGTACTGCAGAGTATTGGGGGGGTATGCAGAGTATTGGGGGGGTATGCAGAGTTTTGCGCAGGGAAGGAAGGAGTTAATGCAGGGATGGCTGAGCAGGGATGGATGGATCTGTGACTGCAATAGTCACAGATCCATCCCACACTGCTGCAGCCATCCGCGCTCTCCTCTCACGCTGTACCGATCGGTACAGCGAGAGGAGGGAAGAACCGGCGTCAGCAAGTGACGCGGTTTGTTTACATGTGATCGCGCCGTCATTGGACGGTGCGATCACGTGGTAAGGAGCCGCCACCATTGGCTCCTTACCGAGATCACTGACGCTGCGGGTCCCGTGGACCCGCCGAGCGCCGTGACCGCGTGTGTGCGCGCCCGCTCGGGCGCGCGGATCTGACGCACGTCAGATTTGTTTACACACGTGGTCGCGCCGTCATTGGACGGCGCGATCACGTGGTAAGGAGCCGCCGCCATTGGCTCCTTACCGCGATCATCGGTGCTGCGGGTCCCGTGGACCCGGTGAGCACCGGTGATCGCGTGTGCGCGCCCGGTTGGGCGCGCACACCTGACTCTAACGGAGGACGTCCATGGACGTCCTGTTAGAGTACAGGAACCGCCCTATAGACGTATTTCGTCTATAGGGCGGTGATTAAGTGGTTAAAGAGACACTGGGGCTGATTTACTAAAGGCAAATCCACTCTGCACTTGGAAGTGCGGTCACTGTAGTTCTGAGGGGAAGATCTCAAATGAGGGGATATAAAGAACAATACAGACCCCTCCATTTGGTGAGATAGAAATGGGGTGGGGCGATATTCTGTAATCCAACAGAGACTAACACAAAAATGATTGACAACACTGCCTAACATTTCTGTGCAGCATAGGCAGATCACTACTGGTAGTTAGGAGCCTAATGTATTTCTATCAGAATCAACAGCTATGTGATAAAGAAAATGGGCCAGATTCTCAAAAGAGATACGACAGTGTGTCGCAGGAAACACCGTTGTATCTTTTTTTTTATTGGGTATCTATGCGTGTGATTCCTAGAATCACTTACGCATAGATACAGTGAAGATCCGACAGGTGTAAAACACTTACACCGTCGGATCGTAGATGTAATTACTTTTCTGGCCGCTAGGTGGCCTTTACGTTGTTTTCTCATTTGCCTATGCAAATGAGCCTAATACGCCGATTCCCGAACGTTTTTACGCCACTCCGTCGTCGTTTACGTCGTTTCCGTAAGCGTAAACCTACCCCTGCTATATGAGGGGTAGGTTTACGAAGTTCCGTCGTTGCCATGTTAAGTATGGCGTCGGGTCAGCGTCGTCTTTTTCCATCGGTTACGTCGTTTTACTAAGTCGTTTGCGAATAGGGCATTGCGTAAGTGACGATCACGTCGTTTTGACATCAGTTTCAACAACGCTTTCCGACATGAGCTGGAGCATGCGCACTGGGCTTTTTTCCTGGCCAGCGCATGCGCAGTTCGATCGACGCGGGGGCGCGCTTAATTTAAATACAAGCCGCCCCCTTTGAATTACGCGGCCTTACGCCGGGCCATTTACACTACGCAGCCACAACTTACGGAGCAAGTGCTTGGAGAATACGGCACTTGCTCTGTTAAGTTGCGGCGGCGTAGTGTAAATGGCTTACGCTACGCCGCTGCACAATGTACCAGAATCTGGCCCCATGTGTGTATATTGCAGGGATTTATTGCACGTGTTCTTTTTTATTTTGCCCACATACTGTATGTACTTTGCCTGTCCTTTCTAACCTATTCAGAAGTCACTTTGTGACAACAGATTGTTCAGAGTAGAGTTGAGTACATTTAGATTTTGCATTGGATTATCAATGAACTCAAGAAGTCAAGCAGGGAGGTTTTCTACTTTTTCAGCTGTCGTTGTGATCATCTTAGCAATCACGTCCCTCTGGCAAACTTGTCTTTTAAATCCATTGGTGGTAAATTATTTTTCTTTATTAACATAGCTGAACATTTGATAAACCACTATTTTTTTTAATTACTGGAGCTACTCCATATCCAGTGCAAAATACTTTTTAAAACATAAATTAGAAACAAAAGAGATTTTTCAATGCGTGTAATGGCCACATACAGAGAGTTAATGTGAAGCAAGTAACCTAGATATTTAAACACCAGAGTTCTGGCACACACGATTGTAATGACAAGAACAAAGAACACAGGTCACCTGCCGCCTACAGTATAGCGCTGGAATATGTCAATATAATATTGATTCTCATTCTGAACACTTAGGGTAAGACAAACAGGGAAAGGGAAAAAAAACTTTCTATTCATTCATTTGAAAGCTTTAATAGAACACCAAGCTGCCTAGATTCAGAAAAATAAAGATCCTTACTGCAAAAAAGAACAAAAAACAAGTCTCTATTCAGGATATTTACATTTTTGTGAGTGCTGCAGGCAGCTATTATTGCTTTATATAAAGCAGACAAGGGCTAAGGACTTGATGTCCAACATTGCTTATTTAAGCATTAACGCTGTGGATTTGTGCATCAAGCCCCGGGAGTGCTACATTTACCTTGAACATGTAAAAATACATGTTTACTGGTTTAGAATTTCAGAACAAACCATGCTTGTCTACTTGAATTACATTTTCAGTGTTTCTACATCCTACCTTTAGCAATACTGTAAACTCCGGGAAAGCAGCTATATGCACAGCTGAAATGCATTCATTGGCGCTCCATTTATTTTTAATCCAGGTACTCTTACTGCACAGCCAGGTCCTCAACTTCCCCTCCAGCAGGTGTGAAGCTAGGTCTAGGTGTGTTAAACTCAATTTTATCATCAGCATTACAGTGGTTTTCAAAGGGCTAATTTTATCTGTAAAGCCTCGTACACACGGGCCAGAATCTCGTCAGGAAAATCAATGTTGTCTTTCCTGACGAGATTCTTGGCAAGAATTTCTTGCCGCCCGAGTGTACAGACTCTCCTTTCAAAAGAACCGTGGTTCTCTTGAAAGGCAAGAACGCAGTGACATCATTGTGCATGCGCTCGTCACATTCAATGCCATCGCTGCCATCTTTCTGTACCCTACCTATGGCTAGGAAGCTACAGCACATGCATCAAAGTCATTTCGAGCATGCGCGGGTTTCCACAGCGACAGGCAAGTATACAGACGCTCGGGTTTCTCGTCGACAAGAATCTCGGCGAGAAAATAGAGAGCAGGATCTCTATTTTTCTCATTGAGATTCTGGGCAGATTTCCAGACGAGAAACCTCAAAGCCTCATACACACACTCGGCAAGAAAGCTCTGCCAGCAATTGTCTTGCTGGTTCTTGCCAAGAAAACCGAACTTGTGTACGAGGTTTAAGACTACAAACATTTATTCAGGTCTTTTTTTCTCAAAAAATAGGTGTTGGAACTCAACTAACTCAACAGTGTGAGGATCTTAAAAGGACAATAAATAACAGGAGTGTGTTATATGCAGAGTTCAAGAGGTGTGCCTTTGTGTGTCTGTGTAAATCCAGGAAGTGAACAGGCAGCAGCTTCAGCTGCCCACAGTTAAAATGGATGCAGCCAGACTTAGTGGAGGGAGATTTCTGCAGCAAATGTGGCAAATACAGAATCACAGTGTATAAACAATAATATGAAAAGTGGTTGGAGGGAAGCTTCAGAATGGCAAAGATGTTTTTATGACAAATTATGTGAGCAGACTGCAGTTCCTCTTTATTAAAGGCATCGCTCTACTTTCTCCACTCTCCCCTCCTGTCAGCATGCTTACTGGCAGCTTAAAATATGTGCATTGCTATAGTGTCTCACTTGTTCCTAATGTGCTCTTCCCTCTTCCAGTTTAGGTGTTGCTGTAAAGGAGATTACAGAAGGCTGATTCAACTAAATTGCATTCTAAATAAATGTTTTGACTAAGTATCACTAACCAACTATCACTTTCTGCTGATTTATTTGTGCTCAAGGAATGCAGCTTTGAATTTTTGTACATACAGTATTTTATGATGGTAGCAATCAGCATGTGTGCTTAGTGAATGAGCTGATTGACATGGGCTTTGAGCTATTTTTAGTTATGACATTGGGGTTTGATGCACACTATATAATCTTCCAACAGTTGTAACCATTGAGGGGCATCTTAGCGACCACTTGGGTGATTGTCCTGTACTGGTTTACCTCATATAGGTTTGTTACCCTTCCCAGTGATCACTAATAGGACCACATGATGGTAGTTTTTAAACCTGTATATTCTAAGATAATGTTGTGAGTATACAGTGGTTGTGGATATCTCCAGCTATTTATACAGTATTTGTTGATCGAGCCATATTTATGGTGTATTTAAAAATGTCATAATGAATAGACTTATGTTGATTTTTGCATAAAGAACTTGTAGCCAGCATCAATGCCACATAGTCCTATTAAGTCAGGGCCGCAACTAGGGGGGCATATGCCCCGGGTATTGCATTAAGAGGGGGCTGTCAGTATTATCCAATCTTCTTCCCTTGCCGCTCCCCCTGTGCCCGGTCTCCTCCACATTAAGTGTGGTAGACCTGCAGACGTTGAGGAGATAGGAAGTGGCAGGGAGAGAAAATGGGATGAGACAGCAATCAGCCTCTCACATGCCACGGAGCTCATCTCAGAAGCCAAGAATCATTGAAGTTCATGGAGGAGATGGGGAGCGGAGTGCTGGGGAGGGCTCAGAGGTGATGCATACTAGCTCCTTATGCCTTTGTCTTGTCTTCGCAATTGCCATCAACACTGCCTGTGTTGATGGGGAAATGTCTTTCTTGCAACCTATGGTTACAGGAAAGGAATTTTCACTTTTGACCAGCCTATGGATAATGATCTCTCCTCTTCATTGAAGCTGGCTGCCTGAGGAGATCATGCGACCAAACCAAAGCGCCCTCAGCATAGGTAAGTATAGACATCTTTGCTTTACGGGGTACTTGGAAGCATTTGACTGGGCTGCTGTTTTTAAGTGGTTGTTAAGCCACTCTAACCTATTTGTACCATCAGCACTGCCTCCTATTGTAGTGTCCCCCTCTGTGTATGATTTATAAAAATAAATGCTGCAAATACCTAATTTCAGAGCCGAGATCGCAACCTTTCCTCCTCTGAGAGATGCAGCTGGTGGGGCCGAGATTCCCTCGCTGATGTCAGTCGGGAGTGGAGGAGGAGAGGAGGAAAGATTTGGCCGGTCATGTGATCACGATCTCCGCTCTGAAGGTATTTGCAGCATCTTTTTTTATAAATCATACATAGAGGGGGACACTACAATAGGAGGCAGCGCATACAGTTTAGAGTTATTCAAGCAGCAGGAGGGGGCAGCACTGTCACAAGCACAGAGGAGACAGAGAGCAGGACTGTGGATGAAGGAGCCATGTAAACTGACCAGGGTGTCAGGGATTTAAAGGAGCTGCATCTATTTTTTTTTGGGTGGGGGGGCGGTGGTTAAACGCTTTAAGATTTCAACTATACATAAAAAAGCTGACCATTGTAAGACCTGTGATAATGTTATGTGCCAACATTGTAATTGCTCCTTTTGCTGAACAGCTTGGTCTCCTAAAGCAAGTTGGAACATAACAGGCATACTGGCAGTATCAACAGTTATTAAATCTACCTTATATTACATGCTATTGATCTATGTTGACGCTATTAACCACTTTACCACCGCGCCATAAGCATTTTACTGCTACGGCGCGGTGGGGTTATCTTGACACGACGTCCCTGGGACGTCGTCCTTCACTTTCGCGATTGCGCGTCCCCTGGGATGCGCTCGTGAAGGTGTCCGTGCTCGCCGGGTCTAGAAGACCCGGCGCATCACGGATCACGGTAAATTGCCGCTGATCGTGGCCGTTTACCACGTGATCGCGCCGTTGAATGACGGCGCGATCACTTGTAAACAAACGGCGTCATTTGATGACGCCGGTACCTCCCTCTCCTGCGTCTCCTCTCTGTACAGTGTGCGAGGAGAGGGGGGGGAGCGGGGTGTCAGCAGCTGAGCTGTGGCTGGATCTGTGACAAATGCAGTCACAGATCCAGCCATCCCTCAATCCATCCCAGCTCTGCAGTACCCCAGTACCCTGCAATCCCCCAGTACACAGCAATCCCCCAGTACCCAGCAATCCCCCAGTACCCAACAATACCCCAGTACCCAACAATCCCCCAGTACCCAACAATACCCCAGTACCCAACAATACCCAACAATACCCCAATACTCAGCAATACCCCAGTACTCAGCAATACCCCAGTACTCAGCAATACCCCAGTACTCAACAATACCCCAATACTCGGCAATACCCCAGTACTCGGCAATACCCCAGTACTCGGCAATACCCCAGTACTCGGCAATACCCCAATACTCGGCAATACCCCAGTACTCGGCAATACCCCAGTACTTGGCAATACCCCAGTACTCGGCAATACCCCAATACTCGGCAATACCCCAGTACTCGGCAATACCCCAGTACTCGGCAATACCCCAATACACGGCAATAGCCCAATACTGGGCAATACCCCAGTACTCGGCAATACCCCAATACTCGGCAATACCCCAATACTCGGCAATACCCCAGTACTCGGCAATACCCCAATACTCGGCAATACCCCAATACTCGGCAATACCCCAATACCCTGCATGATACTTTGCAATACCCCAATACTCTGCAATACCCTGCGCGATACTCTGCAATACCGCCTATGGGGATTTTTAAGTAGCGAAGTTTGGCGCCATTCCACGAGTGTGCGCAATTTTGAAGTGTGACATGTTGGGTATCTATTTACTAGGCGTAACTTCATCTTTCACATTATGAAAAAAAATTGGGCTAACTTTACTGTTTTGTTTTGTTTTAAGCACAAAACTGTTTTTTAAAAAACACGCGTTCAATAAATTTCTGCGAAAATACCGTGCGAGATAAAAAGTTGTAACGGCCGCCATTGTATTCTCTAGGGTCTTTGCTAAAAAAGCATATATAATGTTTTGGGGTTCTATGTAATTTTCTAGCAAATAAATTATGATTTTTCCATATAGGAGAGAAATGTCAGAATTGGTCTGGGTGTTCCAGAACGCCTGATGGCGTTCCCTGCATGTTGGGTCTCTGTATGTGGCCAATCTGCGTAAAAGTCCCACACATGGGGTATCGCAATACTCAGGAGGAATAGCAGAATGTGTTTTGGGGTGTAATTTGTGGTATGCATATGCTGTGTGTGAGAAATAACCTGCTAATATGACAGAAACAAGTTTTTTTTTTTTTTTTTTTACAGAATTTTCAGTCGTTTTTCTTTTATAGCGCAAAAAATAAAAAACCCAGAGGTGATCAAATACCACCAAAAGAAAGCTCTATTTGTGTGAAAAAAGGACAAAAAATTCAAATGGGTACAATGTTGTATGACTGAGTAATTGTCATTCAAATTGTGAGAGCACCGAAAGCTGAAAATTGGTCTGGTTAGGAAAGGGGTTTAAGTGCCCAGTGGTCAAGTGGTTAACAGATGGCATCATATATGTAATTTTGCCCGTAGTTCCACTTTATGCTACTTAATTTTGTATATATTGTACATTAATTATTTTATTATTTTTATAAACTGTGACTAGTTGTTCATAAGAGTGAGAATCAAGAAAGATGTTAATACAGTTTTAAGCTAGCAACAATGAGAACATGGTAGCCTGAAACTTATTTTTTCAGATCATGCAATCCCCCAGTACCCAGCAATCCCCCAGTACCCAACAATACCCCAGTACCCAACAATACCCCCAGTACCCAACAATACCCCCAGTACCCAACAATACCCCAGTACCCAACAATACCCAACAATACCCCAATACTCAGCAATACCCCAGTACTCAGCAATACCCCAGTACTCAGCAATACCCCAGTACTCAGCAATACCCCAGTACTCGGCAATACCCCAGTACTCGGCAATACCCCAGTACTCGGCAATACCCCAATACTCGGCAATACCCCAGTACTCGGCAATACCCCAATACTCGGCAATACCCCAGTACTCGGCAATACCCCAGTACTCGGCAATACCCCAATACTCGGCAATAGCCCAATACTCGGCAATACCCCAGTACTCGGCAATACCCCAATACTCGGCAATACCCCAATACTCGGCAATACCCCAGTACTCGGCAATACCCCAGTACTCGGCAATACCCCAATACCCCAATACTCGGCAATACCCCAATACCCTGCATGATACTTTGCAATACCCCAATACTCTGCAATACCCTGCGCGATACTCTGCAATACCGCCTATGGGGATTTTTAAGTAGCGAAGTTTGGCGCCATTCCACGAGTGTGCGCAATTTTGAAGTGTGACATGTTGGGTATCTATTTACTAGGCGTAACTTCATCTTTGACATTATGAAAAAAAATTGGGCTAACTTTACTGTTTTGTTTTGTTTTAAGCACAAAACTGTTTTTTAAAAAACACGCGTTCAATAAATTTCTGCGAAAATACCGTGCGAGATAAAAAGTTGTAACGGCCGCCATTGTATTCTCTAGGGTCTTTGCTAAAAAAGCATATATAATGTTTTGGGGTTCTATGTAATTTTCTAGCAAATAAATTATGATTTTTCCATATAGGAGAGAAATGTCAGAATTGGTCTGGGTGTTCCAGAACGCCTGATGGCGTTCCCTGCATGTTGGGTCTCTGTATGTGGCCACGCTGCGTAAAAGTCCCACACATGGGGTATCGCAATACTCAGGAGGAATAGCAGAATGTGTTTTGGGGTGTAATTTGTGGTATGCATATGCTGTGTGTGAGAAATAACCTGCTAATATGACAGAAACAAGTTTTTTTTTTTTTTTTTTACAGAATTTTCAGTCGTTTTTCTTTTATAGCGCAAAAAATAAAAAACCCAGAGGTGATCAAATACCACCAAAAGAAAGCTCTATTTGTGTGAAAAAAGGACAAAAAATTCAAATGGGTACAATGTTGTATGACTGAGTAATTGTCATTCAAATTGTGAGAGCACCGAAAGCTGAAAATTGGTCTGGTTAGGAAAGGGGTTTAAGTGTCCAGTGGTCAAGTGGTTAACAGATGGCATCATATATGTAATTTTGCCCGTAGTTCCACTTTATGCTACTTAATTTTGTATATATTGTACATTAATTATTTTATTATTTTTATAAACTGTGACTAGTTGTTCATAAGAGTGAGAATCAAGAAAGATGTTAATACAGTTTTAAGCTAGCAACAATGAGAACATGGTAGCCTGAAACTTATTTTTTCAGATCATGCAATCCCCCAGTACCCAGCAATCCCCCAGTACCCAACAATACCCCAGTACCCAACAATCCCCCAGTACCCAACAATACCCCAGTACCCAACAATACCCAACAATACCCCAATACTCAGCAATACCCCAGTACTCAGCAATACCCCAGTACTCAGCAATACCCCAGTACTCAACAATACCCCAATACTCAACAATACCCCAATACTCGGCAATACCCCAGTACTCGGCAATACCCCAGTACTCGGCAATACCCCAATACTCAGCAATACCCCAGTACTCGGCAATACCCCAGTACTCGGCAATACCCCAGTACTTGGCAATACCCCAGTACTCGGCAATACCCCAATACTCGGCAATACCCCAGTACTCGGCAATACCCCAGTACTCGGCAATACCCCAATACTCGGCAATAGCCCAATACTCGGCAATACCCCAGTACTCGGCAATACCCCAATACTCGGCAATACCCCAATACTCGGCAATACCCCAGTACTCGGCAATACCCCAGTACTCGGCAATACCCCAATACTCGGCAATACCCCAATACTCGGCAATACCCCAATACCCTGCATGATACTTTGCAATACCCCAATACTCTGCAATACCCTGCGCGATACTCTGCAATACCGCCTATGGGGATTTTTAAGTAGCGAAGTTTGGCGCCATTCCACGAGTGTGCGCAATTTTGAAGTGTGACATGTTGGGTATCTATTTACTAGGCGTAACTTCATCTTTCACATTATGAAAAAAAATTGGGCTAACTTTACTGTTTTGTTTTGTTTTAAGCACAAAACTGTTTTTTAAAAAACACGCGTTCAATAAATTTCTGCGAAAATACCGTGCGAGATAAAAAGTTGTAACGGCCGCCATTGTATTCTCTAGGGTCTTTGCTAAAAAAGCATATATAATGTTTTGGGGTTCTATGTAATTTTCTAGCAAATAAATTATGATTTTTCCATATAGGAGAGAAATGTCAGAATTGGTCTGGGTGTTCCAGAACGCCTGATGGCGTTCCCTGCATGTTGGGTCTCTGTATGTGGCCAATCTGCGTAAAAGTCCCACACATGGGGTATCGCAATACTCAGGAGGAATAGCAGAATGTGTTTTGGGGTGTAATTTGTGGTATGCATATGCTGTGTGTGAGAAATAACCTGCTAATATGACAGAAACAAGTTTTTTTTTTTTTTTTTTACAGAATTTTCAGTCGTTTTTCTTTTATAGCGCAAAAAATAAAAAACCCAGAGGTGATCAAATACCACCAAAAGAAAGCTCTATTTGTGTGAAAAAAGGACAAAAAATTCAAATGGGTACAATGTTGTATGACTGAGTAATTGTCATTCAAATTGTGAGAGCACCGAAAGCTGAAAATTGGTCTGGTTAGGAAAGGGGTTTAAGTGCCCAGTGGTCAAGTGGTTAACAGATGGCATCATATATGTAATTTTGCCCGTAGTTCCACTTTATGCTACTTAATTTTGTATATATTGTACATTAATTATTTTATTATTTTTATAAACTGTGACTAGTTGTTCATAAGAGTGAGAATCAAGAAAGATGTTAATACAGTTTTAAGCTAGCAACAATGAGAACATGGTAGCCTGAAACTTATTTTTTCAGATCATGCAATCCCCCAGTACCCAGCAATCCCCCAGTACCCAACAATACCCCAGTACCCAACAATCCCCCAGTACCCAACAATACCCCAGTACCCAACAATACCCAACAATACCCCAATACTCAGCAATACCCCAGTACTCAGCAATACCCCAGTACTCAGCAATACCCCAATACTCAACAATACCCCAATCCTCGGCAAAACCCCAGTACTCGGCAATACCCCAGTACTCGGCAATACCCCAATACTCGGCAATACCCCAGTACTCGGCAATACCCCAATACTCGGCAATACCCCAGTACTCGGCAATACCCCAATACTCGGCAATACCCCAATACTCGGCAATACCCCAGTACTCGGCAATACCCCAGTACTCGGCAATACCCCAATACTCGGCAATAGCCCAATACTGGGCAATACCCCAGTACTCGGCAATACCCCAATACTCGGCAATACCCCAATACTCGGCAATACCCCAGTACTCGGCAATACCCCAGTACTCGGCAATACCCCAATACTCGGCAATACCCCAGTACTCGGCAATACCCCAATACTCGGCAATACCCCAGTACTTGGCAATACCCCAGTACTCGGCAATACCCCAATACTCGGCAATACCCCAGTACTCGGCAATACCCCAGTACTCGGCAATACCCCAATACTCGGCAATAGCCCAATACTGGGCAATACCCCAGTACTCGGCAATACCCCAATACTCGGCAATACCCCAATACTCTGCAATACCCCAGTACTCGGCAATACCCCAGTACTCTGCAATACCCCAATACTCGGCAATACCCCAATACTCGGCAATACCCCAATACCCTGCATGATACTTTGCAATACCCCAATACTCTGCTATACCCTGCGCGATACTCTGCAATACCGCCTATGGGGATTTTTAAGTAGCGAAGTTTGGCGCCATTCCACGAGTGTGCGCAATTTTGAAGTGTGACATGTTGGGTATCTATTTACTAGGCGTAACTTCATCTTTCACATTATGAAAAAAAATTGGGCTAACTTTACTGTTTTGTTTTGTTTTAAGCACAAAACTGTTTTTTAAAAAACACGCGTTCAATAAATTTCTGCGAAAATACCGTGCGAGATAAAAAGTTGTAACGGCCGCCATTGTATTCTCTAGGGTCTTTGCTAAAAAAGCATATATAATGTTTTGGGGTTCTATGTAATTTTCTAGCAAATAAATTATGATTTTTCCATATAGGAGAGAAATGTCAGAATTGGTCTGGGTGTTCCAGAACGCCTGATGGCGTTCCCTGCATGTTGGGTCTCTGTATGTGGCCACGCTGCGTAAAAGTCCCACACAAGGGGTATCGCAATACTCAGGAGGAATAGCAGAATGTGTTTTGGGGTGTAATTTGTGGTATGCATATGCTGTGTGTGAGAAATAACCTGCTAATATGACAGAAACAAGTTTTTTTTTTTTTTTTTTACAGAATTTTCAGTCGTTTTTCTTTTATAGCGCAAAAAATAAAAAACCCAGAGGTGATCAAATACCACCAAAAGAAAGCTCTATTTGTGTGAAAAAAGGGCAAAAATTTCAAATGGGTACAATGTTGTATGACTGACTAATTGTCATTCAAATTGTGAGAGCACCGAAAGCTGAAAATTGGTCTGGTTAGGAAAGGGGTTTAAGTGCCCAGTGGTCAAGTGGTTAACAGATGGCATCATATATGTAATTTTGCCCGTAGTTCCACTTTAGGCTACTTAATTTTGTATATATTGTTTATTAATTATTTTATTATTTTTATAAACTGTGACTAGTTGTTCATAAGAGTGAGAATCAAGAAAGATGTTAATACAGTTTTAAGCTAGCAACAATGAGAACATGGTAGCCTGAAACTTATTTTTTCAGATCATGAAATCCCTAGATTTTTTCCAAGGATACACAGGATTAAAAAATTATATTTTGAGACATCGGATGTTCTAAAGTACTCCCGCTCAATATTGCCTAGCAAAGGGGATTCAGCAAACATCACAACCGTGTCAATATTTTTTATGGATTTTTTATGGATCAGAAGACCCGGCGTTTAGATATGGTTGCAATTTTAATGAGGGCAGTAAGGGAGTTTTCAACAGTGATGGTTAAGTCAGAGGGCACTAAAATAAATATGAACAAAAGAGAAAAGGAAGAAAATAGTATGCAGGATTTTTCCTTTCTATTTTTTTTTTTTTATCCAGTATTGATAAAGATACCTTTCACTGCTTCTTAAAGATCCAAATAATTTGTGTACATTTATTTGTTAAAATTTTAAATGAGCAAATCAGCAATCTCTGGTTGTCTTGAATATACTGTATACTGGGCTGCTGTTAGAAATCATGGGGCCCGTTCCCGCCCCCCCCCCCCCCCCTGAACATATCAAAGCAATATTTTCACAAAAAATATGCTAAACTCATTATTAGCAGAACAAAACATAACCTAACTTACAACATTACTGGTAAATGTAAAAGATAAAACTGTATTGGGTATATAAACATTATGGGCCAGATTCAGGAACACTTGCGCTGGAGTATTTCGATATGCGCCGCGTAACTGTGATGATGCGCCGTCGTTTCTATGTGCCCGTACCCACCAAACTAGATGCGCCCAATAACGGGTCATTTGCGACTGGCGGAACGTTCCGACGCCAGAGTATCGTCAGCGCTTAATTTCGTTGGGCGCATCAGTCGCGCCTATTGATTTCCCCTGCAAATATGCAAATGAGGGATTTTTCACAATTCACGAACGGATTAGCACCATACGCTGGCTACATGCGCCGCGCGTATCTCGTCCGTCCGGCGCAAAGTTATTTCTACAAAAGGCTGCTTTATCTTTACTCCAGATGGCCACAGGTCAGCAGGAGAGCAGCTACAGCAGCGTTACCGACGATAAGAGCTAGCTGAGCACCCCCACTTGCAGGACAACACCTCTGTCCATGCTTGTCTGTCAAATTTTACAGCCATGGAGGAAGACATCATAGGTCTCCATAGCCGAGATGACGGCTGACAGCTCCTGGCCATTAAAGTTCAGCTTTCTCCTGTGTGTTTGCGGGGAACGGGAGCAGCCATCTCAAAACAAAAGTAACATCACTGCGGGGAGGGGGAGCAGGATATACTTTAGTGCCGAAATGGCGCTTCTACGGGCGCATTTAAACGCCCAACGGAAGGCATTGCGCTGACGTTTCCCGTGAAGTGGTGCCGACGGAAGTTGTGAGCATGCGCACAAAGGGGGCGAGTGGAGCCGCACTCACTGCGCATGCTCCGTGGTTGATGCGCTGAACGTAAGCCTCTGCGCTGGGCTCCGCCCATCATTTACATATGATCACACCCACTTCCACTTGCGTCGGGTTACGCCAGCGCATTATCGTTACTCTGGCGCAAGTTTACGCGCAACTGCTATGTGAATTACAGGACTTGCGCTGAAAGGGTCTTCAGAGTAACGTAAATGAGAAGCGTTACTCTGGAGCAAAGATGCTCTCATCTACCTGAATCTGGCCCTATGTGCGTAAATGAGGCTCATTCACGTAGGTGCTGTGACCTGTACAATGTGAATCAGTGTTTTTGTTTAAATGTGGCTATTACTGTATGCCTATGTTACACTATAGAGATGAAGCAGCTGTACAAGTACAGCCTTAGGTTCTCATTTGACAGGCGTGTGGATGCAGGTGGATGGTCCCTGAACATTGACAGTGTACATTCAGGGCCACTCACCCACACCTGCACACCTATCAAAGTAGGATCTGTAGCTTTGTTCATGCAGTCACTGTATCCTCATGAATATACTGATGACTCCCACCACACAAACAGGAAATTCACACTTTACGGGCCAGAGAACCCTTGTGAATTAGCCATTCATTTAAAAAAAAATATATATATATTTTTTTACTATCTTTAAAATTGTGTGTTATATTTTTTTTTATAGTTTTTCAATTTTTTTTAAAACATTTTTTTTTACTATCTTTAAAATTGTTTGTTATATTTTTTTTTATAGTTTTTCATTTTTTTTTTTTTTTTTTTTACAATATGTTTAATTTTAAACAGACCCCTGACATCTCACCTTTGAGATGGATAGAGTAATTGGGGACACAGATTTTCCAATTCCTTTCTCTGTAGTCTTAGCTACACTGAAACTAATTGAACAGAAGACAGGGGCTCCTATTCATTCATAAACTGGAGCATAGTAAACACAGTTATCAATGTACACAGGAGTCATTAGTACCGATCACTCACTTTGTCTATTCAAAAATGTTACCGGCCCTTACCTCTGTTCTCCGTCCTGACACACTCCCTGTATCCTGTGGTGGCTGGCAGTACAGGGAAGCTGAGAGCACCATGGGAAGGGAAGTGGAAAGGCAGCACAGTGACAGGGGTATCCTTTTACGGCGACAGGTTGGCTCCCCTGCGCGAGAGCCCGTAGCTCTACTTCGGCTCTCTCGCAGGCCACTAGGGGGAGCGCCCCCGCTCACCCCCGAGTCCCGTGCGGGTGCCTGGCAGGCACGATCGTCGCTCGTTACAGAGAGGGGGCCGGGAGCTGTGTGTGTGTAAACACACAGCTCCCAGTCCTGTTAGGAGAGGAATTGCTGATCTTCTGTTCATACAATGTATGAACAGAAGATCAGTGATTTCCCCTAGTGAGTCCACCCCCCTACAGTTAGAACACACCCAGGAACATAATTAACCCCTTCCCCGCCCCCTAGTGTTAACCCCTTCACTGCCAGTGGCATTTTTATGGTTAGCCAAAGCATTTTTATAGCATTGATCGCTGTAAAAATGCCAATGGTCCCAAAAATGTGTCAAAAGTGTCTGCCATAATGTCGCAGTACCGAAGAAAATCGCTGATCGCCGACATTACTAGTAAAAAAAATTATAATAAAAATGCCATAAAAATACCCCCTATTTTGTAAACGCTATAACTTTTGTGCAAACCAATCAATAAACGCTTATTGCGATTTTTTTAGAAGAATGCGTATCGGCCTAAACTTAGGAAAAAAATGTTTTTTTTTATATATATTTTTGGGGGATATTTATTATAGCAAAAAGTAAAAAAATTTTTTTTTTTCAAAATTGTCGCTCTATTTTTGTTTATAGCGCAAACAAATAAAAACCACAGAGGTGATCAAATACCACCAAAATAAATCTCTATTTGTGGGAAAAAAAGGACGCCAATTTTTTTTGGGAGCCACGTCGCACAACCGCGCAATTGTCAGTTAAAGCAGCGCAGTGCCGAATCGCAAAAAGTGCTCTGGTCTTTGGGCAGCAATATGGTCCGGGGGTTAAGTGGTTAACATCTGATTTTATTATCACTAGCTTTGAATGAAGACTAGACTGCTGCAGTCACTAACATAGGATGTTGGGATTTTAAGAATAGTTTAAAGGGTCACTCCATTACTGATACAGTTTTTCATAAATGCCACCAAAATGTTGTTTGCACCTCTCCGATCATCTGATTTCTGCATTTAAATGTTAAGGTCTTCACACCAGCTGCAACCATTACCAGGAGTAGAAAGAATAAGGACAAGTGGGTACACAAACATCAGAAATTATACAGTGGTCAGTGACAAAGGCAAGAGCTATGGCAGGGAGAGCACATTACTGGAGATGAAAAAATGAAGATAAAAGATTAAAAAGCCAGGAATAACTTTAGAGAAATAAAAGTTTGTGTTGCTTTTTAACCGACCCTTAAAAGGCAAATCAATTCTTCCTTTCAGTTATAACTCACTGTTTAGCTTGTATAGCGTTTTCAAATATTTATAGCTCATGCTAAAAGTTTGCTTATCTCAGATTCTATTATATGACATCTATGGTGTTAAGTCTCTAGAAATGCAAATTTATTTGTTCTTTTTATTTTATTTTATACTGTTCTCTTAACATACTAATACTATTTGTATGACCATGTCAACTATATCTGCGTTTTAAAATCAAACTCCAAAGAACATTTGCCATTTTTAATTTTAAGTGACACATTCTTAGGGGCACCTACAGTTCTCTACACATATCTATAACAGCCTCTCAAACTTTTCTATGATGGCCAAATGCAAGGCCATTGCAACAGGCAAAGCACTGACACTACCAAATAGTATCTAAGCTTGGTACTAAGCATTGCCCCATATATCCCTATTGGTCCATCACTATGATGCCCAACCTACCTGCTATCACCAAAGCTTTTCCAGACAAAATAGCCTAATATCCATCTGTGATAGCCAGGTTTGGAGGTTGCTATGTATTTCGTACCTGTAGCTATTTCCCACCTTCTACCCAGTACAAGCCTCTTTAAGAAAATATCAGGAAAGACATACCGTATCTTTTTTTCTAATCAGATGATAAGGTATCCACATTGCATACTGTTCTCTGCCCTTAATAAGCTATGATTAATTAATGGTTGTGCTCATAAAATATCCATTGTTTCCCAATACCGAAACAGTACTAACAGATCCAGTTCTCTTATCCTTTATATTGTAACATTTTGAGCAAGTCAGAGACCAAACAATGCCCCAGGATATCAATATTAAATAATCATATGTTTATTGGATGAGAAGGCTGTGTAGTACGCTCAACAAAAAATCAATACAAATGAACATAGTCAGAATGAAATTCCAACTATAATCCTTACAAAATGGTAGGTTAGTGTATTTTTGGTGAATTATAATTTGGTTTTATTATACCAAAGATTACCTGAAAGTAATTTCAGATGTACTTTTTACATGCTTGCTTGGTATTCTATATTCTGACAATAAAGTATAAATACATTTTTAAAAGGTTCTCCAGCTGTTAGCAATCTGTTTGTCAGACATGGCAATCAGCATTTTTGCTAAACTGCAAGCAAGTCCTTAATATGTAAGTCAGACTGAGAGTATAATGGTTTCAGTAGACAGTGTTTTTTCTTCTTAATATTACAGATCCCATTCAATGAATTTGTTGATTTGGGAAACTCATGTTTTAAAGCACACCCAAAGTTATGGTTGGGCACCCCTGTTCTAAAGTAATCTTTTTTTGTTCAATTTGCCCAATTTGCCAAACAAATACCTAAACCATTGTATATTATACAGTATAAGACCAAAAAAACTCATAAGATATATATTTTGTTTACATTGAGCTTGAGGAGCTTCCGTTACTTGATTTATCTTGGACACCAAGAAAATATAAATTTAAATGCGATAACCACATTTGAAAATTCAGAGCTTCAAGACTAATGCCGCGTACACGATTGGAAAATCCGACAAGAAAACCGTGGATTTTTTTCCGACTGAATTTTGGCTCAAACTTGTGTTAGGCCGTGTACACACGATCAGACATGTCCGATGAAACATGTTCGGCGGACTATTTTCACCGGACCACGCTGAAGTGGTCTGTTGGTCTGATGTGCGTACACAACCTCGGACCAAAATCCCCTCGGACCAGAACACGGTGACGAAGAACACAACAACGTTATGAAAAAACGAAGTTCAATGCTTCCAAGCATGCGTCGACTTGATTCTGAGCATGCGCGAGATTTTGGTCCAATGATTTTGTGTACTAACCCTCGAACCTGTCCGACGGACAGGTTTCCAGCGGACAGGTTTCAAAGCATGTTTTGAAACTTTTGTCCACTGGAAAACGGTCCGAAAGGCCGTACACACGATCGAACATGTCCGCTGAAACTGGTCTGTGGACCAGTTTCAGCGGACATGTTCGATCGCGTGTATGCGGCCTTACATACACACAGTCACACAAAATTCCAACCGTCAAGAACGCGGTGATGCACAACACTACAACGAGCCAAGAAAAATAGGTTTAATGATTCCAAGGAGGCGTCAAATTGATTCCGAGCATGCATGTTTTTTTTCATACAGACGATCAGCATTTCGGTCAAGAACTTTTCCCATCAGAAAATTTGAGAACCAGCTCTCAAATTTTTGCTGTCGGAAATTCCGACAGAAAAAGTCTATTGTGGTCTAAACACGGTCTGAATTTCCAACCAAAAGCTCATATCAAACTTTTCTTATTGGAAATTACAATTGTGTGTATGCAGCATAAGTTTGGTTAAAAAGATAAGCACAAGGGGAGCTACTTACATTACTGAAATCTGTAGTATGACTTCTATCAATGGAGGAAATGGGCAGAAAATTACCACCACACTAGAAGACTATGGCAACAGGAGTGTGCAAAATCCAAGTAGGATATTTTAAATAACCCTGACATTTTATAGCCAATGTTAAATCCCACCTAGTCTTGAATTATAATCCTCATCTATTCTACCAGTCCTGGTTTGTTAAAGTGATAAATAGTAAACAGGATGTTAAATACTTACTTTTCCAACAAAAAAGTGTGCTGCTTTCCCTCTAAACCAGGGGTCTCCAAACTGCAGCCCTGGGGCCAGATGTGGCCCCTTGCTTGCCCTAATGCGGCCCTTCGGGCATTATTCTATCCAATTTAAATGGGGCATAATTCTTGTTGCTGACACCAATGGGGCACTATTCCTCCAACTGACACCATCAATTCTTTCCATTAACAACCAGCGATGGGGCACTAGTCCTTCCACTGTCACCAAAGATATGGTATTATTTACTCCCACTGGTCATTTTTTACTCCCAATGGCCCTAGTCTGGCCCCCCTAAAGTCTGAGGGACCAAAACTGGCCCTTTGTTTAGAAAGTTTGGAGACCCCTGCTCTAAACGATAGAGCAGCGTAGTCACTGCCAAAGGAGGATCAGTGTGCCAATAGAACATATAATTGGTTATAACTACCTGGATGTAATTCCCCTGGCCCTTTCACTTGACTATGTAGCTGGCCTCTGAGGAAAGTATTTTAATATACCAAGTAGGCTAGAAATATAACAACATGATCATCTGCTTTTGCAAAAACAGATCACTGGCACTTATACCTTCACCTGTTATTCATATGAAAACCAGGTCATTTTTTGCATGTCAAGGTCAAAGCATGTCAAACCAACATATAAAAGTGAAAATAAAAATATTGTGGTCCTGTGTATATTTGTACAGTATGTGCATACACAAATAAGTATGTGGAATCTAAAAGGTTCCCTGTGTCTGCATAGGTTAACACTGGCTGGTTTAATTATATTCCGTTGATATGGCAAGTAAATAATTAGTCTCATGTCTGCAGAATGAATGATAAGGTTGTCTATTCATCATGCACAGTAAATCATATGTATGAAATGCACCTGCCATTGTCATGAGATGTCATTAGCTCATACTGTATACATAAGGATTCCCTGTATACCAGTCAATTGTGATTTGCCAGGGTATAAAGAATGTAGACTTCCATGATAATGTGTTGAACACAGCTGTTCTACAAGAGCAAAATTGGAATATTTAAGAGCAGACAGCATTTAAATACAGTTTCAATCAGGGCTCATTAATCACTTGCATAGTCATTAAAACATTTAGGGGTGATGGGACTTCATTGCTATAATTAGAGTCCTCAGGAGACATTCCCTTTTTCTATATTCATACACAATTGTTTTTGTATGAATGTGATTGAATTAACTGCTCTTGAGCACTTTAATTACAGGGCTGTAGGACTTTTCAAATCTTCCTGGTGGCCACAGATGTGATTAATGAACATTGATCTGTAGAACGTGATTTCAGTCTTGTTATTTGAATTAAGTCCCCTCTTATTTTAACTCTTTCCAGTTGGGAGTTTAACAGAGAACTTTAGCCAGAAATTCCAAAACAAAAATACCCAAGAAAAATAAATACTTAAAAGCAAATATTAAAGTGACATTAAAGGTGTGGATTAAAAAAAAAAAACAGTGGTTTTGCACAGAGATAGCAGCCCCGACTCTCCTTTTCTCTGGTCCCCTGGTGGTACTCTTGGCTCCTCCCCCTTAACCAGTGCCCCAATAACAACCACTTGCAATGGGGGGGAGATGAGGGGCAGAGGAGGGAGTATCCCTCTGGGCATTCAAAGCCTTTCGGTGCAAACAGTGCTGGACAGCTTGGCTCACCATGACAACATTCACAATGCTACTTCCACAGGTGGGTTCTCAGTGCTGCCAACTCCAGCCCCTACCCGAAGCCTTTGAGTCCCGAGCATTCAAGCTGCATGGGGCAGGGTCAGAGCATCACTGGAGCTCCAGCCCCGCCCCTCCCTGCTGGCTGTGAAATAATAGGTATCATTCTGCACAGCACAGCACACCGCCACCAGCCTGCCTCCCCTGTGTATCCATGACTCTCAGTGCCATGATGGGGCCCCCAATTTCTGGGCAGCATGGGCTCAAGGACCAGCTGTTTTGTGTAATGTGCAGGGCCCCCCTATGCAGCTGGGGCCCCTGGGCAGTGCCCAGGTGTGCCCTCTCATTAAGACAGCCCTGCTTACCAATGGCATATAGAATAGGCAAACATTTTTGCTAGTTTACAGTAAATTGATCCTACAGATTATTATCAAATTTCTAAACAGTACATCCAAAAACATAGGAAGCAGAGATAGACAAATATTTTTCTCTTTACACGTTTCACTCCTTGAAATCTGGGGAAATTTTCTTTTATACTCATATTAAAATCATATTTTTTTGCTAGAAAATAACTTAAAACCCAATAAGTAATTAAATATTTTCTGATAGCAGAGGCCCTGCAGAATTTAATGGTGGTGCAACTTTTTATGCCACACGATAGTTCCACAATCCCTTATCAAAGACATATTTTCAGTAACAATTAGGCCGCGTACACACGAGGGGATATGTCCGCTGAAAACGGTCCGATGGACCGTTTCAGCAGACATCTCTGCTCGTGTGTATGGGCTAGCGGACAGATTTCTCCACCCGACAGATTTCAAAGCAAGCTTTGAAATCTATCCGGTGGGAATCTGTCCGCCCGACTGTCTGCTGGTTAGTACACTTACCAGCAGACATGTCGGCCCCCACCGCCGCCGCGCCGCTGCCGAATGGATTCGGCGCATGCGCGGAAGTGTTTTACTTCCTGGTGCGGTGACGTGGCGGTGACGCGGTGGCGTCAATGTCACCGCCGCGTCACCGCCACGTCACCGCGCCGTCCAGCGGCGGGGAATTTGATCCGATGGTGTGTACACGCCATCGGATCAAACTCCCGATCGGACATATCCGATGGAAATGGTCCGCGGACCGTTTTCATCGGATATGTCCGATCGTGTGTATGGGGCCTGACACTAAAAGGAATGTTGTTGCACACAAACACTATACAATACAACTTTTTAGAAAAACTAAAAATGTAGCTACTGTACATAGAGTAAATATACATATCAAACATAAATATATCAAGACTTAAAATTGCACATGCCCGTAAAAAAAAGGAAAAAAAAAACGCTGGTACCAAAGATTGTCCACGGGTGGCGCTTTAACAGCTTGTACATCAATTTTGAGA
Organism: Rana kukunoris; assembly: GCA_029574335.1. Taxonomy (NCBI): domain Eukaryota; kingdom Metazoa; phylum Chordata; class Amphibia; order Anura; family Ranidae; genus Rana; species Rana kukunoris. Next base: position 591,005,699 of record CM056049.1, read on the forward strand.
TAACATCAAATAAAGGCCCTAGAATGATTGCTCTAAATCCAACGTTCATGATGATACCTCGCATTTGCGATGCAACCTTTAAAGCGATACTAAAGGTTCAAATATTATAATTAATATATAACTTGTTTTGCACAGAGTGGCCTCTTAGCCATCTTCTGGGGTCCCTTGGCGGGTCTCTCGGCTCCTCACCGCAATAGCTAACCCCCTCTGGCAAGCTCTCGCCTTGCGGGCACGCTCCTGTGTCATATACTTGGCGTCCATAGTCCATAGTCTGCTATCAATCTATCCAATGAAGAGCCAAGGAAACTGGGCAAAGGTCAAGCGCATTTTTGACGCTGGACTTTCCAGGGCCCAGGTAAGTAAAACGGGGGGGCTAGGGGGCCGGTATTGTCAGATGTTTTTTTCACCTTAATGCAATGTGATAGCATGGGCAAGTAAAAGGCACTCTATATGGAGACACCAGGGGTTTAGCAGACCCTAATATTGACTCGGCCCTCCAGTCAGGTGTAGATCGTACTTGATTATCTGATTCCCCAACTACTGGAGCCAGAGAAATAATTAATTAAAACTGGAAATGAAGAAAACATTTTTTTTTCATAAATTTAAAATGTATGGGGAAATTTACTATAAATTGAAATTCAACAAAAATTCCCAAAAAGACAAAACAAAACTTACCTAAAATGATGTAGACCAACAGAGAGAATGGTAATTTAATACTCAATAAGCAAACATTTTTTTTTCTGTAAGCTTACACCTATTATGTGAATCATTACCTCATTACTATAAAATAATAAATAAACATTTTAGTTTTTGTTTTTTAGTAGAATTGTGAATTGTCTGTTTCTTGTTGCTTTTTTTGTGTTATGGAGTAACAAGATATTAGCCTGTTGAACATTTTGGCCCAGATTCACAGAGCGATTACGCCTGTCTAACTGGTGTTAGACAGGAGTAATTTCAAATTTTGCGCTCCGTATCACTAGTTTGAATCCTCAAACCATGATACGGCGGCTTCGGGCTTCGATCCGAGAGGCTTACGTCTTCGTAAGCCTTCGGATCTACGCTGCAAACTTTTTGCGGCCGCTGGGAGGAGTCTGCGTCGTTTTCAGCGTCGGGATATGCAAATGACTTTTTACGGCGATCCACGAAGATACGAGCGGCCTTCGCAATCGCTTACGTCATTTTTTTGCTACGTACTCACGTAGATGGCTTGCGCCGGGAGAAATACACTACGTATTACACTAGTTTACTGGACAAAATCTACCGGGATTCCACGTAGAGCCAGGTGAAATACGGCGGTGTAGAGTATTTCTGATACTATACGCAAATCTAATTGTATGTGAATCTGGGCCTTTGTGTTAATGTCCTTTTAATTTTATTTCACAACTTGCCCTTAAATGACATTTTATTCAGATTTAAATGGTTGGCCTGGAGTGAACTGCTGCTGAATTTAGAATTTACAGGCTTTTGGCAAAATTCAATATAACAAGAATTGTATGAATTGATAAACCTGCTGTGTGCTGAGAGAGATAGAAAGTAACATGATCACATAATGTGGTTTCTGGATGCAATGTGGTGCAAAAATGTCGAGGGGTTACTTTTACTGTTTCTGGTCTTGGCAAAGCAGAAAAAGTGATGCTGATGTATAAAGTGTAGCAATCCATAATGACAAATTAAGTTTAACTTTTTATCAGTTTAGAGAAGACAGTGCACAGAAATATGATTTCTGATTAGTCACAATGGATTTGCCTACTAAATGCATTGCAGTTTGTCCTATTAAAGGACCACTAAGCATTAGTTGCATAATTTATTTAAACTGGTTTATGCATTAAAGCTTTGTTGGTATTAATTACTGAATATATAATAGGGTGGGAGATTATCAGAACAAAAGATATGCAAAATGAAGATGGTATATTTGAATAATATGGAGTATATCAATTAAAAAGCACTCATATTTTCAAACACACAACATACTCCTTTTCCGCTATCCAACTAAAATAATCTATTGTTACCCTTGCAAGCTACACATATCATAAATATTTCTATATTTAATATTGTTTATATATGCTACCATCAAAGTATGAAATACAATTTGAAATATGAAAGGCAATTCTAAAAAAATGCCTAGGAAATGTAAAGAATGGCAAAAATGTGATGTCAAAGTATAAAAACGCTTAACAATTAATACATTTCGTAGGCATTCTGTGCAATGCCATAAGGCAGACTGGCAAAGTGTAAAATACTCCAAAAACTCATGTTTTTATTGTCATGTTGTATAGAATGCCTAGGAAATGTATGTTTAAAGGCAGGTATTCTAAAGAATGTCCAGGAAATATACAGACATTCCACAGACATACAGACCAGACATTCTATGCAACAGGGATGTGCAGTGAGGTCAGTGGCTGGTGAGGCATCGGCTAGTACCACACAAGTGAGATATAGCTGTGAACGTTAGAAGTTTGGTGCCATTCCACAAGTGTGCGCAATTTTAAAGCGCGACATGTTAGGTATTTCTTTTCACAGTATACAACAAAATCTGACTAACTTCACTGTTTTTTTTTTATTTATTCATAAAAAGATCCCTAAAAAACGCATTTGAAAAATTGCTGTGCAAATACAGCGTGACAAGTTCAACGACCACTAGTTTATTCCCTAGGGTGTCTTTTTAAAAAAAAATATATATAGCATTTTAGGGTTCTGAGTAATTTTCTAGCAAAAAAATTATGATTCTTACATGTAGAAGAGAAGTGTCAGAATTGGCCTGGTGGCAAGTGGTTATTTACTATAAGCAATATACAATATATAAATAATTATTATATATTGATTTTAAGGTAATTTTCTGTATTTTAAAAAACTAAGCAGATGGTTCAATGGACAAATTACTGAAGTTTGAAGTTATAACTTCAAACCAATAATTTCACAGTAAATCAATAAATGATAAATTATTATGTTTATGATTATTGTGTTATAATTATAAATATTATGTCATAATAATATATTACTTAGCTTAATTTAAAAAATACATTTTCAGCAGCAGCAGATTTTCCCTCTTAACTGTGTAGTAGATGGAAACATGGGATTATGTGTAAACCTTATACCCATAAACCCATGTTTATTCCTTGTAGTTAAGAGGGCTTCTCTAAGGGCTTCTTGAAGGGAGCATGTGTCTTTTAGACACATGCCCCCTTCTATGACACTGCAGTGAGGGGGAAGCCTCCTCTGCAGCATTATTATTGGAGAGCTTGGGCCAATGGTGCTTTACTATTGGTCCAAGGCTCCAAGCTTTCCATTGAGCTCAGTGCCTCTGACAAGAAGACAAGAAGTCAGAGGCACTGTGAGCTCATCCTCTCAGTCTGCTGCAAACAGCATGTGCCAGCTTGTTTTTAAACTGTCCGCACTGTATGTAGCTTCTGACAGACTGCGCAAGGAGCCCCATATCACCAGAACCATAGGTGCCCCAGTAGCCCCATATTTTGACCAGTGGTGGGGTAGGACTTTGGCTACTTACCCCCAAAGTTTGGGTCTCTGTGACCCAGGTCATCCTGCTACAACCCTAGATTGTTTTGTTTTTTACATTCATGCAAGGTGAGGCTCTGCCTCACCTGTCTCCCCTGACTGCATGTCCCTGCTATGCAATGCCAAAAGCTAAACTGACAATATATAAAATACTCCTGAAACTGAAATTTTTATTGTATAGAAAGTATATGTTTGAATTTAGGAATTTTAAAGAATGCCTAGGGGATATATAGAATACCAAAAAAGATTACGTCAAAGTATGAAATGTCTGTATAATTGTAATTTTGCTATATACTTTACCTAGGCATTGCATACAATAGCTTGGCATTATGCAGAAAAACAAATATTGCTTAGGAAAATTATAAAAAAAAAGTCACAAAAAGGCTCTTTATTGAGAAGAGGTATAAGAAAAGAAAAGAAGACATCCAAAAACATGTACAGAACTCTTTTACTGAAAAGTAAAAGAGAAAAATAAGAATTATTGGCTTACTTGTTGCAACAAGTAAGGCTAGAATGGCATTTACAATAGTTTTTTTTCACACAAGAGCACTCTGTAGTTTGGCACTTGCACATACACCTCATAAATCGCTTCTAGTGAACTTAGAGATAACAGCTGATCAGAGAGGTATTTTCTGGTAAGGAATGTTATAAATTCTAAGTAAGCGCTTGGGACATAAAGTGAATTGTAATCTGCCATAGAGTTGGTTCAAAGGTCCTTGGGCAGTTCCAAGTTGGTAAACACTGTCTTCCATCACACTCATGACAAGTGCCAACAGATTTCGTGAATCACCCTGCCTCCTGTCAAGGCCAGGAATAGAAAATCACACAGTGGCTCCCAAAGTTGGAGGAGAATTTTTGTCCATTTTCATTTTTTGGTCTGTATTTCCAGAATTAATTTTGATCCAATTTTTCCTTTGATGGCATTCTCATTATTGAAGCAAAGAGTGCACAAAATATTAACCTGTTCAGCTTCCAAAAGATAGCATGCTCAAGCCCAGTTCACACACCTGTGACATAAATTAGAGTCCAGATGGCCACAGTAATTTCTGTTTTCCATCTTTATTGAAGCAACAGTGTCACAGCATAAATTTAAAATGTAAGCATAGTGGGGGAGAAGCAAGGTTCACGCGTTTTAGGCTACAGTCTGCATGGACGTTTTGTCCACAGTTTCTGCATCTATGGGCACCATTGGTTTCCTTGAAACAGGTAGCAGAAATGTAAGCCTCTTCAGTAACATGTCTTCACCACCACTTTGGTTTCCTCCATTGTGGACTACTTTCTCCTCTGTTTATGCATTAGGTTCTGTCTCTTTCATGGGCTTGTTTGCTTCTTTCTGTTGTATTCTGTGAACACTTTCTATTATTTTTTTCACTTGTTCCTTAGTCTGTATGTCTTGTAAAACATCTTGGACCAGGAAAAAACTTGTGAGACCTACTTTAGCGTTGCAGCCAAAGAGAGCTTTGTATTTGTTCAAAATCCTGATTAGCTCTTAAGACACCACAATGGCTTTGCGAGTGGTGAGACATGCCATGGACCATCTTCAAAGTCGACCAGTACTCCTTGTAGGCTGCTTACCACATTATTAGGAAATTCACTGCCATTGTCAGACTGTGGAATCCTTTAATAAACGGGTATTACCTGTCAGGATGGGACTGATAATCGATAAGTGCAACCTGAAATTGAATTCAGAAAAAAAAACATAGGCTTTACCACATGCAACCTGAAATTGAATTCAGAAAAAAAACATAGGCTTTACCACAACACTTTTTAAAGACTTTTTGTTTTTTCTGGCACAGGTCATAAAAGTGAATGTACAGTTCAATATCATGACAAGAAATATTCTTGTACTTGGGTGAACGTCCTTTTAACATTCTGTCGCATCTTCCATGGCTATTGGACACATAAGCATCATTAAGTACGTTAAAAAACATGATGTAAATGTTAAGTAAATGATGAGTAATGATAAATCAGCCCCGCTAATTGCTATGGGGAGATCGGACAAAAACGGACAGCATGTCCATTTTTATCAGATCTCATTCCACCCGATATGCCAAGACAGGTGGCAGATCTATCGCCATTGTCTCAACAGGATCGGATGGCGGGTGGGTGTCAGCGGACACATCTCCGCTGACATCCACCTGCCCATAGGAGTCAATGGATGGCCTGCTCAGATTGGCTTGAAAATCAGACAGGCGGATCTGAGTGGGCTTGTCATATGAAAGGAGCCTAAGTGTCCTCCCTTGTGCTGATTTAAAAAAATAAATACATTAAGACTTTAAAGTATATACAAAAAAACGTGCCGAAAGGCTAACGCTGCACTTGAAAAACAGATGAAAAATTACAGCTGCCGGCACCCTAAAGTCAAATACGGACTCAACAGATAATAAAATTCAAAGTGGTGCAGCGCTAATGAAATTATAAATAAACACAAGGAATAAAAGGCTCGCAAAAAACCGAATGAAGAGTCCCAAATCAACAGTCCATATGTAGACAGGTGAAAACAAAGACCAGTATCTGTGCTTTGTGTAGATAATAAGGCTGTAGGTGAGGAGAGAGTGATTGTCCTTGACTACACTAGATAAAATCCTGCTCCACACCCAGGTGAGAGTAAAGCCCTGTACACACGATCGGATATCTGATGGAATCTAATCTGATGGATTTTTTCGTCAGATATCCGATGAAGCTGACTTTCATCAGTCAAAAATCTGACCGTGCCAAAATGCAGTGACGTAAAACACTACGACATGCTGAGAGAAATATAGTTTAATGCTTCAGAGCATGCGTCGACTTGATTCTGAGCATTGCAAAAATACGAAAGAAACTTGGACAGCCGCACTCCAAAAATGTGCGGCTGTCCAAGTTTCTTTCGTATTTTTCCATTGCTATTGCATTGCCGGCACCCATGGTTTGGTTTGGTGAGGAGGCCCTTTGATCACTACTGAGCGGTTACTCTCTTATTCTATTTTGTCTTGGACTTTGCAACATTTGCCTACCAGCTCAAGTATCATCTGAACCCTCATTTCATCATTCCAAGGTTTGACATAACCTACGGATTTATTTCCAAACCAGTTCCCATTATGGACAATATCACATCCACATTGCCAACAGCTGAGATTGGTTACAGCAGAACGCTCACAGCACCATCGGACAACCCGTTGAGAAGCTTTTGTCCCAATTTTTGCTGTGGAATGTTCATTTTGTGATCGATTTTAATTAAAGGAACATTTTTGGAGTACAGTTGTCCAAGTTTATTTCGTATTTTTGCATTGTTATTGCATTCTTATTGCATTGCCGGAGGCCATGGTTTGGTTTAGTGAGGAGGCTCTTTGATCACTACTGAGCGGTTACTCTCTTTGATTCTGAGCATGCGTGGATTTTTGACCGATGGACTTCCACACAGACAATTGTTTTGTTTTTATCCATAGGAAACATTTAAAACATGTTCTATTTTTTTTTTTTACCGATGGAAAACAAACCGGTGGGGCCCACACAATATTGGTTTGTCCGATGAAAACAGTTAATTAGTCTGTTTTCATCGGACAAGCTGATCGTGTGTACAGGGCTTAAGTATATCCTGCTTACCAGCTCTCTGTGACCACTGATTAATGGTTTCACCAAGCGCAGGGAAATGGGTTTCCCCAGGAACCTTAATGCTGGCTAGAATCCCCACTTTTCATATGGAACTCGTAAACGGAAAACAAAAGTAAAGAAATGCTCCCATAGTGCAGTACTTCAAAAGTCCAAATTTAATGGTATTAAAAGATTGCACTTACAGGATAAAAGCATCAAAAACAGCATGTATTGGAATAGAACTGTGGCATCCCTACGATCTTTGCTTCACTTCCTGGTTGGCTTGTGTGTCAACCTCTTGGGAGGTGTAGCATGGTGACGTCATCGCCAATCCCTAGGCGATGTTCTTTTGTGATGAAATGCGTAGGATGGGGCCTACGGCGGTGACGTCATCACGCTACACCTCCCAAGAGGTTTTACACAGGAGCAAACCAGGAAGTGAAGTAAAGCTCGTAGGGATGTTGTGGTTCCTGAATGTGCAATTTTTTAATACCATTAACGTTATACTTTTAAAGTACTGCACTATGGGAGCATGTATTTGCTTTTGTTTTCCGTTTCCAAGTTCCATAGGAAAAGAGGGGATTCTAGCCAGCATTAAGGTTCCTGGAGAGAACCCTTTCCATGTGCTTGGTGAGACCATTAATCAGTGGTCACGGAGAGCTGGTAAGCAGGATATACTTACTCTAGCCAATTCTCTCCCCACCTACAGCCAATTTATCTACACGAAGCACGGATACTTGTCTTTGTTTTCACCTGTCTACACATGGACTTGTTTTTTTTCCCCTAAGTCTTTTTTCACTTTTTCACTGCTTCTTTATAATTTCATTAGTGCTACACCACTTTGCATTCTATTAGGCTTTAATGTATGCCTTAAACTTGTCATGGGTTCTTCCTTTCCATACAAATGATAGATAACCATAGGCAATGCCTACATTTAATCAGCTTTTTAATCACCTTTTGTTTAAAAGAACCTCATCTTAAACCTTCACTGTGCTAATGCAATTTCACTACAGATACTTGATAATATATAACAGTCTATAGTTATCCATTTAACAGAGTAAAAAGTCACATTTGAGTTGTCTAACTAGTTTTTTTTTTTGTTGTTTTTTTTACTTGCATAGTGCCAAATTTTCATTTTCTGCACAATTCATAATTACTGTATTTATTGGTGTATAACGCTCACTTTTTTACCCTGAAAATAGAGGGTAAACTGTGCCTGCGTGTTATACGCAGCATGCTATGGAAAGAATTTTTACTGAAACTTCCCTCCTAAAGTTAGGGTGCATGTTATAGGCCTGTAAACCTATTTACATATTTTTCCTACATGTCGATATTTACAGCACAAAATGCATATATAAAAAGGTTTGTTTCAGTCATAAGTTTTGTTTATGAGAGAAAGGTCAGGAATTGGCTTATGGAATAAGTCGTTGGTCCTACATCTTTCTGGAGTGTGACTTCCACCTAGTGGTACAAGCAGCTTTCTATTAATTAGAAAGAAGACGGTAGCTGCCAGAAATAAGAAAACATGTTCAGACAGATTTAATGTACAAACTTCAATACTGTAATGATTAGACTGAAATTTGTTTCATCTAAGTTACCTGCGCCCACACTTTTGAAATGTGAAAAAGGAACCTTCTCAGTGCTAAAGAGATCATAGAACATATTGGAAACTGATTTTGCTTTGCTGTATGCCTGGTTATCATATATACAGACTCATTTTTTGTAGACATCTTACTAAGTGCTTATGTAACACAGACTACAAATTATTTTGGTTTGAGTGGCTGTGATAGGTACAGTCAGTTTAAAAAAAAATATACCTTTCTCTGTAGTGCCAGTGTGTCAGTCCTGTGAATTTCCTCTAGCGATCTCCTTGCATTGTCCCAGGGGAGTAAAGCAGCCCATAGATAGATTTTTTCACCATGGGTGAGAAAAGTGCTTGATGAATTGGATCGCATAGTGTGAAAACCCATGCGATCTGATTCTGGTATGGACCAAAAAAGGGGTCCTGTTCAAGTTTAGTCTGAATGCAATGTGATTTCAGCCATACTATCTGTATGGCTAAAATCGCATTGTACGGACATCGCATGTGATTTGCACTGCAGTGCGGTGCAAATCACATGCAATATCGCACAGCACGCTACTGTGAACCAGCCCTTGTCTGTAAGAATTTATTGTTGCTCTTTTGACTTTGATAAGAAAACTATTTTATAAGAGCAAAGTCTTACCATGGAATTGTCACATTATTCCCATGAAAGACTAGTATTATTTCACATATAAGCTTTCTCTGTTACCTTCCTGTTTCTTTGCATAAATGGCAATAGTGTGTGTGGCTGAACTAACACTTCACAGAAGCAAAGACTAACTAACGATGAGGCTGTAACTGAGGTCTACTTTATTTGCAGTTGGGGGCGATGGGGGGCAGTTCTTATCTCTCCCCAATTGCTCCCTTAACCTCCTTGACGGTATTCCCAAGTGTGGCTCAGGGTGAAATTTCTGTACCATTTGTGGTAACCCCAAGCCACACTCAGGATTACATTGCAGGATTCTGGAAGAGGTTACTTACCGTGTCTCCGTGATGTACTCCCTCTGCGTCCGACGGGCCTTCAGATCCACAATAATGGAAGAGAAGGGAAACCTTTTCCATTTATTTCTGTCAATCCGTAGACTCAGATATCAGCGGATGTAAATGGATACACATCCGTTTACATCCACCTGCCATAGAAATACTGTACATTAAGTTCCATCAAGACCCATATAAAAATAGATAAACAAAACGCTTATTGGAAGGGGGCTCAAGGGTTAACATTTCCTCTCTCTCATTGGCCCTGCATTTTTATTAGTAATCAAGTATTTTATTGGGTTTTGTTTTTGAAACACATTTAGCTTACATGCAAAAGCTTGACTGATGTTCCAACTGGAGTATAGAAACAGTTAACAAAGAAGACAACTTTTAACAATGAAGGAATAGGCAACTACCACATCAAAACATAGAGGTGTGTCTTCTTAGAGGGTAGTGATGAAGAGAGTCACTCCAGGGAGGGGGGGGGTGGGAACAGGGGGAGGTACCAGCAATAATTCAGGAGATTACATTTCAACAGTCAACATAGGTCATTAAACTTGTACAGTGCAATTGGGGTGGGACAACCAACTGGACCATTTGTAAAGGAATTTGTCCATGGCTAGGTTTTTCTTGGCTACTATTTTTTCCATTTCACATTGGTAGTTAAGATCAACTAGTGTCGACTTTAGAGTGGGGGGTTCGGTAGATTTCCATTTTCTAGTGACGTTCACTTTTGCTGCCAGTAAAAGATGTATGATTATGTCTCGGAATTTAGGGGGGAATTGGTCTATACCCAGATGGAGTAGAGCTAGTGAAGGGGAGAGTTCAACAGGGCTATGCGTTATGGAGGAGATTAGTGAGAAGATTTGTCTCCAAAAGGAGCTAAGGGATCTGCAAAACCAGAGGAGGTGCGCAATTGTGCCCATACTGCCACAGTTTCTCCAACAGGCAGGAGACAAAGTGGCGTATATTTTGGACAGTCTATAGGGTGTTAGATACCATCGATGTAGGGTTTTTTGATAAGCTTCCCAATGATTGGAGCAGTGAGATGCCGCGTAGGTGTATTTGAAGGCTTTCTGCCACATGGGTGGAGTTGCAGTGAGGTTAAGTTCTGTTTTCCATTTTGATAGGGTGTTGATTTGGGTGAAGGGACGTTGGTCCACTAGGGCTGAGTATAAAGTTGATATGCCATGATTGGGGTACATGGGTTGAGAGTAAAATCTATGAAGTGTTTCAGGTATGGAGACAGACGGCGGGAGTTTCAAAGTTTTGAGGAATTGGCTAATTCTCACATAAGTGTATGCTTCCGAGTCTGGGAGATGGAATTCAGTTTGGAGCTCCTTGAATGTTTTCAGCGACTTTTGGGATGTGAGGTCTAGTAGGGAAATGAGTCCATAAGTATGCCAGTGCTGGATTCTGAGATCCGGGATTTGGCCCATAAGTGCTCTAAGAGGGACGGGAAAGGAATGTGTGGGTTGATAGGGGGGAGAGTCGTATGTAACTTTCTTCCAGGCCAGGAGTGATGCTTTCACTGGTAGAGAGGAAGGAGATGTAGGTATTGGGGAGCCCGCCGTAATGAGAAGAAGAGTGTCTGATGGGGTGTGAGTAGTGTGGTTTGGGGATTCTATCCCCGACCAAAGTTTGTTGGTAGAGGGGTGCCACCAGTAGTATAGTTGGTCCAGGATAGAGGTGTAGTAATATGTTTGGATGTGAGGAAGCCCCACCCCGCCTGGTTACGGTGTCTTGTTAAGATATGGTTAGCGCACCTAGGAGGTTTCCTGTTCCATATAAATTTAGTGAGTTGCCCTTGTACAGAGGTGAAGAAAGACTGAGGTACAGGTAATACTACTGTGCGGAATAGATATATGAGTTTGGGCAGAATCATCATTTTGAAGGAAGCTATTCTTGCCAATGTAGAGAGGCTAGAAGCTCTCATTTGGTTGAGCAGTTGGGGAAGTTGTTTTTGGAGCGCTCTATAGTTTAGGTCATAAAGTTGGTGTGGGTGTGGTGATAGTTTAGTTCCTAAGTAAGGAATAGCGTGAGTCGCCCAGGTGTAGGGAAGCTTCTGTTTTAGGGATGACTCCTCTTGTGTGGAGAGGTTCAATGGGAGGATAAGGGACTTGTTGGCGTTGAGTTTGTAAAAAGATACCGAGCTGAACTGGTGGAGAATTTCTTGGATGGCCTGCAATGATTGGTTCGGGTTGGAGAGCATAAGGACGATATCGTCCGCGAACAAACTGATTTTGTGATCTGTACCATTGGAGAAGATACCCGAAATTCGTTGGTCAGATCTAATTTTTAATGCTAGGGGTTCCATTAAGAGAGCAAATATAATTGGGGAGAGGGGACAGCCTTGGCGCGTGCCATTGGAGATACCAAAGGGTTTGGATAGCATACCTTCAGTTAGGACTCTAGCTGATGGGTTGGAGTATAAAGAGAGTATCGCCGCCTGAAACCAGCCTATGATACCAAATTTCGAGAGCACAGCTTTCAGGAATCCCCAGTGCACTCTGTCAAATGCCTTCTCTGCATCCAGGGAAAGGAGCAGAGAAGGCACTGTTGACTGGGAGGCCCGGTGGATTAAGTCAATAACTTTTCTCGTCGCATCTGGAGCTTGTCTGTCAGGTACAAAACCAGCTTGGTCTGGGTGGATCAGGGTTGTCAGGTAGGGCATTAGTCTGGATGCTATAACTTTAGCTAGTAGTTTGATGTCAGTGTTAAGGAGAGATATAGGTCTATAGTTGGTTGTGGAGGTGGGGTCTTTATCAGGTTTAGGTATGGTTGTGATCGTAGAGCGAAGCATGTCCAGTGGCAAGGAACCAGAGGAAGCAGCAGAATTGAAGAGATTGGTAAGATGGGGAGAGAGACTTTCAGCAAATTGTTTGTAATACTCATTGACAAATCCATCTTCGCCTGGAGATTTGTTGCATGGAAGTGATCTAATTGCATTGAGAGTTTCATCTCCCGTAAATGGTTGTGACAGCTGCTGCAGCTGATCAGAGGTAATAGTTGGGAGGTTAACAGAGGACAGGAATTCTTGGATGAGGAGGTCTGTGGGCTGAGGGGTAAAGGGGTCTGTGGCTAGATAGAGGGATGAGTAATAATCCCCAAAGGCGTTGGCCATATCCTGGGGGTTGCTCAGTAATTGTTTTGTGGTAGGGTGGAGTAAGGTTTCTATCTTGCTTTTAGTTCTTTGGGTTTTGACTTGGCGGGCAAGTAAAGCATTGGCCTTATTCCCCAACGCATAGAAATTTGCCTTGCTAATTTTGAGGTTGGCTTCAAATTTGTAAAGCAGTATAGAGCGTAGTTTTAACCTGTAGGTGAGAATTTTATCGGTATTAGTATGGGACGGAGTTTGTTTGTTGAGCTTTTCTAGCAGCTCAATTTGGGATATTATCTCTTCAATTTGCTGCGTCCTCTGTCTTTTAAGTTTACTATACAATTTAATAAGGATGCCCCGCATGTACGCTTTGTATGTAGACCAAAGAACAGCACGGTCAATATCCGGTTGATCATTGAGTTCAAAGAATGAACGTTGTTCATCAGCAATTTTTTGGACAGTGCTCTGATCTGCGAGGAGCGAGGTGTTGAGCCTCCAGATGCGAGAAGGGCCTGCTATCCGCTCTCCCAGCGTAATGGTGACCGATGCGTGGTCTGACCACGTAATTGTTCCAATTGTTGAGTCTGTAACCTCTTGAAGTGTCAGTTTATCAGTCAGAAAAAAATCGATGCGAGAGTATGACAATTGAGATGGTGAGAAGTAGGAAAAGTCTCGTTCTGAGCCATGGTGGCATCTCCAGATGTCGTAAAGGCCATTTGCTTGAAGAAATGGGTTCAGCGTAGGTCGTCGATATCGGGAAGATGATTTGGTGTCCATGTCCAAATCTCCAATGATATTGAAGTCACCTCCTATTATAACTTTGCCCCTTTTGATACCGGATACTTTTCTGTATAAACGTTTGCAGAAGTGAATTTGGTGAGTATTCGGTCCATAGATGTTGACTAAAGTGTAGGTAATACGGTTGATGTCACATATCAGTATCAAGTAGCGACCCTGTGGGTCCGCAAAGGTTTGGTGTAGTTTGAAGTGTAGGGAGTCTCGGATGGCAGTCATGACCCCATTTCTTTTCTTCGGGCTTGAGGCGAGAAATATCTGAGTAAAGTTCTTAAGTTTGAACTGGGGGGTTTTGTCAATGGCGAAGTGCGTTTCCTGCACTAAAACAATATCCGCATTTTGTGTCTTGGCTTCTCTGATAAGAGCAGACCGCTTTTGGGGGGTATTCAGGCCCCTTGCATTTATGGAGCAAATTTTGAAAGCCATAATGAGGCAGCTAGTACCGAACAAAAGTGTCTACGGATGTGGGTGGATTGGTAGAAAATGTAAATCCTCTGTGAAGCTGGCAGAAGGGTGGTTCTGGGGGTGAGTAAAAAGGAAGAGCTCCTAAGGAGGAAACTTTGGAACTCAATGGGCAGTAACTACTGCTGAGAGTGTATTTGTACGAGGGCAGGCAGACTACCACGATTCGGGTGAGTCTACTACGAATAGTCCAGGCAAGCGGTAACAAATGAGCGGTACTGCAGGTACCCAGCATTACGTAGCTTATGAGAGACAGGGTCTTAGGGACATGTTCATATTTGTTGGTAGGTTCCTCCTGTATCCATTTGAGATGTGGCGCGGACATCGGGCCTGGGGTGTCCCCTGGGATAATGTGCCAGTCCTTCAGGAGTTGGAGACCCAAAGAGAGGGTTCTCACGGCATAGGTCTTGCCTTGATGAGTGATAATTAGCTTGGTGGAGAATCCCCATTTGTAGGGGATTTTGTGGTTCTGAAGGGCTTTAGTGATGGTTGCGAGCTGCCTGCGATTTTCCATAGTCGCTTTGGAGAGGTCGGCATAGAGAATTATAGAGGAGAAGGGTTCGGGGAGCCTAGCCATGCGTTTTGCAGCATACATAATGCGGTCCTTGACTGCAAAAAAATGGATGCGGGCTAGAACATCTCTAGGTGTAGATGGTGGCAGATGAGGGGGTTTAGGGAGACGGTGTGCTCTGTCAATCTCCAGATCGCGATCAGTCAGTTCAGGGATTATTGTGCGCATGAAAGATTGCAAGAACTTTGTCAAATCAGGTGGTTAGACTGATTCTGGTATATTGCGGAATTTGATATTATTTCGGCGAGCGCGGTCCTCGAGGTCTGCTAATTTGAGGCGGATTATTTGGATCTCATCCTCATGGTCAGTGACTGCATCCACCATTTCATTGTGAGCTGTGTACAGCTCATTCACTCTGGTTTCCAAAGTGTTAATACTCTGGTTATGCTGTTGCACAGAGACAGACAAAGAGGATACAGCTGTAGATAGGTCACTGTACAGGGTCTGCCTCAGAGACAAGAGCATATTTTTCATTGTCTGTTCTGACAGTGGCTGGTCTGAGGCAGAGAATGCATCAAGCGTTGATGGCTGCTGAGGGAGAGAAAGGAGGCAGGAGGCTGTGCTGCTCTGACTGTACTCTGGCTCTCCCGTTCTCTGCCTTGATTTGGCAGGACTGGCTGTGGTGGGTGAGTTAGGGGGAGAGGACTCACCGTTGTCGCCTGTGGGGGAGATCGTCCCTGAGAGCAGCTGGTCAGTTTGGAGAAGGGAGAGCCGCGCTGCGTCTTCCCGGATCCCACCCGCGCCATCTTGTCTGCTGTGGAGGCTGGAGGGGGGATAGTACTCCGTGAGTTTCCGAGGGAGTTTAAACTCCTTCCTCCGCTTGGAAATCACTGTCAGGATCCTCGGGTGTCACGGGAGTGAGGAGGAATGATCGTGACCCTGTTTGGGGTGGCTAGACAGTCGCTGCAGCTGGGTTTTCTGCAGAGCTGTGGGATCAAGCAGCCATTCACTTGCGCCGCTAAGCCACGCCCCCCTGGCCCTGCATTTTTGTCACCCGCATATTGGCCCATGTTGACGGTCTTTGGGTTTGTGTTATTGTCATAGAAAGTCACTCCCTACACAAGATTTTATTTTTCAGTATAAACATTTGGCATAGAGGACTATTCCAAGTATCTATTGCTGTTAGTTTAAAGCAGATCTAAACTCTCTCAATGAACATTAGCTTTGTTTAATTCCTTTTGCTGCTAGCATTAGAAAACAGATAGGATGGTATATTATATTTACTTGTATTAGGCTTTTTTTATGCCAGGGGGCTTTATGAGCATTTTTCCTTTAATCTGAAGGAGGGGAGGAGAGGCTTCTTCAGCTAAACACACCCACCTGCTTGCATGCCTGAGTTAAAGGGGTTGTAAAAGCAGAAGGTTTTTATGCCAGGCGCATATATCTGCAGTATTTTTTTCTTCAAATCACTGAGGCCTCGTACACACAACCGTTTTCCTCGACTTGGTGGCAGAGCTTTTTTGCTGAGGAAAATGGTCGTGTGTATGCTTTTCTTTGAGAAAACTGTCGAGGAACTCAACAAGGAAAAACGAGAGCAAGTTCTTTTTTTCCTCGATGGGAGTCTCAATTTCCTCGTCGTGTTCCTCGTTGGGCTGGTTTTCGACGAGAAACATGTTTGTGTGTATGCCTAGAAACCCACGCATGCTCAGAATAAAGTATGAGATGGGAGCGGACCTTCGGTAAAAGTAGCGTTTGTAACGGAGATAGCACATTTGTCACGCTGTAACAGACTGAAAAGTGAAAATCGTCTCTTACCAAACACACAGTAACATGAGATTAGCAAAAGCAGCCCCAAGGGAACGAACTTCTCCTGCCATCGTATGTGTTGTATGTCACCACGTTTGAGAACTAGGAGATTTGGTCTTGACTGTGTGTACGCAAAGAAAGCTTGTCAAGTTTCTCGACAAGCCTAACAAGGAACTCGTCGAGGAAAACGATGTGTCGTAGCTTTGTCCTGCTACCTTCCTCTGTTATCAGCCCAATAACTTTTGACAAGCCCTCCGAGACAGGAGACAGAAGTGTGTGTGTCGGAGGAGGTTGCTATAAATAGATTAACAGACTGCCAAACTATACACAGGCAACCTCTGCATGTGTGGGGAGGTAGTGTGTGTGCCTTTCCTCCAATCAGTTGTCTCACAGTGTCTAGCAATGATCCCCTCCTACAGGGGAAATAGGAAGAGAACATCTAAAAGGACATGCACTTTCTAAACAGTATATTAAAGTGAAGACAAAAGATGAACAAATAAAACTTATGTAGGGAGATTTGTTTCAGCCCTGTGTATCATCTGAGGCTGTTCATTTCACTGGGTATATGGAGGGTTTACTTCCACTTTAATAAAATCTATGCATTAAGATAAAAAACCTTCTGTGTGCAGCAGCCCACCTCAGCCCCCCAATACTTACCTGAGCCCATCTTGATCCAGCGGATGTTGCTGGTCATTCTCAGCACTCTCCTTCCTCATTGGCTGAGACAGCAGCGTGGTCACATATGCTCCCGCTGCTGTCCAAGTCAGTGAGCCAATAAGGAGAGAGGAGGGGGGGCTGAATCACAGCTCCATGTCTAAATGGACACACAGAGCTGCGGTTTGGTTAGGGTGGCCCCATAGCAAGCTGCTATGTCAAAGTGCCAATGAGCTACCGAGAAGAGGAGGACCTGGGCTGCTCTTTGAAAATCAACTTCACAGAGCAGGTAAGTATAACATGTTTGTTATTTTTGAAGAAAAAATCTGAGACTTTAGTATCACTTTAAGGGCAGATGGATTTCGGGTGGTAAATGTCACTTACATTTTTTGCCCTTACTCAAGTTGGCTGCAGATAAAAATGCTTGTGGGGTATTTTTCAAATGAATTTCTCAACAAAGTAAAGCATAGGGATGTGGATGGATGGGCGAGTTTCATTTGAATATTAATAATGAATTCAATAGCATTTTCAGTAGTGTAGTTTCACTTTAAGTTTACTTTGTGGTTTGGGGGGGGGGGGGGCTAGTAAAAACATGCAGTAAAGCTATAACGTCAGCCAGACCTATTGTATAATTCATATATATCTATATCTATATCTATATAGCTATATAGATATAGATATATATATATATATATATATAGATATCTATATATCTATATATATATATATATATAATATTTGTATATTTTTGTGAAACTGTGTTGCTTTGTGGTGCAGCAAGAATGATTCCCCCCATCATGTGAACCTGACCCATTCAGGCAAATAGGGCTGTGTCACACCTACATGCAAGATATTGTCATTATTCCCATCAAACACATTCCTGGAGTGGGCTCAAAAGTAGAGGGTGCTGCAGAAACTACCAGCTGGAGACTGGAGAGATCACAGATCAATTCACATATTTGCCAGCACTCAAAGGATCATCAAGTATCGTCCAAAGCTTTTATTGAAGATTGATGACATCATAAAGGACCAAGTACAACGTTTAGGAGCCGCACTCAGACGTAATGCATTGAACACACTTTAGGTGTGTTTAGTGCATTACATCTGTTGGCTGTTTTATGCGGATAACTGCATACAGCCGCCTTCAACTTTCCATGTCTATGGGTGATTTTTACACAACCAGGGTACACTGCATGGTAAAATTCACCCATCTTAATCTTCATTGCAAGAAAAATAAAGATAATACATTATTATATTTTTCCTAACCAGTAAGGTCTTTTTTTATACAGCTTGTTTTTCACCATTAGTACAAGTACTTCTAAGTATTATTATTTATTGTTATTTCTTATATCTCTCTACAGACCCGATAATAATGGATCATTGTACTTTTTTCCAGTGCTTTGAATTATATAAATGGGCACAGGTGTGGTATCTAGTGACAATCAACCCCCGCAGTTCTGCTTTTCTATAGAAAAATCTATAGGAAGCTCTGTTTCTTGTTGATGGGTGAAATAATAGCTAAGAAGTCATTATTGTTTCTTGAGGTACATGCAACACATATAAAATATTAATTGTGTTTTTTTTTTAGGATGTGTAAAAAATGATTTCAATTAATGCCTTTCACAAGCAGTAAGAACTAACTGATCTCTCTTCTTTTGCTTTTCTGTGGAGATATGTTTTACAAATAAGTAAAGCATAACCTTTTATACTTTGTAAAACCTGCATACAGGAGCGGACTGACCCAGGTGGAAAAGTGGAGATTGCCCCCCAGGCCATTCACATTATATTTAAAACGGCCGCGGTCCGCATCGCTGTTTTTGTTTTTTTTGTTGGTAAAATTTGTCAGCTGGGGCCGCCGATTGGCTGGCTGGCTGCTGCCGTGCTGCATTGTGGGAGTTGTAGGAAAGTTAGGTCATGTGGCACGTCAGGGGAGGGTCGTGGGCAAGGCTGGCTGCAGAGAAGAGTCGTGAGCCTGAGAGACTGCACTGCCTGGATTGTGAATTAGCGGCCGAATTGCAGTGAAAGATCACACTGATCCATCCAGCCCGTGCTGCAGCTGTGCTGTGTCCTGTGACAGGGCTCAGTGAGTGTGAGTGTGTTCCGTCTTGCAGAGTACAGCCCTCCCCCTCCTCAGTCTCCACTAATGGGAAAACGATCAGCTCTGTCTCCTCCCGCCCCTCTCTCCCTATGCCCGCCCACACTCGATGCAGACCGTGTCCTCTGTGAAGGAGATATGTGGGCGGGAAACTTTGAAGTAGGCAGCCACAGTGTCATATTCAAAACATGAAGATGCCGAGTGATCGAGTGACAGTGAGCCTCCTGCTAGGACTGTGCAAGTGAGTGAGCTGTAAACAGGCTCTCCCCTCCCCCCTCTTTTCCTACTCCTCTCTCCCTTGAGTCTTATCATTTAACCTCTTGCCTGCCAGGCACTTCCATTCCCTTCCTGCCCAGTACAATTTTCAGCTTTCAGTTCTCTTACACTGAGCCCAGGTTCACATTGGAGCGATTTGGCATGCAATTTGACATGTCAAATCGCATGCCAAAATGGTGACAATTGCCAGTGATGGCACCATCCGAATCGATGCAACGTTGCATCGATTTCATTTGTGGTGTTGTACCGATTCCCAAAAGTAGTTTCTGTACTACTTTTGGCAACTTCGGGGTGCGATTTCAATAGACATTTGTACAGGAACCCGCACAGATGTCTCTGAAATCGCACCCCAAAGTCGGGACTGAAATGCGAGTATGAAATCGTTCAATTGTTCAGCTAAACTCACACAATTTCATTCCCGATGTCAGTGTAACCCTGGGCTCTGAATGACAATTGCGCAGTCAAGCAACACTGTACCATATTACATTGTACTTTTTTTCACACAAATGGAGTTTTCGTTTTGGTGGTATTTAAGAACAATTGTTTTTTTTTATTTTTTGCTAAAACATAAAAAAATAAAAAAATAAACTTAAAAAAAATTGTAAATACAGTGCCTTTAAAAAAGTATTCATAAAATCCCAATACAATACATTTACTTTTCTGGTTGTAACATGACAAAATGTGGGAAATTTCAAGGGGTATAAATACTTTTTCAGGGCACTGTAAGTAATTTTTCTCCTTTACTGAAGTTCACTGATGGGGGGCACAGATAGGCAGTACTGTTGGGCACTGATGGGTAGCAATGATGGGCATTAATGGGTGGCACTAAAAAGCAGAACAGATTGGTGTCATTTGCTGGGCACTGTTTGTTGGGGCTGCACTGTAATAAGTGCCCTAATTATTTGTACAGTGTCCCCTGTGAGGAGATGCCCCTAATCGGCTCTCCTCACAGGCTGTCATTTACATGTGATTGGCTGTTATTGGACACAGCCAATCACATGGGTAAAGAGCAGCGTCATCGGCTATTTACCAAGATCAGGGTCATGCTGTCATTGCTGTGTCATATTTGTCTTGCTTAATAACATCAGTGTCCCTTATAAAACCCGGAGGGCATGGATGGTGAGATGATTCGGTGGCACAATGGGCCACCCGACTCGACTTGCCCCCCAGGCTTAAGGCTGCCAGTCCTCCCCTGCCTGCATAGCCTTAATTAAAGGGCTTGTAAAGGTTTGTCTTTTATTTTCTAAATTGTTTCCTTTAAGCTAGTGCATTGTTGATTCACTTACCTTTTCCTTCCATTTCCCTTCTAAATGTTTATTTTCTTTGTTTGAATTTCTCACTTCCTGTTTCTCCTCAGTAAGCTTTCCACCATCACCCGAGCGGTGGAAAGTCATTTAGAACAGCTTACTGAGGAGGAACAGGAAGTGAGAAATTCAGACAAAGAAACCAAAGAAACAAAAACATTTAGAAGGGAAATCGAAAAAAGAGAGGCGAAGGGCTAACGGGGCTGGCTGAGTGGGCTAGATCCTCTCACTCCCTCATAGGGGAGTCCCTCTGCCCTGTCGGGCTTCAAAGCGGAGCAGGTAGGGCGGGCTGTGTGGGAGGACCCCCTCACACCCTCCATTGCCACCCGTGGGCATGGAGGAAGATGGCAGATTGCCTCTGGGGGGAGGTCTGCCTACTCCCAACTCCTGCAGTCCGGCTCCTCTCTTGAGTACACGCACAAAATACACTTTAAAAAAAAAAGAAGGGAAATCGAAGGAAAAGGTAAGTGAACCAACAATGCACTAGCTTAAAGGAACCTATTTAGAAAATAAAAAAACAAATCTTTACAACCCCTTTAAGAAGAAACTAACTAAACTGAAGCAAAGGTTTTAAACTAAAGTCTGCATCTTACAATAATCTCAAATACGTTTGGTTATTTAGTGAGTGCTTGTTAGTAAGACGCTATTGCTATCAGGACAGGACTTAGGATGGTGGGGGCCCCTGGGCTTGAGTCCCTTTCAGGCCCTACCTTCCATACATTACTTTAAATAGAACAAAATGATACATACCCAAGCTATGTATTAGAGCTGCACAATTCTGGATAAACTTAGAATAAAAATAGAGATCACGATTCTGAAGTAAACCCCGGACGATTTTTGCAGTTTTTCAATTATTAACTTATAACTAGGTTTGAGCGAACCCGAACTGTAAAGTTCGGGTTCGTATCGAACTTTAGTTTTTTTTTGACCCGGACCCGAACAATTTTCTGAAAGTTCGGGTTCTGGTGCTGAGTTCGGCTATGTAACGGCGCGCTGCAGGGCAGCCAATCAGAATTTCTTTTACTTGTGTGACCTAGAAGCCATCACAGCCATGCCTACTAATGGCATGGCTGTGATTGGCCAGTGCAGCATGTGACCGAGCATGTGACCCAGCCTTTATATAAGCTAGAGGCACACAGCACAGCTTGTCACTCTGCTTTAGCTAGGGTAGGGAAAGGCTGCAGCTGCTCTCAGGGACAGATTTAGATAGGATTTTCCTGCTACAGAAATCAAATTACAATACTTAGTGTTCGATCTACATAGCATTAGCTACATTAGGGAAAGGTTCCTGATTGTGCTTATAGGGAGAAAATTAGTTAGGAGTCAGTCCTACTTCACAAATCTAATTGCAGCAGCACTGCATATGTTCCTGTGAGATACTCTGCATATTGCACCAGCACTGCATATGTTCCTGTGAGATACTCTGCATATTACACCAGCACTGCATATGTTCCTGTCAGATACTCTGCATATTGCACCAGCACTGCATAAAAAGTCCTGCATGTACTGCATGTACCAAAATTACCAATACAAAGGCACTGATTGGAGTGTACTGGCGGGGGGTAATCCCCCTGTCAGAACATAACAGCTCAGCAGGGGAGATCACTGAACTTACCTTGCATGGCTCCGACTGGAGCTAACAGGTTTTTTTTTTCAACCCCCGGGGTTGAATGAAAAAAATGAATAGTGTGTACCAGGGCCAGATTGGGAATAAAAACCAGCCCTGGAAATAATTTCATACCAGTTACATTATACCAGCCTAACAGCATAATGTCACAGAGGCTGTGCTGATATGATAGAGGAGATGTCAGAGGCTGTGCGGACATAGTACAGGAGAGTAACAGGAGGTGGTCAGAGACTGTGGAGGGGTCTGGTCTAACACAGCCATGATATGGAAAGGAGCACGCCACCTCTGAGACAAGTGTCATACATTTAAAATGGCACTGCCTGGTGCCATTAAGTCACTGCACAAGCGCCTGTCTGTCCGAAAATGGCAGAGCGTGTACAGGCTTTCCCGAGCCCGGCTAGCTTCCAAACGGCACATGGAAAGTTGACAGCCATATTTTTTAGGGGCACCACTGCCCGTGACTGGCATCTATAGGCAGCCCTAAAATAGGCTGAAATTTATGAGCAGTTACCAATGACTGACAGGCAGGCAGTAAAAGTCACAGCTCAAAGCGACCCAAAAGCAGATGGCCTAGCGGAAAATCTCCTGCTATTCCAGTAGGCCAGTCTGGTCCTGGTGTGTACCCAGCTTTCGCGGCTGGG
Organism: Rana kukunoris; assembly: GCA_029574335.1. Lineage (NCBI taxonomy): Eukaryota > Metazoa > Chordata > Amphibia > Anura > Ranidae > Rana > Rana kukunoris. Next base: position 591,028,613 of record CM056049.1, read on the forward strand.
TTAGGTGACACATACATCCAATCAGATCCATAGAGACAGTACTGGTTAAGTGTAACACATGTGATTTAACGAGACAATGATACTGATTTACTAAAGAAGTTAGGAATGTTTAGAGTGAAGATTCAATTATCCAATTATGTTCAGATGAAATACATAAACAAGGGATTTCTTACAATTTGATTGGATACTGAAAGAGGATATTCATGCCCAGTGAATCTTCTCAACCCTTTAATGAAATCAGCCTCACTGTTTGGATACATGACCTATGGACAACCTACATATACCCCTTATCACTGATACTTTAAAGTGATTGTAGACCCTTACATATACCCAGTAAGGTAGGACAAAAAATAAACAGAATAAAATAAAGATATAGCAGTTGAAGATTTTTGGTAGCATAACAAGAGCCCCTTGCACACAAGGCCTCTAGCCCCTTTTAATGACATCCTGATGTTTTAGGGCACCCCATAGACATAGGTGCAGCCTCCAGCTCCACTGCTTGCACCCTGTCAACGTCTATGGCAGGCAGAAATTTGCTGCATTTGGATGGACCTCAATATTGTGTTGTGTGCTATTTGTGTTTAGTGCCCTATGCGTTTTGAGACAAATGTCTGGAACACAGGTATTCTGTGTTCTGGACATTTATTCCTGAATGCATAGAGCCCTAAATGTGAGTACCACTTGGTACAGAGTTCAGCCTATTCCATCACAGCATATTTCAGAAAGCCATAGACTTTTACAGGCTACAGGCAGTGGGGCTGCCTGTGCCTACCCTATGCACTAAAATGCTGGGGTTGTGCACACACAAGAACTAGACATTCTATGTCAAAGGGGCCATGTGCAGGTTGTAAGAAAGCAAAATGCCCTTTGCTTCTCTAATTATAAACTTGGTAAAAGTACTGGTCATTTTATTTTGGTTACCCGAATTAGACATTAAAGTGACACTAAACGATATCCTTATTCTCTAAAAATTACCCATACACATCCACTACTTAATGCCTCTGTAAATTGTCTTTCATTAAATAATTTCTTATTGTGTCCCTCTACCTTCTTGTAACATCCTCTGTGAGCTCCTGAACCTCTTGTTTCTCTTTCTTTGGACTAAGCAGTGCATGTTATGCCACGTACACACGACCGGAATTTCCAATAGAAAAACTCAGATGGACTTTTGTTGAGTTTTTTCATTGGAAATTCCCGAAGTTTAAAAAAACACTTTTAAGATTACAAACCATTATGAAGTACACATAAATACATTCATAAAAACACATACAATAATACACGTATGGGTACATAGTAGGTTCCATCCTCTAAAACATGCGACTTCTCTTTTATCTTCAAAAACCTCTCAGAAACATAGAGATCAGAAGGGCAAACCCCCCCTAAAAAAAAAAGTAAGAGATTGTGTATTTTTACCCCCTCATCCACATATATTTACCCCTCTTGATGTGTATCCCATTTCTATATCAGCCTGTATATGTATCTTTACTTTCAGAGAAGGGAGAGGGAAGGGAGATCCTATATCTCCTCATCCCCCCCTTGTATCCCTTCAAATTATGTGAGAGAAGAGAGAAAAAAACAAACACAACCCCCGGGAAAGTGAGAAGAGGGAATGAAATGAGGGGAAAATATATCTGGAAGTGCATTTTTACGCATATCCCCACATGGACACCCCCCTTATGTATATCCCATTTCCATATATATGTGTTTATATATCTCTTGACTTTAAGCCAAGAAAGGAAAGGAAGAAAAAGAAGAAAAAAGGAGAAAAAAAGGGAGGAAGGGGGTAGGAGAGCTACCACATAGACACCAGCCTCTATGTACTCTCCCAGCTCCCCATGATCTAGTACTTCCACCCAATACGTTTGAAGCAAACTACATTGCCACCATATATGGGAAATTCCTGAAGTTTAGATATAGAACATGTTCTATTTTTTTCCGATGGAATTCCGATGTGATTTGGCTGGGCAAAAGCCTGATCGTGTGTATGCGGCATTAGTTGTGGTCATGTGCACTGCTCTATAAACACTACATATCTCATAGTCTATAGTGCATAGTCCCTAGCCTATCTTGGAAAATAACAACCCCCCCAAAAAATAAAATAAAAAAATAATTATGTTTTCAAAGTAATTACAAATAATTTAAAAGAGAGAAAGATAATTAGTTATAAATACGTGATAAATGTGACAAAACTAGAAGCAATAAACTGGGGTTTGGCAAGAGAGTGTTCACAGGGAATTACAGTGTACCGCTTTTATCCGTCACCATTATACATAATCAATATAATAGTTGGCATTACCAACAAGTCTTAATTAGTTGAACAATAATTCAGTGTTATGATATGCCAGTTAAAATACAAATAGTGGGATAAGGCCTGAAAAAGAATGTTTTTAGCTGATAATCTCAAAGTACAATAAGGGTATTTTTTTACTTAAAGGTGAGTTTAGAAGGTAAAATACTGTAAGACCAAAAACAATGTAATATGTGAGTAGTATAGATGTTGCATGTTGATTACTAAAGCTGCCTTTAGTAATATGATTGTTTCTGAATGACCCTTGGATGGTTCTTTTTTTTCTCCAGACTACTAGAGAATATATTGAGAGAGTTTGGCATTCGCAGCAAAGAATAACTTTAGCTTATCTATTTTAGACCAGTAGAGTACTTTGGGAAATCTGTCAATAGTTTTCATCCTGACAGATTTTTCTTCTCCTAAGTACCTCTGTTACAATCATTTGTACTTTAAATGATTGTGAAGGCCTCTTACACATGGGAGTAAAAAACGCCAAGTTTTTACTGATCTCTAATTTAGCCATTGTCTTTTTTTATTTTTGGTTAAGAGTGAGTCATTTAACTGCTTGCTGCCCTGCGTTTGTATATAAGCTTAATTCTGACAATTCATAATGCTTAAAGAGGAACTGCAGTCTGCTCACATAATTTGTTATAAGAAATCTTTGTCATTCTGAAGCTCTGCCCCACCCAACCACTTTGCATATTATTTTATATATACTGTAATTGTATTTCTGTACTTGCCAAATATGCTGCAAAAATCTCACTCCACTATTTTTTTTTAGCTAAATATCTTCATTTACCTTACTGCAATCCTGGTTTCATGTCCTCATTGTTCGTTTTTGCTTTGAAGTTGCTGTAATCCTTCTCTGACCTCCACACTTCCTGCTTGTCTGTTTCCTTATGAAAAAACTCATGGGAGCTTCTCTCTGTGGTCCCTGATCAACACAACAATATAAAACAAAACAAAAAAGAGAATAGACTGCTGCACACCCTTAAGAGTTAACTACAAAAAAAAATTATTATTAGAATAAATATCAAAAAAGAACACATGTATATCAGGTATAAAAACTCAGGTCCACTATGATATGGTAGACCAACCTAGGGTTGGTCCCCCTGGATGCCCACTCAAAAACGGCTTATACCAGTAACTAATGCTCGATCATCCCAAGGGGAGATCAGAGTCTACAAAAAATATATAGCGCCCCCACCCTCCACATAACACACAGAGGTCCCCCCCACACAAAATTGCACACCTGAACCCCAACTCTTGGCAATATTTCCTAATGGTTCCCACAAATAGCAGTGATTCCCTGTAATTCAGGTGAAAAGATCACTGGCTAGATGATGGAATATAACATAATTAAATACCTGAAATAGGGGACATGAAAAAATCCACTGACTGGTGGTAATAGTAGCACTGATCCAATAGAGGCTGATGATGAAAAAAAAAAAAAAAAAAAGAAGGATATTGAGCCTAATAGCTCACTGAGAAAAGTTCTCCCATTGAACTCGCCGTGTCAGGCTTGGTATTATTTCCTTATAAGTATATTTTCATTAGTAAATAGATGTAAAGGAGGTATTCAGGCAGAGAGCTGTAATGTTAATCTTCACAATAAAGTTCACCTGAAACACAATGATATTGCCATAGATAGTGGGCGAGTTCCCATAGCATATGGGTAGTGTCCATTCAAAGCTTCAAAGCAAATATATCCATATAGGGCCAGATTCAGGTAGATCAGAGCATCTTTGCTCTGGAGTAACGCATCTCATTTACGTTACGCTGCAGAAATTTTAGGAGCAAGTGCTGTTATTCATGAAGCACTTGCTCCTAAAGTTGCGGCAGCGTATCGCAAATGAGCCGGCGGAATTCCAATTGGGTGGGTACGGGGCGCGTATTATTTAAAATAAGCGCGATCCCGCGGAGAACGTACTGCGCATGCGTCGAGTGTCAATGCATCCCAGTGCGCATGCTCCAAGTTCTGTCAGTGAACGTCAATGACGTCACGTCCCCATTCATGAATGTTTTACGCAAACGACGCAATTTTTTTTTTTTCCGACGCGATGACGACGGCTATACCTAACATAGGATATTCCACTAGGGGGCTGCTTTATCTATACGCCGCGTATCGCTTCCGGAAACGTCGTAAAGTCACTGCGTCGCGCCCGAAAAAGATCATGAATTGCCGATTTCCGCTCATTAACATATTTTTTGAGCGTAAAACGGCGGAAACGCCCCCGGCGCCATTTTTAAGTTGAAGTAACGATGCGATGGCGAAATTCAATTACGCCGATCGCATCGGAACTCCAACCCGGCGTTTCTTGTTTTCTGGTTACAGAAAACAAAAACGCCGGCTTAAAGTGACAGTTAGGCTGGCGGATCCATTGATCCGCCAGCCTAACTCTACCTGAATCTGGCCCATAGTGCTTATTCATCCTATTAGGCAGCTCACATTCCATGAGATTTATATCAGCTATTATGGATGGATGATAGGTGATTGGGCATATAATATGCTAGTTTGTAGATGACAGTGTTGTAGTAATGTTCCTCAGCAGTGTTAGTGCAGGGTTTACTCACGGTTTTGCAGTCATTCATAGCTCTAAGTAGAGACTATTTTCTCCAATCACGCACTGCTCAAAGGGATTGCAGCCAGACCATCCATTTATGCATGAAGTTGAAGCGCTATTCCTAAAGGTAGCACTATCAGGTGAATCGGTATGATAGTGTCCAAAGTGGGACAGTGGTAGTACAGCGTCTCTGATAATGAGTTGTTGATTGCAATGTCCAAAATGAAAATAAAAATAAACTTATTCAATCTCCAAAGACAATGGCTGGAAGCCAGGTGTTGTAATTGTCCTCAGGGTGTGCTTTCCATGTCTCCATAAGGCATCCTTTAATTGATGGTATATCTGCTCAAGGTACAATATTACCGAGCTGATAAAGGAAAAGCCGTGAGGCTGAAGTGTGCATGGGGGGGTCCCTGTTCCCCAAGAGTTTACATGTTTCGTTCCGTGGATATCTACATATATATATTTTTTGTAGACTCTGATCTCCCCTTGGGATGATCGAGCATTAGTTACTGGTATAAGCTGTTTTTGAGTGGGCATCCAGGGGGACCATCCCTAGGTTGGTCTACCATATCATAGGACCTGAGTTTTTATACCTGATATACATGTGTTCTTTTTTGATATTTATTCTAATAATAATTTTTTTTGTAGTTAACTCTTAAGGGTGTGCAGCAGTCTATTCTCTTTTTTGTTTTGTTTTTTATTGTTGTGTTATATTGTATTTTGGATTGCACCCCCTGATAATATCGGTGAGTACTACATTTTTCAAAATTAGGTGGGCATCCCATATTTTCTCTCTTTGGTTACTATGGTCCCTGATCAAGGAGGTGTGATTACTGTGTGTCTAAAATCCCTCAGAACTAATCAGTTTAATTTGAAAAACAAACACTGCCCTGTATTGGCTCTATGTCTCTGTACTTCAATGAAACATGAAACTAGATAAAAAAAACTAAACTGAAACTGCAGGCACATTATATAATTGATTTTTATCTATTTTTATTCATTTTTAAAAGGAATCAGTTAACTATTATGTCTCTATACCCTGTGAACAGTCGTTTCAGAAAAAAAAATCCTTTTCAGCTCCTTTAAGAGGGGGAGAAAAATGTGGGTCTTTAATGAGACACCCTAGATATGTGTCTCCATCCCCAGGAGGGATGCATGGCAGCACATCTAGTGCTTTTATGTGTAAGTAGGAGGTTGGATTTTCTCCTTTCTTTGTACCTCCATCTGCCCTCTTTCCCCCTTACATCTTACTTTACTTCATTTGGTGAGTTTTGAATACATTTTACTGGCCCCTATACATATGTACAATATTTTTTCAGATTATATGCATTTGCTCCTGATGAGGCAATAAAGTCGCCGAAACGCATCAAGCTAACGGGCCATCCTAGATGCATTACGTTATCATATAGCTATTTTTAATATTTGATGTTATTTATATACGGAGCCTACTGACCAAGATATTTGTATAGCCTGTGTGTATTTTATTAAACTTTTTTCAAACTGATCTACTGCCCCACTTATGTGCCTCATTCATGTCCCAAACCTCCTCTCTCCACTAAGTCTGGCTGCAACCATTTTAACTGTGGGCAATTGAAGCTGCTGCCTGTTCCACTTCCTGGATTTACACAGACACACAGGGGCACACTTCCAACCCTGTAGCCCTGAAGCTCTCATTGGCCCTCTTATGACTCAGCCCCACTCCCTTCCTGGCAAACCCTCACAAGTGTGAGAGAGAGAGCTGTGCATGATGTCATAAGCCTAGGCTATAGACCAGACAAGAAATAGGAAGTGGGCTGTGGCCGGCAGCCGCAATGTCTGCCAGCCACCCATGATCACTTCACAGAGAGCCAGAACAAAGATCTGTGTATGTAAAAAAACAGATTCCCATTCTGACAGGGGAGTAGAGAGAGATTTTCTGTTCCTAGTGATCAGGAACAGCGATCTCTCTCCTCTTCCAGTTAGAAACACCTCCCTAGGGAACACCTAATCCATTGATTGCTCCCTAGTGTTAACCCCTTCCTTGCCAGTGACATTTATACAGTAATCAGTGGCTATTTTTAACATTGATCACTGTATAAATGTCACTGGTCCCAAAAATGTGTCAAAAATGTCTGATCTGTCAACTGCAATGTCACAGTCCTGCTAAAAATTGCTGACCAGACCACTACCATTACTAGTAAAAAAATATTAATAACAAAAATGCCATAAGCATACAGTATGCCCTATTTTGTAGACGCTATGGGCCAGATTCACGTACATTGGCGCATATATTGACCGGCGTAGCGCACCTTCTTTACGTTAGACCGGCGCAATGTAGAGGCGCAAGTACCGTATCCTCATAGTATTTGCGCAGAAATTTGCGCCGGTGTAATGCAATTTCCGAGGCGTAAGGCGGTGTAATTCAAATTGGGGAGGACGTGGGCGTGTTCCATTGAAATGAGCCGTGACCCCATGCAAATGAAGGGCCGGCTGGATTGCGCATGCGCACATGAAGCAGACTATGGTCAGCCCCTCTCTGCGCATGCTCACAACTCGGCACGGCGCAATCAGTGAGATTGGAACTAGGCCCAGGCAACTTAGTGAGCTACGCACAGTGCTTAAATAGACAGAGAGAAACACCCTTTCATTGCAAAAGTACATCCAATTGTTCCCCTTCCTACAGCATGGTGCTTTTGTTCTGTTGATTGTTAGCGTTTGTTGGTTTGTGATGTGTCTTTGAGATATTTGGTGACTGTTTTAGAGAGTGATTTTTGTCTTTTCTGTGTTTTCTTTGCTGTGTATTTTTTGGGGGGGTTTTTTGCTGGTCATTTTTTTTTTTTTGCTGGTCATTTTTTTTTTCCTGGTCATTTATTTTTTTTTGGTTTGTGAATGATTTTGGAATGTGGGGGTGACATTCCTGCCGGAAAAGGGGTGTCACCCTCATTTGTGGTGGAGAAGGGTTCCCCAGGACCAGGGAGATGTGGTCCCCAGGTCCGTGTGAATGGTGTATGAATGTACAGTGACATAATTGGAGCCATGGCGTGGCTTTGCTGCATGGTGGGCTGCATGGTCCTGCATGGTGGGCTTGTGCTAATCCAATGTGATGAGAATGTGGTTTGTGTGATCTAGGGACCACAGTGGTGTGCATGCATGCATTCTCATTGTGCCATGATTAATGTGTGTGTTTAACGTGCAAAGATGCCTAATGTGAGCTGTCTCCTGGCTGCTCTTCCCTCAGAAGACGGGGTAGCCTTGGTTAGGGGGGGATTGTCTGGTTCGGGGGTCAGGTCATCACGTATGCCAATCTGCAGGCCCTTTCTAACTGCGAAGTTGTGCAGCATGCAACATGCACCGATGATCTGGCATACAAAGTTTGGGGAATACAACAGGGTACCATGGGGGGTTCCAGATAGGAGTCATGAGATGGGGTCCCAGTGCATATGCAGAGTCACCTTGAAGGGATAAGACAGGAGGATGTTAGTAGTGCATGTGCCCCTTGTGATTTCTGCATCATGGGGGGGACAGTCATGCCTGCCACCCATGTCACTCACCAACCAGCCAGCTGTCCCCATACATGTTCTGTTCAAATTCTATTGGGATGGGGCTATGATTGTATATGTAGCTGTCATGGGTGTCATGGGCGGTGTCATGTGTTGAGCTGGTGATGTCCTCCTGCAGGGTTGTGGTTAATTCCATGATGGCATGAGGGGTGAATCTGAAGATGCGATACACCTCAGATTTACTCATGCCAAAGAGGTCTATGCGTGTGCGGTATATCCTCTCCCGTACCCTCCTCCGTGCCCTCCTCCTTCTGCGCTCATCTAAAGTCAGTAGTATAGCTATGAGCAAGGATGCCCCTGGCATGTTGGCATACAGATTGTTGTCCTGCAAGTGTGGCTGCTCAGCTCGTCCCTAACAGTGTTGCTTTAGCTGACATGTAGACGGATTGTTTAATTTTAAACCTGCTTTTATATGGTTTAATTTTAGACAGGATGTGCAGCTGATGCGCACAGCGCGTAGCCTGCACCGCACAAACTTACTTTTGTGGATCGCCGTAACTCTCTCATTTGCATATTTGCCTAGCAAATCAATGGTGTGTCTAGGGCATTTTTTGCACGCTCGATGCGCCGGTCTATCGAAATTACGCTGTTCGTAAAAATCTAGATTTCTGGCGTATATCGTTTTGGGGATACGGCGCATAGATGCGCAGGCGCATATTTACAATTATGCCGCGCATCTCCTGAAACGCAGGCTTAAGTGCTTTGTGAATCTGGCCCTTTAACTTTTGCACAAATCAATCAAAATATGCTCATTGCAATTTCTTACCAAAAATATGTAGATGAGTACATACTGACCTAAACTGATAAAGATTTTATTTATTTTTTTCGTTTTTTGGATATTTATTATAGCAAAAGGTAATTTTTGATATAATATATATCAAATAATAAAATAAATGTGATAAAATACCACCAAAAGAAAGCTCTGTGGGAAAAAAAAGTACATACATTTTGTTTGTGTAGAACATTGCACGACCGTGCAATTGTCAGTTAAAGCGACGCAATTTTGTATCTGCAAAAATGGCCTGGTCAGGAAGTGGATAAATCCTTTTGGCCTGTCAAATATATAAGCTTTATAAAATAATAAGTCTTATGCAACACTGAGGTTGATTTACCAAAACCGGAGAGCGCAAAATCTGGCGCAGCTGTACATGGTAGCCAATAAGCTTCTAACGTCAGCTTGTTCAATTAAGCTTTTAAGCTTTTAGTAAATGAACCTCACTGTTACATAAACTCCATCACCGATTAGCCTCATGAACACTGGTAAATAAAAACGCCACTTTTCAAAACATCTGATCTTTTTTCTAAGCGCCCCTCAATGTTAGCCTATGGGGGTTATTTACTAAAGGCAAATCTGTAGTGATATCAATGTCTAGTGTAGTCCGGTTAGATAATTGATATTTAGGCGTAAGCAGGGCCGCCATCAGGAAAGTTGAAGCCCCTTACACAGCTTCAGGCATGGGCCCCCTGGAGAACCAGGGGGGGGTGCTGCCGCCTGAAATTGAGAAGCGGGGGGAGGGGCTGCTGCGAATTGAGAAGGGGGGGCCTTTACAAAAAAATAAGAAATAAAGAAAAATATATATTAAAAAAAGGGGGTAGCCATCCGCGGCCCTGGGGACCTCTGGGCCCTTTAATAAAAAGAAAAAAGAGAGAAAAAATGTATATATATATTTTTTTTTTTTCAAAGGGTGGTTAATATCTGGGGCCCTGGGACCTCTGGCCCTTTAAAAAATAAAATTAAAATATATTAAAAAATATTTTTTTTATCAAAAATAAATTTAAAAAAGAGGGGGTTGCAATCTGGGGGCCTCCGGGCCCTTGGGGACCTCCGGACCTCTACAAAAAAAAAGAAAAAAAATTGGCCCTTTAATAAAAAATAAAAGAAAAATATATTAAAAAATATATATTTTTATAAAAAATAAATAAAAAAAAGAGGGGGTTGCCATCTGGGGCCCTGGGGGCCTCCGGGTCCCTGGGGACCTCCGGACCCCTAAAAAATAATAAAAGAAAAACAATTGGCCCTTTAATAAAAAATAAAATAAAAATATATTAAAAAATATATATTTTTATAAAAAATAAATAAAAAAAAGAGGATGTTGCCATCTGGGGCCCCGGGGACCTCCGGACCCCTAAAAAAATAATAAAAGAAAAAAAATTGGCCCTTTAATAAAAAATATATAAAAAAAAATATATTTTTATAAATAAATAAATAAATAAATAAAGAGGGGGTTGCCATCTGGGGCCCTGGGGGCCTCCGGGCCCCTTACAGGTGTAATTCCTGTACCCCCCTGATGGCGGCCCTGGGCGTAAGTATGATGACTATAAATTAGGTTGTTCCCCAGCAACACACCAGGCTCTCCAGAGAATGCATTTTATTTACCTTCAATAACGAACAAAGTCCAAAGTCCACAGGCGATACAAAATCCAACAGAGCATATAATTCAAATCTCTTTCTAGACCTGTGCCTCCACAATTAAATTCCCTATCCACTGAATAGCTGAGCAATTTGATTGGCCGTCTTTGATCTTCATCCTGTCTTTCAGAGTGACAGGTAATGACCCCAGCCGGAGACGACTTCAATCATCACCTATTCCTAATTTTGCATCCTTGCATACTAATAAGCTTCCTCTAATATGTAATTAGATTACATGTGGCCTGAGTAATGGTTTGATTGGTTTGATGTGTAAAATAGATTCATCCTGTCTCTTTGCCTATTGACAATCGACAAGCGTCTTTTGATGTGTAACATGTAATTACAGGTTTGATGTGTAAAATAGACCCATTCTGGACTGAAATCTGGCCTGGTCAATTTTGGACTTGTAATATAATAATACAATATATATATATATATATATATATATACAGTATATATATTTATTTATTTATTTATTTATTTATAACATCCCACATAAATCGGCCAACATATTACAACATATATTACAACAAAATCCACTTTGCACTACAAGTGCAAACTACAAGTAATTTATTCTGGCTCTTGAAATGCAATGTGCACTTGAAATTGCACTGGAAGTGCAGTCGCTGTAGATCCGAGGGGGACATGCAAGGAAAATAAAAAACAGCATTTTAGCTTGCACATGATTGGATGATAAAATCACCAGAGCTTCCCCTCATTTCGGATCTATCCCTCAAATTTACAGCGACTGCACTTCCAAGTGCACTTTCAGTGCAATTTCAAGTGCGCTTTGCACTTGTAGTTTGCACTTGTAGTGCAAAGTGGATTTGCCTTTCATAAATAACCCCCATAGTGTTCATGAGGCCTCTGTGTTTACAGGCATTTAGAGGCAAGAGCGTTTAGAGGCATAAATAAAACCCACTGCCAGTACGTTCAGGAGCAGCAGTGTTTTGGCAGAAAAACACTTGATGCACTTAAATGCATGTAAATGTGTTTAAACGCACCTATTATTTAGGCGTGTTTAGGCCCATCAGAATTTTCTTCGAAAACACTCCCCTCCTAAATGCACATTTAGCGCTTCAGCTTTCATTCATTTCAAGAGCCAGACTAAATTATTATTCAGGCCAATAGAATGAATGAATGAATGTCCAAATGCTTGACATGCCTAAAAGAATCGAAATGCACCGTAACAAGTTTACATTTTATTACTACGCTTTTCTTTTGCTTGAAGAAATGGTGTTCAGAGGAACTGGGTAAATGTCCAGTATGCATGAGGAAAGCCAGCTTCCAGCTTTAAAAACACAAAAATATTACAGGGATCATGGTTGTTTAAGCTGTTACTGAAAGTATACTGTAAAATGTTTCTTATTTAACCACTTGCCGACCGGCTCACACATATATACAGTGGCAGGTCAGCACTCCTGTGCAAACTGACGTACCTGTACATCAGTCAGCAAAAGCAGGATAGCGGGTGCGCATGTGGAAACGTGCCCTTGGGTCCTGCGGACTTAATGTGTGATGGGGCCCGCGATCGCAGCGAGGAGAAGCAGAATGGGAACTGCCTATGTAAACAAGGCATTTCCCTGTTCTGCCTAGTGACATGACAGAGATCTTCTGTTCCCTGTCATCGGGAACAGTGATCTGTATCATATTTCACTAAGCCCATCCCGCCTACAGTTAGAATAAGCTGAGGGTACACACTTAACCCCTTGATCGCCCCCTAGTGTTAACCCCTTCCCTGCCAGTGTCGTTTTTCCATTGATCAGTGCTTTTTATTTTTTTAGCACTGATCAATGTAATAATGTCACTGGTCCCCCAAAAGTGTCATTTGGTGTCAGATTTGTTTGCTGCAATGTTGCAGTCCTGCTAAAAATCGCAGATGACCGCCATTACCAGTAAAAATAATAAAAAATATAAAAGTCTCTAAATCTATCCCATAGTTTGTAGACATGATAACTGTTGATTGCAAACCAATCAATATACGCCTATTGCCATTTTTTTTTACCAAAAATATGTAGAAGAAAATATATCGGCCTAAACTGATGAATAATTTTTTTTTAAATACTGTATTTGCTGGCATATAAGACTACCTTTAACACTTAAAAAAAATGGTCAGCTGCTCGGATGCCTGCTGGATGTGCAATAATACTGTATGTAGCTTTGGCTACATACAGTATATATCGCTTAGCCAATCCTGGTGAGTGATGTATTCAAATGAATACAGAGCCTGCTCGAATTGGAGAAACAACCTCTGCCAATCTGAGCAGGCTACATACAGTAGCCTGTTCAGATTTGCTTTGAGAGTCAGAGAGGCGTAGGCTGACGATGTTATAGCCTCTGCCAATCCAAGCAGGCTTCTTATTCATTAAAGCGGAGCTCCAGCCGCAATTTTTTTTTTTTTAAAGTCGGCAGCTACTAACAATGTAGCTGCTGACTTTAAATAAGGACACTTACCTTGTCCTACTTGCCCGCGCTGATAGGCCCCCCGATGCCGGTCCCACGATCGCTCCGGGTCCCGCGCCGCCATTCACACTATGGGAAACAGGCAGTGAAGCCGTACGGCTTCACTGCCCATTTCCTACTGCGCCTGCGTGAGTCTCACGCTGGCTTGTGAATAGGCGCGCTGCTCTCTGAGAACACACACAGTTCCCAGAAAGCAGCGCGCCCCATTCACTAGAAGAAGGACAAGAAGAAAAGACACCACGGTGTGGAAGAGGCAGATTACGGACTTCCGCATAGCAACAGGTATTTCGGGTGAGTATTTATTTTTTTCAGGTTTTTTTTAATTTAATTTTTTTAAATAAGATGGGCAAAAGTGGTTTTCCTGGGTGGAACTCCGCTTTAATAGAATACATCGCTAGACGTGATTGGCTCCAACTCCAGCAAGAAGGAAGGAGAATATGGCTCCAGCTCCAGCAAGAATGAAGAAGAATAGGGCTCCAGAAGGAAGAAATATGAAGCGTCGGAAGCCTCGGAAGTGGGGTCGTCTTATATTGTGAGAAGAGGCAAAAAATCTTAAAAAACTGTCAAATTAGGGGGTCATCTTATACTGTACACCCAGTCGCCCTTTACACTGGCAAATACGGTATATTTTTTTCAATATGTATTATAGCAAAAAGTAAAAAAAAAAATAGCTTTTTTTTTCAAAATTATCATCATTTGTTCGTTTATACAAAAAATTAAAACCTCAGAGGTGATCAAATACCACCAAAAGAAAGCTCTATTTATGGGGGAAAAAAGGATGTTAATTTTTCGCATTACCACTCAATTGTCAGTTAAATTGATGCAGTGTCGTATCGCAAAAAATGCTCTGGTCATTAAGAGGGTAAAACCTTCCGGGGGTGACGTGGTTAAAAAAATAAGGGTTTATTGCAGTCAGATAGTTGAAGAGCAAATATGTGGCTACAGAATTATTAACACATCTTCTTGTTTATGCTAACCAAGTACACAATTTTGTGGGCTCTCCCAAAGGGTTTGGTTTATTAAAGGAAAATAGGCTGTTTACTTTGCAAAGGAAGTTGCATTTTGCGAGGGAACTTTCCCCAGAGCTTATTAAATGTGATTAAAATTTAAGTTGCAAAGAATACACAGTCATGTGCAAGGAAAAAAAAGTATCATGATTGGATGATGCATGTCACCAAAGCTTTGTCTCATTGACTAAGTTCTGGGGAAAATTCTCTTGCAAAGTAAAACGTCTATTGGCCTTTAGTACTGCCTGGCCTGATCCACATATTTAAAATGTGTAGCTCAATGAAGCTGTCTTTATGATCTTTTAGACATTACAGGTCACATGACCATTATATGCTTGATCCTTTGCCCTGTACACACGATCGGTCCATCCGATGAGAACGGTTCGATGGACCAATTTCATCGGTTCACCGATGAAGCTGACTGATGGACTGATGTGCCTACACACCATCGGTTAATGAACCAATTGTGTCAGAATGCAGTGACGTAAAACACAACAACGTGATGAAAAAAACGAAGTTGAATGCTTTCAAGCATGCGTCGACTTGATTATGAGCATGCAGGGATTTTTAACCGATGCTCGTGCGTACTAACGATCGGTTTCCGTTAGCCATCCATCGGTTCAATTTTAAAGCAAGCCATCTGTTTTTGGACCGAAGGATAACGGACCGATGGTGCCTTACACACGATCGGTTTGGACCGATGAAAACGAACTTCAGTCCGTTTTTATTGGTTTGAACCGATCGCGTGTACGCGGCTTTAGACATGGCACTAACCATGTACATTTGTATAGGTTTTGATGGACCACATAAAGGATATTACAAAACTTGCTTTAGTATAGTTGGTGTGAATATCCTTTTTACGTGATACTTAGCTTTGAGGCCATGTACACACGGCAGAGAACCTCGACGGGCAGAACACATCGTTCCGCCCGTCGAGGTTCCCTGCCGGCCGTCGAAATCGGCGACCCGCCCGTCGGGAATGGCAACCAGCCATTCTTCCAGGCGGGCCGTCGAGCAAATACGACGGGAAGCTCGCCGAGAGTGTACACACGGCCGAGGTCCTCGCTGGAATGCAGCTTCCAGCGAGGTTCTCGCTGGTTTCCAGCGAGAACCTCGGTCGTGTGTACACAGCCTCAATTTACTAATTCTAAGGGAAAGTTGGTGTTATAATTTCATATTCATTTTGAATAAATCAAGTTCTAGAAATGAGAAAAGTTTTTTTGAAGAAAAAATCAAGGAAAGGAAAGCATGCCATGACTACATGCAATACCATATTTGCCTTTCTATATACAGGAAATGTGTATGCCATATTTCTTGGGCTGCTGGTAGATCCTACATCCTAGTAGTGAGAGTCTGGGATAACTAATTCAAGTCATTACTTACCAGCTTTTAACACATAAGTGTTATGCATGAAAATGCAGCACACAAAATGATTTATATCTTTGCTTGTGTCACTGGTACTGTTGTTTCCAACATTGTCTAAAGAATAATTATCTCAATATATCTAATGTTCATTATGGAAACTGCATAGTATAGTAGGCAGAAGCTGTACTATATCCGTACTGAAAATAACAAATATGCAGCATAAATATGAAAGAATAGATTACACTTGGAAAATTCCCCAGTACGTGTCACAGCTATGTATTTACAGCATGATACACTACTGGCATTTTCTATTCATGGCCATTGAAACATAAATTTCAAACCAATGCAAGGAATCGAAGCACATAGTAGGTGTTCTTTTTTCTTTATCCTTTCATTTTGTTCTGCGTTGGCAATGAATGACTGATAAATAAGCTTTAACTGTGGTTCAGCAGGTGTATCTGTCTGTAATATATTATGTTACAACTAAAAAGTGGCAAGCTATCTTGTCTCCGGGTCTCTGAATTGACTGCCTTTGGCCAAATTAGGGAAATTTATGCCGCTTGTGAAATGCAGATCGGAGATCACCCATTTCAGGGCAGAGGACACCTTTTCTCCCTGCTTGTAAAACACAAAAGTGATGGGTGGCGGGCATTTGCTGTGACATATTAAACATTATTGTCAGTCAAGAGAATATTAATCATGCTTTATTTGACTCTTTTTAAGTCAATCCTTAATGTAACTGTGAAGCAATGTGTGCATGGCAGATTGAACTGGGAATTAAGAAATAAAATCTGCTTTATATGAGGTTCCAAGAGAGTTTATTGCAAATGTACGACTGCGGTTTTCATGCGCATTCACAAATCTTTTACAAGGTAATTAATTAAGAGAGGCTGGAAGACAACTATCTAAACTGGAATTGTATTTTTTTTCCAGAATTTGGAGCCCTTGGAAAACAAAAAAGTCAATGCAGTAGCACTGTATTAAAGTTATTACATGATCTCTCGTAAAATAATACTGGCAGCATTAAATTTAATTTTAAATTAAATCAAATCGAAAAACAGATTTTTTTTCAGCGAAGAAGAGATATTACGTAATGTTAACATTTGGAAGGTGATATATTTGACTTTACACATTTGTGTAAATTAAACAAAGGGGTTGATTTACTAAAGGCAAATCCACTTTTCACTACAAGTACACTGAACGTGCACTTGGAATTGCATTTGCTGTAGATCTGAGGGGGACATGCAAGGAAAATAAAAAACAGCATTTTAGCTTGCACACGATTGGATGATAAAATCAGCAGAGCTTCCCCTCATTTCAGATCTTCCCCTCAGATCTACAGCGACTGCACTTCTAAGAGCACTTTCAGTGCACTTGTACTGCAAAGTGGATTTGCCTTTAGTAAATCAACCCCATTGTGACATTAAGCATCTATGTGCTTGCTCTTATCCCTAAACTGTTAGGCTACTTTCACACTGGGCGTTGTGCCGTCGGCGGTTAAAGCGCCGGTATTTTTAGCGGCGCTTTTACCTTCATTTTTGCAGTGCTATTTGGCTGCTAGCGGGATGCTTTTAACCCCGCTAGCGGCTTGAAAAGGGTTAAAACCACCAGCAAAGGCCCAGCTGTTTGGCGGTGCTGCCCATTAATTTCAATGGGCAGGGGCGCTTTAGGAGCGGTATATTACAGCGCCTCAAAGATGCAGCTAGCAGGATGTTTTTTACCATCCTGCCAGCTCACCACTCCAGTGTGAAAGCCCTTGGGCCAAAAATGATCCCCATGTATTCTGTCCTCCTGACGTTCCAATACCATACCCTCCTGACCCACCAGTACCATGCCCTCCTGAATCCTCTGCACTGTGCCCTCCTGAGTCCCTAGTACCATGCCCTCCTAACCCCCATATAACGTTCCCTCCTGACCCCCAATACCATGACCTCCTGACCCCCTATATCATGCCCTCCTACCCCCCACACCATGCCCTCATTGACTTCTGTACACTGCCCTAGCTACTACTGACATCTGTACACTGTCCTTTATACTACTGAACCCTGGACACTGCCCTACTTATACTGACCTCTGTACACTACCCAACATCCTACTGACCTCTGTACACAGCCCTACATACTACTGACCTCTGGACACAACCCTACATACTACTGACCTCTGCATACTGACCTACATACTACTGACCTCTGGACACTGACCTACATACTATTGACCTCTGAACACTGCCCTACATACTACTGACCTCTATACACTGCTCTACAAATTACTTACACTGGACAGAAATCAGAGAAGATTTTCAGGCCTGAAACTAGTCAAAAAATCTGCCTGCTGTGCCCGATATTCTGTTTTCATTCAACTCCAGCATCAGCATTTGGCGGTGACCGTTTACTTCCCAGACATGAAAACAAATTATGAATGAACGTGAATGTCAAGTTTCTCACAGAAGCTAAATTTTAAGATAGGCTAAGTTTATATTTCTACAGTAACATTAGATAAGATATTTTCTATGTTTTCTTTATGTCATCTTTACTTTTTACTGAGGGCTTGCTAGATAATTTCTTTTTAAAAAGAAAAAAGAAAAAGGACAAGGCACCCTGGTGATCTCTTCCATGTTGGCCAGGTAGATCTCCACCTCTGAGAGGTTGCCTTCTTTAATCCCTTCTCATCCTGACTTGTATGGTTATACTATTACAAATTCTACAAATACATTGATCCCCAGTTTTTTCCCCTTATCTTATACTTCTGTTACATATCCTCCTGTTTATTTTTTACAACCTTTTCTTTCTTAATAGGGTTTCCATTTAGCATCTCAGAATTCTTTCCACCTTTTCTTTATTGAGCCTTTGATTTCTATGAAGTTACCATTTTACCATCTCACATCCTCCACATCCTTCATCATACTAATAGTCCTCGTACACACGACCGAGAAACTCGTCGTAAATGAAACAACGTTTTCCTCGACGAGTTCCTTGTCAGGCTTGTCGAGAATCTTGACAAGCTTTCTTTGCATACACACTGTCAAGA
Source organism: Rana kukunoris (assembly GCA_029574335.1). Taxonomy (NCBI): domain Eukaryota; kingdom Metazoa; phylum Chordata; class Amphibia; order Anura; family Ranidae; genus Rana; species Rana kukunoris. The sequence goes on from CM056049.1 coordinate 591,047,278, forward strand.
CAAAATCTCGTCATTCTCAAACGCGGTAACGTTCAACGCGTATGACGGCACTATAAAGGGGAAGTTTGATTTCACTGGCACAATCCTTGGGGCTGCTTTTGCTAAGCTCATGTTACTGCGTGTTAGGTAAAAGTTTGGTGAGAGACGATTCACGCTTTTCAGTTTGTTACAGCGTGAAGAATGTGCTATCTCCATTACGAATGCTACTTTTACTGAAGGTGCGCTCCCATCTCATACTTTATTGTGAGAATACGCGGGTTTCTATGCATACACACAAACGTGTTTCTTGTCGTAAACCAGCCCGACGAGAAACACGACAAGGAAATTGAGACTCCCGACGAGAAAAAAGAGAACTTTCGCGTTGAGTTCACAACAGTTTTCTCGACGAAAAACATACACACGACTGCTTTCCTCGGCAAAAAAGCTCTGCCACAAAGTTTCTTGATGGATTTTCCAGAGGAAAACGGTCGTGTGTACGAGGCCATACTCTTGTCCTTCCTTGTCTTTCATTCTCCAATAGTTGAACTGTTGGTTTACAATTGTTTTCTTTGTCAGCTTTAATACCTTCTCCAGCATTGAGCCTTCTTTTTCTAGTTTGTACATCAGGTTCTGCCTGCCTTGTTGTATTACCTGTTTCTCCTATCAGATATTCCAATTCTCTCCAGCTTTTTACTGCACTTTTTTTACACCTTATCCTATCCATAAAATGTAGTAGTTTTCCCTCTACATCTACTGTATCTATTTGTTTTATGTTGTTTTTTTGTCCCTCCACCACAACACCACCACCACCACCACCACCACCATCATCATCATCATCATCATCATCATCATCTATCATTGCATCATCTATTTGCTTTATTATCTATTTGGTTTTGTTAATGTAATCAATGTAAGTTTTCACATCTGCTAATCATTCTCATTCCCATTATCAAGGTGCATTTAATTTCCCTTTGGCTATTATCATTTTGATAACCTCTTTATGGCTGGTATATTTCTTCCTGTTTAATGATTTGATTAAAATCTCCTACTATTATTTTTACATTATATTTGAGGGGTATGTATTATGTCTTCTTTCTCATCTTCTATGAATGTGTACACACTGATTACCTGAATATTAAAACCTGTCCAAAACTTTTCTCAGCAATAAAAGCTTATTTCTTCACAATAGTTTTGACATGTCCCTAGCCTAAGGTCATTCCATGTTACAAGCCACCTACCTTTCTCATGCCAAGGTGAATATTGTATTTTTGTCCAGCTTCTGTGCCCAGACTATCCTCGAGTTCCTGAAAACCAACCCTCATTTTAAAGGAGCAGTCTGATTTGGGGGAATACCTCCTTATCTGGGTTCATATTCACACATTAAGACTGCTTTCACACTGAAAGTGCTGGCCGTTTGCGCTAAAGTGCCGCTTGTTTTAGCCGCTAGCAGGGCACTTTTAAAAAAGGGTTAAAATATTATTTTGCAGCGCTTTCAAAATGCTTTTCAGGTGCTTTGAAAGCGCTGCCCATTCATTCCAATGGGCAGGGCATTTTGGGAGAGCTAAATACAGTTCTCCCAACCTGCCCCAAAGATACTGCTTGCAGGACTTTTCGGGAAACGTTCCACAAGTACGCTGCTCACACAAAAAGTCACACTGGAATGTTTGGGAGGTGGTTTTCAGGTGCTTAGCAGAGGCTAGTTCCAGCACTGAAGCACCTGAAAACCGCCCCAGTGTGAAAGGGGTATAACTATCCTACCTACCTTGATTTTTTTCTCAGGCCTTTGTCTCCGAAGTAAGCTGTAAGGGAACAAGTCAAGGAACTTAGCACTTATTTACTGGTGGCATTAACATGTCAGGTCCTAAGGCCACCAATGGGCCTCACTGAAAATAACCATGTCTTTAAAGTGGTTTTAAAAACTTACAAACCACTTTTTTCTACAGGTAAGCCTATAATAAGGCGTACCTGTAGCTAGCCTTGATATCTCCTAAACCTGCATGGTTTAGGAGATATCCCCCTGTATCTGCATGTGCCAAAGTCATCGGCACATGCACACTGAAGCAATGACACGTTGTGCAGTTGCTTCAGTTAGACCATTCAGTTGTGCCATTACTGGTAGCTCTCGTGTGCAAGCCAATCACAGAGCCGGAGTCCGCAGCCCCAGAAGGAAGAGGGACAAGAAGATGGACACAGCCTACACAGTGGACAGCGCTGGATTCATTTGCAGGTAAGTGTCACATAATGGGCTAGTATGCAATGCTTTTAATTTTCGAGGGTTTGCTGTAGGCAAAAGAGGAAGTAAAACGCATCAGGGTTCACTTCCTCTTTAAATGCTGCCTTCTTTTTACTTTATCTTTTGTGTATGCTATAGTTAATAGTGAACATTTCATGCCATAATAACGGATGAGAAGAAAACAGCTGTTATCAACCCTTAAGGATACGTAGGGTTGAACTTCTATCACCCTTGAATCAATGTAAAGAAAAGATGTACCATATTTCCCAGTGTATAAGGAGACTGGGCGTATAAGACGACCCCCTAATTTTACAGTTTCTTAAGATTTTTTGCCTGTACTCACCATATAAGACGACCCCACTTCCGAGGCTTCCGACACTTCATATTTCTTCCTACTGGAGTCATATTTTTCTTCCTTCTTGCTGGAGCTGGAGCCAATCATAGCAAACAATGTATTCTATTAATGAATAAAGCCTGCTTGGATTGGCAAAGGCTGTAACATTATTAGCCCACGTCTCTCTGACTCTCAAAGCCAATCCGAGCATTCTACTGTATGTAGGCACTCGGATTGGCAGAGGTTGTTACTCCAATCCGAGCAGGCTCTGTATTCATTTGAATACATCGCTCACCGGGATTGGCTAAGCAGTATATACTGTATGTAGCCGAAGCTGCATATAGTATTACCGCACATCCAGCAGGCATCCGAGCAGCTGACCCGGCGTATAAGACGACCCCTTTTTGGCCATTTTTTTAATTGTAAAAGGTAGTCTTATACACCAGCAAATACAGTAATTTGCTATGAGCAACTGTTGTTAGAAATAAGAAAATTTATAGAAGCATTAGTGGGGGTTCCTGATTTTTTTTAACATGAGACGTGTACAGTACACATCACATTAATACCACTCCACACAAATGATGATGTCTGTCCTGCGCTCATGCTTGGTATCTGCAGCTCCTGATTTACTTATAATAATGATGGTCACAATACATTTTCTATTTTGTCTGTTCTTTTTCCTTTTTCCCCATATCACAGGGTCATCCCATTTGTTCTGGCACAACATTAAACATTTCACTATATATCATTGTGCATCTGTGCAAATTAATTTTTTCTTCCTAAGAGAATCCATTTACTTTTTCTATTACTTCTGTGTGATTACATCTCAGAAATCTATTCAAACACCATTGTAGAGATATCCTGTAAATCAGAAGCCAATTGCTGTGTTTCATCGCCTTTATGACAGGCAGTAAGTGAACATTCCTAGTTTGCATCGCTGTATCTGTCCTAATGACACAGGCTTTTTGCTGAGGTATGTGCCAGTTAATACATTCATTGACCTCTACAGAGTATTCTCTGGTCAGATCATCATTACTTTTCTTCAGTTACATGCACAATGCTATCCAGTCATTTGCAGAATCTAAAACAATGCATTTTAACATGCTGCTTTGAGGTTAAAGTTTACCTCTCAGGAGCCATTGCACATAGGCATATTTGACTTTATAATAGAGGTTCCAGCTTAGGCTAATTCTGGAATTAATACATCTCTCCAACAATTGCCTTGAATTTCTAAACACTCTTGACTTTCAGTTAAAATTTGTTCTGCTGTGGCTTTACGGGAAAGATTTCCTTGCACTACTGACACCTGATATGGATCTTTCTCTGCATTTTCTAAGCCTTATAACATATTCCATGTTACATGCAGTTATCTGAAGAAATTTAATTAGATTTAAGCATGTACATGGTATGAATCTTTAATAAGATGTGGCTGGTATAAACAAAAATGCAATTGGGTATTTAGTATGTGCATGGCACTATAATAAATGCATTTTCAGTTGCTTTCCCTCTTTTCTTCACATGTGAAGCAAGTTTTCAGGCAGACTGGAAAAGCCATTCACTGTTTAAATCCATAGCCCTATTTTTGACTAGTCAGCGGTAAAAAACAAACAAAAAAATGAATTTTCATGGCTTTTTTTTTTTAATAATAAATTTTTATTGAAAGTTATTAATTAAAAATACAAATTGTCATTTACTTTAATCATATGTATCCAACATAGTTACATTGATTTAAAAAGATTTTAGGTAAGTATAAAACACTTGATAACCTGTACCACTCTACCCCTAATGGTTTTAAACTGTAGACATGGACAGACCACCAAATTAACTAGATATTTGGGTTAAAAAAATGAAAATGGAAACAAAACTTGAAAATCAGATTGAATTGGTAGGTCCAAGATGCTAGACAACATCAAAGATATGCACATATATGGCCGATTGGTTCTATAAACTTAAGAATAAGTTACAAGTTACACTATTTTATGTAGATGGATGCTCTAGTATCGTTTTTTCAGCATGCATAAGTTCATACTGAGCTTGAATATTTTGTTTGGCTATAGCTATCGATAAATTGGGTGCGTCCCTGCTTTTACAGGGGCTGGTTATAGTGAGCCTTGCTACTATTAGTGTATGGATTACTATTGTTCTAAATGTTGTAGGGTATATGTCCAAACTTAGACTAAGTTAAGCCTTCGGACCATTTTCATCGGTTAACCGATGAAGCTGGCAGATGGTCTGATGTGCCTACTCACCATCGGTTAAAAAAAAACGATTGTGTTAGAATGTGGTGACATAAAACACAACGACGTGCAGAAAAAAATTAAGTTCAATGCTTCCAAGCATGCATCGACTTGATTCTGAGCATGCGTAGATTTTTAACCGATGGTTGTGCCTACCAACAATTTAAAGTTTGGTTAGGTTTCCTGTAAGGTCTCCTAGAAATTAAGCTATTGAGTTTCCAAAGCTTTGCAAGTTTTTACAGCTCCATGAAATGTGCAAAAGGTTACCTATCTTTCATTACATCTCCAACATATGTCAGATGATACATTTTTGATAATTTATATGGGGTCAAATACCATCTATTCAGTATTTTTTGTGCATTATCCAAATATTCGATACACGCGGAAGATTTTACTGGATATATGAATGGCTTTTTTTGTGGCTCTTTATTTAAATATTTGGTTGTGTAGCAGGAAGCAAAAGAGAGTTGGAAGCTGTTAACTGTTCTCTCTGAACATTGGAAACAAACTTCAAAGTAGATTTAAACCGTGAATGAATGACAATTAATTTAGCAAAATAAATAAATAACTGCTAAGTTTTCTCATCCTTTGTAGCATATGCGCACTGCTTATCACCTGAAACCTTTTTCCAGCCACTGCATGTGTAAATGCATACATTTAAGCAACTGTTGCATGTAATTTCTTTGGGATGGTCTCCTGATGGTGATGTGCCTCTGCAATGTGCATCACTTGCAATCACCATTGGGAGAGTCTGTGACAGAATGATAATGCAGGGGAGACTTTGTTGTCACCTTAAATCTGGAAATGTCTTTTGGCACATTGCACTCATTTGTATTTATTTTTTGTAGGTATTTCCTTAATGGCCCTCTCTGGTTATGTCATGTTTTTTGTATGCCACCTATAACCGCCCACTCCCCTATTTTGTACCCCCCTGCCCCCCCTACTGTTACATTTCCATACCCTATCCCTTCAATGCTGGACATAGCATCTTAATGTATGTTTCTTTTTATTATTTTATTTTTATTTGTTTTCATTTTTATTATGTTTAACACCACGTGTAGCTGGCCAGCTAGAACCTGTCCTAGGTAGCTAATATAACCTACATGTATATACAGCTAAACCTGCTAAGAACCTAATGTAGAGCACATGTGTAAATGTGAGAGATAAAGGCAGAGTTATTTACTGTGATTTTGTGTTTGGATGTTATATAACATTTGTATGTTGTGTTCACAGAAGCAAAAGAAAAAATATGCCTTTAACCACTTCAATACAGTGCACTTAAACCCCCTTCTTACCCAGACCAATTTTCAGCTTTCGGTGCTCTCACACTTTGAATGACAATTACTCAGTCATGCAACACTGTACCCAAAAAAATATTGCGTCCTTTTTTTCACACAAATAGAGCTTTCTTTTGGTGGTATTTAATCACTCATGGGTTTTTTATTTTTTGCGCTATAAATAAAAAAAAGACGGACAATTTTATGAAAAAATTGCCTTTTTCTTTGTTTCTGTCATAAAATTTAGCAAATTAGTAATTTTTCTTCATAAACGGGTGACAGGGCAGGTCACTGGTGGGTGACGGGTGACAGGGTAGGTCACAGATGGGTGACGGTGACAGGGCACGGTCACTGGTGGGTGACGGTTGCACCGCTGATGGCAGTCTCTTTATGTGACAAGTGCACTTTATGGGTGACTGTTGGGTGACTGGTGAAAATTGGGGGGGGGGGGCAAAGGGACAGATGTGGTGTGTGTGCAGACACTACAGTAACACAGAACTGTAACTCACTGCTTCTAGCTCTTCTCTCCTCACACTGGAAACGATGTGTGAGGGGAGAAGAGCTGGTAACAGTTAGTTACAGCTCTTTGTTTACACTTAGTGATCAGAGCTGATCACGTGGTACACAGCCCTGACCTAGGGCTGTGTACCATTGTCGGAGACGAGCAGTGTTCCCGGGAACACGCTGCCACCGACCGGCACGCGCGCCGCGATCGCGAACACGCGCCGTACACTATGGGGGTGTTTCCAATGCGTGATCAGCCATGATTAACAGCGCATCCACGCCGCTGTTCACCCCTGTCGGTAACGAGCGATGTCTCCGTGACACGCCGCTACCGACAATACAGGGATGTGCGCAGTAGGTAAGCATTGACAGTTGAATTCATGCCAGAAAGCATAGAGTTAAGCTTTTGTGACTCATCAGAAGCCTTGGCCCAATCACAGCCAATCTCACATTGAGCAGAGTTTTGACCAATCAGAGCCACATGGAGACAGAGCAAAGCAGAACAGACATACAGAGATCAGTTTTATGGAAGCAAAGGGCAAAATAGGTATTTATACAGTTATATATATATATATATATATATATATATATATATATATATATATATATGTTCTTGTTGTAAATAGTGTGATTAGAACTGAATACTGATCTAGCTGTGTGTTCAATTGTAGTTCCACCATACCGAACCACTCATCATACCATACCTTCATACCTCCTAACCGAACAACTAAGTCACCGAACGAATTTACATACCTTCAAACCAAACTAAGCTAACCTTGCAAACCAAGTTGCAAACCACAGTTATACCTTTCAGAGAAATCAGAGAATGCTTTGATAACTTACAGAGAGAGAGAGTATAAATACTGAAGAAAGAAATATATCCACCATCTTATGGTAAATGTCAAGACTGAATATTTGAACCACCATTTTCTGTTATACTTATTCATCACGTGTTTTTGTACATGGACTGTCTGCTGCAAAGCAGCAGTATTTTATATGAAGAAAAGTGAAGTTATTAAAGAAGTTATTTTAAGCATTTGGTGTGCTCTTTAAACCTACTGCTTCCATAGAACGGCGCTAGAGGAATTTCAGAGTAATAGACAGTCTCGTTGGACTGAAAAGTCAGAGATATCACAATTCTTCTAATGCCACAGCGCATGAGGCACTTCATAGTGCTGCGCCTGCCACACCACGGCTGTGTAATTTTCATTAGCCTATCTTCCTATTTGATATTTTAAAATACTGTTTGATATGTATTTTCCTTGATAATTTTCAATAAAAATACAATAAAAAAAAAAGCTGGAGATGTCTTGACAAAAACCTTCATGGCAGTAGCACATACTGTCATTTGAATGAAAGCTGCAAATATTAAGTATATTGAAAATTGCTTTTGAAATTACATGTACATGTTAAGCCGCGTACGCACGATTAGTTTAAATCGATAAAAACTAACAGAAGTTTGTTTTCATCGGTGAATGAATGAATGAATGAATGAAAAACTTATATAGCGCGGCACATGCGAACTAAATCGCCTCTGGGCGCTTGTTGTTTCTGTCTCTCTTGACATCAAAAGAGCAGAGTTTTAATCTGTCTTCTGAAGGACAGGTGGTTTTCCTCCAACCGAATGTTGGTTGGTAAAGCGTTCTATAGTCTGGGACCTTAGAAAGCAAACCTTCTTTCTCCTTTGGACTTGTATCTGGCTTTGGGTACCTTGACCAGATTTTGGTCGGTGGATCGCAGAACGCGATTGGAATTGTGGGCTTCTATCTTTTCGCATAGATATTGCTGGGCCTTCCCATGGATGCACTTATGTGTCAGACAGAGTGCTTTGAAAGCAATTTTATCCTTTACTGGCAACCAATGAAGGGATCTCAGTGAAGGTGAGATGGATTCCCAGGGTTTTTTCCCAGTCACAAGTCTGGCGGCCGTATTTTGAACGACTTGCAGATGAGCGATTTGGTACTTAGGGAGTCCGAGGTAAAGGGCATTTGCATAGTCCAATCTGGAGTTTACAATTGTTCCTACCACGACTGCTACGTCTTCTTTGGGAATAAATGGAGTAAGTCTGCGTAGTAGGCGCAGCAGATGGTGAGATCCGCTGACTACTGACCCTATTTGTGCGTCCATAGTCATGTAGGTGTCAAAGATGACGCCTAGACTTTTGACTTTGGCGCTAGGGGTGATGATCTGGCCCAAAATGGGCGGGGGTTTCCAAGTAGTTGCCAGTTGACTCTTGCGACTGGCATGAAACAGAAGAAGTTCTGTTTTGGAACTGTTGAGTTTAAGATAACTCTTAGTCATCCAGTTTTCTATCAAAGAGAGACAATTCTCTAAACTGAGATGATGATCCTTTTTGTTGCAGATGCGAAAATACAGTTGCGTGTCGTCTGCATATGAGTGATAAAGTAGGTCTTGGCTACTGATAATTTCAAAGAGAGGGCGAAGATAGATGTTGAAGAGCACCGGTGACAAAGGGGATCCTTGAGGGACTCCACATGACACCGTGCGGTTTTCAGAGGTGAAAGGTCCCGATTTCACTGTTTGTGATCGGTTTTCCAAAAAGGAGGAAAACCATGGTAGATCACCTTCTGCGACTCTGGCTACCTCAGCCAGCCGAGTCAATAAAAGTTTGTGGTCTACAGTGTCAAAGGCTGCGCTTAGGTCCAGCAGAACCAGGAGAGAGGATTCTCCTTCGTCTGCGGCCTCGAGAGCGTCATCCCATATTTTGAGTAATGCTGTTTCCGTTCCGTGTCCGGGACGGAAGCCTGATTGAAATGGATCAAGTAGGTTGTGGGTATCCAGATGCTGTTGTTGTACCACTACTTTTTCCATTACCTTGGAGAGAACGTTAAGGCCTGTTATGGGACGACGATGAGTTGGGTCCTTGGGATCCAGGGTAGGCTTTTTCAAGATGGGCGTGATTGTGCCCTCTTTCAGCCGGGAGGGCACTATGCCTTCCTTAAATGACTGGTTTATTAGCTGCATGATAGGTGGTGCCAGGATGTCGGCACATTCCTTCAGCAGTTTAGTGAGGATAATATCATTAGGCGCTGTGCTGTTTCGCAAAGTACCGATGATATTTTTAGTGGCCTCTATGGAGATGGGTTCCAGAGTGAACATCGTTGATTGTCGATGGTTTCTGTGGATGTTATGTGGTTGGTTGGGACTGGGGTTGAGGGGGGTATTGATTTGCCGAATGCTTTCCTGAATTCCCTCAATTTTATTAATGAAGAAATCCGATAGTTCATCGCAAAATTCTTGGGTGTCTGAATTGGGGGCTTCCAGGCAACCTGGGTTCATGGTCTGAGTGACCAACTTGAAGAGTTTGCGGGGGCGATTTAAAGTGCTATTGATAGCCACAGAAAAATTATGTTTCTTGGCTTTAAAGATTTCTTTATGGTATTTTCTTGTTAATTCCTTGTAGATGATGAGGTTCTCCTCTGAAGCGATTCTTTTCCAAGCGGCTTCCGCTCTTCTGCGCTCTTGCTTCAGTAGTAACAGTTGGTCGTTGAACCAGCCGGACTTGTTTTTCTGGATGCGTGTTTTGCGTTTCGGTGCTACTAAGTCGGCTGACTGTAGTAGGGCTGCGTTTATGGCATCCAGTGTTTCTGAGGCTGTTATAAGTGGTTGGATTATTTTTATTTTATTTCCCAAGGTAGATTTGAAGAGTTCCGAATGGAGCTTCTTATGAGATCTAGTGCAGTGTATTGTCACCGGCTTGGGTGTTTTTCTCAATGGGGGGATTTTGGTAATTATGAATTTAATTGCATGGTGATCTGTCCATGGCAATGGTTCATTTTCCATAATGCTTATTTTCAGATTTTGTCTGAAAATTAAGTCAAGCATGTGACCTGAAACATGTGTGGGCCCACATACTAGTTGCTGTAGCCCTAATCCTTCCAGGTGGTCAATACAGGCGTCGGCAACAGGATCCTGAGAGGAGTTTGCCCAGAGATTGAAGTCTCCGAGCAGCAAAAGGTGTTTGCTGTTAAGGGTATAAGTGGAGATAAACTCCGTCAATGATGGGAGAAGCTGCGATTTTGGCCCGGGTGGCCTATAGCAGAGAATAATGTGGACGGTCTCCTGGGGGTTTGCTTGCAGTTGCAGGGTAAGGGTTTCCATAAATGGAAGAGGATTTTGAAGGACTGGTTTGGTGATCGCAAGATGAATCCTGTGGATCACCGCCAGGCCTCCACCTCTTTGCCCTATTCTGTTTTCCGTTATAATGCGGTAGTTTTCTGGCACCAGTTCTCCTAGAATGGTGTTACAGTCGGCTGTGAGCCAGCTTTCCGTAATAAAGAGGCAGTCTGAATCATATTGTAGAATGAAATCATGGATTTCTGATCGGTGTTTTACTGCTGATCTTGCGTTGATCAGAGCACATGATATGTGCTTAAGCTGGGGTAAATGGCTGAAACTCTTGATAGTCGATCGTCGATCGGTTCTCAATAGTTGCTCAAATTTTAAGGCCTTTTTGGTGACGGCTGGTAAGACTGTGGCGAATTGCCTCAGACCCCAAATGGTTTCTGCAGAATATTGCAAAAGAGCCATAGTTGCAGATGTTGGGGGGGGGGGGGCTGTGATGTTTAAATGGCGATGGAGGGGGGATTCATTGAATCCTCTCTCGCTGCTTGGTCCAGAGGAAGGCAAAAAAAACCCTGGCCGTGCTGAGCCAATGTGCGGAGGCCAGGGATAAAAAAATTCCTTCCTGATCCCTGAGAGGCGATCGGAGAAGAACCCTGGATCAAGCAGTATTGGTTGTGAAGGAGGAAGGGGGGGGTGAGAGGTGTCTCTGCTTCTGGGGTGTACCAAGATGGCCACCGACCAAGACACAGGGCATATGCTGGGGGATTGTCAGCTAGGTGGATGGATGGCTATGGTGAACTGGATGGTTCACTGGGGGGTGGATGGGATCGGTAGGATCGGGGAGAAGCCGCAGAACTGAGCCAGAGAGGCGGCGGGGGGGGGTGCCCCGACTGTGGATGGTAGTGTGGGTGGCGATGAGGGGTAGAGGAGAGGGGGAGAGCCGCAAGAAGTAGCGGCTTGTCCTGAAAAGGACGGCCGCCAACGGTTTGCAGGGGAGGTGGAGGTAGAGTACCCTAAGAAAGACCGGGTCGTACCTGGAGAAGAGGGAGTCCAGGGGGAGGAAGGAGCTGGTCCTAGGGCTGCAGATTGTATCATGCAGCAAGGGGTTTGCAGGAGCCTGCCTGCCTAGCAGCCTAATCTGTGCTATCCCTGGGAGAGAGCCGACTCGTTTGAGAGCGTCCTGCTCTCTCAAGCTCTAACACTGACTGACTATCATTCTCGGTCCAAACCGTTCGTGTGTAGGCCCCATCCGTCCGTTATCCTTCGGTCCAAAAACAGAGGGCTTGCTTTAAAATTGAACCGATGGATGGCTAACCGATAGATTAAAACCGATCGTTAGTACGCAGGAGCATCGGTTAAAAATTTGCGCTCAGAATCAAGTCGACGCATGCTTGGAAGCATTCAACTTTGTTTTTTTCATCACGTATTTGTGTTTTTCGTCCCCGCGTTCTGACACGATCGGTTCATGAATCGATGGTGTGTAGGCACATCAGTCCATCAGTCAGCTCCATCGGTGAACCGATGAAAACGGTCTGTCGGACTGTTCTCATCGGATGGACCGATCGTGTGTACAGGGCTTTAAAGTTTTTAAGATATTATAGTAATTGGGTTTACACATACTTTAAAAACAGCTGTGCTTCTAGTGTTGTGTTACATTTTAATATGAATCCAGGCAATGACAGTGATTCAACGCTACTTTTCCTGCTTAGTCAAATGCTGCATGTCCAAGCACTAGTTCCCAGTTAGCAGATTGGAAACAAGTATGGCAGAACTTTTTCCACACCAAATGGTGTCATTTATCAATTTTGTGTGGTGTGCTAACTTATCACATTCATCACACCTCAGTTTGACATATAAATTGTATATGCATCAATATCTAGAATATTCCAGTTTTAGGAAGGTGTGTATTTTTTAAAACATTAAATATTTTTTAACTTTTCTTTTCAAATATTCCCAATTCTTAAATATACAGTGTGTTTATATGTGGGCATACACATGTGTGGTGTGTGTACATGTGTTTACATTTTATGTATTATTTTTGATGAGTTTTGTGGGTCGGGTATAGTTTAGCCTAACACTTTCACATCACTATATTGTATTTGCCTGTCACTTTAAATTGCTCTACAATGCCATATAATGCTGAAGTTTAGAGTACTAGTGCCCCAAAAGTTATACTGTAATTATTTTAAGGTAACAATAGCCATGCCTCTTGTGAATACAATTCAGAGGATGATGGATGGCGTAAAGAAACTCCATTTTGCTTACTTTGTCTATTCTAGCTATGACCAGCTTTCCCGAGAGGAAGTGTCAGGAAATAGCAGGTGCATAGCAACATCAGCACACAGTTTGTTTTTCTGCCGAAGTAATTGCATCTGAAAGTGCAGGATTTGTAGTATAAAAATTAATTAAGCATGGGCATAGATTAATTAAGATTTTGTTTCCAATGCAATTTATGTTAACATTCATTATTATCTGAAGACTGAATAAGTTACATTATTATTAATAAAGAAAGTAGATAATAGGCAGTCTGAAATCCCCTGTTCCTTTTTGTTCTGACATTGTGAAGGTCATTGGATTTACCTGCAAATGCAGTACAATTCACTTCACACCAATTAGGAAGTAAGATCTTCAATGGGACATTTGTCAGTGCTGTAAGTTATAATTTGGGAAAATAAGTTACTTTCACCCATTGCATTTGGACATGGAAAACACGATTCTTGCTCCAATATTGATGAGTGATGGTATCATCAATCCAGTTAATTTATTTTATGTCAGACAGAAGTGAGTTGGGACATGATAGAAAGGTTTTCTTTTTTTTTTTTTTCATCTTTGATTCACTTGACCCCAAAGGAGGCTGCTATCTGCTCAGTATAGTTCAGTCTCCTTGGAGACATCAAAGTATATCATGTAAAAAGAAAGCATTTTCTTTGCTTTGTATTTGTAATTATCAATTACATAGCTCTTCTTATTTCTTAAAATAACTTGACATATGGATTTATTTTTGAGGGATGATTCTATTTGCAAAAAGTCTTATGTAACGTAATTGTATAAAATAACAATAGCTAGATTATCACCCAAGAAATATGGGCATTGATTATCCTGATTCAATGAACTGCATCGTAACTGGCAGAATTTAATCAGTAGAATTTAGGCAATTCTTCAGGATCTCGTTGATATTGCTTTCTGCAATGCTATTGGGCTAATTTGATAACTGGTGCACAGAAGGAACATTCCTCAACAACAATGTCATTCAGCAAGTGATATCAATTAGTGAACCGCTAATGCTTGTCAGTAAGTGGAGTGATTCTGGTTAGAAATTCCACAAACCTAATCTAAGTTTGCTGTTAATGAAGTTACTGTAGATTTAACAGAGCTTCTCATTTGTGGGATGAGTGTGTCTTCCTCCTGAATCATGTTCTGTGCAATTCTCCCCTCTCAATTTTACTTTCTTTTTCCCCTCTCTTTCCTTCTGGTAAGTTCTAGAAATGTATTTGAAATTTACAAATTTACATTTGATTTATTTATTTTTTACTTTAATAGAAACTGAAACATGGGAGGGGGGGTATTTACGAAAGGTAAATCCACTTTGCACTACAAGTGCAAACTACAAGTGCAATGTGCACTTGAAATTCCAATGAAAGTGCAATTGGAAATGCAGTCGCTGTAAATCTAAGGCGGCATACAAACGATCGAACATATCAGTTGAAACTGGTCCGCAGACCAGTTTCAGCGGACATATCCAATCGTGTGTACGGCCTAGCGGACAGGTTTTCCAGCTGACAAAAGTTTTAAAGCATGCTTTAAAACTTGTCTGCTGGAAAGCTGTCTGTCGGACATGTCCGCTGGTTAGTACGCCTAACCAGCGGACCGAAATCTCCCGCATGCGTCGAATGGAAGCATTTTACTTCCAGGTTTGGTGACGTTGCAGCGTCAACGTCACCACCACGTCAAAGCACTGTCTGTCCACAGGGATTTTGGTTTGAACGTGTGTACACACATCAGACCAAAATCTCCCAGGAGACATTTTCCTTGCATGTCCCCTCAGATCTATAACTGCACTTCCAAGTGCACTTTCAGTGCAATTTCAAGTGCACTTTGTGCTTGCAGTTTGCACTTGTAGTGCAAAGTGGATTTGCCTTTTGTAAATGATGGCCATTGTCAAGTTTGCTTTTATCTGCTTTAGTGATACAGCTCCCCCTCACTTTCTGTCTTGATGAATATAAAATGTTTGGAGATTTTCCAATTTTACACCATTGCGGGATCCCTGCATCCAATTTTCAATAGCAGGATATTTTGACTGGCTCTCTATGGAGCAAGTTCACATATCTCCCCAGTAGGTCCGGTGCATTTTGCACATAAATGCTGTTCGTCCTTTGGTCCCTTTCAGGTCCGAATTCAGCCCAAAATTCAGGCTGAAATCAGACCTGAAATGGTGACCCAGGATGCACCGGATGCCTGCTGTGATACCGAATGCAATGATGGTGTGAACCCAGCCCAAGACTGTTCAAATAGGCTAATAAGAGTATTCCCCACTCATTGTCTTACTCATTACAAGACCAACTCCTCTTCTGCAGATCTACCTCTTGTGTCATAATCTTTTCATGGTAAGCAGAAGTGTATTAGCCACTTATAGTGAATTAGAACTGGGTGCTAGTATCTTCTTTTGAAACAGAGATGTGGGTATTAGGGCACAGCACCCTGACATAGGAACCTGTGCCTGGCTGGGTCAATAGTGTTCAAGCTAAACTATATAGTTATCATTCAGTAGGGACTGATAAACATTTCTTGAAGGGTACGCATGAATCTGACTTTGATCTGCAATTGCATACATTTACATTTGGGTACATCTTTTAAATGCCAGTTTAGCAAATAAGTACCTCTATTGTGAACAGAGGTGCAATCCCCATGTTTACTTCTAATACATGAGCCAAAATGAAGTCTGTTCTACCTTTTAATTTAAAATAAATACAAGTACATTTTATTCAAGATATTATTAATGTGTACTATACTTGCATTAACAATGGTGATGTATACACATATAATGTACCAATAAGCTTGTATTGTAAGACATTAGTTGGCCTAGGAACGTGACACTATCTATAGGGTTAAGGGGGGGCGAGTGACCCCCCTGGAATAGGCAAGGGTCTGCCATGCTCACATCTGTGGCTGTGCTGACTCTCTCTGTGTTTGTGCAGTCGGCTGTTGCAAGATCAGTGTCACGGAGCTTACAGAGCTCTTTACTGCCACCTCTTCCTGTATATGTGCCCTCGTGTTTGCTTTGCTGCCTGTAATTTTAAATGGACATGTGGAAACAGGACTTGGGAGAAGGAAGACCACCATGACCTTACAAGTGGGGGCTGTGAGTACAAGTGAAGGGAGGAGGCTGTTTGTGTACAGAGGGGGGCTGACATATATACATTCGAGGGGGGCAGCTGAGTGCATACAGGTATGATCAGTGAAGGGGGGTGCCAGATAAAGGAAAGATCATATCATCTGTCCTGTCCTGTATACATCTATATACACCCATCTTCCTTCCTGGATTCCTCCATCATCACTGACTGCAGATATACATCATCTGTCCTGTATATAGAGCTGTATATACCCACCTTCCTTCCTCTATATACCAATACCATCCACACCTTCTATATATACATATACTGTACACCCTCTGTATTGTACATTTGATCAGCACAGTGAGGCTGCATATCATGGGCACATGCCTGCGCTT
Organism: Rana kukunoris; assembly: GCA_029574335.1. Taxonomy (NCBI): domain Eukaryota; kingdom Metazoa; phylum Chordata; class Amphibia; order Anura; family Ranidae; genus Rana; species Rana kukunoris. The sequence goes on from CM056049.1 coordinate 591,063,656, forward strand.
TATGGGATAATGACTAAGCCCCTCCCCTCTCCTTCATGACATTGTCAAATAAGCGGAGCATAGGTGACCGTAAAATTATCCCCCCCCCCCTCTGGAAAAAGTTCAGCGGACGCCCATGTGCACGGCATTCATGCTGCACAGACACCTTGTTGAACTTTAGTCTTGTCTACAGCTTAGATTTAGGGCCAGATTCTCAGAGGCACTATGACGGGGTATCTCAGATACCCCGTCGTATCGCCGTTTTTTTCCCCGGGTATATATTCCTAGAATCACTTAGGCATAGATACGGGTGAAGATCCGACAAGTGTAATACAATTACACTTGCGGATCGTAGATGTAATGACAACTCCGGCCACTAGGTGGCCTCTACGTTGTTTTCTCATTTGCCTATGCAAATGAGGCTACTACTCAGATTCCCCAACGCTTTTACGCCGCCCAGTCGTCGCTTACGTCGTTTTCGTACGCGTAAGGTTACCCCTGCTAATATGTGGAGTAACCTTACGCAGTACCGTCGGATGCCGTCGGGTGCCGTCGGATGCCATGTTAAGTATGGCTTCGGGTCAGCGTCGGCTTTTTCCGTCGGTTACGTCGTTTTACTAAGTCGTTCGCGAATAGGGCATTGCGTGAGTGACGATCACGTCGTTTTGACGTCGGTTTCAACTACGCTTTCCGACGTGAGCGGGAGCATGCACACTCGGCTTTTTCCCCAGCCGGCGCATGCGCAGTTCGATCGACGCGGGGGCGCGCTTAATTTAAATACAAGCCGCCCCCTTTGAATTACGCGGCCTTACGCTGGGCCATTTACACTATGCCTCCGCAAACTACAGAGCAAGTGGTTGGAGAATACGGCACTTGCTCTGTTAAGTTGCGGCGGCGTAGTGTAAATGGCTTACGCTACGCCAGGGCAAATCTATGAGAATCTGGCCCTTAATGTTTATATCAACCCTAAAAATAAACTTATTTGCTCCCTTTTAAATATACCATTTAAAGTGTTTTTTTTTAACTATATATCTGTTCAATATGTGCAAAGAAATAACCATTGATCCTGCCAAAAATCTAGTGAGCTTACAATTTCCTATAATTAACTGGCAACATAATGCCTTTGATGTATTTACATCCCAAATATTGTTAATAAGCCAGACCCAGTTCACCTCTGTGAACTACAGAACACCTCTCTTATAAAAGTTAGATGAGGTAGTCCTAACACTCTCCCTGTCGTAGGATGATAATGTTGCTCAACCAGAGCACAGTACAGTGTTTGAGCATTGTCATCCTAGGACAGGAATTGTGCTAGGACTACAGGATCATCAAATTAAGTAAAAAAGTGTAAAAAAAATATATATATCATTTATTGCTGTGACCTAGAATATATTAAATGTCTGCCTCTAGCTTAGTAAGCCTTATGCACCTAATTTTATTAGGTTCATTAAACATATTCATATTCCAATGGTTTAATGCCCATATGACATGAATATATGTTATACTAATGTATTCTTGAATACATATGAAAATAAATTGACTTTTATGGCTGAGAAAAAAGGTGTTATATTTTACTATTACCTTGACCTACCTTGGAAGTCCACACTTAAATCCTGAGAAAATGAAAATAGTTTTGAGAGACTTATGTTAAGGCAGGCAAATAAAGGGACCTTGAATAAGTAAACTCACTCTAAGGCCTCGTACACACGATCGGAATTTCCGATGGAAAAAGTCAGACAACCGTGTGTATGCCCCATCGGAGAAATTCCATCGGAAATTCCAATGACTTTCATTGGAGATTACATAGAGAACATGTTCTGTTTTCCTCTGATGGAATTCCGTCAGAATTTTGATGTGAGTTTGGTCAGGCTAAAGCCTGATCGTGTGTACAGGGCATTATTGCAGGCCTGGTTTTGACCATAGAACCTGGCTCTATTCTCAATCTCCTTGGTAAAACAAAGGTGCCCAATTTTTACCAGAAAATAGCACTTCTTATCTGACCAGGTATTCACTTTTACATATCATTTGCATTTTAAAGCGGAGATCCACCCAAAATTGGAACTTCCGCTCAACCTACTCCCCTCCCCCTTACATGCCACATTTGGCATGTAATTTTTTTGGGGGGGGGAGTGGGGGCTTCAGGAGGAGTGGGACTTCCTGTCCCACTTCCTGCTTCCGCCGAGGGGCTGGTTAGGCGATTAATCTTAATCGCCTACAGCAACCCCTCCCTGTAGGTGATCGCATGGGACACTGACAGGTCCCATGCGATCGCCTGTCCAATCAGCGGCGGGCCACAACGCTCGCGCATGCGCAGTGCCGCTCGCGCATGTGCAGTGGGTGCCCGGCCGTGAAGCCGAAGGCTGTCATGGTCGGGTGCCTACACTTAGGATGAAGACGCCGGCCGGGGAGGGGGGGAGAGGAGCAGACCCCCCGGCCAGCGCGCCGCTGGATCGTGGAGCAGGTGAGTGTGTGTTTATTAGCAGCTACACTTTTTGTTCTATATGTTCTATATTTTTACACCAATGGAAAGAAAACCGATGGGGCCCACACACGATCGGTTTGTCCGATGAAAACAGTCCATCGGTCTGTTTTCATTAGACAAACCGATCATGTGTACGCGGTTTTAGAGTTCTGACTACTTGTAGTCATTGGTCAGATGAACCTCCAGAGCTTTGAGGCCTTTCTTAAAGTGGTTGTAAACCGCCTCAGATTATACACAGAGATGAAACAAATCCTAATACATAGGTTTTACTTGTTTATCTGCTGTCTTCTTTTTTCCCCACACACTTTCAAAAGAGCAGAAAAGTGTTAAAATCTTTCTTCATCTGTCAGGAGCACAGAGGGGGAAGAGAGGCTGCAGTAACAGTGTGTGAGAGCTGATTTGTAGGACAATCATAGCCTCCCTCCACACAGCAGAAAAACTGTGTTCTAAATAGACAAGCTGTCTGCTGAGGTCTCCCCTCCAAAAGTGTATCTCATGTTTCGGGAAAAGTTGTCAGAAGTGACTCATGCTGATAACAGAAGAACAGAGCACCAGAGAGAAATGGCACTTAGTGCTTTGGAAAGAGCTAAGTAAACACTACATATATACTGTATGTGCTTTGCGCAGAATCCATGACTGAGGTTTACAACCACTTTAAGCATGCTTACATGTTCTGTAATGACATCTAAGTACTGCAAAGCATGTGTGTGCCCACCCACAGAACCTTTACTTTGGATGGTAAGTATCCCTCATATATTGCTTTATGTTAGACATGCTGAATACATCCCTATGGGGTGCTTTTAAACAGATGCTAGCAACAGCTCCCCAAATAGTAATTAATTTGACACATGCGTGGTAGCTTCCAAGGGCAGTGTAGGGTGTAGCAAGATGGCTCCGATGGCATCGAATGAGATCAGCGCATGCTCGTCGTACCCAATGACAACAACGCGTTCTTGCCATTCAAAAGAACGGCGGTTCTTTTGAATTGAGTGTGTGTACACTCGGCCGGCAAGAGATTCTTGCTAAGAATCTCGTCAGAAAGAACAACGTTTTTTCCTGAGGAGATTCTGGCCCGTGTGTACAGGGCTATACTTTTCAATAGGAACACATCTAAAGGGATACAGGCCCAGCAGATTTTCTCATTAGTGCCCTGTAGCTCCACACCTGACAGTTAATTATGAAACCACTCCCATAACACTCTCTCAGAACAGAGGCACAGAGGAACACGTTTGAACTTCTTCAGAATAACAAAAGGTAGGGATCTGCAACAAATTGTTATAATCCTTGCAATGTATATTGATCACCCAGAGGGGAATGTTTTCTTTCTCAACAAAAGTGTAGTTACACTTTAATTTTTTTTTACTTTAGTATTTCTTTAATCAATTTATGCCAAAGGATGGCTTCGGCGTGGGCTTCGATTTTTGGGAGGACATACATGGAAGTCCCCCGTGCTCCCACTGCCTGCACACCCCCTGCTGCCCGAGCACCCCCCTGCAGCGTGTGGGCAGCACGCTCTGTGATCATCAAGCTGCCTATCAGTGCTTAGCAATGCCCCCCATCAGTGCCACCTATCAGTGCCGCCTTATCAGTGTATATTAGTGCCTATCAGTGCCCATCAGTGCAGCCTCATCAGTGCACATCAATGAAGGAGAAAAAGTACATGTTTGCTAAATTTTATAACAAACTATGAAAACTGTTTTTTTTTAAGATTTTCAGTCTTTTTTTTTGTTTGTTTAGTAAAAAAAAAAAAAAAATAGTGGTGATTAAATACCACCAAAAGAAAGCTCTATTTGTGTGAATAAAAATGTAATTTGGGTACAGTATAGCGTGCCCGTATGTTGTATACAAATAGATTGGGTTTATACATTTATTTATTTAAATGTATTTTATTTATACATTGGTTTGGTTTATGGGGCAAGCTACATGTAGATATAATAACATTTTAGACTTACAGCATTATTATGGCTTGTTTTATGGGACAGGAAAACGTTAAACCAGTGTCAGGCAAGGAAGAGAACTTGAGGGAATGAATATATTTGGTAGCCACTTCTGAGGAAGTCCATTGGACGAAACATATTGAGTGCATGGAATCTTTGAGGTCATCAGATAGTTGTTGGAGAAAAACAGTGGCTTTTCCATATACTGATTCTGAAATGATGTTTAGTTCTATTATGTGTGAGTGGTGTTATTGTTTTATTAAATAAATAATTTTCATAAGTATATTACTATAAGTATTTCCTTTTATTATATGTAGCACTGAATATATATGGTTGAGCTCAGCATATATAAGATCATGCATTTTTCATGTGGAGCAGGATAGGAGCAGGATATACATACACCTTTGACATTATTAGTAATAAAGAGTTACAGTTGTGCTTATAAGTTTACATACCCTTACAGAATTGATGATTTATTGGCCATTTTTCAGAGAATATAAATGATAATGATAGTGTTTGGCTGAATCCACTCTTTATAAATCAACAGTGTTTACTCTTTTTAAATCATAATCACAACGGAAACTACCCAAATGACCCTGATCAAAAGTTTACATACCCCAGTTCTTAATACTATGTACAGGCATACCCCACTTTTAAGTACACAATGAGGTATATTTACTAAAGCTGGAAAGTGCAAAATCAGGCTCACTTTTGCATAGAAACCAATGAGCTTCTAACCCCAGCTTGTTCAATTAAGCTTGGTAAAAAAACCTGGAAGCGAATTGGTTTCTGTGCAGATGTGAGCCTGATTTTGCACTTTTCAGCTTTAGTAAATAAACCCCATTGTGTACTTAAAAGTGGGGTATGCCTGTATTACCCCTTTAACATCAATGACAGCTTGAAGTCATTTGTGGTATTTGTGGATGATAAAGCTGCCCATTCCTCTTGGCAAAAAGCTTCCAGTTCCTGTTAATTTTTTGGGCTGCACGTTTGAGATCTCCCCTCACTGATATTGAGGTCAGGAGATAAGCGGGCCACTCCAGAACCTACAATTTATTCTGCTGTAGCCAAAGACAGGTCGACTTAGACTTGTGTTTTTGATCATTGTCATGTTGGAATGTCCAAGTAAGTCCTATGCGCAGCTTCCTGGCTGATGAATGCAAAAGTTCCTCCAGTATTTTTTGATAACATACTGCATTCATCTTGCCATCAATTTTGACCAAATTTTGTGTGCCTTTGTAGCTCACACATCCCCAAAACATCAGCGATATACCACCGTGTTTCACAGTAGGAATGGTGTACCTTTCATCATAGGCTTTGTTGACTCCTCTCCAGTATTTATGGTTTTGGTCAAAAAGCTACATTTTGGTCTCATCACTCCAAATGACTTTGTGCCAGAAGTTTTTAGGCTTGTCTCTGTGCTGTTTGGCATATTGTAAGTGGGAAACTTTATGGCATTTGCGTAGTGATGGCTTTCTAGCGACTCAAACATACAGCCCATCTTTCTTCAAGTGCCTACTTATTGTGCATATTGAAACAGCTACACCAGATGTTTTCAAAGAGTCCTTTATTTCACCTGAAGTTATTTGTGGGTTTTTCGTTGCATTCCACATAAATGTTCTGGTAGTTGTGACTGAAATTTTAGTTGGTCTACCTTACCGTGGTTTGGTTTCAACAGAACCCCTCATTTTCCACTTTTTCATTAAGGTTTGAACATTGCTCAATTCTCAATTCCTTGGATATCTTTTTATATCCCTTTCCTGTTTTATACAGTTCAACTACCTTTTCCCACAGATCCTTTGACAATTCTTTTTGCATTCCCCATGACCCAGAATCCAGAAACTTCAGTACAGCATTGGATGAAAGATGCAATGGTCTGTCAGGAGTCCAGAAACGTATTAACCTTTTATACACACACACACACTAATTACAAGCAAACAAATTAGAGATGAGAATGGTTACCTTTAATAGCCATTTTAACCCCTTTGTGTCAACTCCTGTGCCTGTTATCAGGCCAAAATCACTAGGGTATATAAGCGTTTGATCAGGGTCATTTGAGTAGTTTCTGTTGTGATTATTATTTAAAAAGAGTAAACACAGTTGATTGATAACAAATGGCTTCAGCCAAACACTAACCATGAATGAAAAAAATGTTTTTGTGTTTTCATTCATCTTCTGTGAAAAATGGCAAATAAATCATAAATTCTGCCAGCGTATGTAAACTTAGGAGCACAACTGTATTGATATCTGATGAGTGTATTGTTTATATGGCATTTGCATGAAGGTGATTGCACATTTGAAGAAGGAATAATTACTAGGCACAAAAGGAGTGACTTCCTTTACATTGCAACTGTGTGAACTCTTTTAATTTTAAATGTTTTCACATAGGGATTGTGTGTTACATTTTGTATTATAAATGTATGTATTACACTGCACAATTAATGGGAAGAGATGATCATTAGTGACAGCTGATTTGTGAACGATCTTTTACAAATAGCACATACTAACAGGTGTATTTATAAAATATTTGCAGAGCTTGTCTTATAAAACTGCATGTACATTCATTCTGTGTGAATGGGGGGCAGTATTATTGAGCTATTTTTCCTCCAGGTTGACTGTTATGTCGTGCGTACACGACCGTTTTTCGGGTTCTAAAAAACAATGGCCCAGATTCAAACTGGTGTTAGACAGGAGTAATTTAAAATTTCGCGTGCCGTATCACTAGTTTAAATCCTCAAACCATGATACGGCGGCTTCGGGCTTCGATCCGAGAGGCTTACGTCTTCGTAAGCCTTCAGGTCTACGCTGCGATATTTTTGCGGCCGCTGGGAGGAGTCCGCGTCGTTTTCAGCATCGGGATATGCAAATGACTTTTTACGGCGATCCACGAAGATACGAGTGGTCTTCGCAATCGCTTAAGTCATTTTTTTGCTACGTACTGTTAGACCAGCTATTTGCTGGTCTAACGGTGCGTAGCCCATGTTAAGTATGGCCGTCGTTCCCGCGTCAAATTAATTTTTTTTTTTTTTTACGTAACTCGTTCGGGAATAGGAATGTCCATAAACAACGCTACTCAAACAACGAATGACGTAACGACGTGATTTCGCGCAATGCACGGCGGGAAATTTCTGAACGGAGCATGCGCAGTTCGATCGCCGCGGGAACGCACCTATTTTAAATGCTTCACGCCCCCTACTCACGTAGATGGCTTGCGGAGAAATACACTACGCCGCCGTAGTTTACTGGACAAAATCTACCGGGATTCCACGTAGAGCCAGGTAAAATACGGCGGCGTAGAGTATTTCTGATACTCTACGCGAATCCAATTGTATGTGAATCTGGCCCAATGTTTTTAAGGGTTTAGAAAAAGAAAAAGTTTTTTTCAACCTGATCATTAAAATGTCCTTGCCTAAACACGATCGTGAAAAAAAAATCTCTGGCAAAGAGCGGTGAGTAGGGATGAGCTTCGCATTCGATACGAACGTATGTTCAACTCGAACATTGTCTGTTCGTACGTTCAACGAAATTCGAACAAAACGCGTCGTTCGCGCCAAATTCGAGTGACGCGCAACGGCCCATAATTCACTGCGGCATTGCGTGCTGATGATTGGCCAAGCATGCTGTATGTCCCGCATGCTTGGCCAATCACAGGCGCAAAAAACGAATAGCCATAATTGGCCAAAGCCTGGGTGGCTTTGGCCAATTATGGCTCAGGGCTTTAGCACACTCCCCACACTATAAAAGACCGCCTGCTGGGTGGCCTCGTGTAGTGTGTTCCGGCTTGTGAATGAGAGCAGGCAGAGAGACGGAGAGATTGTCTTTTTATATAGCTAGATAGAGCAGGCAGGCAGGCTAGTCAGTTTAGCTTAATTTACAGTGTGTAGAGAATATATATACATCCCTAGGAGTTGTACATATATTTATACACTGTATAGCTTAGATAGATCAGTTCTTCCTAATTTACTGGCAGGCAGGTGATTGTGCTATTTAAAGACGTTATCACATGTATAGACACCCAGCAGGTACAATATTTAAAGGAATTTTATTTTAATTTTTTTAATTTAAGCATCATTAAAATCACTGCTCCTGGAGCAGTGATTTTAATAATGTTTAAATAAAAAAAATGAAAGATTCCTTTAAATATTGTACCTGCTTGGTGTCTATAGTTTGCCTGTGAAAACGTCTTTGAGAACCCGGGTCTTGCCCGAGGGAACATGTATCAATGGAAAAAAGTTTCAAAAACTGTAGTTTTTCAGGAGTCCTGAAAAAACGACCGTTTTTAAAACTTTTTTTCATTGATACATGTTCCCTCGGGCAAGACCCGGGTTCTTAAAGACGTTTTCACAGGCAAACTATAGACACCCAGCACAGCAGGTACAATATTTAAAAGATTTTTTTTTTTATTTAAACATTATTAAAATCACTGCTCCTGGAGCAGTGATTTTAATAATGCTTAAAAAAAAAATCCTTTAAATATTGTACCTGCTGGGTGTCTATAGCTTGCCTGTGAAAACGTCTTTGAGAACCCAGGTCTTGCCCGAGGGAACATGTATCAATGGAAAAAAGTTTTAAAAAACGGTCACTTTTTCAGAAGTCCTGCTCCTGAAAAAACTACAGTTTTTTTAACTTTTTTCCATTGATACATGTTCCCTGGGGCAAGACCCGGGTTCTCAAAGGAGTTTTCCAACAATAACTTGAATATTGGTCTTTAAAATGAGCGTTTTTTAATTCGAACGTTCGAGTCCCATAGTCTTCAATGGGGTTCTAAATGTTCGCGCGAACGGTCGGTCTGTTCGGCGGTTCTGGTGCGAACCGAACATTCGGCTCATCCCTAGCGGTGAGGTACAACACATACGACGGCACTATAAAGCAGAAGTTACATTCGGATGGTGCACCACCCTTTGGGCTGCTTTAGCTGATTTTGTGTTAGTAAAAGACGATTTGCGGTTTTCTGTCTGTTACAGCGTGATGAATGTGCTTACTCCATTATAAACGGTAGTTTTACCAGAACGAGCGCTCCCGTCTCATAACTTGCTTTTGAGCATACACAGATGTTACACGTTGTTAAACCCACACACAACCATTTTTTACAACCTTAAAAACGTCAACGTTAAAAACGTTGTGAAAAAATAGAGCATGTTCGAAAAAATATTTGCCCGTTTTTTAGAACCCGAAAAATGCTCTGAAGCCCACACACGATAGTTTTTAAAGACATAAAAAAAAAAACATTTTTTAGAACCCGAAAAACGGTCGTGACTGTACACGGCATTATTCTTCCGACGGGATATAGTCATTTATGAAACTCACCACAATATGGCTACTAGATGGAGCTAATTATCATAAATAAATACTCATTTACTACGACAGTCATTTCAATCATTCAATCATGGCCATAATGCAGTATTTTCCTGATTCACTCCATTCTGTAGGAAGAATAACATTCATTTATCATTTGTTTTTGTTCCCATTCTTACAGAGCACATGCATTTTCAGCTTTACAGAATAAATAGCTCTGCAAAGTTTAAAAAAATGTCACCTGATATTAAATAATTCACACACAGTTTTTATTACATATTTGTATGGTTTTTATAATTAACTAATTTTAGCACTGATCACATTGCATTTGTCACAGAATTATCAATGGGATAATTAAAAAGGAAGTAAATTTCCTCTACTGACTTTTACATATAGGTAAGCCTATATAAGGCTTACCTATAGGTAGTGTAAATAGTAGTGTAACGGTGCCCGTTTAGGAGATACTTACATTACATGCAGCTAGTGACATCACTGGCGCATGCGCTCTAAAGGAACATCCACCCATGGCATTCCTTCGGAGCACTGTGCCGTGAACAGAGGCTCCCGCACACGTGCAGGAGTGACGTCAATGTGGCTGCAAGCAAGACGGGTGAAGATGAAAGTGGCACTGACATTGCGGCACTGGCAAATCTTAGTTTCAATGTAAGTTTCACATTTCACATCTTTCCGGCGGCGTAGCGTATGCTCCTTACGCTACGCCTCCGCAAATTTTATGGGCAAGTGCCTTATTCAGAAAGCACTTGCTCCGTAATTTGCGGCGGCGTAGCGTAAAGTGGCCGGCGTAAGGGCGCCTAATTCAAATGAGTCATGTGGGGGCGTGATTTATGTAAATGAATCATGACCCCACGCAATTTACGTATTTTCAGAACGGCGCATGCACCGTCCGTGGACGTATCCCAGTGCGCATGCGTGAAATCACTAGCTAGTAGTCAATGTAAACGACGTGAACGTAACTTACGTACAGTCCCATTTCCGAACGATTTACGCAGTTGGCGTAAACGACGTACAATTCAAAGCTGTCCCGACATCCATACTTAACATTGGCTGCGCCTCCTATAACAGGGGTAACCTTACGCCGGAATAACACTTACGCAAGCGACGTAAACTACGGCGGCCGGCCGCAAGTACGTTCGGGAATCACCGTAACTCCCTAATTTACATATTCGACGCGTAAAACGACGGAAGCGCCACCTAGCGGCCAGCGTAAAACTGCAACTAATATACGACGGTGTAAGAGACTTACGCCGCTCGTATATTAAAAGAATTCCGGCGTATCTTCTTTTCTGAATACCAAAAAAATATACGCCGGCTATTCTTAGTATTTACACGGCGTATCACTTGATACGCCACAGTAAATACTGTTTGAATCTGGCCCTATGACTTTGCAGGAAAAAAAAAGCATCCAGCATTATACAAGCGCTTTAAACACAGGTTATACTTTTGAAAACAAGGGAAGAACTTTTTTTGGTTTTAAATATACAGTGCGGAAAATAAGTATTTGAACACCCTGCTATTTTGCAAGTTCTCCCACTTGGAAATCATGGAGGGGTCTGAAATTGTTATCGTAGGTGCATGTCCACTGTGAGAGACATAATCAAAAAAAAAAAATCCAGAAATCACAATGTATGATTTTTTTAACTATTTATTTGTATGATACAGCTGCAAATAAGTATTTGAACACCTGAGAAAATCAATGTTAATATTTGGTACAGTAGCCTTTGTTTGCAATTACAGAGGTCAAACGTTTCTTGTAGTTTTTCACCAGGTTTGCACACACTGGAGGAGGGATTTTGGCCCACTCCTCCACACAGATCTTCTCTAGATCAGTCAGGTTTCTGGGCTGTCGCTGAGAAACACGGAGTTTGAGCTCCCTCCAAAGATTCTCTATTGGGTTTAGGTCTGGAGACTGGCTAGGCCACGCCAGAACCTTGATATGCTTCTTACAGAGCCACTCCTTGGTTATCCTGGCTGTGTGCTTCGGGTCATTGTCATGTTGGAAGACCCAGCCTCGACCCATCTTCAAAGCTCTAACTGAGGGAAGGAGGTTGTTGCCCAAAATCTCGCAATACATGGCCCCGGTCATCCTCTCCTTAATACAGTGCAGTCACCCTGTCCCATGTGCAGAAAAACACCCCCAAAGCATGATGCTACCACCCCCATGCTTCACAGTAGGGATGGTGTTCTTGGGATGGTACTCATCATTCTTCTTCCTCCAAACACGGTTAGTGGAATTATGACCAAAAAGTTCTATTTTGGTCTCATCTGACCACATGACTTTCTCCCATCACTCCTCTGGATCATCCAAATGGTCATTGGCAAACTTAAGACGGGCCTTGACATGTGCTGGTTTAAGCAGGGGAACCTTCTGTGCCATGCAGGATTTCAAACCATGACGTCTTAGTGTATTACCAACAGTAACCTTGGAAACGGTTGTCCCAGCTCTTTTCAGGTCATTGACCAGCTCCTCCCGTGCAGTCCTGGGCTGATTTCTCACCTTTCTTAGGATCATTGAGACCCCACGAGGTGAGATTTTGCATGGAGCCCCAGTCCGAGGGAGATTGACAGTCATGTTTAGCTTTTTCCATTTTCTAATGATTGCTCCAATAGTGGACCTTTTTTCACCAAACTGCTTGGCAATTTCCCCGTAGCCCTTTCCAGCCTTGTGGAGGTGTACAATTTTGTCTCTAGTGTCTTTGGACAGCTCTTTGGTCTTGGCCATGTTAGTAGTTGGATTCTTACTGATTGTATGGGGTGGACAGGTGTCTTTATGCAGCTAATGACCTCAAACAGGTGCATCTAATTTAGCATAATAAATGGAGTGGAGGTGGACATTTTAAAGGCAGACTAACAGGTCTTTGAGGGTCAGAATTCTAGCTGATAGACAGGTGTTAAAATACTTCTTTGCAGCTGTATCATACAAATAAATAGTTAAAAAAAATCATAAATTGTGATTTCTGGATTTTTTTTTTTTTGGATTATGTCTCTCACAGTGGACATGCACCTACGATGACAATTTCAGACCCCTCCATGATTTCCAAGTGGGAGAACTTGCAAAATAGCAGGGTGTTCAAATACTTATTTTCCGCACTGTATATTCAAATGAACAATCAAGTCAAAGTTCCAATACTTGATAGAGAGGCAGCACCAGCAAAGAATGCAGGAAGGTACTGGTCATAAATCAAACAAGAGAGTAGTCAAGCAGGACTTTGTGACAAGAGCAGAAGCATAACAGAGTCTGGTTGCAAAATGAATTGAATGCCCAGGTTTGGTTCGCAGATGGCTTGTCAAATGCCATTTGAAATTCATAAAACTCAAATTTAGCAGGGAATCTGTTAAAGTTTATGTGGATAGCAATATAATACTAAATTCTGGTCATTTTCACAGCTAAGAGGCAAGCTTTTGCCTCTTACATACCATACACTGGGGTGAGGGTTATTTTAATATGACTCCAAGGATGACATGGAAAAAACATTAATCCTTTAAATTACTCTCTTGGAACATACTGTGGACTGGGGAGCGAATACAAGACAACAGGGTGTAGACTTGGGGAGCGTACGTTGCTGTAATGCAACACATCCTCCATACAGGCAATGCTCCCTTTATCTCTCCATCACCTAATTAGTGATCCCCTAGACTTCCTCCACTGACTAATGTCAAAGACTCGCCTCCATAATGTGTGGGAAGGAGGTGGGAAGAGCTGAAAGGGTGTGCGTACAGTGTCACTAACTGACCAGGTAACCGATGAGAGGAGCGGATAAGAAGAGGAGACAAAAATAGACAGAAGACAGGCCAAGGCCCCGGGGAAGCCAGCAGGTGTCCAGAGACATCATTCTTGTGGTTCACATTTCCATACAAAACTGTGAAGTACATCCTCTGTAGAAGATAGAATTTCCTCCCTCTGGTTATCCTGCTCACCTTTTTTCTACTCCTCTTCCTGGGAATATTCCTCTACTTTTTCCCTTTCACAGGAGTTTCCTGTGGTTGCTCTCTGGATCTTCATACCGGCTTCCCTTCACGCAATCCTACCAGGATGGACCAGGAGAAGAGCATGCCATGCAGACTTCGGACTCACTAAGTTGTTGATATGATTTCTACATAGGCATGTTATACATTCACAAACTACAACATTTGTCAGTGTATAACACACTGCTTTTATGCTATTTCTTTTAATAAAGTTTATTGCACCAGCAGGTGCTTGGCACCTCTCGAGGAGGCAGCCTTATTTAGTTGTCAGAGCCAGCAGACCAATGATTAGTTGTACAGCCCAAACCTCTATGATTGTTGGTCTTCAATTTCCATCTTCACCTTGTGGCAATTCTCTTTCTCTATTTATACTTAAGTCTGCCTCTGGCCTCTGGCTATACCTTAGCACCAATCCCATATGTAGCACCCTCTTCTTAGGTAGGTGCTAGAGGTAAGATTTTTGTCAGAGAAGGTAAATTTAGGCAATTTTTTTCTGGGCATCTCATAATTACCTTACCCATTCAAGTTAAATTCCCCTCAATAAATCAACAAAACTAAGTACTAATGTGTTCATTGTTTCAAGAGTGACTGAGGAGTGAATGCTGGGCTGGGCAGAGGTGATAGGTGGGACTATAACTTTCAGCAGCCCCTATGGGGGTACTGCTACATTTAGGGGCTCATTCCAGGACCACCTTATCATGTGACCTGTTAGGCATTGCCCCTAGCAACCTTGGAAGTGAGCCAGGGAACTGCTTTGTTCCATCTGTATTGCGAAATTGAACCCTGGGAAAGACTTGTGTACTCTTCCTGCTATACAGTGCAAAAATAGTGAGTGTCGTTGCCCATAGCAAACAGCGGGAGCTATTGTTAATTGTTGCTGCCTGCTTACCCAGCTGTCCCAACCAGCACAGGGGCTCATACTTACACCAATTCTGCAATTCAGTGATGCCAGGTTCTGACCGTGGTGGTCACTGTCTGGGCCCAGTGTGGCTATTGTGGGGAGCCACTTACCCGGCTGGGGCCTATCCAGAAGTAGCCGCAATACTACACCGTAAACCTGCTATCAGGAGTCTGCAGCTACAGAGGTAACAGAAGGCCAGAGAGGGCTTAGAATCACCCCCTAATGGCAGAGTGGAATTGCAGCCTGGCGTCTCCTCCGTGAAGGAAAATAACTAGCTGCCCCCCCAAGCCTCAGTCCACAGACACTTACATGATTAGATTTTGTTCCTAATGGGAAAAAACTGCAGGGCCGGATTAAGACCCACAGAAGGGGCTCCCAGGCTATAGTGACTTTACCAGTCACGCTGGGACTTTGCACTGGGAGAGGCTAAATTCGGGTGGCTACTGCACTGATGGAGAGGAGGGGGACATTGAACTGCTTACTCTTCACTGGTGCATAGAGGTATGAGGGAAAAAAAGAAGAATGGGGGGGCTAACTAGTCCTTTTTTTTATGCAATTCACTGGTCCTGAGGCGAAGCTCTATCACTAGTATGCTACCATGTTGGCGTCAGGAAAACCATTTTTGCTGTTTTGTAGGAAAGGATTAAAACTCTTTTCAGTTTGTTCTTTGCTCCCTATGTCTTGCTGTGGAGATTTCCCTTCATGTACAGTCATGTCCAGTCCATGCAAGCAGCACAACAGGAAATTAAAAGAAAGCTCACTAAATTAATTTTTAATTTCCATCTTAGAAAGTTATCACTGGTGGACAATTTACTTTTGCCTCTTGCTCCAGAGAAAATGCTAACATTTAGGATTTCTTAACACTTTTTGTCTTGGAGACATCAGTCACCAAGGAAAAATAGAGAGGGTTACTTTCCCCAGTGGGTATGTAAATTTGACAAAGGATCCAACTTAAAAAAATAAAAAATGTTACATATCTTTACAATATTACTATAATCATAAGGAATAGCCTGCACTCCTCCTTTTGCAGTTTTCACTAGATTTTTTACCTATAATTTGAAGATTGCACCATTGCATTGATATCTCACCAATGGGGGCTCCCAAAGATAAGAATAGACTTAACTCTTTAACTTATTGATTAAAAAATATATTTCAAAGGAAAGTTGGCATTACCTTTAGGCACTTTACGGACACAGTATCTAGCTCCTGTGCATGTAATCCTGATGTTTTAGTACACCCTCCAGCTTAAGCACATTGTTCTTCCCCATCCAGCTACAGCATATTTCAGCCTGTCATAGGTTTTTATAGGCTGCAGGCAGTGGGGCTGAATTCTGCACCTTTTCCCTCCTAGACACACTAAAATGTCAGGATTGCATGCACATGTGCTATGTGCAAAAGCAACAACCACAGTGATCTAATTTATTCTGCCACCTTTGTACTGCAGATTGACATTCAAACATCTGCTTGGCCTCTACTTGTCATCACTTTAATGTTAATACAGGAGGCCTATTGTACCTACAGTATATCGGACAATCCTTATAATGTGCAGCTTTCAAAACTGTGTTCGCTCCATTAGTTCCGCAATATTTTTCCCATAACACTGCTCAAAAACACTGAAATAAATCCTTTTTGACAAGAAGCACATCTAAGTGAGATTTCTGACAATACAGTGGATTTTAAAGAGACTTATCTAAGTACTGAAGTTATAACAAAGGAGAGGGTAATTGGTTGTTCCCTGCTGACTGACCTTGAAAATCATATTTGCTGAGAACATAGCTGCATATGAGATGTTACAAAAAATGCCATCTTTTTATTTATTCTCATGAACTGCCGTACATCTTATCTTTGCTGATACACAGGGACATTTATGAACTCAGTATGTTTTATGAACAGCTGCTCTTAAATGGACATCTGTAAAGGCAGCTCTCAGGTCCAGCGAGACACAAAGAATCCCTTTGGAAAAAAAAGTGTGCAGTATCATTAACATGGCCCATTACATGACCCTCGGGCTCTGGTGTTGGATGCGTGTCAATCCCCGCTAGCCAAAGTGCAGCTGCCATAATAGAAAATGCATCTCTGGCCTCACTCCCCTTGAGAACTTGTAAAAGCAAACATATGCAGAGTCATGTATAAAACATAATGAAATTTAAGAGGCAATACATATTAAAGATCTCATGTTCCTCATTTCATTTTGGTTATTTATGAATCTGATACATAATCACGTTCATCAATAGTACACATGCAGTAGCCACATCATCATACAGAGCATAAGTAAAACCTGGTTTGTGGTGAATTTCTAAATAATGAGGATCATTTATCAAGCAAATTAGCAACAAGCAAAGAATATGTATAGCTCCCAACTGTCCATCATTTGGAGAGAATCTTCTTTGAACAACTCTTTGTACCTATTTTTTTCTGCATATGGCCCTTATTTGTATGACATAGTGATCTGTATTAATAAATTGGTGAAAGACCACTGCTTCACTGTGCACATAAATTCCAGAGAGCCAACAGATGCATCTGAATCAGAAAAGGCTTAACTGGGAAACAGAAAGTTCCCCAACCTGTGCAGAACATTCTGTGGGGAACTTCCAGTGTTCTAGAATGCAAGGTTCTAGTAGAGGTGGGCTCTGCAGTCAACCATTTCTGATTCAGATGCAACTGGCTCTCTGAAACTTCTGTGCAAATTTTGTATATTGTCTGTAAAGCAATGGATTATCTGACCTGAACTGCACTTTTACTGGACAGAAAGCAAATGCTAGCCCACAGACAGATTATTAAAGTTGTGCATCTATTGATTAAGTTAACAAATTATATTGCAGCTGTAATTTGCCATCATTTCAAATCTGCCAATTGTATTTAGTTTGATTTGTTTATTTTGTTGTTAATTGCTTGGCCTTGTATGTTATTTTTGTAGTTTTTATGACACTTGGGTGCATGGGAAGACTGACAGCTCATGGGGCCCCCTGGCAATAGAACATTATTGGAACCCAGGGGTTACAGATGGCCACTACGCCAGGAGGCAATGCAGAGGTGAGGCAGCTAAAATCTCAGGATTTTCACATCAAAAGCATGTCGGTATCGGACATATCAGGGACAGATGTAAAAAGCTGAGCAGGGCAACCCTGATGGGGCCCCCTATTGGCATGGGACCTGCCTAGGTGGATGCAGCATTGGTCTGATGCTGCATCTGTCCCCCAGTGCCTCTGCACTGAGAACCAAGCAATTGAACATTACCAATGGCTCAGTTCTCTCAGCTCCCTGAACAGAGAGCTACAGACTGCCAAGAATTATGTCAGGAAAAACAAAGATTTTTTTCCTGACGAGATTCTAGGCCGTGTGTACAGGGCTTCAAGCTTTGTACACACGGCCCAGAATCTCATCAGGAAAAAAAAAAATCCTGACGAGATTTTTGGCAAGTGACTTGCCGATTGAGTGTACAGACACTCCATTCAAAAGAACTGCCGTTCTTCTGAATGGCACAAACGCGGTGACGTCATCGACTACGACGAGCATGCCCTATATTGCTACACCCTACCTATGCCTTGGAAGCTAACACAAATGCGTTAAAGTCATTTCGAGCATGCGCGGGTTTCCACGGCGACAGGTAAGTATTTAGAGAAACTGAACGTCAGCAAGGATTACAAATCTCTAAAAAATATAAAAGGATAGAAAGTCACGCTAAATATAACGAATTAAAACCCTGTAATGGCAAACAAAACACAGGGGTGTGTATCTCAAGTTACAAAAACCCTTGATGGTATCAGTGATTAGTCTAAGTGAATCAGGTGTGATTATTAAACTTGTATAAATGAATTGTGGCATCTGAATAGATCAAATGAAACATATACAGGCATACCCCACTTTTAAGTACACAATGGGGCTTATTTACTATCACTGGAGAGTGCAAAATCAGGCTCACTTCTGCATAGAAACCAATGAGCTTCCAGGTTTTATTTCCAGGCTTAATTGAACAAGCTGGGGTTAGAAGCTCATTGGTTTCTATGCAGAAGTTAGCCTAATTTTGCACTTTCTAGCTTTAGTAAATAAACTCCAATGTGTACGTAAAAGTGGGGTAGGCCTGTAAACCACATTTAGTAAACATAATGTTAATCCTGAAGGTTCAAAAAACTATCAAGATTGGGAAACAAAAAATAATAATGATATACATAAGTAAGTATGACAAAGGTGCAGCAAGTATGAATTGCCAAAATTAGTAAAGATTAGTGATGAGCGGAATATGCCATATTCGATTTCGCAAAATTTCGCGAATATTTCAAAGAATATTCGCGAATATTCGTTAATATCGAATATTCGTGATATTTTATAAAAAAAAAAAAAAATATCACGAATATTCGATATTTACGAATATTCGCTATATTTTATTTAAAAAAAATAGCGAAATTTTGCATATGCGAAAGCGAAAATGATTGCGAAATTTCGCTATTTTTTTTTTGGATAAAATATCACGAATATTCGATATTTACGAATATTCGCTATATTTTATAAAAAAAAAAAAAAAAAAATTGCGAATGCAAAATTTATTGCGAAATTTGAAAAATATGAATATTCGAAATAGCGAATATTCGCCGCGATATTCGAGTTATTCGCGAATACTCGAATACTCGAATATGCAATATTCGTAGCGAATATTCGCAATGCGAATATTCGTGAGCAACACTAGTAAAGATCATACACATAAACACATGAGTGCTCCCTGAAAAAATTGTATACAGTTTAATGAAAATACAATGTGAAAAAAGTAAGCAGGAAGCCCATTTCCAAAGAAATTAAGGAAGGGAATAAAAAAAAAAAAAACTGTATTGAAAGAAGGCAATAATGAAGATGGCAGAAGTAAATCCACCAGCACCGCAGTGGTATGATTCTTTCAGATTTTACGTGCTGAAAGCGGTACCATTATTTGCAAGGAAATTGGGCGTTTTATACTGTAGGCTTGTAATTCTTAGGAATAACTCACTTAAATCTGACCAAACAAGAGTCTAATAGGCATCCCGGGTATGATTTTTTTTTTTTTAAAACAAAATGATAAATTATAATATAATAAATAATTATAAATAATTATAACAAATAATAATATAATTATAATAAAAATTATTCAATAATGTAATCAACTCAAAATCACTGAAATTTGCTCAGTTGCAGAATTGTCGCTGTCATTATTTATTTATTTTTTTATGACGAATTCCCCCACAAATCGCTATCGCTCAATTCTGCAAGTGATTATAATTTATTATCGCTGTTTTCTAGCTGATCTAAAACCATTTTTGACATAAAGGGACACTTTTGGTTGCTATGGACAATCTACAGTTTGCAGGCAGAAAGAACAGTTTTTATTTTACAAAAGTACATGTAGGACACTGGACAGACCACTAGGGACACGGGGGGTGTGTATTTTTTACATACAGTACTGTAATCTATAAGATTACAGTATACTGTATGTAATGTGTTTGTTTACTTTTTTGAATATGGCGCCGTTCTCCGCCCCCGTGCGTCGTAACATCACAGGGAACAGAGCTCGGCGGCACACAGAGGCACTGTGTGAATCGACCGAGCACCCGCTCGCTCACACAGCGCGGATGCATCGCTGGATCCAGGGACAAGGTAAGTAAACCTTGCCTGTGAAAGCTGCGAGGCGAGCCCGAGTCTGACTCGGGGTTACCGATCGCAGCATACAAATCTAACCCCGAGTCAGACTCGGGAATACCGCCAGGGGGGTTAAGTGATTGTAAACCCTAATTTAAAAAAAAATAACAAACATATCATACTTACCTCCACTGTGCAGTTTGTTTTGCACAGTGTGGCCCGAACCTCCTCTTTTAGGGTCACCGGCAGTGTTTGCGGCTCCTCCTCAGATTGGTAAACCCCCTGGGAGAAGTGCTCTCCCTGGTGGTTACCTTGCTGGCATGCTCCTGAGTAAAGCATATGTGTGTATAGACATAGAATTCCAGACTCTGCCAAGCCCCCCGGTGCCTGCGTCATTGGATTTGATTGACAGCAAAGGGAGCCTATGTTTGCGCTGCTATCAATCTATCCAATCAAGAGCTGAGAACCCCGGGCAGAGAGTTAGAGATTTTCTCTGCCAAGAAAACGACCAGGCTCAGGTGAGTAAAACAGGGTGCTAGTGGGCCGGTCAGGGTCAGAAGTTTTTTCCCCTTGAAAAAACATGAGGGTTTACAACCCCTTTAGTTAAATGACTAATGTTAATACAGCTATAGTCAATAATAGTTTGTCCTATAAATTGTCCTATAAATCCAATAACTCCACTTTGAAAATCACATCAAAGTACAGCCTATACTTGTTACTGCTTTTCTGTTGACAAGTCTTACATCTCAACTAGAATAAGACAGTATAAGACAGTCCTGCAGTGGCTTTACCTCAGACACGTAGCATATAAGCTACCATTACTTCAAAGCTGCGATATGGGAATGTTAAATGGATATAACTATACATCAGCTCTAGTCATCAAGAGAACAGTATGTGTCCCAAGATATTGGGTTAACAGCAACCTAGCAATTAAAAGCCGTTGACTTCTAAATTACTCAGAAACAGCAACAATCTCTCAACCTTAACTTGGATGCTGCAGACCATGTTTTTGGTTTTATTGTTCAGTAATAAAATAATACCTTTAAATGTCAAGTTGATTTAAAGACAGGCCTTCAACATATCATGTATAGTGTCAGTCACACGTAGTGAAAAGAGTACTTAAAGAATTTGTACCACAAATGCAAAAAAATGTAATCATCCTCTCTCTAAAGACCTACAAATAAGGCAGGAGAAGTGGAAAAATGATATCCAAAGTCAAAAGGAAGTCCAATATGTGATTGAACAGTACTGGAGTTACTAGAAGAAAGACAAACTCATGAACTTTATACAAATAACAAAAGTTACAAGTAGGTGAGTGGAAAACAAGAAAAACATTTCAGTAAGGTCACAGGAAGTGCCATCAGTTGTTATTACCTACCTGGCACGTCTGTCCACAAGAGCTGGAGGGTGATATGTCATTGGTGTTATCCACCCATAATGTCCTCTGGTGTCACAAACCCAAGGTTAACCCCAGGTAAGGAGGGCTATTTTTCTATAAACAATTGTCTATCATTTCAGTAAAAATACTGAAGGTTCTTTAGGCAACCTCTTCTCTGCTTTTTCTCAACCCGGCTAATCGCTTATGCCTTGTACACACAATCGGATATCTGATGGAATCTAATCTGATGGATTTTTTCGTTGGATATCCGATGAAGCTGACTTTCATCAATCTTGCCTACACACCATCAGTCAAAAATCCGACCGTGCCAAAACGCGGTGACGCAAAACACTATGACATGCTGAAAAAAATGAAGTTCAATGCTTCCGAGCATACGTCGACTTGATTCTGAGCATGCGTGGGTTTTTGACCGATGGACTTCCACACAGATGATCGTTTTTTTTCTATCGTTTTTTTTATCCATAGGAAAAATTTAAAACATGTTCTATTTTTTTTCACTGATGGAAAACAAACCGATGGGGCCCACACGATCGGTTTGTGCTATGAAAACAGTCCATTGGTTTTCATCAGACAAACCGATCATGTGTACAGGGCTTAACGGCTAATGGCTAACATAAAACAATTACTTAAATGTAACTATACATCCAGTGTGACTATTATAATTATTTGACATGCTACACAGACATGCTTATGTTTTCAAATACATCTGACACTTTGCATGTCATGCTCTGCATTTTACCTTTAAAAGTTCTATAAATTCAGATGTTATGGTCTCACATCCATATTAGCATTACTCTGTATTTATGAACATTGCAGCAGATTCTAGGTGACACTTGGTATTCTTGTATTAATGCAGCCCGGCCAGTGAAAGGAGCAGAATATATTTTGTGCACTTTGACATTATCCTGCCTGAGTGGCATTTTATCAGACATTCAGGGAAATTTGATAGGACAGAAAATGCCCGTCACAGAAAATGTGTGACATTTTGCAGATGTGCTGTCATATTATTCCAGTGTTTTCATTCCAGGATGAAGAACTGTAGCTTTTGGTAAAGTCTCTGCAACTGTCAGTGCAAAAAGAGAGCATGACCAGCAGAAAATTCTAGAAAGCTAACAATTTTTTAGGCTGCTGAAAAAAAGACAGCAGGTAGGAATATAAGGAAATCTCATGTGGACAATTCACTTTGGTGTGTAATGCCAGAGAATATCTCACCTCTCAAAAGAATGCTTGGACATGCAGCAATTTACTAATTAGACAAAGCAATATTTAGCCAAGTCTGTCATTGTACAGATTAATGTTGAAAAGTGGTCATAAATTCACTCTGGAAGCTGCCATGCTGAATAATTTCCTGCAGTGTCCAATCATGTTAAGTCAAGAGGGCCAACTAAAAAATGTCTAGGATGCTGATAGGCTGCTGCCTGCAACGTGTTAATGCTCTTTTTTAAAATTCTGACCCTACCATCTGAATGTTGCATCTGAAATCAAAACTCATCAGTCAAGGCAAATTTTTTCCAATCGTCTATTGTCCAAATTTGCTGAGCATGTGCGAAATGTAGACACAGTTTCCTGTTCTTAGCTGACAGGAGTGGCACCTGCTGTAGTTTTCTTCTGCTGTAGCCCATCTGTTTCAAGGTTGGTTGTCTTCTGTGTTCAGAGATGGTATTCTACATACTTAGGTTGTAACAAATGGTTATCTGAGTTACTGTTGCCTTTCTATCATCCTGAACCAGTCTGCCCATTCTCCTCTGACCTCTGACACCAACATGGCATTTTTGTCCACACCACTGACGCTCACTGGATATTTTCTCTTTTTTCGGACCATTCTCTGTAAACCCGAGGGAAGGTTGTGCATGAAAATCCCAGTAGATCAGCAGTTTTTTAAATACTCAGATCAGCCTGCCTGGCAACAACAACCATGCCAAGTTCTGAGTCACTTAAATCCCCTTTCTTTCCTATTCTGATGCTCCGTTTGAACTTCAGCAAATCATTAAAAAAAAAAACATTTTGCGTGATTTCCCCCCCCCCCCCCAAGATGATAACAGACCTTTCAGTCTGGTTTAGATATTAAGGGGAACCCCCACGCCAAAAAAATGGCCTATGGGTCCACCCAAGATCCATACCAGACCCTTATCAGAGCATGCAGCCTGGCAGGTCAGGAAAGGGGGGACGAGCGAGCGCCCCCTCCCTGGTTCATACCAGGCCACATGCCCTCAGCATTGGGGTGTTGATGAGGACAAGGGACACTTCCTGTCAACCCTTGCCGTTGGTTATCGGGGTCTTATCCGAATCTGGAAAGTCTCCTTAATCCTGGCCCCCCACCCTAGGTGAATATGGGGTACATCATACCCCTACCCATTCACCTAAAAAAAGTGTAAAAAATATACAGACTACAAAGTTTTTTAAAGTATCTTATTAAGACAACTCCAGCTCTTCTCCCTCTTCTGGAGACATCTTTTCCCTCTGCCGGTCCTTCTCCCCTCTGCGGTACTTCTCCTCTCTGCGCTTTCTTCTCCCTCTGCTGTCTTCTTGCTCTTTTACCACTTTTTCTGGGTCTTCTCCCACTGCTATTTTTTCGATGTTGGCTCAACGTGATCTCCAGATGCTGGGTCCGCCATGTGCAATTACTTATATTGGCATGGGGCAGGGCCACCCGATGATGCAAGTTGGGGGCCATGCCCCTTGTGACACCACCGCCAGGGACATGATGGGGCGATGGACTTTATTTTATTTATTTTTCTGATATCAACTGCAAATTTCTTGTAATAAAATGTGGTGATGCTTGGAAAAAATAAAAAATAAACTCTTTTTAAAACATGATTAAAATTAATGTTTATTCTACTTTAAGTAGTAGTGGACTCTGGGTTTGGGACAAACAGTTGTGCATGAGCATATATGACCAATGGCATCCCCAGAATCCCAGCATTGTTGTTTACGTTCCATTTAGTGGACACAGAGTACGTGGGAATCACAGTGGTGTAGCAAGGCAAAATCATCAGGCAGCAAGTAGTCATAGCATACTGCTGGATTTACAAATCTGGATGAGGTGCTTGATAATTCATTAGGGAACATTGGGGCAAATTTACTAAAACTGGAGCACACAGAATCTTAGAAACCAGTCTGCTTCTAACTTCAGCTTTTTCAATTAAGCTATAGGCACTCAAACGGTGACCCTCCAGCTGTTGTGGAATTACAGGTCCCATCATGCTTCTGCCTTTGGGAGTCATGCTTGTTTAATTGCAATGCCTCATGGGACTGGGTAATTCCTCAACAGCTGAAGAACCACAGGTTGAGCACCAATGAATTAGGCTTTGACAATAACACCTAGAAGCTTATAGAATATGTAAATCTGGAGCCTAAAAAAGGCACAAATCAGGTCCACATATGTGTAATTGCTGCCTCCAAGTTAGGAGGTTGTCAGTACACCTGACAAGAGCTAGTCTGTCTTTGAAAAAATGCTTGCACTATAGTCCACATCATGCTGATAATAGCACCCTGGTCCTAGTCAGGGTTGCTGAAAAATTTAGTTTTCTAGGTGGTAACCGGCCTGGTTGATTGTTAGGGAGATCCACTGACCTTTTTCTAAATCTGAGTTTGATGCACTTCTCTCTTCTGTCAGTCACTAGGTGGCATTGTTACCCGTGGCATTTGATGGACAAGGGCATGGTAAATCAAGACTGGTAAATCAAGACTGGTAAATCAAGACTAGGAGTGGGTTATCTCAGCAGATTGGCAGGGTTTTCTTTGCCCTTGGCCAGCTGGGAAAGCCTATTTATTTGGGAGGAGTCAGGTGATCAGGGTTCTGTGCCACCTGCATGGCTGTCTGGGTGGAAGTGTGTTGAAAAGCTCCCCGCTGCTAGGCCAGAAGCCTGAGGCCTATTCCGGTTGGAAGCAAACAGCGCAGGGTTGGAGCTTCAGGCTTGGAGTCCAAGCAAGTTGCAGGGGTTCTGCTGGCCAGAGAACCAAGCAGTTGCCATCAGAGATGACCATTACTTTTGCCAGAAGCAAGCAAAAACAAGAGTCAGAGGTAAAGGAGACAGAGTCGCCAGCAAGGGACAATCTCCCCTGTTATCGGAGGCCAGGTTCTGTGGAGACTGAAGAAGTACCAGAGCAGTCTTTTTCACTAGCGGACAATGAAGAAGTTGGGAAAGCTTCAGCAAAGTCAAGCTAGGGACCCAGTGGAACAGTAAAGGTGATGATTGCAGAGGATTCAGCAGGTTAGCTGAAGAACCAAGTCAGGGACCCAGCGGGACAGCGTGGGTGACACTTGTAAGCCACGAGTTGTGGAGATGTTAGTTGTGGAGAAGCTCACGGGATCCAGTGGTGGCTGGTATCTGAAGAGTCTGGGAGCTCAGCGGGAGGATCTACAATGGGATACTGTGAGTTGTGATCTGCATTGAAGTAGAAGTTAGAAGTTCAGCTGCTATAGGAGACAGTGGTCTACAGATGCAGTTTGCTGCAATTCAGCTTAAAGGCCCTTGAACTGTATAGCTGTTCTTCTATTCCTATTTTTGTCTTGGAGTCTGTCAAGCATTTTTACATCTGCTTAAAGGTGTTCAGGTCCTAACCCTCTCTCCTCAGTTCTGTTAAGAGACAATAAATCTCTTTTTGTATTCTCAAAGTGGCTGGTGCCCAACTAACTCTATCTACACCACACCCACTATGCCTAGTAACCTACACTGTGAAAATGGATATCAGCTCTCCCTGACTCTGGAGGTCACTATTCGGCCTTTGGAGGTTGGGGCCATGGCTAAACTGACAAAGAATGCCCAAACTGTAGGCAATAGAGTAAAACAATAGGTATTCTAGTCTTGCAACACGTTGTATGCAGAACAGACTATGTGATGTAAATCCTTGTTAGAAATGTATGAATAATGCAAAATGCAGCACTACAACACACATGGAATGTTCAAAACAGGCTACGTTCTGCAGACTTTCATAGTATTTGGTAGATAATAACAAAAAAAGTGTGGCAAGCAGCTACTGACAATGAGGTGTGAACTACCTTAGCAGGATAAGTTGCAGTTCCAGATCTTTGTTTGTCTCATAATCTACAAAAAAGAAGCAGATACATACATATCTGTGATGACAACTCCTTGTAATGGAAATAACTGCACTGTTTTTTTGCTCAATAAAATTATTACATTTTTGCTTTAAGCTCATAGTAAAAAAAAAGAGTGGAACTACAGAATGCTCGTGGACTGTTCTGAAGCCTAAACTCTTTTTTAACCCTGTTAATCTTAGTGCCCTTTGCCTTCAATTGTTCAGTATTTTAATTTGTTCTATCCTTCCAACCTTGTTTTATTTGAAGTGTTTTTGTTCTAAAGTGCATCAGATAGCTGTGGCTACATTAAATGTCGTGTACCATTTAACTGCCTAGTTATTTATTCTGTCATTCCCTGTCGATGACCTGTGTAAATCTCCCCCAGTATTTACCCTCTGAGTTGGCAGTTTATGCAAAACCTAAAACCTTTCTCTCAACCCTGTCCAAAATGTCATTCATCAAACAGGGCAAATTGACTATGTTCTGCTTTTCGGGACTTGCAGTGTTGAATAAATTATAGTTTGTTGCATTGTTAAAATATGCTAAAAGAATGATCCTGTGTAGACTCTTTCTACCAAAGGTTACTTTATTTCTACCAAGCTGATGTCCTAATCACATATTGCTACTGCAAAATGACTTCATGCTTCTTTGCTTTACAGCCAATGCTTTTGAAATATTAATAATTGCACTGCGCTAAGCTTTATGTTCTGGCTATATTTTTAACTTATTTTTGCTTTCTAATGCTAATATTTTTGTTATGGTCCAGGTAGCATCATTTAATGCTATAAGGGCAAAAGAAAATCATTTGGGCTAAAAATGCATTTCAAGAAGGAACTGCCATGCTTTCCTAACCCTGCATAGTTCATTTTACATTTTATACCCATAAATATCTAAAGCTGACTATAGGGCTTCTCTATGCAGAAGTCAGATGGGCATACTTCATGTCTTATGCTCTGTACACACGATCGGTCAATCCGATGAGAACGGTCTGATTGATTTTTCCATCAGTTATCAGATGAAGCTGACTGATGATCAGTCGTGCCTACACACCTCAGGTTAAAAAACTGATTGTGTCAGAACGCGGTGACGTAAAACATGTGCTGAAAAAAATGAAGTTCAATGCTTCCAAGCATGCGTCGACTTGATTCTGAGCATGTGTGGATTTTTAACCATTGGACATGCCTACAGACGATCGTGTTTTTCTATCGGTTAGGTATCCATCGGTTAATTTTAAAACAAGTTTGAATTTTTTTTAACCGATGTATAAATAACCAATGGGGCCCACACACGATCGGTTTGGTCTGATGAAAAAGGTCCAGCAGACCGTTCTCACCGGATTGACCGATCGTGTGTACGTGTCATTACACATCTTGGCATGATATCATTTAATAGCTGCTTTTCAATCTCTCTGCTTTGTGCACAGGAAGCAGTGAGACAGAAGATGGACTGAAGCCCTGTACACATGGGCCAGAACCTCGTCAGTAAAAAAAACATTGTTTTCCCTGATGAGATTCTTGGCAAGAATCTCTTGCCGCCCGAATGTACAGACACTCCTTTCAAAAGAACAGTGGTTCTTTTGGAAGGCAAGAACGTGGTGAAGTCATTGTGTATTATGAGCAGGATAAGTTGCTCATCACATTCGATGGCGTCGCCGACATCTTGCTACACCCTACCTATCCCTAGGAAGCTACCGTGCAAATGCACCAAAGTCATTTCAAGCAATGTGCGGGTTTCCACAGCGACAGGTAAGTATACACACTCTCGGGTTTCTCGGCAGAATCACAACGAGAAAATAGAGAGCATGTTCTCTATTTTTCTCGTTGAGATTTTAGGCAGTTTTCTTGACAAGAAACCTGAAAGCCTCGTACACACGCACGGTATACTCGGCAAAAAAGCTCTGCCAGCAGTTTTCTTGCTGGTTCTTGTCGAGAAAACCGAGCGTGTGTACGAGGATTGACACTGACCTACATAGCTCCCCTGACTATCCCTGATTTGGAACAACATCCCTCTGTCACTCTTTCCTCCTCATTTGTCCCTTGTCTTGGTCTGATCTATATACTTGTATATGAAATGCACTTTTTATCTTTCAAAGAGTGTTTCATAGTGCTAAACTTTTCATCCAATTTCTAAAATTCTGCATTTGTAAATTTCAAAAGCCAGTGGTTAAAAAAAGCAATTGTGGATTTTTTGTATCTTTCTCAATATATTGAGTCCATATAAAAATGAGAAAGCGAGCACTGATGGGAGAAAAAAGTCCAATGAGAAGACAAAATCCAGGGTTCATCCACCTTCACCAAAGAAGAAAAACAGGGGGGGGGAAAGGAGATGTGTGAGAGTCCCCGATTGAGAACCGTTCTCACTCTGTTAGTGGGTTCCTCTACCAGATATGGTGGACCCCCTTAATAGCAAGGTCATACACACAAGCAGATACAGCCCTCTGCAGGGACAGATAGATCTCTCTGCCCTGCGCTCCGCACTGTGCTCCAATCTCTGTGGGAATATCAGCAAGGGAGGAAATGCGATTGATTCCATCTGCTAAACTTTTAAAACAATAATGGCTTTGTTACTGATTATACTACACTATCGGAGTTCCCTCACGGCCTGTTGGTCTAACAAATCTGTCTGCTGGGATGTATTGGTTTGATCGTGTACACACGATCAAACCAAAATCCCCGCCGGCAGATGGCGCGCTGACGTGTCGGTGACGTGGTGGTGACGTTGACGCCGCCACGTCACCGCACCAGGAAGTGAATTTCTTCTGCGCATGCGTCGAATCCATTGCGAGAAGATATGTCCGCTGGTTAGCGGGCGGACGGATTCCCAGCTGACAGATTTTAAAGCATGCTTTAAAATCTGTCAGCTGGCCAAATCCGTAGGCTCGCCCGTACACACGATCGAATCTGTCTGCTGGGACGGTCGGGCCGACCGTTTCCAGCAGATAGATTTGATCGTGTGTACGCGGCCTAAGAGTGGTATTTCCAGATTGGAGTTCCGGCTTTCCTCCCTTGTTGATTGCCACGGAGATTGGAGCACAGTGCAGAGATTATGGTGGTGGAGGAGATCTATCTGTGTCCCTGAAGAGGGCTGTATCTGCTTGTGTGTATGACCTTACGATTAAGGGGGTCCACCATATCTGGTAAGGGAACCCACTCACAGAGTGAGAACGATTCTCAATCGGGGACTCTCACACATCTCATTTTTTCCCCCTGTTTTTCTTCTTTGGTGAAGGTGGATGAACCCTGGATTTTGTCTTCTCATTGGACTTTTTTCCTGAAATTAGCAGTCAAAGGCCTTATTGCCTTAGATTTCCCACTAAAGTTATACAGCTTTAAGGCTATAGGAACAAGAGTGTATAGG
Organism: Rana kukunoris; assembly: GCA_029574335.1. Lineage (NCBI taxonomy): Eukaryota > Metazoa > Chordata > Amphibia > Anura > Ranidae > Rana > Rana kukunoris. The sequence goes on from CM056049.1 coordinate 591,093,635, forward strand.
CACCCCCACATATAAAAGAATGTACTGATATTTTTTTCAGGAGAGAATAAATATGAAAAATACATATTTTAAGGTCTTAGCAAATAAATGTGCTTAGCTCAACCTTCTGGCCGTTATCATCATGTAGCAGGTGTTGGTCTCCTAGCTCAGCTCCTGTCAGTCCCATTTACTTGATACTCGACAAAGTCAATTCTTGGAGTCTGTACATAAGCTACAGAGTATTTCCTTTTTTTTAAGTAAACTACTTAATTTTTAATAAACAAACTCTAAACGTTATGTATGGATTTCAGCATTGACTTTTGCAGCATTTTAAAGTGCTGTTCAGGCCCAATTTACATTGGAAATATTTTTTAGTTAAAGTGGTTCTAAAGGCAGAAGGTTTTTTTTATCTTAATGCAGTCTGTGTGCAGAATCCCCCCTAATACCCTGAGCCCTCATCTAGAGATAATGCAAAAGAGCCTTGGCTGTCCGATACTCTCCCTCCTGATTGGCCAAGACACAGCAGCGGGCACCATTGGCCATCATTGAGCCAATGAGTAAAGAGCGGGGTGGGACCACACCATGACTTCATGTCTGAATGGACACCCAGAGCTGCGGCTTGGCTTGGATGCCCCCATAGCAAGCTGAAGGGGGGGCAGGAGCTCTGGCGAGGGACCCGAAAAGAGGAGGATCTGGACTGCTCTGTGCAAAACCACTACACAGAGCAGATAAGTATGACATGTTTATTATTAAAAAAAAAAAAAAAACTTCAATACTGGGCACTTTCACCCCCTCCCTGCCCAGTCCAATTTTTAGCTTTCAGCCCTGTTGCATTTTGAATGACAACTGTGCGGTCATGCAGTACTGTACGCAAATTAAATTTTTATAATTTTCTTCCCACAAAGTATTTGATCACCACTGGGGTTTTTATTTGTTGTGCTCCAAATAAAAACAGACCGAAATTTTTGAAAAAAAAAAAAAAACGTTTTCTTCATTTCTGTCACAAAACGTTGTAAATAAGTATGTTTTCTCCTTCACTGATGAGCACTGATGAGGCTGCACTGACCGGCATTGATGAGGCAGTACTAATTGGCACTGATGAGGTGGCACCGATGATGAGGCACTTATATGCAGCACTGATGGACACTGATAGGTGGCACTGATAAGCAGCACTGATGGGTACTCATAGGTGGCACTGATATAAAGCAATGATGGGCACTGATAGGTGGCACTGATGGGCACTATTAGGTGGCACTGGTGGGCACTTATAAGTGGCATTGATGGGCACTCATGGGCACTGATAGATGGCACTTATAGGTAGCACTTATTAGGAGGCACTGACAGGCATTACTGATGGACACAGAGTGCCATCCTAATGGGTACTGATGAACACTGATTGACATCCCTGGTGGGCTCACCTGGTGGTCTCCAGTGGGCATCCTCGTTGGATCTGCACTGATGATAATCAATGTGCTGATTATTAGCACAGAATCTCCTTTCAGGAGAGCAGTTGATCAGATGTCCTTTACTCTTCTCTGTCAGTGTGAGTAGAGAAAAAGTTGATAAATGGTTCTTCCTGGTTACCATGTGATCAGCTGTGATTGAGCACAGTTGGTCACATGGTAAATAGCCTACGCTTTACCTAGATTGGGGATGCAGTGTGTCAGACTGACACACCACCGATCACTGTGCGCCCCTTCCTGGGGCGCTAGCGGCTTATCCCGCTAGACGTCATATGAATTTGCGGTTGTCATTTTGTCATATGGCAACAGAAGTGGTTAATACTTTAAAAAGGTTGTAAACCTTAGACAAAATATGAAAAAGCATATCCCTCTATAGTTTGTACTCATCTCAATTTAGATAGGAGCACCAAGTGAAATTTCTGTCTGCTGCTTCATTCCTCTGCTATCAGTATATATCTGTTCTGATAAGTTTTACTGACACCAAGAGAAAATCATGACAGGAACAGATCTGAGGCTGTCAATCCACTGGAGGTCCTTTCCCTGAGTCCTATGTGAGGGGGGATTCTCTCTTCCCTCCAATCAGCTCTCAGAACTCTCCTCACTAAGTGACATATGGGCATATTGTACAGTGAATGGATGTGATCTGTCACACAAAATAAAACACATGGCGGCCTCCATCCCTAATTTGGTATATGGAAAAGAAGGGTGAATGGGACTTTAAATAAGGGAGCGCCATGTCAAGGGGAATAAAGCCATAAATCAGATATACAGTACATGATATATTTATTACATTATTAAATACATGTCAGATATTTCATATCAGGTAGATAGTCACAAGACTTATACTAACTGTGCTGCTCTTAGCATGCAATACAAAAAATACAAAAAGGAGACATGGCAGATATACATAATAAAATGAATCAATTAGACAACATATATGAGGTATGAACAGGTGATTAGTAGCATCTGGTGGCACTCTACGGGTTTCCTGGCATTTCAGCCAATCATCAGGAGTGTTTTAAAGCAGTACACTGAAAAAAATAAAAAAAAAAAATAAATAAAAATGAAGAAAAATTCATGATAATGCATTGCAAGTAGGGAGGTGCAGGGACTACTTCCCAGCAAAGTGGAAACAGTAAGGAGACTTACTATTAACCTCAGTACCAATCCGGTATCTGCCAGGGGGAAAAGAGGGGGGTTTCGGGCATGATGTCTCCCTCATTTAAAGTCCCATTCACCCTTCTTTTCCATATGGGCATATTGTATCTACGTGGTCCATATCTGGAAAAAAATATTTTGCGTATCCAGCAGGATGCTGGTCAGTTTCTTACTGATAAAGATCCACTGATGAACTTTCTTAAAGGAAACAAAATTGTTTCTTCCATGCTTTGGCGATGGTCTGGTTTGCCGCTAACAAAATGTAGGTCACCAATTTGAAGCTTATATATTCTAGACTTTGAATGGATGTGGAGAAGAGAAAACTGCAGATTAACAGATAAAACTTAGGAAGATTTGTTTCATCTCTGTGTATAACTTGAGACCAATCACTTCATTGGGTTAATGTAAGGGTTTACATCCACTGTAAGGCAGCGTACACACGACCGAGGTTCTCGCTAGAAACCAGCGAGAACCTCGCTGGGAGCTGCATTCCAGCGAGAACCTCGGCCGTGTGTACGCTTCTGGCTCGCCCCGCCCGTCGGGAATCCCGTCGAGTGAATAGAGAGCAGGCTCTCTATTTTCTCGACGGCCCGCCTGGATGAATGGCTGGTAGAGAACCTCGACGGGCGGCAGAGAACCTCAACGGGCGGAACGATGTGTTCCGGCCATCGAGGTTCTCGTACGTGTGTACGCCGCCTAAGGTTTACTTTAAATAGAGGGTAGACAGCCAGTCTTTGACTATTTGGGAAGAAACCATAACTGAAAAGCCAGAATGAAGAGAAGTCAATCTTCCTGGTATTCTGATCTAGAGAGGAAGTGAGCTAAAATTAGGTTTTAATTATTATTAATCTTAGTGGAAATCTATTTTCATTTTTCATGTATTTTTCTTTAAGATGGCAATTCAAAGTACAAATAATACCGCTGCATGTCCATCCCATCTAATAATACGTCGATAGCTTTCTTTTTTTTATTGTGCAAGTTAAACTGAGACACGATAAATGGATACGATGTCATGAACTTGTGAATTTCAAAGCATTGTGAATAGCTATACTCATCGCAAATGGTGAGCAATGGGTAAAGAAAAGAGAGTTCTATCACTTACAAGAATTAAGTTATCTGTCTAAAGTTTTTCTCTACTTCTTATAGAGAGTAGAACTTACAGTTTGATTGAAACTTCAAATTTAGTCTGACTTTCTTTTTACATCTTGAGAAAGATGTTTCCTTAAATCTTTTAATACAGTGAAGATCATCAAAGTATTGCTTTCTAAAGCGCAAAAAAAACTTTTCAGAAGTAACGGGTTTAAGGTGCTTTTTCTTCTTGGTACATTATCTCCTAATGGAATTCTCTGCAGTTTCTTTGAAAATCTCTGCAAGAACATTTTAGTTCTTCACAAACATAAACTGTCTGAGAGAACTTTAAACATAAAAATGACATGTACAAACATGTTCTTTTCTCTATGGCTTATGCATGTATAAAAATAAATATGTATATAGTATACTATATATATATACACCCTATATACTCACCTGACACTTTGTTAGGTACATCTACCTATTCAATTTCTTGTTAATGCAAATTGCTAATCCGCCAATCACATGGCAGCAACTCAACGCATTTAAGCATCTAGATGTGGTGAAGAACACTTGCTGAAGTTTAAACTGAGCATCATAATGGGAAAGAAAGGGGATTTAAGTGATTTAAGTGACTTTGAATGTGGCTTGGTTGTTGGTGCCTGTATACAGAGAATGCCTTGTTGATGTCAGAGGCCAGAAGAGAATGGGCAGACTTTTTTGAGATGATAAAAAGACAACAGTAACTCAAATAACCACTCGTTACAACCAAAGTATGCACAACACATTGATTCTTGAAGCAGATGGGCTACAACATCAGAAGACTACATCAGGTGCCACTCCTGTCAGCTAAGAACAGGAAACTAAAGCTACAGTTCGCACAGGCTCACCAAAAGTAGGCAATGGAAGATTGAAAACAATGTCTGGTCTAATGAGGCTCGATTTCAGATGGTAGGGTCCGAATTTGGCATAAACAACATGAAAGCATGGATCCATCTTGCCTTGTATCAACAGTGCAGGCTGCTGGTGGTGGTGGTGGTGGTGTAATGGTTTGGGAGATATTATCTTGGCACACTTTTGGCCTCTTACTACCAATTGAGCATTGTTTAAATGTCATAGCTTACGTGAGAATTGTTGCTGACCATGTCCATCCCTTTATGACTACAGTGTGACCATCTTCTGATGGATACTTCCAACAGGATAATGCACCATGTCACAAAGCTTAAATCATTTCCAAATGTTTTTTTGAACATGACAACGAGTCCAATGGCCACCACAGTCACCAGATCTCAATCCAAAAGAGCACTTTTGGGATGTGGTAAAATGGGAGATTTGTATTATGCATGTGCAGCCAACAAATCTGCAGCAGCTGCATGACGCTATCATGTCAATATAGACCTAATCATCTGAGGAATGTTTCTAATAATGTGTTGAATCTATGCCATGAAGAATTAAGGCAGTTCTGAAGGCAAGAGGGGGTTAACACGGTAATAGCAAGGTATACCTATAAGGTGGCTTTTTTTCTCAGAGAAAAATAAATTCAATCCCCCCTACGTCACACCCCTACCCAACCCTAGAATTTCCCCTCAGAACTGCCCCTAGAACCACCCCCCCTAGAACCACTCCTTTAGAGAACAGGAAACCAAGTATAATTTGGGGGACTATACAAGTCATTTCTATGGAATTAAATAAAAAGAAATGCAGTAAAATGTGCAAACAATAATAAACATCCAGCACTTATCAGTAGTTTAGAGGCACTTCCAAGTGTGCAGCAAAGAGACATTCTCAAATGTGCAGCAAAGAGACATTCCCAGTGCTTTAGAGACAGACACAGTCCTGCACAGAGAAAGCCACAGTGCAGCACAGAGACAGCCGCAGCCCACTCCAGCAAACAGACAGCTGCAGTCCAGCAAAGAGACAGCCCAGCCAAGTCCAGAAGAGAGACAGCCCAGCCCAATGGCTACCTACCCACACCATTCACGATCATCCCCGCCACAGCTTGCTCTCATAGTGACCGGCGCCAAAATGAGCTTTTGGTCGGTCTGCACTGAGAGGCAGAGTACAGATAACTCCACCTTCCACTCTAACAAGCTTCAGCCATTTGAACCTTAGTGGCTGCCAGTATTTGTTCATTATAGGCAGCGCGCAGCAGTCTAAATAGAATAAGCACAGGATATGGGGGAAGTGCTCTGGCGGAGGTGCCTCCATGTTTCCGTGCATCTATAAAAGATTATTGGGATGGCAGGATACAGTTTGGCATCGTCACCCTTAGTGCTGCTGATCTCCTATGTCTTCTTTGCAGACACTACCTGTCTACATTCATGCAGTCTAGTGTTGGCTGCATGGCAATTTTCAGGGTTCCTAAATGTAACAGTGGCGGGCCATGCTGTATATTGTATGGTAAAAAGGCCACTTGCAGTATTTATTGCAAGCTTGTGTGATAGGGTGAGAATTCAAAAGCTCTGGGGACAGGGACAGCCGGGGGACAGGGGCATGGCATTGTCAACCCACAACGTAAGTCCCAAAACGTAATTGAGCAGGATCGTAACGATTATTTTAATTAAAAATGTAAGATATGTTAAAGTTTATGTGTAATTTCATCAATTGGTTTTATATACTGTATTTATTAACCATCTAGACTATGTCATTACTGTATTTCCCGCAAACCCTGCTCCATTCGGATGTTCTGCTTCACATGACTCTATCTTTTTGCTAACCTTGATATTTTTTTTCATATTTTGTTTGTGTTTAAGTTTAGATGTGTGCTCGCTTTATCTACACATTTAGTATAAATGTTCTATATGTGCATTAAAGTGTCCCTGGCTATTTCCAAGATTGGAGTCTGACTAAACACTGAGATATAATGTTTGGCAGTTCAGCTATATCTCATGCAATTAAAATTACAAAAACACATGCTGTGCATAAGACAGAGAATTTGCAAAGGTTTTGAAGCTTTTCTTGAAATGTTGTACCGGTTTGAAGTTATAGTCGATTGACATTACAGTGTTAAGGAAGGATTTACAGATCAGGGTTTTTCAGCTTGACTTGGGCAAAGGCTGAACAATATAAAGCTGACATGGCATATAAGAAACATCTTTATTTTCAGTAGATTTTTGACAGTTTCATGTGGGAGTCTCAGTCCAATAATTCTACTAAAATAATAATGTTTTTCACCAGCTCTACTGGGAAAGATTAAATTGATTTGATAATCTAGCTAGCACTGTTTTCTTGTTATTTAGTTAATGTGAGAAATAATGAAATGGGTAAAAAACAAAGTAACTACAGTAAATGCACCCTATACTCTTCTTACAGTTACTGTACATGTAGAAATGTCATACTAACCACTTTGGTTATTTACTGAGGTGACAATTAAGTACTTTTCGCAATACTTTTTTATTTGCACTGACAAGCTTTCAGGGCATGTCCCATTCTTCAAGGTCCAAGCAGTACTAATTCACAAAAGTTTTAGTAGAATGTTAAAAAAAGAGACAATCTCTGAAAGAAAGGAAAAAAATAAGAAAAAAAGTAAGACAAAGGGAGAGCTATAGACTTGGTGGTGGGGGGGGGGGGGGGGGGGTGACAGTCACAGAGGGGGTCATTAAACTACCGTTGGTCGTTGGATAATGTGTTAGGCCGCATACACACGACGAGATTTATCCGATCGGACATGTCTGCTGGGCTATTTTGGTTTGATCAGTGTACACACATTCAAACCATAATCCCCGCGACAGACAGTGCGGTGACGTGGCGGTGACGTTGACGCCGCCACCAAACCAGGAAGTTAAATACTTCCACGCATGCGTCTAATGGATTCGAAGCACGCGGGGGATTTTTGTCCGCTGGTTAGGCGTACTAACCAGTGGACATGTCGGACAGACGGGTTTCCAGCAGACAAGTTTTAGGCCGCGTACACACGATCAAATCTGTCTGCTGGAAACGGTCGGCCCGACCGTCGCAGCAGACAGATTCGATCGAGTGTACGGGCGAGCCGACGGATTTGGCCAGCAGACAGATTTGAAAGCATGCTTTCAAATCTGTCTGCTGGGAACCCGTCCGCCCGACATGTCTGCTGGTTAGTACGCTAACCAGCAGACATGTCTTCTCGCACACGCGTCGAATGGTTTCGACGCATGCGCGGAAGTGTTTTACTTCCTGGTGCGGTGACGTGGCGGCGTCAACGTCACCACCACATCAGCGCGCCGTCTGCCGGCGGGGATTTTGGTTTGATCGTGTATACACGATCAAACCAATATGTCCCCAGCAGACAGATTTGTTCAAATCGGTCTGTCCGACCGATTTGAACAAATGTGTCTGCTCGTGTGTATGGGGCCTCAAAGCATGCTTTAAAACTTTTGTCTGCTGAAAACCTGTCTGCTAGCCCGTACACACGATCGAATCTGTCCGCTGAAACTGGTCTGCGGACCAGTTTCAGCAGATATATTCGATCGTGTGAACGTGGCCTAAGAAAAACCATATCTAAATTTAGGCCATTATCTTTTGTGTCAAATAGAACTATCATTCTTAGTTGAAAAGTTTTCCTATCCTGAATAGTTTTGGAGTTCGCTTTAAGAACTAAGACTTTGAGGTCTTCTATAGTGTGGTCCAGTTGTGTGAAATGATGTCCCACAGGTGTTCCTTGATGGTATGTCTGTGCAAATTCATCCTTGTTCGCAACTTCTGGCCTGTTTTGCCAACATAAGTTTGCTACATTTTTTGCATTGGATGAGGTACACATTACTGGAGGTGCAGGTGTATGATCCTATGATATTGAAGGTCCCTTTTGTGTGTGTGTGACTCTTTTAGATGGATTGATTTGGTTGCAATGTTTGCAGTGTTTTTTATTACTTCTATTATTTGTGACTTCATAATCAGAATTAAGTTTCCTACTTCTTAGTTTATGTCTGAAGTTGGGTGGTTGTCTGAATGTCTGTTAGTTTTGGGGGGTTGTTGGAATATTTATTTCAGAGATTCATTTTCTGTTATGAAGGGTTGTATATCTGTGGTTATCTTTCTTATCCCTTCTAATGCTAGATGTTATGTGGTTACTAGAGAACCCCAGTTAGTTTTTTTCTCTTTTTGTATTGAAGTAGATTTTCTCTTTGGGTTTTCAAGGTCGTGTTTATGCTGGTGTTTATGGTTATGTTTTCATACCCTTTCTTATGGAATGAGTCTGCTAGTGTTATGTTTATGTCTGTCTTCTGGGTCTGAACATATTTGAACATATTCAGTGGTATTTGATGGCCTGGCGGTTTATGATGGCCTGTTTAATGTGTTAAAGGGGTGAAAACTAGAACTCTAGAGATAGTTGCATCTGTCAGTAGGTTTTCTGTATATAGAAGTATGAAGCTTGTCATCTGGTCATCTGTGATGTATAATGTAGTGTATAGGAAGTTGACATGTGTGTTTGAATAATTCATTTTTAGTTTGAATAATGGGTGAAAAATGTTGATCAATGAGTAAAATTGTTTCAGATTTTCTTCATCTTCTGTCCATATGATCAAAATATAATCGATATATATGGAAAGTATTTGTATTGCATTTGCTGTATGCTATTCAGAAATTTGTCCTCCAGGTCAGCCATAAATATGTTTGCATATTGGAGTGCAATTGTATTTCCCATAGAAGAACACATACAAGAGAGATAGATGTCATTGTTGAAAGTAAAGTAGTTGTGTGTAAGAATGAATTCAATGAGCTGTGTAACATCACCTCAGCAGTGTATTTGTGATTTGGTTTGGATGATGAGAATATGTGACATACAGCCAACCCATCCTTGTGAGGGATGTTATTGTACAGAGATTCTACATCCACTGTGACTAGAAGTGTATTTAGTAATAATTGTTGTATATTGTTGAGCTTGTTCAAAAAATCAGTTGTGTTTTGCAGGAAATTTGCAGTATTTATGACTGAAGCCGTGTACACACGGCAGAGAACCTCGACGGGCAGAACACATCGTTCCGCCCGTCGAGGTTCTCTGCCGGCCGTCGAAATCCGCGACCCGTCGGGAATGGCAACCAGCCATTCATCCAGGCGGGCCGTCGAGCAAAAAGAGAGCGTGCTCTCTATTCGCTCGACGGGATTCCCGACGGGCGGGGCGAGCCAGGAGCGTACACACGGCCGAGGTTCTCGCTGGAATGCAGCTCCCAGCGAGGTTCTCGCTGGTTTCCAGCGAGAACCTCGGTCGTGTGTACGCCGCCTAACAGTTTTACAAAAAATTCTACAAGGCCTGAGATTTGTTCAATAAGTGTATTCGTGCCTGTTATGATGGGTCTGCCTTGATTTCCTGGCTTGTGAACCTTGGACAGCATGTAGAAGTCCCCAATTTCTGGATTACCTGGAATCGCATTGATGTAGGTTAGTAGTGTTTTAATGAGACCTTTTAATTGCTTAGTAAAGCCCTGGGTCAGATCATAAGCCAGTTTTTTATAGTAAGTAGCATTTACCAGCTGCCTCTGGCTCTCTTCTATGTATTTGTTCATATCCATCACAACAACTGCTCCCCCTCTTTTCCGCTGGTTAGATGGCCCGATTATTGCGTAAATCCTGTGTAGCCCTTACACAAATAGCCCGTGGGGTGCATCCTTGTGGAGGTGTGAAGTTACTGTTTTTTTTTTAGTCACATTCCATTGTCCTAGGATTCCTTTCCTTATTGTGGAAATATTCTTTGAGCCTTAATCTCCTGAAGAATTCCTTAATATCTGACAATAACTGTAAATGATCCAAGTTGGTGGTTGGACAGAATGTGAGGCCTTTTGAAAGGAATGTTATTTTTGGTTTGGAAATTTTACGATTTGACAAATTGATGATTCCAAGTTCCTCTGTTACAGTATATCCACATTTTTAGTCAGGTTAGCATTTACACAATGGGTGCCTTGGATTCTGGATTGGTTTCCGGGTCACTGGTAGCAGGAGGAATAAATATTATGTTGGTTTTATGTTATGTAGATTGTATCAAAAAGGGCTGCTCTTGGAGTAGGTTCTTGCTTTTTTTTTGTTTTGTTTTTACTTCCTATTCAAGTTGTCTTTGTAAAGTTTTCATTTCATTCTTAATTTAGTTGATGCTGGTAGGGTCCAATGATGTTAGGGTTTCAAACGCCAATTGCTTTTGTTTCCTGATTGTTACCCTTTTACCATACAGTTTGTGAATGAGATTGTTCCTTAATCTTCCATCTTTCTTGAGGTAATTTTAGCCATATTAGTGCACGTGTGACAGAAACAATAGAGAACTGTCCATGATACTTTTTTTTTTTTTTTACTTTTTTGTCCCCTTCTTCAGGGTACAAGTAGCACTAATTCCCAAAAGTGAATGTAAACAAAGAGTAAAAGAATAAGTAAATAATTAAAAAACTTTTATTTACTAAAACTGAAGTAAAAAATATGACGTGCCTTCTGCATGGAAACCAATCAGCTTTCAGATTTTGTTTATTGCCAACGCTTAAAGGATCACTAAAGGATTTTTTTTTAGCTAAATAGCTTCCTTTACCTTACTGCAGTACTGGTTTCATGTCCTTATTGTTCGTTTTTGCTTTGAAGTTGCTGTAATCCTGCTCTGTTCTCCACACTTCCTGCTTGTCTGTTTCCTTATAACCCCAGTGCTGGGAGCTTTCTCACGATGGTTTAAGCTGTCATTACTGTGTGTCTAAAACTTCCCAGAACCAATCAGATTCATTTTAAAAACAAAACACTGCCCTGGATTTGTTTGTTTTTGTTCTTTGTGTCTATTTCTACTTTGCAGAAACATGAAGCCAGTTCAAAAGTGAAACTAACCTGCAGGCACATTATATGATTGATTTTTATCTATTTTTAATCATTTTGAAAAGGAATCAGTTAACTTTCATGTCTCTATACCCTGTAAACAGTCATTTCAGCAAAAAAATGTTTTTCCTTTAGTGACCCTTTAATTGAACAAGCGGAAGTTAAGAGGGTGATTGGCTACTATGCACAGCTGCACCAGATTCTGAATGCACCAGTTTTAGTAAATCAACTCCACTTTGAAAGAATTTGGTCTCAGTATTTAGTGCAGATCTGCTTTAGTTTTGCAGAATTTGCAGTGTTTTTTACACACTTTTAGGCTGCATTCACACCTAGGCGTTTTGTCGCCCTACGCCCGAAGCTGTAACAGCCTGAAATATGCTGGAGGGGCGAATTTACATTGTCGGCTATGGAGATGGTTCACATCTCTACGCCAAATGCCGAAACGCCGCACGCCTGAAGCTTGAAACAAGTCCCGGACCGTTTTTCTCAGGCGTCTTGGGCGTTTCATGTCGCCGCAATACGCCGCATACCGCCTACGCCTAGGTGTGAATGCAGCCTTAAGCCTTTTCATAACATCTCACTGTGAATAAAATGAAAACTTTAACAATGAAAACAGATGTGCTCTTTAACTTTTTTTTTTTTACATTGTACGTTAAAAGCTGAACACTGGTCAAATGTACAAATACAATGTATGCATGCAAAAAGTGTTGATGTGAATCAATAGCTTAAAAAGACATTCAGCAGCTTGATGAAGAGGCGCTCCCTCATCTCCCCTGGCACTTTACCTGGGGTATGAACCTGAACGTGCACATTGCTGAGAACTGTGGTTTCATTACCCATGTCCCAGTATTAGATCAGATATTAGTGTTCTATTCTGCAGTACAGCAGTAATATTAGTTTAAAACCTAAAAGCCTCATTCATCTACTAAATGGGCTTATTCATGTACCATAAAAAGCAGCACTAATTTCCCAAGTAAAATGGGATTGTTCTCCCTCAGTTGTCCAATTTCTTTTTATTTTTTGAAGCTACTGGAAGCTGTTTTCATAAATGTCTTGTTATGCTATGGAATCATTTCACAAAGCATATTTTTGGCTTGTAGCACACTTGTCTTTCTATTTACTCTTCATCAGAGCTTTTTTTCTCAGAAAATAGGTGCAGGAACTCAACCACGACCCCGTTCAGATTTCACAAACAGTAGAAGGGTCTTAAAGGGGCATTAAATACCAGAATTGCACTACATACAGAGTGCAGAGTTCAGGGGGGTTACACACAGAGTGCAGAGCTGTCACTTGTAAACACAGAAACCAGACTTCTGTGTTTACAAGTGATTGTGGTGGGCAGGCACCAAAGGGTCTGGGCCAAAGGTGGTAGAACTCAGTTCCCCCAAGTTCCCCCAGAAAAAAAAGCCCTGCTCTTCATGGTTAAAAAAAGGCCTATATCCTTGTGCTAAAGCTATGTGAATTGGATCCATAGTATGATAAGTCATTTATGAAAACTGGTCAAACCATGAAGAGTAAATAGAAAGACAAGTGTGCTACAAGCCAAAAATATGATTTGTGAAATGATTCCATAGCATAACAAGACATTTATAAAAACAGCTTCCAGTAGCTTCAAAAAATAAAAAGAGATTGGACAACTGAGGGAGAACAATCCCATTTTACTTGGGAAATTAGTGCTGCTTTTTATGGTACATGAATACGCCCATTTAGTAGATGAATGAGGCTTTTAGGTTTTAAACTAATATTACTGCTGTATATCATCCATTACTCTCTATATCATCCAAATCCCAGGAAGACTTACAGGTCAGGGTGGACCCCCCTTCCGGATCACTCTACCGCTATTAGACGTATATCATAGGAAAATAAAATCAGTATAATTCCACAGTGAAGTATTTAACCACTTCCATACCGGGCCTATTTTGGCACTTCTCTCCTACATGCAAAAATCATAATTTTTTTGCTAGAAAATTACTCAGAACCCCCAATCACTTTTATTCCTATTACAAGGAATGTAAACATCCCTTGTAATAGGAATGGTTAGTGACAGGTACTCTTTATGGAGAGATGCAGGGTCAATAAGACCCCACATCTCTCCTCCAGGCTGGAAAGCATGAGATTGTGAAACAAAATTCACAGATCTCATGCTTTCAGCCGCGATTGCGGCTTTGTTCACATTCCGGTACCCAGGCGTGACGCCATAATATCGCGCCTGGGCCTCCGACGATCAGAGAGATGACTGGTGACCATCTGGTTATCTGTCATCTCTATGCCTCCCATCCGGCGCCGGCAGATCGTTTCTCCAGGTCTCCGATGGCACGGGAGAGCCAGGAAGAGCACCGGATGGTGGAAGCCTATAAGAATGATCAAGCGGCGAAACTGCCGCTATGATCATTCTTATTGTGCACAGGATGGCTGAAGAGATGGATATCTGAATGATGCCTGTAGCTGCAGGCATCTTTCAGATATCCCCACTGAAAGTACAGGACATCATATGATGTCCAGCGGTATGGAAGTGGTTAAAAATGTTGTCTAATAAAAAACGTGCACAAAAACTGTGAGTAAAACACATGCAAATAGATTTTTAAAAAGCCAATAGAAAATCTCCATAATATAGCTAGGTAGCTGCACATACAGAATAGCAATACTGCGTGGCTGATTTAGCCTGCTACATTGCAATTTTCATTTGCAGTATTGCTATCTTGTATGTGCAACTGCCTAGCTATATCATGGAGATTTTTTATCAGCCATTTTTTGGTAATCTATTTGCACATGTTTCAGTCACTGTTTTTGCGCTAGTGTTTTATTAGCCCAAAATGTTATGAACTTCACCATGGGTAGTGTTGCTCACGAATATTCGCATTGCGAATATTCGCTACGAATATTGCATATTCGAGTATTCGCGAATAACTCGAATATTGCGGCGAATATTTGCTATGGCGAATATTCGTATTTTTTCAAATTTATTTGTAAAACAGATCACATCCTAGTGATCTCCATCGACGTCTAAAAGCATTGCTGGTATGATTAGAGAGAGACCCTGGGCCGAGTAGCTGATGCGATTCTTTTATGTTGCCGAAAATTCGCTTGCGAATTTTCGGCAAAACATAAAAGAATCGCATGAGCTACTCGGCCCTTCTTTTGCATCAGAGCCAATCAGAATAACTTGAATATTCGGCAAAAGGAATATTGCGCGATATTCCTTTTGCCGAATATTTGAGTTATTCTGATTGGCTCTGATGCAAAAGAAGGGCGGAGAAGATAATCGCACAATATTCCTTTTGCCGAATATTCGAGTTATTCTGATTGGCTCTGATGCGCCCTTCTTTTGCATCAGAGCCAATCAGAATAACTCGAATATTCGGCAAACGGAATATTGCGCGATTATCTTCTCCGCCCTTCTTTTGCATCAGAGCCAATCAGAATAACTCGAATATTCGGCAAAAGGAATATTGCGCGATATTCCTTTTGCCGAATATTCAAGTTATTCTGATTGGCTCTAATGCAAAAGAAGGGCGGAGAAGATAATCGCGCAATATTCCTTTTGCCGAATATTCAAGTTATTCTAATTGGCTCTGATGCGCCCTTCTTTTGCATCAGAGCCAATCAGAATAACTCGAATATTCGGCAAACGGAATATTGCGCGATTATCTTCTCCGCCCTTCTTTTGCATCAGAGCCAATCAGAAAAACTTGAATATTCGGCAATAGGAATATTGCGCGATTATCTTCTCCGCCCTTCTTTTGCCCCCTTATTCTCCTTTCTTTTAAGTAGAGTTAGTAGAGTTAGTGTAGAGTTAGTGTTTAGTGCATATTAGTTTAGTAATACAGGAAATGATCTCCGTTTATGAGAATTTCGCAATCATTTTCGCATTAGCAAAATTTTTTTTGGATAAAATATCACGAATATTCGCTAATATCGAATATTCGTGATATTTTATCCAAAAAAAATTCTTCTATATATTCGCGCAATATCGCAAAATCGAATATGGCGTATTCCGCTCAACACTAACCATGGGATTATATCGATTTTATTATACTTCTAATGGCGGTGGACTGATCCGGAAGTTGGGATTTGGATAATATAGAGCGCTGTTTCACAGTTTATAATCTAATGGTCCACTCCATCTGGTAAGAGTCTCCTTTATTAGTGACACATGGTGGGGATTACATGTCTTTTCTGGCAGGAAGGAGAAGTTTCAAAACATGCTTAGAAACCTGTCCGCTGGAAACCTGTCCGTTGGACATGTTCGATGGTTAGTACATAAAATCATCGGACCAAAATCCCGCTCATGCTCAGAATCAAGTTGACGCATGCTTGGAAGCATTGAACTTTGTTTTTTCATCACGTCGTTGTGTTCTACGTCACCGCGTTCTGGTCTGAGGGGATTTTGGTCCGATGGTGTGTACGCACATCAGACCAACAGACCACTTCGGACATGTTTCATCGGACATGTCTGATCGTGTTTACGCGGCCTTATTGGAACAACGGCTGTTTCATACACATTTCTATTTTCACAAATTTTATTTTGGTTGTGTGATTTGTTTATATGGACTTTTTAACCTGACATTTCCTTTTTAATGTGCAGTTTTTCAATTTGGAATAATAGTTGATTATTTATGTAAAAGAAGCTCTTGTTATTAGTTTATTTGCTATATTACACATTGTTATACATCTGTTGTATTAGTTACCCATATTTATGCATTTATGTCAAGTTAAGATTCAGGAATTTAGATTGGGAATTTAGTGCAGCTTTTTATGGTATATGACTACTTGCGATTGGTATCACTAATATAAGGTGGCTGTCAGTTCTATTCCAATTTTGTCAGCCCTTCGGCACAAATTGTTTTGCTTTATAATTCGGTTTACCGCTGTCAGAGTGGAGTAGGCTTATTTGCCAGCCAAGTGAGGATGAAAATATCATCGCTGGCTATCATCTGATCATAAAGTGCGCTAATGGAGACCTTTGCAAACCGTCACATTGGGGCTATATAAATATATATATTTATACTGAGCAAATTTATAAACGCAGCACTTTTGTCTTTGCCCCTATTTATCATGAGCTGATGTACACAAAAGACCTATTTCTCCCAAATATTGTAGCACTACCACCGAAGGAGCTGCTGGTTTAGATTTGGGCCTGCCGTTACCTTACTGTTCCATATGCTCGTTTCAGGGGTTCTCCTTGAATAGTTGTCCACAAGAATGTCTGCACCAAACACAAAGTCTCTTTCAAGGTTTTTATTGAACAAGGTTCTCCAACAGAGGGGTAGAGGGATGGGGAAAGACTCAGGTACCTTTGCTTTGAGGATCATAGGGTACAACTTGGATCCAGAGGATTAATTCAGTTCCACACTGGATTTCAGCAACCACCAGATAGGCCTACTCTCACTGGCCTAGCAGCTGGTGCAAAGCTCGTCAAAGCCTCTGCCACAAGATTGTGTAAGGACTCTTTGTAAAGTTCCAATAAAGTACACAACTCACGGTGCCAAAAATCTTTCAGCCAGGCCAGCAGCACAGTGAGGTAACTTTGCCAGGATACGTCATTCAATTGAACCCCACTGGTTTAGCTTCCTCTCATAAGTAAGGTAGCGAAGAACCATCCCTGGATCAGTAGGCCCTAGAAACTCCTGGGCCTACTCTCAGTTGCGAGGCCTCGGACCATCCGGCCCGAGGTTAGGAAACAGCTCACACATCCCTGAGGCCAGGAGGGCCATCAGGTCAGGATCGGAAGACCCCGCCAAAAGGCATCTGTCCTTAAGTACCGCTCCACAGAATGCACAGCGGGTTGACCACGCCCCCTGAGCTGCTACTTGGAAAGAGATACCCAATGCATCCAGCCTGCTGCCTTTCCAACCTTGACCTGTGGCGACAGCTACACTCACCGTCAAGGGGAAAATTGTGCAACCTAGCTTAACTGAAACCGAACCAACAATTTAGCATAATCCTTCTGAGCTAAACTACAGCTCAGGCAACTAGAATTTAACACATAGTGCCTACTCATTGGGAGCATGGTGCTACATATACATACTGTATATGTCCCCTGTAAGAACAAGGAAGCTTAAAAAAAAAATTGATTACACACATGCATTACGAACACACCCTCAGAGGTAGAAGAACAAAAGCAAATAATTAACACAAGTCACAAGCACTTTCTTCAAAAAATTACTTTTTGTATTTTATTTTTATTTTTTTGTACAGAAAGTTAGGAGCTTTTTTAATTAAGCAAAATATGAGGAATTGTGCATGCATTTTCTAGTTGTGCTAAATATGGCTTTTTTTATTCTGCCTGTATATAGGTATTAGTCCAAAATATCCAAGGAAGCCCTGTTTTCTTTTATCCAACCCTAATATACAATAATGTAGATTTTAGCATTAGAAAAAAAAAATATTGTATTAAATCATTTATGGACCATACACACTGTACATTGCATTAGCACAACACTTTATATTGTGTTAAAAAGCTCTGCATTAAGGCAGCTTGTTCATTTTTAATAGAGTGGCAGCATATCTCGAAGCATTGAAAATCAGACATGGAATTTTTTAGTTCACATAATGCACAACAATGTAAAACATGTCTGTTCTGGTGTGTTGTGTTAAAATACACTGCATCCCAGTTTCTATGTTACTGAGTACAGCATAGAAGGCACCGATAAGTTTATTTGTTGGGTGGGTGAAGCATGATAAAGAACTCTGTAAGGCGGCGTACAGACGATCGGACATATCCGATGAAAACGGTCCGCGGACCATTTCCATCGGATATGTCCGATCGGGAGTTTGATCCGAATGGCGTGTACACACCATCGGATCAAATTCCCCGCCGCCGGACGGCGCGGTGAAGTGGCGGTGACGCGGCGGTGACGTTGACGCCGCCGCGTCACCGCCACGTCACCGCACCAGGAAGTAAAACACTTCCGCGCATGCGCCGAATCCATTCGGCAGCGGCGCGGCGGCGGTGGGGGCCGACATGTCTGCTGGTAAGTGTACTAACCAGCAGACATGTCGGGCGGACAGATTCCCACCGGATAGATTTCAAAGCTTGCTTTGAAATCTGTCGGGTGGAGAAATCTGTCCGCTAGCCCATACACACGAGCGGAGATGTCTGCTGAAACGGTCCATCGGACCGTTTTCAGCGGACATATCCCCTCGTGTGTACGCCGCCTAAGAGTATTTATCCATCAAGTCTACTGCCTTGTGATTGACACTGGATGGCAGGGGGCAGATACCACAGCCACTATTGGTCTTTTTAGCTGCTATGGAACCTGCCCACTATCGTCTACTAGGGAAATGTACCTGGAGGCAAACTCTAGTTAGCTCAATTGCCACTATAGAATCAGGTATTCAGGAATTTCCTTATCAGAGTCTGCCCACTGTCAGTGTTCAGCTTCACATCATTAGCTGCTAGAATGCTGGTGGCCTGCATACTAGCAATCAATGAAACTATGCTTTAAAGCTATTGGGTGTCACACATAAACATACCAATGTCCTGTTCTTTTGTATATGACAGTACACAGCCCCTTTCTGAGCATCTGGCCTGTGTCTGTATGCCAATTTAGGGTTGGTCTTAATTAGCTCCAGTTTCCTCATCTATGAACTGGCGGCAATTCTTTTTAAATAACATTATGTTAATATGGCTCCCACAGAGGTCAAATGATCAGGAGCCCATCGTGCTAGCTCTTGATTGGTAGCCTTAATGTGCTGGAAGCTCTCAGTATACAGCGCACAACCTCATGTCTCCATTGACGCATATGTGCAGCTGCTGGACATTAAAGCCCACCTATGTTGCGCAGACGGCGAGAGATTAAGAACTACTTGAATTTGTCATTTGTGCCAAAAAATGCTTGGGAATTGTTGCAAGGCTTTTATGGCACAGGAATTGATAATGTGATCATGCCCTGTACTGTATATGTTTTACATGTTTAGATGGTATTGTTTAGGTGTAACATTTGAATACATGTATACAATCTTTAATTACTCTTATAGCTCATAGTAGCTGTCATGGATCATATAATTTACAATATGTTAAGCTATTTTTTTTCCTGGTAAAGGGGGATTTGTGAGCCCCCAAAATTACTTGGCTATATCTTCAAAAATTTTGTTGTAAGAAATGAGCAATCAAGCACCTTGGCCCAGATTCACAGAGAATTCGATTCTCGTAGAGTATCAGAAATACACTACGCTGCCGTATTTTACCTGGCTCTACGTGGAATCCAGGTAGATTTTGTCCAGTAAACGACGGCGGCGTAGTGTATTTCTCCCGTCGCAATCCATCTGCGCGAGTAGGGGGCGTGAAGCATTTAAAATAGGCGCGTTCCCGCGGCGATCGAACTGCGCATGCTCCGTTCGCAAATTTCCCGCCGTGCATTGCGCGAAAACACGTCGTTACGTCATTCGTTGTTTGAGTAGCGTCATTTACGGACAATCCTAGTCCCGGACGAGTTACATCAAAAAAAAAAAAAAAATCGACGCGTGAACGACGGCCATACTTAACATTGGCTACGTACCGTTAGACCAGCAAAAAGCTGGTCTAACAGTACGTAAAAAAAAATAGACGAAAGCGATTGCGAAGACCACTCGTATCTTCGTGGATCGCCGTAAAAACACATTTGCATATCCCGACGCATGAAAACGACGCGAACTCCTCCCAGCGGCCGCAGCGTAGATCCGAAGGCTTACGAAGACGTAAGCCTCTCGGATCGAAAACCCGAAGCCGCCGTATCATGGTTTGAGGATTCAAACTAGAGATACGGCGCGCGAAATTTGAAATTACTCCTGTCTAACACCAGTTAGGCGGCGTACACACGAGGGGATATGTCCGCTGAAACCGGTCGGATGGACCGTTTCAGCAGACATCTCCGCTCGTGTGTATGGGCTAGCGGACAGATTTCTCCACCCGACAGATTTCAAAGCATGCTTTGAAATCTGTCCGCTGCAAACCTGTCCGTCGGATATGTCCGCTGGTTAGTACACCAAACCATCGGACCAAAATCGCGCGCATGCTCAGACAAAAGGAGGGGACGGGAGCGCTCGTTCAGGTAAACCTCGTGTTTGTTTGTGAGTTGGCACATTCGTCATTGTAACTATCTATATTGTATCGTTTATTGCCTTTCTTCGTTCTCTTGCTATAATCAAGCTGTTCTATTGCTGATGCCATTTATATAGACTGAGTTGTCCCAATCTAGCAAAGTTTGATTGTAGTATATCGCGTTGTCTTTTTATAATTATTTTTTTGCTGCATCTCCTAATTGTTTTGAGCTTTCCTCCACATGACTATAATTTTTATTTGGATCTATTTTTTAAATGCATTTTTTTGTTTTTTTTGTACCTTTTTTTGCAATGTTTTTATTTATTCTTTTAGAACAATTTTTTCAATGCATTTTTTTGGATTTTTTGTACCTTTTTTTCAATGCATTTTTATTTTATTTTGTTTGATCATTTTTTTCAATGCATTTTTTTGGTTTTTTTTGTACCTTTTTTTCAATGCTTTTTTATTTTATTTTGTTTGATCATTTTTTTCAATGCATTTTTTTGGATTTTTTGTACCTTTTTTTCAATGCTTTTTTATTTATTTTTTTTGATCATTTTTTTCAATGCATTTTTTTGGATTTTTTGTACCTTTTTTTCAATGCATTTTTATTTTATTTTTTTTTGATCATTTTTTTTAATGCATTTTTTTGGATTTTTTGTACCTTTTTTTCAATGCATTTTTATTTTATTTTGTTTGATCATTTTTTTTAATGCATTTTTTTGGATTTTTTGTACTTTTTTTCAATGCTTTTTTATTTTATTTTGTTTGATCATTTTTTTCAATGCATTTTTTTGGATTTGTTGTACTTTTTTTTCAATGCATTTTTTTGTTGTTTTTGTTGCTTTTTTTTCCATGGGTTACCAAGTTGTCACTCCTAACCTACCCCCCCACCCAGGAGTTTGTGTCCTTCCAAAATTCCACCTTGTAGTTTTAGTAGGTTTGGGGCATAATCACCACAGTAGAAAACACAATAGACAAGGTTTTAACGTAAATACAAAAAGCCATTTATTTTGGCAAGAAAATAAATTAAAATAAACATGATCTGCACCACTTGATCAGATAGCAACCTACATGCAGACTTGTGCATTCCACAAAACATGATGAAGGATAAAATGAACAATCTCAGGAGACACAAAACAAATCAAATCTGAATCAGCAGCAAATGAGCAAAGAAACCCAAGCTGTGGTACTCCAACAAGCTTACATTTTAGAATAATGAACTGGAAGGCAGGTAATCACCTTCTCTTCTTACTTCCAGCCTTCCTTCCTGGCTGCCTTGCAGCGAAACGTCCACGGGCCCATCCATGGCCCCTTGCAGGTGCTGATGATGTGGCAGCAGGAGGCAAAAGATGGGGAGCAGGCTGGGCTGGGTCACTGAGGTCTGTGTCCCGGGTCAGCATGCCCCTGTGCATCCAAAAGATGACCTTATTTATTAAGTCCTTAGCCAGGTCCCTTTGATCCTCCTCCGCTCGGCTCAGTTCATGAGCCACAGAGGCACTGAAGGCTTCTGTGGGGTTGAGGGGGGCCCGCATTATTTCAGCAGCCTCCCTCATCATTTTGAGGCTCTCCTCCTCCATCTGCCTCATCCGCCTCTTTTGGCCTGGTCGCCTCATCTGGAGGGGAGGGACCTGGC
Source organism: Rana kukunoris (assembly GCA_029574335.1). Lineage (NCBI taxonomy): Eukaryota > Metazoa > Chordata > Amphibia > Anura > Ranidae > Rana > Rana kukunoris. The sequence continues at coordinate 591,115,719 of CM056049.1, forward strand.
TTATGGTGCTGAGCCTGGGGACATGCTGACTTCCACTCGGCCCAGCCTCCTCCTGGCTGCCACTCACCCCTTCCCCCTGGCTGACATGGTCCTCAGGAGCTGCCACCTCCTGGCTGGCCTCTTCCTGTATCAAAAAAAGGGACATGTTGTAATATTTTGCTCAATCAAGCACACACACACATTATTTGGCTCTAGACTCTTTTTGTTTTCTTAATTTAAATAGACCTGCCTGTCCTTCAGACCCCTCAGTTGGCATCCCTGAGATCCCTAGTTTTTTGCACACGCCTTTTTTTGTTGGTCCAAACGTTACAATTTTAACAATACTAACTCAAGAATCAAACCCAAATTAGAAGCAAATAAATATTTATGAAACTACTATACCTCACTGAAGATCGCCAGATCTGGGTCCATGTCAGCCAGGCCCTCCTCTGGCTCTGCAGGGGCGTGGGGATCCTGGGAAGTTCCGCTGCAAGGAAGCGTGGGAGGAAGGCTGGAAGGAAGATTGGAAAGTGATGGCCGGCCCTCCAGTTCATCATCCAAAAATGCAAGCTCGCGGAAGTACCACAGCCTGGGCTCCTTTTGCGCATCTGCTGCTGATCCAGATCGTTTGGTTTTAACCTCTTTATATACCTTACGATAGGTGCTCCTGAGATTGCTCATTTTATCCTTCACCATGTTTGCTGTGCAGGATGGAACCCACGTCTGCATGTAGGTTGCTATCTCTTGTAGAGTGTCTGCTCTGAGGTTCTTATTGGGGTAGCCTGGGTGCCTGGTATCCCATAGATTAGCCTTTTCTCTATATATTTCTATTAATTTAAGTGTGTTTTCTTGAATAGCCAACTGGTCCATCTCTCTCTTTTTTTTTCTAGGTTCAGATTAATGCTCTAGAATATACAAATAAAAATGTATTAAAACCCACAAGAAAAATGGCTCAGCTTTATCATTTTCTGAATATGTATGTGTACAATCATTGTGGAACTAGTATACAAACACATTGGGGGTTATTTACTAAAGAAAAAATCACTTTAGCACTGCAAAAGCACTTGAAAGTACACTGCCTGAAAGTGCACTTGGAAATGCAATCGCTGTAGCCCCGAAGGGGACATGCAAGAAAAAATATATATTCAATTTTAGCCTCCACCTGATTGGTTGATAAAATAAGCAGAGCTTCCCTTCATTTCAGATCTTCCCCTCCACATCTATGGAGAATGCCCTTCCAAGTCCACTTGCAGTGCAAACTGGATTTCCCTTTAGTAAATAACCCCCAATGTGTCCTGCTGATACAATGCTGGCCAGCTCCACTCCATTGTTGTGCAATTCATTTTTGGAACATGCAGACCCTTTGGTAACATGAAAATAAATACATGCCATCTCTTTAATCATCCACAATTTTTTTATTTTTCCAAAAATGAAGCCACTAGTTATTGTGTAGATATCATGCACCTCACACAGCATTGAGGAGCTAATACACAACCTAATTACCTCTGCCCAAACAATACAGAACAATACATGCATGATGTGAATCCACAAGACAAAAATAAAGAGGTAGAGCATTGTCATATATATATGTAGTGATGTGTTCAATCATTTTTGTCCAAAACTTGCATTGGTGGCCCCAAGCTACCTAAATAGCGCAAACGCTCCTAACAACATTCCAAACCCCCACCCCCACATGGGGTTTCAAAGTTGAGACGCCTCTGCTGATCCCATGTTGTAATTTACCTTCGTGTCTGTAGCTCCTCGCGTACGCTCGAGTAATCTCCGCGTAACCGACGTAATCACGTCGATCTCCTTATATAGGCCGCGCAAAGCTATACTGCCGCCCTCTTCGTTTGCAATGTCTCCGCCCGTTTTTAACCCCCCCATTTCAACATCCAGGGCCTCATATTGCAAGTTACCGGCATATGTGTATGTCATCGTTTTAACGCGCGCGTAAGCTCCGCGTAAACACGATGTATTCATCCGCGCATGCGTGAAACGCCGCCTTCGTCCACGCCCATGACGGAACTTTTCCTCTTTTCCACGCCCCTTATCAGTGGGAAACGAAAAGATGGCCATGTCCCACGAGCGAGCATTACCCGCTCATGAGGATCAGGAAGGGACACAACCAGGAACGTCACGCTCAAGGAGCAAACGGTACAAGGCCACAAATATGAGTTTGGAGGAGATGGTGGAGATGGTACACATCCTGCGCAGGAAGGATTATGATGGGGATTATGGCCCATACAGCACCCCGAACCGCCGTAAGGCCAAAATTATGGACAAGGTGGCGAAGAGGCTTACTGAGATCTTTGGGGTGAGCAGGTCCAAAGAGCAGCTACGCAAGCGCTGGTCCGATTTGAAGTTGCGTGAGCCACACCAGTTTCGGAAGATAAAGAAAATCCTGGATAAAAGTAGGTATTATTTTTGTGGGGGGGGGGGGGTTTTGCAATTGTGTGATATCATTGTTTGATATGTATATTTATGCATGTGCCTTGTTGGAATGGTTGTACTTTGGAAGAATTATTTTTGGATATTTCCTGTAATATGTAAAAAAACACACACACACACACCAAATAAGAAGTTATGCACGATCGTTCTTTAGAAACATCGGTCAATCACCTCGTTTCATCCACATACTATGTCCTAAGGAACAGCACACCAGGACATGGCTATTTGGCATTTATAGAGAAAAGTTATTACACATTTTGGATAAAATTATGTAGATTTCCTAACTGATTTGAATGTGAAAAGACAAACAGGATTCATTCACATTCACACAGTGATAATAAGCAGCTGGATTCACATCTGGACTCAAGAGCACCTGTGTCTCCCCCATAATGAGATTCATTTTTAACAGTCTGTGACACCTAATTTTTAGGGAGGGGCATCCATGCAGGGGCAGACTGACCACTGAGGAAATCGGACACTGCCCGAGGGCCCCATGCCCCTAGGGGGCCCCATCAGAGATGCCAGGCTCATTTCAACCAGGGACAGTATGTAAAAATCTGCTAATTTAGCTCATCTGTCCCTGATATGTCCAAAGCCTACATGCTTTTGATGTGAAACTACTGACTGAGATTGTAGCTGCCCCGCCTCTATACTGCCACCTGGCTTAGTGGGCATTTGTAAGCCTGGGGGCCCCTAATATTCTATTGCCCGGGGGACCCATGAGTTGTCAGTCCGGCCCTGCTTCCATGTGTGTCCCTTCGCTAAAAAGGGTAATTAGCACAGCTTGGGAGAAGTCATTAGAAAAACAAAGGTTAAGGTTTGGTGGCGGAAGACAATAATCCAAAGTTTATAAAACACTTTGACACAATGATTATGATTTATTAATGCCCTCCTCAAATATCTGTGTGCTGATAAGTATACCTTTTGTTTTCTGATATTTCTAGGGGAAAGAACAGGACAGAAATTGGAGGACGCAAGGAGGCCCAAACTCTCTCATAAGAAAAAATCTAGCCATGTGGAGGAGGAGGACCAGGTAGAAGAAGGAGTGGTGGAAGGGAGAGATGAGGAAGACGCAAATGTGGAAGGAGTATTTAGTGAAGAAGAAGGAGTTGGTGAAGAAGAAGGAGTTGGTGAAGAAGAAGGAGTTGGTGAAGAAGAAGGAGTTGGTGAAGAAGAAGGAGTTGGTGAAGAAGAAGGAGTTGGTGAAGAAGAAGGAGTTGGTGAAGAAGAAGGAGTTGGTGAAGAAGAAGGAGTTGGTGAAGAAGAAGGAGTAGTTATTGAAGGAGTTGTTGTAGAAGAAGGAGGAGTTATTGAAGAAGGAGTTGTTGTAGAAGAAGGAGGAGTTATTGAAGAAGGAGGAGTTATAGAAGAAGGAGGAGTTATTGAAGAAGGAGGAGTTATTGAAGAAGGATTGATTGTGGAAGAAGGCGAAGTTGTGGATGATGGAGAGGTGGAGATTAGTAGCACAACAGGTCAGTGTCACCGCAGCTTCACACAGGGAGAAAGAGATGTAGATAGGCCTGCACATTACTAATGTATTTTTATTTTATTTTTTTATAGGGGATGAAGATGCTGCAAGCACATCCAGTAGTCCACCTTTTTCACGTGCAAGTGCACAAATTGTCATCCAACAAATTATGGAGTGTAGCACAGAGATGGATAATATGAGGCAAACAATGGTTGTAATTGAACAAAATTACAAAAATATTATTGATATGATGGGCCGTATCAAAGACTAAATCCCCCTGCCCGGCCCCCCCCCCCATCACCCATCCGTCTTGCAAACAAAAAAAAATGTTTTATAAAAATAGAAAGATGCACACACAGTGTGTCCACATGTGCTATCTGCCATCACAGGTTATGGATTGTCTTTGCTTTGTGGGTACACCCCCTTCCTCCCTTCTCAAGCAGGTAAGAGGGAAGGGTTTGCACCCACAAAACACATGCATTGATCACCCATGATGCCAGATAGCACATGTGGACATTTGATATAATCCTCATTTTTGGGCCCTCTCACTCACACACAAGAATGTGTGCATCTTCCAAGTTTGTTGTGTTCCGGGGTGACATTGGGAGACTGTTGTAGTAATGACCTTGTTGTACTTAGTATTTTTAGTGGTTTTGAAAAATATTTTATATTTTTTCTAAAAAAAATGTTTGGTATAATCCATATTTTTGCATAAAAAATTTAAAAAAAAAAAAAATGTTTTTACTCCAAAAATGTTACATGGTGGCAAACCCAAAACTTGTTGATAAAAAATTTTGTACGCTAACATGAGTGGCTTGTTGTTTATATATGCTGAATACCCAGTTTGTAGATGAGTGACTTGTAACTACAGCCATAAACCCGGTTTTAAGTACACACTAGCGTTTAGTTCTTACCGCTGCAAATCACAATATCAGCCTCACTTCTGCGTAAAAAACAATATTCTTCCAACACCAGCTTGTTCAGTTAAGCCAGATTTTATAAATGCTGGTATCTCATTGGTTTGTGTGCAGAAGTGACCCTTCTATTGTGGACTTAAAAGTGGGGTATGGCTGTAATGTCCAATTGTGGTTATTTACTAAAACATGACAACTACATTTGGCACTAGAAGTGCACTAGTTTCAGAACCAAGAAGACAGAGATAAATAGAAAAAGCAATAATGACAAACAACTGTATATAGAGTCCAATGGTCAAATTATTTATTATATTTTGTAATATTTCTTTCTTTTGGGGGCCGAATTAGAAAGAAATATGATCTGGCATAGCTATGGCCCCCGGCCCATGAAGTACTCAACATATTTGTCGCGTACCTCACGAGCAGATTGGGTGACCGAGCCAGCGCGACCAGTGTCCAGCCCAGGAAGGGTATCTGAGGGTAGTCCTGCCTCAGCACCGATGTTGGGTAGGTACGTCTGGGAATGCCTGCGTAAAAAATTATGCAATATGCAACAGGCAAAAACAATATGGTTCAATTTATATTCCGCCATATTTATCGCTGTCAGGAACAGGCGGAACCGGCTGGCGAGTATCCCAAAGGCATTCTCGACTACCCTCCGGGCCCTGGCTAGCCTAAAATTGAACACCCTCCTCTCCGGGGTAAGAGTCCTCTGGGGAAAAGGCCGCATGAGGTGAGGTCCAAGCCCGAAAGCTTCGTCCGCTAAAAAAACAAACGGAAGTCCTTCCACATTGTCTTCATCCGGTGGCAGTTCAAGACCACCAGTTTGTAGACGGTTGTAAAATTCAGTCCGCGCAAACACTCCCCCATCAGACAGCCGGCCGTTCTTCCCCACGTCCACATACAAAAATTCGTACTGTGCCGACACCACCGCCATCAACACGATACTATGAAAACCTTTGTAGTTAAAATAGTAGGACCCCGAACGGGCTGGTGGCACTATGCGGACGTGTTTCCCATCTATTGCTCCTCCGCAGTTTGGAAAATCACAACGCAGGGCAAATTGGGAAGCCACAGTCTGCCATTCCTGTGGCGTGGAGGGAAACTGTGGGGACAAAAAAAATAAACATAAATAGGACTTTAGGCACATAAACATTGCAAACACAATACAAAAACCATACTTGTGCACCATCACACAGTATTAACAATTTTATCTTATTATTGGGGTGGAGTTGTGGCCACTAAAAAAACCCACTTATTATCACACTCCCCACCCCTCTGATGGGGCAACATTTTAGGGGGGGTTGGGGTTGAACTACAATGCAGCAAAGAAAAATATGCCACACACACCAAAAAAAAAAAGGCTAGGTGTGTTTGTCCCTAGGATAGCATGCTGGACAGGTTAATAGTCATGCAAGGAAAAAATATGTAGGTAGGCCAACAAAAAGAACATGGAAATCTTAACAACATGCATGCATGGGGAGAAAAGGCAACATTCAACACTCAGCATGGAAAAAGCATGGTCATTATAGGGAACAAATGCCAAACCAAAAAAAAATAATCACATTTATAAAGACAGAGAATGTGAGCTTCAGAAAAGAGGAAACATACCTTCAGATACTCCTCCTGCATGACTTGTATGACAGCAGAACACGTCTCCGGTATGATGATCCCAAGCGCCTGGGGAGAGATGCCTGTTGAGAACTTGAGGTCCTGCAGGCTCCTCCCAGTCGCCAGGTACCGCAACGTGGCAATAAGCCTCTGCTCGGCCGTGATCGCTTGGCGCATCACAGTGTCCTGCCTCGTGATATAGGGGGACAGAAGATCCAGCAGACGGTTGAAAACGGGGTCCGTCATACGGAGAAAGTTCCTGAAGTCATCAGGATTATTCTCCTGGATTTCCCTAAGCAGAGGCATATGAGAGAATCGGTCACGCTGGCGCAACCAATTCTTGGCCCAGGAACTCCTCCTCCCCCTGTTCCTGGCCAAAGGTCTGGAATAATTATAACATCCAGAAGCAAGCCCATATCCAGCACGAACTCTAGCAAAGTTACGCTGCTGCTCCATAATGGCTTCAAACCGGCCGGCTGGTCAGTCAAGAACACACTCACAGAAAGCACCCCCTAATCCAGCAAGACCTGCAAAATACGCTCGACAAACAGATACCCGCGGACAGAACGCCACTGCAAAGCAGAAACGACCTGACAGCCAGCACTGACTGCCAAATACGCACCCACAAGCACACACTGAACCCGAGAATACGACCTGTAAAGCGCGGAGACCGAAAAGCGCGAATCGGCTCTAACCAAACCTTTGCTAACACGTTACTAGCAAAAGAGGAACAGAGGGCGGCGCCGTAAGCTTTGGTCTTCCCCTTTATAGTGACGTCGTACGTGGTTTACGTGCACGCGTTCTGGTCCGGGGAGATTTCTATCCGCTCGTGTGTACGCACAGCAGACCAACAGACAGATTTGCTGCGTCGGCTGGAAACGGTCGGGCCGACACATTTGAACAAATCTGTCCCCTCGTGTGTACGCCGCCTTAGACAGGCGTAATTGCTTTCTGAATCTGGGCCCTTATTTTTAAGCACATTAATTACCATAAGGTACAATTGTTTAGAGGAACAGTGCCATATCTACATCCCCCTTTTTTCTCAATTATCTGTACTCCACCTAGGTGGTAGTATTTCGTAGAGGCAGCAGTTTTCTCTTATTAATATATCCTTTTTTCTGCCTTGTACATTCCTTTGTGCGGAATCATACACCATTTTTTTCAAAGCTTATTTTTGGCTTGCAGTATACTTGCCTTTTTTTTTTTTACTCTTCATGACTTAAAGTGGTTGTTAAGCCAAAACAATAAAAACATCCCATCCCCTCTGTAACATAACGTTATGTTCCCCTGTGTCTGTGTTATATTAAACATCTGAAAAAATTATTAATAATATAGGATGCGCTGATATTAACTTAATAGTGTAAATCATACAGACAAACAAATAAATCAGGGAGAAACAGTCTCCATAGTGTGTTTAAATACATGTAATAGTCCTTAATCAAGTGCACAGTGAAGGCAGCAGCACGGATTCCATACAGGGAAAAAACACATGAACGATGCCCTCCTTCACTAAGAGTGTGGATCCCAAACTGAGAATCAGGTGATCAGGCACTCGTGGCAGATGAATATGAAAAAAAGAAGAAAAAACCTCATTGCACAAACATCGGATAACAGGCGGATAATACGATCCAAAAACCATCAACAGATGCACTCACGGATCCCCGCTTAGTATAAGCATGAAACGCCACTCAGTGTGCTGTCTCCTCAACTCGATCCGATGGACTCGGATACGATCGTAGGCTTATCCGCCTGTTATCCGATGTTTGTGCAATGAGGTTTTTTCTTCTTTTTTTCATATTCATCTGCCACGAGTGCCTGATCACCTGATTCTCAGTTTGGGATCCACACTCTTAGTGAAGGAGGGCATCGTTCATGTGTTTTTTCCCTGTATGGAATCCGTGCTGCTGCCTTCACTGTGCACTTGATTAAGGACTATTACATGTATTTAAACACACTATGGAGACTGTTTCTCCCTGATTTATTTGTTTGTCTGTATGATTTACACTATTAAGTTAATATCAGCGCATCCTATATTATTAATAATTTTTTCACTGTTTGATTTGGTATCACATGGATAGCAGCTGTGTTATTTGGCATTTTATTTGGTGTTCCTGGGATTAATTAATTAATTAGCACTTTTAATATTAAACATCTGCCAATCTGTACCTATATCAGAGTGTCTCCCAGCACTCAAATGACTTCTCGGCTCTCTCCTCTGCCCAGCTGACAGCTATAGCAGAGAGAGCCAAGAAGTTAAGTCAGCGCCGGGAGACGCTCTGATATTGGTATAGATTGGCAGCTTTTTTTATATAACACAGACACTTTGGCACATAACGTTATGTTACAGAGGGGATGGGATGTTTTATAGTAGTTATAATAGCAGCATGAGGGGAAGGGGTGGGTACTGACACAGAGCAGATGGAGGGGAGGGGAGAGGAGGGGACAGAGAAGGACAGAGCGGGGCAGCAGATGATGGCGGCACATAAACAGACAACGGTGTCAGGGCTCAGCAGCCATGATAAACCGTGGTCAGTTTACAGGGGATAGGGTATAGCCAGGCACGATCAGCCAGGTTTTTTTAGGTGATAGGAGACAAATTACGCAGCACAAGCACTGTGCTGTATAACATGGTTTAAGAGAAAAGGATCTGTTGTTTCTTTTTTGTTTTAGGGTAACAAACACTTTAAATAAAGGAATATATCCTTGTGCTAAAGCTTTTTGAATTGGATCCATAGTAGGATAAGTTATTTATGAAAACTGCTGCAGGCACCTTCCAAAAAATTAAAAGAAGTTAGAAAACTGAGAGAGGACAACTGCTAGAATTCAGCACTGTATTAACAGTATTCTGATTAGTTGCAATGGGCTATTGCACTCTGTACATTGCTTTTTGTCTTAATAAAGAAAGGCCAGGGAATATTTAAGTCCTGAAATATGTTATTTTTCACCTTAGTTATAACTTAGAAATGGAGGACATTTTTCCTTTGCATACTCCAATAACATCCTTCATTTTATCATTCCCCACTGTGATGAAAAATATTCTCACCTTTACGTTTAACACATAAATGCTTGTTTCACATCAGTGACCATTTTCTCAGACAGCGGCTGGGATGCATTTGCCAATTCATCAAACCAAATCCAGGAACAGAAATATTCAAGCAGAAGTGAAGTGCTGCGGGAGAGCCACATGTTACATGATTTACAGTCAGAAATCTTTAAGCTGACATCTTAATTGCTGGGAATTCAACCACTTTCCATGTCTGTTATATACTTTCCTGGTACTTTTATATTTCAGTTAAAACTTCAGATAAAAGTTGTCATTACTTAAACCGGTCATGTGAGAAACATAAGGACTGCCATTGCTAACCCTTGCTGAAACTGCTGGATGCCCACTAGGTTTATTACGTGTAGTCAATGGCCTGGAAGTATGCAGATAAAAACTGTGCTGAAGCCAAAGCATTGGTCTGACAGGAGAGCAACTTTAATTTTTAGAAGGTGGACGGCAGTGATAGCCCTTATATTTGTTCATGACAAGTTTACTTTCAAAAAACAGCTATGACAAATTTGATAAGGAAACATATTTTAAATTACATTTGTAATGATAAGTTTTAACGTGAAACAGCATTGCCCATACAGTTCTAGGAATCATAGCTTTCACAGGGATATAGACTCCCTGCGTGAAAACATGTATTAACCCAATGTCATTATAAGGAGTGCGTCTTGTATAATATCTAGCAGTATTGGGAATATTTTAGCTTTCGGAGCAGTGGGGGAGCAAAAAAGGTACATGTACAATATGATTTGGAAAGATGGGAAACTTACGTGAACCTGTTGCTTTGACTTAAATTGGCAAATCACAGGTTGGATTTAAAGTCCTGTTATTGTTGTTAAATTAAATACAATAGTGACAGATATAGGGAAATAAAGATTATATCAGCCCACATTTTAATCATGTGCATCTATTTATACCCAGAATACATTTGTTACAAATGCTTCAAGCACATACAGTACTTATTGTCAATGACCTTTTTAATCAAAATGTCTCCTCTGTAATCTTTTTACAGTCTTTTTGAGAACTGATAAACTTCCTTTAGACCACCAACACATTGGGCATCTCTCCCTGTGCATCCAATCTTGGCATTTTTCGTGCACCCGGAAGGCATTGCACATTACAGGCATATGTCCCTAAAGGCTTTTTTCCTGCACCTAGGAGGCATTCTGCATTCCAGGCATACAGTATGTCATTGAAAACACAGACATTCACAGCAGGCAGCAGGGCAGGATGTTGCTTTTGGGACGTATGCCTGTAATGTGCAATGCCTTCGGGGTGCAAGAAAATGCCAGGATTGGATTCACAGGGCGAGATGCCCAATGTGCAAGTGGCCTAAAGGACGACTATCAGTTCTCAAAAAGACAGAGGAGACATTTTGATTGCGTATGTTTTATAGCAAAAAGTATAAAATTGTGTTTCTTTCAAAATCTTTTTTCATTTATATAATAAAAAAAATAACAAAACCAAAGACAATCAAATATCACCAAAGAAAGCTCTATTTGTGTGAAAAAAATGATAAAAAATACATTTTGGGTACAGTGTTGTATGATCGCACAATTACCAGTTAAATAAGCTCAGTGATTAATAGCAAACAATAGACTGGTCATGAAGGGGGTAAAACCTTTTTGCACTGATGTGGTCTAAAACTAAGTTCACCTTTTAGAATAAATTCACAAATTTAGAAAAAAATTGCATTTATTATTTTTTCCTGCACAAGCTCACAGAGCATTGCATCCATTATCAGTGGATGAATACCAGATTCCTGCTTTCAGCCCATACCTCTGTACCAGCTGTCAGTTTTAAAGCTGCAGAGCTTGTGAATGTACTATCAGTACTCATCAGCACCTTTGCTGTTCATTAATAACTACAAGCCATCTGTCATGGCGGCAAAGAAGACTTGTAGTTCTCTCATTCATGGATTCCTGTAAATGAAAGACATGTCTGTATGGTTAGAGCAATGTGACAGCGGGTGCTGAGAGAGGATTACCTACCAACTGTCACAACGGGGAGAATCAGGGGGTGAGGAGGACATATGTTGGAGCATGTTACACCCTAAATTCATGTGTAACATGCTCCAAAAGGTGATCTTTTCCTTTCAAATAAAATAAAAAAGTTCTTCTAAATGCTAATTTTTATAAGCGATATTGCAAAAGTAATTAAACCAATTACTTTAATCTTTCAGAAAAAATACTCATTAACGTAACTTCTCTCCAATACCCTGCTGTTCTTTATTTTCCATTTTCCAGTTTTCCTATAATAAAGTGAAAAATGATGCCACATGACCCTTTTTACCGGGACTTTAGATTTTTATGCTAAAATCTCTATCGTCTGCATCCCTACATCAATAAATATACTGTAATAAAGTAATATGTATTATTACCTTCTCTCTTGCTTCATTAAAATACAGTAACAGTTGTGCTCAGATAAATTTCAAGGCGCAAGTTCTTAAACTCAGAGGCTTATAAATTTAGAGCACATAAGTTAGAACAGTGGATGACTTTTACAGAGTATAAAGACTACTTTATTAAGAGATTAATAACTAACATTACAATGCAGAAAAAGTAATTAATGTTGGCCAGACCCAGACTTGTGAAAGGTCTCAGGTTACTCAGGTCATCCATTTCAGAAATTTAGGAGGACAGCAGCTGTCTGCCTTTACATGAATCTTAAAGTCTATGTAAACTTTAACAATGAACTTTTCTTATTTGATCCCTTTTGGCCTGCTAAAGAGTAACTCCAATTTTGTTGAGAGAAAAACATTCCCCTCTGGGTTATCTAAGCACATTGCAAGGATTTTAACAAACTTTGTTGCAGATTCCTACCTTTTGTTATTCTGAAGAAATCCCTGTTTGTTTTTCTGAGCCCATGTTCTGAATGAGTTTAACCACTTAAGCCCCGGACCATATTGCTGGTCAAAGACCAGGCCACTTTTTGCGATTCGGCACTACGTCGCTTTAACTGACAATTGCCCGGTCGGTATGACGTGGCTCCCAAACAAAATTGGTGTCCTTTTTTTCACACAAATAGAGCTTTCTTTTGGTGGTATTTGATCACCTCTGCGGTTTTTTAGTTGTTGCGCTATAAACAAAAATAGAGCTTACATTTTGAAAAAAAATAATATTTTTTACTTTTTGCTGTATTCCCCAAAAATATATAAAAAAATATTGTTTTCCACAGTTTAGGTCGATACGTATTCTTCTACAATTTTTTTCGTAACAAAAAATCGCAATGAGCGTTTATTGGTTGGTTTGCTCAAAAGTTATAGCGTTTTCAAAATAGGGGATAGTTTTATGGCATTTTTATTAATATATTTTTTTACTAGTAATGGCGGAAATCAGCGATTTTTATTGGTACTGTAACAATTATGGCAGACACTTCAGACACTTTTGACACATTTTTGGGACCATTGGCATTTTTATAGCGTTCGGTGCTATAAAAATGCATTGATTACTATAAAAATGCCACTGGCAGGGAAGGGGTTAACACTAGGGGGCGAGGAAGGGGTTAAGTATGTTACCTGGGTGTGTTCTAACTGAAGAGGGGTGGACTGACTAGGGGAAATGACTGATTGCTGTTCATACATTGTATGAACAGACAATCAGGCATTTCTCCCCTTGACAGGACCGGGAGCTGTGTGTTTACACACACAGCTCCCGGTTCCCGCTCTGTAACGAGCGATCGCGGGTGCCCGGGCGTGCGTCCCTATTGCCTGCTCGGTGAGATGACGTAGATCTATGTGATCTTGCCCAGCATAGCCGACCTGCTTCCGTATAACTGTGGAGGCTGGTCGGCAAGCGGTTAATGGCAGTGGTTTCTTAATTATCAATCAACTGCTATAGCCATGCCATATTGCATTGCATTTTACAGAAAAATGTTGAGCTGCAGATTGAAAAGGAAAGGTCATTTTTAATGACATTCAAGTACAATATGACTTGTGTCACAATTGTATATGCTATATTATTATTTTTTATTTGCAATTTTTTTCCCATGAAAGTGGAGTTACCCTTTAAACATTTCATTAGAAGTTTTTGATCTGATTGTTGTTTGTTTGAAATGCAAAAAACTTGTTGATTTTGTTTGAAATTTTCAAGGAAAGGTTTACTATCCCAATCACCTGACTATTTTATTGTATTCTTAATAATATGGAGCAAAAACTGCATATGAGGTTAAAGGGGTTGTAAACCCTTGTTTGTTTTTTTAAATAACAAACAAATCATACTTACCTCCACTGGCCCCAAACCTCGTCTTCTGGGGTCCCCCGGCGGTGCTCGTGGCTCCTCCTCTCATTAGTAAACCCCCTGGGAGAAGCGCTCTCCCTGGGGGTTACCATGGTTCCTGAGTCCAGCATTCGCCTGCATAGACACAGAATGCCGGACTCGGTCCCCGTCCCCATGCCCGTGTCCTTGGATTTGATTGACTGCAGCAGGAGCCAATAGCTGCGCTGCTATCGACCTATCTATCAAGAGCCCAGAGAGGTAGAGCGTTTCTCAGCCGATGGAACAAATGGGCTCAGGTGAGTAAAACAGGGGGGCTAGGGCATCAGTGTCAGAAGTATATTCACCTTTATGCATAGGATGCATAAAGGTGAAAAATATGAGGGTTTACAACCCCTTTAAGGTAAAAATTTCTTTCTGCACGTGGAAAAGTCTGATGATCAACCTACCTGGGATCCTCACTCTCAGGCTGGGTGATCCTCAAACTTTTCCACGTAACATAAAACAAATGTGATGGACCTGGTGTGCAGCATTTGCTCCATATTGGACTGTGAGCAGAGACAGGCTCGGGAGCTGGGCCTGCACTTTAGGTGGAAAGAGGAGATCCAGGTATGGGTTTTTGGAGCAGTATGTTTTTTTGTAGGTTTTTCAGTATCAAATGATCTGTTTATACTATCACAGTAATTTTTATGATAGTGTCTACACAAGAGATTTGCACATGCTTGATCACGTGATCAATTTCCTGTGATAACACTGTGATTTAATTTATTGTTCTGGCTGAAAACATTAGTGATTCACCTCACATATAGGTTTAAAGAAAAGAATGAGGCTGTTCATTTAGATACATCTGTTGTAAGTAGAATACAGGGCTGCCACATCTGATCTGTCTCTGAATATATGTGTCTCCTGGCTGCCATTCTCGCCCTCTTCCCTAATGAATTCTGAGTTATTGACCTGAAAAAGAATGTAGATGAGTATATGTATACTTGTTCTGGATCTATGCCTCAAAATAGAGTTGAAGACAGAGTCAGCCAAGCAACACAACCCTATGAAATGAAAGTGATTGTAAAGTCTCATTTTTTTTTCCTATAAAAATAACAAACATGTTATACTTGCTCTGCTGAAGTGGATTTGCACAGAGCAGCTCCACTTGCTCCACTTTTCGTGTCCCTGGCTGGAGCTCCTGGCCCCTTCCTCCTGTGTCCCTATGCTTGCTATGGTGGCACCCGAGACAAACCACAGCTTCCTGTGTTTATTCAGACACGTAACTCCGCCCCTGCCCCCTCTCTCCTCCAATTGACTATCTGACGTTGATTGACAGCAGCCAATGGCACCATTGCTGTGTCTCAGCCAATCCAAAGGGAGAATATTGGATGGTTGATACACTTGTGGACATCACTTGATAGAGAGGTACCTCAGGTAAGTGTTTGTGGGGCTGAGGGGGGCTGCTGCACTCAGAAGGCTTTTTATCTTAATGCATAAAATGCATTAAGATAAAAAAAAACATTCTGCCTTTACAATCCCTTTACTCTCATGAAGCTCTGGTTCACACTGGGTATGATTTGAGATGCGATTTGACATGTCAAATCGCATCTCAAATCGGCTGCATTTGCCAGCAATTGTCGGCAATGGCAAGCTGAACTTGCACGGCTTCACTCCCGCAGCCCAGTGTGAACCTGGTCAAAAACTGTTTTCTACAGTAGCCTGGGCTAGAGACCATTTCCTTTTTCCTTTTTGTATTCTCTGCAATGATAAATCGGAACTTCTAGCTAGCTAAATGCTTCACCTGCATTTAATCTGCCACAAAACCTAAGTCATTCATATGTGTTACTAATTAAAAAGATAAGTTTGTAACCCTGATTAGGTCTCAGACTTCAAACAGCCCTGAGCTCTTCTGTAGAAGATAATGAGCTGAGGGCTGTAAATCAGTTATCACCTCCCTCTGTAAATGGAAAGAATTTAACCCCTTCTTATAAAGCCTTTTTCATTTTTCATCACTTTTATAGGTTCAGTGTATTGGCAATATAAGCAAAATCATATTATTAAGTCTGGATGGGCACCCAGTATTTCCGCACAATACAAAAACCCTTTACTCATTTCTAATTAGTGCTTAAAATGATTAAATTAATTAGCTCACCTTGGGTGCATTTTCATTGACTAAATGATTATATAAATGTCTCATAGACTTGCAATTTTTCACAATCTAATTATTGCATTGCTTTTTTATCTTCTGCTCATGTATGGCAGTGTGTGTCTTGCTTTACAGAATACAAACATGTAGCTACATAGAATGCAGCCAGCCCTGCTATTGTACAATTGATTTGGGCTACTGAATTAATCCCAAGGGAGAAGAATTAAGTGAAGCATTATAATTGCTTTCCTGCCAACTTAAGAAAGGAACGTGTAGAAAGAAGTGTAGTAAAGGTTCACTTGAAATAGTATTAATGACCTGATCACTGTGATTGTCTAGAGTCCACTCCCAGATGTGTGGCAAAACCTTGGCTGCATCATTAGCCGAGTGTCTCTTTTGTTTAGCAGAATGGAAGACGTCTGTCCACTTAAATCAGGTTTCTTCTGCGGATTTCCAAGAGGTACTTCAGCTAAAACAGACTGGATCTAAAAATATATATTTTCAGGTGTGCGAGAAAATGAGAAGGTGAACATAAAATTCAATTTGTGTTAATTCCTTGTTCACTGAGGTTTTTTTTTTTTTTCTCTTCTTCTTCTTCCACAACAGGTGAATGTGTACAGTATCTAGTGGAGTTCCAATTATGTACGATTCAATGCTCTTTAATTCCAAAGCAAAGTTCAGTATTGCTAATTAAATTAGGTGTATGTTCATGATTGGATCAAGCATTCAGGCAATTAGAACTCAGGAACTGTGTTATTATCTACAGACTACAAGCATATATTCAAGGGAATAATAAAAAAAAATGCAGTTTGCAAAATCTTATTGAAATTATTCTTTTGTTTTTAACCACTTAAGACCCGGACCTTTAGGCAGCTAAAGGACCCGGCCAGGTTTTGCGATGCGGCACTGCGTCGCTTTAACAGACAATTGCGCGGTCGTGCGACGTGGCTCCCAAACGAATTAGGCGTCCTTTTTTTACCACAAATAGAGCTTTCTTTTGGTGGTATTTGATCACCTCTGCGGTTTTAAATTTTTTGCTCTATAAACAAAAATAGAGCGACAATTTTGAAAAAATTCAATATTTTTTACTTTTTGCTATAATAAATATCCCCCAAAAATATTAGCACAGGACGTACCTGTGCATGCATGTGCCCAGCCGTGCCATTCTGCCGAAATAAATGTGCAGTAGGCGGTCCTTAAGTGGGTAATTACTTTTAATAGTTACGTTTTTGTTTCAACATACCAAGCCTTATGCAGAATCAAATATAAAATGCAAAAAAAGATTTGCTGCTTAGAAATGAACTTACATTCTGACAAAGAAATAAGAGTGGGTGATAGCTTTAATCCTAGAGGAGAAACTGTTAAAAGATTTGAAGGGATTTTGTTAGACTAAGTAGCAATCATGGACAAGTACCTGACTAACTGAAGACAGTTTGCTCACCTACAAATGGGCTGCTTCAGCAAGACGGTATTCTGTGCTACAACCTAGTCACAGATCCCAAATGTAGATTGTTATCCAGTCACACACTCTCCATCTGTGGAGTTTGACGCGGCAAGCTGCTGTAAAAACATAAGAAAGAAAAGAAATAAAGGGAAAAAAGTAAGGAATACAAATTTACAATATTGTTAAACAATAAAAACAGGTGTTAATACGTTACTATCATATCATGCTGGACTCCCAGCTGTTTTTTAAATGTTAGGAAGGCTGCTATAATTTACCAACCGGGTGTAATATTTTTGAATCCAATGATAGTGTGATCTACAGATGCAGTTTTAGGCCTAACCCTAGGCAGATATAGTAGACAAAAATGAATGCAGCTCTGTAAACATTAAGGCCTCATGCACATTGATGCACTTTCAGGTATTTTAGTGCTAAAAATAGCGCCTGTAAAGTGTCTGAAAACTGTCTCACAATGGGGTGGTGCATTTGCGGGACGGGAAAAAAAAAGTCCTGCAAGCAGTATCTTTGGTGTGGTGTAGAAGCACTGTATACATCGCTCCTACACCGCCCCTGCCCATTGCAATTAATGGCGCTTTTAACCACTTCTTAACTCCTTCTTGGGGGTTAAACGCCGCTGCTAGCACGCCGAAAAGTGCCTCATAAACAGAGGTAAAGGCCTGCTTTACCACTAACGGAACCGCTGCCCCAGTCTAAAGCTGAACTCCAGCCAGGAGGAAAATATTATCGTTATAAAAGTTTTTTTTTTTTTTTATTGCTGACCTTATACTGTGCAGCAAGAGTAGCTCTTCTGCACAGAATAATGTACCTGGTACATAATCCTGCACTGCCAGGTCTAAGGGGCACACACACACACCACCAGTGACCTGTTCCCGCTGTGATTGGACACAACGGGAGCCAATCAATGGGTCCGGTGGACTCGATTTCTGCCAGGATCATTCGGGACACAAGCAGAACGTAAACAAGGTAGCCTGCTGTTCTGTCAGTAGGGAAGGTATTTATCCTGTGTTTATATTTTTTTTAATTGCCAGTTTTTTTGTGTACAGCGCAAAAAATAAAAACCGCAATCAAATACCACCAAAAGAAAGCTCTATTTGTGGGAAAAAAAGGACATACATTTTATTTGGGTACAGCGTCCCATGACCACGCAATTGTCAGTTAAAGTAACACAGTGCCGTTTCGAAAAAAATGGTCTGGTCATGAAGGGAGTAAACCTTCCAGAGCTGAAGTGCTTCTTATGTGCCAAAAATGCTAGCGTTTTGTTCTTCCATGATTTTCCACCTCCAAAATGTCCCTTATTCCTCATATTTTACTGTTGTTTCTGCATATGGGGCCATTTACCACTGTCTTCTACCTATATAGAAATTACTCCCAGTCAAATAACCTCCTTCATGTACTTTAATGAAGGTAGCAGGATGTGCTAACTTCACGTCTCCTTCTGTAGGTGGGTACCAACTCTGCAGCACAGTGCACTATAGAGAAGGAGCTATAACATTACAATCCTTTTGGGGAGGCTCAAAGAAACGCAGATTCCAATGTCTTTTTTGACAATACCTTGCCTATATACAACAATATACAAAACAAAGTACAAAGCATTTAAACCATGTTATATAAGTATTTAACAAATCAACACAAATCCATATACGTGGGATAAATCCACAACTATTAGGTCTCCCCCTTTTTAGATTCCTATTTCTGTTACCCAACTTTAGTTTTGGAAATAAGAAAATAATTATACATGTCTTCCCCAGCGGAGGAAGTGTAAGGTGATGTTAACAAGGGGAAAGAAGAAGGTTATTAGTAAATGTTGGGAAGGTAGAGGAACACATTAAAGGGCAATGCGGAATAGGAAATAAAGCCATGTGCATACTGTAAGTAAAACATTTTTTAAATAAATGGGACACAGACCAACTCACATTCTTGCCTACTGAAGCTCAGGTCAGGAAGCAGCAGACTATTTTGGTAGGGCTAACGGAAGCCAAACACGTGGTGTATTTTTCTAGTCTGACTTTTTTTAACCTCCCTGGTGGTATGATTATGTACGATTTTTGATGCTGAAAGCGGTACCATTATTTTGCATGGAAATTTGACATTTTGCAACAATAACTTGAATATTGGTCTTTAAAATGAGCGTTTTTGAATTCAAACATAGACATCAATGGGGTTCTAAATGTTTGCGCGAACGCTCGGTCTGTTCGACGGTTCTGGTGCGAACCGAACGCGGGTATGTTTGGCTCATCCCTAATTCTTAGGAATAACTCACCTAAATCTGTCCAAACAAGAGTATAGTAGACATCCCGGGTATGATAAAGTTTGAAACACAAAATCATAAATTATAATATAATAACAAATTAACAAATAATAATGTAATTATAATTAAAATTATTCAATAATGTAATCAAATAAAAAACACTGAAATTTGCTCAGTTGCAGAATTGTCGCTGTCATTACTTTCAGTGTTTGATAACGAATTTCCCCACAAAGCACTAAAGCTCAATTCTGCAAGTGATTCTAATTTATTATCTCTGTTTTCTAGCTGTTCTAAAACCACTTTTGATATAAACAGACACTTTTTGGTTGCTATGGACAATCTCCAGTTTCCAGGCAGAAAGAACAGTTTTTATAATATAAAACAGCATGCAGGGCACTGGGCAGACCACTAAGAACAGAGGGGGTGTGTGATTATTTGATACAGTACTTTAATCTATAAGATTACAGTATACTTTATCTATAGTGTGTTTTTCACTTTTTGAATTTGGTGCCGAACTCCGTCCCTGTGCGTCGCAACGCTCGGGAATGGAGAACGGCACTCAGTACTGTGAATCAAGCGAGGAGACAGCTCACAGACACAACGGGAAACATTGCAGGATCCAGGGGACAAGGTAAGGAACTATGCCTGGATACTGCGATGCGATCCCGAGTCTGACTCGGGGTTACCGCTTTTGGTAGTGAAAATTCCCCCCCGGGCCAGACTCGGGAATACCGCTCAGCAGGTTAATAAAGATAATTTATTGCATTCCTCAAATTAATTCAGCCTGAGTCATCGATTCCCTTAGGCCAGTGTTTTCCAGTCCTCAAGGCACACCAACAGGTCACGTTTTCAGGATTTCCCTCAGATGAAATGGTTGTGGTGATTACTAAGGCAGTGAAACTGAAACTGATCAAATCACCTGTGCAAAATAATGGAAAGCCTGAAAACATGACCTGTTGGTGTGCCTTGAGGACTGGAGTTGAAAAACACTGCCTTAGGCCCCATTCACAGCTAAGTGATTTTCTGCTTAAAGCTTGTAGCTCTATCCAGATGCAGCTATACACTCATGCACAGACCACAATCTAAGGGTGGGTTGGGCCTTCCTAATCTCTGGCACTATTACCTTGCTGGCAAACTGACACAACTCTCGCAGTGGTTTTCTCAGAGTCAGGAAATTCCATGGAAAAAGTTTGAAGCCACCTCTATCTCCCCACTATACTTCCAAGGTATTCTGTAGTCTAATTCCACATCCTATAGTAAACTTATTAAATATAACACAATTATAGCACACTTTTATCAACTATGGCTTAAGATCCAAAAGGTATTACATTTATCCTCAGATTCCCCTCCCCTAGCCTCTTTTCTAGGTGACACCAGATTTAATTTGGCATATAGCAACAGACAGACTCTCTTCTTATGGATAAATGATAAACTGACAACGTTGAAATCATTACAGACAAAATAGGAATTCTCTTCTTTCTCAACCTTACAAACCAAATACAATCTCCCTTCTACCGAGATCCAGCACTCCCTCCTAATTAGAGCCTTTTACGCAGAGTATTTCTCACTCTCTACTCACCCCCCTTATACAACCTTCGAACACATATGCATTTCTTCATCTAGAGACAAAGGCCTCACATAACGATAATACACCTACCTCAATAACTTTGATACATCAGATAAATCTGGTCCTATGCTTCATTGGGAACTGGATCTTGATTGCTCCTTTACAACAGATATGTGGCAATCTATGCCAGACAACCTTCGCAAAAGTAACAAAGCCATCTCTTTTAGAGAAACCCCAATTAAACTTTCCTCCAGATAGTACCTGACCCCCTCCAAACTTCACACATACTACCCCTCAATCTCCCCAAACTGCTTCAGGGGGTGCCCAGAGCCTGGCACAATCGTACATATAATTTGGAGTAGTGAGCAGCTAAACCAAATCTGGCACAATGCAATAGAAATAATTGCAAAATCCTCCAAACAAAAAATCACACCCACTCCCCAGATATGTCTCTTATACACTAATATACCGAATATTCCTTTACCATGCATGAGGCTTTTCCACACATTATGTAGCTCCATCCAATGGATGATCGCTTTCAGCTGGAAATCCAATAACTTACCATGGCCCCAAGTACTTGCTCGAATGGATATGACTAAGCTTTCAGAGAGGGTCTACCACACCATTAATAACTCCATATTTATGAAAAAAATTATCTTATTGGAATACATTCTAACATATGCCTTTTGTATCTAAACTGTTTCATCTGTACTGTATACCTACTCTCACTAATTCTACCCAGTATGCCACTTTAATACCATCACTTGAAATATTTTTGTATCTTGTATCTTTTTTCTAAACTACACTGTATGTAACTATATGTTACCTGTTCCAGACATAGATATTATTGTTAATTCTCATTATTAACATTGTTCTATAATTGTACACTTGAAGTTCCAAATAAACTTTTGTGAACAAAAAAAAGCTTGTAGCTCTAAAACACTAAACAAGCCAAATACCATTTATTTCAATGGCCCCCGTTCACATATGAGCATTCTGTCACCTGAAGTATAAAGCTTATCGCTCAAAATAATACATAAGCTTCTTTTTGGTAGATTACAAGCGTTGTTGGCCCCATAGACTTTTTACGAGCATTTTACTAACAGTTTCTGCTCAAATAGCAGCTCTCCATCCCTAATTTCCTCTCCTTCTCCTCCCCCTAGTGCTTTCTATTGGCTAAACAAAAATGCCTGAAACTGTAAAATGCTTGGGAAAAGCTGCAAAACACTTTAAAAAAATGTGTGTATGGAACCTTATGGTGGGAATATGCGTTGATCTCCAGTGCTGTGTAGTTACTGCAGGTGCTGGAAATATTAAATGTCCATGTCTGGGGAGGCCTAACTAAATGGTAAGGAAAATGTAAAAAGATCTAAAACACATGTCACTGTAAACATATAAACAGCCTATAAACAGCCTATAAACAGCCTATAAACAGCCTATCTTAAAAGTGGACATTGCCAGTCAGTAGAGCAGTGGACAGTGTCAATGGGCAATGTATGGACAGTGTCAATAGGGCAATGAACAGTGTATGGACAGTGTCGGTAGGGCAGTGGATAGTGCGTGTACAGTGTCAGTGGATCAGTGGATGGTGTTAGGAGGGCAGTGGACACTGTCATTATCAGTAGGGCAGAAGATGGTGTCAATAGTACAGAGGATGGTGTCAGTGGGGCAATGGACGGTATCACTAGAGCATTGGATATGTCAATAGGACAGAAGTTAGTGTCAGTAGGACAGTGGACAGTGTCAGTAGGGCATCGGTTGGGGTGTCGTTTACTGGAACTGATCCCCTTTAATCCTGCAGCAGCTGAATCTTGGAAAGAGGGAAAGCCGCATTTCAGCTGCTGCAAGAGGTTCTAGTAAATGCCGCCCCCTCTCCTGTCCAGGTTCCAAGGGTCAGAAAGGAAATGGTGCAATCTACCCATCACCTGTCTAGGAATGGCAGGTAGATAATGATCAATGGGTTGCCGACCACCGGTGTAAAACTGTATGTGACATGGAGACCAAGGGGCCCCCCTGAAACATTGCAGAGTTACCATTGAAACCCTTGTGACCCTTCAAGCTCCACACATGCCTCTTCTAAACATCTTCATTAATGCCAACATTCTGATGTGATCAGGGATATCTCTGTCTTTAAATAAAATAATAGAGAATAAAGATAGGATGGGCCAACCTTGTTTAATGTCATTCCAGATCTTGCGATCGATATGGGCATCCCATTCTATGATCCTTGTGAGGTGTGTGGCTTAATAGAACTTTTCTAATATCTGAGACATCCAATTTATCAATTCCTTTGGAGGCTTTTAGTAAGGACCACCAAATTCTAGAGTGCTTATCAAACCAACAGGAAAAGTCAATATCTAAGTGTTTTTTACGTTTCTACTTACTTGAATTAGTATAGTTTGTATCTTTTGAAAGGAAAGTTTGATTTAAACTTCCCCAGAGGGTTTAAAGATAGACATTTTGCACCTCAGACATAGCATCATTAATCTTTAAATTGGAAAGAATGCAGTATTCCTCAAATATGTGCAGAAGCCCTCAAAGGGAAGCATGAGGGTTAGTTAGAAAAAATAAAGAATGTTGTTGGCAAATGCTGCAGTTTGGTGTTCTTGCTCATTAGTGGTTAATGGTTAAGCTATGATTAAGCACTAGTTAATAGTGCGAAACGCGTCAGCTGTTCACCCCTGTATCGTGTGCTGTGACCTGTAGTGCATCTTTCCTTTTTTAAATAAAGACGACCATCAAGGTTTTTGGAGTGAGGCTGTCCATATTTCATCTTCCTACTCATTAATGGTTATGTCTTGAATACTTTAGTTTGCTCAAAATCCCAACCTGATAATAATAAAAACAAAAAATCTCAAAAGTGTGAGGAAACAAAAAGGAAAGGGAACACCTTGACTCCAAAATCATAATTAATATACAATGATATAAAGGGCTTCAGGTGTCCCCCAAAAAAAGGAAACACAAAAATGTTTTTTTGTATGTTTATTTGGCAGACACCTAAAGAACTTTATATACTGGCAAATTAATTAACAATAAATATTGTCTGCAATAACAGACAGCCTTGTCATGTTCTATTTATATTTATTATTTGGTGGTTCATTGGTAGCTAGCTGTGGAATAAGAATAGCCTATACCCCCCCCCCCCCCCACCCACATTCATTGTTACAGTTCTATGTAATGAAGAACCTCAAACATAAAATCTCAGGCAACCCTACAAAGTGCCTTCTCTCCCTCAGTAGACAATATAGTTGTTTTGAGTTTTGTTTGCCCATTTTCAACTACTTAGAGTGTATGTGAAAATAGTAAGTGTAGCCCTTTAAATTGTTCCAATTTTGGTAAATCTTACTCACTGTCTTGTAGCTCCTTACTCATTAGCTTCTGCTAATTTAAATCCTTAAAAAATTACATTGTGGGTTGATCTAAACACTATCAAGATGCTCTGATGATACAATTGCAAATACAAGGCAGAACTGCCTAATTAGGTAAGCCATGTATATGAAGTGGAGGTTAAAGTGGAGAGAAAGATCTACCAATAATTTAATTAAGTGGTAACTGAGGTGAAGTGTTATGAAGGAAACGCTAGAATCCAATCATCAGCAAAGGAGTTTAAAAAAAATGGTATCTTCCCTATTTTTGGTTGTTTGAAGTGCACTTCTCCTCACTTCACATTTTATCAAATAAGGACCAACGACAGAAAGGGCAGACGGTGAATAGAAAGGGGAGAGAAGGTGAGGGAGGGAGAATGACAGATATGTATATGAGTTATTTCTATTTTTTATAAAGTTTATAAAAAGGCAATGCATTTTTATTTGATGGTAGTGACATCTCATCTGTGTATGTTAATTTGCTGGGCAGATTTCCTGCAGGTATCCCAGGAGCCAGGCAGTGTTCCAGATCAGTTTATTTTGTTTGAAAATAGAATCCTGTATTCAAATGGCATTTCAATTTTGAATATCTTTCTATAATACCCACAGGCATAATAGGGAGGATAGTTTTTCATATTATAAAATTAGATGTATATTGGATGTTATTACATTTGTCAAGCTTTGACACACCGGCTTCATAACTTACCTTACCCTGGTGAGTAGATCAGGCATTAGTAACTTCATCGTGTCCACTTGTATTCCACCAGCTGAACTTTGTGGGGTTATTTTTTCAATAATACGAATAATTAGATTTCTGTCATAAAGCTATGACAATACCTCTTGGGGCTTTGCTGTGATTTTCTGAATGCGTATTTTCATGCAGATGACAAACTGAATGTTTTAACCTTGGAATAAATCTGTCCAATTTCTATTCATATTTCTTGTGATTAGCAATATAATTGCATTACTATGAAATGCTCAGTTTATTCTAATTAGCAATGACAGGCATTTTGTTGCAATTGTGTCAAAGATTACCACAATCTGAATTTGCTTTATTTAAAGAACTGCAAAAATAAATATGATTAATAAATAAAAGCACAATGAGATGATGACAACTATAGAAAATTACATATTAGGTACATCACATTACATTTTAGATGAGACAGTTGGAGTCTCTAGATACAGTTACTTGAAATGGAACTTCATCCAAAATGTATTTTTTATTCATTATTGATAGAGTGGAGAGGCATTGGAACATCTTCTGGGTGTTTTTGTTTGTATCCCAATTAGAGAAATTCTTGTTCACTTTTATGATAAGCAAATCAGTTAAAAGCATGAGCAAACCAGGTGAAATATCACATTGGCAACTGTGTGCATAAAAATGTTTGAGCTGAAGAGAATAATACATAAATCTAAATTGTCTGGATTCCTAAGACTATACAAGTCTACACAATAATAAACAGCACTAATCATTTCCTTTCCTTGAGACACAAGAAGAAATGGAAAGAAATCCCCCCAAGGTGATTTAAATCCCACCTTCACAGTATTACACACTGAAATATGTATTTTCCATCACCTACTTATCTGGTGACAACTGTAATTTTTTTATTTTATTTTCTTTTTACTTTATTTTCTGCTGACAGCTGTCACTAAAACAGTGAGTAAAGCTGCAGTATGGAAATGAACAGCAGAAAAAGTTGAGATTCTAACCCTTTCTCACTTTGTCCAAAACGAAGAAAAGCTGGACATTCATTAAATACTAGACATGTGCACACTGAAATATTTTGTTTCGTAATTTCGTTTTCGTCGGAAAAATAAATGTTTTTAGTTACTCCCTAAATTTGTTTTTATTTATTTTGTTTTTCGTAAAAAAAAAAAATGCATTTGTCTGAAAATCCAAATTAAGGTTGAATCTGTCATTGAAGGTTTATTGAAGTCATTGAGGTCATTGAAGTCTGTCGAATGTTCTAAAAAAAAAAAAAAGGAGATTCGACAGAATCTTTAAAAGAAAAATATATATATTTCAAATCTTCATGTCTCCTTATGTCGAATCTTCATGTCTCTCTATGTCGAATCTTCATGTCTCTCTATGTCAAATCTGTCATCGAAGGCTTATGATGTCTGTTGAATTTTCTACAAAAAAAAAAAATTCGACAGAATCTTTAAAAAAAAAAAAAATTACCAGTTACTTACCGGTAGCTGGATTTCTACGAAGTCTTACAGGACGGCACCCTGAGAGTAGACTGGCTCACCTGACAGGAAACACAATCAAAATGAGGTTTAAAAGGCCCCACCCCTCCCGTGTGCCTCAGTTTAAGATAAGTAACCGCTCTTTAGAACACGGTATAGACAGAAACTAAGAAAAAAGGAGGAATTTAGATAGAAGTAAAAGGGAGGGAAGTAGGCCTGCGGTCCTGTAAGACTTCGTAGAAATCCAGCTACCGGTAAGTAACTGGTAATTTCTCCCTCGTCTTCCAGGACGGCACCCTGAGAGAAAAGCAAGTAATCTTCAGGCCTACCTTAGGGCGGGACCACCATCTGTAAGACCTTCCTACCAAACATCAGGTCTTGAGGAGTCAGTAGTTCGACTCTATAATGTCTGATGAACGTATTCCGGCTGGACCAGGTTGCCGCTCTACAGATCTGCTCTATGGAAGCTCCTGCCCTTTCTGCCCAGGAGGTTGCCAGAGAACGCGTGGAATGAGCCTTAATAACAGGAAGTGGTCTACCTGCCTGTGTGTATGACAAGGAGATAGCCTGCCTAATCCATCTGGAGATGGAAGCCTTAGTTGCCTGTTGACCCTTTTTCTGCCCTGAGAAATTAACTAAAAGGTGAGGGGAAGATCTGAACTCACTAACCCTCTCTAGGTAAACTAAAAGGCAGCGTCTTACATCCAGGCAATGGAAAGTGGCTTCCTTTTCATTGCTGGGATTTGCGCAAAAAGAAGGAAGTATAACTTCCTGAGACCTATGGAACCTGGTTGCCACCTTGGGAAGGTACAGAGGATCCTGAGTCAAAATAACCCTATCTTCAAAAACCCGCAGAAAGGGTTCCTTGATAGAAAAAGCATGCAAGTCTCCAACTCTCTTGGCAGACGTGATGGCTAACAAAAAGGTAAACTTAATCGTAAGAAATTTTACAGAAATGCTGTCTATAGGCTCAAATGGTGCCTTAGTCAGCTGCTCCAGGACCAGGGAGAGGTCCCATGAGGGAACCCTGGAAATCTGCACAGGAGAAAGTCTGTCCCTAGCTGTCAGGAACCTCTTGATGAGAGGGTCCGCTGAGAGGCTCTTCTCCAAAAAGTATGATAAAGCTGCCACTTGGACTCTTAGAGTTCTGGTAGCTAAGCCTAGTTCCACTCCATCCTGAAGAAACTCCAGGATGGCGGGAGTTTTGGGAGAAGAGATCCGCTTTGTGGTGCACCAACACGAAAAGACTGTCCAGACCTTTGCGTAGATGTGTCTGGTGACCTTCTTGCGGCTGGATAGTAGGGTATCTATGACTCTATCCGAGCAGCCCTTCCGCTGCAAGTTCCGCCTCTCAAGAGCCATGCCGTCAGGCTGAAGAACCCTGGGTTCGAATGAGAGATCGGCCCCTGCCGCAGGAGATCCGCTTGGAGAGGAAGGGGAAGCGGGGGAGCTAGAGACCAGAGCTTCAGAATGGGAAACCAGGATCTCCGGGGCCACCAAGGAGTGATTAGGATTAATTTGGTCTCCGCGGAGGCCAGCTTTTGTAAGACCCTTGGGATCAGATTCAGCGGGGGGAAAAGCGTAAGCCAGACGGAAATCCCAGGCCTGGGCCAGCGCATCCACCCCCTGAGAACCCCGTCCCTGCAAAAGGGAAAAGAATCTGTTCACTTTTCTGTTTTCCCTGCAGGAAAAAAGATCTATCTCCGGAACCCCGAACCGCCGACAAACCCAGTCGAAGGTTTCCTGGCACAATTCCCACTCCCCCTGAAAAATGGGTCGACGACTCAGAAAGTCGGCCTCCAGATCGGTGGCTCCCCTTATGTGGATTGCCAGAATAGAGGGTACTCTCTGTTCCGCCCAACCCAGGATCTCCAGGGAGAGTGTCAGGAGAGACTGGGACCTGGTGCCCCCTTGTCTGTTGAGAAAGGCGACTGTTGTAGCATTGTCGGAAAGGACCAGGACATCCTTGCCCTGAATTCTTTCTTCGAATGCCCTCAGAGCTTCTCCCACTGCCAGTAATTCTCGATAGTTGGAGGAGGTCCGCCTCTGATGAGGATCCCAGGATCCCTGAGCCCGCAGTTCTTGTACATGGGCTCCCCAACCCCAAGCACTGGCGTCCGTAGTGACCTTCAGTGGATTGGTCTGACTCCATGGACGGCCCTTCAGGAGGTTTTGGTGGTGAAGCCACCACTCTAGGGAGTCCTTGACTAGGATCGGGACCCTGACCCGGGAATCGAGAGTGTCTTCCTTCCCGTTCCAGGCGGAGAGGAGGAACCTCTGAAGTGGTCTTGCGTGTAGTTGGGCCCAGGGGACCGCCGGAATGCAAGCGGTCATCCGACCCAACAGCTTCATGATCTCTCTGAGGGAGGGCGTTTCTGAAGCATATAAAGACCCGATCGTCGTCACAAGCCTCTGGAACTTCTCTTGGGGAAGAAAAAGCTTATTTTCTCGGGAATCTATGATAACCCCCAGGTATGCCTTCCGCTGTTCCGGCAGAAGGGAGGACTTTTGCTTGTTGATTATCCAACCAAGCGACTCCAGAGTGGTCATGACGACGGTCAGGTCCGAAAGGATAGGGGACGAGGGAGACCCCCTTCAGATGTAGATGAGCCATTACCTCCGCCAGGACCTTCGTAAACACCCTTGGGCTGGAGGCCAGACCAAAGGGGAGGGCAGCAAACTGCCAGTGCTGAATTCCCTGTGCGGAGACGAGGGCAAATCTCAGAAACCTCTGATGTCCCGAAAAAATCGGGATATGCAGGTAGGCGTCCCTCAAATCTATGGTCGCCATAAAGACGCCCTCTAACAAAAGACCCCTGAGGCTGTGAACACTCTCCATCCGGAATCTTTTGTAGAGGAGATGAGAGTTCAGGGGTCTCAGATTGATTATCAATCTGAACTTGCCGTCCGGCTTGGGAACCACAAAAATGTGGGAGTATACTCCCTGACCTTGTTGGTCTGGTGGGACTGGGATTATGACCCCCTGTTCTGCCAGACTTACAATATTCTGGGAGAGGCCTACGGCCTTGCTGGAGTCCCTTGGGAGGTGAGTGAGGAGAAAAGTCGGGGGGGGGGGAGTTCTCTGAACTCTAAATGGTAACCCTCCCTGATTATCTGCAGGACATGGGGACTCTGGGTTATGCTCTCCCAGGCAGGAAGAAACCTGGCGAGCCTGCCCCCCACCTTCCCATCACTTGGTGTCCTTTCTGGATGGTTTGGGACTGGAAAAAAGGATCCCCCTTTGGTCTATCTTTACCAAAGGTCCAACGTCGGCTGGTGGACGGTCTTTTGTCCGGGGCCGGAATCTTTCTCTGGCTGGGACGAAAGGACCGCTTCCTACTCTGCCTGGGTTTTGAAGGGAATTTATTCCCCTTCTCAGAAGACCTGGACAAAGCCTGATCTAAGGCTTCCCCAAACAAGGGGGCATCAAGCTTAGGGACCTTAAAAAAGGTGTCTACTACCTCCGTCTTAAAGGGACAGCGGCGTTTCCAAGTTTTGAAACTTGGTAAGCTTTTTTTTTCAGGTTCTGCCCACTCCCTGAGGATAATGTCCTTTAGTGACTGATGGACAGGAATGGTCATGGTTTGAGGCTTTATTAAACCCCTGTACATCCTGTCCTGGGCTGAGACCTGCTCTGCTGGTTCTTGAATATGCTCGGTAGCATAAACAGCTGCTAGAAGGCCCTCCATATCATCAGCAGGAAACATATATTTTCCTGTCCTGGCATCCTCCTCCTCCTCTTCCTCCTCCTCCGCCTGGCTGTCAACCAGGGTTTCACTACGCAAGGTTAACTCGGACTCCTCAGAATCCGAGGGGTACACTCTACGAGCCTGTAGTGGTACAAACGGACGAGAGGCAGAAGAGGATTCCTGGGAGGAGGGGCCCGGAACCGGAGAATCAATGTCTTTTTTATTTAGGGAAGATTGAAACTCCTTTAGGGTGGATAGCATTTCGGTCTGAACCGAGAGAAATTGCTTCATAATCTGTGAGGTCTCCTTCCCTGTTAGTTTACAGATGCACTTAGAACAGAATGGCTTGTTATGCTCAGCTGGTAATTTGTCACTACAATTGCCACATTTCCTAATACGCTTAGGAGGCTTAGCCACTCTGCTGGACTCCCCCTGGGCAACAGGGTCTTCACCTAAACATATCAGGGAGAAACATATGCCCATTAGCCCTCAACCTCTCAGGATTAGGGGAGGGGGGGGGGTTGTTTTGGAGACAAAAACCCCCCTAAGAAAAAGGAAGGACTCACCCTTGGTGGTTTCCTCTGCAGCCATAGGAAACAGACGGTCCTCCTCCATGGTAGCGTCTTGTGCCAAGAAAAGGGCTTCCATGAACACGCTCTGAGGCCGCCAGGCCCCTCTATCTCCCTGGCTGCTTTATAGTGCGCCCCGATCGCCTGCAGCGTTTGTCCGGTGGGGGCCGCCATCTTGCCGCGCGGGAGCGGAATGACGTCACGGCGCCGTGCGCGTCATCAACAGGCGCCTGGATGCTCCTGGCGCCGCTCGAAGCGGCGCCTAACTACCCGCCATGCGGTCCAGCAAACCCCCGGACGGAGCCAGCAGGAAGGGGGAGGCCTTAGCCCAACCTACAAGGTAGGGAACCAGGCGGGGGGAGAGAGGATGTGGCCTCTTCGGAGCACTGGAGAGCCCTGCCTTCCTAGGAGGCTCCGGCGTCCAGGGGAGTCTGTGTCTTCTCCTGTTCCCCCCTGGACTAAGACGACAGGGGAAACCCCCCCGGGGGGGTAGCAAGCTACACCGGACCCAACGGCACCCGGTACCTGCGGTCCGGGCTCCGGGGGGGGACCACCAGCCCCAGGCCTTAGGTCACAAGGAAAAAAACAAACGTTTCGCTGAAAGGGAAACACAATCAGAACTGAGGCACACGGGAGGGGTGGGGCCTTTTAAACCTCATTTTGATTGTGTTTCCTGTCAGGTGAGCCAGTCTACTCTCAGGGTGCCGTCCTGGAAGATGAGGGAGAAAATTTGACTCTTCGGGCCAGATTCAGGTAGAGTTAGGCTGGAGTATCAGTGATACGCCAGCATAACTCTCACTTTGAGCTGGCGTTTCTGTTTTCTGTAAGCAGAAAACAAGAAACGCCGGGTTGGAGTTCCTATACGAGCGGCGTAATTGTATTTCGCCGTCGTATCGGAACTGCAATTTTAAAAATGGCGCTCGGGGCGTTCCCGCTGATTAACGCCGAGAATATGTTAATCAGCGAGAATCGGCAATTCACGATCGTACTCGGGCCCGACGCAGTGACTTTCCGATGTTTCCGTAAGCGATACGCGGCATAAAGGAAAACATGCCCCCTAGGTGGAGTATCCTATGTTAAGTATGGCCGTCGTCATTGCGTCGAATTTAAAAAAAATTGCGTCGTTTGCGTAAAACGTCCGTGAATGGGGATTGATGTCATTGACGTTCACTGACAGAATTTGGAGCATGCGCACTGACAGTCGACGCATGCGCAGTACGTTCGCCGCGGGATCGCGCCTAGTTTAAATAATACACGCCCCCTACCAACCCAATTTGAATTCCGCCGGCTCATTTTCGCTACGCCGCCGCAACTTTAGGAGCAAGTGCTATGTGAATAACAGTACTTGCTCCTAAAGTTTCGGCGGAGTAACGTAAATGAGAAACGTTACTCCAAAATAAAGATTCGCTCTCCTACCTGAATCTGGCCCTTCATGTCTCTCTATGTCAAATCTTCATGTCTCTCTATGTCGAATCTTTTCTCTCTATGTCGACTCTTCTTCATGTCTCTATAATGTCGAATCTTTTCTCTCTATGTCGACTCTTCTTCATGTCTCTATAATGTCGAATCTTTTCTCTCTATGTCAGAATAATATTGGACTAATAAAGTTAAGGTTAGGCGCATTCGACCGCAACGAAAACGAAAATAAAGCATTTGTTTATGTTGGATCTTTCGTTTTTCGTTTTCTGTGCTTTCGTTATCGTTTGTTAAAACGATAACGAAAATACCTGAAATTCGGACGAAAATGCATTCGGACGAAAACAAATGCACATGTCTATTAAATACCGCATCTACTATAATATAATGTCTGTTGTTTCATACCACTAGCTTAAGAGAGAGAGAGAATGATTGATTATTATATACAACATACAGAATATAGTTAATCTGTTAGTCACTTTTACACATGCAGACAATGTCAAAAACCAATAATATTTTTGAATTGTGTATTTATTTGAGTTCAAGTATATAGTTGTTTCATAAAATATGAAAAAGATTAAAGTGGGACTTGTGAAGCAAATATTACTGTAGTTTAAAGTCAATACTTAAGTTAATACAGTTGATCCTGTCTGACATCTTGTAGTGGTTATCTACATATTTTTTTCTTTGGTCACAACAAAAAAAAGCAAAATACACATACCAATATATATATATATCTTTACTATAGTTGAGGAGAGCAGCACCCAGTCTGTATCCAGTGCAATGCAATCTAGTCTTCCCACCGACAAAATCTAGAATAAGTCCAAAGGATTGCTGCACTTAAAATATTTATTAATTCATAATTCAAGAAATTATATGATCAGATATTTGAAGATATCTATTTCGGGCTCACAAGCTTACCCTTCATCAGATCAAAATCTATGTTTATTTGATCTATAAACATTTATTTTATTTTTTCGAAATATGTAAATATTGTATACTGGCATACATGTTCCCATTCATTGAACAGGGTGGCATTAGAAATATTCAAAGACTGATCTATGAAAAGAGAGGAGAATCAACAAATTGAGTGAATATTCAATTCAATTATCCATTTATGTGAAAAGCAAATACTTGTTCACTTAATTTAACTGGACATGATTGGTTATTAAAAGTGAACATATATTTGCTCTTTTTCATGATTGGTTAACTAAAGTGAATGTTCCCAGGATTTTCTTGTGTGAAGGAACTCATGTGTGTGTGTGTTAATGTAGTGCTTTTGGGTTGCTTTTGGTGCAGTTTTTAAAGAACATGTGGACGCTTTTGAGGCAGTTCCCCTACATTTTAATTGAGAGGAGTGTTTTTTTTTTTAGCTCCCCTAACATGTTCCAAAGAGGCTGCAAGCAGGATTTTTTTCACTGCAACGAAAGGGCACAGCCCCAGTGTGAAAATATTCATTGCTTTTAAAAGAGAAGCATTTTTCTTGAGCTTTTTAGGTGCTTTTTTAAACACAAAAGCGCTGGAAGAACATCACTAGCCAGTGAATCAGTACCAACATAGTAGAACCTTGTAGTTAGTCTTGACTGCTGACATATTTTGGCAAGAGGATTTAGTCTCTGCCCAGATACTATCCCAATCCTCTTGTTATAGTTGAATCCCAAGCTCTGAGGCCCATTTGGATGCTTATAGCTGTGAATAGAGTTTGGCAATAAGGCCTGGGGCATGAGGGTCAGAATTACAGATACCCTCGTAAAAAGTCAGACTGGTAAGGAAAGAATGAATGCCTGTATATGTAGCGAGGAAGTGAAATATTTGGAGGTAACGATGGTGTTCCTATAAAGGCATAGAAGTCTGTTCCTGAAGAGTGGAGAAGGATTTCAAATAGGAATCTGTTGCTAAGTCCAACAATCACATCAAGCCCACAGAGGACCACATTTGAAACAAAGTTGGATCAGAGAAACCAGCGTAAAAGGCAGGATGACCACAGAAATATTTTAGAGAGCAATGAGGGGATATCAATTTCAAGGAACCTTTCAGCTTTTCCCACAGGGAGAAGGAGTGTTGAGTAATCAGATTTATTATAGCCCCTTGGTCCACATAATGGATCCAAAGGATATTTGACACTGACAGTGGAAGGAGCTCTACAGCTTCCAGGCCAACCCACAAGAGAATTTCAGTTGTAGCATAATAAAGTGCTATTTGGGCGAGCTGAGCCACATAGAAATATTTGAGGAAGTAGTTATTGTTTTGCTTTTAATATGTACAGTACATTTAAATCTCTCAGTCTTAAGAGTATCATAGAACTCATGAACTGCCTAGACTCCTAGTGATTTGATTAGATTTAGATTAAACAGACAATATTTAGGTGAAAAAAAAGTCAGTGAATAGCTGATTTTTCAAATTAGACCATCATGGTATAGATCAGGGATATGCAATTAGCGAACCTCCAGTTGTGGCAGAACTACAAGTCCCATGAGGCATAGCAAGACTCTGACAGGCACAAGCATGACACCCAGAGGCAGAGACATGATGGCACTTAGTTCTGCAACAGCTGGAGGTCCGCTAATTAAATATCCCTGGTATAGATCTAAAATACATACATCAAGCAAGGGCCCATTGAAACAATCCATTCAGTTTCTACTCCACTCAGTATAGTTATTGGCAAATAAACTGATCTAACTAATCAAATATGAACAACATCTGATCTGTTTTGTTTTTTTTTAGCTTTTAGATGTGTAAATATCCCCACATATAAGGAGCTAGGAAGCTGGAACTGATCAAAGGAGCAACCAAGATCTCATTCATGACTAGGTGTTATACTACTTTAAAAATGCTTTAAGTAGGAAGAAATACTTGGTAATCATGTCAACTGATAATGCTGCCTCTGCTGCGCTGAAATCCAAAGCGATGCTAACAGCCCTGACTTTGTTCTCCTCTTCTGGACCACAAAATATGTCTCCCACTCCTCATCTCCATAACAATGGGAAAAAAATCTGCACCGCACCTAGGGAGAACTTAGACAGGGCTGGAAACACTGGGCCAGATTCACAGAGCGATTACGCCGGCGTAACAGGAGATGCGCGGCATAAGTCTAATTTTGCGCATGCGTTTCGATACTCCGCATCCCCAAAACGAGATACGCAAGAAATCAACGTAATTTTGTTAGACAGGCGCATCTGTCCGCCCAAAACTGCGCTAGACACACCATTGATTTGCTATTCAAATATGCTAATGAGGGAGTTACGGGGATCCACAAAAGAACGTTGGTGCAGCGCACGCTACGCGCTGTGCGCAACAGCTGCACGGCCTGTCTAAAATTAGACCATATAAAAGTTGGTCTAAAATTAGACAATTCGTCTACATGTCAGAGAAAGCAACACCGTTAGTGAGGAGCAGAGCAGTCACAGGTGTTGCCCAACAATCTGTATGCCAACATGCTAGGGACATCCTCGCTCATAGCTATACTACTGACTTTAGACGAGCAAAGAAGGAGGAGGGCACAGAGGAGGGCACGGGAGAGGATATACCGCACCCGCATAGACCTCTTTGGAATGAGTGATTCTGAGGTGTATCGCATCTTCAGATTCACCCCTCATGCCATCCTGGAATTAACCATAACCTTGCAGGAGGACATCACCAGCCCAACACAGCGCTCACATGCAGTGCAGCCACTGGTCAAGGTCATGGCAACACTCCATTTCCTTGCCAGTGGCTCTTTTCAAAGAACAAGTGGAGTGGTGGCTGGGATGTCACAATCCTCCATGAGCAGATGTGTGCACCAGGTTGTCCCTGCAATCCTCAGACGCATGGCCAACCAAATCATCAAACCCACCACTGAGGACCTGCGGCTGAAGGCAATGACAGATTTCTACAGAATTGCCAGATTCCCACGCACCGTGGGGGCCATTGATTGCACACATGTGGCACTCCAGCCCCCCCATGAGGCAGAGCACATATACCGCAATCGGAAGCATTGGCATTCCATCAACGTACAGGTGATGGTCGATGCCCAAGGCCTCATATGGCACGTCCGTGCCAAACACCCCGGATCCAGCCATGACAGCTACATCTACAATCAGAGCCCCATCCGAATGGAATTCGAACAGAACATGTATGGGGACACCTGGCTGGTTGGTGAGTGACATGGGTGGCGGGCATGACTATCCCCCCCATGATGCACACATCACAAGGGGCACATGCATGACTAACATCCTTTTGTGTTTTTCCTTGCAGGTGACTCTGCATATGCACTGGGACCCCATCTCATGACTCCTATCCAGAACCCCCAAACCCCAGGAGAGGAAAGATACAATGAAGCCCACGCCCAAACACGTGCAGTGGTGCAGCGCACCTTTGGCCTCCTGAAGTCACGTTTCCGATGCCTGGATAAGTCTGGGGGGACCCTGTTGTATTCCCCCAACTTCGTGTGCCAGATCATTGGTGCATATTGCATTCTGCACAACTTCGCAGTGAGAAAGGGCCTGCAGATTGACCTACGTGATGACCTGACCCCTGAACCAGACAATCCCCCCCTAACCGAGGTTACCCCGTCTTCTGAGGGAAGAGCAGCCAGGAGACAGCTCACATTAGGCATCTTTGCACATTAAATACACACATTAATCATGGCACAATGAGAATGCATGCATGCACACCACTGTGGTCCCTAGCTCAGACGCATCACATCCTCACCTAATTGGATTAGCACAAGCCCACTATTCTGGGCTTGTGAGCAGCAACGCCACGCCACGGCTCCAATTATGTCACTGTACATTCATACACCATTCACACGGACCTGGGAATCACTTCTCCCTGGTCCTGGGGAACCCTTCTCCACCAAAACTGAGGGTGACACCCCTTTGCCGGCAGGAATATCACCCCCACATTCCAAAAACATTCACATCACAAAAAAAAATAAAAAAATGTTCAGCAAAAAAAAAAATATTCCAGCAAAAAGAAAAAGGGGGAAAAACAAATTAATGCCGTTGGCGTGAGCCACGCCTGGGGCGCCCACGGCCACGGCCCCGGCTCCTCAGGAAAGACTCATGGGGAGTGGGGGGGTAATCCGGGGAAGGAGGAGCAGCCCCTGATCTCTGCCCACCTGTCGGCCTGCCCTCCAAGGCCACGGCAATTCTGTTCAGGCCAGCACCTAGTGTTGCCGTGTTGTCCTGGATAGCCTGGGTGAGGGCCCTCACATCCTGCCCAACGTCCGCTGTTGTAGTCTGCAGTGCGTTTAGGCAGTTTGTAAGTGCCCGGGAGTGGCAGTCCAGGTCCCCAAGCGTATCCTTTATGGAGGACAGGCTCTCCTCCATCCGCTCCAAGGTCTGGCTGACCTGTCCCAGATGGCGGGTCTGAAGGGCCTGGTCCCTTCTCAGATTGGCGGGCAGAAGCTCGGCCACCCCCCTGGTCTTCTGGGACGACTTCCTGCTTCCAGCTGAGGCTTGTGGCCGGGGAGAAGGGGAGGCCCTTGGGAGAGTAGCCCTGTTGGGGGAGGAGTGGGAGGGGCGAGCCCTTATGGAGGGCTGGCTGCTGCTAGCCAGAGAGGAAGACTCCTCCAAAAATAACAATCCACTGGCTGACATGACATCCTCCTCCTCCTCAAACTCCTCCTCCTCAACCTCCTCCTCTTCAACCTCCCCCACACATGCTACACACCTGATAGGGAAAAAAACCTTACCTGGCATCACGCCTTCATGACTTGAGTCATAGCCGGGCAGGCCCTCCACCTGTTGTCTATGAAAGGTCTGGGCCACCGCACGCTCCTCCGCTGTCAGCCTAACAGGGCATGGTGGGACCCCTCCTGTGCCCCTGGCATGGGCTAACATTTTGGCCAGCTTCTTTCTGACCAGACGCCGGAGGTCATTGATCTTCTTTTCAATCCCCGACCGTGTCCGGGTCTCCCCCCCCTGATGCATTCACCTCGTCAGTAATGTTCTGCAAGATATCATGCCTCCTGGCCGGGGTGGTGTTGGCACTCTTCGGGCCGTGGAGGAAACGCCCATATTGGGAAATGGCCCGGGCAAGAATTTGTTTCTCCCCCAAAGTAAAATTTAACTTCCTCTTTTTCTCCGTCATACTCATACAACAACTCTCTCCCAAACAATCACCAAAAATCATTTACAAAAACAAGCAGGAAAAATCAAGCAAAAAAACAAATGAACAAAAAATCACTCACAAAAACAAGCAGCAAAAATCAAGCAAGAAAACAAGCAGGAAAAATCAAGCAAGAAAACAAACGAACAAAAAACTAACAACCAAAAACTCTCACAAGCAGTCACCAAAAATCACTTACAAATATCTTCTAACAAACACTAGATCACACAGTCCACAAATATCACAAAGACAAACCACACCGCAACTAACAACAGAACAAAAGCACCTTGCTGTATAGGGAGGGATACAAAGGGATGTACTTTTGCAAAGGAAGTGCGTTTCTGTCTGTCTATTTATGCTGTCTGCGTAGTTCATGGTTTTGCCCTAGTCCACTTCCAATTTCACTGATTGCGCTGTTCCCGAGTTGGGAGCATGCGCACAGAGGTGCTGACATGGTCTGCTTCAAGCGCGCATGTGCAAACCGGCCGGCCCTTCATTTGCATGGGGTCACGGCTCATTTCAATGTAACACACCCACGTCCTTCCCAATTTGTATTACTCCGCCTTACGCCTCAGAAATAACGTTGCGCAGGTGCAAATTTCTGCGTAAAACCGACGAGAATAGGGTGATTGCGCCGCTACATTGCGCCAGTCTAACGTAAAGGCGGTGCGCTACGCCGGTCCAATAATGCGCAGATGTACCTGAATCGGGCCCACTGTGTGAAATTTCAGTGCAGCAGAAGTAGCATTGTCAGCTCACAACTGGAAGTTAGGAGCACACTGGATTTT
This sequence comes from Rana kukunoris, assembly GCA_029574335.1. Classification (NCBI taxonomy): domain Eukaryota; kingdom Metazoa; phylum Chordata; class Amphibia; order Anura; family Ranidae; genus Rana; species Rana kukunoris. Next base: position 591,154,920 of record CM056049.1, read on the forward strand.
TGGCATCTATATTGCAGAAATCTACTGCATGTGTTCAGATATATTCAGATATAATCTATAGATCAGTGATGGCCAACCTTGGCACCCCAGATGTTTTGGAACTACATTTCCCATGATGCTCAACTACACTCTTGCATCATGGGAAAAGTAGTTCTAAAACATCTGGGGTGCCAAGGTTGGCCATCACTGCATTATACTGATGTGGAAGTACAAAATATATGGTATATACATTTAAAAGTGCTATATAAGAACCTTAAAATAAATTAAAAATGTATTGAAAAAAATATGATGTAACAATGGGGGTTATTTTACGAAAGGCAAAATCCACTTTGCACTACAAGTGCACTTGGAAGTGCAGTCGCTGTAAATCTGAGGGGAAGATCTGAAATAAGGAGAAGCTCTGCTGATTTTATTATCCAACTGTGTGCAAGCTAAAATGCTGTTTTTTCTTTTCCTTGCATGTCCCCCTCGGTTCTACAGCGACTTCTCCTCCTCCAAACTTTCAGTTCAATTTCAAGTGCACTTTGCACTTGTAATTTGCACTTGTAATTTGCACTTGTAGTGCAAAGTGGATTTGCCTTTAGTAAATAACCCCCGATGTATTGTGCATGGTTTCCAAAATGTAGTAAAAACTGTGTAAATGTGATAACTAATTAGACAAATATTAAAATATTGTTTTCATATGTATAGGTGTTGTGAATTCCATTTCCAACAATGCCTTTTAAACTACGATACATTATTTATTTTTATAAGTCTTTTTTGTTTTGCAAATCATTTTATATTTATATTTGTTATTCTTCGTGTGTTATGGTCAGGAGTATAATCTCTCTTGAGTGCAAGTGGTTTTCCTGCTAATTACTTGGCACTGAATATTCACACTTTTCATCAGAGTCTGTTCTGTGTGATTTATAGCCAGTTTAATAGTGAGTTATTTCTTGTACAAAATTAGACATATTGATTTCTATACAGAGTCCAATATTCTGTAAAATTAAGTGACAACTCCACATATGAATCTCTCCCTCTGCTTGTTTGCAAATGACTCCGCACAGCAGGAGAGTCATACATCACAAAGCTAGAACTGGGGCAGCAAATAGAGAAGTGACATGTTGCATAGAAAATGTTCTGAAAGTGTATTTATGTGCCTATTATGTGTACAACTTTTTCATATCAGAGGTCTGCACATTTGTCTGTGTTTGGATGTCCAACCGAAAACCAGAAACATGGGAAATTATTAGTAAAACATTTCAACTTTATTTCATTGTTTTAGTCCATCCAGTAACAGTGACATTGCTCATTATATATGTTTCAGGCAGTAGTGACTTTTTGTGTCTGTCATTCATTTTCTTTATAAGTATTTGTCTAGACTGTTTCTTTTGTATATAGTCTATGCCTGGATCATGTACAGAACTATGCATGTCTCTTAAAAGAAAAGCTGGATCATTTGTGCAAGTGATAGTCATAGGATATCATGATGAAATAAATAGATGATTTCTTATTTTATTAAAAAAAAGGGTTCTCTTGTTCACTCTAGAACATCTACATAGAGGCTTGGGAAACCTTTTAAGCAGTTATCTGTATGTACCCTAAGACCGGCAGCGAACAGGGTTACATTTACCAATTTTACAAACTGTCCATAAATGCCCATTATGGACACCTGCTGCCTATAATAATGATGGCAACGTGCAAGGTCAGTAACAGGTAGTTTCATCCTCCAGTGGCCACACAAAGTCTGTTAGGGGCAGAGAGGGGTGACTGATGTAAGGGGGAATGAATACACTAAGGTAAGGGGGGGACACTGACATTAAAGCATTCCCCTATATCAGTTTACCTTAGTATATTCACTCTGTGGAAGGTGGTCTATTCCCAGCATTGTCCTTTACATCAGAGTTTGTACAATTCCCGCTTACAGGGGGAACTCTAAGGACCATGATTTAAAGGGGAACTATGGCGTAAAGGGGAGTCTGCAGTGTTCTGCTTTACATCACAATTCCCCCTTGCATCATGGCCCTCATCATTCCCCTTTACATCAGAGTTCCCCCTTGCACTGTAAGGGGGAATCCTGGACACTCTGATATAAGGAGGGAACTCTGTAGACTCTTGTGTAAGGGAGCTCTTGTGACCAGAGACCCCATTACATCAGAGCTTCCAGTTGCATCATAGTCTGCAGCATTCCTCTTTACATCCGGGTCCACAGTGTTCCCTTTACAACAGGGTCCACAGTGTTCCCTTTTACATCAGGGTCCACAGTGTTCCCTTTTACATCAGAGTCCACAGTGTTCCCTTTTACATCAGGGTCCACAGAGTTACCCCTTATACTGTAAGCGAGAACTTTGTGAACTGTGATGTAAAGGGGAGCATTGTAAACTCTTGTGGAAAGGGAGGGGGGTTTTGACCCCCCTACATCAGAGTTTCCCTTTACACCAGAGTCTGCATTATTCCCCCTTACAGCAGAGTCTTCAGAGTTTTTCTTAACATCAGGGTCCACACGGTTTACTTTTACATTAGGGGCCACAGAGTTCCCAATTGTACTGTGAAGGGGAACCCTGCAGACTCTGATGAAAGGGGGGACTCTGTGCTGGGTTATATTAAGCTGACCTTCATGTAAAAGGAAAAGTATGTGTTTTGCCTTTTGTTATACCTTAAGAGCATTGCTAATCACACTAGCTACATGTCTGTAGCCTAAATGCATCGAAACTATATTTATAGTTTAATTATGGGACGTTTGAGGCAAAGCATTCAGTAGAAAAATAAAATGTATTTACAGGTAATTCCATTGAATTTAGACAATATTAGTCCATAGAGTAGCAGATTATACTACAGTTGTAAAACAATTGATCTCAAATACTGTGATAATTTCAGATAATAGTCATTCAAGCTCAACACGTTTCTTGGACATGGTCCTCTTCATCAGGATGTATCAATGTAGACTTTATTTGTGCCATCTACCTAAATAAAATGAAAAGTTTTAATGATATATAAAGAAAGTATAACAACATTTCATACACTGTGTAATACCGTTTCCCTGGGGTTTTTCGCATGTAGGCCTGGACAATTCCTGTTCATGGACTTACATATATCTCCTAGGGGTCCCACAAGTGTTTCTCTCTCCTTATCCTCCTCCTCCAACCTCCAATATAGTTTCACTTCGAAATCTTCTGAGTAGTTTTCATATATTACATAACTTACCTTTTGCTTTGATATAACAATTCCATTTAGATTAAAAGAATATGGGAATTTATTGATTTTATCCTAGGATAGAGAAAGTTTATTACATGTTGTGATCATTTTATATCCTAGTTATATTAAAGCTGATAGGTAGATTCATTATAACTATAATCACGAGCTTCTGGCAGATTTAAAAATATGCTATTTCTCTATTTAAAGGCTTTTAATGATTAATCATCATTCTAATTTTATTGTTGGAGGATCCCAACAGGGTACTCCAATGATATTTTTTTATATATAAATATTTTTATATTATATCCTATTAGGCAAGTCTAATTTGGCATATTTGAACCTGCATTGTTATTAATGTCATATTTACCTTCTATGTTGCAGCTTGTGGTATGATGTAAAACATATAGGTCCTCGTTGCTAGTGTGGTGGTAAAAGGTCTGTGGGGCAGATAATTAATGAGCCCCCTTTCTAGATTTATTTTGATTTCCTGGAGTCTACAAAAAAAATGTGATGGTAGTTGTTATAATAATGATCATAATAGAAATGATAATAATAATAATAAGAAGAAGAACAATGATCATATTAATAGTAATGGTAATCATTAATTCATAATTAAATACAATTGTATATCAAATTTAATCTAATTAGTTATTTAATTATAACAGATTTACTATATTAAAGTTAGGACCTACGGCAAAACAAAGAGAGGACAATGCTGGTTACAGATCCTTTAATTTAGCAAACTCCAAATGTAACATCATACTGCTTCATTCAAGCAGACACTGACTCAATCTGCAGGATTAACAAGAAATACACTAGCCATTAGTGACTTAATTAGCCCATTTCCTTTCAATATTTTTTAATATGTATGTGTGTCATAAGTAGGCATGTGCAAAAGTGAAAAATTTGTTTCGTTTAGTTTCGTTTCAATTCGTCATTTAATACATTTCGTTAAGTTAGGTTTGTTACATGTGTTGAATTTGTTTTCGGAATTCGTTCGTTTTCGACCGAATTTCGAAAAATCCGGTCGAAATCGAAAATATTTCGACCGTTTTTCGAATTCGTTCGTTTTCGACCGAATTTCGAAAAAAAACGGTCGAAATCGAAAATATTTCAACCAGATTAGAAAACAAATAGTCTCTTTTCGAATAGAATTTTTTTCGAATTAAATCCGAAAATATATATATATATTTTTTTTTTTTTTCGAATTCCGATCGAATTTAGTCCGCGGGTATTCGATTCGGAATTCGAAAAAAAAAAAATGGTTCGATTTCGACCATTTTTTTCGAAATTCGGTCGAAAACTAACGAATTCCGAAAACGGTCGAAATATTTCACTAATATAGCAATTCGGGAATTCGTATGCATCCGAATGTCCGAATAATGGAAAATTCGGAACGAAACGAAATGCACATGCATAAGAAAGCTCTCATGAGAGTTTTATTACCTGTAGTTGTTTTGTTCTGCCAGACATGATCATTCAGCCTGTTTGCATGCTATCAAGGAAGGAGATAAGGACCTGAGACTGCCCAGGTGCTATATATGGCCATGATTACCCACATATGGATCCCAGCTGGTGCCAGGCGGCCGGAACAAGATGTCAAGATGTCCGCCCTGAACCAAGATGGCCACAAAGTATACTGGAATCACCATGTTGAAAAAGGGCAGGTGCACTAAATCAAAGCCCAAATTTACACACCAAATCCTGAAGTAAAGACCCCTAAATACACAGTGCAATTGAGTCTAATATTGAAGTAAAGATACGGGCCCAGATTCACATACAATTAGATTCGCGTAGAGTATCAGAAATACTCTACGCCGCCGTATTTCACCTGGCTCTACGTGGAATCCCGGTAGATTTTGTCCAGTAAACTACGGCAGCGTAGTGTATTTCTCCCGGCGCAAGCCATCTACGCGAGTAGGGGGCGTGAAGCATTTAAAATAGGCGCGTTCCCGCGGCGATCGAACTGCGCATGCTCCGTTCAGAAATTTCCCGCCGTGCATTGCGCGAAATCACGTCGTTACGTCATTTTTTTTGAGTAGCGTCGTTTGCAGACATTCCTATTCCCGAACAAGTTACGTAAAAAAAAAAAAAAAATTTAATTTGATGCGGGAACGACGGCCATACTTAACATGGGCTACGCACCGTTAGACCAGCAAATAGCTGGTCTAACAGTACGTAGCAAAAAAATGACGTAAGCTATTGCGAAGGCCGCTCGTATCTTCGTGAATCGCCGTAAAAAGTCATTTGCATATCCCGACGCTGAAAACGACGCGGACTCCTCCCAGCGACCGCAAAAAGTTTGCAGCGTAGATCCGAAGGCTTGCAAAGACGTAAGCCTCTCGGATCGAAGCCCGAAGCCACTGTATCATGGTTTGAGGATTCAAACTAGTGATACGGCGCGCGAAATTTGAAATTACTCCTGTCTAACACCAGTTGGACAGGCGTAATCGCTCTGTGAATCTGGGCCACAGTCTTTTAATGCTGAGTTTCATTATTAAGGGGAACCCTATGTTTTCTCATCAATATGATCCATTGTGGCGGTTAGGGTAAATACAAAAACCACAATGCAAATGGTAAAAAGTTGTCAAAGAAAGGGTACAAGGCTATGTTTAATGCCTGAAGTTGCTTCTGATTTGCTTCTGATTTAGATTTCATTCATGTATGGAGGAAAGGTTTAGTTGCTCTACAGCTAGGGAGGCCAAAATACATGGAGAAGATCCTAAAGAGGGACATTTCTGGGATTTTAACTGTTGCCTATTACTTTACGATTCTTTATTAGTAGGGTCTGGGGAGAGAGGGATCTTGTCCCAAACCTCTTCACCCTTCTTCTCGTTTTTATAAAATAGTTGTATAGTATACCGTAAGGCTCTAAAATCGGCCATTGTATAGCCTTCATTTTGTCCCCGATTTTTTTGGGTCCGATCTTTGTCATACAGATCATAATTTCTGATGAACAATCCGAGAATATTTGTTCCCATCTTTGTTTCAGGAAATATCTGTATTCTTAACCCTCCAGGGCAGATTTGTTCCTGAATGTATCTCTCAAAATATTGTATGTGCCAGAAGGTTCTAACCATTTTAACCAACAATTTGTGGATTTTACCCACTGATTTGTTCAGTTGTATGTTCGTCAATTTGTTGGTTTGATATATATCTTTGGCTTGAATCATAAGACCAGCCCATGCTGTGCCACAGATGTCCGCCCTAATAGAACCAGAAAAAACAATTAGCAGGGTATCCCCAATATCTAGCGTGACATTGGAAAAATATGTTTACTCAAAAGAATAAACAGTCTGGTTGTTGGGTATCTTCCACCTCAGTTAAATTAATCCGTATTTTTGTTTTTTATTTATATGCCACATCCCTGAATTTGATGCATTGAAGCTATAGTTATAGTATAATTATGGGGCTGTAATTTTGGCTAAATTTTTAAACTGTAGGTACATTTTTAGGGATACAGGGGTGCACTGGACACCCAGAAATAGCACAATGGCTGTGCATCCCCTCACCAATTAACCAACAGTACGAACAAATGGCAACCACCACAACCTATAACTGACCTTTGCAGCAATAAGCACATAGAAGGGCTACGCATGTCAAAGTACAATGAAGGAAAATTCCCTGGTCACTTACCATACAGCCTGGAACAAACAAAGTTGTCCTGTCTAACTGGTATAGTTAAAACCAGGGGTTTAGTTTGTACGCATTTTCAAATATATTCGTAAGCGGAAGGGCCACTTCACAGCATCCTAATGTACTGCAATCCTAGAAAATCCGAAAAAAATCTGAAAAAAAATATTACAAGCCAGCAGCTACAAATACTATACACAAAAAGGAGTGAATATGACCAAGAGCGTGAGGTTGCTTATAATATTTAAAGCAACAGTAGGGGGGCTAATTGTGTGTATAAACAAAGTGAGTAGCCACTCCTCAAATATGGGGTTATTGCCGTAGCCAAAACATATGAGCATAAATAAGGGAACTGTCAAACAGGGAGTCTCCAAGGGTTAGAGAAATCACCGCTGACAAAAGAAGCTACATAGGCAATAATGGGCTATACTCAGATTAATAATATATACATAAATTTATTTAGAGAAGATATATTATCTAAAAGTACCCCCTACCCCAAGTATGGAAAGGCTGTAAACAATCAAAGCCAAATGAGTCTCTAAATAGACAAAAAGTAGCACATCAATGAACAACTAGTCCACTGTATAAGTGTTGGATACCAACACACAAAGACATATACAAACATATAACAAGGATTAGAACGGGTGTCCGGACAGTAGTGACCGCACTGATTGAGGTTCCCAGCGGTAATACACCGCATAAAAATATAATATATAATGAAAAAATGATAAATTTAAATAACATATATAAAGGGAAACCCCAATGAGTGCGTCCCCGCGGGGAATAGAAATAGCGGTGGTTAATAACAGGGGATCAAGGCTGATGGGAAATTGCTATATATATTCTGCCATAATCTAGTTGTTGCAAACAGTTTTTCAACAATGTCACACAGGAGGACAGAATTAATATCCGGTTAAGTCCAGTCCTGAATGGCTAAGTCCCATATGAATTAAGGCGTTAATTAGAACCATCAATGATGATGTAATAATATTATTCCGTAGAAATCTATGTGGTTTTTTGATCCGGGGGATCACCACCGTCCGTCGCCCGTGAGGACGTCATCACGGGCGACGGACGGTGGTGATCCCCCGGATCAACAAACAACCAAAGAGAGCGAGCGTATAGACGCCGACTGTTACACGCTGAAATAACGATACCAACTATTCCCTTCATTGCGGCGCGGTTCAGTATCATCACTGACATCTCCGGTGATTACAGCTGTGGAGTCTTTCCTGCTCTGGCCATTCATTCACGGCATGAAGTGAACGCCATAGAGCAACTCAGGCAAGCAACGGAAACGTGATTTACCTATGTTCCCGAGGACACGGTAAGGTGACATTCACCTATTGTCTGCAGGGGTATTCAACTTGAACCCCCACTCAGCTATCATTGGACATATGCTCACTTAAGGGGAATAACAGGTGCACCTTATTTGCTGCTCAAATATATGAATGTTGTCAAAAACCACATAGATTTCTACGGAATAATATTATTACATCATCATTGATGGTTCTAATTAACGCCTTAATTCATATGGGACTTAGCCTTTCAGGACTGGACTTAACCGGATATTAATTCTGTCCTCCTGTGTGACATTGTTGAAAAACTGTTTGCAACAACTAGATTATGGCAGAATATATATAGCAATTTCCCATCAGCCTTGATCCCCTGTTATTAACCACCGCTATTTCTATTCCCCGCGGGGACGCACTCATTGGGGTTTCCCTTTATATATGTTATTTAAATTTATCATTTTTTCATTATATATTATATTTTTATGCGGTGTATTACCGCTGGGAACCTCAATCAGTGCGGTCACTACTGTCCGGACACCCGTTCTAATCCTTGTTATATGTTTGTATATGTCTTTGTGTGTTGGTATCCAACACTTATACAGTGGACTAGTTGTTCATTGATGTGCTACTTTTTGTCTATTTAGAGACTCATTTGGCTTTGATTGTTTACAGCCTTTCCATACTTGGGGTAGGGGGTACTTTTAGATAATATATCTTCTCTAAATAAATTTATGTATATATTATTAATCTGAGTATAGCCCATTATTGCCTATGTAGCTTCTTTTGTCAGCAGTGATTTCTCTAACCCTTGGAGACTCCCTGTTTGACAGTTCCCTTATTTAAGCTACAAATACTGCAGCTGCTGACTTTTAATATTAGAACACCCACCACCATTCTCGGTGAGGGAACCAGGAAGTGAAACATTGCGGCTTCACTGCCCGGTTCCCTCCGGAAAATGCGCGAGTCGCGCAGCCCCGTCCTCACTGGTTCCCGCTGTGTTCTGGGAGGCAAGTGTTTCCCAGAACACAACGGGTGGGGGCGGGAAGTGACGCACTAACCGCAGAATCCCTGCAGTGAGGACTACCGGAAGTGGGTGCAAATACCTGTCTTTGACAGGTATCTGCACCCCCCTCCCCCTGAAAGGTGTCACTGGAGGGGGGAGGGTTCCCGATGAGTGGAAGTTCCACTTTTGAGTGGAGCTCCACTTTAACTCTATACATTTTAAGAGTCTCCAAAGTTGGAGAACATATATAATAATGAATAGACTGAGAGCAGGTATGCCTGGAGGGAGATCACCCCTCCTTAAAGGTACAGGGATGCACTGGACACCCAGCAATAGCACAAAGTCAGCTCAAGTATCCAGTCTATCCCCTCACCAGTAAACCCACAGTTCAAACATATAGCATACACCCATCCTAGAATTGGCCTTTGCAGAAAGGAGAACATAAAAGGAGTTCATGAAATTAATTTGAGAAATTCCATCATGGAAATATGGTTTAGTAATTTTCATCCTGACTGAATAATAGAATTGCACCATGACAGCATGAGTAATGAGAGCTGATTGGCTTTCAACAGTCATTCAGAGCCAGGCATAGCACAACCCCATTACACTTTAATTTTGTTGTGTCAATAACTTCAAGACAAAATCAAAATACATAATTTGCTAATGCATAAAAATGAAATGGTTGTTAGGTTACACAAAATGCTTAAAAACAATTAAAATGCAAAAAGCCTCTGTCTAATCTCCCATGTAAGCAGACTTCACTGACTTTCCATAAAGTAATTGTAAAAGACAAGACGGGTGTAGACAAGAATTAAAAAGTGGATTAACTTTACATCTGAATTATTTTAATTTATTTTGGAACATGGTGCTTAGCACAATGTAGCCACTAGAGAGTAAATCAGTCTGATGTTATTCTCTTCAGATCATCTGCTGCTTTCTCAGCTGAAGCTAAATGTGAGGAACAGCCGAGCATCTGGATACAGTTCAGTACTGCAGTGTGCAATTAAAAGAGAAGTCCAGTCAGGCCAAAAATAAGAGTTAAGATAGAGTATTTATGTCCATTTTTTTACCTACAAAATTGGCTATATTGAAGAGTAAAAACAAAAACCAGCAGCCATTGAGCTCTAACAGCAATAATCTGCTACATTTGCTGAGTTTGTAGTCACATTACCGTCTTGCAACAGTATTCTGAACATCTAAAACTAGCACAGCAAATCAGCATCTAAAAGCAAAAAAGGACAATTGTCTCTCACAGACATTTTCCACATTTTGCAAGTTTTCTTTGAAAATTTGCTTCACCAAACTGATATTTTGGTCTTGACTTGAATCCAGGAAGCCAGTGGGCAAGTTAAATTACACCTTCTCTTATATTTATTAATAGGGCATCCAGGTGGCTATTATAGTTTGTATATGTGCTTTCTGCATTTGTGCTAACAATCTCTGAGGGCTCCAATTTATTCAAACAATCAAAAAATTTAGAAATAGAAGATTTTCCTCACTCTACCACGTCAGTTGTTAAATGTCAGTCCAAATCACCCAATCACAAAACGTACTATAGATGCCCATCCAACTTGCTACTAATGTACATAAGTATGGTTATAGGCCTCGTTCACACATAGCCGACTCCGTCTCAGTCCTTTCCGACGGAGTCCGCCTGTGTCTGCCAGCTCAGCGGGAGATCAGTCCGCAGATCTCCGCTGAGCCGACGGATGACAAGCTCCTCTCTGCTCACTGAGCGGGGAGGAGCTTGTCGAGTCCCGCTGTCCTCTATGGAGCGATCTGATGAAAACGGACAGCATGTCCGTTTTCATCAGATCTTTCCCGATCCGATCCGCATGGACGGATGGGGACGTGAGCCCCATACGTTTGTTTTTAGCGGATCGGATCAGGTCGGATGTCAGCGGACATGTCTCCGCTGACATCCGACGCTCCATAGGGGTGCATGGAGCGCCCGTTCAGGTCCGCCTGAAAAACTGACAGGCGGACCTGAACGGATCCATGTGTGAACGAGGCCATAGTCTTTAAACTGCAAGCTCCTTTGAGAGTATGGCCTATGACACTCTGCAGAAATAACCAGTACTAAGGAAAATCAAAATGTAATTACAGTTGCAAGCAAAAGTATGTGAATTGGAATGATATGGATTTGATACGGATTTCTGCACAAATTGGTCATAAAATGTGATCTGATCTTCATCTAAGTCACAACAATATACAATCACAGTCTGCTTAAACTAATAACACATAAATAATTAAATGTTACCATGTTCTTATTGAACACACCATGAGAACATTCACAATGCAGGTGGAAAAAGTATGTGAACCCTTGGATTTGATAACTGGTTGAACCTCCTTTGGCAGCAATAACTTCAACCAAACGTTTCCTGTAGTTGCAGATCAGACGTGCACAATGGTCAGGAGTAATTCTTTACCATTCCTCTTTACAGAACTGTTTCAGTTCAGCAATATTCTTGGGATGTCTGGTGTGAATCGCTTTCTTGAGGTCATGCCACAGCATCTCAATCGGGTTGAGGTCAGGACTCTGACTGGGCCACTCCAGAAGGTGTATTTTCTTCTGTTTAAGCCATTCTGTTGTTGATTTACTTTTATGCTTTGTGTCGTTGTCCTGTTACAACACCCATCTTCTGTTGAGCTTCAGCTGGTGGACAAATGGCCTTAAGTTCTCCTGCAAAATATCTTAATAAACTTGGGAATTCATTTTTCCTTCGATGATAGCTATCCGTCCAGGCCCTGATGCAGCAAAACAGCCCCAAACCATGATGCCCCCACCACCATACTTCACAGTTGGGATGAGGTTTTGATGTTGGTGTTCTGTGCCTCTTTTTCTCCACACATAGTGTTGTGTGTTTCTTCCAAACAACTCAACTTTGGTTTCATCTGTCCACAGAATATTGTGCCAGTACTGCTGTGAAACATCCAGGTGCTCTTGTGCAAACTGTAAACATGCAGAAATGTTTACTCTGTGGTATCCTCCCATGAAATCCATTCTTATTTAGTATTTTACATATCGTAGATTCGCTAACAGGGATGTTAGCATATGCCAGAGACTTTTGTTAGTCTTTATCTGACACTCTAGGATTCTTCTTCACCTCATTGAGCAGTCTGCGCTGTGCTCTTGCAGTCATCTTTACAGGACGGCCACTTCTAGGGATAGTAGCAGCAGTGCTGAACTTTCTCCATTTATAGACAATGTGTCTTACTATGGATTGATGGACAGCAGGGCTTTTAGAGATAGTTTTATAACCCTTTCCATCTTTATGCAAGTCAACAATTCTTAATTGTAGGTCTTCTGAGAGCTCTTTTGAGGCATCATTAACATCAGGCAATGTTTCTTGTGAAAAGCAAACCCAGAACTGGTGTGTTTTTTAAAGGGCAGAGCAGCTGTAACCAACACCTACAATCTCATCTCGTTGGCTGACACCTCACTCCAATTAGCTCTTGGAGATGTCTAGGGGTTCACATACTTTTTCCATGTGCACTGTGAATCCTTACATGGTGTGTTAAAAAAAAACATGGTAACATTTAATTGTTTGTGTGTTATTAGTTTAAGCAGAGTGTCTATTGTTGTGACTTAGATTAAGATCAGATCACATTTTATGACCATCCATATCATTCCAAAAGGGTTCACATACTTTTTCTTGCAACTGTATGTTTTTTTTTCTGGCCATTCAGTGACTGGGTTTCCCAGAAGAGGTTTGTGGTTTTTCTATATAATCCCACAATGTGAGGGGATCGCTTGCAGTTGTATTACCAATCTGACTGTTTGTACTGCATTACAGAGAGTCTAATGAAGATGAAATGTCGGCACTTGGCTTTCTACTGACCATGGCAATGGCCTTATTTTGGAACTTCTCATATCATTCCATCACTGAGATTCTTTGTTTTTACTTACCAACTTCAGAATTTTGACAGAGAAAGGAAGACCCTAATGCCCCGTACACACGATCAGTTTTCCTCACTATGTGAGGTTTTTGTCAGGAAAACTGATCATGTGTATGCTCCATCACACTTTCTCAGTTTTGCTGCCAAGAAAAGATTGAGAGCAGGATCTCAATTTTCATGACAGGAAACATTCCTATCGTAAATCGTGTTTGTCTGTATGCAATTACGATGCACGAAAAAAGTGCATGCTCAGAATTAAGCAGAAGAGTCAAACTGCCTATTGAACTTCATTGATCTCGGCTCGTTGTACTTGTTGTACGTCACCGCGTTCTTGATGTTTGGAATTTCAGCCAAGATTTGAGTGACTGTGTGTATGCAAGACAATTTTGAGCAGTTTTCCTGCTAGAAAAAAAACTTGGTTTTCCTGTCGGAGGGCATAAGACTTCCCGAGACCCATGTGGATTACTTATTTTTATATTTATTTTAAACCTCAGTGTACTTGTCTTACCTTAATGTGTGACAGGTATATTAAAGTGGAGGTCGGCTTTAAAAAAACACTGTAGTTGACTTTAAATAAGGACACTTACCTGTCCAGGGTGCCTGCGATGTCGGCAGCCAAAGCCGAACAACCACTCGGGTCTCGGCTTCCCCGTCGCCATCCTCGGTGGGGGAATCAGGAAGTGAAGCGTTGCGGGGGGTGGTGGGCGATGACACAATTCTCCAGATTGCTCCACAGTTTCCTGACATTCCTGGCCATGCAATTGTCTACTCCATTTTTAAGCGGTAACTATATCGCCATGCCATGCTTGTATTGTAATGTATGATTATATGTTTTGAATATTGAATTTATTGTATATGTCTCTTAGATTCAACGATCCCCCTGAAGATGACCACTTTATGGTCGAAACGCGGCAGCGATTTACACCTACATTAATTGCTATGCAATCTTGTTTTACATTGTGCATTTATGGTAATATTGGAATATGCAGGATTTCATCTGGCCAGACCGTTTTTACATGTTCTATTTATTGTAACCTAATTGTGTCATTCAACAATCCTCCAATAAATATATTGTATACTATTATCCGATAAACAACTCTTCAACCATATTTATATTGCTGTCCAAAGCCCCACTGGGGAAAACCATTATTTTTTCTTTTTGCGGCTTCACTTCCCGGTTCCCTACTGCACATTCGCAAGTCGCGCGGCGCTATGTGAATGGGCAGATGTCTCCTGAGACACACACACAAGGTCCCAGAAGACACCACTTCCAATTTCCCAGGAGGCAGCGCATGCAGGAGAAACTGTCAGCCAAAAAGGCCGGCGGTAGTTGTAGTTCATTGGTTCAAAGAGATCTGTGAATGAATGACACAAGAAAAGATTCCTGGCCCACTGCCACAGGGATAGAGCAGGCAGATGCTGAACATGTAAAGGAAAAAATCCAGCGTACTGAAAGTGAACAGTCCCAGATTGAAATGATGTTGAACATGTTACATGTTACACCCTAAATATGGGTGTAACATGTTCAGAAAGGGGACTTTATCCTTTAAGCCATAGCTTTTCCTGAGTCAAAGGTCAAAGAGTCTAGTGCTCATCATCACTGGATTGCTTTTTTTAGAGGAAGCACTATCACTATTTTTTTTCCGTATATATATATAGTGAGTTTCAAATGCAGAGCTCACAGAGAGGTAGTTCAGCTGTCAAAGGTCATATAGGAATATCCTACCCATGTTAATTCATCAATGTTGAGTCAAACACAAAGCAAAAGAGTTTCCCTTGCATGGAGCTGTGATATCACAATCCACTATACAACAGAACCTCAAGCCTCCTGGCTATTTATGGGTCAGCTTAGAACTACAGACTTTTCCAGAACATCCTGCTTGCAGTCTATTTGCACAACACACACTGGTCATCCCAGGGAAAACTAAAGTGTATTTTATAAACTCTCATGATTAGTTTGTTGTGTTTTCCCATTCATACAGTATAGAAAACATTTTTTTTTTTTAATATTTCTTACCTGTTAGATATTTCTCAGCAGTAGACTGCATGGCTGATTGCAAGCATTTCTTTACAATATCAGAGTGATTCTGTCTCAAAAGAAGACAGCACCCTGCACTGCACTTGCTAGATCCAGAGGAAAGATTTCAATCATAGATCTCAAGATATAATCTTAATTAAAAGGTGTATAGGGAATTCATATTGACTTTAACCCATCAGCACGTGAACCAAAAAATATATGTACATACAAATGAAGAAATCATCATAAATTAACCAGAGTTTTGTAACAAAAAGGAATATATATATATATATATATATATATATATATATATATATATATATATATATATATATATATATATATATATATATATATATGTGTGTGTGTGTGTGTGTGTGTGTGTGTGTGTGTGTGTATCTATATAAAATGTATACCATCCCGGAGGTATCAATACTAGTTAATGAGTCTATTGCTAACACAGCTGGCTAGGGAAGGGATGCTTTTTGAGTGGGCCGGGAACCAAAACATTGCAAGAAAGAAAAGGGATGGGAACAGAGAAGACAAGCTGCCAATAGTGTAGCAAGTAATATTAGTAAAAAAAGTTAAAATGCAAAGCTTATGCACTCAAAGCCATTGCCGGTGTTAAGCATTGAAACCTAAGCTCCATTTCAAATTCATCAGTTCACAAAAGAGGCACTAAGACCCCTTTCACACTGAAGCGCAATACAAGCAGATTTAAGTTTGGCAAACACATCTCTCCAGCCCCCTCATAAACAAAGCTAACTATGTAGGATTGTTATATGCTGATTTATCAGAGAAAAAGGGCAAACAGCTATTTTATTTAGACATGTGAATTTGTTTCATCCAAATGCATTTTCGTCCGAATTTTGAGTATTTACGTTATTGTTTTAACAAACAAAAACGAACACACAGAATTCAAAATCTGAAAGATCCAACATAAAAAAAATGTATTTTTTTTCGTTTTCGTTGCTACAACAGTTCGATATAGATAGATCAAACTTGCGGTCAAATGTGTCTAACCTTAACCCTTTTAGTCCAAGATTATTCTACATAGACAGGAAAGATTCGACATAGAGAGGAAAGATTCAATATCATAGAGACAGTGTTGGGGTAGACCATTCCACATGAACGACGAAGATTTGACGAAGCAACGAAAAACATACAAACGTCTAATCTGTTATTGAAGGCTTAGGCCGCGTACACACGGCAGAGAACCTCGACAGGCAGAACACTTCGTTCCACCCGTCGAGGTTCCCTGCCGGCCGTCGAAATCGGCGACCCGCCCGTCGGGAATGGCAACCAGCCATTCTTCCAGGCGGGCCGTCGAGCAAATAGAGAGCGTGCTCTCTATTTCTGCTCGACGGGCTTCCCGACGGGAAGCTCGCCAAGAGCGTACACACGGCCGAGGTCCTCGCTGGAATGCAGCTTCCAGCGAGGTTCTCGCTGGTTTCCAGCGAGAACCTCGGTCGTGTGTACGCCGCCTTATGGTGTCTGTCGAAAGTTCCAAAACGATTCGACAAGCAGCTAAACTGTATGACGCCGCAATCGTACATTTCCGGTCAAATGCTCGGCCCATAGGCTATAGAAGAATTTGAATGTTGGTTGACTAGTAATAATAATTTATAAATATAATTATTACTAGTGTCATACAACATTAGAATTCTACTATAGCTTGTAGGCGGAACATTAGACCGGAAATGTACGATTGCAGCGTCGTACATGGCAGCTGCTCCATCAAATCTTCTTAGAACGTTCGACAGACACCATAAGCCTTCAGTTACAGATTCAACCTTAATTAATTTGGATTTTCGGATGAATGCATTTTTTAACCACTTAAGGACCGCCTACTGCACATTTACGTCGGCAGAATGGCACGGCTGGGCACATCAATGTATATATACGTTGGTTTCTAGTAACCAGCCGTGGGTCATGGGCGTGCACCCGCGGCGCGCTCCCGTGACCCAGTCCGAAGCTCCGGGACCGGGTCCGCGGGACTCGCGGACCCGATCGCCGCTGGAGTGCGGCGATCGGACCCCGGAGCTGAAGAAAGGGGAGAGCCGTGTATAAACACGGCTTCCCCGTGCTTCACTGTGGCCGCAGAATCGATCGCGTCATCCCTGTTATAGGGGGACGTGATCGATGATGTCACACCTACAGCCACACCCCCCTACAGTTGTGAACACACACAGGGAACACTCAAATCCTACAGCGCCCCCTTGTGGTTAACTCCCACACTGCAACTGTCATTTTCACAGTAAACAATGCAATTTAAATGCATTTTTTGCTGTGAAAATGACAATTGTCCCAAAAATGTGTCAAAATTGTCCGAAGTGTCAGCCATAATGTCACAGTCATGAAAAAAATCGCTGATCAATGCTATTAGTTAGTAAAAAAAAATGGAATAAAACTATCCCTTATTTTGTAAACGCTATAAATTTTGCGAAAACCAACCGATAAACGCTTATTGCGATTTTTTTTACCAAAAATAGGTAGAAGAATACGTATCGGCCTAAACTGAGGAAAAAAAATGTTTATCAATTTTTGGGGATATTTATTATAGCAAAAAGTAAAAAATATTGCATTTTTTTCAAAATTGTGGCTCTATTTTTGTTTATAGCGCAAAAAAAAAAAACCGCAGAGGTGATCAAATACCACCAAAAGAAAGCTCTATTTGTGGGGAAAAAAGGACGCCGATTTTGTTTGGGAGCCATGTCGCATGACCGCGCAATTGTCAGTTAAAACGATGCAGTGCCGAATCGCAAAAAGGGGCAAGGTCCTTTAGCAGCATTTTGGTCCGGGTCTTAAGTGGTTAACTAAACAAAATAAATAAAAACAAATTAAATAAATGTATTTTTCGGAACTAAATATTTCAGTGTGCACATGTCTAGTTTTATTGTGGTTTTTAAGTTATGCTATGTGAATGAAAATATGTAACAAATATAATGTAGCTGTTATCCCAAATTGACTGCAAAAGTGAAAAAATATATAAAATGATGCCATAGGTAGGGAAAAGGTTGCTTCCAGTGCTTAACCCCTGCATACTGCTACAAAGGTTCTACCACAAAATTACACTGTTTAGGGAGGAGGTAAACCCAAATTGGTTGCTGCCCTAGACTCATAGGGGGTCTACAATATACATATATATATATATATATATATATATATATACAGGGCTTTTTTTCAGCGGGAACGCGGGGGAACACAGGTCCGGCACCTCCTGGACTGGGGTGTGCTGCAGGGTATTGATGCTCACTGCTGCGGGATCTATTTTTGCAGGGAGGTCTATTGTTGCTCCGGGGGGTCTATTGTTGCTGGTGGGGACCTATTGTTGCTGGGGGGGGGGTCAGTTGTTGCTGAAAAAGGTCTACTATTGGGAGAGGGGTCTATTGTTGATGGCAGCCAAAGAGTCTATTAATACTGGTTGTGCAGAAATCTGTTGATGCTGCCTGGAGTCTATTGTTACTGGGGGGAAATTTTGTTGTGGGTGGTCTATTGCTGTTAGGTGGATCTATTGTTGCTGGCTGCAGGGGATCTATTTTACAGTTTTTCTTAATATCATAACCGAATTCCATACAAATTACTTAGCACCAAAAAATTATACTTGGGTCTATACTGTCTACAAGGGCGGTACTGGGAGGTGGGTAGGGGTGGGGAAAAGGGGTGACTTGGAAAGGGGGAGTTCCTTTACCCATTGTCTGAGAAAAAAAGCCCTGTATATATATATATATATATATATATATATATATATATATATATACACAGTACATATATGTGTGTGTGTGAATATGTGTGTTAGTACATCGTGCTTCTGCAGGATTTTTAGCCTGTTCATAAGATAGAAGGAGAGGTGGTACACAGTGGTTCTGGTGGATAATAGACATGCTTGGCATCGGAACTGTGTTGTAAAATCTGACCAGACATGTTTAAGTCCATTTTTTTTATAAATGTTTTTATATATAAAAATGCTTTTATATACAGTATAAAAATACAATCTAATGTTAGAATGTGATATAATACAATACATACATTTCGGTGCTTTGGTTCTTGATTTTTTCTAGTCTAACAAAGTCTAAAATTTACCAGACTACTCTACCATGTATTGACACTTTGACATGACAGTTTTCCTTTTCTGTACCATACATTTTTTTAGCATTGTACCTTTTTCGAGAGATTCCTTAGCTGGAAGTATATGCCATGATTGCAACTGAGAGAATAAGCAGTTTGAATCCCATCTTTTTGTGAAAAACAAGTTCATTGTAATGTGCAATTGATCACTTGCACTGCTGTCATTTCCTCCATAGGTCCTAGCATACATTTTTCAAGGTTTCTTGTCAAGTCATTAACAATGAACAGCAAACCAACAAAAGCAGTGCTGTGATCAACCCTTGCTGTCAAAAGTAACTGTTTCTATTACTTGGTTTGTACCAGGTCAGGCAAATTATTGCAGGGGAAGCAATGCTATTTACCAGCAAGCCATTACGGTTGCCATCTGTCCAGCTTTTAAGGTCTATAGTGCCATTTTTACATTAAAATCGTAGCCTGCTGACAAAGGAAAATGAGACACAGGAATAGCTGAAAAACATTTGACGTTCTGTAAGACTGCCAAAGTTGTTGCCCTTGATTGTCAGCTGTGCACTGTTCTCCGTCAATTTTATTCCAAGCACCATTGCAAAGTTGACAGGGAATGTCATGAAGATCAGAGCATAATCAAAATATGATTGTACGTGTTTCCAGCAGTCTCATTTAGAGTTGAGACAGTAAAGTTGGTGTGGGAGCCTGGAAACCACTGAATTCATTTTTGTCCTCTGAGCTGGTGATGAATTGACTACAAGTCATATCACGGGAAGAAATTATTTTTCTGCTCTGTTTTTTCATTGATCCTCTGCTTAGCTGGCTTACAACCAATATAGCAATTTAATTGGTTACAATAAAGAATAGCATTGACTGAATATTATAGAGCAAGAACAAGACAGAGACATTATAATGGATATACAGTAGTGACTTATTGTTTGTATTACAATTTCTTACTTGATTCTGAAAATTTATTTTGTGGCAGAGAGGATGCCACATAGCCCACATGTGGACCATGTAAACCCACATAGCCATATTAGGTCAATGATGTCACACAAGCATCCCCATCCCTTAGTGATGTGCAGCTATAGGGAATGGAATGTTCTGGTCACAGCTGATTGAGCAGCAGTAAGTAGAATTGAAAACTTCCTTATGAGTTTGGTCCAAACCCAAGTTTGGACCAGATCTAAGCTCATTGTTAATGGTCACTTTGCCATGCATGTTCTCTCCAGCAGATTAGAATATAACACTGCAGTTCCAAATCATAAACAAACGTTAGTAAGAAGGGCTACCATCCTTAGTATACATTAAATAAAGTTAGATAAGTAATCTTTATTTAAATACATTCTGTAACATTGTTTCTCACATCACCTGAATGCATCTATAAGGTATCCAGTTTACATGCAAATGTACCTGCATAGCACCATTGTTTGATGTGATTGTCCCATTGTCCCAGAACTAATGTATTGGAGACTATTGCTGAAGCTTAAAGCCAGGTACACACTTAAGTTTTTTTGTGGCAGCTCTGTTTGGAGCTGCTGTACTAACCATGCAAGGTTAGTCCAGCATTTTCCCCTGCTGAGCTGTTGTGTTCTAACAGGGGGACAGCCCTTGGACTGCCTTAGCCTGAGAACGCTTATTGGGAGTCGGTTGGTGGCTTGTTTTCCAGCATGCACATCCGACAGAAGCCGGCTTTTGTCGGACAGGCCAACATACATGTGTATGGGGCATTAAGGGGTTGTAAACCATGTCACTGGTTTTGATTGGCCAATGGCTCCCGCTGCTATATATCTGTCCAATGAAGAGAGAGACAACGGCTGGAGCCGCTAGGCTCGTGCACATTGCTGGATTGGTTCGGCCTTAGGTAAGATAAAGGTTTTTCACCTTAATGCATAGAATGACTAAAAACCTTGAGACATTACAATAACTTTAACGCTTAGAAATACTTTAAACTGGAGTTCCTTTAAAAAAATATGTTTTTCCAGTAAAATTGGACAATTTGACATTACTGACATGTCACAGTAGACAGTATTTTTTTTCTTTGTTTTTAAAAAGCAAGCAAGGGCTGATCTTTGTTAGAGACACCTGTGAACACCAAGCCAACCATTGCATTGACATTAGAATTAATATGATTGTGTTCTCTATGAGCCTGCATCTCAGTCCAGAAGGTGTAGACACTGACCCCAGACAATGAGAAGAAAGCAATTGAAGGCAATATCAGGGAAGGTACTGTGAGGTGTGTGAGAGATAAATCATATTTACATGTGGTACATGTACAGTTTGCATATTTAAAACCTGATCTGATTCTCACTCTGGTTTAAAGAGTTTAAAAAACAAAAACAAAATTGTCATCTATTGCAGCCTACCAAACCTCAGATGTGATGCTTTTCTCCTATATTTTCACTTGCAGATATGGCCAGTAACACACTTGTTGTCTTTCTGTCCACTCCATTGGTAAAACAAGAGAATACTTTTAATCTGGCTATACACCGATCAAAATGTGTCTGTTTCAAAAGGGACCAAATAAATTCCCATTAGTGTGTAGCCATTCCTATTTAAAAGAAGATATTTGTTTGAATGACTTCTGTTGAAGGGACATGTTGGAAACCATTTCTCGATCAGTCATTGCAGCCGATTGGCTGCACCCACAGATCATTTTATCTGTTAACATAATCTCCCAGTGGCAGGATTCCTCTATCTACTGTACCTTGTTTGTGTGACTGGAGGATTCTTTTATTTATTTTTTCAGCCTGCTGCCTGAATGAGAAAAAGCTAACTGACTGTATATGGCCAGCTTTAGATGCGCTAGCAGCTTTAACAACTTAAAGCTGAACTCTAGAAAACACGTTTATAAGCAGTTACAGCAACAGTTGTCTTTTTTGGGGGGGATAAGTGTTTTAGATTAATGAACAAAAGCTGACTATCACATGCACCCATGTCAGTGGTAAAGGTTTTTTCTCAAGCCAACTAACTGTTCCTTTTACTGGACTGCTTAGTCTGTTAAAGGAAGTAAAAAAAAAAGCAAAAAAATAATGGCAGAAAAGCCTAAAAAATGAATGCAGCCATCAAATTTAAGAACTGCTACAATATATAACATTTTTGTTTTTGGGTTTAAAACCACTTGAAGTGTATCCAAGTAGCTGATTTATCATGTTTTAAAAAGGATAACTACATTATTTAACTTAAATACTTTATAGTCATTTACCCCTTTTTTTATAAGTATATATACATTTGTATAAAGGAACACATTTATGAATTTAAATAGTCTCTGACACTACTGAATATATGCATTTTATAAGTTGACGTGTTGGGTAACTATAATTTTTAGATGTTTGTTACACTGTAGTCAATATATACTTTATGTCAGAGGGTCATGCTGGGATTGGTATCTACACATTCCTCTTCTGTACACAAGCACATAGCACTTTTCTTACTTCTAAATTCTTATTCTTCAGGTCTCCTGTTATGGCCGGTGGACTGTTTGCTGTGAGTCGGAAATGGTTTTGGGAACTGGGTGGCTACGATCCTGGCTTAGAAATCTGGGGAGGAGAGCAATATGAGATATCCTTTAAGGTAAGCACTTAGTAGTTTACATTCCTGAATACAACCGAAAGTGTTTGCAACTGCAAAGTGTTTGTCACATGCCTATACCTTGTTAGATTTAGGTCACTTGTCATTTATCTCATGACAGCTATATGTTGCACTGTACATCTCCTAGATGAAGTCATTTCATTCTGTTATCTGTATTTGAAAAGCTAGGAACAAAGGTCATCTGGCCTGTATTGCAGCATTTTTTTTAAATCATTTCTGTTTTATTCAATGTTTACATTTATTGTACACTTTGTGCGAATATTCAAATACAAAATACAGTGCATATTAAATAGGTAAGAAAATATATAAAACTATAGTTTCCAGACTTACTCACTTTTCTTGTCTATATCCCTTTTGTGCATTGTTTTTTACGTGTTTCTATTTGCCCCCCTCCCTCCAGCCCTTCCCTACCCGCACCACCTTATTGCAGCATTAGATGAAATCCATTCAAGTCACTATTTTCTTTGACATATTTAATTTAAGAATTTTCTGGACCCAGAAGGGATAGAGATAGGTTCTGACTACTTTACATGACAACCTTTACACCTGCCTGGTGCACACAGAATTGTAATATAATTCACCAATGCACAACAGCATACACCAGACTAAGTACAGCGCACAACAAAAGGTTTGCTACAAGCTATATACGGTAGGTGCTTACCTGAAATATCTTGACCCTAGCTGTATTTCCTAGGCAATGACCTAGCTTTTATAATGCCACATACACACGACCGTTTTTAATGCCATGGGAAAAACAATGGTTTTCTCTACGTGATCTTTGTCAAGCCTGCTTTGCATACACACGATCATGTTAAAAAAAAATGCTTGAGCAAAGCGTGGTGATGTACAACACGTACGATGGCACTATAAAGGGGAAGTTCCATTTGGATGGCGCCACCCTTTGGGCTGCTTTTGCTGATTTTGTGTTAGGAAAAGTTTGGTGAGAGACGATTCACGCTCTTCAGTCTTCGTGCTTTTCAGTCTGTTAGGCCGCGTACACACGACCAAATACATCTGTTCAAATCGGTCTGGCAGTGGCGTGACGTTGATGCCGCCACGTCACCGCACCAGGAAGTAAAACACTTCCGTGCATGCGTTGAATCCATTCGACGCATGTGCGAGCAGATATGTCTGCTGGTTAGCGTACTAACCAGCAGACATGTCGGGTGGATGGATTCCCAGCAGACAGATTTTAAAGCATGCTTTAAAATGCTGTCGGCTGGCCAAATCTGTCTGTCCGCCGGTACACACAATCGAATCTGTCTGCTGAAACGGTCTGGCAGAACGTTTCCAGCAGACAGATTTGATTGTGCGTACGCGGCCTTACAGAGTGACAAATGTGATATCTCCATTACAAATTCTAGTTTTACCAGAACGAGTGCTCCTGTCTCATAACTTGCTTCTGAGCATGAGCGCTTTTTTTTCCATCGTTAAAGCCTACAAACGACGTGAAAAATTACGTAAAAAATTAGAGCATGTTCTAAATTTTTAATGCCTATTCTTCACATCGAGAAAAATGCTCTGGAGCGTACACACGATAGTTTTTTATGACGAATTAAAGAAATGGCATTTTTCACGTCATGAAAAACGTGTGTGTACGCGGCATGAGACGTGTTATATCACCCAGAAGCGAATTAATCACCAAGAAGTCATGGCAATTCTCACAGACTTAGCTGGCATAGCTGTTGTGTTTTTTGTATAAGGTATGGTAACCTTATACTACATTTACGCAAGCTCATTGTTAGTCATAATTTTTTATTTAAAGTGCAAAATGATCAACTTTTGTGAATCCTTACTGTTTGATACCTGCTAAAAAAAATACGGGGGCTGCCATTTATGTCCTTCCTTCAGAAAATGCTAGCTCCCTGGCCCTTAAAAAAGTTGAGTATTTTCAATATTTCTTACATGCCTGGGGCAAGCATGCAGGTCAATAATTTGGACTCCACTCTGACTACACCTGCTATTTACTTGTTGAAGGTCAGTGACTCAAAGTACCAAAGTGAGATATTGACAGGTAAATAGCATTTTAAGAATGCCTACAGTACATATTCTTTCAGAACAGTTTTCCTTTAAAGCTGAACGTCAACCTTACATTCAGCCTTGCACAATTGTACAAGCTCTTCTACTGTACAAAAAATAGCTTACTCTGATTTGACTGTATACTGTGAGCTCACAGTGGGCATTAGACATTGCAGCAAGTTAGTTAGAGCCTGTCTCATATCCAGACTTGAGGACATCCAGCATTATCTAGGCCTTTCGTCATCAGTCTGACTGTGCCTGAATCGTTTCTTTCATTGGGTTTCTGTTCTTTCAATAATGGAGGCTTACCTCACATGTGGGTGTTACCTAGGGTGGTCTGCATGCAAATGCATTCTACCTAGGAACACACACTTCTCCAGACTGACATTTTGACATTAGTGTACAATCACTCTAAAGAGCAAACACACTGCTTGAACCAGGGCTGAGGGTGCTTGAGAAAAGTATTGAGGCAGGGTGCTGTGATGTTTTCAGGAAGTAATGTATAGCACCCTGTTAACCCCTCCAGCCAGTCATGATCACCCTGTTTTGCATAAAGGGCCACAGAGCCCCCGTGATGAGATCACTAAAATAAAGTTTGTAATAAAAATCAAAAGGTTTGGTTTAAAAAGTCAGCAGCATATTGATAACCAGGGAAGACCAAGGAAAGCAACATGTTTAATTAAAGCAGATTAAATTCAGCTTTAAATGTCACTTTCATTGAATTTAATCTGTCATAAATCAGCTTACCTGGTTCAGTTAAATCCAGCCATGGATGGTTTTGAATCTCGGTCGAAATTCGAACAAAGTATGGGCAGTTTGATTGTACCCAAGTTGATTGATCAATTAACTTGGGTACAATTAGCCTGTCGGACATTTCGTGTGATTTTTGCCAGCCGTTATAGCAATAATCACTGTGTTCTCCCCCAGCAGGGAGAGCTCCAAACCAATTCCCCGCCAGGAGAACACAATAGCTCAGCGGGAGGGATTTCTCAATCAACACTGTGTTAATGGGGGAATCAAGCGTTTTTCTTTTCTGCAACCAAAATACAATCTAATCATCTATGGCTGGCTTAACACTGTTTTACCTTTTCTACATAATTCTTTCAGAGTAATGTACAGCCACTAAGAGTTACTGTATACAATGAGCCTGCATTAATTCTAGCATATGTTGATTGCCCAGTAACCATTTAACGTTGTTGCTGCCACCAATGTAACTATTACGTCTGTGGCACTATCGGCATGTAAATAAACTCCTGGCCACTTTAGCAGCTGGGAGTTTGTTTACTGCCAGTTCCATAGTAGAAGTGATTGTGTTTGCTGTAAAGTTGCCTGATTACTTCTACACTACTGTGAATATAAACAAAGAATAGTGCAGCGAACGTTGCGTCCCTAGGGCAGGACTTCTTCAGCGGAATGTCCGCTGAAGAAGTCCTGCCCTAGGGACGCAACGTTCGGAGGGAAGGACGTGACGGCACCCGCAGCCACTGCTTCACAAGCAACACATGTTTTTTATCGCTGTTTACCCTGGCACTGGATTAGTGCCTTCAAAATGTGAGTTTTATACATTTGTTTTATTAAACCTTGTGCGCATACAGAGTACACTATGTTATCTCCTTTTCTTATATGAATGAATCATCATCTGGCCGGAGTGTATCTGTTTTGGCTTCATGCTTGTCAGCTGGCAACTTCATCCTCTGGATTTATTCCTTATGGGAAAGCGCTATTAACCCTGATCTTGCTATAGGGTCTGATCTGGGAGGTGAGAGGCCACTTTTACTACTGGTGGAGGTGTTTTTCTTCTATCCACGATTCATGTGTGTGAATTTTACCACTATTGGATTATCACAAGGAGGATCTTTGGATGGACTTTTATATAGCGCTGCACTATTCTTTGTTTATATCTTTCCAGGAACTTATCTAATTGATTCCTAGTGTTCAGCTGCTCACTATTATATTATTTTGTGTTTTTATTTCGCTGATTGATTCTCTTTTATATTTTAACTACTGTGAATATGCTCCACCTCTGCCTGACTCCACCATGTGTCTTGAGCTTACTTCTCTATCTCGGGTGCCCAAAACCTCCATGGCAGATGTCAGGATGGAGAGCAGCAGGAGATCAGCGAACATTCATCTATTAATCACAAATGGTTAAATGTATTTCATAAGTGCTCAGCTCTGAGCACTTTCGGGTTCAGAGCTGTCAATCTCTGTCCACCCTGGACAGGTAAGAAGCTAATCGAGCATAGACTGGCTCAATTAAATTTAAATAAGTGCAGATGTGACATTAGGAGTCCTATTAGTGATAGAAATAAAGTTTCAAAAAAATTAAGTTTAAGAAAATTAATTTAAAGACACCCAAATGTAAAATCCTCCCTTTGCATAATTTTGAGGCTTCACATATTCGTCATCTATGTAATTGATGGAACATTTATTTCCAAAACTGTATTAAATTGTGTTTCTCCTTCCCCTTTAAACTGTATTTCCTATTCTACCCCCCTTTTCTTTTTTCTTTTCTTTTTCCCTCTTTCTACATACTCTCTCTCCCCCTATTCCCTTTATACCCTTTCCCTGTTCCCTCTCTCCCCTTCTCTCCCCGTTTATAACTGAAGCTTTATTATTCAAGTTTATTGCTCTCAAACACAGTACGTCTGTATATATTTAATGTGTCTGACCATTGTAGTATATGATTTAAAAACACTTCATAGTCATGTATGATAAAACTGCAGTATTGCTTTAAGTGGGTGATGCTGCCCTGCCACCTACTGACTTTTTGTGGTACTTCACCCCTCTGAATAGGTTCACTCAATTTAAACCCCATGCGGTCTTTATTATTTTTATATCACAATTTTTGCATGCTATACATTGTTTGAGCATACATGTTCAGTGTAACTTTTACCGCACTCGTATGTTATGTAGTCTGTCCACACATGCATTTACTTTTTTTTGCATTTAACTATTACCCCTCATTGACTTCAATAGATAACCTGAAGTTCTCCTTCCCCCTTAATACTGTACTCCCCTTCTACCCCTTTTTTTTTTCAAAAACTCTCTCTTACCCTATTCCCTTTATACCCTTTCCCGTTTCCTCTCTCCCCTTCTCTCCCAGTTGATAATTGATGCTGTACTATTCAATTTTTTTGCACTCAAACACAGTACATATTTCACCAAATGTATCTGATGTACAATCTGAATATATTCAATATGTTTGACCAGTGTAGTATATGATTTAAAAACATTTCATAGTCATGTACGTTAACACTGCTGTATTGTTTTAGGTCATATTTCTCATTTCTCTCACAGGTTTATATGATTTGTTTAGTTTGGGTGGTCTCCATTCCGTGCCGCCATGATTTTCCCCCACTCAGTAAGAGCGCCCCCTCCTCCCAGAGAGGGTGCTCATAGCCACCTCAGACGCGAGTTTACATGCCTCCTTTTTCTTTTTGGCATTGCACTACTTTTTTCTATTTTATCTCGCGTTTGCCGGCTATCAAAGCTGAGTTCTGGACCAATTGGTCTATTACTACTTCTCTGTCGGTTGGGAATTTTTTCCCTACCCAACCCCATTTGTTCTTTTTATGGTATATTTTGTTCTCGTTGGAACAAACTTCCATTTGTTTTATGGTTCAATTTGTTTTACAGATGTGGTACACTTTTTTCACCAATATACTTTTCATCCTCTACAAGAACGAAACCCTATTTATACATTTACCCGTATGCACCACAACCTCTGGATAGGCACATATCCTATATACACTTAGTTCCGATGCTTCCTAGTACTTCTCATTTGCTGCTTTGCCAGATGCTCCATCTCTCACCCGGTAAGACACCATGACTATTAAGATCATTTCACACAATGTTCAAGGTTTTAATTCACCAAACAAACGTAAAAAGGCCTTTTTACAATATAAGAGATTAGACGCTAAGATAGTAATGCTACAAGAAACACATTTTTTGAAAGACTCCCACCCCACTTTCTTCCATAAGGCTTTCAACCAATCGTTCTACACCTCCTCCCCCACAAAAACGAAAGGAGTCGCTATATTTTTTCACCGCTCTTTTCCCATAGATGTCCACCAAGTGTATAAAGATCAAAAAAACAGATTCATCATCATCAAGGGTACTCTCTCCGGTAAAGACATTACAATTGCCAATGTCTATGCCCCTAATGACACCCAAACCACATTTTTCACACAATTCCTCAATAAATTACAACAATACCACTCCCCACATATTATTTTAGGCGGTGACTTTAACTCGGTCCCACAATCCAACATAGACAGAAGTAAACAAACCCAGTACTCCAGATCCTTCTCCAAGACAACTACCTCACTTCTATATGACCTAAACTTGATTGACACTTGGAGAGCCCTAAATATTGGAGCAAGGGAATACACCGTTTACTCACACCCACATGACTCATACTCACGAATCGACCACATCTTTTGCACCCCAATTGTCTTAGCAAACTCACTGGATGCCAGTATACACCCTTGCGTTTGGTCAGATCATCAAATAGTCGCCTTTTGTAATAAATTTATCGGCCTATCCTCCACCCCCTATTCATGGAGGTTAAATGAATCCCTTTTAACAGACCCTAGTCACCAACAGGAAATTGCGGCAGAAATCACTGAATACTTTGCACTTAATGCTACCCCGCAAATTTCCTCAGCCACCCTCTGGTCGGCTCATAAGGCAGTAATGAGAGGCCACCTCATTAGACGTTCCGCTCAACGCAATAAAATCAATGCTGGAAAAATTATCTCTCTCACAAAAGACCTCCATAACTTATACAAGGACCACACAAACACACATGACCCAGACGTCTATAAAATAATTTCACTTAAACGTAACGAATTAGACTCTTTACTGTCTTCCAAAGCAGAAAAGGCTCTTCGCTGGTCTAAGGCCAGGTTCCTCCTCTCTAGTAACGCATATTCTGCAATGTTTGCTCGCAAACTCAACCAATCTATTAAACCTACCCATATCTACAAATTAAAGAATAACGCTAACCATGTAGTCACACACCCCCAAGAAGTGCTCTCAATCTTTACCAAGTTTTACTCTGACCTTTTGTCCGCCCCAAACCCCCCTCCCTCTCCTCTTCGTCTCCCTGGCTAAACAGTCTTTCATTCCCAAAGTTCAAACAATCACAGTTAGACAGTCTTAATATGCCATGCTCAGATGAAGAGCTGGCTCAGATCATCAAATCACTGAAGAAAAATTCCGCACCAGGTCCTGACGGTTTCTCTTCCCTCTATTACAAACAATAGTCCCATACCTGAAGAAACTCTTTAATTGCATCTTGAAGGGAGACCATTTCCCGGAAGAGATGTTACTTGCAAATATGTCTCTTATGCCAAAACCCAATAGAGATCACACACTTCCCCAAAACTATAGGCCAATGTCGGTCATAAATAACGACCTCAAAATATTTAGTAGACTCCTCGCCAACAGACTTTCTGCAATTATTCCCACTCTTATTTCCCCATACCAATCTGGCTTTATCCCAGGCAGGCAAATCACTGACAATATCAGACTTGTCACGAATATCATTCAAGATGCCGAGGTAAAATCCAAATCACTTCTGATGCTCAGCTTTGACATCAATAAAGCCTTTGATAATGTCTACTGGACATTCATGGACACTATACTCCAGAAATGTGGCTTTAATGCCTTCCACGCTCTCTACCATAACCCATCTACTAGAATACGTCTGCCGGGCTGTAACTCAGAATTTTACAATGTGGGCAGGGGTACTAGGCAGGGGTGCCCCCTTTCTCCATTACTATTCGCATTGGCAATAGAGCCACTCTCCACAGCAATCCTTATTAACTCTGACATTAAAGGGTACTCTTCAGGCTCCAATACTTACAAACTGAGCATGTACACTGACGACATGTTATTATTCTTATCACAACCAGAATCCACCTTACCCAACCTCCTACAAACCCTCAACGCTTTTACAACCATTTCTGGCCTCACTGTTAATGTTTCCAAATCATGCCTATTAATATCCCCTCCTCCGTGCTAGACTCCTTACGTTCTTCCTTCGACTTTTCCTACTCTTTTGACTCCCTCCCATACTTAAGCATACACCTCACTCCCAATCTCAGTGACCTAGCAAGTAAAAACTATATCCCAATGATACAAAAATTAAGAGCTACGCTGAAAATGTGGAAATTCTTTAAGATTTCATTCTTGGGAAGAATGACTGCTATCAAGATGACACTACTCCCTAAAATATTATATCTATTTAGAGCACTCCCCATTAGAATTAATAAAACACTCATCACTAGATTCCAATCTGAGATAAACAAATTCATACGGGCAGACTCCCATCCCCGATCATCTAAATTGGTCCTACATAAGTCCCAGAAGTGTGGAGGCCTCGGCCTCCCGGACCTTTGGCTATATTATCTATCAGCAAGATGGACCCAAATTGCACAATGGCATATCCCGCAGTCCAACATTCCTTGGGTCGAGTTTGAGAAAGCCTCTATAGCACCATACGCTATCTCGGGCATTCTCTGGGGGAATAAAATCCCTATTCCAGCCCTAAACTCCCAAAATCAAGTAGTCGCTCACTCATATTATCTATGGAAGCTCCATAATGAGAAATACAATCTCACCTCTAAATCCCCCCCATATGCCACATTCCTAGGCGATCCAAAATTTAAACTAATTACCCAAGCCCCAGTGGACCTCACTTGGTGGAAAGATAATAACCTCACCTCACTTACTAACTTTATCGAAGGCACATATTTTATCCCCTTCTCTACACTGAAATCAAAATACCAGATCCTTGACTCAGAACTTGATACTTTCCTCCTCATAAAGCAATTCTTTGACTCACATTTCCAGACCTCGAACACCCAACCTCCCTCCCATTTTGAGAACCTTTGTCTCAAATCACCCAGGAAAAAAGGATTCATTTCAGACCTATATTCCACCTATATTCCAACACAGATTCTCACAAACTACCTTATATGATTAAATGGAAACAAGACTTAAACTTTACCTACTCCATAGTTGTCTGGGATTACTGTATACACAATCTACACAAATGCACTAATTCCATTTCAATCAAAGAAACAGCCCTAAAAGTATTCACAAGATGGTACTACACCCCAACTAAACTCCATTCTATCTTCCCCTCAACTTCCCCCTCTTGCTTTAGAGATTGCAATACATTAGGCTCGTTCCCCCACATTTTCTGGCAATGTGATAAAGTCAGAGGCATTTGGTCACAATTTGAGAATTTCGCCTCCAAAATCTCAGGTAATGTAATCACCTTGACGATACATAATTGCATAATGTTTTCCCCAATAACCGGTCTTTCCACTAGCCAAATGAGACTGATCCACACAATCTGTATCGCCATACACTGGCTAACAGGGCCGGACTGGCCTACCGGGATACCGGGAAATTTCCCGGCAGGCTGCCTGCCCTGGTCTGTTTTGGGCCGAGCTGTGGCTGCAGCGCAGAGATCCGCTCCCTCCTCCTCCTTCCCCTCCACTACGCACAATGTTACGCACAATCAGCGGGCATCTCCCGACTCCCGCTGTGCCTGTGTGTCAGAAGGCTCAGTGTTAAAACTTTTGCCGCGCTGCTGTGATAAAAGTGACAGTCCCTCCCTCCTAGACCAGGGCGCACCTGCAGCAGCGTGTACCAGAGGTGGAGAGGAAATGTCTGCTGCCGTGGATTGTGCGGGGGGCGCGGCCGCGGGGAGGGAACTATCGCATGCAGGACACTGACTGTTCCCTCCCGCCGACTCCTCCAGCTGCTGAGCCATTCGGCGGCTCAGGGCTCTGATGCTTAGGAGCTGGCCCACCTCCTTCACTCACAATGGTCGGGACTCGTGAGGGGGTGTGGCCCCGCCTGTTACTGGGGGGCGAAGCAACCGGCCTCAGTGATGATCGCACGGTCCCAAGTTCTGGCCAGAACATGGAGGTACAAAAAAAAAAAGGCTGCTGTCTCTAAGTCCTCTGTTACCCAGTCCCCTGTCACCCAGCCCTCTGTCACCCAGCCCTCTGTCACCCAGTCCCCTGCTGTCACCCAATCCCTTGCTGTCACCAAGTCCCCTGTCACCCAGCCCTCTGTCACCCAGTCCCCTGCTGTCACCCAATCCCCTGCTGTCACCAAGTCCCCTGTCACCCAGTCCCCTTCTGTCGCCAAATCCCCTGCTGTTGCCAAGTCCTGTGTCACCCAGTTTCCTGCTGTCGCCCAGTGCCCTGCTGTCACCCAGTCCCCTGTCACCCAGCCCTCTGTCACCCAGTCCCCTGTTACCCAGTCCCCTTCTGTCGCCAAGTCCTCTGCTTTCACCCAGTCCCCTGTCACCCAGTCCTGTGTCGCCCAGTTCCCTGCTGTCACCCAGTCCCCTGCTGTCACCAAGTCCTCTGTCACCCAGTCCTCTGGTGTCGCCAAGTCCCCTGCTGTCACCAAGTCCTCTGTCACCCAGTCCTCTGGTGTCACCCAGTCCCCTTCTGTCGCCAAATCCCCTGCTGTTGCCAAGTCCTGTGTCACCCAGTTTCCTGCTGTCGCCCAGTCCCCTGTCACCCAGCCCTCTGTCACCCAGCCCCCTGTTACCCAGTCCCCTTCTGTCGCCAAGTCCTCTGCTGTCACCCAGTCCCCTGTCACCCAGCCCTCTGTCACCCAGCCCTCTGTCACCCAGTTCCCTGCTGTCACCAAGTCCCCTGTCACCCAGCCCTCTGTCACCCAGTCCCCTGCTGTCACCAAGTCCCCTGCTGTCATCCAGTCCCCTTCTGTCACCCAGTCCCCTGCTGTCACCAAGTCCCCTGCTGTCATCCAGTCCCCTGTCACCCAGCCCTCTGTCACCCAGTCCCCTGTTACCCAGTCCCCTTCTGTCGCCAAGTCCTCTGCTGTCACCCAGTCCCCTGTCACCCAGCCCTCTGTCACCCAGCCCTCTGTCACCCAGTCCCCTGCTGTCATCCAGTCCCCTGCTGTCATCCAGTCCCCTTCTGTCACCCAGTCCCCTGCTGTCATCCAGTCCCCTGCTGTCACCAAGTCCTCTGTCACCCAGTCCTCTGGTGTCGCCAAGTCCCCTGCTGTCACCAAGTCCTCTGTCACCCAGTCCTCTGGTGTCGCCAAGTCCCCTGCTGTCACCAAGTCCTCTGTCACCCAGTCCTCTGGTGTCACCCAGTCCCCTTCTGTCGCCAAATCCCCTGCTGTTGCCAAGTCCTGTGTCACCCAGTTTCCTGCTGTTGCCCAGTCCCCTGTCACCCAGCCCTCTGTCACCCAGTCCCCTGTTACCCAGTCCCCTTCTGTCGCCAAGTCCTCTGCTGTCACCCAGTCCCCTGTCACCCAGCCCTCTGTCACCCAGCCCTCTGTCACCCAGTTCCCTGCTGTCACCAAGTCCCCTGTCACCCAGCCCTCTGTCACCCAGTCCCCTGCTGTCACCAAGTCCCCTGCTGTCATCCAGTCCCCTTCTGTCACCCAGTCCCCTGCTGTCACCAAGTCCCCTGCTGTCATCCAGTCCCCTGTCACCCAGCCCTCTGTCACCCAGTCCCCTGTTACCCAGTCCCCTTCTGTCGCCAAGTCCTCTGCTGTCACCCAGTCCCCTGTCACCCAGCCCTCTGTCACCCAGCCCTCTGTCACCCAGTCCCCTGCTGTCATCCAGTCCCCTGCTGTCATCCAGTCCCCTTCTGTCACCCAGTCCCCTGCTGTCATCCAGTCCCCTGCTGTCATCCAGTCCCCTTCTGTCACCCAGTCCCCTGCTGTCACCAAGTCCCCTGTCACCAAGTCCTCTGTCACCCAGTCCCCTGCTGTTGCCAAGTCCTCTGTCACCCAGTCCCCTGCTGTCACCCAGTCCTCTGCTGTCACCAAGTCCTCTGTCACCCAGTCCCCTACTGTTACCAAGTCCTCTGTCACCCAGTCCCCTGCTGTCGCCAAATTCTCTGTCACCCAATGCCCTGTTGTCGCCAAGTCCTCTGTCACTCAGTCCCCTGCTGTCGCCAAGTCCTCTGTCACCCAGTCCCCTGCTGTCGCCAAGTCCTCTGTCACCCAGTCCCCTGCTGTTGCCAAGTCCTCTGTCACCCAGTCCCCTGCTGTCACCCAGTCCTCTGCTGTCACCAAGTCCTCTGTCACCCAGTCCCCTACTGTTACCAAGTCCTCTGTCACCCAGTCCCCTGCTGTCACCAAGTCCCCTGTCACCCAGCCCTCTGTCACCCAGTCCCCTGCTGTCACCAAGTCCCCTGCTGTCATCCAGTCCCCTGCTGTCACCCAGTCCCCTGCTGTCACCAAGTCCCCTGCTGTCATCCAGTCCCCTGTCACCCAGCCCTCTGTCACCCAGTCCCCTGTTACCCAGTCCCCTTCTGTCGCCAAGTCCTCTGCTGTCACCCAGCCCTCTGTCACCCAGCCCTCTGTCACCCAGTCCCCTGCTGTCATCCAGTCCCCTGCTGTCATCCAGTCCCCTTCTGTCACCCAGTCCCCTGCTGTCACCAAGTCCCCTGCTGTCATCCAGTCCCCTTCTGTCACCCAGTCCCCTGCTGTCACCAAGTCCCCTGTCACCAAGTCCTCTGTCACCCAGTCCCCTGCTGTTGCCAAGTCCTCTGTCACCCAGTCCCCTGCTGTCACCCAGTCCTCTGCTGTCACCAAGTCCTCTGTCACCCAGTCCCCTACTGTTACCAAGTCCTCTGTCACCCAGTCCCCTGCTGTCGCCAAATTCTCTGTCACCCAATGCCCTGTTGTCGCCAAGTCCTCTGTCACTCAGTCCCCTGCTGTCGCCAAGTCCTCTGTCACCCAGTCCCCTGCTGTCGCCAAGTCCTCTGTCACCCAGTCCCCTGCTGTTGCCAAGTCCTCTGTCACCCAGTCCCCTGCTGTCACCCAGTCCTCTGCTGTCACCAAGTCCTCTGTCACCCAGTCCCCTGCTGTCGCCAAATTCTCTGTCACCCAATGCCCTGCTGTCGCCAAGTCCTCTGTCACCCAGTCCCCTGCTGTCGCCAAGTCCTCTGTCACCCAGTCCCCTGCTGTCGCCAAGTCCTCTGTTACCCAGTCCCCTGCTGTCGCCAAGTCCTCTGTTACCCAGTCCCCTGCTGTCGCCAAGTCCTCTGTTACCCAGTCCCCTGCTGTCGCCAAGTCCTCTGTTACCCAGTCCCCTGCTGTCGCCAAGTCCTCTGTCACCCAGTCCCCTGCTGTCGCCAAGTCCTCTGTTACCCAGTCCCCTGCTGTCGCCAAGTCCTCTGTCACCCAGTCCCCTGCTGTTGCCAAGTCCTCTGTCACCCAGTCCCCTGCTGTCACCCAGTCCTCTGCTGTCACCAAGTCCTCTGTCACCCAGTCCCCTACTGTTACCAAGTCCTCTGTCACCCAGTCCCCTGCTGTCGCCAAGTCCTCTGTTACCCAGTCCCCTGCTGTCGCCAAGTCCTCTGTCACCCAGTCCCCTGCTGTCGCCAAGTCCTCTGTTACCCAGTCCCCTGCTGTCGCCCAGTCCCCTGCTGTCACCCAGTCCCCTGCTGTCACCCAGTCCTCTGCTGTCACCCAGTCCTCTGCTGTCACCCAGTCCTCTGCTGTCAGCCAGTCCCCCTGCTGTCACCCAGTCCAAGTGACACCCTGAATCTGGTGACGGGATGGGTGGCAAGTGACACGCTGATCTGGTGACGGGACTGTGGCAAGTGACACACTAAATCTGGTGGCAGGGGACGGATGGCAAGTGGCATGCTGAATCTGAGGTTCCACTGTATGTGTGTATATATTTATATATATATCTCCCTAGCCCTATGTGCTTTCATATCTGTCTTATCTTTATATAATACGCTCTTTAGAGGTCGACCGATATGGGTTTTTCTCTGGCCGATGCCGATGCCGATATTTGGAAATCGGGGCGGCCGATGGCCGATATGTGTTGCCGATTTTTGCGGCCGATATTTTAGGCCGATTTTTTTTATTTTATTTTTTTCTCCTCAACTCAAAAAACCTAGGGTGGAGAGGTTGGGAGGAGATAATTGTTTAGGGTGGAGAGGTGGGGTGCAGCCTGTCAGTGTCCACCACCAGTGCCACCTCATCAATGCCCACCAGTGCAGCCCATCAGTGTCCACCACCAGTGCCACCTCATCAATGCCCACCAGTGCAGCCCATCAGTGTCCACCACCAGTGCCATCTCATCAATGCCCACCAGTGCAGCCCATCAGTGTCCACCACCAGTGCCACCTCATCAATGCCCACCAGTGTCCACCTCATCAATGCCCACCAGTGCAGCCCATCAGTGTCCACCACCAGTGCCACCTCATCAATGCCCACCAGTGCAGCCCATCAGTGTGTGCCACCTCAACAATGCCCACCAGTGCAATCACCTCAGTGCATCACCAACCAGTGCCATCCACCCCTTTGCCAACCAGTGCCATCCACCCCTTTGCCAACCAGTGCCATCCACCCCTGTGCCATCCACCCCTTTGCCAACCACTGCCATCCACCCCTGTGCCATCCACCCCTGTGCCATCCACCCCTTTGCCAACCACTGCCATCCACCCCTGTGCCATCCACCCCTGTGCCATCCACCCCTGTGCCAACTAGTGCCATCCACCCCTGTGCCAACTAGTGCCATCCACCCCTGTGCCATCCACCCCTGTCTGCAACAGTCAATCAGCGGCCGCCGCTGCCGACATTCTACACTGTAAAAAAAAAAAAAGTCCCCTGATGTGCTGCGCGCCCGGCCTCTGCCTACAAACCCCAGAATGCAGAGCGGGCCAGTAACATTCTGGGGTTTGTAAGCAGAAGCCGGGCACGCTGCACGTCAGGGGATGTTTTTCTTTGCAGTGTAGAATGTCGGCAGCCGCGGCCGCCGATTGGCTGTCACAGGCATCAGTAGATAGCAGCGAGCGGGCCCCTCCTCTCTGTATACACCCACAGACGAGGAGGGGCCCGCTCGCTGCTATCTACTGACGCCTGTAACAGCCAATTGCCGGCCGCCACCGCCAACGCTGGGTGTACTAAGATGTCCGCGGCTCCGGAGCTAGGCCGAAGCCGCGGCCTTTCCTGATGCTGTGACCGCGGCGGCAATCCGCGGATTGCCGCTGCGGTCACAGCATCAGGAAAGGCCTCGGCCTAGCTCCGGAGCCATGGCAGCGCTAGCAGCATGTAGAAATATCGGCCTAATTTGGAGAAAAATCGGCCGATGCCAATTTCTCCAAAACGGCCAAATATCGGCCGATATATCGGCCTGCCGATATATCGGCCTGCCGATATATCGGTCGACCTCTAACGCTCTTTAAATGTTTTTAAAATGTATGATTTTCTCTTTTATGAACAAGAAAATAATGACGTTATGATGTTGGGCTGGTATATTAATGCTATGGGGCTGGTATGAAATGTTTTCCAGGGCTGGTTTTTACTCCCAGTCCGGCCCTGCTGGCTAATAGCATCCCAGTAGAAATCTCCATCAATCCCCCTAGCCCCACTCAAACCCAGAATCAACAATATAAATCTAATGGAAAAAATATTCCATACTTTACAAAATACTATGCACATTTTTAATAATAAATGGTCTCCCTGGACTGAGCATTCCCCCCTATTCTTTAACACAGTCTAGACCCCATAGTTTATAATTTTTTCTCTGATATTGTTCAATTTCAACATATTACATGGCTTACAGTCTTATAATACTTTTGTCAATTTGGATTATATTTGTAACCTTTGTACAATATTCTGATTTATCCACTAGTTTTATTTGCTTATATGAGCTAACCCTCACTTTGTATATGCATTGTTCTTATAGATTTGTACCATCATCTATTTTTTTTTTTCAATAAAAGTTTGTAAACGAAAAAAAATTGTGTTTGTGTACACTAAAAAATAATTTTAGTGTATTTTTTACTAAAAATATTGGGCCAGATTCACATACACTTAATATTGCGCTGCGTAATCTAAATACTCTACGCTGCCGTATTTTACCAGGCTCTACACCGAATTCTGGTAGATTTTTGCCCGTACGCTATGGCGGCGTAGTCTATTTCTCGCCGCGTAATCGAAATACGCGATTAGGGGGCGTGAAGCATTTAAATTAAGCGCGTCCCTGCGGCGATCGAACTGCGCATGCTCCGTTCAGAAATTTCCCGTCGTGCATTGCGTGAAATCACGTCGTTACGTCATTCGTTGTTTGAGTAGCGTCGTTTACGAACATTCCTATTCCCGGACGACTTACGTAAAAAATAATAAAAGACGTCGGAAAACGTAGAAATTCGACACGGGAACGACGACCATACTTAACATGGGCTGTCTAATATTAGAGCAGCAAAAAGCTGGTATAGTGTTTCGCAAAAAAAAGATGACTAAAGGTGCCGTAAGAGATTGCGAATGAAGATCGTAATTTCGGGGATCGCCGCCAAAAGCTAATTTGCATACCCCGACGCGGAAAATGACGGGAAGTCCACCCAGTGGCCGCAATTTTATTGCAGCTTAGATCCGAAGGCGTACAAACACGTAATCCAGTCGGATTGAAGCCCGCAGCCGTCTATTCATGGTTTGAGGTTTTCGACTAGCTAAAAAACGCGCGTAATTTGAAATTACTCCAGTCTAACACCAGTTAGACACGAATAAGGGCTCTGTGAATCTGGCCCATAAATTACATAAATTGTAACACGATTAACGTGTGACATAAAAAAATAGCAATTTCCTTCAATTTATTATACAGGGTCTCTGCTTTCAGAATATATATAATGTTTTATTTTTTATTTTATTTTTGGGGGGGGGATTAAGTAATCTTTAGATCTAAAGTGTGTGCAAAAAAAAAAAAAGCTCCAGCAGCAAATAGGTAAAGTGGCTCCAGTGGTGTACCAACGGTGGAGTGGGGATGTCCTCCCCGGTTGCCACACTTTGGGATGGTCAGCAGGGCCAGCGCAACAATACATCCTTGATTGGCCATCCTTCACCTGCCAGTGAAAGAAAGGCTAAATCCTGCTGGAGCAGTGCTTGTGCAGGGTGTTTGCTGTCCGACGCAATCTCAGCTCAGCTCTTTACGGCAGCCGCCATCACCTTTCTCACTGGCAATACACACAGTGCATTGTCAATGAAGCCACCCCCCTCCCACCCACTACCACACCTCTTCCGATCTAATGTCTTCTGTGTACACAGACAGGAGCAGGAGCAGGGGAGGAGTCAAGACACTGCTATGCATGTGCCGCTCATCTGAGGTCTGTCATTATTACACACACATTATAGATGGCACTTGCGCGGGGGTAGCTTATATAAATTAACACTTGCAGTGATTTGGGTGTGGGGGAGAGGGTACTTGCATGTGCTGGGGGGCTTATTAAGAAAATCTGACCTCCCCGGGACACAAGTCCTCCCTCTTCCAAAAGTGCCCCCTAGAACAGTACCCTATCCCCCATCCCTGATTCAAAGAGATGCTGGCTGCTACACAGGGGACAATCCTGTTATCCAGGACCATGGGAGGCCAATCGCCCCAGGTGCACCCCTGCAAGGCAAATAAGTGGAGCCAGGTGGTGGAAATTTTTCCAGCACAGGGCTCCAGGACCGGTTCACACAATGACTCACACAGGATCACACTGTGTGTTCCTATGCAATTTACATGTTTTCCAGGTGCAGTACAATTCCAGCCCATTCATTTGAATGGACTGAAATTGTGCTGGCCCACACCAAGAGTTATAAGATGCACATGAAATGCATTGCGTGGTATTACTGTACTGTAATATATATATATATATATATATATATATATATATATATATATATACAGGGCTTTTTTTTCAGGGGGAACTTGGGGGAACTCAGTTCCACCACCTTTGGCTCAGACCCTTTGGTGCCTGCTCACCACAATCACTTATAAACACAGAAGTCTGGTTTCTGTGTTTACAAGCTCTGCACTCTGTGTGTAACCCCCTCTGTATGTAATGCAATCCTGGTATTTAATGCCCCTTTAAGACCCTTCTACTGTTTGTGAAATCTGAACAGGGTCGTGGTTGAGTTCCTGCACCTATTTTCTGTGAAAAAAAGCTCTGTATATATATATAATTCAGGTAAACACATTACATTTGGGACCTGCATTTATGGTCTCTTTCAGTTAACATTGACACCCACTGCAGATCACAACTGGAGTACATTTTGAATTCGGATTGAGAAATGCACATGAACGCAGGTTTCCAGGCATCCAGAAGTGTTGAAAGCTGTATAATGTAAAAGGGTCCAGAGGTGTGGGGGCTGTGTAATGTGAAGGGGTCCAGAGGTATGGGGGCTGTGTAATGTAAAGGGATCCAGAAGTATGGGGCTGTGTAATGTAAAGAGATCCAGAGGTGTGGGGGCTGTGTAGAGAAAACTTTCAGAAAACAGAAAAATATTTTTTGTTTGGGGAAGGGTGAC
The DNA here is from genome assembly GCA_029574335.1 of Rana kukunoris. Lineage (NCBI taxonomy): Eukaryota > Metazoa > Chordata > Amphibia > Anura > Ranidae > Rana > Rana kukunoris. The sequence goes on from CM056049.1 coordinate 591,195,955, forward strand.
ACCATGTTTTACTACACCAGGGGACACCAACCCTAGTGATGTCACTGGCTGTAGCATATAGTAAGTGTGCCACTGACAGTTACATATATTCCTGTCTGGCACCGGCCACCTAATGACAATACTCGGGTCAGTCGACACTGTTTTTGCAGAGGAGGAGGAAGGGCTTGGCCGGCCGGGGGGAGCAGAGGGAGGAGGATTTTTCCAGGTTCTGGGCCGCAGTGCATGAAGGCGCTACACGTGGTGCCACTTAACACTAATGTCAGCACATCAACATGTGGTTCGCTGCCTGCCCGTCTTGGGGGTGCCAGATATTGGATCCGCCCTGGGTCCCAAATGCTCTAGGAACACCCCTGATTGGCACAGTCACTCCTAAAAAAAAAAAAAAGATCATAGAGAAAGAAAATTATCAATATTTACCCACAGTGCCCGTGTGTTTGACTATCATACTTTTTTAAATCTTCTTCATCACACTTCTAGTACTTAAATATGTGTCAATGTCAGCCTGGTGCCCTGCTGCACTCTGGGATTCCATCCACTAAAGCACAGTGACTTAGTGCTGGTAGAACCATGGCACACATCTTTGCATCCAATACTCAGGAGTTTGTTGAATATAGAAGATTCTTTGGAATCAGAGGCACAGACATTGAGATAAGTACAAATTAAAAGTTTTTTTCTACAACAACTTTTTTTTATTTTATTTTTTAGGAGGTGACAAAGTTAGTGTAACCAAAGTTTTCTAATAAAAAGTTGTATCTCTCAACTATATGGGCAAAAAATTAAATATGATGTCAAGCATCAAACATTTTGCATTATATTTTCTCTATATCTGTGAATTTTTTAGGCAGGCACTTAGGCACTTAGGCACTTTGATAGACCATGTTTTATTTGAGACGTACAGAGTGATTCAGTGAAGCAATGCAAACAGCAATGATGCCATGAAAAGTGCAGTAACATAGCAAACAGATTTCACTTTAGCGGAGTCAGATAGATAAAATCTGGTATGCACTTTACACGTTCTATATATATATATAATTCAGGTAAACACATTACATTTGGGACCTGCATTTATGGTCTCTTTCAGTTAACATTGACACCCACTGCAGATCACAACTGGAGTACATTTTGAATTCGGATTGAGAAATGCACATGAACGCAGGTTTCCAGGCATCCAGAAGTGTTGGAAGCTGTATAATGTAAAAGGGTCCAGAGGTGTGGGGGCTGTGTAATGTGAAGGGGTCCAGAGGTATGGGGCTGTGTAATGTAAAGAGATCCAGAGGTATGGGGGCTGTGTAGAGAAAACTTTCAGAAAACAGGAAAATATTTTTTGTTTGGGGAAGGGTGACACCATGTTTTACTGCACCAGGGGACACCAACCCTAGTGATGTCACTGGCTGTAGCATATAGTAAGTGTGCCACTGACAGTTACATATATTCCTGTCTGGCACCGGCCACCTAATGACAATACTCGGGTCAGTCGACACTGTTTTTGCAGAGGAGGAGGAAGGGCTTGGCTGGCTGGGGGGAGCAGAGGGAGGAGGATTTTTTCAGGTTCCGGGCCGCAGTGCACGAAGGCGCTACACGTGGCACCACTTAACGCTAATGTCAGCACATCAACATGTGGTTCACTGCCTGCCCGTCTTGGGGGTGCCAGATATTGGATCCGCCCTGGGTCCCAAATGCTCTAGGAACACCCCTGATTGGCACAGTCACTCCTAAAAAAAAAAAAGATCATAGAGAAAGAAAATTATCAATATTTACCCACAGTGCCCGTGTGTTTGACTATCATACTTTTTTAAATCTTCTTCATCACACTTCTAGTACTTAAATATGTGTCAATGTCAGCCTGGTGCCCTGCTGCACTCTGGGATTCCATCCACTAAAGCACAGTGACTTAGTGCTGGTAGAACCATGGCACACATCTTTGCATCCAATACTCAGGAGTTTGTTGAATATAGAAGATTCTTTGGAATCAGAGGCACAGACATTGAGATAAGTACAAATTAAAAGTGTTTTTCTACAACAACTTTTGTTGTTTTTTTTTTTTTTTTTTTTTTTTTTTTTAGGAGGTGACAAAGTTAGTGTAACCAAAGTTTTCTAATAAAAAGTTGTATCTCTCAACTATATGGGCAAAAAATAAAATATGATGTCAAGCATCAAACATTTTGCATTATATTTTCTGTATATCTGTGAATTTTATAGGCAGGCACTTAGGCACTTAGGCACTTTGATAGACCATGTTTTATTTGAGGTGCCGTACACACGGCAGAGAACCTCGACGGGCAGAACACATCGTTCCGCCCGTCGAGGTTCTCTCCCGGCCGTCGGATTCGGCGACCCGCCCGTCGGGAATGGCAACCAGCCATTCTTCCAGGCGGGCCGTCGAGGAAATAGAGAGCGTGCTCTCTATTTCGGCTCGACGGGCTTCCCGACGGGAAGCTCGCTGAGACCGTACACACGGCCGAGGTCCTCGCTGGAATGTGCATTCCAGCGAGGTTCTCGCTGATTTTCAGCGAGAACCTCGGCCGTGTGTACGGCGCCTGAGACGTACAGAGTGATTCAGTGAAGCAATGCAAACAGCAATGATGCCATGAAAAGTGCAGTAACATAGCAAACAGATTTCACTTTAGTGGAGTCAGATAGATAAAATCTGGTATGCACTTTACACGTTCTATCAGAGTGAGAAGCTATCAAAAGAGAAATCACATGGAACACAGCTGGGGTGGAATAAAAGATCTTTACTTGTTGGTGTCTGTTCCTCTTTTTTCTTGATATTTCATTTTCAAAACTGGTACATCAAGATTGACAATAAATTGCAGTTTACTTTAAAAAAATCCTTTTTCAAAATGTTTAACCCTTGAAATAAAATAGCTGCTAGACCTCCTTTCAGACCACACTGTAGTAAACAAATACAACCTGGTCTAAGACCTGCAGCTAGACAATTAAGGAGCAGCAGTACAATTTTGAGGTGTGCTCTCTCTTCTTGTAAGTATGTTTACAGTGTGGCTGACAAGGCTGTACTGATCATGATCAGCTTAGAGTAGTCCTGCTTATAGATGGGAAGGCCTGGAAAAACACAGAAACTTTGGAAATAAAACAAGCTTTTTTTCCTTTTTTTTTTCCAATCCATTTTCAAAAATATTGAAAAAAAAATCATGGAATATGTTATTTTACATTGATAAGTAATATATCTATGACATGGTATTCAAACTATATTACATGAAAAATGTAATGAAAGATTTCTGAGACTTTATATGAAGTCTCAAATTATTATTATTATATGTTCTCTCAGCTGAAGACTAGTAGATTCTGCAATACAGTTCAAGTAACACTGTACTCCTCAATGAAGTTCTCAAACAATAGAAATATGCTTTTCTGCCACTAGGGGGAACTGCGGGGGAAAGGCTCCAGTTTTGTTTGCTTGTGGGTTCTGCCATGTACCGCCTACAGTTGAATGATTGTTGGGATACAGTAGATGATAGTTTCTGTCCTCTCAGGCCTTAATTGACAGGTAAGAGGGTAAATTTGTCTGACACATTAGTATTTTTATAACCTTTAAATAATTAATTTTAATGTTCTCCACCATCACAGCATAATGTTTACCTATAGTCTGGTCAGTAAATAGTTTTTTCCTTTCCTCCTTTCAGGAAAATGGTGAGACCAACATCTAGAGTTTGGAAACATTTCCACGTTGCAATTTCTGCCAAGAGCAAAATTGCAATTTGCAAATATTATTTTCTAAATGCTACCAGGATGACAAAAAAACATTCTGGCATACCAGAGGTATCCTTAAGACTGTTGTTGCTAAAATCCCCCTCTTGGTGCTAGTAGTCAGCATACTGTGTGTGAGCTAAAGGGGGCACAGGCTGGTGCCTTGAAGAAGCAAATGTTCTCTGTTACAGCCAGACTCTCTGGAATCTTCAGCATTCAGCAATTCTGGGTATGTTGTATGCTAAGTACCCTCGCCGATCTCCATCAGTGCTGCAGTAGCTGCAGAGAGTGAAGGTCTGCTCCAATAGAGCCAGTACAAGTATTTTAACAGGCTTTATTTTTAGATTTTTTTATCCCACCCCCAACTTTTATAATCCAAATTGGCCAAAACGTTGTGATGCTAGGCAGTAAAATACATATGTATTCCAGCACTGGTTTTCTAGGAAGGGAGCCTCAGAGCTCCACAGAATCAACTTGGAGGCCCCCTCTACCCTTGACAACATGGCAATGGGATAGTAAATATACTCCCTTCCCTCCCTATAACATGTTCATCCAACCTATATACGGTATATTCTACAGTATTTTATTATCCCCACATTTAACCCCTGGGCTATTTTTTTTCTTGTCTTAGAAAATAAATTAATAAATTACATTTTATACTTTTATACTGCAGTGTGGGTTTCAGTTCAATAGTTCTTGCAATAAACAAGATAAGTGAGTAATATGATTATGCTTTTGTGAAAATGTTTAAATTGCATTTTACAGTAATGATCACAGTTTAGTCAATTAAAGGGCATTAGGGAATCATTAGTTCATGTGCGAATGTACAAGTGCACAGTTTTCTGAAGGTACCAGTTCAACAATGCAAGTTTCTTTAGCCTGTGTTAGAAATCTGAACAACATACACTGTAAGTAACATCAATAAAAAACGAGCAATAGTTTCCTCTGAAGAACAAAGAAATGCAATAATTTTGTCACATGAAAGGAAAACAAAAAATCTAACTTTAACATGTACTTTAGTTCATCAGAGAAATAGCACACAAATAGAAACAAAGGCAAATCTCTGTCACTGCATTTCTAAATTTAAAAAGTTAGAATTAGAAGAGTAATTGTGGTCAGTACTGTTACCCAGAAAATGTTTGGAGAATAGACAATTAGCACAACTTTGAATGTTATTGACAAGAGACCTGATTTATGGAAAGCACACAAGTGGACGTAAAATTCTATTGCCATTTATTTTTCATTTTCTGAAAATTTTCTGAAATCCACCACTTCAATTTCATTCAGTACAGGTGTATAAATCACCACTTATATCCTTGGCTTTTCTACTAGGCTCCCTTAAATTGCCCCATTTGCGACATTGTAATATGTCACTGAAGAGCACATAATTGGAATCTGGTCATCTCTCCCTTGCACTGAAACCATGGGAACAGCATGAGACGTCAGGTACTAAATTGCCTGGGCTGGTTTTGTTTTACTGACAGATTGTGTGAAGACAAATGTGTGACTCTAACTCTTCACAACATTACAGGAATTATCTAATTAATGTACTCTGACTCTGGGATTATTGTCTGCATTCATTTGTGTTAGCAGTAAATTCATCACACTTCTGTCTGATTACTGTTACAGAAAAATATTTCTGGTGACATGAATTAATATTATTTTTAAACCTGAACAAATAAAACAAATTAGGAATATCAAGAGCACAGTACCTGTCATTACAAATGTTACATTTAAAGAATGTCACAGAGGTACTGGTCATTACTGGTTCAATGGAAAATGCTATGTGAATAAAGAGACTGACTTATATTCACTATGACAGCTTTATGTTATCTATTGATTTTTACATTGAAATAATTGTCATTTGCCGTATTAGCACAAACCATGTAAAGCTATTTTTACACAGTTCCTGGGTGCTTATGTAAAGCTACTTACACAGTTGCTAGAAGTAAACTAGCTCCTGCACAGAGCCTGGAAAAAAAATTGGGGGGTGGGGGCACCCAGAGTTAGCAATAAAGTAATTTTTTATGGGGGAGAATGTTTCTTATCATGATTCTGTACTGAGCTGTTCAGCCAAATATTCTATTTTACAGTTGTTCTGTCTCCTATGTCACTTTATACAAAAGACATACCTCTGACAGTATGGCATCATGCAGTGTCAATTTACCACAAAGTAACAGAATTAAAAAAATTCAATGCACCTTATTTATCGGTGTATAACACGCACAGATGTATAACACGCACCCTAACTTTAAGGCCGCATACACGCGATCGGTTTGGACCGATGAAACTGTACGGCCCATGGGACCATCGTCCGTCAGACCAAAGTTTTAAAACTTGCTTTAAAATCGGACCGATGGACGCCTGGTTAGTACTCAAAAGCATCAGTCCAAAAACCTGCGCATGCTCAGAATCAAGTTGACGCATGCTTGGAAGCATTGAACTTCGTTTTTTCAGCACGTCGTTGTGTTCTATGTCACCGCGTTCTGACCCGATCGGATTTTGGACTGATGGTGTGTACCCACATCAGACCATCAGGCCACTTCAGCGGTGAACCGATGAAAACGGTCCGTCGGACCATTCTCATCTGGTTGAACAGATCGTGTGTGAGGTTTCAGGCAAAAAAACTTTCCACAGCCCCCTGCCTATAACACGCAGGCACACTTTACCCTCTATTTTCAGGGTAAAAAAGTGAGTGTTTTGTGCCAAAAAATACAGTAGTTTACATTGCATTTATAGGGTTGCTTTTGTGGGTATTTGTGTGTGGTGAAAACACACTTCGATCTATGGATAACAAATTAAAACTAACAGGGGACATAGAAACAGAGGTTATAGTATACATGGATGTATTCAGTTTTCTCTACTGTAAATAAAGTTTATGTGAAGCCATTTTGGTTTTACATAAACGTTAAAGGAGAACTATCTGAGCACCACCAACTGAAAAAAAAAAACTATATTTATTTCATTTTTAAAATTCAAAATAAAATCACTCAACAATCTATTTATCCATACTTTATTTTGTTGGGAAATCACTTTGAAAAACACCCCACTAGTGTTTCTTTCAAGGGCAGATGATTCATGCTTTTAGTTAGCCATTGGCCTGCATGACAGGTCTGCGCATCCCTCCTACAAACATACTGGAAAAATAGATTTTGTATTTATATACACTTTACTGCTAAAGTCCAGACAAACCAATAAATACACAAGTGAATTACACCCATGAGAACTGTTTTATCTGCACTGTTCTTTTAGGTTGTAGGCTGGATTCTCACCTATGCAGTTTTAGTGCTCTTTGCATTTTGCAGATTTTCACTACAGTCCATTTAACATTGTTTCCTATGGAACACGTTCTGTAGTGCAAACCTCCAAAATGCAAAAAGCACTAAAACTGCATAGGTGTGAATCAGCCTTAAAGAGACCCTGTTATTAAAATATAAAAATAACTGCAGGTTTAAACTGTAGGCACCTTCTCAACCTCCTAAACCCACTTTTCATGGTCAAATCTTCAGACCAGTTATAACAAGCCGGGACACTATAGCTATATTGAGAGCTAGTGCTTTCTATAGAAAAGATGACCAAATCCTTGGTTGAAATTCTGGTCTACATTTCTATTTGGGGACATGCTGCTTATACAAGCTGAAATCTTCTGAACAGGAGCAGGGACAGCAAAACAAACCTTACAGGGGTGTTAATGCTTCCCAATGCTATCCAAAAAACTTAAAAAAATATGTTTTTGGCTGGAGTTACACTTAAAAAATGTACCTGTTCCAACTTACATACAAATTCAAGTCTGCTATATACTGCTGATATTTTATCAGTTTATATTTACAAAAAATAATTGCATTTTCATGTTCTGTCTACTGTGGAAGATATAGCGAATGCAGGTTCTGAGTTTAGTAAGACTTTAAAGGTAGAGAGGGCCCGGGAGGTTGTCATAAAATGGCAAATGGTTTCTGCGAAAAGAGGTAGGTCCAAAAATTTTAGCAGTTGAATTATATAAATATAATAACATATACATGTTGTAACTAAAAGTAAACAAATTGATGATAGTAAATACATTTTAAAAGGGTTTCAATATTTAAAACCAGAGGTGAATGCTTATCCATAATTTTTCTTTTGCATCCCTGAAGAACACCATCTTTAGAGCTCTGAATTTCACTGCTGGAACAGTAGTGATGAAACCTGCTGTAGTTTTATCCTTGCATGCATATGTAATGAAATCTATATGATTGCTATTAATGTATATCTGCATGGATGTACTCAGCCTATCATGACTGAGCAAGCAAACATTAGGGTTGCTCTGTTGCTAAGGAAAACACTGGTGACCTACAGTAATACACCAAAAAAACATAATACAAGAAACAAACTACTTTAAAATATTGTATGCTTTGAAGTTAGCCCTTCTCTCAAGAGTGTTTTTACTCTTACCCCCTTGTTCTTGTCCCTGTGCAATGTTATGTCATTGTGGTCACTTTGATCATTATGGCAAAGCATCTTGATTGACCTCATTGTGGAAATGTAGAATCTACTGGGTGTTTCAACATTATTTTAGTTATTCAGTCACTATTTCATGTTTTTACCACAAAATTTGTTTGGGTGGATCCTAATAAACCATGTTGTTTTAGATGGCATTTTATTCATACTCTGAAGGTGTCTGTCCTCTCAAGACCTTCTGCTCTCTAGCTCCCTCGTCACCTCCTCCTTTTCTCGTCTCCAAGACTTTTCCAGAGCCTCTCCAATCCTATGGAAATCCTTACCCCAACCTGTCCAATTATCTCCTAGTCCAGTGTTTCTCAACCACCTAGTGCCGTGACCCCTTGATAAAAATTTCCCAAGTTGTGGGGATCCCTAACAGTAAAATTATTTTCATAGCGTGGGTTGAAAGCATCCAAGGCAAGACAAGTAATTTGTGCCCTTAACCTGCAGACATTTAGCTCTTCCTGAGTGCCTTCCACTTGTACAGTATTAAAACCCCTTATAGTACTTTTAGGATGTACCACTCTTTCTCTTTGTTCTCCTTTCTTTCCCTTTCATCTCTCTCTATCCTAATTCCTTGTTTCCCCCCCTCCCTCCCTCTAACTGTCTTTCTTGCTCTCTTTTTTTCCTTTCTCTCCCTTTTTTCTCTTTGTTTCTCCCCCTCTTATCTCCCTTCCTGGGAGAACAGTGCAGGCTTGAGGAACAGCCCAGGATTTGGTGACCCCTGGCAAATCATCATTTGACCCCCAAGGGGGTCCCGACCCCAGGTTGAGAACCACTGTCCTAGTCTATTAGCTTTTAGAGCTTTCCTGAAAGCCATCTTCTTCTGGGAAGGCTATCCTACCCACACCTAACCACTGTACTTTCATGTTTACCATCAGTTCATCACCCACAGTTATTACCTTTTGTATTACTTGCCCCTCTCTTCTAGATTGTAAGGTCTAATGAGCAGGGCCCTCTGATTCCTCCTGTATTGATTTGTATTGTAACTTTACTGTCTGCCCTTGTGTTGTAAAGCGCAGCGTAAGCTGTTGGCGCTATGCAAATCCTGTATAATAATAATAATAATATTTCAAACATATGAGGAATTTGTAATTGGTTCACAGTTTCCAGTCTGATATTTCAGGAGGTCAGACTTCCTTCTGTTCAACTTATTGGCTGTGTTTATAATGAATGGATTCAGGCAATGAATAGCTAAAGATATAAACTGAAACATGGCAAGTTAAATGTTTTGCGCTGCAGAACTCAAGAATATTTAGGAAGAAATCATAAAAGGAAATGATTTCTATAAGCAGAGAGAAATGAAATATCTACAATGATGCATGTGGAGCTGACTCGGGTCTAGTCATTCGGATAAACGCTATTTCATTACAGCCTGCAAAAGCTTCACAAAATAAATGATAGTGGATCGTAATCAAGGGTAATGCAGGATTTAAAAAAAAAAAACAATTTTACTTTTAAATTATACTAAAACTGTTTTAGAAATGTATACTATTTCACACCCTCCCAATCCCCCTGCCATCTATAGCCTAAACTGCTAAACTGTGCCTTATGTGCTTTGGAACTGTGCACAGTTGCTTCAGAAGAAAAAAACAGCAGTAGGACAGAAGGGGTTGTGATGATATTATACTTTCAGTCTCACACTGTGCAAAGAGTTTTTAGCTCACAGGACAACTAGGTAAATGCCAGCTAACTGAAAGTTATCATCTTTAAAAGGGAGTTCCAGACTTTTTTATGTTTATTAAAAGTCAGCAGCTACAAAAAGTGTATCTATCTGCTGGCTTTTAATAAACAGACACTTACCTGTTTCACTGTCCAGCGACACGGCCGCCCGGAGCTTCGCTTGTCTCCCCCCCTCTCCGCCGGCGCCTCCATTCTAACTGTGGGCACCCGGCCATGACAGCTTTCGGCTTAACGACGCATGTACAAGTGGTGCTGAGCTCCCTGAGTGTACAGGCGATCACCTGGGACCTGTCATGTGTCCCAGGTGATCGCCTACAGGGAGGGGCCGCCTAAGGCGATATGACGAGTCGCCTAAGCGGTCCCTGGGCGGAAGGAGGAAGTGGGACAGGAAGTCCCACTCCAACTGAAGTCCCACTCCCACTCCAGGAAGTCCCAGTCCCCCCCAAAAAAAATTATGTGGCATGGGGGCGAGGAGTGGTTTAAGTTGCACTTTTGGGTGGAACTCCGCTTTAAGGCAGGTTGATCCCATAGTTAACTATTTGCACACACAAATGGTAGCAACCACCACACTATTCAAACTTCACAGCATCTACTGTTTAAATTCTGACCTTTAACCACTTAAGCCCCTGACCATTATGCAGCTAAAGGACTTGGCCCCTTTTTTGCGATAACTGACAATTGCGCGGTCGTGCGACGTGGCTCCCAAACAAAATTGGCGTCCTTTTTTTCCCACAAATAGAGCTTTCTTTTGGTGGTATAAACAAAAATATAGCAATAATTTTGAAAAAAAAAAACAATGGCCCAGATTCAGAGAGCGATTACGCCTGTCTAACTGGTGTTAGACAGGAGTAATTTCAAATTTTGCGCGCCGTATCACTAGTTTGAATCCTCAAACCATGATACGGCGGCTTCGGGCTTCGATCCAAGCTTCGGATCTACGTTGCGATATTTTTGAGGCCGCTGGGTGGAGTCCGCGTCGTTTTCACCGTCGGGGTATGCAAATGAGTTTTTACGGCGATCCACGATGGTACGAGTGTCCTTCGCAATCGCCTACGTCATTTTTTGGCTACGTAATGTTAGAGCAGCTTTTTGCTGGTCTAACAGTGCGTAACCCATGTTAAGTATGGCCATCGTTCCCGCGTCTAATTAATTTTTTTTTTTTTAACGTAACTCGTTCGGGAATAGGAATGTACGTAAACGACGCTACTACGACGTAACGACGTGATTTCGCGCAATGCACAGCGGGAAATTTGGGAACGGAGCATGCGCAGTTCGATCGCCGTGGGAACGCGCCTATTTTAAATGCTTCACGCCCCCTACTCGCGTAGATGGATTGCGCCGGGAGAAATACACTACGCCGCCGTCATTTACTGGACAAAATCTACCTGGATTCCACGTAGAGCCAGGTAAAATACGGCGGCGTAGTGTATTTCGGAAACGCTACGATAATCTAATTCTCTGTGAATCTGCCCCAATATTTTTTACTTTTTGCTATAATAAATATCCCCAAAAAACATATAATTTTTTTCCCCCTCAGTTTAGGCCGATACGTATTCTTCTACATATTTTTGGTAAAAAAAATCGCAATAAGCATTTGTTGATTGGTTTGCGCAAAATTTATAGTGTCTACCAAATAGGGGATAGTTTTATTGTATTTTTATTAATATTTTTTTTTCTAGTAATGGTGGCAATCAACTATTTTTATCGTGACTGCAACATTATGGCCGACACATCGGACACTTTTGATACTATTTTGGGACCATTGTCATTTTTACAGCGAACAGTGCTATAAAAATGCACTGGTTACTGTAAAAATGACACTGGCAGTGAAGGTGTTAACCAGGAGGGGGCGCTGTAGGGGTTAAGTATGCCCTAAGGGAGTGTTCTTACTGTGGGAACAGTCACGGAGCTGAGGACAGGGTCACAAGCGCACTTAAAGGCTGGGCTCTTAAAGGGGACGGGGACGTACATGTATGTCCTTGTGCCCAACCGTGCCATTCTACAGACGTATACAGACGTATATCTGCGTGCAATGGTCATCAAGTGGTTAAATAAGTGGTTAAATAATGTCCGACACGTACTGCCATGCACAGAAAGGAGTATAGTAGAGTTGTAAAATGCAGAAGTTGTCTCATAAGCAAAGATTCTTTCATTTCTGATTAGAGCATTCTTTCATAGTTTTGATGGTAAATGAGAGCTACCAAGCTGAAAATGCAGCCATTTTTTTTACCTTACCTGAAGAAGACATTACAAACATAACACAAACAATCGAGTTTGCGAAAAGACATGTGGGAGACTCCCAAAATTTATGGAGGAAGATGCTCTGGTCTGATGGGACTAAAATGTAACTTGCTGGCCATCAAAAAAAAAACGCTATGTCTGGTGCAAACCCAACACAACACACCACCCCAAGAACAATGTCCCCACACTGAAACATGGTGGTGGCAGCATCATGCTATGGGGATGTTTTTCAGCAGTTGCAACTGGGAAACTGTACCACTCTGTGTGTGATTTGAGACCAGAATGGAGGTCCACCTTCCAGCAAGGCAATGACCCCAAACACACTGCTAAAGCAACACTTGAGTGGTTTAAGGGGAAACATGTAAATGTGTTGGAATGGCCTAGTCAAAGCCCAGACCTCAATCCAATAGAAAATCTGTGGTCAGACTTAAAAATTGCGGTACACAAGCACAAACCATCCAACTTGAAGAAGCTGGAGCGGTTTTGCGAGGCGGAATGGGTAAAAATCCCAGTGGTAAAATGTAGCAAGCTCATAGAGACTTATCAAAAGCAACTTGGAACTGTGATAGCCACAAAAGGTGTCTCTACAAACTATTGACTTTAGGGGCTGAATAGTTATGCACATTGGGCCAGATTCACAGAGCGATTACGTCGGCGTAACAGGAGATGCGCGTGCGTAAGTCTAAATGTGCGCGTGCGTTTCGATGCACGGCATCCCCAAAACGAGATACGCAAGAAATCTACTTTTTTTGGTCCAGCGTAATTTCGTTAGACAGGCGCATCCGTCCGCGCAAAACTGTGCTAGACAGACCATTGATTTGCTAGTCAAATATGCTAATGAGGGACTTACGGGGATCCACAAAAGAACGTTGGGGCAGCGCGGGCTACGCAGTGTGCGCAACAGCAAAACGTCCTATCTAAAATTAGACCATATAAAAGCTGGTCTAAAAAGAGAAAAATCGTCTACATGTCAGATAAAGCAACACTGTTAGTGAGGAGCTCAGCAGTCACACGTGTTGCCCAACAAACTGTATGCCAACATGCCAGTGGCATCCATGCTCATAGCTATACTACTGACTTTAGATGAGCAAAGAAGGAGGAGGGCACTGAGGAGGGCACAGGATTTTTTTTTTTTTTTTTACTTTTTATTTGCTTATATAAACTTTACAATTTAATCTAATCTAATACAATATTCTTATCTGATACAAGCCCCTCACTCTTCACTCTTCACGGGAGAGGATATACTGCACACGCATAGACATCTATGGCATGAGTGATTCTGAGGTGTCTCGCATCTTCAGATTCACCCCTCATGCCATCATGGAATTAACCACAACCTTGCAGGAGGACATCACCAGCCCAACATATGACACTACCCATGACACCCATGACAGCTACATATACAATCAGAGCCCCATCCCCACAGATTTCGAACAGAACATGTATGGGGACAGCTGGGTGGTTGGTGAGTGACATGGGTGGCAGGCATGACTGCCCCCCCCCCCCCATGATGCACACATCACAAGGGGCACATGCACTACTAACATCCTCCTGTCTTTTCCCTTCAAGGTGACTCTGCATATGCACTGGGACCCCATCTCATGACCCCATCTCATGCCAGCTCACATTATGCATCTTTGCACGTTAAACACACACAATCATGGCACAATGAGAATGCATGAATGCACACCACTGTGGTCCCTAGTACACCACATCCTCATCACATTGGATTGGCACCAGTCCACCATGCAGGACTTGTAAACAGCAACGCCACGCCAAGGCTGCAATTATGTCACTGTACATTCATACACCATTCACACGGACCTGGGGATCACTTCTCCCTGGTCCTGGGGAACCCTTCTCCACCAAAATTGAGGGTGACACCCCTTTTCGGCAGGAATGTCACCCCCACATTCCCAAATCATACACAAACAGAACCAAAAAAAAAAAGCCCAGCAAAAATATAATTAAAAAAAAAAAAAAAAAAAGAAAACACATAAAAGACAAAAATCATATCTCAACGACACATCACAAACAAACAAATAAACGCTAACAAACAACAGAACAATAGCACCTTGCTGTATAGGGAGGGATACAAAGGGATGTACTTTTGCAATGGAAGTGCGTTTGTGTCTGGCTATTTATGCTGTCTGCGTAGTTCAGCAAAGTTGCCCGGGTCTACTTCCAATTTCACTGATTGCGCTGTTCCCGAGTTGTGAGCATGCGCACAGAGGTGCTGACCATGGTCTCCTTCAAGCGCGCATGCGCGAGCCGGCTGGCCCTTCAGCCGGCCCTTCATTTGCATGGGGTCACGGCTCATTTCAATGTAACACGCCCACGTCCTTCCCAATTTGTATTACTCCGCCTTACGCCTCTGAAATAACGTTACGCATGCGCAAATTTCTGTGTAAAAGCGACGAGAATAGGGTGATTGCGCCGCTACATTGCGCAAGTCTAACGAAGGCGGTGCGCTACGCCGGTCCAATAATGCGGTCCAATAATGCGCAGATGTACCTGAATCTGGCCCATTGACTTTTTCTGTTATTTTGTCCTATTTGTTGTTTGCTTCACAATAAAAAAAACACCTTCAAAAGTTGTGGGCATGTTCTGTAAATTAAATGATGCAAATCCTCAAACAATCCATGTTCATTCCAGGTTGTGAGGCAACAAAACACGAAAAATGGCAAGGAGAATGAATACTTTTGCAAGGCACTGTATATTAATGTATAGACATGTCTGGACTCTTATTGCTAATTTTATTAAACATTAGCGTAAACACCTTTTAAAAATGTAACTTTATTAAAGCTGGAAATATGTCAAATGAAGAGGAGCTCGACTTTGGTTGATAAACAAAAACCCATACCAGAATTTGTATTGCTCTGCCAAACTTTTTTGTAACATGACAATTTTACAGCAGGGCCTAATCAAAAGTCTTCCAAGGCTTTACAGATACTGGATTTATAATATTTTAGCATTCGTTCTAGCTGATCTGCTTTGTGTTAATGGAGTTGATTTACTAAAACTGGAGTTTGAAAAATCTTGTGCAGCTCTGCATAGAAACCAATTAGCTTCCAGGTTTTTTTCATCAAAGCCCAAGGCCGCGTACACACGATCAGACATGTCCGAGGAAACATGTCCGACGGACCGTTTTCATCGGACCAGGCTGAAGTGGTCTGTTGGTCTGATGTGCGTACACACCATCGGACCAAAATCCCCTCGGACCCGAACACGGTGACGTAGAACACAACGACGTGATGAAAAAACTAAGTTCAATGCTTCTAAGCATGCGTCGACTTCTAAGCATGCGTCGATTCTGAGCATGCGCAGGATTTTGGTCCGATGATTTTGTGTACTAACCATCGAACATGTCCGACGGACAGGTTTCCAGCGGACAGGTTTCTAAGCATGTTTTAAAACTTTTGTCCGCTGGAAAACGGTCTGATAGGCCGTACACACGATCGAACATGTCCACTGAAACTGGTCTGCAGACCAGTTTCAGCGGACATGTTCGATCGTGTGTACGCGGCCTAATTGAACAAGCTGAAGTTAGAAGCTGATTTTATTATCAACTTGAGAATTTTGGAGAAGTGAGAGTGGCACTGTATACAGTATGGCTCCCCCATGCCTCTTATGCCGTGTACACACAATCGTTTTTTTCCAATGAAAAATGTCCGATGGATTGTGAATGGAGCCCATCAGACTTTTTTCCATCAGTGTAAAAAATTAGAACATGTTTTAAATTTTTCTGATGGAAAAAATCTGATGGGAAATTCCGATCCTCTGTGTGGAATTCCATTAAGAAAAATCCACGCATGCTCAGAATCAAATTGGACGGTCGGAAATTTAGTCTGACAGTGTGTAGGCAAGACTGATGAAAGTCAGCTTCATCAGAATTCCGACAAAAAATTCCATTGTCAGACCTCATTATCATTGTTGATTAAAGGAGAAATCAGTATAAAGGCAGAATCACTAATTGACTGGCTATGCTTTAGTGTCCATGGGACCAGGCACTGTGATTGTACATTACTGACAGCTGAAGGAGACTAAAACAGCTGACAGTCGAATCAGATCTTTGTTGCAGTTGTCATAATGTATAGATAGGCAAAGCATACTTGCGCATTATGGAAGACATACCCCGTAAATTTCCCTCCTCCACCCCTCGTGATTATTTTGCCACTACTGCCATGTTCCCCTAGTTTTTCTTTAAGTGTCTTCTTTCTTGTCCTAGGATGTGCATGGGATGTTGCTCCAGAAGTGTATGCTGTACTGCTTATGCATATTAGGCCCCATGCACACGAGAAGCAAATGCAAACACATCTGAACTTACGTTTTCAAAGGCAAAAACCGGCGTTTAAAACGCCAGTTTTTTCTGCGAATTTCGCGTTTGTGGCTATCAGCGTTTATAGCACAGACATTGTAGAATCTCCCAAAGCTCTGAAAGCTATATATTTTTAACTATTTTTCAAATTTCGAATTTTTCAAATTCTGAAGTACGAAAATTGAAAAAATGTGTAATTCGAAAATTGAAACATTTCGAATTTCCAATTTTCGAAATTTCGATTTTTTTTGGCTGGTCCTGAATCCATATATCAGTCAGAACTGCAAATTCCAGTAAACACCAGGAAGTATAAATACATGTAGTCTTGTTAGAGCCAGAGATACGTTAACCACATAACATGCATAATGGGAAAACCGTTCAAGGTAGTATTGATTAAAAATATAAAAAAATGAACACTCACATTTGGAAGAACATCATAGGCATATCACAAAGTGCAAGAGCGATGTGTGTTAATGGGTCGAACCGACGCGTTTCAACTAAACAGTCAATTTTGAAAATTCGAATTTTTAACATTTCGAATTTTCAAAATTCGAATTTTCAAAATTCGAATTTTCAAAATTCGAATTTTTTAAAAATTCGAATTTTCGAAAATTCGAATTTTTCAAAATTTCGAATTTTTTAAAATTCGAATTTTCGAAAATTCGAATTTTTCAATATTTCGAATTTTCGAAAATTCGAATTTTTCAAAATTCGAATTTTTAAAAATTCGAATTTTTAAAAATTCGAATTTTTAAAAATTCAAATTTTCGAAAATTCGAATTTTCGAAAATTCGAATTTTTCTAAATTCGAAATTTTGAAAATTCGAATTTTCGAAAATTCGAAATTTTGAAAAATCGAAATGTAAAATACCCAACTGAAAATCTCTGTGCCATCAACGGATGGGTCCAATAGCGACGACGAGCTCTGCGAACGGGTCGTCCACGTAGTTTGCGACGGCGTTGAAGCCTCATCAACAGCAAAGTAAGGACAATTTCTTGGCATATATTCATTATGGGATCCATTTCACAAAGGAGAATAATAAATGTATGCAAGTGGTCTCTCTGCTGCTACTGCTGCTCTCTCTGTTGAAAATTGCAGAAATGGTTAAATATATAAGCTTTGGGAGGGTCTACAATTCAGTGGTTCTGAACGCTGATAGCCACAATCGCGGTAAAACGCCGCTAAACGCGGCAAAACGCCGCGAAATTCGAGGCAAAACCGGGCGTTTTGAACGCCGGTTTTTGCATTTGAAAACTTGAGTTTAGAAGTGTTTGCTTTTGCTTCTCGTGTGCATGGGGCCTAAGTCATGTATGATAACAGAAAGGAAAGGAAAATTCGTCCTTTGGCAGAACATGCTATCACTGAATGCATATAAATCATCTCAAAACTGTAAATTAACTTAGTATAAGTATTTTCATGTGCCAAAAAAAATCAGTGTTGTGGTTTTGGTTTCAAGGGGATTCCAGTTACCTGAAATTCCTCTCTAATTTGTTACATTTTGGTCTGGTAATATAATATTGAAAACGTCCTCTTCTTTTTACCTGTGCTGCAGTTTTATCAGTTATATTGTTTGATAGTCTACTACCACCCATATACTCTATGGACAAGGATAAGAGGACAGAGGGGGCTCAAGTAGTCATATCCTGTTCTACTGTCCTGATATAAAAAATGATATATGAGTTATACTGCGCTGTGCAATAAGTGAACACAAAGATTAGCTGCCAACACAGCCGGGACAAAGCAAAAACTGGTGAATATGAAAAAGTGTAGTGCTTATTTTTGTGAAAAAGTCAGTTAACAACACATATCAAATGTTGCAAACATACCTATATATGAAATCTTAATTTCAGTGACACCAAGTGACTAAGTGTGATCTGTGAAAAAAAATATAAATCAGAACGAAGCACAATAATAACAGTCCAAAAGTTTAGAAAAAACTGCAAGGTTGAAATGAAGAGTCCCACATGGATGTGACCCTCTCTGTGAAAGAATAGAGACACTGCCACTGATGTAAGGTGGAGGCTTACCAGATAGTGTTGACTTAGTGAGGTTTATACCACCCAAGTCAAAACAGGCTTATATAATCAGTCAGCAAGATGTATCCAGATGATGACTGTTTAGTTGAAACGCGTCGGTTCGACCCATTAACACACATCGCTCTTGCACTTTGTGATATGCCTATGATGTTCTTCCAAATGTGAGTGTTCATTTTTTTATATTTTTAATCAATACTACCTTGAACGGTTTTCCCATTATGCATGTTATGTGGTTAACGTATCTCTGGCTCTAACAAGACTACATGTATTTATACTTCCTGGTGTTTACTGGAATTTGCAGTTCTGACTGATATATGGATTCAGGACCAGCTGGATACATCTTGCTGACTGATTATATAAGCCTGTTTTGACTTGGGTGGTATAAACCTCACCAAGTCTACACCATCTGGTAAGACTCCTCCTTACATCGGTGGTGGTGTCTCTATCCTTTCACAGAGAGGAGGTCACATCCATGTGGGACTCTTTATTTCAACCTTGCAGTTTTTCTACACTTTTGGATTGTTATTTGTGTGTGGTCACAATAGAGAATAGGATTTCATATATATGTATATTTGCAACATTTGATATGTGTTGTTAACTGACTTTTTCACAAAAATAAGCGCTACTCTTTTTTACTGTCCTGATATAGTAGGGTGATTGAGCATTGTTATGCTAGTTGTCAATAGTTGCTGAGGGGCGAGGGTTTGCCTACATCCACCGCATCCCTAGAAACTGCTGACATCATTGGCACCACTGACTTACATGGTTGGGAACATCTGGCCATGTAAGGGGTGGGGACATGGCCATGGCCATATTTGGTTAATGATGTTACCTCTCCTCTTATATAGCTGGCGAGAGCTGGGTTAGCTGTCATTTGATGAGGAGTAGCATTGGGGTCAGTCATGTGCACTGGGTCCATTTGTTTTTTTCTTTCACTGAGCTGGCGGGTAGCAGGCACATTTTTGGAAATGTTTATTTTTACAATTAAGAAATTGCCAAATGTTGGTGTTCTTTATTTCTGGATGCCTTGTGGCATGGAGCCCCCCTAGTTAGGGACATGTGGTCTGGTATGGTTCAGTAAGTGAGTAGCACACTCATCCTTCCCTTACCTGGCCAGCCAGGCTGCATGTTAGGATTAAGGTTAAGGCGTCAGTTGGCCTGAGTGTAACATCCGAGTGGGAACATCAGTCCAAGTCGTACCATCTTGTTGTCCACTTGTCCCTGGGTTCACCCAGGGACGTCGCCAGCGTGTCGGGATCCTCCGGGGTAATTGACCACGCTATAGAAAGTGCACCTCAACTCAACTCAACTCAAGGTTCTAGTATATTTTTTTGTTTCGTAGGAGGATGTTCCTTAAAAGTTATACCATACTCAAGGGGTCTAATATGCATTTTGGGGTATACTCTATGCAACATTTATTGTCCTTGCTGTAGGATGTGCTATCTGCTATGTATATCGAGTGCCTTTTTTTAAAAGAAGCCAGCAGGGAAATGCAGCATGCTCGAATTTTTTGTTGTTGTCGTTACGATCATTTTAAATGACATTTTTTTAGAACGATGTTTTTTTCATGCCGAAAAATGATCGTGTATACGCGCCATTAGTTACTGTGAATTAAGTGAATTCTTAACACCTCCAACCTGTAGTATAGTGTAATAAAATATTCTTACTTTCTTTCACATGGATTATTCAAATAAATATATTCTTTACCAATTTTTTTCAGGAATAGGATAACTTTTCAGAATCTACTTCCGATATCGGCTGCAGTATTTAAAACACATACTGTATGACAAATGTCTCATCTGCCTAAGAATAATCAGGCCTGCAGCTTACTAACTGGACCATAAAAGAGCAGAAAAACACCAATAAATCATCCACTCTGCTCACTCTTCCTGTAAACATGATCCCTGCTGCACATGGGCATGCAACAGAGTTTGATTTGTGCTGCTCAGAGTGAAAGGAGGACAATATGAGGACATAGGGGGTTATTTAAGGCAAATCCACTATGCACTACAAGTGCAAAGTGCTCTTGAAATTGTAGATCCGAGGGGGACATGAACGGAAAATAAAAAAAACAGCACTTTAGCTTGCACATGATTGGATAATAAAATCAGCAGAGCTTCCCCTTATTTCAGATCTACCTCTCAGATTTACAGCGACTGCACTTCCAAGTGCACCTTCAGTGGAATTTCAAGTGCCTTTCGTAAATAACCCCCAAAGTCTAGTATCTTTGCCAGCTGTTTACATTTTCTTGGAGTTAAACGTACGTTTTTTTTTGCTCTTTTTGCACAAGTATCTAAAATTCTAAATATGCCTATCCCCATGATGTTTGCTATTTATATAATTATTCTTTCTTTTGCTCAGTGCTTAAACCTCTTGCGCCTTTTCTTCTGCCTCATCTGCATTGCATAAACCGAACAACTAAGGAAATATGTTATGCCAGAGCTTTTTGCTCTGCTTGCAGCTTGCATCTTCTAGATCAGCTTCCCTCACTGAAAGGAAATAACAGTTCTAAAATGTTTATTATCAATACAAAATACAATTTTTTGGTAGCCTGTGTGTCACATATAAAGACTACCTGTCATCTGCACACAGCTGAACATTTTACAGATATCTGAGTGCTAAATAAAAAAGGCTTGTTACATTAAAGCTGTATAATGTTTTTACTTACTTTCTGCTAGATGGAACAATCTTTTAGGGCAGACAAAAATCATTCTCAGATCCTAGCAAATGTGGACATATTGCCAATTTCAGCCAAATCAGGCTCACAGCCATACCTTCCTACTTTAAATTGCCAAAAAGAATGTCAGAAAATTGCAGAAATATTTTTTTATAAGTATTTAAGAAAGTGTAGGATATGAGCAATTGCCATCAGCGAAAAGGTTATCAAGCTACTCATAGATCACCACTGTTGATGGAACAAGCTACACTTTAGAAATGTATATGAAATATAAAAAAATTATCAGGTGAGCAGAGAGTGTGCCTTAATAGAGTGGATGTGACTATTTTAATTGAGGAGCAATTATTACATAGACAGGTGTTAAAAGAGACATAAATGTCAATCATAATTTAATATTTATTTGTTTAATATACAGTATGTACTTTACAGAAAACAGACACTCATGAAAGTCATTATCAGCTATAATACAAAAATATTATGTTTATTTTTTTTATCCAGATTTCAGGTTCTTGAAATGTATCGTTTATAATATTTATATTTATAGCTACAATATTTCATGAGTTACACCCAGTAATCTAACATATAAAAAAATCTTTATAATAAATGAAACAAAAAAAGAGAGAGTTTAGCCCCAAGAAAAAAGTACACATTTTTTTTTCAAAAACAATATAATGTACATGTGCACAAGTGTTTTGGTATTAACCAAGCTCTGTTATCCTGGGCGGACATCATATGACATCCTCCCAGGAATGTGCATCGTACACGCCCTATGGGCCGCACTCTGGCGTGATGTTTGATGTTGGACATGATTGATAGATCAGTGTACCGGACCACTGCCAGTACCATATGATCACTGTAACCAATCAAAGCAGATCACATGGAAATAGTACACATTGAATGGGTTCCATTTATATCATTCATTGTGTACTATTGTGTTGATCTCTGTGAGTGGTCAACGTGATCACATTGTACAGGCAGGACCAACCACAGACCATCTGTACCTTGTGATTAAATGTGGCCAATCACAGCCCATCTGTACCATGTTATTAGCTGTGGCCAATCACAGCCAATCACAACAGTCATTCATTAAAAAAAAGGTTGCTTATGACAATTACTGTCATAAGCAATTATAGTGTGTAAAATGAATAAAGAAAACATCTGTGATAACACTGTATTGCTTTCATCACAGTATATAATTTTTTTTATTGTAAAACATAAAAAAATAAAAAATAAAGTTTCAAAAAATGTAAGAAGAAAAACAACCATTTTTGTGTACATACCATCACCTCTCAGTGTCCCTGGTCATTGCCATACCGGTTATATGATGACTCACTGTTGACAGTATGTAAAAAAAAAATTGAAAACAATTTTTTTCTTTATTTACAAAAAAAAATGTGACAAAAAAAATGACAACTTAAAAAAACTCACCATGACTTGAACTATCTAGTTTACTAAAAGGGGTAATTTAAGGGTTATGTGTACAGTTCTGGCGTTTTTTGGGCCTCAAGAAATGAGATACGTATATAAACCATAGTTTGCGGACTCTATAACATTCCTACAGAATAGATACTATTGGGTTCTATTTAGCAAAGACATGTAGCAGAATACAGCTGGCATTAATTTACGAAAAAAGATTATTTCTTTACAAAATTTTATAACAGAAATTAAGAAAAACTTTTTTTTTTTAAATGCTTGGAATTTTCTTGTTTATTTATCAAAAAATAGAAAAACCAAGTGGTGATTAAATACCAACACAAGCAAGCTCTACTGCTTGTGTGAAAATAATGATAAAACATTCATTTGCATACAGTGTTGCATGACCAAGCAATTGTCATTCAAATTGTGAGAGCGCTGAAAGCTGAAAATGTGCCTGGACAGAAAGGGGGTGAAAGTGTTCAGTATTGAAGTGGTTAAAATAAAACAAACTCCTCCTATTCACCAAGGACAGCGCTATTATAGCCTCTATTTAGATCTACAATTGCCTTGATGCTGCACAAATGACCAGCTATTAATCATTTGGGGGCTTGAAAGAGGAACTTCAGTTGGCTATGAAAAATAAAAGTCAGCAGCTACAAATACCAAAAAAACTTGCTTGCCACCTTATGAAGTCCAGCACTGTATTCCTTGCACCCATAGTCTTCACAGCTCCCTTTCCTTCCCACGCCGGAATCCTGCATACAGGAACTGGTTATCATTTACTGGTCACTCAGTGTCAGCTGCCCACTGTGCATGTGCGGGATCAGCCCACTGGGGGTGACCGTCCTGAAGCCTCCTTAGATGTGTTACTGTACATGTGGACTAACCATTACGGTTGTTTTTTGGAATTTCCAGGTATTATGAAATCCAACGCACTTATGAATATGTTTATATTATCATGAGTTAATTACTAAAAATAAGTGCCAACTGACACATATCTGTATCTTCGTGTAAGAGTTTGAACCATACTGGGACATTTCTGGAGTCCAGAATCTTGGGACAATACTTGGTACAAATTATTAATTAGTAAAACTATTTAATCCAAATGACTAAATGTAAAAGTTGAAAGTAAAAAATAAATTAAGAGCGGTTCAGCTTCCACACAACAAAACAAATTATAGAATGCTACAAATGGTGGGTAATGGGTGTTTCTTCTATAATAAAAGATTACATCAAATTTAATTTTGTCTGCTTAAAGATAATCTGGACATGAAGAAAATATCAGCTTTTTCTATCAAAGGTTTGTTGCTTATGACCAGCAGTAAATAGAAAAATCCTTCTTGAAAGATCGCTTGAAAGGAAATTACTTCTCCAGGGAATATGCTTCTAAAACTTGCCATAGACAATAAAGATGTCTGGATATCAAAGTAGTTTCCCGCAGAGAACCAGGCCAGGTCCCTAAACACAAATAATCACATGAGGGGACTGTTGGTTAGTATATGGAGCACAGTGGGGGAGGTGTAATACAGACACCTCGGCCACAAGCTTACAGAGCAAACAATTGAGTACAAACAAGGTTTCCTAGCCTAGTAAACCTTAAAATATTTATCTGGAGGTATTTGAAGGGAACATAAGACATTAGGTTGAACCGACCAAAAACAACCACATTGGGAGACTGTCATCTAATGATTCCTTAAAGTAACTACAGAAAATACCTGTGAACGTGAAAACCACCTTCTTTATTGATAAGGTAAAAAAATGTTAAAATAGGTTTACATACAGTATGTGAAACTATAAATGGGTCCTTAGATAGTTAAACAAATATGAAGTTGTTCTAAATGCAGAAAGTTTTTCTTTACCTTAATGCATTCTTTACTTGGGCAAAGAAGGAAAGGGGAGAGATGATTGAAACCTTTAAGTACCACAAGGATGTAAATACGTTTCACCAGAGTAAGATCAAGGAAATGTTGGCCATATTAGCCAAAGGGAGGGGGTCATCATACATTGATCTCCTAGCATCTTACTTCAACTGGAAACACACTGTGGTGAGGATGAAGGATTCATGAACAGATGAGACAGACACCCTGTGGTACCAGTAAGCTCTGATACTTTTATCCTCTAAAGCTTTTCCCTCGTCTTCTGTGTTGGGTAGAAATGAATTTTAGTCAACATTTCGTTATTTTTGGCCTCAGACTAATATCATCATGTTTGGTACATGGATGTGATTTGTCTGGTCATGAACACTTTTGGCACCTTACTCTTTGAACAGACATTCTGTGCCGGGGTCCAATATTCCACCCTGCTTTACAGTCATTGGCTTTACCAACTTGACTTTTAAAAGCTAGCTTCTAAAGAACACGGGTCTGTTGGACTCAGTTATTCCACAATGCTTAAAACTTGTAAATCTACATTCAGAAAGCTTTACTATCACACAAGGAAACCTTATATCTCACAGCATAAGTACCATGAGGTTTATTCACGTTTTATCTCAGTAGTGTGGCTTTTGGCCTTTCTCCAGTGGGTATTGGAGCAGAAGCTAGCTGTGAGTACTATCAAAGGTCATGTATTATTCCTTGTGATCGTCTTCCCATTCTCTACACGTTGTCCATCAATCAGGCCTCCGATGTCTCTGTGGGATCTGAACTTGGAGCTTTCTCTTTTGCGAAAGCAACCTTTTGAGAATTTTCAGGAATTACCTGTGTAACATGGTGTATGAAAAAACCTGGTATGTTGTTGAAAAACATGTTGAATGGGGAAGTGTGTACAGTAGCTTCACAGCTTCTTAAACATTTCTCTCTGGTTTCCCCTAACAGGTGCACTGATTAGTGCAGCTGGAATTAGCTGTGGGAGGTCAATGTACATTGGCTATTAGCTATCAATCTGCTGCCCTGTGAGGAGAGAGGGAGCAGAGAGGGCAACTTCTCTCAAGCACAGTGCTGGATCGAGATATAGTATAGAGGGGAGGGGAGCTGCACACAGAAGTTTTTTTTACATGAATACATTAAGGTAAAAATAACCTTGTGCATTTACAACCACTTTAGTACAATGCACCTCCAATGCATGTGTTGCAATGAGCCACATAACAAAGTAACACACACAAAGTATGTTGTGAAGTGATGCCTCATAAATAACGTATGTATGTTTTTTTCTGCATTGGCTGTCCATTCAAATGGATGGACTAATTAGCACATGTTAACACACAAGAAAATTATATGTTAACACATCACAGTGCAGTAGTTTAAATCTGAATGGGCCCTTGAAGTGTCTCCAAAGTAGTTCTAAAGTCTGAAGCATTCTCTTCCTACCCCCTCTGTCAATAAACACTTACCTGGCCTGCATGTCACTGCTTCAGGGATGTCTCCAGCTCCAGCAATGCTCCCCTCACTTCCTGCTTTCACAAGAGAAACTGAGGGCAGCAGAACTATTGGTTCCTGACAAACCCTGTGCAGAGGGATCAGAGCATGGCTTACCAGTGGTGTATGTGTCTATAGACACACACAGCCTGGCTCAGGACCCAGCAGGAATGCACACACAGATTCCTCTCTAAGGACCCAGGTTGCTACAGGAGTCACCCTAAGGAGGGAAGAGCTGACAGTGCCGGTAAAGACTGTCAGAAGAGATGATAAGTGACTTTAATAAAATTGCACAGAGCAGGAAAGTATAACATCCCTTTTTATTTAAAAAAAAAACTGTGCCATTGGTATCACTTTAAAGCGCTGTCTTTTAAAATTTTGAACCTTACTTGTCCAGGAATCCCACGATGTCAGCACCCCAGCCAATTTTTGGATTGGCCTTGGTGCTGCCACTGGCATTCATTGTAAGGGAAGCTGGCAGTAAAGCCTTTCAATGGAAAGGGCTAAACTTCTGAGAGACATCGCCCCAGTCTGTTTTTTGACAGATATCGGTTCCCCCCTCCCCCCTGAAAGGTGGCATCAAAGCGCGGGGCGGAAACAGATAAACAAGGCTTCCACTTTTGGGTGGAACTCTGTTTTAACAGTAAGTTCTACAATTTGTTCAAAGAAACTTGCTGTGTATAGTCACAAGTCAGGAATTTATTAACGCAGACATGTAAAGTTACTGAGTCGTCTGTTTTAAAATATTTTTCTAGTAAATCCTTATTGCTTGAAGTGTACCTACTTGTCATTCATAAGAGAATAAGTTTGGGTAGAGTCAACTTTTTTATGTTGTTTGTCTATATATATTAAAAGCAAGATTTTTCACTTTGATCTTACAGTGTTCCTAAGAGGCATTTGCCATAGTTTCCCAATCTTGCCTTTGTTATCACTTGTCTATTCATGCATTTTTATTTGTCTTTTCAAGATGTAAAATAAACAATTAAATAGTTCCAAGGACAATTAAGGAAGCAATAAATATAAAATACTAGCTATTTATTTTCACGGGATGCATTTTAATGTTAGCAGCAGATGTTCTGGTAAATACTTCTTAAATGTAGACATATTTCTATTTCTACAAAGCTGACAGACAAATCAATCCACAGCTCCGGTACAAATAAGAACATGCAACTTTATTTAGCTCAAGGGACAATTAACATGTGTACTGAAATTGATCTAATGGCCCAGGAACGTAGCATAAGGATGGAGGTTATGTGCCATTCTAGAGAGAGCATTGGCTGGGAAGTGACAAAATGCTGCAGAGCCCTG
The DNA here is from genome assembly GCA_029574335.1 of Rana kukunoris. Taxonomy (NCBI): domain Eukaryota; kingdom Metazoa; phylum Chordata; class Amphibia; order Anura; family Ranidae; genus Rana; species Rana kukunoris. Next base: position 591,223,172 of record CM056049.1, read on the forward strand.
TGTGGTAGGTTCTCTCCTCTTATATAAAATGTACTTTTACTCAACAAGGAGAGCACTTTACCAAAGATATACCAGTTGCCTGTACCCATACCTTAGTTCTTTCAAATAAGGAAAGTCTACATATTGGGCCAGATTCATGAAGAGTTAGGCTGGCGGATCCAGTGATCCGCCAGCCTAACTGTGACTTTAAGCCGGCGTTTCTGTTTTCTGTAACCAGAAAACAAGAAACGCCGGGTTGAAGCTCCGATGCGAGCAGCGTAACTGAGTTTCGCCATCGCATCGTTACTTCAACTTAAAAATGGCGCCGGGGGCATTCCCGCCGATTTCCGCTCAAAAAATATGTTAATGAGCGGAAATCGGCAATTCACGATCGCATTCTGGCGCGACGCAGTGACGTTACGACGTTTCCGGACGGGATACGCGGCGCATAGTTATACCTACATGGGGTTGGAGTATCATATGTTAGGTATAGGCGTCGTCATCGCGTCGGAAAAAAAAAAAAAAAACGTCGCTTGCGTAAAACGTTCATGAATGGGAATGTGACGTCATTGACGTTCATTCACAGAATTTGGAGCATGCGCACGGGGATGTTTTGACACTCGACGCATGCGCAGTACGTTCGCGGCGGGAACGCGCTTCGTTTTAATACTACACTCCCCGTACCCGCCCAATTTGAATTCCGCCGGCTCATTTGCGATGCGCTGCCGCAACTTTAGGAGCAAGTGCTTCGTGAATGACAGCACTTGCTCCTAAAATTTCTGCAGCGTAACGCAAATGAGAAGCGTTACTCTGGAGCAAAGATGCTCCCATCTACCTGAATCTGGCCCGTAGTGTCTAACTTTCAAAAACTCAATGTAAAAATTAAAAAAATATTCTGGTCTTTAAAAAGAGACAGAAAGGTTTGTAAGCTCCTTGCAGAAAATGTGTTGTATGTTATTTTTCTGCTACTGCATCTACAGGGCTACTGGTGCGATGGGAGGTTATTACTTGCAAAATCATCTCCAAATTATCTTTACATTAACTGTCAAGGAAAACTCTAAAAAAATAACTAAGACCTGGTTCTTAGTGATTCTGTTTGTCTACTTTGAGGCTGTACCTTGCAGTGGCAGAATCTCACTGAGGATGCAGTGGCATGATTGATAGATTTCCAACCCAGTCAGGATTGGATCCTGTCTGAGGATTATTAGAGAAGTTGCTTTCTGTGTTTTTTTGGGAGGGGATAACATTTGTACACTGTTAGGCCTGACTTTTAAGAAGCACATACAGAAATATATTTTTCCTGTTACTCCAATAAAGAGTGCCTTTATGGTCAACCAATAGGCTAAACCTATTTGAAATTGCTGGCATTGACTAGTGCATACAGATTGTGGTTATTACCCCTGCTATCCATATGTAAACAGTAAAACTTTTCAAGCAATTTGGAATTAAATAAAACATGGTATCCAAACACTGTAAAATGCAACATCACAATCACATCACAACCACAATCTTCTGCTGCAGAGGTTAATATGAGTGTTGGACTTAACACAGGCACTCATCAAGAGTACCCGCTATGCTCACTTCTCTGCCCTCCTCTTCCAAAAGCCATCTATGAATGAAAGATTGGAGGATCAAAGAGAGATCCCCCCTCCTCCATTCATATAGCACTTTTGATGTATGTAAGCTATAGTACAGCTTCTATAAATGGCAAAGGAGGGAAGAAAGGGTGAGAATAGTCAGCGCTGTGACAGGTCCAGCACTTGTAGTGATAACATTTAGTGACTTGTTGAATGTTGTTCAAAAGTACCTCAAAATGTTATTTGCTTTAAACATTTGATTTTGGATTTAAATGACCTTCCCAAATGAAAACCACACACACTGTTAGGCCTCGTACACATGATAGGATAGCCAGAGGACAACGGTCTGATGGACCATTTTCATCGGTCAAAACCGATCGTGTGTGGGCACGACCATCGGTTAAAAATCCATGCAGGCTCACAATCAAGTCGACGCATGCTTGGAAGCATTGAACTTTCTTTTTTTTCAGCACGTCGTTGTGTTTTACGTCACTGCGTTCTGATACGATCGTTTTTTTAACTGATGGTCTGTAGGCACATCAGACCATCAGTCAGCTTCATCGGTTAACCTATGACAACGTTCCTTCAGACCGTTCTCATTGGATGGACTGATCGTGTGTACGAGGCTTTAGAAATTAGTTACATCCCGTTTTTTCTAAATTTTTGGTGAAACAAAATGTTAATTTGACCCCACTAACAATTAAAAAATTTAACAAATGATCTTAAAAAGAAAATACTTTAATGGAATTCTAGTGTATGGCCAGCTTTAGAAAAACAATATTCTACCTCTGTATGTGGTAGTGTTTTAGGGAGATTTTCCTTCAGTTGCTTTCTCCTGAGGTCAATCTTTTTACCAGACAGGAAACAAAGAAAACTCTCCAATAGAGCCTCTAACAATGTTTCACCCTTCCCCACTTCATCCCGTGTAATAAAAAAAAAAAGGGTTGGAGATGCAGTTTAACCACTGGCACGCACGGCTGGGCACATCAACGTATATATACGTTGATTTTAGTACCCAGCCGTGGGTCACGGACCGGGACTGCGGGATTCGCGGACCCGATCGCCGCTGGAGTGCGGCGATCCGTCCCTGGAGCGGAAGAACGGGGAGAGCCGTGTGTACACACGGCTTCCCCGTGCTTCTCTGTGGCCGCAGCATCGATCGCGTCATCCCTGTAATAGGGGGACACGATCGATGACATCACACCTACAGCCACACCCCCCACAGTTGTAAACAAACACATTAGGTCACACATCCCCTACAGCGCCACCTGTGGTTAACTCCCAAACTGCATCTGTCATTTCCACAGTAAACAATGCAATTTAAATGCATTTTTTGCTGTGAAAATGACAATTGTCCCAAAAATGTGTCAAAATTGTCCGAAGTGTCCGCCATATTGTCGCAGTCACGAAAAAATAATAAAAAATAATAAAAATGCAATAAAACTATCCCTTATTTTGTAAACGCTATAAATTTTGCGAAAACCAACCGATAAACGCTTATTGCGATTTTTTTTTACCAAAAATACGTAGAAGAATACGTATCGGCCTAAACTGAGGAAAAAAAATGTTTTTTTATATATTTTTGGGGGATATTTATTGTCGCTCTATTTTTGTTAATAGCGCAAAAAATAAAAACCACAGAGGTGATCAAATACCACCAAAAGAAAGCTCTATTTGTGGGAAAAAAAGGACGCCAATTTTGTTTGGGGGCCACGTCGCACGACCGCGCAATTGTCAGTTAAAACAAAGCAGTGCCGAATCGCAAAAAGGGGCAAGGTCCTTTACCTGCATTTTGGTCTGGGTCTTAAGTGGTTAATGAGTGTGTTAAAATTGTACAGATCTTTTACTCATCAAAGTGATCCTGTAAGTCCCTCTGCTTTTAAATCTTCCTTAATTTCCATATTCCTTATGTTTCTTAACAGTCTTCATTTAATTGCCTTTGCTTGTAATGGAACGATAATTGCCCTTTAAGGAGTCACTAAACAGTTACAGAGCACATAAGATAAAAATACGAGTTCGTAATTCAACCTATGACAACATCTAGGCTTGTTCATTACAAGTTTTAATAATATTTGTTCTAATGTGACAAGGCTGTTGAGTAAATACAGATAATGGTGTCCTCTTATCCTTGTTAATTAAAATAGTGTTTGCACTGGGCTGCCTTAGCTTTACCATAGATATGTCTATGGTTGTTCTGCTAAATTAAAATCAAAGCATTCTAAAAGGTAAACGAATGATAACTTCAACAGATACTCTACAGGAATCATAAGCCCACATGCAGAAGCTTAAATATATTTGAACATGGTCTTACTGCCTTCCAGCTTATAACAAGGGCAGTGGAGCATCAGCATCTATAGCCTCTGTCGTGCCCTGTTTAATTTAATTTGTTTGTATTACTTCCTACGTGGTGCAGAGGCCGGCAACACAGCTATGCAATCTATTATGTAGGCCACAGATGGTTACTGCGGCTGTTTAATGAAACCACTAATTACAGTAGTAACTTCTGAATATAGCAAGTAGTCTGATATATTTATTGTGTAGAAAGGGAAGACCCCCACTGTACCAACAATATTATAGAAAAAGATTGAACGAGTTGAGGGCAACTCAATCAAAGAAAAGCTGCATTTTATGGACACAACATGAAAAAAAATCATATAAATCTTTATTCTAAATATGCTAGTTAAAATGAGAACAGACAACAGACCAAAACACCTAACTGACTGACAGGCTCAACAAGTACCCAATACAATAGGCATGGAACTATGGATATAAGAAGAATCTATGTGGACATAAATATTGTAATACTGTATCAGTGAGTAGAGTCCATAAGTTTTTCCATGCGTCCTTGTCTTGTCTTGTTTTATTGTGAATTCTTTCTCATTTTTCCAAAAATGATCTGGTTTTAACTGTATCCTTTTTTCATAGGCCTAAAGCTGTAACAATTCCTGTTTCCTTAACCACTTAAGGACTGCCTCACGAGGATATACGTCGACAAAATGGCACGGCTGGGCACAGGGACGTACTGTATATATACGTCCCCTTTAAGAGCCCAGCCGTGGGTCGCATGCACGTGACCCGGTCAGAAGCTCCATGAGCGCCACCGCGGGACTCGATTGCCGCTGGTGTCCCGCGATCGGTCACAGGAGCTGAAGAACGGGGAGAGGTGTGTGTAAACACACCTTCCCTGTTCTTCACTGTGGCACTGTCAGTGATCGTCTGTTCCCTGATATAGGGAATGACGATCACCGACATCACACGTCCAGCCCTGCCCCCATACAGTTAGAAGCACACATGAGGTCACACTTAACCCCTTAAGTGCCCTCTAGTGGTTAACTCCTTCACTGCATTGTCATTTTCACAGTAATCAGTACACTTTTATAGCACTTTTCGCTGTGAAAATTACAATGGTCCCAAAAATGTGTCCAAATTGTCCGATGTGTCCGCCATAATGTCACAGTCACAATTTTTTTTTATGATCGCCGCCGTTAGTAGTAGAAAAAAAAATATTAAAGGGGTAATTCCCCCAAAAACCTTTTTTTAACATTGATTGAGGCTCGTTATGTCAAGGGGAATCGGGTGGTTTTTTATTAGAAACAAAGCAGTACTTACCGTTTTACAGATGCATCGTCTCCGTCGCTTCCGGGTATGATCGTCTGGTCTGGGCGTGCCTATTTGATTGACAGGCTTCCGACGGTCGCATACATCGCGTCACGAGTAGCCGAAAGAAGCCGAGCGACGGTGCGGCTCTATACTGCGCCTGCGCACCGTCGTTCGGCTACTTTCGGAAAATCGTGACGCGATGTATCCGACCTCGGAAGCCTGTCAATCAAATAGGAACGCCTAGACCCGGAGACCATACCCGGAAGCGTCGGAGACGATGCATCTCTAAAACGGTAAGTACTGCTTCATTTCTAAAAAAAAAACACCCGATTCCCCTTGACATAACAAGCCTCAATCAATGTTAAAAAAAAGGTTTTTGGGGGAACTACCCCTTTAATAAAAATGCCATAAAACTATCCCCTATTTTGTAAACGCTATAAAAATTTGCCGCAAACCAATCGATAACTGCTTACTGTGATTTTACCAAAAATAGGTAAAAGAATACGTATCGGCCTAAACTGAGGAAAAAATAAATTTATATATTTTTTGGGGATATTTATTATAGCAAAAAGTTAAAAATATTGCATTTCTTTCAAAATTGTCGCTCTATTTTTGTTTATAGCGCAAAAAATAAAAACCGCAGACGTGATCAAATACCAAAAGAAAGCTCTATTTGTAGGAAAAAAAGGACGCCAATTTTGTTTGGGAGCCACGTCGCATGACCGTGTAAATTGTCAGTTAAAGCGACGCAGTGCCGAATCACAAAAAGGGGCAAGGTCCTTAACCTGCATAATGGTCCAGGTCTTAAGTGGTTAAAGCGTAACTCCACTTTTGTTGAGAAAAAAACATTCCTACCTTTTGTAATTCTGAAGAAATCCATGTGTGTTTCTCTGTGCCTCTATTCTGGGTAGGTCTAATGGGAGTGGTTTTATAATTAACTGTCAGGTGTGGAGCTACAGGTCACTAATGAGGAAATTATCTGGGCCTGCATCCCTTTAGATGGGTTCTTATTGAAAGTATCTCTCAAAAAATGACATTTTTGTTGCAAAGGAATGCCTGAAATCTGACTTATCTTAGACGAGGTGAGCCAATCACACAAGCAGGAAATGATGTTTCTAGGGAATAGTCAGGACAAACTCTGTGTACGGAAAACTCCCGGTAGCCATATTGCAATGTATTCTCAGAAAATTACATTGGCTGCAGATTGAAAAGGAAAGGTAATTTCTAATAACATTAAATTACAAAATGATTAGTGTTGCAGTCGTATGCACTATATTATTTTCTCTTTGTTTGCTACATTTTCCCCACGAAAGTGGAGTTACCCTTTTATGTAAATCTGGTATGGGTTCAGCACACATGTTTATAAGTTATGTTTATTCTATTTAAAGCCTAACCTTGGGTATTAGTGAGGCAGAAAATATGTCCGTGAGCCACACATCATGAAGAAGACCCATGTGAAAGGATGAATGGTAGCCTCAGCCTGGGTTTTGACCAGTCCATGCCCCAATGATTAGAACTTAACCATGATTAAGCCCCAGGGGTGAAGCAAAACACGTTGGGGGCGTGGCCTGGCTGGAGCTCAGGCTGAGGCTCCCATTCATCTTTTCACATGTTGCTGTTTCATGATGTGTAGCTCACTGACATTTTTCTGACACATTGAAGCTTGGAGCCAGGATGGGCTCCCTTCCTGACCAGAACTCATTGTGGTTGGCTTTGGACTACACCTCTGACTTGAGCGGCACCCACATTTTTTGCTTTTGGGTTACCCTGGTTACCCTGGACCAGTTTGGACTAATTTAAACACCAAATAAATTGCACAAAACATCTATAAAAAGTAAGTAAATCTCCAATTTGTGTTGCCAACTCCAATTGAATGGGAAAAGAGGGAAAAGTCCATCACCAATATGTGCAAAAGGGCCGCTCACCTCACCCACTAGACCTTAAAATATAAAGGAATATTTGCGCATGTCCCCTTCAAGGCCGGGATCACCTCCAAGGTAAATGTAAAAAGCACATAAATGTAAATGTAAACAGTACATATAAAATATTTAAAAAGAAACCAGGGTCAATTGAACCACAGGGTCATTGCTATAAAGAGTCCATGGTTGTGCAGTATTTATAATCCTTTTTTTTTTTTTCATCCTGAGTCTGTTTTGTATTATTTTTTCTAAACTTGCACCTATTTAGCAAACTCCAAGTTGCATTTACTTTCTGTCTGAGCAATCAGCCAATTACCTATTCTGTTATAATTCAAACTGCAACCCTGTTGTTAAACACTCCTAGATGTTTCTCTGTTCAGGCAACTAAAAGAACATGCACTTCTCTGGTAACTGAAGGCTCGGTCTCTGCAAGGTGGAAGCATGGCACCATAATACTGTATCTCTGTTATTGCTTTCACACGATTGAACATGTAGTGCTAATGGCACCCCCAGTTGAGATTGCCTTATCCATATACAAAATATTAACATTTGCTGTATCTTTTGCAATAATAGATGTCAAGTCCTTGGATTTCTTTTTTAAGATGTATTCAAAGGGGGGAAGAAATGGGTGGAATACTCAACAGTAGAACATCGACCCAAGCACAAATGGGCAGGGCCTACTCACACTGTAGCTTTTGCGCAGAGCATGCTCATCAATGCTTGGGATCAGGCAGGTACTGTGGTCATATGAAAAATCTAACATTAAGGCAGTTAATTGACTTAGAGATGAGCCTTCACTGTGTCTAGTAAAATTCCAGAGTTCCTCTGAAAAGTGCTGTCCCATGTTACTACATATTGTGACCAGCGACAAATGTGTTTTGGCTTATTGGATTTTGTGTTCTCACTGCAATGGGGACTATGGTGACAAAAACCACCAGACCCCTGTACTATACTATAATAGTAAAGTGCAGGGATAGTAATAGGGAAAGGGATTGCTACGGCTAGATATGCCACTGATTCTGCCTAAAAAAGGGCTTCACTGCAACTGGTGTAACTCTTAAAAGATGCTTGTAGTTAGGGGCTGTAATTGGAATGTTCAGCTATATGTCCTGATGAATAGTTCTGTTTAAAGTGATTGTAAATGATCACCTTGTAAAACAACCAATTCAGTTTAAAATAGAAATGCTAAACATTTTTGTATAGATATAATAAAAAATATATAAATCCCTTTTTTAGCAGTAATCACATTCCCTCTGTTCTCAGTTGCATAAGAGCTGGGGAGGAGAAGCAGCAGCACACTGAGCTTCTCAGTGAATGGCTGTGCAGCGGAGGCGTTTCAGGACAAGTCTTATCATTGGAGGAGAGCAGGCTTAGTTCCAAGCACATCTAGAGAACTGACCATGGTGTGCTCTCCTCCTTAGTGTGGTCAGTTTTTTTTAATACAATAGCACAGGGACTGGCAGGAACACCATGTATTTCACACAAAGGAAAAAATACAAAGACAACAGGAGACTTTTTCATACAAGTACATGGAACAGCAGCCATTATCAGGAATATGAAGTATTGGGGGTAACAAACGCTTTAAGTCACCCCTTTTTCAATAAATTGTTCTCCACCTTCATTAACTAAAGGTGTAGCTTCCCAGTGCAACAAATATTAAATAAGTACTATTTTTTACAATATATAATCAAGCTAGATTACTTTCCCTCAACAAAGCTGCTGTCACTTCAGAGAGAAAACTACTTGCGTTGATTCCTTGCCAGGGGCACTGTTATTAGATAGCCACTATTTATGTGCAGATCTGCTGCTTGTCAGGGAATTGGGGAGCTTAAAAACCTCTCTGTGAATATGATCTTCAATAAGTCTAGTGATATAAACATGCACAGACTGAGCAGCTTACAAGTGACAGAAGACCCACTAGAAGCTCTGGATTATGTGCATATAAGATACCCAGAATATGAGGAGGCTTTGTCATTGATCTCTTTGTGAATGCTATGTATGACACAGAAGTTTGACAACTTTGGCCAATAGTGATGCATTTACAAAACCTGCTTATATACACCATGGGAATAATTCTGTTTTTCCTATTGTTGTTTTTATTTATTTTTATATCACTACCTCATATGGATCTAAAAATGATAAATTTGTGTATTTCCTTTTGTTTCAGGTGTGGCTGTGTGGAGGACAAATGTTTGATGTCCCATGTTCCAGAGTTGGCCATATCTACAGAAAGTATGTGCCTTACAAAGTTCCAACAGGGACAAGCCTTGCAAGGGTGAGTAGAAAAGGGATACAATAATTTTCAAGTGAACTGTATTTTTAAATCCAGGTTCTGCCATATTTTTTTTTTTATGTTTGGATAAAGTGTGGAAGGTCTGGAACTTCTTTCAGATTGTATGTATCGTCTGTTTGCCCATTGAAGGTAGTTTGTTGTCAGTTTTAAACCTGTATATGTTCCCAAACTAGAAGTTTCTCCTCACTTCCTGATATGTCTACATCCTGTTTGTGAGTAACGAAAAATGTCCCTTACGGGAATGTGACAGGGAGGCTGCACAGGCCCCCTGGAGCATGGAGCAGAGTCACCATTCACGATGCTACACCAGTGATTGGGGACCATGGGTTACTGTCCCCCAAGCCGCAAATAAGGTTTACACTATGATGCTCTGCGGTTTACCCACACAGCTGGTGCACTGCACCAGTGTTTTTCCTGCAGGTTAGCTGCACTAGACTTCTATTATGTCTTGTGAGTGTGGTGCACTTTCTGAAAGTGTACCATAACTCCTGCATTCAGAAGTTTTGGAGAGCTTTCAGAAAGCGTACCAAACCCAGGATATAATAGTAGGGCGCTTCCCTGGTTTGAGGTTGAGAGCCACATCAGATGGCTCAGAGGGCCACATGTGGCCACATGTGTGCCACAGGTTGAGCACCCCTAATGTAGAGAATAGAGGACAGAGAGGTGTGATCCTATAAGAGAAGCTGTATAGAATATTTTGCTGTGTGTTCTAATAAAATAGGTGTATTTACATTTTCAGAAATTATTTATTAAAATAATAATAAAATTATTACTATTGCTATTACTATGACCAGAATGGTCATATGTTGTAACACCAGACTTACCACTTGCCAAGGACGTATTCGTCAATGCTGGGACCCAACAAGGGCTGTGGCCATTCGAAAGTTAAACATTATTTCAACCCAAAGATGAGCCACACGTGTGTAGCGTTATGTGAAGTTCCTACAGAGGACATGGTCCCATATGCTACACATTTTGCAAGTATATACAATGCATTGGGAGGGACATGCAGGACCTATGACCACCCCACCAGTCAGTGTACTCTGCCACCTTACTCTCAGTAGCAGAATGGGGTCCCGCCGAGCACATATAACAGACCTCATGCCTGCTTACTTCTTCATACCCAGTGATGGGGCATAACTCTCTGTAATGCTAATCAACTGCTGCTGACCAACAGAGACAGACAGCAAGGGAGAGAGCCATTTCACCGGGCCCCATTGCTACCAGAAAACCTGGCACCTTACCAGGTACCACACCAACGACTGGTTGCAGTCAACTCTTTTGTTGCTGAGATGTTACGAAAACATTTTGTGTGCTATTGCAGGATGTTGCAGACTCAGACCCGTGTGTGTGTGCATGTGCGCTATGATGTCATGTGCACCCCTTGAATTACTTCAAAACAGGCTTGTTCTGGTTAACAACTTTTACTATAAGTGCTGCATGATATTCATAATATGGCAGAACATCCTTTCACTACCTAACGCTAATAGTGGTTGCCCCAGGGTACCTGCATATGTAAAGTCCTTGCGGGTGAAGTCCATAGCTGGCATGACTCGTGGGAGAAGTTCAAGTCTTGGGTGAGTTCCAAAAGCCAGTGCTCTATAGAGAAACTGTAAGTGTCTGCACGTCTTGTGCATTCCCGTCCTTTTGTTCACTTACCTGATGCCTCTAAGATCTGAACCTCTGCCTTTTATATATCAAAGGACAGGAGACTGGACCCCAAATGCCCTATAAAATGTGAGCAGTAGAACTGTTCCTCCCTCTAATCTGGGCAGCCACACTAGTCTAGCTAGCATTAACACAGTAGGCAACCTGCTTACAGATGGATAGATCGTGGTGGAACCCCGGTTCAGAAAACCTGCTGTGCAAGAAGCAGTGGACCTGTTAGATCTAAAGAGAGCCTGTTCCAGATAGTGTATTTCAGTACACAGGATCTATTTATAAGGCAGTGAATGCTACCAAACATTCTCTGGGTGAGAAGCAATTAATGTACATGCACCTGGAAGATTCTCCTGAAGAGAATGTACATTGAATGTTAGATATTAATATGATTGAGATTTTCTTTTTAAAGGGAGCCGCAGAAGAAGGCAGGTAGCGCAATTTACATTTTTCTGTTTTTAGATCCACCTGCTAAAAGTAGAAATGCCAAGGGCATATTTACTATACAGCATGATAAATTGTATATGATAGATAGATATTAGTAGACTTACTGATTATGTAATGCAGTACATTTTTACATGAACAGTAACTATCTTTATGAAATAGTTTTCTCACGTAGACAGATTTAAATAATTCATATTATATAGGTCATGTACACCAGAATAAGTGGGGTGTGTGTCATTTAGTTTAATATATTTATGTTTTCCACTGTAAAACCATTATAGCACATTCACCTTCTCTCCTGTCTCATTTGTCATGTCTTTCAGGGCCCTGCTCTTACGTTCTGCAAGATTTTTTAATTTATTTATTTGTTTACCAGAGAGATGGGATATTTTACAGGTCAATACTTTTCCACGGGCTCTTGAGAGCTTTTTCAGCTCTCCGAGTGCAAATTTAAAACTGATAACACCACCAGGGAATGCTGTGTCAGGTGAAATACATTGATTACTCAGCACAACAATGTGTTTACTGTGTCACAAACTACATTTCCTATCTCACAACTATTTATGTATAAATTTGGAGAAAAGCCACTTTTTTTAGAGATGTTGTGCCTCCTCCTGCCATCTCAGAACATTGTTTGACCTTTCTTTTACCAGTGCTATCATCATTGAAAAGCAAGAGCTTGAAAAAAAAAATCTTTTGAAAACTTTGTCAGTTTACACTTTTTTTTTTTCACTTTTTAACCACTTAAGACCCGGGCCAAAATGCAGGTAAATGACCAGGCCCTTTTTGCGATTCGGCACTGCGTCGATTTACTGACAATTGCGCGGTCGTGCGACGTGGCTCCCAAACAAAATTTGCGTCCTTTTCTTCCCACAAATAGAGCTTTCTTTTGGTGGTATTTGATCGCCTCTGCGATTTTTATTTTTTGCACTATATACAAAAATAGAGCAACATTTTTGAAAAAAAAATCAATATTTTTTACTTTTTGTTAAAAAAAATAAAAGTTTAGTCAAACATTTAGGCCAAAATGTATTTAGCCACATGTCTTTAGTAAAAAGAGAAATCACAATAAAAAAAAATAGCTACCTAGCGGGAACAGCGACACTAATACAGCGATCAGAAAAATGATTGCTTAGTGACGCTGGCAATAGGGAGTGAAAGGGTTAACTAGGGCGGTGATCAAGGGGTTAAAACTTTATTAGGGGGTACAGGGGCTACCCTGGACCTAACACTAACTGCCTGTCACACTGACACTAACTGCAGTGATCATACATATGATCACTGCATTCAGTGACACTGTGACAGGGGGGAGGGGGTGGGGGGGTGATCGCAAGGGGTTAATGTGCCTATGTGTCAGTGTAGTGTTGTGCAGACTTACTGTGAGATGTGATCACTCCTCAGCGGCGGTTGAAAAAAACGCCGAGGGGAGAGATCACATCACTTCCCCCTTCCTGTGTTTACACAGGAGGAGGAAGTGCAGGGCGGGGGAGCGTGCGCATTGGCTCAGAGCAATCCGGAGGGGGCGGACAAAAACGAACCGCCGCCCCCTTTGCACGGATCGCTCGGCCTGGTAACCGGACCGCCGCATGTACGGGGGGGGTCCCGATCGGACCCCCGAACCCCCTCAAGGCAACAACGTATATATACGTTGATGTGCCTGTGGGTGCCATTCTGCCGACGTAAATGTACATGCGGCGGTCCTTAAGAGGTTAACTATATACCAGTAACTTTAAACTTTTTTAAATGTAGATGGTTTTTTTTTAGTTAATAATAAACCCTTTACTCACAATATTTTATTCATACTATTTTGATTTGTACATATCTGTAGAAGTTCTCCAGCTGAACGATGCCGTGTAACAACCAAGTTTTGTGTTACATTTGGTTTACGAATATGAGTGACCTCTATGTGATATTTCAAGGTTCACAATTTTGTGGTCATTATGATAAGGGTTTAATCGTGGTTTGTTGTGATGAAGTCGCTCCAGTGCTGCTACAATACCTGAAAATTAGCAAAGTTTTAAAAATGTGCCTTTCTTCTATTTCCCAGTCATGTAAATCAGGGTGATCTGGGTCACACCAAAATGTGTTCTTTCATATATCTCTACTTGTAGAGTAAACTAGAACAAATGTTAAGTACAAAATAGAGACATTACAGGTGGCATCTTAGCTGATTTCAGCTGTCATTTGTCAACTGTAAGTTCAAAAATTGGCACTTTTAGTTTTATGCAAAACCCCAAGAAATGTTGACAGATTCGTACAGAATACATTTGGAACAGGAATAGTGGAATAGGTGAATTTTGCAGATGAAATCCAGTTATAATTGCATATAAGCCTTGTGTAAGTGTTTTTTTTGGAGTATTATGCTACATTTCATTTCAAAGTTCCTAAAGGCTAAGTTCACCTTTAAAAGCAAAATAATAAATGCGCACCTTTTTCAGAAAAAAATGTGCATTTATTATTTTTTCCACAGAAGCCTACATAGCATTGCACTCACGATCAGAGGATTGCAGGTGCAATGATGGGCTTCTGTGAACACCTTCTTCAGATCTCTGCCAATCCCTCTGTCCAGGTTTTTAGTTAGAGCCGGTTCACACAGGTGCGACTTGTCAGGAGACTTAGCCGCTTAACAAGTCACTCTCCGTTCTGTACAATGGAACTGTTCTAATAGGAGCGACTCAAGTCGCTCCGACTTAGAAAAAGGTTCCTGTACTACATTGGGATGACTTCAGGGTGACTTGCATTGACTTCAATACAGAAGTCATTTTGCAAGTCACCTCTGAAGTCATGGGCAGATCGCCTAGCAAAGTCGCTCGGAAAGTCATCCTCATCCCCAGTGTGAACCGGCTCTCACTGAACTGGAATCCTAAAAACAAGTGCAATGCGAGGAGCTGACTAACAGTAACCCAATACGTTTTGTCCTAAAGGACATCAACTGGGGTATTGGCCAGCTCTCCCACACTGCGCAAAATATATATACAGTGTCTTGAAAAAGTATTCATACCCCTTTGTTTCCACATTTCCTCATGTTACAACCAAAAATGTAAATGTATTTTATCAGAATTTTATGTGATAGACCAACACAAAGCGGCACATAATTGTGAAGTGGAAAGAAAATGATAAATAGTTTTCAATTTTTTTTACAAATAAATCTGTGAAAAGTGTGATGTGCATTTGTATTTAGCCCCCTTTACCCTAATGTAGAGTACACACGATCGGAAATTCTGCCAAGAATGCGTGGATTTTTTCCGCTGGAATTTTGTCTCAAACTTGTGTTGCATACACATGGTCACACAAAATTCCGACCGTAAGAATGTGGTGACGTACAATACTACAACGAGCCGAAAAAAATTCATTTCAATGATTCCGAGAATGCGTCAAATTGATTCTGAGCATGCTTTTTTTGTGCATCGCAATTGCATACAGACGACTGAATTTCTGACAAGAACTTTTCCCGTCGAAAAATTTGAGAACCAGCTCTCAAATTCCGACAGAAAAAGTCTGATGGGGCCTACACATTGTCGGAAATTTTCAACCAAAAGCTCACATCAAACTTTCCTTGACATAAATTCCCACTGTGTGTATGTGGCATAAAACGTCTAACTAAAATCTAAAAATTTTGTGAAACCAATTCCCTTAACCTCCCTGGCGTTATGATTCTGTCTGGAATTTTGTACCAAAAGCGTTGCAATTGTTTTGCAAGGAAATGTGGTGTTATGTATTATAGGCCTGCAATTCTTAGTAAGTACTTACTTAAACCTGACCAAACAAGACTCTAGTAGACATCCCAGATGTGATAAAAGATGAAACACAAAATCATGAATTATAATCTAATAACTAATATTATTTTATTTAATACTGTAATAAAGAATAATGAATTTAGTCAAATAAAGAAAATTCAATATACATCTTGAGTGTGATACACTTTGAAGCAGGGGACTGCACAAAGTCCGACATCGCAGTCAGGACAATAGTATCTTGTCTCTTTTCGGACTTTTTTCCCCTTGCTATCTCTTTTTGAGCAGCACACTACGCACATTCTGGCAGGTGCTGCCTTTTTTGCAGTTGGTGGGATATAACCCAAAAAATGGCGACCCGTCAGACGCTCTGGATTCACCACATCAACAGCCCGACGTCCTGGTCTGTTTGCAGATACAGATGGCACCTGGTGGTTGACGAAAATCAGCTCAGCCACCTTCCAGATGAAGTCAGAGTGGACAAGAGGCTTGGCACTATATGCCCTGTGCAGGATGTAGGCGTTCCAAAGGCATTGTTCCAGAAGATGCCGGAATATTTTTTTGTAATATTTTTTCTGTTGTTTTCGCATAGCGGGGTAGTATGTCATAGCCTGATCGGCTCTATCGACTCCTCCCATTGAGCTGTTATAGTCGACCACGACTTGGGGCTTCAGCACGTCTTTTCCACCTTTTGTGTGGACCATGGCAGTGGAGGTATTGTGGACAGTGCTCATGAGGCACACGTCCTTTTTGTCTCGCCATCGCATTGCCATGATCTTACCCTTTTGCCAGGCAACAATTTCTCAGATTTTTAATTTTCTCTTCCCAAATGCAGATGGCATTTCACGGCGGTTAGGCCTAACGGTACCATAGGCATCAGTCTTATTCTGTATCAGGACTTCATATAGTTCCGGAGATGTATAGAAATTATCGGTGATCACACAGTACCCCTGGTTCAGCAATGGCTCCAGTAGTGTAAGCACAGATGATGTGGCCATCCCATAGCCGCTGTACCTGGGGTTGAACTTTGTGCCTTTACCAGTATAAATGACGGAGTTCCATATATACCCAGTGGATGCCTCGCAGAGCATAAATGACTTGATGCCAAAACGCGCTCTTTTTGAAGCGATGTACTGAATCCAACTCAGGCGACCCTTGTAGGCCATCAAGCTCTCATCCACACAGACATCCCTATCTGGCACATAGGTCCGCTGGAAATTACCAACAATAATTTGCCATACCTCCCATATTTTTTTGAGTTTGGGCGCAGGATGCGTGGCCTCATCGAACTCTTCATTGTTGGTGAAGTTCTTCATGATGAGAGAGAAACGGCATTCTGACATCACAGTGCCAAAAAATGGAGTGGCCAATAATTTGTTGGTGGTCCAGTACCACTTCTGGAGCGGTTTCCCCACCACGCCCTGCAGAATAATGAGCCCCAAAAACTGCCAGATGTCCTCTCTGGTCACTGGTTCCCATTTTCTGCTGCGGGAAAATTTGGCATGCGGCGTAGCGGATTGCTGCTCCTGGCAGCGGTTTGTCTCCGTTACAATTTTTTCTATGACATCCTCTGTAACAAATAATTTTAGGTAGGCCAGAGGGTTGTCCTGCTCCACATTTACCTTCAGCCCTGGTGATCCGGTAAACGGAAATCTTGGGGGCGCAACCTGGTCCGTATCGGCAATAGGGCACCAAGTGCGCACATTACTGAGGCTAAGTGCAGGTTCTTCGCCTTCATCACTTGACAGATCAGTGTCGGTCTCAGGGTCAGATGACAAATCCCACGACTCACTTTCACTCTGTTCGGCGAGCATCTCTGCACCATTGTCGCTGTCACTCAGCTGCTCCAAAAGCGCTTTTTGTGAAAAGTGGCGCTTTTTTGATGTCATTTTTTTTTTATTAGATCACTATGGGGAAGGCAAGGGCACTGTCAAGTAGTGTTGTAACTACTAGTGAGTACTAGTGAGTAGTCAAGTGAGTAGTGTTGTAACTACTAAAGGTGATAATCTGAGGGGATTGGACTGTATTGCACTGTATCACCTCTTGTGTAACTTTTTTGAAATTCCCGCCTAGTTCCGCACCCGTGCGTCGCTACGTCGCAGAGAGCGGAACAAGGAAGTGTCAGATCGAGCGAGCACAGCGGGATAAGGTAAGGCACTCGCTGTGCGCTCTGCAGCTCACCCCGTGTCTGACACGGGATCAACAATGTTAGCAGCAAATTTTTACCCCGTGTCAGACACGGGAAAACCACCAGGAAGGTTAACCACTTTAGCCCCAGACCATATTGCTGTCCAACGACCAGAGCACTTTTTGTGATTCGGCACTGCATCGCTTTAACTGACAATTGCGCGGTCGTGCAACGTGGCTCCCAAACAAAATTGGCGTCCTTTTTTTCCCACAAATAGAGCTTTCTTTTGGTGGTATTTGATCATCTCTACGGTTTTTATTTTTTGCACTATAAACAAAAATAGAGCGACTATTTTGAAAAAAATTCTATATTTTTTACTTTTTGCTATAATAAATATCCCCCAAAAATATATAAAACATTTTTTTTCCTCAGTTTAGGCCGATACGTATTCTTCTACATATTTTTCGCTACAACAAATTGCAATAAGCGTTTATTGATTGGTTTGCACAAAAGTTATAGCGTTTACAAAATAGGGGGTCGTTTTATGGCATTTTTATTAATATTTATTTTTTACTAGTAATGGCGGCGATCAGCATTTTTTTTTAGTACTGCGACATTATGGCGGGTACTTCGGACACTTTTGACACATTTTTGGGACCATTGGCATTTTTATAGCGATCAATGCTATAAAAATGCATTGTATTACTATAAAAATGCCATTGGCAGTGAAGGGGTTAACACTAGGTGGCAGGGAAGGGGTTAAGTGTGTTCCTGGGTGTGTTCTAACTGTATGGGGGGTGGCCTCACTAGGGGAAATCACTGATCTTCTGTTCATACATTGTATGAACAGAAAATCAGCGTTTCCCCCGCTGACTGGAACGAGAGCTTTGTGTTTACACACATAGCTCCCGTTCCCCGCTCTGTAACGAGCGATCGCGTGTGCCCGGCAGCGATCGTACCAGCCAGGCACGCGCGCAGGACTCGGGGGTGAGCGAGGCAGGTGGGCCGGCCGCCGGCAGCATGCACGCACCCCCTAGCGGCCACTAAAGAGCCGACGTAGTATGGCGGGCTCTTGCGTAACAGTGCCACCGTCCCGCAGTAATATGACGGCGGGCGGTCGGCAAGAAGTTAAGTAGTCACCTAATTAGTAAATAGAGTCCACCTGTGTGAAATTTAAACTCAGTATTGATACCGCTGTTCTGTGAAGCCCTTGGAGGTTTGTTAGGGAACTTTAGAAAAAAAAACAGCATCATGAAGGCCAAGGAACACACCAGGTTTTGGATAAAGACTAATGGTTTTGGACTTTAAAGGCACACAATAGGTATGATAAGAAATGTCGTAAAAAAACAGTTACAAATATAAAATAAGAGAAATTAGATCAATAACTGGTCCACACAGGTTATCACTAGTGTTGCTCACGAATATTCGCATTGCTAATATTCGTTACGAATGTTGCATATTCGAGTATTCGCGAATAACTCGAATATCGCGGTGAATATTCGCTATTGCGAATATTCGTATTTTTTCAAATTTATTTTTAAAACAGATCACATCCTAGTGATCTCCATCGACGTCTAAAAGCATTGCTGGTATGATTAGAGACCCTGGGCCGAGTAGCTGAGGCGATCCTTTTATGTTGCCGAATATTCGCAATGCGAATATTCGTATTACGAATATTCGTGAATACTTTCTCTGCCCTTCTTTTGCATCAGAGCCAATCAGAGTTCTCCTACCACAGTTGACAGAGGTTAGCAACCTCCATAGCAACCAATAGGAACCTGCCTGCACGACCATTATATAAGATCACTCCCAGCAGTATTTCAGTGCAGATTCACAAGGTGGATAGAGAGAGTGGAGTGTTTCTGTGCGTTTTTCCTGTGTATTGCGATCTTAGAGCTTAGCATTGTGCTTCCTATAGGAAATGATCTCCGATTTCGCGTGTTGTTCGCGCGCATGCGCAGACGAGAATTTTGCAATCAATTTCGCATTAGCGAAATTTCGATTTGGGGTAGGGAAATTTCGCAAAATTTTTTTTTGATAAAATATCACAAATATTCGATATTAACGAATATTTCACGAATATTCTTCTATATATTAGTGAAATATCGCGAAATCGAATATGGCGTATTCCGCTCAACACTAGTTATCACAATCATAATACAATTCCATCATAGAAGACTCGAAACAGAGTATGATCAAAGGTTAACTGTGCGATGGGTAACCAGGTGGTGAGTCCAGAGGAAAGGAGGGCTTGCTCTACTTGTTATGTGTTAAAAACAAGGCTTCCTCAGGAGCATAGACATGTCGATATTGTTAACCGCGTTGAAGGTAGACAACAGTCGGTCTTTTTACCCTAGCATTAGCTGTGGTTTAAAAACCATTATCTGGTTGGGGGGGTATTATCGTATAGATCAAATTATGATGACAATTGACAGGATGATCATATGCTGGTAAGCAAAAGAAATCGATCATCAGGGGGCACAGGGCTGTTCAGAAGCAGTGACTATAATGTTGAGCCAAACAGCAATACACAAGGGGGTAACCCTGAATAGCAAAGAGCTGGCTGGAAGCTTCCAGTCCACTTAAAAGTGGATTCAGAAATAAAAAAGTCCTTGGGAGCCTGCTGCAGGTGCACCGCCAAATATATGCATTTATTTCGGTTTTTTTTTCTAGAATATGCAGAGCATTGCATCTGCATCAGAAGATTGAGAATGCAATGTCAGGCTCCTGCAGACTCTCAGTGTAGCTTTCTTCCCCTACCTCCCATATGGTAGGGAAATGGGACAAGTGATGTCAACACACAAGAAGGATAGGCAGCTGTGTTGTGGCAATTTACAGCAGACATTTCATATTTATTTGTATATACGGCTATTTATCAAACGGTACAGTAAGTGCAATTTATTAATATTACCCCCCAAAAAAAGTGTTACACACTATGAAGTTTATATCATCCCTCTGAACTTATCAGAGGATGTGTAGCATTTTGGATTTGGAGAGCTTAAAGAAAAAAAAAGCTGCTGGCCCCATTTAGAACGAGGGCTGAGGAACTTGCTGGATGCATACAGTATGGCCTGGATTCATATACATCGGCGCATATATATGCCGCCGTAACGTATCTCTTTTACTCTACGCTGACGCAACTCAGAGAGGCAAGCATGGTATTCAGAAAGCAAATGCTCCCAACGTTGCGCCGGCGTAACGTAAATTCGTAGGCGTAAGCCGGCATAATTCAAAGTAGTAAGGAAGTGGACGTGTTCCATTTAAATGAAGCGTGACCCCATGCAAATGAAGGGCCGAACGAACTACGCCCAGCATAACCCCTAAGATACCGCCTATGCCCAGAGCATAAATAAGCCCAGTCATATGCCCGTCCAGTGCAAAAGTACATCCTGCTTGTTTCCCCCCCCCCCCGAAGCAAGGTTCTTTTGTTTGTGAGATGGCTGATGTTGAGTCTGAGAGGGACAGAAGGAAAAAAAATCCTCCCCAGATGAGAAGGCTGTCCTCATCTCGGCCATGGAGAAATATGATGTTTTTCTCCATGGCCCCAAGAGTCGCCAGACCAGCAGGGCCGGAAAACAGCAGATCCTGGAGCAGATCACCATTAAATTTAATGCCCTTGGTCATGAGTCCCGGACCTCTAGGGACATTAACAAAAAAATAAATGATTTGCGTTGGCTTGTCCGGGATAAAGTGGGCACCATTAGAAGGCACCAGAGGGGAACGGATGGCGGACCACCATCTGATGTGCGGTTGACCCCGGAGGAGGAGGTGGTTGCCAGATGTCTGGAGAGGGAGCAATTGGAGGGCCTTGAGGGCTTTGACTCCATTGATCAGGCCTCGAGGACAGGTAAGTGTTTTTTATCTCCTATACGGTGTGTAGC
This sequence comes from Rana kukunoris, assembly GCA_029574335.1. NCBI lineage: Eukaryota > Metazoa > Chordata > Amphibia > Anura > Ranidae > Rana > Rana kukunoris. The sequence continues at coordinate 591,244,386 of CM056049.1, forward strand.
ATGTGAGGGGGTGGAAGAGAACATGTGACAAGTGTGTGGGTCCACCAACATGTGAATGCTTTGTGTCATCCACAGATGTGCTGGAGGGAGCGGGGAAATCTGCTGCCGGTGGCCGTCCCACACCATCCCCGTGGGCTCAGCCTGACTCCCTGACCCCCTGGGAAGCCAAGAGACAGTGGTGGAGGGAAATGGCCACACCTCTCCTCTAGAGGTGGTTGAGGAGGAGACAGTGAATCTGGATCATGAGGTTTGCCTCTACTTTGAGGAGTCTTCCCTTTTGGCCGGGCCCTCTCAGACCTCCACCCCCATCAGGGGAAGCCCCTCAGGGTCCACCCCCATCAGGGGAAGCCCCTCAAGGGCCTCCCCGTATAGACAGCCCCAAGCCTCTCCTGGCCCCAGGAAGACTACGAGGAAGACAAGGGGTGTTCCTGAATCCCTCCTGGAAAATCTGACAAGGGAACAGGGCCGCCAGACCCATCATATGTGTGCCATAGCCGGGGACCAGACGGCCTGTCCTCCTTGGCCCAGATAGCTAACAGCGTGCAGGATGTCAGTGGGAACTGTGCTGCAATGGTCACCTGCATTGGGGAGCTGCAGGCCACAACAGCAGGCCTCGTGGCAGAGGTAAAGAGCCTGGCAGTGGCTGTAAAGGCCACTACTGCTGCCATCGAGGCAGAGGGGAGGCTGACGAGATGCCACCAGTTGCAGACCACCACCCGCCAACTGAGCATGCAGGTGCAGACTAATGCGGTCCTCACCCGCATTGCCGTGGCGTTGGAGGGCAGGCAGCCAGCACTTGGTGGGAGTGGCAGACCTGGGGACGATACTCCTCCTCCTAATGCCCCACCCAAGACTCCCACCAGACAACTAAGGAGTCGGAGCCGTGGCATTAGGCTTGGCCCACGACAGGGCAATTGATTTCCTTTTTTCTTATCTTTGCTCAGGTTATGAGCTTTTTTATTTTTGTAGTGACTGCACACAGTCAGTAGTGCAGGCTACAGTGTGAGTGTGGGTGACATACCTGCCAGTAAGTTGTATCACCTTGGTTCGTCAGGGAGAGGTTATCCCCACGACCGCGTGAATGTGGTATGAATGGACAGCAACATGATTGGTGCCGTGGCTTGGCTTTGCTGCTCCCAAGTCCTGCATGGTGGACTTGGGCTAATAAAATGCGAGGTGGATGTGGTGTGTGTGAGCTAGGGACCACAGTGGTGTGCATGCATGCATTGTCCGTGTGCCATGATGAATGTGTGTGTTTAACGTGCAAAGATACGTTCCACGAGGCAACTCCTGACTGCTGTTCCTTCAGCAGACGGGGTCACCTCAGGCAGGGGGGACTGTGTGGTTTGGGGGTCAGGTCATCACATATGTCAATCTCCAGGCCCTTTCTCATGGCGTAGTTGTGCAGCATGCAACATGCACCAATGATCTGACACATGAAGGCGTCGGAAACAGGACTTCAGGATGCCAAATGTGTGCTCCACCACTGCACGGGTGCGTATGTGTGCAGCATTGTATCTTCTCTCTCCTCTGGTTTGGGGATTCCGGTATGGAGTCAGGAGATGGGGCCCAAGTGCATATGCTGAGTCACCTTGAAGGGAAAATACTGGAGGCTGTTAGCCATGCATGTGCCCCTTGTGATGTCTGCATCATGGGGTCGGACAGTCATGCCTGACTCCCATGTCACTCACCAACCAGCCAGCTGTCCCTGTACACGTTCTGTTCGAATTCTGTTGGGATGTTGCTTTGACGGTATATGTAGCTGTTGTAGCTGGCCCCTGGGTGTTTGGCACGGACGTGCCATATGAGGCATTGGGCATCGGCTATCACCTGTACGTTGATGGAATGCCACTGCTTACGATTGCGGTATATGTGCTCTGTGGCACGGGGGGGCCATAGTGCCATATGTGTGCAATTAATGGCACTGATGGTGCGTGGGAATCCTTCAATTCTGTAGAAATCCTGCATTGCCTTCTGCCGCAGATGCTCATGGGTGGGTTTGATGATGTGGTGGGACATGTGTGTGAGGATTGTGGGGACAACCTGGTGCACACATCTGCTCATGGTGGATTGTGACATCCCAGACACAACTCCACTTGTACGTTGAAAAGATCCACTGGCAAGAAAATGGAGTGTTTCCAGTACCTTGACCAGTGGCTGCACTGCATGTGAGCGTTGTGTCTGGCTGGTGATGTCATCATGCAGGGCTGTGGCTATTTCCAGGATGGCAGCAGGGCTGAATCTGAAGATGCGATACACCTCCGATTCCCCCATGCCAAATACGTTAATGCGCGTTCAGTATATCCTCTCCCATGCACTCCTATGCGCCTGTGGACACAGTAGTAGTGCTATGACCATGGCTGCCCCTGGCATGTTGACATACGGATGTTTTTTCCTGCAAGTGTGGTTGCTCAGCTCGTCCGTAACGATTCTGCTGCAGCTGCTCTCCAGCTGACCTGTGCACGTCTGCTGCTGAGTTACCCCTGCTTTATGAGGGGTAACTTTAGGCCGGATGTACAACTTATGCCCACATCGCGTACCCTGTGTCGGGCGCACGTACGTTCGTGAATCGCCGTATCTCCCTCATTTGCATATTTGAATAGGAAATCGATGGGAGCGCCAGATGCGTCCAGCGTAAATATGCGCCCACGATACGCCGGCGTCGGAAGAAGCCTATTTTCAGGTCTATCTAGTTCTGTGGGTACGGCGCACAGATACGACGGCACATATTTACTCTTACGCGCGTATCTTGAGATACGTCGGCGCAAGTCCTACGTGAATCTGGGCCTATGTGTTTAAGCTGATACTGACTTTTACTCAAAAGTAAAGTGGCGATATCTGGAAAAGTTCTGCAAGGATGCACATGATCAGAGAAAAACTGTGTGGAGTATGATTTATCAATAATTTGTATGATTAATGATTATAGCACTTTTATTGGTGAAGTCAAAGGAATGGTTTGAAGCACAACTGGAAGACAGACACTTTTTATATAAATATTCATCATGCACAATAACATAAATCACAAAGTGTAGCACTGAGAATTAATAAAAAGTCCCAACGTTGAGTATTCTGGCCTTTGCTATACTTTTAATAAATGTACCGTATATACTCGGATATAAGCCGAGGCACCTAATTTTACCACACAAAAATGGGAAAACGTATTGACTCTAGTACAAGCCTAGGGTGTCCATGTGCATTCCTCACTGTGCCTCACTTTGCCTCAATGTGTCCATGTGCATGCCTCACTTTGTCCATGCCTCACTGTGTCTTACTGTGCCCATGCCTCCCTGTGTCCATGCCTCACTGTGCCCATGCCTCACTGTGCCCATGCCTCACTGTCACTGTGTCCATGCTTCACTGTGTCCATGCATCACTGTGCCCATGCCTCACTGTCACTGTGCCCATGCCTCACTGTGCCCAATCTCCCTACCTGATCTCTGGCGCTGTGTGACTAGACTGATGTTTAACATGGGAGTCTATGGAAGGGGTGTCCGGCTTTGAAAAATCGGTGCTTCCCGGCCGTAGGCCCCCCGGACAACAAACATTGTACACTTATAGAGGAAGAGTGGGGCTACATGTGTGGCCAGGATCAGGCACACAAAGTTTAAGATGGACAAAGACTCGAGTATAAGCCGAGGAGGGAATTTAAAAAAAATGTGCTGAAAAACTTTGCTTATTCTCAAGTATATACGGTACTTGTCAGTAATACTGTGCAATTACGTTTTTTATACCTAATTACATGATGTCCTGATGCGATAAGAGTCTGTCTAAGAAGGAGATTCTATTGGTGTTCATGCAATCTATCTCCCCATGTGAATGGTGAAAAAGTGGAAGATTTTCAAGTGTGTTTGACTGCTTTTAATTAAGTAGTCGACTCATTGGGGTAAGAGTCGGCGTGAACCTTTCCTTCTTAGTGACGGATTCTTCTCAGCACTTTCTTTTGTGTGGACCTACACCTATTGGATTGTTTTTATTAAGATGTCATATTTTCTGAACATTGGGACTTTTTATTAATTCTTAGCGCTCCACTTTGTGATTTATGGTATTTTGTCTTTTTGCCTTTGTGTTAGCAGCTGTGCTACTATTATTAACGCTATCATTCATTAGCGTCGATATTTTTGGTTTTTACATATTGCACAATAGAAGCACAAAGACGCTTTATTGTTGATGACATTTGAGGTTTATTTATTGATACACTTAATTGGCAGCACCGAGTTACTTTATTATTTTATGAATTAAGTCATTTAATGAACTATGTTTTTGTGATTGAAGGTATTCCAGGTTATTTGAAGCACTGAGCAATTTTATTTTAGTTTATTTTCAATGTATGAATTATGCATTTGTCTAATGTATGAATAAGTTGTTTACATAGGAAGCGTTACTCTTTGCTAACATGTTACATACTAAATAAGTGTATAACATTTAGTGTATTTAATGTATTTCCAAGCAAAGTCCATCACACATTTTAACATGCTGGGGTACATGACTTTAAAAAAAAATAAGTTGTGGGACTTCAGTTGGACTTTAACTGTTTTGTTTTAAAACTAAACATAATTTGAATGATAGGGGGTTTAGTGTAGAACTCCTGTTAAAAATAATAAAAAAATGTATAACCCACCAAAAGATAAATGAACAAAATTAGCTTTCACTACAATATTCAAATTCAATCTAAATTGTCCAAATATTTTCACTCTTTTACCGGTATATACTTTATTAGCCATGACAAATTTTGTGTTTCCACTAACTCAGTGGTTCTAAACTTCTGTCCCTGATTTTAAGTATTACCTTGGGGAGATGCAGGGGAGATGCAGACTAGAATACTGCAATCACTGAGCAGCAAATGATATCACAGCAAAACTGGTCTGTTCTTTAGTAGCCATAAAAGTTAGTTACACTAATCCTTCCTTAATTACCTTGACTTCCAAACTTTTCCATCATTACTTGGTGCAGTCTTTGTAATGAGACCCATAGGTCAATGGTTCAAGTGGTCATTCATTTTTTTCAAGAAGGCCATTTGCCACAACCTTGAACTTTGCTAAGGTGCTGAACCTTACATTGGCAAGGTGCTTAACCTGTCTTTACCGTCATCTTTAAATGTTAGGGTAGTCATATTCTCCAACAGAGGTGTCAAGTATCCTGCTTTTTTGGGTGAAAAGGATGCCTGGAGTCACTAACACTGGACATTTTCAGTCTGGGGACACTGGAACCAGTGGTCTAACTTTAATTATGAAGAGCACTTCAACAAGACTAGTATCTCATTGGTGAGCTTTAAGGATTTGAGGCCAAGTAGCATAGGATCAAGAAAATCCCTTCGCAATCTCATTCATGCATTGCCAACCTTCCATGTCAGAGGAATAAGGTGGGTTGAATTCCCATCTACATTGGTTGTCATTCAATATATCTTCCACCTTTACTGCCACTGTAAAATTAGTTCCACAGTCAGATCTAAGTAACATTACAGATCCTCGTACAGAAACAAATCTTCAGAAGGCATTAGTAAAGGAAGAAGAGTCCATTGATTCTGTCACTTCAATATGCACTGTAAATACAGACCAAAGACCGACATTATTAGTGAATGGCAGTTCTGTCCGTTAATCTGTCAGATCAGAGCTCTGCCATTTGTTGTTTTTGGTGCTTTCCTTGCAATTGTTTACACTTGACACATTTGTGAAGAATAGAGGATCTTTGTATCCTGACTATCCAAAACCCTGCATATCTTACTGCTCCCTCTGTAAAGTGCTGTCCTTGGTGCTGAACTGGTTCATGGTGACGTTGAATCAGCAGTGCAGTGATATAATGTTTATCTAAAACAAAAAGGGGACTCTGTTCCTAATTTAGCAGACTGAACTTTTCTCTGTGACCTCTAACTTGAAGTAACTTGTTGTGATCAATCATTGGGTTTAATGTGTATAGCGGGCTATAACTTAAAGTAACTTGTTGTAATCAAGCATTGGGTTTAATGTGTAGAGCAGGCTATTCTTAGAAAGGTTGAGTTCCTTTAATATTCACAACCTGTGAGTACACTTTATGTTGAACACATTGAATAGTGACTTTTTCTGTTTGTGAAATTTCCTCGATGGTGGAAGGCCCTTTACGGATGTCCCATTCATTACACTTTTCATGGATTTCGGTATTGGTTACAGAGGGCCACTTTGAAAAGCATTCAAAATCGTGAAAACGTAGCCTCATCTTTGAATTCACAGAGATGTGGAGTATAAAGACTTATATCAGACTCAAGATTATCCAGTAGAATCAGTGTAAAGTGTAATGGGCTCCTCATTGATGCGATACCATGAGGAAGCTTTGTTGTTTTCTTGAGCTATAAAACAGTGGAACATTTGCTGAATGTTGCCATAACAGCAACTGGTTCTTTTCTGAAGTGGAGCAAAATTCCTATAAGGTTGTTTAAATTAGGCCCATTGAGATTAATATCATTGAGGGAAACACCTTCATATAGAGCACTTGAATCGAAGACCAACCTGATCTGAACTGGCTTTTAAGGATGGTACATTTCAAAGCATGGGAACCAACATTCCTCTCCTTTCTTGAAAGGTGGTGTAGGCTCAGCACGATCTCTTGCAAAAGGATGCAGGTTTTTGTTACTTTTTCTTGGATGTTGGTCAAGCAAATACCTCATTACTGTCACAGTTCAGGTTCAGCTTGTGGAATTTATTCAGATTTAAAAAGAAGCTGAACTCTGGAAGCTGTGCCAAAAAAAAGGCAGACAAAAGCAAAAGACTAGTCTCTAGTATTGCCTGTGGTTTCCATGTAGTCAATATTTTACCAATTTCTGACTGCTTTGTTCCACAATGCGTTTCTGTGTAAAGGCAGATATCTCAGTGGAGACATGGTTTTGCTTTTTCGAGGAGGAATTAAAGAGAAAATCTAGATGTTTCAGGATACTGAATAAGCACAATCAATATTTATAAATGTTCCCTATAACATTGCAAATCTACAATTTTGAGTTCCACTTTAAGCCATTTACCTGGAGTTTAGCTTGTCTGTCTGTGCTGGATGTTTCATCTGTATTTATTTAGTTATGAAATCACCTACAGATGAAAATAGGGTAAAAATAAAGTTTCCAGACAACAAGCAACATCAGCAGTTCTCATTTTGGTGTTAAGATACAGGAGAAAAAGAAGATGGACTCTGAACAACAGCATAACAGCTCCTGCAATCTTCCCTATTATTTGGTCTCTGTATCACGCTATCTTTGCTTTTGTGGTTTAAATAAATAAAAAATGAACATTTACAAAGGGGAAAACTGATACTGCACATAAGGAAATGTGTTTGAAATGAAAAAGCTTTATTGCCGGTGACATTCACAGACTGTGAGGATACGAGTGTAGAATTCACATTGTGCAGAGATTATAGTAGGTAAAGCAGTGGATAATTAAATTCCCCGGCATGACAGAATGAAGTAATGTTTTCTGAGTTATCTAATTGCTGACTGGACATGTTGTGTTTCCATACAAGACAAGTAGAAGGACAAAGAACATTCTCGACAAGCTGTGATTGAATTGGAATCCTAGAAAGAACAGGGGACACATGATTAGGTGTTTGGCGATTTAGCTGTTGTAGTCTACTAGACTTAATCATCAGAAGATGAAAGAGTTGTTATGTAGACAAACAACAGTGAACGATCTTAATAAAGGAGAATTGTTTAGCAGAATAGGTTGGTAAAAAAGGTACATCAAATGACATCATCACACAAACGCTGCAGATGAATCTCAGCACTGACACAGCCCTGGCTGCCCCTCAGCCTATTCCCTCTTTTATAGTAAAGACAATTTTATATTTCTAAAGAACAGGGTAAAGCACTGTTTTTTTTTTTGTTTTGTTTTTTCATTTCTTTCTTTTTTTTTGTGTTTTTTGCCTTTTATTTTTTAAATGGTTGTTTTCACCATTTGTTTCTTATCAGTATCAATGTATCAATGTTGCATGCACAAACTTCAGATTGTAAAACATGGTTAGATGTCTGCCTTGTGTCCAGTCAGTCTTTTCTAGACTTCCTTTCCTTGGTTAGACTACATGAAATTAGGAAGAAGCTGCTATAATGGTTTATGAAAAGGGAAGAGCTAGTCATGAAGAAACCCATTCAATAATGTTAAGCTAACCATATGCTCCTCCTCAGTGGGCCACATCTTGGGCCTAGTTCTGCAATGCCAGGGCAATAGACTGTAGGAGTAGCATGTACTTATATTGAAAGCACTAATAACCTATATGCAGATCGATGTATTTACAGAGAGGGTTGTTATGCCATTTATTTGTACTTTGTGTTAAAGGGATGATAAAGGCAATTTTTTTATTTTATTAAAATAATAAACAGGTTTATACTAAACTGCTCTTTTGGGATCCCCCGCCGTTTTTTACAGGCTCCTCCTCTTCTCTGTTTCCTCCATTGGAACTTGCTTCCTATGGTGTCACACATGTGGCTCTGCTATATGCTCCCATAGACACACACAGCATGGCTCGACCAGATCCCTCGTTCTCTGCTTGTGGTGGTACACACATGAATTTTCATTAAAAAAGGTGGGCTGTATCCCACCAAAATGCCAATGAGTATTAAAAGTTAAAGTGAATGCTACTCCTACAAATTTCTATGACTGACTGCTTGCTGCATTGGAATCTACAAATTATAAGAGCTGCACCTAATACGTAATGTGCATTAGTACAACTTCAACCACTATTAAAATGATATTGTAATATGCAAGAAAATGCAACTAAATTCTGAGGCAGGGACGTTACTGCAGAACAATGGGCCCAATAGAACATTTTTGATGGAACCCCAATGACAATGGTAGGTAGTAAGAGAGCTTTAAGCATAGTCAGTTCCATACTACAGACCAGTACTGTGGATAGGAGCTGGCACTGAAGAGGCAGTGGTTCAGAAAATGACTGTAAACCTTAATTTTTAAGGTAAGTGTTATGTCCTCTTCTGTTCTAAAGCTGCCCATACACTGATTGTTATTGGCTACATTTTCTATTTTGTAGGGTCCCCCAAATAACAGACTTCTGTTGAAGGGACACGTTAAAAAGAATTGCTGATTAGTGACTGCAGCCATTAATCTGCAGCCACTGATCAGTGTATTCTATATGAAGGGGGAGGGCCTCTCCTTTGTTCACCTTGTTTGCATTGATGGAGGAATCTCTTAGTTTTTTTTTTGTTTTTTTTTTCACCTTTTGCACCTTGTCTGGACTAAAAAAAACTAACTTTGTATGACCAGCCTAAGTTCTGAATTCTAATCCCCTTACCCCTTGATCTAGTAGTCAGTTACAAATAAGAGTTGTATTACTGTAGCAATACAGTAATAATCCAGTCTATCCAGGACAAGTCAGCTCAAACCCCAGTAATAATAATAATCTTCTGTATATTTAAAAATAAAATGCCCATTGTAGGAATGTGTGGGTCAACACTGGCCAGGCAAATCCTCCTCACTGGGGTGGACTCTATTTTTAATAAATATAAGATACAAGGAGGCAATGAATTAAAAGTGAGTTTATGTGAGGCATTATCAAACAGCTCAATACTTTGGCTATGCTAAAACCAATTAAATAATATAAAGCTTTGTTATATAAAAACTGGCTACATGAACAAAATGCTAAAGTAGAATTGGTTGGTTCTAAAAACATCCGTGTCTCTAAATTGGAAGCAACAAAAGTAATTTAAACATCTACTAGCCAAGCTTTTGGTATATAGCATGTTGTTAAATCAAGATCTGTTCCATGATAGCCGTGACTGCTGTGTATAATTCTGTCTGGTCCAGATAGAAGCTACTATATGTCCTTATGAAACCAGACTTATCACCTCCAACAGCTCCAAATACACAGTTACATAGTAAACCTTAGCGACAGTGCTACCAGATAACAAATTTAATCCATGCATCTGCTGAAAGGAATTTGTGAGAAGATAAACACATTGTTATTCTTGTCTAAATTGTAAAACTAAAATAAAGTGCTTGGAAAGCTTCAAATAACATCTAAGGCCGCGTACACACGATCAAATCTATCTTTTGGAAATGGTCTGACAGACCGTCTCAGCAGACAGATTCGATCGTGTGTACGGGCGAGCAGACGGATTTGGCCAGCAGACAGATTTTAAAGCCTGCTTTAAAATCTGTCTGCTGGGAACCCGTCGGACCGATATGTCTGCTGGTTAGTACGCTAACCAGCAGACATATCTGCCCGCACATGCGTCGAATGGATTTGACGCATGCGCGGAATTGTTTTACTTCCTGGTGTGGTGACGTGGCGGCGTCAACGTCACCGCCACGTCACCGCGCTGTCTGCCAGCGGGGATTTTGGTTTGATCGTGTGTACAGTGATCAAACCAAAACAGCCAGCAGACAAATCTGATCAAATCGGTCTGTCAGACCGATTTGAACAGATTAATTTGCTCGTGTGTACGGGGCCTAAGTGTACAAATGCATTTCTTTTTCTAGTGTTTCTTTTCTATGACACTACCTGAAAGCATAGAAACATCAGCACCTTTTGCACTGAAAAGCTTGAATTACCATATATATTTTTTGCTTGTGCGTTTGAAAATCCATAGAAAGGGGCAGGAGATTGAACTGAATATAGTTAACATTTACCTATAGGCTTTCCCTGTCCAGATGATGAAATTTCAACTCACTTTCTATCTCCAAAATCATTTTTTTTTTTTAAACTGGCCATAGAATCTCCTCCATCAATGCAATACAATGCAGATGGACAAAACTACAGCTTCGGCTATTGAATTTTAACAGTTGGCCCTGCCAGTTGTCAAAATACTCAAACTACTGACAATTTCTACCTGGCTCCTTTGATTTTTCAATCAGGAACTAGCTGAAATTTGCACAGTGTATAGCCAGCAATAGAAAGTTGTGATTGAAAGAGTGTTCCAGCTAGAAGATTTCCCCTTGTTTCAGTGACAATTATTACATCTTAGATTTTTCATAATTTTTTGATGACAATGGAAGCAAGGCCAAATACATAGGGTGAGTCTCCCCAGTGGTGGTACAGACAGCTGACATTAGTTGTAACTACTCTCTTTCTATCAAAAAATTAGGTTAAAAGGTTCTGGCTATAGATATACTCTAAAACGAACCTGTACCCGAACTATACGCTCTAAAGTATTTACATATTTTGAGCAAACAGTAAAAGTACTTTACAACAAGCCCCTGTTTACTTTTATAGCTGTAGGCATTGTGTAGAGAGCAGATCAAGAGTCCTTTCACACAGGCTTTCTGATCAGGTCAGTTTTTATGGTGGACCTTATCAGACCTTGCAGTCTCCTCTATGGAGCAGGTGTCAGACACATGACCGCTGACAACCGCTGCTATCCTGCCTGCAAAAAACAGACGAATGGGGGTTCTGTGTTCTCGTGCTCCAGCTATGTGATTGGCCGGAGCCACAATGACGTCACACCCATACATGCACATGGGAGCCCTCTGTTCCGGCACAAAGCTCTGAAGTCCCAAAAAGGTATGCCAGACCTTGAGAGCGCATTCGCCAGTGACATAACTGGCTGCATTCAGGGTGAATATCTATTTATTCATTTTACCTACAGGTAAGCCTTATTATAGGCTTACCTGTAGGTAAAAGTTACCAAGTGGGGTTTGCCATCGCTTTAAGATCTTGTGTGTATGAGTAAAGCTTCAGCTCAGAGAACAATCAATGGTTTGTTGAGTCTATGGAAAGTGTGAGTTTTTGATTTGCTTATGGTTAGTGGAACATCCATTTCTGGTGCGCCTTCTACCTACCCATAACATTGAGGACTGAGAGGTTGTTGTCCTTGTTGTTGTCTGGTTAGATTCATATGTGATTGATTTATGATGTTTTGATACTTACTACACTATGGAGTTGTTTATGTTTTGATGCCAGTATCGCATTAGGGGATAAGTGTAATTGTAGTGAATAAGCAAAATTCTGTTGGCCTGTCCATACCTAGTGTTTAAAGCATTTTATGACTCGTTTACAAGGGGTCATAATTATTTGTATTTTTTAAGGATTATACACTTTATTACATGGATAATATATCATGGATGTATTGATATATTATTGAGGTCTACACTGTATTCACTTTTACTTTGGATTTCACAAAAAAAAAATTATGACATTTCTAAATATTTATTTCACACTATATAGTTTTGTGATTTATTTGTACTGGTTTCTTACCAATGCTGGTTATTTATTGTATTAGTTCCACACACTAGGTTATGTAAGGCCTCCTACACACGATCTGAATTTCGAATGGAAAAAGTCAGACGGACTTTTTTTTATCAGAAATTCCGACCGTGTATATGCCCCATCGGAGAAATTCCAATGAATTCCATCGGAGATTACATAGAGAACATGTTCTCTTTTCCTCCGATGGAACTCAATCGGAATTCCAATGTGAATTTGGACGGACAAAGGTCCGATCGTGTGTACAGGGCATTAGCGTATCACCAACAGCTTGGGGTGTTTTGTTTGTTTGTTTTGTGGTGCTAAAGCAAATTAGTAAATGTTTTATTAATGGCAATGATATTATTGAACATTTTAAAAAGTTGCACAGATGTTTAATATTTACTGGGGCCCCTTGATTGCAATATTCTATTTTCAGGTGAATATTTACATGCACATTTGCCATATACATTTGTATATATATATATATATATATATATATATATATATATATATATATATATATATATATTTCTAACATCTAACACCATTAACAGTAGCTAAGCCTAAGGACATGTCCGATCGTGTGTACGGCCTAGAGGACAGGTTTCCAGCGGACAAAAGTTTCTACGCATGCTTAGAAACTTGTCCGCTGGAAACCTGTCTGTCGGACATGTCCGCTGGTTAGTACGCCTAACCAGCGGACTGAAATCCCCCGCATGTGTCGAATTGATTCGACGCATGCGTGGAAGCATTGTACTTCCTTGTTTGCGCACGTCGCGGCGTCAACGTCACAAAATATCCCAGGAGACATGTCCGATGAAAACGGTCCGTGGACCGTTTTCATCGGACATGTCTCCTCGGCCCAAGAATCACAGATGTATACCTTTTCAGCCCAAATCTTCATTTACACAGTTATGCTTGGCTGAGACAGCAAGAGAAATAAAAAAAAAACATTGTAATAAAAGCTGTTATGTTTTGTCACTTGTATTATCTTTGCCTGCTGTTCACCTCCTTGTATGCTGAACCAATGAATATCAAGTTAAATATGCAGAAAAAATACCACCTTAGAAACACAACATATTATAGACAAGTTCTACATTTCTTATACATGTGTCACCAAATATTAATGGCCCTTGGGTTGATAATTATATTTTTAATATTGTACCATGCAGTGCATTATTACACAGATATGTGCTTTTAGAGAATATGTACAATTTAAGATCCAATTGAAGAATTTTTGTGGGCACTGGAGACATTAGTTGTAAACCAAACCTACCTGCTGCATGGACTGTCCTGTCTCATTTGCAGAGTGCCTGGGATAAGGCATATGTAAGCCATTCTTTCTCCCAACCTGAAAGCCCTGAATCAAAATTCATTTATTTATACAGTGGAATATATGTAAAGAAAATAGTGTGCGGTCATAGTATGTGAAGTGAACAAAGAAAGTATTAATAAAAAATATTAATGAAAAAACAAAAAAAGGGATGTGCAACAGCTGCTGCAACTAAATATGCAAGATACACACTCTGAGACAACATGAAAAATTTAAAGCTGCGCTGCGTTACACTTGTGATATTCATAACCAATGATCAATAAGATAAATATTAGTATAAAAAAAGGTTAGTGAACAATCTACAAAGGTCAGCTGAAAGATGATATAAACCTGAAAATAGATGTGAAACTTCGAAAAATATCACTACAAAATTGCTAATGCTGTGAATATAATAATCAAGGTTACTGATGCTGTGAATAGATATTCATTAAATGAATAATAAATAATGTTCCAATAAAAAAATAAAGTCCATTCAGAAGATACCCGTCACTTCAAGACAAGTTAACACCCAGGAAGAAGTGCCGAGAGATTTAGATAGGATTCCTCCACCTCTTATTACAGATCTCCTTACCATGGATCTCTTTTCATAAGATCACAATCGCCTGTGGCTGTTAACCCTGCCCAGGATCTCTCAATGGTTACTGTTGCCGATGTCCTATTTCCTCCATGTGGGGACTCCTTGCCAGATCTCCGAAATAATTATTCCCCATGTAAAAAAAAAGATGCACCGGCGCCCCACCCCCCCCCCCACCTTAGGCCAAACGCAGTACTTCACAGCGCTTTTGCCTGAATCCTGCTCGTGTTGCGAGACAACACTCGCAAACCGAGTTAGGATTTTAGGAAATACAGTGCTCGTATTGCAAACCTCGGATTGCGTTACTCGCAATCCGAGGTTCCACTGTATAAGACTTATTGTTTGCAAAGACTTTTGATAAAATGCTGATCTTTAGGCCTTTGCGCAACTGAAGATTTAAGATTATTAACCCAAACAAATATAGTATAATATGTTCTGATTCTAAGGCCTCGTACACATGAGGCAATCTATCTGTTCAAATCGGTCGGACCGACCGATTTGAACAGATCTGTCTGCTTGGATTTTGGTTTGCTCGCGTGTACACACGAGCAAACCAAAATCCCCGCCAGCAGACAGCGCGCTGACGTGTCGGTGACGTTGACGCCGCCACGTCACCGCACCAGGAAGTAAAACACTTCTGCGCATGCGTCAAAATCATTCGGCGCGTGTGCGAGAAGACATGTCTGCTGGTTAGCATACTAACCAGCAGACATGTCGCGCGGACGGGTTCCCAGCCGACAGATTTCAAAGCATGCTTTGAAATCTGTCGGGTGGCCAAATCCGTCTGTTTGCCCGTACACACGATCGAATCTGTCTGCTGAAACGGTCTAGCAGACCGTTTCCAGCAGACAGATTTGATCGTGTGTACGAGGCCTTAGAGAAAATATGGAATAGAAGGAATTGCCTAAAGTTACTGGTCATCAAAAGGTCTCAAAATAAATCTATACAGTATTCTTACCCAGATCACTGCAATGTTTTATACTGTATGTCAGTGCAGCGGAGTGCCCATTTACTCGTCATACTCAGATGCACATGCAAATGGCTTTAACTCATTTTCCCACAACCCCCTCTGTTTTTAGACATGCCCAGAGCCCCTCTGTTTTTAGACATGCCCAGAGGAAAAGGTTCCTCACATTCCCTCCCTCAGAGAAGCCATACTTAACAAGACAAATGATATACAGCCAGATGAGAGGCCCTCCACTGTCAGAATTTGTGAGCCTTATAGTACTCGGCTTCTTGAGAAGACCCAGCTACTGTGGGGAGACTCTCCATGAATTCTGCCAGAGTACTCCAGTTGCTCTGCCCTTAGATTCCTCAAGCTGCTTGCATGTGTTACCATAAGCATACCTCCAAACTTTTCTGGGATGGGAACAAGGGACACCTATTAGCAAAAGTATGTAGGCACAGGATATACTCCTGCAAAGCCTCCCTAAAGGAGAATTATACAAAAACAATGATTAGTTAAACCCAAACGTGTGTTTTTTTTACCACTCCTATTTCTTTATACTGGCCTTTGAAATTTATAAATGCAGTAATTTAGAAACTGGGAAACACTTTTTGAAAGATCAAAACTGCATTTCATATACAACTATATAGATCATACCAAAATGGGGGACAAATAAGGAGGAATGAGGGACTATGTTCCAAATCAGGGACACTCCCTCAAAATCAGGGACAGTTAGGACACGAAAAGGGGTACTGTTTGTGTACTTATATAGTCCTAAAGAGACAATGCCATGCAGCCACATGTTAACCTGATTTCAATTACAGATACATTGGTGAGAAAAGAGTGCATTTTTGTGCAACTTTCATAAACTGTTGTGTATTACTCTGCAGTGTATGCATACTTTTTGCACTCCTGAACATGTTTTTTACACTGACGTTTTTTAATGCACATTGTCTTCTTGTTGATCTGAGTTTTAGCACACTTGTAAAATGTAGGTCAATGCATAAACACATAAAAAAAAACAATTGTTTTGTATGTGTCCTGTTTGCATTACAATGCTGTGCTAACCCGTGTTGCATTAAAATGTTGCACTATAACACAACACAGGTTAGCACAGCATTGTAGTGTGAACAGGACACTTGAAGGGGTTGTAAAGGAAAAAAAATGTTTTATATAATAAGCATCCTTTACCTGCAGACATTCCTCTTTTCACTTCCTCATTGTTAGTTTTTGCTCAGAAGTTGCTCTATTTCTTCTCTGTTCTGTTCACTTCCTGCTTGTCTGATTATTACTCACCACCGTGAAGGGAGGCTTTACTGCGGTGGTCAGTGACGTGCTCGCCCCTACATCTGTGCGGCAGGACTCTCTCTACGTGTTAGAGACTTCAAGGAGGTGTGAATTACTGGGGGTGCCACAATGCATACTGGGAAATGTAGTTCTTACATGAACGAGCGCCGCAAACCAGGAAGTGAATGAGAGAACAGAAACGAAAATGCCGGAGGTGATACAGATGAAGGAATTTAATAGTTATTTACTAGTTTTTTAACAGAATCCTTACACTATTCTGTTTGTCTACCTTGCAGACATAAATGTTAGGCAAAAAAATGTTTTCCTTTACAACTCCTTTTAAAAAAAAATGTTTTTTTATGCATCTATGTATTGACCTGCTTTTTACAATTGTGTTCAAATGCAGATCAGCACAAGTAAACAAAAGGTAACGCACATAAAATAGAATGAAATGTACATCCATTTTCCTTAAATTTTATCCCAAGTCAGTGTGAATTCAGCCCTAATGTTGCTTCTAACTTTGCACCTATTTAGTAAACTGCAAGTAACTGTAAGTTCCTAACTGACCGTTTGGCTGATTAACCGATTGCCGACTGTTGAATGCCTAATGACAATATACGTCGGCAGAATGGCACGGCTGTTGCTTTGAAATTGGCGCCATGTGGGCTCTCGCGTGCTTCCGGTGGTGCACTCACGCGCCCACCATGAGCTCTGTGAACGTGCCCGCAATCGTGTCATGGAGCTGCAGATCAAGGCATTTCCCTGTTCTGCCTAGTGACAGAACAGTGATTTACTGCTCAGTCATTGGGAGTAGTGATCACTGTGGTGTCACTTGTAGCCCAGCCCCCCAAAGTTAGACTCACTCCCTAGGACACACTTAACCCCTTCATCGCCCCCCCTAGTGTTTAACCCCTTCCCTGCCAGTGTCATTTACACAGTAAACCGTGCATTTTTATAGCACTGATCGCTGTATAAATGACAATGGTCCCAAAATAGTGTCAAAAGTGCCGATGTATTCGCCATAATGTCGCAGTCATGATAAAAATCGCTGATTACCGCCATTACTACTAAAAAATAATAATAATAAACAAGCAATAAAACTATCCCCCATTTTGTATAAGCTATAACTTTTGCACCATCTATATACGCTTATTGCTATTTTTTTTACCAAAAATATGTGGAAGAATACATATCAGCTTAAAGTGAGAAAGACATTTTTTTTATATATATTTTTGGGGGATATTTATTATAGCAAAAAGTAAAAAATATTATTTATTTATTTTTCAAAAATGTCCCTCTTTTTTTGCGTATAGCGCAAAAACGCAGAGGCGATCAATTTTAAATCAAGCTCTATTTCTGGGGAAAAAAGGACATCAATTTTGTTTGGGTGCAAGGTCACACGACGCAGGTGTCAGTTAAAGCGATCCACAGTGGTGAATTGCAAAAAGTGCTCTGATCAGGAAGGGGGTAAATTCTTCCGGGGCTGAAGTGGTTAAAATCTGTTCAGTCTGTTTGGCTGTTAACTCATCTTACGCAAACTGATTTGCAATTAGCCAGTTGAAATTGTTATGACTAACTATGAAGTGGAGTGTCCCCCAGCGGGCCAGCAGCCAATAACGTTACCGTTTACCAGTTCAATTAGAGCATGATTGCTATTGGTTGCACATTTTTCATTACCTTGTTAGCAACAACGGTATGGGAACTATATCATGCACCAAGAGGCTAATTTGCTTAAAAAGTTGAGACTCCTCGCACAATGAATTGTGTGAAGATTCACTTAAATTATCCACTCATGTGAAAGCAAATTCCCATTTACTTATTTTTATCTGCAATTGATTGGACAATTAAAGTGAATTTAATGTGTGAACATTATTAGCTCTTCAGTAAATCAGCTCATAAATTTGAAATGTATCTAAAATGATCTAATAGTATAACAAATTATATTTTGAAATCAAATATAGTACTTTAAATAGTATTTGGATAGTTTGGTTACATTTAAATGCCTGAAGCTGAGCTCCAGGCAAAACTATACAGTAAATACAGATATAATAGAAGTATTAACCAGTCGATGAATTTATTTCTGTCCGTCCCGTCCTGAAATTACCAAAACCCTGTCTGTCTGGCCTTTCTTTGCTGCAGTAATACTTTCAGTGTAGGTGCAGCTCAATGTACCTGCGATCTTGTGCAGGTTACCTGTGATTTCCCATAGCTTCTATTATGTCCCACATCCTGCATGCTGCATCTTTGGTGGGCTTTATGGAAAACACACTAAAAATTCAGGGACAGGAGAGAAGGCTATGCGAAACTACAGCTACACTGCGCTGCGGTCAAAGCTCAGGACTGCATCATACACTTGCTCTGCTCCTCTTCACCCGTGTGGTCTCTGCCATATAATGGCATAAAGATTTGTAGAAGGTGTGCACGAAAAAGCACAAAGTGCAGCAACCCAAAGCAGATTTCACCATTCAGTCATCTAATTGTGATAAACTGAAATCTGAATAAATATTAATTGAAACCTATACGAAGGCCTCGTACACACGACTGAGGAACTCGCCGGGAAAGACACATCATTTTCCTCTATGAATTCCTTGTTAGGCTTGTCGAGAAACTTGACAAGCTGTCTTTGCGTACACACAGTCAAAACCAAATCTCCTCGTTCTCAAACGCGGTGACTTCAATACATACAACAGCAGGGGAAGTTTGATTCCACTGGCACAACCCTTGGGGCAGCTTTTGCTAATCTCGTGTTACTGCGTGTTAGGTAAAAGTTTGGTAAGAGACATTTGCACTTTTCAGTCTGTTACAGCGTGACAAATGTGCTCTTTCCATTACAAACGCTACTTTTACCGAAGGTGCGCGGGTTTCTAAGCATACACACCAACGTGTTTCTCGTCGAAAACCAGCCCGACGAGGAACACGACGAGGAAATTGAGACTCCCGTCGAGGAAAAAGAGAACTTGCTCTCTTTTTTCCTCGTCGAGTTCCTCGACAGTTTTCTCGATGAAAAGCATACACACGACCGGTTTCCTCGGCAAAAAAGCTCTCCCACCAAGTTTCTTGTTGGATTCTGTCGAGGAAACCGGTCGTGTGTATGCGGCCTAAGAGATTATAGAGGCCTACATTTCATCCTACAAATGCTAGTTGTCTGGCAATATGTAGATCTATTGACAACTTACTTTGCGTGCTACTTGATTGTTCTGAATCTGTGATTGAAAAGGTATTGAATTTTGCAGTCTCCCTATATCTTATAGTACAAGTTTCTGTTGAGGGCTTGGGTGGGCTTATGTGTTAGCAGGATCTCAATATGCACATTTCACAATGCATTTTTAACTTAATGCTTACCCTGCGCTGCAGAGCATTGTGTTGGGTAAGCGTGAACAAGCTTTAAAGAATATGTTCACTTTTTAGAAAAATTAATAAATGCACATTTTGATTTGCGTTTAAAAAAATGTGCCATTATTTTAGTTTTTTGCAGCCTGTAAAGCAGTGCACCAGCGATCAGCAGATCACTGATGTCATCCAGGTCTCCAGCTGTCAGTGTACCAGTGGCAGCTGGTCGGCCTGGGACTTACCCCATCATGGCAGGTGGCAGGAAGTGTGGTGCAGCTACTTGGATCCAAGTGCTCTCCTCCATGGCAGCTTCCAGCTCCTCCCCTCCTCCTCCTAGGCATCCAATAGGATCTAGAAAAACACAAATTTGTTGCACTGGGAGCATATAATATTCTAAATTAAAGTTAGTATTGAACAGCAGCGATCACAATATGCATGTACAAAACACAAACAAATATATATAGAAAATGGTGTAGCGCTTGAAAAAGTCCAACATGAACCCAAAATATATTGCTGCCACAGACTCTACTGGCAAAAACATATAAATTGAATCCACTTTTAAAAAGTCCGAAATAAGCCAAAGGGATGTGTCTTGAGGTATCAAATAAGTGAAAAGACTGCAACCATCACTCAAACACACTGCCTCTTACCCATAGGTGGATGTTAAAGGGGAGTTCCACCCACAATTTAACTTTTTAAATATAAATACCGAAAAAGAAAAAATACTGCGCTATCTTAAAATACAAAAAGCCGCTAACACAGCAAGAGAGATCAAAAAATTGCTAATAGAAAATGTGTGGAAAAGTGTAGCGCTAATAATGACACAAATAATGATAATACAATAAACATTAAATCATGCAACACCACATGTGAATGAATGGTATACAAAAGTCCATAAATGTTTTGAATGAATCGGTGAGTCGGTTTCTTTGAGTAAAACAGATACACAAAATCCAGTGCATAAAGAAGTGAAAAATCCACCACCGCTTATGACAAGGGGCTTACCGGACCGATTGGACCTAGACAGGCATATACCCACTAGGCCAATCAAGCTTTGTTAAAGTTGATATACTGAAGCGGGTACACCATGCACGTCATGCGATTCGGTATCAATGAAGGCAAACCTCAGACAGATGATTCAAAAATACTTCCCAGCAAGCAGCAACTCTCAACAGATCACTCAGAGGGCATATCAGTACTCCAACCGATAAGCATGAAAAAGAGAAGGCAAGGCGTACATAGCGTAATTCCGTAATAAAAATCGATATTTATTATAAAGAGAAAAACTCACATTTTGCAATGGTCAATAGAGCTTATAGAAAAAGGGTAGCAGGAACAACAGTAGTCCATCCCGACATGTTTCGTTACAAAAAGAACCCCAGATGATGTTCTTTTTGTAACGAAACATGTCGGGATGGACTACTGTTGTTCCTGCTACCCTTTTTCTATAAGCTCTATTGACCATTGCAAAATGTGAGTTTTTCTCTTTATAATAAATATCGATTTTTATTACGGAATTACGCTATGTACGCCTTGCCTTCTCTTTTTCATGCTTATCGGTTGGAGTACTGATATGCCCTCTGAGTGATCTGTTGAGAGTTGCTGCTTGCTGGGAAGTATTTTTGAATCATCTGTCTGAGGTTTGCCTTCATTGATACCGAATCGCATGACGTGCATGGTGTACCCGCTTCAGTATATCAACTTTAACAAAGCTTGATTGGCCTAGTGGGTATATGCCTGTCTAGGTCCAATTGGTCCGGTAAGCCCCTTGTCATAAGCGGTGGTGGATTTTTCACTTCTTTATGCACTGGATTTTGTGTATCTGTTTTACTCAAAGAAACCGACTCACCGATTCATTCAAAACATTTATGGACTTTTGTATACCATTCATTCACATGTGGTGTTGCATGATTTAATGTTTATTGTATTATCATTATTTGTGTCATTATTAGCGCTACACTTTTCCACACATTAAATATAAATACCCCTGTAATACACAAGCTTAATGTTTTCTAGTAAAGTTAGTCTGTAAACTAAGGTCCGTTTTGTTAGGTTTAGATTTATATTCTAGAAATAGACCGTGGCCATCTTAAGTGTGGGCATCATGAAGCCAGACTGTATGACTTCCTGGATTTCAGCTTTGCATATCTCGCACATGCTCAGTGCTGCACAAGCAATGTAATAGGTTTCAGTCAGGTTTGCAAGGACTACTGGGAAACATGATGCCTTTCCCAGAAACCCTTGCGAATAGCCTTGTGACTTAATAGCCTAGGCTAATATGGAGGAGGAAGTAATCAAGGGCTACAAAATAAAGGTATTTACAAGCAAAAAAATAAGTAAAAATTGTCCATTCTGAACACTATGAGATTAGGGCATGCAGCACAGACAAACATAAAAAATGGGTGGAACTCCACTTTAACCACTTAACCCCTGGACCATATTGCTGGTCAAAGACCAGAGCACTTTTTGTGATTCGGCACTGCGTCGCTTTAACTGACAATTGCGCGGTCGTGCGATGTGGCTACCAAACAAAATTGGCATCCTTTTTTTCCCACAAATAGAGCTTTCTTTTGGCAGCATTTGATCATCTCTGCGGTTTTTATTTTTTGCGCTATAAACAAAAATAGAGCGACTATTTTGAAAAAAATGCTATATTTTTTACATTTTGCTATAATAAATATCCCCAAAAAAGATATAAAAAAACTATTTTTTTCCTCAGTTTAGGTCGATACGTATTCTTCTACATATTTTTCTATAAAAAAATTGCAATTAGCATTTATTGATTGGTTTGCGCAAAATTTATAGCGTTTACAAAAAAGGGGGTAGTTTTATGGCATTTTTATTAATATTTTTTTTTTACTAGTAACGGCGCCGATCAGTGTTTTTTTTTGGTACTGCGATATTATGGCGGACACATCGGACACTTTTGACATATTTTTGGGACCATTGGCAATTTTATAGCGATCAATGCTATAAAAATGCATTGGATTACTATAAAAATGCCATTGGCAGAGAAGGGGTTAACATTAGGGGGCAGAGAAGGGGTTAAGTGTGTTCCTGCTTGTGTTCTAACTGTATGAGGGGGTGGACTCACTAGGGGAAATCACTGATCTTCTGTTCATACAATGTATGAACAGAAGGTCAGCGTTTCCCCCGCTGACAGGAACGAGAGCTAAAGGTAGGACCTAGAGCTACGTGCTCTCGCCCAGCAGTGCCATCGTCCCGCCGTATAACTGCGGTGGGCAGTCGGCAAGCAGTTAACAAGCATGGATATAGATCACTGACAGCTCCTCAGCAGCACGAGGATGACTCTGTGGGGTTGATTTACTAAAGGCAAATAGGCTGTGCACTTTGCAAAGGGCAGTTGCACTCCCCATGTCTAGTCGCTCCAGAGCTTAGTAAATTAGGTAAAGCTTCACTTAGATAAAGAATAAAGAATACCCAATCACGTGTAAGGAAAAAACAAAACAAAAAAAAAACAGAATGTTTACTTGCAAATGGTTGGATGGTGGGAGTCAGCAGAGCTTCTGCTCATTTACTAAACTCTGGAGAAACTGCTCTTGCAGAGAGCAATTGCATTTTGCAGAGTGCACAGTCTATTTGCCTTTAGTAAATCAACTCTTGTATCTCCTTCACAGTATCAATACCCAGTTAAGAGAAAAAAGAGAGTGCCGAAATCCAAATGTTAGTTTATTGATAAAAAGCAAAAAAAAATGCACTCACATTTCAGTAGGTTAATATAGGCATTGTAGGAAACGTTCCAGTGTTTCCAACCCACAAAATGGCCGCCGCATCCCAGCATGCAAGTCGCATCACACGTCTCCAACTCCTTCAACGTCCAATAGGATCGCCTGTCCTTTCAGCCAACCGTGTGAGCGGTGTCAAAGCCTGCTTCCTGATTGGCCAGGAGGAGGATCAGTGTTACAACAGAAAATATTGATTCTTTGTTGAAACACACCTGGATAGGCTCGGAGTGCGCTCTATGCGAACCAAGCCCACGCTATATTGAAGCCTAATAGAGCCGCTCGCTCAAATCAATGTTTCAAGAAATCAGCCCCTCCGCATTGGAATCCCTGCGCCAGTGTCCTGAAAGGGGGTGGATGCACAGATAGGGGAGGTGACGATGGACGGGGGGCGGCCTCTGCAGTGTACCTGTGTGCCCATTCATCCCGTATGGGCAAGCAGATACAATCTGACATGAAGAGACAATGAACTACCATGGCATTCCATAGCGCCATGGTAGTTCATTGAAAACTACAAGCTGACAGCTGCAAATACTGCTGGAGCTTGTAGTTTTCCATTCACAGGACACTGTGAATGACGATGCAGCTGGGTGGGAGGAGACATTGTTGCAGCCAGTGAAGCGTAGGAACACCCCGCTAGCTATGAGTTCAGGATCAGGGAGGTGCGGGGGTCGGTCTGTACATAACATGTTGCATGTTATATCCTGAATATGTTACAAAATATTTTTATATGTTATATTTGACGAAAGGTGAACTTATCCTTTAAATGCTGTGTTCTAATGACTATATAACTAGATTTACTAAAACTGATAAAACCTGGTACACACAGAATCTGGTGCAGCTGTGTATACTAACCAGTCAGCTTTCAGGTTTTATTGGCAAAGCATAATTGAACAAGCTGATGTTAAAATCTAAAAGGTTACTATACACAGCTGCACCAGATTTTGTGTGCACCAGGTTCAGTAAATCTCCCCATATGGGTCATTATGCTTCTGATGTCACTGATGCAAAGACTGAGCTTTTTAGGTCAAACTTATTAAAAACTTTGGACCATTTGAAGTACTTGTTATCAAACATTTACCTCCTCAGAGAAAATTGGTGGATAATTTGTAATGTTGTGGGGAGCCACTTCACAGGAGTCATTAGGTCCAGTAATTGCTCTGAATTATATGTTCGAGAAACTATTACAAAGCCAGGCACATTTCTAATCACAGGATGAATATATACTTCAACTTTCTATATTTTAGAAAGAACCAAAGATTTTTTTACTTGAAGAAGAATCTAAAATGTCAATACACACTAAAATAGGGTAACAGCATTTTTTTAGAGAGCCATTAACCATTTGGAAGGCAAAGAGTGACGCTACTTATTCTTGCATTCTTGATGTTATTGGACTGCATGTTGTTTCTGTTATACTGTGTATCCCTTGTTGATCAGCATTATGAAGTCTCTTGTTGAAGTCATTTTCATGCACATTACTGTTGAGTAGGACACTTGCAGCAAGCAGTGCATAAACACATAATAGCAGGTCAAAGTGCACAGTCAACATTTCTATATCATCTTGTGCATTTTTTATATTTGGCTTTTTTTTCTTTATGTCTAGACTGCAAGCTTTGACCTCTGTGAGCTTTTGGTCTGCTTTCTACAAAACATATTTTAACTGTCTCTTGGTGTCCTGTGATTTGTGACAACAGTTGGCTCTGCATCCTACTAATACTTTATTAATCAAATCTAATTACAACAACAGTAAAAACATCTTGCAAAGTGCAAAAGATTCAGAACTCAGGTTGTATTCATAAAATAAATGCTTCATTTTGCAAAATATCATATTCAGAACTCCGGATGTATTTATAAAATACTGTGAATGCCCAATTTGTCAAAAGGTAAATTGAAATAAATTATATGTACAGCTTTAATTGAAGTATTGCTTCTTTAATTGGAGTACACAGCTTCTGACTGTAATTGGGGAGACTTTTTCTTCTTTAGGTGAATAATATTATCACTTTAGCTAAAAACACATGAATTACTTTTCTTGGTATCCTCTGAGAAGAATCAGAAACTAAAAGCTTCTAACATCTGGTTCACACAGGGGCAACACAACTTTCAGCACGACTTTGGGAGGCAACTTGGACACGACTTGAGTATGAATCATCAGGCAACTTACAAGGCAACTTCAAGTTGCCTCCTGGACAGTACAAGGAAACTTCAAGTCGCCTCCAGGACAGGAGGCTTTCCAGTGGCCAATTAAACAACAATCAGCTCTGTGGGAAGGAGGGGAAGGGAGGGGTTTGCCTGAGAAATGTATGCTATCTTCCTGGAAAGTTACTTCAGTTAAGACAGTGATTAGGAATGAGCTTCGCGTTCGAAACGAACGTATGTTCGACTCGAACATTGTCCCTTCGATCGTTCGACGAATTTTGAACAAAAAGGATCGTGCGTGGCAAATTTGAGTGAAACTAAATGGCCCATAATTCATTGCGGCATTGCGCCCTGATGATTGGCCAAACATGCACTATGACCCTGCATGCTTGGCCAATCACAGCACGCAAAAAAAGGAGAGCCATAATTGGCCAAAACGATAATTTTAAAGACTGATATTCAAGTTATTGTTGGAAAACATCTTTGAGAACCCGGGTCTTGGCCGAGGGAACATGTATCAATGGAAAAAAGTTTTTAAAACTGTCGTTTTTTCAGGAGTCCTGCTCCTGCAAAAATGACCGTTTTTAAAACCTTTTTCCACTGATACATGTTCCCTGGGGCAAGACCCGGGTTCTGAAAGACGTTTTCCAACAATAACTTGAATATCGGTCTTTAAAATTATCGTTTTTGAATGCGAACGTTCGAGTCCCATAGACTTCAATGGGGGTTCTAAATGTTCGTGCAAACGATCGGACTGTTCGATGGTTCTGGTGCGAACCAAACGCGGGGGTGTTCGGCTCATCCCTAACAGTGATCCGACTTCTGAGGCGACTTCCATTGAAATCAATGGGTACAAGTTGCCTACAAGTCGGCTTAAAGTAGTACAGGAACCTTTTCTGAAGCTGGAGCGACTTCAGTACTGTACATTAACTACTTGCCGACCGCCCGCCGTCATATTACTGCGGGGCAGTGGCACTGCTGGGCGAGAGCCCGTAGCTATACGTCCGTTTTAAAGCGGCCGCTAGGGGGCGCGTGCGCGCCACAGGAGGCAGTGCGCGCGTCCCCGTTCGCCCCCGAGTCCCACGCGCGTGCCCGGCGGGTACGATCGCCGCCGGGCACCAGCGATTGCTCGTTACAGAGCGGGGAACGGGAGCTATGTGTTTAAACACATAGCTCTCGTTCCTGTCAGCGGGGGAAATGCTGATCTTTTATTCATACAATGTAAGATCAGTGATTTCCCCTAGTGAGGCCACCCCCCATACAGTTAGAACACACTGCCATAGAACACATTGCCATAATGTCGCAGTACTGAAAAAAAATGCTGATCGTCGCCATTACTAGTAAAAAAAAAATATTAATAAAAATGCCATAAAACGACCCCCTATTTTGTAAACGCTATAACTTTTGCGCAAACCAATCAATAAACGCTTATTGCGATTTTTTTAATGAAAAATATGTAGAAGAATCCGTATCGGCCTAAGCTGAGAAATAAAATGTTTTTTTATATATTTTTGGGGGATATTTATTATAGCAAAAAGTAAAAAATATTATTTTCAAAATTGTCGCTCTATTTTTGTTTATAGCGCAAAAAATAAAAACCGCAGAGATGATCAAATACCACCAAAAAAAGCTCTATTTGTGACCGCGCAATTGTCAGTTAAAGCGATGCAGTGCCGAATCACAAAAAGTGCTCTGGTCATTGGACAGCAATATGGTCCGGGGCTAAAGTGGTTAAGACGGCTCCATTCACTTCCATTGGAATTGACCACGTTCACCTAATGCACCTTTGCATTTCATTTCATGCTTATTTTACATATTTCTCAGCAGATGTGATTGTTTCAGAGCAGATGTCATTTGCTCTTGTACTATTTGAAGTTTTTTCCATAATTATTTTGGTGTTACATACCTCTTTGGCATTTGAGGTTTATTTGGACACCTAGGCCCGGATTCACAAAGCACTTGCGCCGACGTATCTCCAGATACGCCGCATAAGTACAAATATGCACCGTCGTATCTGTGCGCCAGACCCACAAACTAAGATACGCCTAACTTGCCTACGCCGGCGTAGAGTGGGCACATATTTATGCTGGACGCATGTGGTGCTCCCATTGATTTTCTATTCAAATATGCAAATGAGGGAGATACGCCGATTCACGAACGTACTTGCGCCTGGCGCATGATTTACGTGGTTTGCGTACGTTTTGCGTTAAGTTATTCCCCATAGATGAGGCGCAACCCATGCAAAGGTATGGACCAAGGGAACACAAGCCTACGTATTGTACGTTGGACGTCTGTGAATATGGGCCGACGTGGGTCTGGCTGGGCGTAGGTTACGTTAACGGTGTATACAGTGATCCGGCGTATCTCAGGCAGTTGTTCCGACGTGGTTGTGCGAATGCGCACGGGGATACGTCCACGTCTTGAAGCGTGCGCAGTTCATTTTAAGTACTTGTCTGGCGCCCGGCCCATCATTTGCATGGGGTCACGCTTCATTAGCATGGATCACGCCCACTTGCAGCCCACTTCCACCTACTTCCACTTATGCCTATGAAATATACGCTACGCCCGCACAGAGTTTGGAGCATATGCTTTGTGAATTCCATGATTGCCTCTGTGTGCTGCGTCGGCGTAGCGTAAAAGAGATACGCTACGGTGGCATAAATGTGCGCCGATGTCTGTGAAACCAGGCCTATATTGTTTGGCACGTTATTTAGTTTGCCACTTGCACAATATTTTACACTTTGCACCTATTATCATTGCTTTTATGCTTGTGCGTTTTTATACTTGCACACTCAGGTCTTGGTTTTACCTTTCAGTGATTTGTAGCAGTTGATTCATACTTAACCCCTTCACAGCTGTCATTCAGCTGTTCCACAGTAGTGTGTGAATACTCTTTATATTTATATTACAAACATATCCTGTATCTATCCATGGCACTTGAAGTGTACCACAGCTCAATAAAACATTGTAGATTCCTTAAAGCGGATCTCCACCCTAAAGTGAAGATCCGCTGATCGGAACCCTCCCCCCCTCCGGCGTCACATTTGACACCTTTCAGGGGGCAGGGGGGTGCAGATACCTGTCTAAAGACAGGTATCTGCACCCACTTCCGGCCCGCAGTCTCGGGCAAAAGACGGGCTTTTCCCGTTGTGTGCTGGGAACTCTCGGCTCCCAGCACACAGCGGGAGCCAATCGCCGGGCGCAGCGCGACTCGCGCATGCGCCGTAGGGAACCGGGCAGTGAAGCCGGAGCGCTTCACTTCCTGGTTCCCTCACTGTGGATGGAGGGGGAGCAGCAGGGTGACGAGTGATCGCTCGTCCTCTGCTGCGGACGCCGCTGGACTCCAGGACAGGTAAGTGTCCTAATATTAAAAGTCAGCAGCTGCAGTATTTGTTGCTGCTGGCTTTTAATATTTTTTTTTTGGTGAACCATCCGCTTTAAGAACTATTTTGATGATGTACTTATGACTTGCGGTACCTTTATTTCTAAATAACATACAAAACTCTTCCATAAATGTCACAACTAGTCTGTGACAGGACTGGAAATTTAGATTTTCAAATTTGGATATATTTATAAATCAACCAGCAAATAATCAGTTTTAGCAACTTAACGCGGCGTACACATGATCGGACATTCTGACAACAAAACTGTGGATTTTTTTCCGATGGAATGTTGGTTCAAGCATGTGTTGCATACACACAAATGTTGTCGGAAATTCAGAACATCAAGAACTTGGTCACGTACTACACTACGACAAGCCGAGAACAATTAATATCAATGATTCCGAGCATGCGTAGGATTTTTGTACGTCGGAATTGGCTACAGACGAACGGAACTTATGACGAGAACTTTTGTTGTTGGAAAAATTGAGAACCAGCTCTCAAACATTTGTTTTTCGCAAATTCCGACAACAAATGTCCAATACACACGGTCGGAAATTCCGACCCTGTGTACGCGGCATGTCTCAATATTGTTTATTAGCATTATCTTTGTAAACCAATATTTGTGCAGAAATCACTGGACAGTGTTTGTTCATAAGATTAGAATGCAACTTTTAGGTGTACTTTATCAAGCAGTGTTCATAAAACATTGCAATTTTTCTAGTGAACTCCATTATGTATAAATCTAAGCCCACAGAAAGTGGAAAGAGAGATGAACAGAATGTAGTAAGCAACAATGCCAATTTATGTTTGATTGATCAAATGGCAATAGACTGAATTCTGCTTGAATGCTATGGGCCTTTGTACTGTGTTATTGCATTGTCTTGCTGTGTAAATTGGAAGGAGCTTTTTCTTTTTTAACATAGAGGGAGAAATAAATGATAAACAATATATATGAAAGGAAACAAAGTCGTTTCAGCACCTTTTCTTTTAATATTGCCAGTAAAACAGTGTGGGGTCCATTAACTTGACCCTTTCACAAGCCTGTTGTCTAACATCCACCACCTTAGATCAATTATCTTAAATATATGCTAACTGGAACATACATCCACTTTTTATTAACTCTTAACAAGCTCCTCTTGCATTGCTTTTCAGTCACAAAGTGGATCTAGAAAACATATAATCTCAATACTAAAACTAATAAAATAAAATAAAAAGTCTAAATCCATATTGGCTGTAAAGTGTTTAAGCCATATATCCACGTCTCTCTTCTTTAATATACTTTATTTTGCCACTGTGCAAATCAGCTTCTTCTCCAGTGAGATCCCACCTTCAGCGCACACATATACTGTTCTTTCTCTTGTATAACTCCTCGATCTGTAGTCACACACTCCCACCAAACAAAATACATATAGAACAATGTCCATGTCTTCCCAATGGGCATTACATGCTGAGCTCAGACATATAGACCAGAGCTTCCACATTTAAAGTGAAGCTCAGTTCAGCAGCAGTCTCTGCCCTCTCCCATTTCTACAAAAGTAAGGTTTCTCATTACATTTCAGTGTGTTGTCTGGGATTCAGTTTGTTGTGTTAGAACACACATTGCTCTTTTCCCTGTACCCTAGCCCCAGTACACACACACATCACTTTTTAGTATCTACACCAGTAGCACCTCTAGTGTACAAATATCTCTAGCCAGTTTTATAGCAGTAGAGTATGGCCTGGATTCACAGATATCGGTGCACATTTATGCCGCCGTAGCGTATCTCTTTTACGCTACACCGGCGCACCACGGAGAGGCATGCACTGAATTCAGCAAGCTATTGCTCCCAACTCTGCGCCGGCGTAGCGTATATTTCATAGGCCTAAACCGGCGTAAGTGGAAGTAGGTGGAAGTGGGCTGGAAGTGGGCGTGATCCATGCTAATGAAGCGTGACCCCATACAAATGATGGGCCGGGCACCAGACAAGTACTTAAAATGAACTGCGCATGCGTCGAGACGTGGACGTATCCCCGTGTGCACAACTACGTCGGAACAACTGCCTAAGATACGACGGATTACTTTGTACGCCGTAAACGTAACGTACGCCCAGCCAGACCCACGTCAGCCCATATTCACAGACTTCCAACGTACAATACGCTACGCCGGGAAAAGGTGAGTTACGTCGGCGTAAGTGCTTTGTGAATCCGGGCCTATGCGTATAAACCCAACAGTGACCAATCTGCAGTGTATGTGCATTAACCCATCAGTCACCAGTCAGCAGTGCAAATAACCTCTCAGTGATCAGCCACCACAGAAGAGGTGGCTTAATAGCATTAACCCCCTCAGTGATCTGTCTGCAATGAATATGATGTGCTTCAAGAGCAAGATACCAATCCATTGACTCTGATTTAAAGAACCTGTGCAAGGAAAACCTGAAAACATGGCCTGTTGGGGGACAGAATTGAGAACCACTGACCTAGCTGATGTAGGTTAATCCCAGAGTACTTTGTACCCAATGTATATGCTAAGACCTGTTCTTCAGCTTATGTGCATTGATCTCTCAGATACCCAGCAAATGTAAAGTTACCCTTCAGCAGTCAATCCCCAGAATATGAATAACCCATATGTGTCCAATGAATGTGCATTAATCCCACAGCACAAGAGATAGGCTGAACATACCCCCTTTCAGCTCACAGCAGAACTCCTAAACAGGGGAGATTATAACCTGAACAGCGAACCCCATTGAAGTCAAAAATCAAAAGTGCCCATTTTGAAGGCTTGTATGCATGTAATTGGCCATAAAAGTATAAAAGGGGTATGGGGGTCTGGTTACTGCCCTGAGGGACATGAATCAATGAATAACATTTTAGCCCTGATTTTAATAATGCTTAACCACTTAAGGGCCCGCTCATGTATATATACGTCCTTTTTTTAAAGATGGATATCTTGGTAACGGCAGCAGCTGCTGCCACAACCGAGGTATCCATCTTTAACATGAGCAGTCCTTTAAACGATAATGGCAGTCTCCGCAGTGGATTCGCCGTGAGATTGCCGTTATCGGCCGCGGGAGAGGGCCCCCCCTCCCACCAGTTACTGGAGCCGTCGGTAGCGGTGGAGGCGATCGGGTCCTTCTCCTGGCTGTGTGGGTATGCGAGTGAGGGCAAGATGACCCCCACCCGTCCCCATAGCACTGCAGGGCGGAAGTGACGTCAAAACGTCAGTCCCGCCCATGCGTCTTAAAGAAACATTTTTTTTTTTTTTTTAATTACATAATTTCTATTTTATTTTATTTTTTGCATTTAAGCCTAAATATGAGATCTGAGGTCTTTTTGACCCCAGATCTCATATTTAAGAGGACCTGTCATGCTTTTTTTTATTACAAGGGATGTTTACATTCCTTGTAATAGGAATAAAAGTGATCATTTTTTTTTCAGTGTAAAAAATAATATAATAAATACAAATAAATAAGAAAGCAAAAAAAAAAATTTTTAAAGCGTCCCGTCCCGACGAGCTCGCACACAGAAGCAAACGCATATGTGAGTAGCATTCGCATATGAAAACGGTGTTCAAACTACACAAGTAAGGTATCACCGCGATCATTGGAGCGAGGGCAATAATTCTAGCTCTAGACCTCCTCTGTAGCTCAAAAGATGCAACCTATAGAATTTTTTAAACGTTGCCTATCGAGATTTTTAAGGGTAAAAGTTTGACATGTTGAGTATCATTTTACTCGGCGTAACATTATCTTTCAAAATATATAAAAAATTGGGCCAAATTTATTGTTGTCTTATTTTTTAATTTAAAAAAAGTTAATTTTTTCCAAAAAAAGTGCGCTTGTAAGACCGCTATGCAAATACGGTGTGACAAAAAGTATTGCAATGACTGCCATTTTATTCTTTAGGGTGTTAGAAAAAATATATATAATGTTTGGGTGTTTTAAGTAATTTTCTAGTAAAAAAGAACTGTTTTAGTCTTGCAAACACCAAATCTGAAAAACACCCAAGGTCCTTAAGTAGTTAAAGTGCAACAATATAGTTTCTGGGGGTCCCAATAGTCTGCCTGTAAAGTGGCGCATATAGAAATTTGGGTGTTGGACGAAGGGCTGAACAGCCAAACTTAGGCCTAAACTTGGGCCAAATCGTTCACCCAACACTACTCAGCACGCAATCTCCTGCACATTTATACTGTGCAACACAGCATATGAGTTTCATCTTCACAAAATTGCATTGAGAATCTTAGCTTTACTGCCCCATTTTCTGTTTAAACTATTCCTAGCAACAAAACTCTGCCTATCTCTCATGCTCCTAACATGACCTCCGCTTTTCACGGACTTCATGACACAATCCCTGATTATTATTATTATTATTATACAGGATTTATATAGCGCCAACAGTTTACGCAGCACTTTACATTAGGGAAGACAGTACATTCACAATACAAATCAATACAGGAGGGATCAGAGGGCCCTGCTCGTAAGAGCTTACAATCTAGAAGGGAGGGTCAAGTGGAACAAGGGGTGGTTAGCTGTGGGGGATGGTCAGATGGACTCAGATGAAAAGTGCAGTTGCTAGGTGTGGGAAAGGTAAGCTTCTCTGAAAAGGAGGGTTTTCAGGGATCCTCTAAAAGCTAATAGAGAGGGAGATAGACGGATGGATTGTGGTAAGGAGTTCCATAGGCTTAGAGAGGCTCTGGAAAAGTCCTGGAGACGAGCATGGGAACAGGTGATGAGAGAGCTAGAGAGTAGGAGGTCTTGGGAAGAACGAAGAGAACGATTAGGTTGGTATTTAGAGACTAGGTCAGTGATGTAGCTGGGGGCAGAGTTGTGGATGGCTTTGTAGGTAATTGTAAGTAGTTTGAATTTAATTCGTTGGGTGAGCGGAAGCCAGTGGAGGGATTGGCAGAGAGGAGCAGCAGAGACAGAGCGGTTGGTAAGGTGGATGAGTCTGGCAGCAGCGTTCATGATGGACTGAAGGGGGGTTAGAGTATGCAGCGGTAGGCCAGTGAGAAGGGAGTTGCAATAATCAAGGCGAGAGATGACCAGGGAGTGAATCAATAGTTTTGTGGTGTCCTTGGTTAGGAAGGGGCGTATTTTGGAGATGTTGCGAAGGTTGAGGCGGCAATTTTTGGACAGTGATTGAACGTGAGGTTTAAAGGACAGTTGAGAGTCCAGGACTACACCTAGGACTTTGGCATGTGGGGATGGGCTGATAGTTGTGCCATCAATTTTGACATAGAGATCAGGGGAAGAGACACGTGGGGGAGGGAAAATGATAAGTTCCGTTTTGGATAGATTGAGTTTGAGGAAGTGGTGCGACATCCAAAGTGATATATCTGATAGTAAATTAGTGATACGGGAGGAGAATGAAGGCGTGAGTTGAGGGGTAGAGAAATAGAGGCTATCAGCTGACCCAGGGAGGAGGTGTAGATTGAAAATAGGAGAGGTCCAAGAACAGAACCTTGGGGGACCCCAATGGAGAATGGAAGAGGAGAGGAGGAAGTAGAATTGTAAGTAACGCTGAAGCTACGGTTGGATAAGTAAGTAGAGAACCAGCGAAGAGTACAGTCACGGAGACCAAAG
Source organism: Rana kukunoris (assembly GCA_029574335.1). Lineage (NCBI taxonomy): Eukaryota > Metazoa > Chordata > Amphibia > Anura > Ranidae > Rana > Rana kukunoris. Next base: position 591,278,826 of record CM056049.1, read on the forward strand.
GTGTGGAGTTTTTTGAGGAGGAGGGGGTGATCAACTGTATCAAAGGCAGCAGAGAGGTCCAGGAGTAGGAGCACAGAATAGTGTCCATTAGTCCCTGATAATACCGTAATTAAAATTTGATGTCTCCATTTCAACCTCCATTGTCCCCAATTCAACTGACACTCTCTTCCTGTTTTAGTTTTAGGCGCCATGCACACTGAAGCTGATAAACTGTAGTTTATTGGCGTTTTGGCTTTTTTTTTTTTTCAAAGCCCATAAACCGAACTCTATGTTAGTCTATGTGCTCATGCACACCTGGGTGAAAAAAAGTTTTAAAAATGTTAGTTTTTTCAGGAGTCCTGAAAAAACGACTGATTTTTAAACTTTTTTCCATTGATACATGTTCCCTGGGACAAGACCCGGGTTCTCAAAGACGTTTTCCAACAATAACTTGAATATTGGTCTTTAAAATTAGCGTTTTGAATTCAAACGTTCGAGTCCCATAGACTTCAATGGGGTTCTAAATGTTCGCGCGAACAGTCGGTCTGTTCAACGGTTCTGGTGCGAACCGAACGCGGGTATGTTCGGCTCATCCCTATTGCTAATTATAGAAAGATCAGTAAACACCATTTGTGAGTCAAATAATCATATGCTCCACACTCTTCATGGTGCCTGCTGTCATACTTCCCATACCTGCCGGCCTACCCTCCCAACTTATATCCTGCATATTTTGCTCCCTGTCATACAATCAACTATCTTATTTTCTGCATGCTGCATGCACTACTCTGTGCATGATCACACCCTCCACCTCCACACTCCTCTCTTGCACATACTGTCTGTTTACATACTCTCTGCACATCGTCCAAGCACACCACTATTCTGCACATACTGCCCTCTGTCAAATATCTTTGCCATGTTTTCCTTTGCATTTACCCTCCACACTCCTCTCTATAGCGCTGCTATACCGTCGTATTTACCACGGTATTCGGCCACTAGTGGTGCGGTTTTAACCCCCGCTAACGGCCGAAAAAGGGTTAATACCGCCCGCAATGCGCCGCGGTTTCCCATTGATTTCAATGGGAAGGAGCGGTATAGGAGCGGTAAACACACCGTTCCTATACCGCTGCAAAGATGCGGCTGGCAGGACTTTTGGAGTGGTCCTGGTAGTGCACGGCTTCAGTGTGAAAGCCTTCAGGCTTTCACATTGAAGACTACAGGGCAGGCTTTTTTCAGGCGTTATAGCAGCGTTTTTTTTAGCGCTGTGCCGCGTAAAAAACGCCTCAATGTGAAAGGGGCCTAAGGCATTTTTTAAGCATTGTTTTTTATATCTCCATTCTTTCTGAGACAGGAACAGTTTTGTTAGTACACAGTATATATATTTTATATTCTGATTATAATTTATATATATAGTTTGTAATGTAATTACCCTATACTAAGCACTCACAGATCAGCACATCTGTCAAAGAACTCAAGTTAAATTTGATCATTATGAATATTGCACATTTGCCAACTGCTGCAAAAATTAATTCTGTCGGATTTAATTAGTACTTACTAATTTGCTCAGTATAATGTGATTAAACATATAGCTATGCAGTAAAGAAAGCACCTTGCTAAAGCATGTGAGTAGTGTCGTGCCCAATGTCAATACAAAGTTAATACATGCATGTTTAACCAGAGAAACTCTAAAATAATACAGTACATTTAAATGACATGCATGGTTTTTTTTTTTTTTTTTTTTAAGTCGATGGGAAAAGGAAAGTAAAGGATGGTCCTTGAAATGTTTATAGAGAATGACAGAAAAACTATCCAAGACCTGCAAAGTTATGAATGACATTATATGTATACCAAATAAGTAAAAGATTTAAGTTTGTTTAGAATTTACACTACTGTAAGTCTTTGCAGCAACAGTGCCACCTAGTGGTTATTTGTTAACATGGCATTTTGACAGATCACCAGCAGCAACTTTATTTGAGGAGGTTATTCCCTTTATATATTTTTGCCCTTCCTATATTGTAAATGCAGTTTATTTCGTTTTCTTTTTTTATTACATTTTTTTTTAGCAATATCAGATTTACTTTTTATTTTCCTTGCCAGAAGCTTGTTTTATAAAGCACTACAGATAACACAAGCTTGACTTAATTGGGCTTAGTAAAGCGATGAAATAATATCAACAACACTGGTAATGACTCCAGGTCATCTTAATTGCTCACAGTGATTTGGAGTCTTCGTTAAACGTATCATAATCTATAAATCCCTAATGACCCTCTGTAAAAAGACTGATGAACTAACGCAATGAAGGAAAAATAATAACAATAATCAAAAAACATCACAGAGATAAATAGAAAAAACACTTCCGGCAGAGGCGCATGCGCGGAGCTCTGAAGATGGCTGCTTGAGCCGGGAGCTCCTCATCACCCCAGACCAGCGGCGCCCATAAGTAAGCCAGAAACGGGCTGGAAGGGGAGCCTTCATCATACACGGCACCCCCAGACATCAGGGCACCCCCCTATCATGATAATTTCTTTAAAGAGACACTGCAAAGCCGCTTTTTACTCAGTTTAAAAAACGGCAAAAATCCAAGATGGCCGCCGCTGCAGCACCTCACAGAAACGGAACTGAAGAGATACCTGAGTGAAGGATATTTCCAAATATGGTATCCCTACCTTTTACCCCACTGGTTCAAGTAAGTTACCAGCAGGACATGTCCCCCTCAACAACTCCCACAGAACCCCTGGAAGGCAGTAATATGGAGGGGATTAACAGGGAGGGCTCTGCACTACCCCTCATAGGACCTAACATAAGGAGCCAGCCTGCTCAATTCTCTGTCAGCACCCTGTCAGCAGCTTCTGCATTCTCTGTGACTGACTTATATCAGGCTCTGGCTGAACTCCTGGATAGGGGACTTGCTCAGACTGCTACCAAAATAACAGGAGATTTGAAAGCAGATTTCCAGAATCTGGGCACCAGAATTGAAGCGATAGAAGACAAGCTTGATCAAACGGTGGCAGCCACAGATCAGAACTCAGAACATATTCATACAGTACAGGAGCAATTGGATGTGGCCCTTTCCAGGATCGACGAGTTGGAGAGCAGATCCAGGAGATACAATTTCCGGATCAGGGGGCTGCCCGAATCCATCACTGACACTACAGCAGCGGTACAAAATTTGATCCAGAACTTGATTCCAAACATCCCTCAAGTTCGCCTAGAGCTTGATAGAGCCCACAGAGCCCTGGGACCACCCAGAAAGGACGGCTCACCGCGGGACATCATCGCCAAACCCCACTTTTACGCTGTAAAGGATGAAGTCATGAGACTAGCACGTTCTGTGCCCAGTGTTTTGTGCCAAGGTCATCCCGTCCAAATATACGCAGACCTTTCTCCCTCCACAATGCAGCGAAGACGGTCATTAAAGCCGCTACTCCTAGTCCTGGTCCAAAAGGATATAAAATATAAATGGGCATTCCCCTTTGCGGTCAAGTTCTCGGATAAAGGGAAAAACTACTCCTTCTCAAATTTTCCGGATGGAGAAAGACTACTAAAGCGCCTTAAGCTCATCTCGCAAGAACCCGCCATGGACACTTCTCAAAGCATCCCAAACACCTCCAAGAGACCGACCCCCACCAGTCCTAATTCCCTACTCTGGACCAGGTCGAGATCTAAGAAAGCCAGAGACAGTGGACCCACTTACCCAGATCTCGGCTGACACATTGGTCATATACTCCTTGAACTTTCAAGATTTTTGGTCGGTCCTATGCCTGAGATTTAGACTTTCTCTGATCAGAAGAATCAACTTTTTGGACAATTGATATTTCAACAGTATTTCTCCTGCTAAAAAGATCTCTTTATCCATTCTAATTTTTTTCGCAGGGGGTGGTCCCCACCTTGCTTCTGAGGTCCCCTCCTCCTCGATCCCCGTTGGGGGGGGGACGGGGGGACATCCGGATCGGATTTAGATCCGATCAAACTGGGTTTAGATCTACTCAATTCCTTCCGGTTTCGTTTTTGATAGTTGCTGTAACCAATTTTTCAGGGGCGCCCTGGCTGGGGTGGGCCCCATGTACCTCCACCTCTCCCTTAGACTCCAGAAGGTTTCTGGGGGCGAGGTCGCTTGTTCGCATTTGGAGCAAGCTCTTTTTTGATCTACCTTGGTAGAAATTCTCGAGGGGCATCTCCCCTCCCCGAGAATGTATTTTTTCTTATTTTTTATCTTTTTCCTTAGTTGGATTGGGAGTCTTTTTCACCATTTCTTTCTCTCTTTCAAATCTGTCCTTTCCTTTTCTACTCCCCATCTTTCCCGCATGAGCCTAACCATTTATTATTTTTCAGCTTGCAGTACCTACGAACGAGGGGTGTCCACCGGGCTGCCAGTCGTCCATCCTGACAAATGGCAAGGTTGGGAGGACAGAAGACATCTCAGGGTGAGAGGAGGTAGAGACAGACAGAGTTACTTTTCAGTTCCCCATGGCTGACCACGTACAGAGCTCCCTCAACATAGCCACACATAATGCTCAAGGCCTGAACTCCCCAGTCAAAAGGCGAAAGATCTTTGATAGTTACAAATCACTCAGACTTGACATTCTCATGATCCAAGAGACCCACTTTCCTGGGCGGTACAGTCCCAAATTTGTCCACTCTCACTTTCCCCTCTTCTACTTGGCTAATGCCGAGAACAAGACCAAGGGGGTCGCAATCTTTTTCTCCAAATCCTGTAACTTTGAGTATCTCTCTGACTTCAAAGACCCAGAGGGACGATTTATACTGGTTAAGGGTAAAATTGAGGGTCATCTATACTCCCTGGTCTCATACTATTCTCCCAACAAAGGGCAAGACAAGTTTTTCCAATTAATCTTGGATACTTTAACTCCACTTCTGGAAGGTACAGTCATTTGGGGGGGGGGATTCCAATGTGGCGTTTGACCAGGAGTTGGACAAATCCAGACCTCTGTCCGCTCAACTTACTAGACCCTCTAGGATCAGCCTGAAAATTGCCAAACTACTCCATGACAGGGGGTTGACGGATGTTTGGCGGGAGTCTAATCCCTCAAAGAGAGACTACACTCATTACTCTCACCCGCATAATACCTATGCCAGGATAGATCATATTTTAATTCCTTCATTTGTACTTCCGGCAGTGATCAAGGCCCAAATCAGAGACACAGTCCTATCTGACCATTCTATGGTCATCATGTCCATCCGCTCTTTAGCAGGTATGGCAAGGAACGGACATTGGCGGCTAAATGAGTCCATTCTTTCCAATCCAACCACTACAACGGAAATAATAAAGCCCTTCAAGAATATTTCACAATTAACAATGTTGAGGATATCTCTGCGGAGACCCTGTGGGCAGCCCATAAAGCCTCTATTAGAGGTAAGATCATTCAAATCTCCACGCGAATCAAAAGGGAACACGAAGCAGAAATTGTTCGGCTGGAGAAGTCTTATAGGACCCTAAGGGCACAACACAAAAAGAAACCATCTTTAGCCTTACTAGAGAATATTGACAAGCTGAGATTAGAACTTAACTTAGCCCTCACAACGAAGGCGGAGAGATCTCTCCGCTGGAGTGGCAATAAATTTTACACCCAAAAAGGGAAAATAGGCCAGTTGTTAGCGACCAAATTGTCCCCTAAAACAAGGTTTCACTCCTTACCCAAAATACGCTTGGCAGGTCAAGAACCTACGTCCAACCCTAAAAAGATCCTGGAGGCATTCGAAACATTCTATTCTGAACTGTATAGTGCCCCTCCACAGATTCCCAGGGATTCGATTGATAACTTTCTGGACAGCCTACCCATCCCATCCTTAGACGTAGAACATAGAGACAGGCTGGAAGCACCCTTTTCGGTTGAAGAGGTGGCGACAGTAATCAAGGGCCTCCGAAAGGGCTCGGCCCCAGGCCCAGATGGACTGTCGGCCCTCTATTATAGATCATTTGCAGATACCCTAGTCCCACATATGACAAACTTTTTTAATTCCAAAACTCAAGGCACCCCTCTGGGTACGCAACTTAATACAGCATACATTACGGTTATCCCAAAGCCGGATAAAAACCCAGAAGAAGTCTGTAACTATCGCCCCATTTCTCTGATAAACAATGACCTAAAAATTCTTACAAAAATTCTAGCTCTCCGTATCTCCTCTTTCATTAATAAATATATTCACAAGGACCAAGTCGGATTTATTCCAGGTCGACAAGGCCCAGATCAAGTGAGAAGGGCAGTGGACATTGTCTCAATTTTGCAATCCAACTGGGACGGAGGTCCGAAACAAAAAGGATTTCTCCTATCTCTTGATCTGCAGAAGGCCTTTGATTCTGTGTCCTGGCAATATCTTCTCCCCCTACTAGAACGATGGGGCTTTGGCCCAAGATTTATGGGGGTAATACAAGCTCTCTACTCTAAACCAAAGGCCCAAATTCGAATCCAAGGGTACTACTCTTCTCCAATAGACATAGCAAGGGGTACCAGACAGGGTTGCCCCCTCTCCCCAATCATTTTCGCAATGGCAATTGAAACCCTAGCCATTCGACAGAACCCCGACATTCGAGGCGTTTCATGTGGAGATCAAACTCATAAATGTGGGCTCTTTGCCGATGACTTACTACTATTTCTAACTTCTCCTATTACTTGCCTACCAAACCTTTGTAAGGTAATTTCGGAATTCTCTAAATTCTCAGGTCTCCAAGTCAATTATGCCAAATCACAAGCCTTGAACGTATCCCTTCCACCTCCTACAGTATCCCTCCTCCAACAGTCATTCAAATTTGAATGGTGTCCCTCATCTATCAAATATCTAGGGATTTCCTTAACAGCTCGGACAGAATCCCTTTACACAAATAACTATCCTCCCCTATACCAAAAACTTACAGCCGACATGAATAACTGGGCTAAGTATGATCTTTCCTGGCTGGGCAGAATTAACTCTATAAAGATGACTTTACTTCCTAGAATTTTATATCTATTCCGCTCCCTTCCCATTCCCATCAGAAAAGATCACGTGCAGACTTTACAAAGCAAAATACTCAAATTCATTTGGGGCAAGTCAGGTTACAGAATCCCCCAAAACACTCTATATAACCATAGGAAAAGAGGAGGACTAGGACTACCGCACCTATATAAGTACTTCGTAGCTGCCAGACTAGCTCAACTATCCGTAGTTTACTCTAAACTGGACAAACCAGACTGGGTCCACATAGAGGGTCATGCTGTCCCCCGGTTCTCCCTAGAACACTTACTCTGGTGCCCCCAAAAGAGAAGACCACCCATTTTATCCCCCTCCCTGTCTCAATCCTACGCCCTTTGGGATAGATTTCGTCACCTTCCAGCCCTGGTTTCGAAAGGTCAACCTCTAGCCAGTGTATTCCAAAATCCGGATTTCCCACCTGGAATGGACAGGAAAGCATTCAGTTGGTGGTTGGATAAGGGTCTGTACCGCATAGGACAATTCTTTACATCCAAAGGCCCTCTTACACTAGACCACTGTGTGACTAAATTGGACATCCCTGACACTGAAAAATTCAGATTCAAACAAATATCACAATTCCTACACACTTTATGGACGGATAGGCCTCTACCTCCCAAATTTACAGATTATGAGCTCTGGTGCGGGCAGACCATGGGACAAAGGGGAGGAATATCTGTCATCTACTCTTCACTCACCCGCCCGACTGAGAAGTCTTCTTATATGACGGCTTGGGAGGCAGACCTCCAAATAGGGTGGGAGTTGGAGACCTGGCAGGCAGCTTGTTCTGATTCTTTTCAGGGCATCTTGAATACTTCCCTGATGGAAGCAAACTTAAAGGTCCTTATGAGGTGGTATATGACTCCCGCCAGGCTTGCGGCCATCTACCCATCATCAGATCCCAGCTGCTTTAGAGGTTGTCAGCTCCTGGGCTCGATGGTGCATGTCTGGTGGGAATGTCCCAGAATCAGACCAATCTGGAAGAGGATTTTTAACCTCATTTGTACAGTTACTGGTTGCTCGGTCCCCAGAACGGCTTCTGTAGCTCTCCTAAATGCTCGGATTCCGGGTATATCCAAGCCCAATCAGAAGCTGATCCGATTTATGCTCCTCGGGGCTAAAATTACCATCGCAAGGGCTTGGAAACAGCCCAGGGTTTCCATTGCAGAAATAAAACGCAAGATTTCGTGGATCATGGTGCAGGAAAAACTGGCCAGCATTCTTTCAAACACGAATCAGAAATTTGAAGCCGTGTGGGGATCATGGGCATCCCACTGTGGTATACCTTTGGCGACAGGGGTACACCCCACGCAACCTGCATCCTTCAGTACAAGTTAGGCTCATGTTTCCCTTCCTTTCCCTCTTTCTTACCCCCACTTTTCTCTCTCTCTTTCTTACTTCTATTCTTTTAAGACAGTTGTATGACCAGAAGGTAATGTTCTTTGTTCTTCGTCCGGTTATTCATATGGGCAATTTGGTAACACTATAGGCCTATCTTATTTCGTTAGTATGAGCTAGAGGTTCAATGAAGCCAAATTCGAACCCTCTAATTTCCCATCAAATAATTTTATAGGAGGAGGCGGATTGGGAGGCGCCTGGCTGGGACACAGATTGATCCCATTAGGGGTGTCCGGGACAGGCAGGTTTCCCCTGAGCGCAAGATCACCATATACACCTCTTTTTCCGCCCCTTCCTCTGTTATTAAGCTCGCTGGATTCCTTTAATCAACCCACAGTTGGGTAATTTGAAATCAATTGAGTCATTGTTACTGTCATTATGCCCGGTTTGTAGAATGTTTTGATGGTGTAATTTCAGCCTTTGGTCATAATTTATCTGTATCCTTTATTTGAAAAAATAAAAATCTATTGAAAGAGAAAAAACACTTCCTTCATGTTTCAGCATATTTATTAATCCAAATACTAAAATAGTGATACATAAAAGCCATATTAACAAATCCTATTAAAAACTCTACCATGAGCACTTGTGCATATTAAATCAGTACTGGAAATACTAAAGCATGTAAAAATATTTGGTATCACACTATAAGTGCATCATATCAACATATTAAGTCAGCACTGCAAGTTCACTGAAAATTATATGATGTTATCATTATCAACAGATCCAGGTAATTTCTTTATTGTTTTAAAGAATCTTCTCTCGTATGTCAACGTTGTTTTTGTTGTACAAATGTTACAGACATTCACCCCGCTCTCACAAATTCTGCCTGTATTGTGCTTAATTTGTTTGTCTCCTATGATCGTCAGCTCCATCTAGTCTCCATAATGTAGTATTTTCCCTGAAAGAGCACAATCAGGAAAAAAAAAAAACACACTGGGCCAGATTCTCGTAGGGACGACTATCTTTGTGCGGGCGTAGCATATCTGATTTACGCTACCCTGCCGCAACTTTGAGAGGCAGGTGCCGTATTCACAAAGAAGTTGCGCCCAAAGTTACGGAGGCGTAGCGTAAATGGGCCGACATAACCGTGCCTAAATCAAAATAGGCAGGTAAGGGGGCATGATCCATGTAAATGAATCGTGACCCCACGTAATTGAAGCTTTTTCCGAACGGCACATGCTCCGTCCGTGGACGTATCCCAGTGCGCATGCTCAAAATTATGTCGCAAGTACTCATTGGTTGCGACGTGAGCGTAACTTACGCAAAGCCCTATTCGCAAACGGTTTACGCAAACGACGTAAACAACGGAAAATTAGACGCTGTCCCGACGTTCATACTTAACATTGCGTATGCCTCACCTACGCCTCATATAGCAGGAGTAACTTTACGCCGGACTTACGCCGGACTTTCTGAATACAGAAAATAGATACGCCGGCGCATCTTTGAAGTTACGCAGCGTAACTGCTACGAGAATCTGGCCCACTGTGGCCATTAGATGGAGCTGATGAGCCCAAAAACTTGTAAGACAAGGCAGCTTACCAATGCTTAATTGTGGTGGGTGCAATCCTTTTTTTTTTTTTTTTCACTTTCTTTCAACCTTGTGATCTGGTCAGTAACACACTACCTGCCTAAACCCTGTACACAGGGGGCCGACAATAAAAACCAGCCGACACTTGGCCCGTGTATATGCCAGCAGGTTGTTTGGCATTCTGGAAAACCAATGGCTGAGAGCGCTGGTCGGAGTGTACTGGCGGGGGGGGGGGTTGTCCCCCTGCCAGAACACAACAGCTCAGCAGGAGAGATCACTGTACTATTGTCTGATCATTAGTACAGCGGTTCTGACCGCAGCTGAATTTTTAAATGTATTTAAACTGCTCGGTTGAACGGAAGAAAATGAATAGTGTGTACCAGGCTTTAGGGTGGCTTCACTCCACTGGAGTATCTATGGAGAAACCTTTTGATAGCACCATTGTCAGTCTAGGGGAAGGGTAGTATTACAAGCACTAGCAGATTTAGTTGGACTAAAAAAAATTAAGTCAAACTTCAGGAATAGTTTTAGGCCTCGTACACACGATTAAATGTGTCTGTTCAAATCGGTCGGACCGACCGATTTGAACAGATCTGTCTGCTGGGATTTTGGTTTGCTCGCGTGTACACACGAGCAAACCAAAATCCCCACCAGCAGACGGCGCGGTGACGTGGCGGTGACGTTGACGCCGCCACGTCACCGCACCAGGAAGTAAAACACTTCCGCGCATGCGTCGAAACCATTCGGCGCGTGTGCGAGAAGACATGTCTGCTGGTTAGCGTACTAACCAGCAGACATGTCGCGCGGACGGGTTCCCAGCCGACAGATTTCAAAGCATGCTTTGAAATCTGTCGGGTGGCCAAATCCGTCTGTTTGCCCATACACACGATCGAATCTGTCTGCTGAAACGGTCTAGCAGACCGTTTCCAGCAGACAGATTTGATCGTGTGTATGAGGCCTTAAAGTAGTTGCATTAATGGAATAAATATTTTATGTACCTGAATAAAAGCTGACCCTTTTAGGCACCCCGGTTAGTGTTAAATGGTTTGTGTGCTTTCATTCTTACTATTTTTTCATTGTTTATAACGCACATACTGGCAGGTATCAGATCTTTCTTTCACAACAGCAGCTGCCATTTTGACAAATAGAAAATGGCAGCAAAAGCAGCGGGTTTGGGTGGGGGGTGTCAGAAGCACGGCGATAGTGACAAGACATGCTAAGAACTCCCTGTGTGTCCTCTATTAAAGTTTGTTGGGGGGTGGACGTAGCACACAACAAAAAAAAGTTGCAAAAGGTAGTCATGGAACTGAAAGTTGACTGAAAGTAGACCAAACATGAGCAGGCAATGAAAAAATCCATAACCAGAAGTTACAAATAAGAAACAAATAGGAAACAAATTACTTTCCCTTTTCTTATTCCATGTTCCATAACTCTATTTCACCCAGGGGCGGACTGACCATTGAGGAACTCGGGCACTGCCCGAGGGCCCCATGCCACTAGGGGGCCCCACCAGGGTTGCCAGGCTCAGTAAAACCAGGGACTGTATGTAAAAATACTTTTTTTTAAATCTGTCCCTGATATGTCCAAAACCTACATGCTTTTGATGTGAAAATCCTGATATTTTAGCTGCCCCGCCTCTGCACTGCCACCTGGTGGCCATCTGTAAGCCCGGGGACCCCATAATCTTCTATTCATTCTTCCCATGAGTTGTCAATCCGCAACTGATTTCACCTCTCCAATATTAAATGATGGAGCCACTGGAAACTACTAATATAAAGCTACTAGTAACATAGAACGGTATGGTGGGAGCTCTGCAATTTGTAATTAGAACATAACAAATGCAATAGTGTTACTGTTACTCAATACAGTTGTAAAACAATTCTATCCAACCATTCTAATACCCATAATAACTGCTTCCATAGAGAACTGTCAAGAATTCTATACCTTCTTTTATGAGAAAGTGTCAACAATTGCAAGGCAAAGAACTCACGAAAGTGAAGAATTCTTTGTCTGTATGGGCAATCTTTGACAGTGTGAGTCAGGCAGATATTGAAAGACTACAGTAATTGTAGTGCCATCATGGGATCTTGATCCCACTACAAAGGTATCTAAGGCCGCGTACACACGAGGGGATATGTCCGCTGAAAACGGTCCGATGGACCGTTTCAGCAGACATCTCCGCTCGTGTGTATGGGCTAGCGGACAGATTTCTCCACCCGACAGATTTCAAAGCATGCTTTGAAATCTATCCGGTGGGAATCTGTCCGCCCGACATGTCTGCTGGTTAGTACACTTACCAGCAGACATGTCGGCCCCCACCGCCGCCGCGCCGCTGCCGAATGGATTTGGCGCATGCGCGGAAGTGTTTTACTTCCTGGTGCGGTGACGTGGCGGTGACGCGGCGGCGTCAACGTCACCGCCGCATCACCACTACGTCACCGCGCCGTCCGGCGGCGGGGAATTTGATCCGATGGTGTGTACACGCCATCGGATCAAACTCCCGATCGGACATATCCGATGGAAATGGTCCACGGACCGTTTTCATCGGATATATCCGATCGTGTGTACGCCGCCTTAGACTTCAGCTTTCCGCCAAATAACACAGAGCTCATTGCAATCAGAGATCTTCAAAGAACCATGGCAATCATTAAAGAAATCTTTAAAAAAAAAACTTCTCTGGACCCCAAAATCAATGGATTACCATAGACATGTTGCTAACCTACCATTCCTATCAAAGGTTATTAAAAGGATAATTATCAACCAGCTGGAAGTTGAGCCGTCTTAAAATTCTTTACTTGATAATTACAGCATCAACGTCCCGGATGCAATAGAGAGCAGCATATTTTTCCACATAAAAGACTTATTGGGGGCAAGTGATAAGGGCAAGCACTCCAGCCCCATTTTTCTTGGTCCCTATTTAGCATTTGATGCTGTGGATGAAATATTAAAGTTTATCTATGGTCCAAATGTAAAATGTTATTTTCATTTCTACATTGTTGTATTTTGATTACTTCTACCCTACTCCTATTAATCAGAATAATAACTTGGTAGCATAAATTACTCCCCATTTCCTTACTTGAATTCTATAACATGTAATCACTATGTCCTGTGAGTATCCACTGCTGTGTCACACATTTCACAGAGCCTGTACTACAGAGGTGCTAAGAGGAGGAGCATCAGGAGGTGGAGTCATTATTGTAATCACTGCTGTGTCCTCTGCAGTGTGCACCTAAAGCTATGTGGTGTGTGTACTGCCCATGTCCTCTGCAGTGTGCACCTAATGCTACGTGGTGTGTGTACTGCCCGTGTCCTCTGCAGTGTGCACCTAAAGCTACGTGGTGTGTGTACTGCCTGTGTACTCTGCAGTGTGCACCTAAAGCTACGTGGTGTGTGTACTGCCCATGTCCTCTGCAGTGTGCACCTAAAGCTACGTGGTGGGTGTACTGCCCATGTCCTCTGTAGTGTGCACCTAAAGCTACGTGGTGTGCGTACTGCCATTGTTCTCTGCAGTGTGCACCTAAAGCTACGTGGTGGGTGTACTGCCCATGTCCTCTGTAGTGTGCACCTAAAGCTACGTGGTGTGCGTACTGCCCATGTCCTCTGCAGTGTGCACCTAAAGCTACGTGGTGTTTGTACTGCTATTGTCCTCTGCAGTGTGCACCTAAAGCTACATGGTGTGTGCACTGTCTGTGTCTGTGCTATTTTTCTCAATGCTTTTCATCCATATTGCAGGGACCAGACATTACATTAAAGCCGCAAGCAGTTTTAAATTACTTTTTTCTTATAGTAATCTCATTTTGTGCAGGGACAGTTCCAAACATGTGTCACTTCACAGGCATACTATAGACACCCAGCAGGTACGATATTTAAAGGAATTTTTCTTTTTTTTTTCTTCAAGCATCATTAAAATCACTGCTCCAGAAAAAACGACCGTTTTTAAAACTTTTTTTTCCATTGATACATGTTCCCTGGGGCAAGACCCGGGTTCTCAAAGACGTTTTATGACAATAACTTGCATATTAGGCTTTAAAATGAGCACTTTTGAATTCGAACGTTCGAGTCCCATAGACGTCAATGGGGTTCTAAATGTTTGCGCGATCGGCCGGTCCGTTCGAAGGTTCTGGTGCGAACCAAACTGGGGGGTTTTCGACTCATCCCTACTCCTAATTATGCACTGCACTGCGCAGTTTTAAAGCAGCCCAGTAACCACTGCAAAACAGATATGCCCAATTATACACTGTGATTTTAGTAATAAACTTACCATTGATAACAGTTTTCCAATCAGGTTTTGCCAGCTGATGCTGTCCCAGGCATTTAGTATCACTCTGCCTATGACAGGAGCCGGTGCTATACAGGAAGCATTGGCTTATGGGGCTCTGCTCTGCAGCTGCTTGCTTCATTCACAACACTGATGCTCTGGGATGGCAGGTTGGCAACTTGCAATCTGGGCTTGCCAACCTGCCATGCCAGAGCAGGAGGTCGTGGGCCACATCAGAGGGCTCCGTGGGCCACATGTGGCCCCCCGGCCCACTGGTTGGACATCCAAGGTCTAAGTGGTCTGTAAGGGTTTATAACCACTTTAACGGTTAATGATTGCCTGAAATAACATTAAATCGGACCTAACCTAATTAGCCTTTGTCATCAAATTTATTGATACGTGAGTGTGCCTGGGAACTCTTGTGCCTACAGCCTCGTAGCTGAGTGTCTGAGGTATCAATCTAAGGCACTATGCCTCTGAATGCTAGTCTTATAAGATTTGATATAAGATTTGTGATGCCACTAATGTGCTCCTCGTTGTTTTTCTTGTTGGAGGCTCTAACTTGAGAAAGCAAAGTTCTGTGCCTCTACCAAGATGGTGATGGCCAAGATGGCCAGTGCCACACAGATAAAGAAGGAAACATGAAAAGTCATAAAAGCGAAAATGATCAAATGTAGTGAGAACAAATATTTAGTTCTTTAACATCTGCTTGGCTTTTTTTTTTGGGGGGGGGGGGTTACAGCTTGCAGAGTTAAAGTGTGAACTAAGGGCAAATCTTTTTTTTAGTTTTGAATGGAGTGGAGAGGAATTAGAACACCTGCCAGTTTTAATTTCTGTATATGTCCCCGCTAGAGATATTCCCCTCTCTATTTGTCCTGTTTACTATTATGATTGAAAGTGAAAGTAAAAGAAAAGCAAAAATGTTGGGTTGTCCCCAAAAAAGTAATTGAGGGGAAATCTTCCAATGAGACACTAGTTGTGGTGACTTGGGATTCCCCCAAAAAATTCCTCTTATTTGCATTGATCTCCACTTACTTCTTGATAAGCTATGAGACAGGAAGTGAAGAGAAATCTCTGCAATGGGACACCGATGGCAAAATTAAACCTTACAGGGGTTATAATCCTCCCTTACTCTATCCAAAATGAAAAAAAAAATGCCTATAGTTTTACTTTAAGTCTCTTTTTAAGGTGGAATAAGTTCCATCAAGTTGAACCAGAACAGTAATGAGGATTTCTATGCCAGTAGACCAGCATTAACAAAACTTAACAAAAACATATATCCTTTTGCCTGACAGATGGTAGGGACAGAGGTTGAGCAAATGCAGAGGCATAACAGGTTTCCACCTCATTGTCGAAATTTTGCTGCGCTAGCCTGCTGTCTTCTGCACTCTGCAGAGCCTAGGCATCAAATTGGCAGTCCAGATATCACTGGGAAAGCAGCTCTTTAGGAGTAATAATTAGTGAGGCTTCTATATGAGCCAAGTCCTGCTCTGTATCAGGAGTGCTGAGGTTCCAGATATAGAGAAAATAGCAGATTGGTCCCACTGAATACAAACAGAGATGCTCTCCCGGTCAAGTGCAATTTGAATGAGTTATAAGCTACTTTAGTTCCCAGATGGAGAAACAAGTTTTATGGTTATAAAGACGAGGAGAAGGGGAGGCAATTTGTAATCCAATCAAGAAGCCTAGTGTGATAAAAGTATTGTGCCACTGGCAAGAACATCAGGTAAAAATAAAGGGAAAAAAGCTGAAAAAAAGGAAAAGGAATAAAGCTACTACATCCGAAGACCAGTAAATTGTAATATATGACATGTTTGTTTCTGCATTTAGATGCTCTTTAAATCCTTTACTGCCCAGACAGCAAAATAGTGCACATTTATAGAAACTACCTGAAATCATACGGTGTACTATGAGCCCTCTTACATGAAGCACCAATGATGTAGATTGTTCCCCCCAACTTCTGTGTGAGAGCCTTTATCTCTGGAGAGAAATGACTAAGAATGCACTTTATATTTAAACCTTTGGGATTTGTCAGTCATTATTTTAAAACATTGTTTTTGCATTTACTATTTTGAAAAGTGCTTTCAAATCTGTAGGGAGTTCAAAAATGTTACTACTATTATTAAACTGAAAAATTGTTACAAAAAGCTGCCAAACTGGACTGCAAAACAGAACGTAAACAATTGGCATTGCAAATTTGTGGTAGTTTACTTGTCTCTGCATTTAAACAGACTGAAAACTAAGCACAGCAAGCTTCATATTGTAACTATAAAACAATGTAATATATATGCTTAACCACTTAAGGACCGCCGCATGTACATTTACGTCGGCAGAATGGCACCGACAGGCACATCAACGTATATATACGTTGGTGCCTTGGGGGGGATCGGGGGTCCGATCGGACCCCCCCCGTACATGCGGCGGTCCGCGCGGCTGCAGGAGCGATCCGACAAGTGGGGGCGGCTATCCGTTTTCATCCGCCCCCTCCGGATCGCTCCCAGCCAATGCGCGCGCCCGCCTGACCTGTCACTTCCTCCTCCTGTGTAAACACAGGAAGGAGGAAGCGACGTGATCTCTCCCTCGGCGTTTGTTTCAAGCGCCGCTGAGGAGAGATCACTACAGAACAAGTAAGTCCTGCACCAAACAGCACACTGACACACACATTTAACCCCCGCGATCGCCCCCCCTCCCCCCTGTCACAGTGTCACTGAATGCAGTAATCATGTATGATTACTGTATTTAGTGTCAGTGTGACAGACAGTGTGACAGTCAGACAGTCAGTAGTGTCAGGGTAGCCCCCCCACCCCCCCCCCAATAAAGTTTTAACCCCTTGATCACTGCCCTAGTTAACCCTTTCACTCCCTATTGCCAGCGTCACTAAGCGATCATTTTTCTGATCGCTGTATTAGTGTCGCTGTTCCCGCTAGGTAGCTATTTTTTTTTTTAATGCGATTTTTTTTTTACTAAAGACATGCGGCTAAATAAATTTTGGCCTAAATGTTTGACTAAAATTTAGTTTATTGGTTTTTTATTATAACAAAAAGTAAAAAATATTGATTTTTTTTCAAAAATGTCGCTCTATTTTTGTATATAGCGCAAAAAATAAAAATCGCAGAGGCGATCAAATACCACCAAAAGAAAGCTCTATTTGTGGGAAAAAAAGGACGCAAATTTTGTTTGGGAGCCACGTCGCACGACCGCGCAATTGTCTGTTAAAGCGACGCAGTGCCGAATCGCAAAAACCCCTTGGGTCATTTGCCAGCGTATTGGTCCGGGTCTTAAGTGGTTAAAGGGGTTGTAAAGGTTTATCTTTTATTTTCTAAATAAGTTCCTTTAAGCTAGTGCATTGTTGGTTCACTTACCTTTCCTTCGATTTCCCTTCTAAATGTTTTTTTTTCTTTGTCTGAATTTCTCACTTCCTGTTTCTCCTCAGTAAGCTTGCCCCCATCATCCAAGCTGTTCTAGCTGGGGGTTAGTCAGCCAGAACAGCTTACTGCGAAGGAACAGGAAGTGAGAAATTGAAACAAAGAAAACTAAGAAAAAAAAACATTTTGACGGGAAATCGAAGTTAAAGGTACGTGAACCAACAATGCACTAGCTTAAAGGAACCTATTTAGAAAATAAAAAAAACGAACCTTTACAACCCCTTTATCTACCCTTAAAGTGGAACTAAACTCTCTCAATCAACATTAAAGCGGAGGTTCACCCTGAAAATCAACTATCTGCCATTAGATCCAGCATACTGCTGACATGTGCAGTATGCTGTTTTTTTTTTCTGTACTTATCGTTTAATTCAGGCTTTTTATCCGGCTCCGAGCAGGGATTCCTGCGGGGAATAGGCGTTCCTATGTAAACCGCGTCACGCCTTCCGAAAATAGCCGAAGTGACACTCGGCATGTAACAATCCCAAGATAGGCAGAAGTGGGTGTCATCCGGTCCAACCTTTCACTGGTCCTCGCAGAAGCGCTGTGGAGTGGGGGGAGATTGGTGAAAAAATGAATGAACCCGCGCTACGGATAATTAAATATAAATGTAAAATAATATAATGTTTACGTTGGTGGCTGCCCCTGCATGTGTGCTCCACCTAAATGGAATAAGGATACATGAAATTGGGATAGCAGGTGATGGCGCCTCCTCAGATGTATGACAAATTAATAAATAGGTGTATAGATTGTATTTATACCCAAACGTTAAAGTGCTTGTGATCAAATACTAATATTCTATGATCAATAAATAAAGCATAAATAAATAAACAAATAAAGTGCTAGTAGTGTTGATCGTATAATCAATTAGATAAACAGAAGTATATCCACAGTTGCATAATAGTGTTGATCCTGTAATCAATTAAATAAATAAACTTAAATATATGCATAGTTGTATCAAGGTAAAGCTTAAAAAAACTTAAAAAAAACAAAAAAAAAGCCAAAAGTCCACAAAGAATATAATCTGCTTCATGCAAATAAAGTGCTGTGTGCTCCGTGCAAAGAAAAAAGGTATTATAAGCCTTCGGTGAATCACTCAGTCCCGCACTCACCGGATCCAATTACCCCTACAGGGGTGATAGGCATTCACAAAGCATAATCGGTGCTGTATTCTGACAGCATCCCAGTATATAGTCCTCTTTGCCACTCAAGAGAAGAGAAAATAAACCGCCCAATGGTGTGATATCGTTTTGCAAAATATACACGATTTTATTTAACAAAAAAGGTACTCACATTTAAAACCAGTTTAAAAAACCTTGCACTGAAGTGTTGTGACCAGGAGATGCGATTTTGCAAAACGATATCACACCATTGGGCGCTTTATTTTCTCTTCTCTTGAGTGGCAAAGAGGGCTATATACTGGGGGATATATATGCGCGGGATCGTGCCGTACCACACGCATGTGTGGGAGTGACGTCATCGCCGCTCTGGCCAATCAATCAAGACAGTTTTAATTCCTCTTTAATGAAGGTACAACATTTAGCAACAAGATGATTAAAAGAGGCACATCTAAGTACGCAGGCATCCGGGGTAAAGCAATCCACATAGACCATCTTCCTCACCACAGGCTCTCACCGCTATCAGTCTCACCGGGAAGACTATCCTGCAGTAGAGCGATCTGAAAGCTTTAACCCAGGTGCCTGCATACTTAGATGTGTCTGTTTAAATCATCAACCATGTAAGTTTCTAAATGTGGTACCTTCATTAAATGTAACCATATTGCTACACTAATGCCCCATATACACAAGCGGAATTTCCGCCAGCAAATGTCTGATGTGAGCTTTTCATCGGAAATTCCGACCGTGTGTATGCCTTATCAGACTTCTGCTGTCGGAATTTCCACCAGCAAAAGTTTGAGAGCAGGTTCTCAATTTTTCCGACGGAAAAACCATCCAACCTTTTTCCGACGGAAATTCGGCTTGTGTGTACAGGACATTAGAGGCGCCTCTCTTCTGTTTTATACTCCGTTGTGACATTACGCTACTCTTATATCAAGACATCGCTTGTATATCAACTCAAAATGTATTAAAGAATTTTGCTTGTCTTGCAAAACGCTCTCAAACCAAGTTACTCCCAAACCAAGGTTTTTCTGTAGATGGATAATATGCTTGACTCGTACAACATGTGTGGTAGTTGGTGAAGGGAAGGCAGTGCTCTACAGGCTGGATGCATTCACGCAATATGACATTTAAAATTAAGTTAAGTGACACCTCAAATTAAATAATACTGTATATAAATAAATAAACAGCTGTCACTTGATATTTGGGAGGCAAACACCTCGATGGCAAACCAGGCCTCCTCAGGTCCTGGTCAAGGTTTTACTCATAAATCATGGAGTCATGACTAATATGCTACCACCTGACCACCTTGTTCATATGCTGTTTAAGGCTTTTCTACAGCATGTGGCTTAGTGTGCTTCCATGACTGAGAAAAAAATCCATCATGTTTAATATGCTGCAGTAGCTACTGTTGCTTCCAGGATTGCTATGCTTGCCAATTCAGAAATGATGAATAGAAGGTTCAGTGTAGGCTGAAGTAGAGCATGATGCTTAGTATAGGAGACAAGCTGTTGTGTTAAAGCTTGTTTTTCTCTGCAGCCTGTGCTTCTCTGTTTTCCACTGCAGTAAACCATGGATGATTATTTGCTAGAATAGTACTAGACATAATAGGCAACATCAGCAGGTGATAGGGGGATTTTAAATGGCAACCAGACTGATACAAAAGAGGAAGAGGGTGGAATTATTGATATTAGCTACTCTTCTTTTCTTGTGTGATGCTGTGTGACAGGTAAAGTTTTCAAAGTATCCTAAAGTGTGCCTGGACAGAATGGTTTAGCCTTTCTAAACACAACGTATGACAGGACATACACTATATTGTCAAAAGTTTTGGGACACCTGTTTTTACACACACAT
Organism: Rana kukunoris; assembly: GCA_029574335.1. NCBI lineage: Eukaryota > Metazoa > Chordata > Amphibia > Anura > Ranidae > Rana > Rana kukunoris. The sequence goes on from CM056049.1 coordinate 591,299,346, forward strand.
GAACTTTAATGGCATCCCAGTCTCATGCCTCGTACACATGGACGGGTTTCCCGGAGGATGTTTTACCAACGGGAAAGCCAAGAACCTGCTCGGCAGCTTTTTCCCCCTACATGCGGCCGGTTTTCCTGGCAAGAAAACTGCCATGAGTGCTTTGGCCGGGAAACATGGCCATGTGTATACTCCACCGCCGTGTTTTCCATAGGAAAACTGCCGGGAAAAAGACCACTGGGAATCGCGGCAGGAAAAAAGAGAACATGTTCTCATTTTTCCCGCCGGGATTCCCGGTGGTTTTCCTGTTGGGAAAACTGCCATGGAGCATACACACAGCCAATTTTCCCGGCCAAAAGCTGTCATGGCAGTTTTCCCGATGGGAAAACTGGTCGTGTATACGAGGCATTAGTGTTCCGTATTAAGTTGGTCCACCCTTTTCTGCTTTAACAGCTTCAACTATTCTGGGAAGGCTGTCAACAAGGTTTAGGAGTGTGTGTATGGAAATGTTTGACCATTCCTCCAAACTCGCTCATCCATATCGTTATGGACCTTGCTTTTTGCACTGGTGTGCAGTCATGTAAGAACAGAAAGGGGCTATACGCGAACTGTTCCCACAACGTTGGGAGCATGAAATTGTCTAAAATTTCAAACGTCTTAAGAGTTCCCTTCAATTTCGTTTCCCACTGCTGCGGGATTGAAATCGTGTGAGTTCAGCTGTCCGACTTCGGGGGCGATTTCAGAGACATCTGTGTGGGTTCCTGCACAGATGTCTATTGAAATCACACCCAAAGTCACCAAAAGTAGTAGAGAAACAATTTTTTGGAATCAGTGCGGTGCCACAAAGTTGGCGTCGCACCGATTCGGACAGTGCCATTGCTGGCAACAGCCGCTGGTTTGGCATGCAATTTGACATGTCAAATCACTTATCAAATTGCACAAATGTGAACCACTGGAACTAAGGGGCGAAGCCCAACCCCTGCAATACTACCCCACATAATAACCTCCCCCTCTTCACCAAATGATTTGGACTGCTGCACATAGCAAGGTCCATAAAGACATGTAATAATGAGCTTGGGGTGGAGGAACTTGACTGCCTGATAGAACACCTCAGGCAGCTCTGGTGAGTGGCCATCTTCATACTGAGCACTCGTGGTGGAAGATCTAGAAGCTTTATCTCAGATCATTCCGTTTTGGTGTTGGGATTTATTCACTTATGGACTTTATGCTTGCTTATTTTTTCATGAGTTCATTTTCTTTGTGCTAGTTTTTTATAATTTTTCAAAGGAATTTCAAAAAGATTTAATCTACATGGTGCGCAAAACCAATATCTTTGCAGTGATCAATGCAAAAAATATGTGTTTTACAAATAAAGTTAATTTTTATTAACCATAATGAACAATGTGCATCAAATACATTTGTTTACACTCATATTTTTGCATGTATCACTACAGAGATATTGGTTTTGCACACCTTTTAGATTTATTGATTGCCTTTAGTAAATCAACCCCATAAGATCTCATAAACACCTTTTTTTTATCACTAATGCCTGGTACACACGGTCAGACTTTTGACCATGCAAAAGTCTGCTGTTAATCCCTTGGAAGTCAGACTTTTTTTTCTCGGAAAGTCCGACCGTGTGTACGAGGCATCACAGTGATAAATATTGCTTAGCTCCTTTCTTTGACAACATAATTCTGAATTTTATAGACACATATGTGATCATATATATGTTAATATTTTTGAGTGTTTATTTTGTAATAAAGAAAAAAAACAAGGTTGAAGTAAGTCAATTCTGTATTAAGATCAATGTAATTACCAGTTAAATAGGTTTAACCAGCAGCCCATGTATTTTAAGCTAGAAGTGCTGTGTGAATGGTATGCATTGCAAAGTACACTTTCTGGCTATCCTCAGGAGTCTTTTTAATGGCTGGTTTCCATGTGTTGGAATTGGTCGTATATATTGTTTTTTCTAAGAGAAAATGTCACAAGAGGCACAAAAGCTCACAGGGAGATAAAGCATTAAAACATGTTACCACACCATATGTTAGGCTTTATTTTCATTACAGGGAAATTTCATAGACAACCATCAGACAAAGTGCTTAAGATTGAATTAAAATGAATCCCGTGTTGCATGTCCAACTGTTTGGGAATTTAAAATTAAATACAAACTCTAAAGCTCAGTAAATTGCCATGCTGGTTTGGGGTATGGGCAGTTTTAATAATAGCACAGCTTGAACAGTAAAACTTATAAACATGTGAATACAGCACATGCTGATAATGTAAAGCTCTGACCATCAAATATTTAAGTTGTTTTTCTATAGAAATACAATTGCTGTTTCTTGCTTGCTAAAGAGAAAATAATAAGATTATCTCTCTATGTAGTTTACTTACTACTGTATGCCCCATGTTGGTGTAATCAAGATATTTCTAGGTCTATTTTTGAACATACTGACTAAAGAATATTAGCTAGCAATCTGAACATTTGTTTTTATACTTGAATATTCATTATACTTTTTTTTACAGCAACTTAACCTCAGCAAGCTTGTTTAACAGTAGTTTCCAATTTAGGTACAAATCAGCTTATCACCCCTATACAGAATATGGTAAAATGGAAGGCGTTTAGAGAAAGGAGCCAGGGACTACCTGTTGATAAATTGTGTGATTATGTGCGTACACCTGGATCATTGTAGTAGTATGGACATATACATATCTAGAGCTGAGAGATCATCAGACACCAAAGAGGTAGTTCCATCCACAATAGACATTTATTGATAGGGTTACATAATATATATAAATTACACACCAGACAGTATTTACAACACAATGTACAGAGTAGATCCCCTGGCTTACATCGTATTTACAAATTACCCACAATGGCCATATTTACAATACAATATAAGATACAAGTATAGAGTTAGATTACCTGTTGACATCAGGTCATCCCATGGTGACTGCTGTCTGTTCCCACACCGAAGAAAAAGGGTCTTAGCTTGCTCACAAATCATTATACAGTAGGTGTGACAGAACCCACTGTCACTGTGTGTTTTGGAAGGGACTGTGGGCAGGCCTCTTACCCACAGATTATGGCCCAGAAGAAACTGGAGACCTGGGGACAAGCTGGCATTGAGATAATGTAATGTAATGCTACATCCCTTCTCCCCCACCCACCCCCTCTTGTTGCTGTGTCTAATTGCGTTGGTAAATGGCACATAGACAATGGTCTGGACTGGAGACATCTCCCCGTGGGGGATGTGTATTGAGAGGCTGTCTGCTTACCATAATCCCTTTATGTTTAATTGTAGTCTGTTTCAATGTACAAGTGTTCAGTTCCCATTGGTTCTTCATTGTCCCCTACCCCCTCCTCTGTATGACAAGGCTAAGGTGAGTGTCCCTAACTTTGTGTAATAGTGTATGTCTTGTATTTAATAAACAGTTTATGCTCTGCATGTTTAACCCTCAACACCTATGTGGAATGTCTCGTGATTGAGGGGTTAAGGGCTGGTTATGGCGAATCTGCAGGCTGCAGGTGCGTTTGGAGGACAGGAGACACAGGTCTGGTGGATGTGAACACCTGGGGTATTCGAGATTCGTCACAGTAGGTGACTGCGATATTGTGTCAATCTCGCTGCTTTTTCCAGTGAGATTAACCACCTACGAGCCCCGTCGCAGGAGCCAGCGCCGAGCTGGCTTGCCGGGAACGGACAAATGTGTTGAAGCCGACATATGTCCGACTTACAAAGAACGGGGATCCGACTTGGATTCCCGCCAATTCCAGGCACTGTGTTTGGTTTGAATCATGAGGGGGAACTCCACACCACATTTTAAATAATGGGTTCCCCTCCATAAGTATACCAGGCCCTTAGGTCTGGTACGGATTATGGGGGAACCCCCACACCGTTTTTAAGGGCCTGGTATGCTCCTGGAGGGGAACCCATGCAAGTTTTTTATTTACAATTTGGCGTGGAGTTCCCCCTTATGATTCATACCAAACACAGTGCCTGGAATTGGCAGGAATCCAAGTCGGATCACTGTCGCTTCTTTCTCGCGCTCAATGTAATGTGTTTTTCCTATTGCAGCCAGCGCGAGATGTACAGTACACTGTCGCCGAGAACCAGCACGATGCGATCGCGCTGGAAACACATTCTCACGGGCAGGTACTGTATATCCCCCTCTTTTCTGTATTGTGGCTAATATAATTCTCCCTAATTGGTCACTGTACTTAGTAAATTTATATTGGGCACAGCCTGATTGGATGAGTCAACGAAGGCTTTTGTTTACTGCCCATGTGAGATGTAATCAGGGAAAACAAAAGGCCACCCTTTGAAGTTGGGCTAATTACTGTAAGACTAACACAGCACTTAATAATTTAAATATATTTCCTTCTAACTGAAATATATTTCTAATTGCAATATTATTTACAGCTGTTAATGGAGATTTTACCTAAACCCATAAGGCAACACTACCTCAATCGTGTCCCTGGCTAAGAGGGAAAAATTTACTCGGTACCCAAAAATTAACAGAAATTTTCATAAAAACAATAACATTTTATTAGTACAATTTCAATAAAAGAATATCTTTTAATGAATTTGTACTAATAAAATGTTATTGCTTTTATGAAAATGTCTGTTAATTTTTGGTTACCGAGATAGTCCATTCTTCCTTCTTAGCCAGGGACATGATTGGGGTTGTCCTTGACTCCTTTCTCTAAACATACTCAATTGAGGATGATGATAACCCCATGTATCTTACCCTATTTGAGGAATATATTTGATATGTAAAAAATGTTATGGTAATTTCAGTTTTGATAAAACCTAGCAATTGTCATGCACATAGATGGAAAGAAATGCACCTGCAGCATCAATTGTTACTGATCTTTGAATCATGTTTTAAAGCCTGGGTGGGCAAATGATAAATCCTGATCATTAATCTCTCACTATCCCACCGACATTTTTTTATGAAGCTGTCTTCGGGGTGGTCACGTGACATCCAGGGGTCCTATTCTTCTTCTTCCTGCGTTGGCCGGCCCACAGTAATAATGTAGAGATGTCATTATTCTATACCCAGGATGGCTTTATGATATCTTTAATGCCCTGGGTTCACCAGAAGTGAGTTGAATGTTGCTGGAAGTCATTCAGTCAAGAATAATAGTGGCAGCCAGGGCTGGATAAGAATGTGGAATGATGCACTGGAGTGTGGATAGTGTTATTTCTGTGTTGGAACCTTGTTTTCTTTAAATATGGGGTGGGAAAATAAAAAGGGTAAAAAAACAATATTTGGGGTCATTGAGCTTTAAAGTGGATGCAAACCCAAATTTTTGTTGCAATCCTCTTTTATTGTTCAGTGAAATAAAACGGACTGAATTTTGACTGAATGTTAGTGATCATAGCAGAATTCTGTGTAAGAAATACATAGGAAAAATGCATGTTGACAAGGGGAGTGTAGAGGAGGGCGGAGAGACTACCGACATCACAACTCCACCCACTGAGCTCCAGACAACAGATCCACAGAGGGGAGACATTTGACAGGTAAGGATAAATGCAGGAGGCATGTATATCCTTATAGATCAGCACTATGGCAGTAGTTTAGAAAGGATGAGAGTGGCTTTGCATCCACTTTAAATAAAACCCACTGTGCTGTTATTATAGCTGGTAATTTGCAGATGTTTAAAAATCCAGTCAATAAAAAAATTAGGAAGGGGATTATACAGAGCCGTGATTGGTTGTAACTGGTCTCTGTATTCCAAAGAAGGAGATATTTCTGCAATGCCCTGTACACACGATCAGTTCATCCGATGAAAACGGACCGATGGATTTTTTTTATCAGATATCCGATCAAGCTGACTTTCATCAGTCTTGCCCACAGACTATCAGTTAAAAATCCGATTGTGTCCAACGCAGTGACGTAAAACACAACAACGTGCAGAGAAAAATGAAGTTCAATGCTTCCGAGCATGCGTCGACTTGATTCTAAGCATGCATGGATTTTTGACCGATGGATTTCCCCACAGACGATCATTTTTTTCTATTGGTTTTTTAACCATACAAAATTTTTTAAACAGGTTCTATTTTTTTTTCACCGATGGGAAAAAAACTGATGGGGACCACACACGATTGGTTTGTGCAATGAAAAAGGTCCATCGGTTTGTTTTCATCAGACAAACCGATCGTGTGTACAGGGCATCAGATTTGAAATGCTGTTTATGCCTCCATAGAGGGATTTCTTGTCTTTACTTGTTTTGTCTTCTACACCCTAAAAATGTTGTCTGGAGTGGGGCTTAAATAAATAAAGATAAATAAATTAAACCACCATTTTTTTTTTTTTTTGACTGAGTCAGAGTGATTGCTTTAAATTACATACTAAAGGATGGCTGCCAAAACAAGGCTTTTTAAAAAAAGTGTGCTGTATAGTAATCACATGACTTCAGTTTGAACTATGTAACCCCCTAAAAACTTTAATTACAGGAAAGTATAGAGGGCACAGAAAGGTTGAATCGGACCATTCATTCTGCCTCCTGGTCAGGACACCTTTTCGACTCTGCCTAGACTGATTAGGCTATCCATCAGTAGTTAAAAGCATGGACAGGTTTACTTTCAGCTGCATTCACTTCTGCAAATCCAAACCTGTCAAAATGTGAGGAAACTGGCCAGGGTATAATCATTTTCATTGCTGTACAAGAGTTGGGAAGACAAAAGTGCCATTGCTTGCTTAACACAGTCTCTCTATCTGCAAAAGTAAAAAAAAAAAAATACCAATACAGCCACAGCTAGCAAGTATTTCATGTCACTAAAATAATTTCAGTCCGTTATTAATTGCTAATCAGCAAGTTTTCCCTAAGTGATTTCTAGTAACCTCCTACAAGCTACATATAAATCAGTGGCTTTCACTTGATATTTGTAGTTACATATCCATTAGTGTCAAGTGTTTTAATTTACTTCTCAAGATTAGAAGTGAAACACATAAAATGCAGCTGTTAAGTAAGTAAATGCTATGCTATTAATACCTCCAGATATTAGGGGTTAAAGCCCTACAAAAATACGTCTAGCTATTTTAGGATTTGACTTTTGATTTTTGTATTGTTTAAGTATGACATAAGAAGCTTAATCTCCAATGTAAAATGTAAAAGTATAAGAGAACTTAATATGTAGCGTATGACTTATAATGCCTGCATCGGCTTTTCATAAAACTCTAGTAGCAAGCCATCAGTTTACATTTCATGCCGTGGGTGGATAGCCCTAGTCAGGTCTAGGCAGCATGTGCTATTGCAGCAGCATAGCAATCAGTAAATTCTGAATATTGACAGAAAAGCATCTCCCCAGCTGGGGCCCAATTAGCAATAAATGCCTGACTGGGCTTTTAACACTACAGGTTTAACAAGTTTTGAATGTTAAAGATTAAAATTAATTTTTCTGTTGCCCAAGGCAAAGAAATATACTTCACCCAACCTCCCCTCTCTCCCCAGAAGCATCTGCACAACTTTCCTCCCTTCCACTCTGGTCCATTTGGCTTCTCGGGAGAAATAGACACCACTCTAGGGTATGGGTGAATGAGTGACCTACTCCCTTCTCTCCCATGTGACAATGCGAAGTGCCCAGAACTGTCACATAGTTCATAGCCCTGTGTAATCTCTGATAAATGACTCCTAAACGTACAAATAGATAGGAATGAGCCGAGCAAACACCCCCCCCCCGGGTTTGGTTCGCAGCAAAACATGCAAACAGGCAAAAAAAATATTTTAAGGGGAAGCCCATGCCAACATAAACAAAATGATGTGGGGGTCCCCCCAAAATCCAGACCAGACCCTTATCCAAGCACACAACCTGGCCACAGGAAAAGGGAGGATGAGAGAGCGTCCCCCCCCCCCTGAACCATAACAGGCCACATGCCCTCAACATGGGGAGGGACCTTTGGGGTCTGCTCCAAAACACCTTGTCCCCATGTTGATGGGGACAAGGGCCTCTTCCCAACAACCCTTGCCCCGATACCCATTCACATAGGGGGTCAATGGACTGGGGGACCCCTTGTTAAAGGGGGTTTCCAGATTCTGATAAGCCTCCCGCCCGCAGACCCCCACAACCACTGGGCAAGGGTTGTGGGGAAGAGGCCTTTGTCCCTATGAACATGGGACAAGGTGTTTTGGGGGACCTAAAAGCACCCTCTCCATGTTGAGGGCATGTGGCCCTGTACAGTTCTGGAGGGGGTGCTCTCTTGTCCCCCCCGTTTCCTGTGGCCATGTAGATTGCATGCTTGGATAAGGGGTCTGGTATGAATTTTGGGGGCCCAATGCCATTTTTTTATTTTTTTACATTTTGGTACAGGGTTCCTCTTAATATCCATAACAGACCCAAAGGGGGAAACGCACGCCATTTTTTTCAATGATTTGTATATACATATTGCCAGGGGACGGCAATACATTACAGCCACAAGCAGTTTTAAATGAAATTTTTTCCTTTAGAAATGTAATTTTGCTGCTCTTACTCATTACACTAACTATGTAAGCAGCCTTACACAGTGCAGGGCGTAGACTTAGCCCCCTGAGCCATGATCGGCTAAAGGCACCCTGCTAATCATGGCTCTCACAGCGTGCTGTGATTGGCCATAGCATGCAGGTCAGGTGCATGCTTTAGACAATCAGCAGCCATTACTGCAGTGTGATTTTGCAGTGCATTATGGGGCATTCCGCGGGCATTTAAATTTCCCGCAAATGCCCCATAATGTTTTAAATTTGGCGAATACCTGAATTTATGTTCGACTCGAAAATTAGGCTCATCCCTACAAATAGATTTCTTTCCCCAGTCTCAGCAGGCAAATGGAGTGACATGAGGAAAGGTGGGCATGGAAAAGTTGACCTTAAGACTGTATTTTTTGTGCGTTTAGGCCAAGGGTCAATTTAACATTTAAATAAATATAATTTTTCTCATATATTCATTAACATATCCAGTAAATGCTGTTTTGTGTCTCCACTATGCAATTTCCAAATTTTCTGGACACATAACCTTCACAGACCAAACCAATGAAACCATACATAGGAAAAAAACTGAGGGTAACCATGAACATGTACTTTATATACAAGATATAAACAAGACTATTTAGGAGCTCTAGTAGGATATCAAGGGAAATCACACCAGCAATATGAAATAATATGAAATAATTATTACTAGTAATTTAATCCAAAACCCAGAAAATAATCCACATAAGACTGCTCTCACAGTATAAAAAAGCAATTGTAGGATACAAAAAGTAAAAATAAAAATATCAATGTGCAACAAGCTAAAGACAGAGAAATGGTAAAAAGCAAAAATTAAAGTAAACAAGTAAACATGATCTATGATATAAAAATAATCAATGTTGACGAGGAGAGTGAAGTTCCACTTTAACCACTTAAGACCCGGACCATTATGCAGGTAAAAGACTTTGTCCCTTTTTGCGATTCGGCACTGCGTCGCTTTAACCACTTAAGGACCGCCTACTGCACATTTACGTCGGCAGAATGGCACGGCTGGGCACATCAACGTATATATACGTTGATTTTAGTACCCAGCCGTGGGTCGCGGGCGCGCGCCCGCGGGCGCGCGACCGCGACCCGGTCCGAAGCTCCAGGACCGGAACCGCGGGATTCGCGGACCCGATCGCCGCTGCAGTGCGGCAATCCGTCCCTGGAGCGGAAGAACGGGGAGAGCCGTGTGTACACACGGCTTCCCCGTGCTTCTCTGTGGCAGAAGCATCGATCGCGTCATCCCTGTAATAGGGGGACGCGATCGATGATGTCACACCTACAGCCACACCCCCCTACAGTTGTAAACACAACACATAGGTCACACATCCCCTACAGCACCACCTGTGGTTAACTCCCAAACTGCAACTGTCATTTCCACAATAAACAATGCAATTTAAATGCATTTTTTGCTGTGAAAATGACAATTGTCCCAAAAATGTGTCAAAATTGTCCGAAGTGTCCGCCATATTGTCGCAGTCGCAAAAAAAATCGCTGATCGCTGCTATTAGTAGTAAAAAAAAAAAAATTAATAAAAATGCAATAAAACTATCCCTTATTTTGTAAACGCTATAAATTTTGCGAAAACCAACCGATAAACGCTTATTGTGATTATTTTTACCAAAAATACGTAGAAGAATACGTATCGGCCTAAACTGAGGAAAAAAATGTTTTTTTATATATTTTTGGGGGATATTTATTATAGCAAAAAGTAAAAAATATTGCATTTTTTTTTAAATTGTCGCTCTATTTTTGTTTATAGCGCAAAAAATAAAAACCGCAGAGGTGATCAAATACCACCAAAAGAAAGCTCTATTTGTGGGGAAAAAAGGATGCAAATTTTGTTTGGGAGCCACGTTGCACGACCGCGCAATTGTCAGTTAAAACGACGCAGTGCCGAATCGCAAAAAGGGGCAAGGTCCTTTACCTGCATTTTGGTCCGGGTCTTAAGTGGTTAACTGACAATTGCACGGTCGTGGCTCCCAAACAAAATTGGCATCCTTTTTTCCCACAAATAGAGCTTTCTTTTGGTGGTATTTGATTAAACAAAAATAGAGCGACAATTTTGAAAAGAATGCAATATTTTTTTACTTTTTGCTATAATAAATACCCCCCAAAAATATATGAAATTTTTTTTTTTCCCTCAGTTTAGGCCGATACGTATTCTTCTACCTATTTTTGGTAAAAAAAAATTGCAGTAAGCGTTTAAAAAAGTGGCTGCTGAAGGGAAGAAAGCCGACAGCCGGGCCATTGACAGTCTGTGGCCCCCGGCTGTCGGCACAGGTGAGAGGCACTCCCCCCCCCGCTCAACATCTGCAAAACCTCCCAGGAGGAACCGGAGCGGTGTGGGGATGAGGGGCGTTGCTAGGTGGCAAAAAGACCAGGGGCTTCAGCCCCAAGCCGGCCGGGGGGGGTGGTCGTGGCAGAGTGGTGCTGTTTTTTTTGGCTGGGCAGTGGGGTTGTGTGACCTACCTGACACACATACACTGACCTATATGTCAGCGCGTGTGTGTGTCAGAACATACACATACTGACATGTCTTGAGTTCCATGGTACAGGCCAGTCTAAGGTTCCATGGTTGGCCTTCCAACCATCCCGTGGCCAAAGCTCCCTTTCCCTCCTAACCCACACGCTGACCACTGACCCACACGCTGACCACTACACTGACCACTACACTGACCACTGACCCACACACTGACCACTACACTGACCACTGACCCACACACTGACCACTACACTGACCACTGACCCACACACTGACCACTGACCCACACACTGACCACTACACTGACCACTGACCCACACACTGACCACTGACCCACACACTGACCACTGACCCACACACTGACCACTACACTGACCACTGACCCACACACTGACCCACACACTGACCACTGACCCACACACTGACCACTACACTGACCACTACACTGACCACTGACCCACACACAGACCACTACACTGACCACTGACCCACACACTGACCACTACACTGACCACTGACCCACACACTGACCACTGACCCACACACTGACCACTACACTGACCACTGACCCACACACTGACCACTGACCCACACACTGACCACTGACCCACACACTGACCACTACACTGACCACTGACCCACACACTGACCCACACACTGACCACTACACTGACCACTGACCCACACACTGACCACTGACCCACACACTGACCACTACACTGACCACTGACCCACACACTGACCACTGACCCACACACTGACCACTGACCCACACACTGACCACTACACTGACCACTGACCCACACACTGACCCACACACTGACCACTGACCCACACACTGACCACTGACCCACACACTGACCACTATACTGACCACTGACCCACACACTGACCCACACACTGACCACTACACTGACCCACACAGCACACTGACCACCAGGGCTGGTGCGAGGATTGTTGACGCACTGGCTGCGCCCTGAACCACATGTTACATTAGAAAAAAAAGAAGCCCTAAGGCAAACGCTGCACTAATTTAAGAAGATAATAAAAAAAAAAAAAATGATGATAAAGTGTATGAGAAAGCAGCTGGCATTTACGTTCACTACAAAAAACAAAAAAAGTTAGGATAGAAAGCAAAACATGGAAAGAGTGCAGCGCTATGGTTAAAACCATGCGTGAAATAAATGTTATACCTTGAAGTGTAAACAAATGATATGTGAAAAATGTATTAAAAGAAAAACGAATGCAGAGCCCAAAAAAATACTCTGGCAATACCATGTTTTATTTTGGGACTTATTATTCACCAAACTTTATCTTCACTTTCTTGGCAAGCAATGTGTCTTTTTTGGGGAGTTAACCCTTCACGGATTTGCTTTTGGAATTAACTCTTCACAGACTATGTTATGTTCTTTTTGGACTCTGCATTAGTTTTTCTTTTAATACATTTTTCACGTATCATTTGTTTACACTTCAAGGTATAACATTTATTTCACGTGAAAAATGTATTAAAAGAAAAACTAATGCAGAGTCCAAAAAGAACATAACAGTCTGTGAAGAGTTAATTCCAAAAGCAAATCCGTGAAGGGTTAACTCCCAAAAAAGACACATTGCTTGCCAAGAAAGTGAAGATAAAGTTTGGTGAATAATAAGTCCCAAAATAAAACATGGTATTGCCAGAGTATTTTGGGACTTATTATTCACCAAACTTTATCTTCACTTTCTTGCCAAGCAATGTGTCTTTTTTGGGAGTTAACCCTTCACGGATTTGCTTTTGGAATTAACTCTTCACAGACTATTATGTTTTTGGATTCTGCATTAGTTTTTCTTTGACCGCAGGCGGACACCTACACTGACCCCCCCCACACCTACACTGACCCCCCCCCCACACCTACAATGACCCCCCCACACCTACACTGACCCCCCCACACCTACACTGACCCCACTGACACCCGACACCTACAGTCTTCCCACAGCTCGGTGCAAATCCGTCCTTACCTGTGTCTCTGTCCCGACTTCCCGCCAGCGCCATCCACCCGCAGCCCGCTCCATGGTGCAAGACGCGTCGCTGCACCTCCATGTCCATGATCATTATTCTCTACCGAGCCAGCTGAGTCGCCCTGCCCCTCTGCTAGACACGCCACCGCGAGGGACACACAGAGCAGAGGAGCAAGCGGAGGAGAAGAAGATAGCCTTGCAGGGAGCCTCGGCATCTCCCGCCATAACGTTCTGTATTTCCCTGTTGCACTGTGATTGGGTGTACAGCGGTCATGTGCGGAGGCGGGACTTCAAGACGAGAGCAGACAGGCCAGCCCCACGCCGCACATGACCCTCAATATGCCCAATCACAGGGCGCCAGAGTCGGACACCAAACATGGCAGACGAGATCTGCTCGGCGGCACTGACTCGGGGCTCATGATTAAAAACTCCATGCCCGAGACTCGGGGCTTTTCGGGGTGACATTCGGGGCTCCAGCCACCCTAGCCAGGGCCTAACGACGCCTCTGGTGAGGATGTCTGCTGAAGGGAAGAGAGCCGACACATTCCGTGCACAGATGAGAGTCACCCCCCCCGCTCAACAACTTTAATGCGCCCCCCCCGCTCAACAACTTTAATGCCCCCCCCGCTCAACAACTTTAATGCGCCCCCTGCTCAACAACTTTAATGCCCTCCGCTCAACAACTTTAATTCGCACCCCCCCGCTCAACAACTATGATCCCCCCTCCGCTCCAGGGGGCCCCTTCAACACTCAAGCCCAGGGGCCCCCACCACCCTAAGTCCTGCCCTGCCTATAACCTAGCAAAAAAACACCTTAAAGTCACTCAAAATTCTAATTTAAAAAGAAAAAACTCTAACCTAGCTGTGACAAGTGCAGGGATATCAGATCTCTGCCCTCCTCACTAACTTAATACAGTACTGACTTTTACTGAAGAGTCAGAACTTCCACCAATTTAGCATTACAAGTATGATTTTAAAACAAACATCTGTAACACACACTGTCACCGCCGACATGTATGTTCAAAGGATTTATCCTATACAGTAGCACTCTTCAAGAGACAGGTTCTTTTTTTAACTTGCAATAAGAGCTTAGGGACAAGGTTAATACTTTTCAAAATAAGGTTTTAATAATGAAAAGGTCAAAATTGGTGCAAATAAAATATTTACAGAAAAAAATATGTTTCATAGAAATAAAGAGATAATTCAGCAACAGAGAAATAAGGCAGAATTGTGGAGGAATGATACTTGCAATCAATGTCCTGGGTGTTATCAGAGTTCAGTCGATGAGCCAGGTGTTATCGGTTCTCAAACTTGACAGCTGTTCCTGATTTGATGGTATGGAGAACTGTCTTGGCATTTTTCTTTTTCTCTGAAATTTTCTCTGGAATCAAATGGGTGTTGACAGATGCCCTCTGACCAATAAAACATCTAAGGAGTGTCCATGGGCTGTTCTGGTTTTATGACAGTATAATGGCCCAGCCTTACGCACAGTATTTATACCACTATTCATATCTCCCAACATGTACTGGTTGAATTCTTGAAACTGATAGATTATTGCATTGAATTTTGTGTCCAGGGATACTAAACATATAAACGTGTCACCTAGGGGATATCTGTAAGCTATCTTCCCTTCTGTAGGTGCTAGAATATTCATTTATGACCTTAAATCATTCAGTATGACATTCCTCATTCAAATATATATTTATTATTAATGTGGCATGTTCCTGTCTGATTTTATGATTCATGTGTGGATTTGTTAAGTTTTAACTTGGGCAGAGGTCTCTGAAGGGTCACTTCTGGCTCTGAATGCCTTATATGATCGCCATCAGTTCTGAGTATCCTTTTATGGCATGCTATGTATTGTTATTGGATTTGATCATAGTTTTGTGATAGGCATGGACAGCGGAAACAGACATCCTACTAGAACTCAATTCACTGTTTACAGCTCTGCACAAGCTAATTGCTGTTTTTTTATGTCTCTAAGTTGAGATAACAGGCTCTTTTGAAGTGTGCTAAAGTTAAGTCTATGAGTTGCATGAATTAAAGAAGCAGGGAGGGGGGTAAGATCACTGCTGCAATGTGTAACTGTTCTGCAAGACTGTGATGGCTGACCTATGATTCCTGAACAACATGGCCGCTAGGTACAGCTTTTCATGTGTCTAGTATGTGATATCATTTCTCTAGCCACTCTCTCTTGCTCACTCCTAAATGGACTAAGAATTAATCATTGTGCGATGATTGTGTTCATAGAGAAATGCAAATTACTGAAACCAATGTGCACTGCTTGTTTAAAACAAATGGATGTGAGGGGGGAATAAAGAAAGCTTTGGAAGCTCACAGAGTTACAAGAAGGCAGAAGAACACAGGGGTTGATTTGCTAAAACTGGGGAGTGCAAAAGTTGGTGCAGCTCTGCCTAGAAACAAATCTGCTTCCAGGCTTTAGCCCCCATTCATATTTGACCAATTTGACATGGGATTTGACATGTCAAATTGCATGACAAATCTGAGCCTATTGCTGGCAACGGCACCATCTGAATCGGTGCAATGCCGACTTTGCATCGCCACACCGATTCCCATAAGTAGTTCCTGCACTACTTTTGACGACTTCACGGGTGATTTCAATAGACATCTGTGCATAAACTCACACATATGTCTCTCAAATCGCCCTCAAAGTCGGACTGAAATGTCAGTTTGAAATTGTGCGAGTTCAGCTGAACTCGCACGATTTCAAAACCGCATTCAGTGTGGACCTAGGCTTATTGTCCAAGCTTAACCATCTGTCCATCAAGCCTATTCTGGAACTTCTGTAAAAATCTATGGCCCAGATTCACAGAGCGATTACGCCTGCGCAACAGGAGATGCGCGGCGTAAGTCCAAATGTGCGCGTGCGTTTCGATGCACGGCATCCCCAGAACGAGATACGCAAAAAATCTACTTTTTTTTGTCCAGCGTAATTTCGTTAGACTGGCGCATCCGTTCGCGCAAAAGTGCGCCAGACAGACCATTGATTTGCTAGTCAAATATGCTAATGAGGGACTTACGGGGGTCCACAAAAGAACGTTGGGGCAGCGCAGGCTACGCAGTGTGCGCAACAGCAAAATGTCCTGTCTTAAATTAGACCATATAAAAGCTGATCTTCACCACGTGAGAGAAAGCTAGGGTAGCAGGTATTGAAACTTATCCCTCCACCAGTGTAGATGGCTACTCTCACCTTAGGTTAAGACCACTGGGTTAGCAGATGGTCATTAGAGCATAAGGAAAACAGGATGTGAAGTAGGTCTCCTATTGATGGTCTCAGCATGGATACCGGAGCAAGGGGACATGGAAGAAAAAACAACCATCTAAGAGCTTCCACTTGATCACTGCTTTAATCAAATAGGCATTTGACAGGCTACTCACATTTATTCAGATGTAAACAGGCATGTACATATATGTAACACAGCTCACGGAGTTCACCAGGAATGACACCGAGCGACGTGTAGGCTCCAAAACCCCTGGACGCATTGCGTGAAAACACTTCCTCAGCAGGGTGAAGTGGAGCCGAGCACGTCTCCCGTTCTGAATTAAATAAGCTATGGTAGCAGTATCCATGCTGAGACCATCAATAGGAGACCTACTTCACATCCTGTTTTCCTAATGCTCTAATGACCATCTGCTAACCCAGTCGTCTTAACCTAAGGTGAGAGTAGCCATCTACACTGGTGGAGGGATAAGTTTCAATACCTGCTACCCTAGCTTTCTCTCACGTGGTGAAGATCTTCATTCAATCATTCATCTCACTGAATGTTCTACAGAAGTTTTTCTCCTTTTGTCACGAATTGTTTGGACTTTACCAATTTTCTTATTATATTCTTATTATATTCTATATTTTACATGGTTTGCGCTGCACTATATATATATATTTTGTACTACTTGGGATTTGTGTGAAGGTCCTTTTTGTGCTTAGCTTGCATTCCCTAGATACATTAACTGTTTGGTTTCTGCATCTTTTCTATGGATTAATTTGTAGTGATACATATTTTCACTTTATTTATTTATTTACTTATTTATATTTTTTATGCTATATTAATCACGTTGATCATACATATTTTTGCGCTGATTGCACCCTCTATTTGCATATAAAAGCTGGTCTAAAAAGAGAAAAAAGTCTACATGTTAGATAAAGCAACAATGTTAGTGAGGAGCTCAGCAGTCACACGTGTTGCACAACAATCTGTATGCCAACATGCCAGGGGCATCGTCGCGCATAGCTATACTACTGACTTTAGATGAACAAAAAAGGATGAGGGCACTAAGGAGGGCACGGGAGATGTTTTTTTTATTTTTTATTTGCTTATCTAAACTTTACAATTTAATCTAATCTAATACAATATTCTTATCTGATACACGCCCCTCACTCTTCACTCTTCACGGGAGAGGATATATCACACACGCATAGACATCTATGGCATGAGTGATTCTGAGGTGTCTCGCATCTTCAGATTCACCCCTCATGCCATCATGGAATTAACCACAACCTTGCAGGAGGACATCAGCAGCCCAACACATGATACTACCCATGACACCCATGACAGCTACATATACAATCCTAGCCCCATCCCCACAGATTTCAAACAGAACATGTATGGGGACAGCTGGCTGGTTGGTGAGTGACATGGGTGGCAGGCATGACTGTCCCCCCCCCATGATGCACACATCACAAGGGGCACATGCACTACTAACATCCTCCTGTCTTTTCCCTTCAAGGTGACTCTGCATATGCACTGGGACCCCATCTCATGACCCCATCTCATGCCAGCTCACATATGCATCTTTGCACGTTAAACACACACATTAATCATGGCACAATGAGAATGCATGCATGCACACCACTGTGGTCCCTAGCACACACACACCACATCCTCATCACATTGGATTGGCACAAGCCCACCATGCAGGACTTGTGAGCAGCAACGCCATGCCACGGCTCCAATTATGTCACTGTACATTCATACACCATTTACACAGACCTGGGGATCACTTCTCCACCACAAATGAGGGTGACACCCCTTTTCCGGCAGGAATATCACCCCCACATTCCAAAATCATACACAAACAGAACCAAAAAAATTAAATAAATGACGAGCAAAAATAAAAAATGCCCAGCAAAAATATATTTTAAACAAAATAACAACAAAGAAAACACATAAAAGACAAAAATCACTCTGCAAAACAGTCCCCAAATATCTCAAAGACACGTCACAAACAAACAAACAAACAAACAAACAAACGCTAATAAACAAAAGCACCTTGCTGCATAGGAAGGGATACAAAGGGATGTGCTTTTGCAAAGGAAGTGCATTTGTGTCTGTCTATTTATGCTGTTTGCGTAGTTCACTAAGTTGCCCTAGTCCACTTCCAATTTCACTGATTGCGCCGTTCCCGAGTTGTGAGCATGCGCACAGAGGTGCTGACCATGGTCTGCTTCAAGCGCGCATGCGCGAGCCGGCCGGCCCTTCATTTGCATGGGGTCACGGCTCATTTCAATGTAACACGCCCACGTCCTTCCCAATTTGTATTACTCCTCCTTACGCCTTTAAAATAACGTTACGCATGCGCAATTTTCTGCGCAAAAGCTACGAGAATAGGGTGATTACGCGGCTACATTGCGCAAGTCTAACGTAAAGGCGGTGCGCTACGCCGGTCCAATAATGCGCAGATGTACCTGAATCTGGCCCTATATTTTTTTGCTAGAAAATTAATCAGAACCCCCAAACATTATATATTTTTTTAGCAGACACCCTAGGGAATAAATTGGCGTTCAGTTTTTTTCTTGGACGGGGAAAAAACGTTGTCATGAATTAAAAAATAACAAAACAGTAAAGCTAGCCCAATTTTTTTGTATAATGTGAAAGATGATGTTATGCAAAGTAAATAGATACCTAACATGTAACGCTTTAAAATTGTGCTCACTCATGGAATGGCGCAAAATTTTGGTACTTAAAAATCTACATAGGCAACGCTTAAATTTTTTTTACAGGTTACTATTTTCGTGTTAAAGAGGAGGTCTAGTGCTAGAATTGTTGCACACACTCGCATGCGGTGATACCTCACATGTGGGGTTTGAACGACATTTACATTTGTGGGCAGGACTTACATGTGTGTTCGCTTCTGAGCACGAGCTACCGGGGAAAGGGGCGTTTAAAAAAAATATATATATATATATTTTTTATTTTTTACACTTTTATTACAAGTTTTATTACTTTTTTTATCACTTTTATTTCTATTACAAGGAATGTAAACATCCTTTGTAATAGGAATCACTGTAGCAGGTCCTCTTTATGGAGATATGTGGGGTCAATAAGTTCCCACATCTCTCCTCCAGGCTTGAAAGCATGAGATTGTGAAAAAAAATTCACCAATCTCATGCCGACACCCGCGATTGCGTCTTTGTTAACTTCCGGGTATCCGGGTGTGACATCACAATGTCGCGCCTGGGCCTCTGACGGTCATAGAGATGACTGGCGACCATCTGGTCACCAGAAATCTCTATCGCCGTGAGTCGACCCCGGCCGATGTCACGGGAGAGCCCGGAGAAGCACCGGATGGTGGCGAGAGGGCGGACGTCCCCTCCCGATGCCTATAAGAACGGTCAAGCGGAGGAACTGCCACTATGATCATTCTTATCGTGCACAGTATTGCCTGCAAAAGATGGTGGCATCATTCAGATTTTACCGCACAAAGTCAAGGACGTCATATGACGTCCTTGGGGGGGGCAAGTGGTTAATTGAACAAGCTGAGGTTAGGAGCTGATTGGCTACCATGCACAATTGTATGGAATTTTGCACTCTCCAGTTTTAGTAAATCAACCCCACAGCGGGGAAACTGTTTCATGAAAAATAGATTACAGGGCCATTAATAAGTAAATGTGTATGTATTATTTTGCAGAATAAGGATATTTTTTAGTGTCATTTAAATTATTGCATCACTATTGACTTCAATTCATCTCATGAAAATGGTGATATTTTAGGAAAATGAAAATCCTTAAATTTTGCTCATCTCCAAACACAAACTGCCCAATAGTATAATGACATGGAAACAATTGAACTTATTCTGAGCACTTGCTTCTAGAACAAACAAGAGACATTCTTGTAAAATGCATTATTGTAGTATACAATACATGTTGAATGCAACGTTTTTTTTTTATTTGCAGTAGCAATGTATTTTTTAGGACGCAGGAAGATAGTAAATCTCCATATTTGTTTTGTGCTTAAAGTACAAAACAAACAGAAAAACAGAAAAGTAAGACCTCATATAAAATTTGAAGTTGAGTCGTCTACAGGAGCTGTTTGTAAACAACAAATCGCCTCCCAAAATTGTATAAAGTGTTTCTAAAAGTACAAGAAATACATTCCTTTTTTCTAGAACAATTTGAATTACATTTTAGAATTTTTTTATTGCCTCCTTTGAATTTAGGGTTTTGAGAATGCAAGTTGTTTTTTTGGTTAAAAATAACTATGCAAAGGGAGCTGTGGTGGCTCAACGTGATTGGCACTGCGCTGACAAGCCATTCACCTCTGCAGCCAAGGGTTCGGATCCCGGTCTCGGCTACATGTGAATTGAGTTTGGTGGTCTCAGCCTGGCTCCCGGTGGATGTGCTGTGCAAGGTACGCCTGTGCTTAGTACGCCCATTCCCCCCCCCCACAAAAACCACCACACTTGCACGCACACAAAATTGGTTTAAAACACATGCACTTTGGCCATGCGGTCTCTTAAAATAAAGAGAGGCGAAGGACCTACGGGGCTGGCTGGGTGGGCTAGGCCCCCTCACTCCCTCATAGGGGGAGTCCCTCTGCCCCATTGGGGTCCCGTTGGGCCCCAGTTGGGCTCCCAAGAGGAGCAGGTAGGGCGGGGTGAGTGGGAGGCCCCCCTTCACACCCGCCATTGCCACCAGGGGCATGGAGAAGGATGGCGATTGCCTCCGGGGGGAGGGTCTGCCTACTCCCAACTCCTGCAGTCCGGCTCCTCTCTCTCGAGTTCACACACAAAAATACACTTTAAAAAAATAAAAAAAATAACTATGCAACCATTTAACAGCGTTTGCAATATTTTTATCATTATGAAAATTAAAATAATTATTTTAGTAAATAAATAAATATAAATAAATAGGTAAACGTGATATGTGATGCAATTTGTCAAAGTAAAGTAAAGGACATGAGGCAAAATTAAGTAGAAGAGCCTAGTGCCGCGTACACACCATCATTTTTCGGATTGTAAAAAACGAAGTTTTTTAAAAATGTCATGTAAAACGATCGTGTGTGGGCTTCAGAGCATTTTTCGGGTTCTGAAAAACGGCCCAATTTTTTCACGACATTTTAAACGTTGATGTTTTTCGGGTTGTAAAAAATTGGTCGTGTGTGGGCTTTAAAAACCTGCGCATGCTCAGAAGCAAGTTATGAGATGGGAGCGCTCGTTCTGGTAAAACTACCGTTCGTAATGGAGTAAGCACATTCATTACGCTGTAACAGACTGAAAAGCGCAAATCGTCTTTTACTAACACGAAATCAGCAAAAGCAGCCCAAAGGGTGGCACCATCCGCATGGAACTTCCACTTTATAGTGCCGTTGTACGCGTTGTACGTCACCGTGCTTTGCTAGAGCATTTTTTTTTCACGATCGTGTGTAGGCAAGGCCGTTTTAATGATGAAGTTGAAAAAAACAAAGTTTTTTCTAGAGCCTGAAAAACGTTGTTTTTCACAACCCGAAAAATTATCGTGTATACACGGCATAAGATTTCCAATTCCAGCACTAAAGAAGTATCACTATTGCAACAACCCTATTGATTTGTTCACAGTTTATTATGGAGATTCCTATAAAGGAGTGTGATACTGTCATTTGGTTTTGTAATGGCTTCAGTGTATAGGCAGGCCTGGCAGTTCTGTTAGGGATGTAATGCTATTGGAATTCCTAAGAAAAGAAGATTCACCTTGCTATAAACCACAATAAATAAAACATTTAATGGTAATTCTGATCAATTACATAATGGTCATTCTAGTTTTTTATTTTAATTAAAGTGTTAAATAAGCAAAATATATGGTTTCTAAGAAAATATGCTAGGCTTTTTGTTTTTTATTTCATTCCTATATGGCTACTCCTTGGAGAGGGAAGTTATTGATGTGCAACAAAGCCTTTACTTCCTGAAAATGACTTAAAAGCATCCAATCTATACCTGAAAGCTAAAACGAGGAAAGCTGATAACTCCAGAGTATTGTGCCATAAATACAGACAGCTTTGTGGAGAACATAAACAGTCTTGTTAACAGGTTAAAAGAAATGTGTGCTATTAATCAAATTACAGGAGCTGAAGCTATAAAGTGTATCATGACATTCTTATAATGCTGCTAGCTAAGGTGTGATTTTTTCTTTTTTTCTCCATGATGGCATGTCAATAAAATTAAAATATGGTGTACTGCTTAAGATTAATTGCTGTGGGTGTAAACATTTCTTACTATGATAGTTTTAGTAGTCTTATTGTAATGATGCTTTAGTAAATTTGCTTCATGAAGCAGAACACTATAAAGGTATTTTTAAAGACAACAAAATTTGTGAATTTATCACTGTCATGATGGCACAAGGCCGGGTTATATACTTTCACAATATTTTAGTGCTTGATTTAATGCAGACTGATTTTATTCTGTTAAACTTGTTGCAATTGATACTCACCTAAGGGAACTAATTTGCCTATAAGAATTTGAAGTGTTTTTTTCTTATTATTTTTATTTTGCATTTCTGTCTTTCTTCTTTCTCCTTTCTTCTCTCCTCCCCAAGCAAAAACAATCGGTAATGTTACATTTAGCATACAACACATACAATATGTGGTTTGCTTGAAAATGCCCCCCGGGCAGTTCTATGTCTTTTCCTCTTATGTTGTTTTTCCCACTGCATTTATGAATATACATTATATATACTTACATGTATGCTTGGAGGTGCACTCTCAGCTCTCTATCTTTCCTCCTACCCCTGCGTGGGCTTGGATTTCTGGTTCCTTCATGTGTTGAACCGCTTTTGTATGTTATTTCCTCTTGTACTAACTCTCAATAAAACATCTTAGTACCAGAGAATGTAAAATGATGTATCCATGAGGTTTTAAAAACTCGCTTTACTTTAGGGTTACATGCTTTAAATAAGGGCAAACCTTGTGTCAGTTAAATATATTCTTTAAGAAGAACTAGAATGGTATGTTTTAAAGAACTGTATGTTTTATATCTAATAAACATTTATTGCATGATAGGCCCAGGGTACTGGTTTTGCAAAGCATTATGTTTTTTTTTTTCTTTCTTGACCATCCCTCTCTTGTTGAATTTCTACATGATCCAGTGAACAGAGCGTGAAGGATGGATATTTTCTTCAAATTGTTTAGATGTGTAATTTGGGTTGGACAATTAAAACAGCTACTGTTAGCCTGGTAAATATGTGAATGTTAGCTAAACATCCGGCTGCTGGTTGGAAAAAATAAATATCAAATGTGTGTGCAATATTTTATATTTACCTGACTAATTGCAATTTTAAAATATGATTTTAAATGTATTTTATATCCTGAAATGCTTTCATTGTTGAATAATTCTATAGTCCTATACATATTTTTTCATGGCTAGTAAACTAAAACAATTGTACATTTTAAATATAGAGGCCCAGATTCACAGAGCGATTACGCCTGCGCAACAGGAGATGCGCGTGCGTAAGTCTA
Organism: Rana kukunoris; assembly: GCA_029574335.1. Classification (NCBI taxonomy): domain Eukaryota; kingdom Metazoa; phylum Chordata; class Amphibia; order Anura; family Ranidae; genus Rana; species Rana kukunoris. Next base: position 591,323,031 of record CM056049.1, read on the forward strand.
AATGTGCGCGTGCGTTTCGTTGCGCGGCATCCCCAGAACGAGATACGCAAAAAATTGTCTTTTTTTTGTCCCGCGTAATTTCGTTAGACTGGCGCATCCGTCCGCGCAAAAGTGCGATAGACACACCATTGATTTGCTAGTCAAATATGCTAATGAGGGACTTACGGGGATCCACAAAACAACGTTGGGGAAGCGCAGGCGACGCAGTGTGCGCAACAGCAAAATGTCCTGTCTAAAATTAGAGCTGATAAAAGCTGGTCTAAAAAAAGAAAAAAAGTCTACTTGTCAGATAAAGCAACACTGTTAGTGAGGAGTTCAGCAGTCACACGTGTTGCTCAACAATCTGTATGCCAACATGCCAGGGGCATCGTCACGCATAGCTATACTACTGACTTTAGATGAACAAAGAAGGAGGAGGGCACGGAGGATGGCACTAAGGAGGGCACGGGAGATGTTTTTTTTTATTTTTTTATTTGCTTATATAAAATTTACAATTTAATCTAATCTAATACAATATTCTTATCTGATACAAGCCCCTCACTCTTCACTTGATATATCACACACGCATAGACATCTTTGGCATGAGTGATTCTGAGGTGTCTCGCATCTTCAGATTCACCCCTCATGCCATCATGGAATTACCACAACCTTGCAGGAGGACATCAGCAGCCCAACACATGGCACCACCCATGACACCCATGACAGCTACATATGCAATCAGAGCCCCATCCCCACAGATTTCGAACAGAACATGTATGGGGACAGCTGGCTGGTTGGTGAGTGACATGGGTGGCAGGCATGACTATCCCCTCCCGTGATGCACACCTCACAAGTGGCACATGCATGACTAACATCCTCCTGTCTTTTCCCTTCAAGGTGACTCTGCATATGCACTGGTACCCCATCTCATGACCCCATCTCATGCCAGCTCACATTATGCATCTTTGCACGTTAAACACACACATTAATCATGGCACAATGAGAATGCATGCATGCACACCACTGTGGTCCCTAGCACACACACACCACATCGTCATCACATTGGATTGGCACCAGTCCACCATGCAGGACTTGTGAGCTGCAACGCCATGCCACGGCTCCAATTATGTCACTGTACATTCATACACCATTCACACAGACCTGGGGATCACTTCTCCACCACAAATGAGGGTGACACCCCTTTTCCAGCAGGAATATCACCCCCACATTCCAAAATCATACACAAACAGAACCAAAAAAATCAAATAAATGACGAGCAAAAAAAAAAAATGCCCAGCAAAAATATAATTTAAACAAAATAACAACAAAGAAAACCCATAAAAGACAAAAATCACTCTGCAAAACAGTCCCCAAATATCTCAAAGACACGTCACAAACAAACAAAAGCACCTTGCTGTAGAGGGAGGGATACAAAGGGATGTACTTTTGCAAAGGAAGTGCATTTGTGTCTGTCTATTTATGCTGTCTGCGTAGTTCACAAAGTTGCCCTAGTCCATTTCCAATTTCAATGATTGCGCCGCTCCCGAGTTGTGAGCATGCGCACAGCGGAGCTGACCATGGTCTCCTTCAAGCGCGCATGCGCGAGCTGGCCAGCCCTTCATTTGCATGGGGTCACGGCTCATTTCAATGTAACACGCCCACGTCCTTCCCAATTTGTATTACTCCTCCTTACGCCTCGGAAAAAACGTTACGCTTGCGCAATTTCCTGCGCAAAAGCTACGAGAATAGGGTGATTACGCGGCTACATTGCGCAAGTCTAACGTAAAGGCGGTGCGCTACGCCGGTCCAATAATGCGCAGATGTACGTGAATCTGGGCCAGAATGTTTATTTCTAAGTGTGCCTTGTTTATTGATTGCTACAATTTTAAAAATTAGTTCCAGAAGGTAAATTTGAAGTAAAGTAAAACACTAATATAACCTTCAGTACTTAAACTTATCTTTTTAAAAGTATCCCTGTTGCCTAGAACAATAAAAGGTTAAGAGAAAAGCAATCTGATTAATGCTTTTGCCTGCTCTTGATTAATTTGATTCTCATTAATCCCAGTAGTGCAGTTACATTTCAGTACTTTTTCGTTTAATAAACTAATTGAGCCATTAATCTGACTGTATCATACAAAGGTCATAATTAGTTGATGTACAGTGCTGCATGAAATATTTGAAAAAGACTCTGCCAGTAACAGACTTACTGTTCTTCTGTGTTAGAATCTGAAACGTGTGGCAGAGACGTGGATGGATGAGTATGCCGAGTACATTTATCAGAGAAGACCTGAATACCGACACCTCTCTACCGGAGATCTCTCTTCCCAAAAAGAACTACGCAAACACCTGAAATGCAAAGACTTCAAATGGTTCATGTCTGAAGTAGCATGGGATATACCAAAGTACTACCCACCAGTGGAGCCTCCACCTGCAGCCTGGGGCGAGGTACTCATAGATGTATAGTCACGTGTCTAATGAATAATGGTTTTACATCTGCCAAGGGCACAGATTTCAGGAAGCTTCTAGCATTTTCCACATTTATTAAGAGAAATTGGAACACCTTTTAATTTAATGCTGTCATTTGGTGATGAGGTGACCTTAGTAGAAGGGGGTATGCCATAATTACTTGTTCTGCATATCTTAAAGGGGTTGTAAAGGTTAAAAAAAAATCCCTAAATAGCTTCCTTTACCTTAGTGCAGTTCTCCTTCACTTACCTCATCCTTCAATTTTGCTTTTAAATGTCCTTATTTCTTCTGAGAAATCCTCACTTCCTGTTCTTCTTTCTGTAACTCCACGCAGTAATGCAAGGCTTTCTCCCTGGTGTGAAGAAAGCCTCTTGATTAGGAGGGGCAAGCAGGAGAGTCAGGACACTCTCTACATTGCAGATAGAGAAAGGAGCTGTGTGTTAGTGAGCATCCTGACTATCCTGCTCGCCCCCTCAGGGGGCTTTCTCCACACCAGGGAGAAAGCCTTGCATTACTGTGTGGAGTTACAGACAGAAGAACAGGAAGTGAGGATTTCTCAGAAGAAATAAGGACATTTGGCTTCATTTCCACTGGCGTTTTTACAGCCACTTTTCTGAGCGTTCTTTACAGCTTAAAAACACCTGTCCATGTTTATTTTAGAAAAAAAAAATATTTCTTTTTTTTTGGAGCTGGAGCTTTAAAACGCCGCAGCCGCGTTTTTGAGCGTTTTTGAGCGTTTGTGCGCGTTTTTGCAGCTCTATTGCTGGAGCTTCAGAACGCACTGGTCTTGCTTTTTTTTTGCAGCTTAGCCATCTACAGCTCAAAAACGTCATGGTGGGCATGAGGCCATAGACTAACATGGACAGGCGTTTTTAAGCTGCAAAAAAACGCTCAGAAAAGTGGCTGTAAAAACGCCAGTGGAAATGAGCCCTTAAAAGCAAAATCGAAGGATGAGGTAAGTGAAGGAGGACTGCACTAAGGTAAAGGAAGCTATTTAGGGAAAACATTGTTTACCTTTACAACCCCTTTAATCTTAACTCAAAGAAAAAAGGTATCATAGAAAGTACTCAATCATTTTTTTCATAACACTAACACATCCCACATAGGAAGTGTGCTCAGTGATCCAATCTGGGAGGTTATGAATAAGCGATGAACGCGCAAAATGTGTCAACCTCTCTCTCCCCCACTGTATGTGTCTCTGCCTTGGATTTTAATATTTATTTACAATAAAGAGGATTGTTTAAGCGTGGGACCATCCAGATATTTTCTTGCTTTCCTATACCCTTCTGATAGAGCCACCTTTTGATTAATGGGGGGATTGCATTCACCAGTAAGCCAAAAGGCAGCTTTTGGCAGCATTTAGGAGGTGTATTAAAACTGATTTCTTGTTTGTATTGGGGAGAATTGAATTATTGTGAGTGTGGAGAAAAAGAGGGTTTAAAATGGATGTTGAAATCAGAAAATATGGATAAGGGAGCCCTTTTCCATCCCAAACTTCCAGGGGTGATCTTGTGAATATGGGGTGAGGTTCTGTACCAACGAGGGAGGATAAAGGGGAGTCAAGTTTCAGGTCTCAGCATGATTAGTGTGGAATAAATAATCAATAGGGAGTGTCTTAGGAGTCCTGTGTCAAGGCATATCCTCTAAAATATTGTTAATAATTAAATAAAATCTGCAGCTAGAGGTAGCTTAGTGAGATAATATCAGAGTTGGAATGCATTCCAGAAGCATAGGCAAAAGGAGCCCATAGGAGATGTCTAGAGTGTAATTAATTACTGGCTTAAGCCTATGCAAAAGTGATGTTGCATTTGCCAAAAATGAATATTCTACATACTTGTGCATGGAGAGAGGTCTTATTTTTTTATAATTTTTCTGCAACAAATTAGCATTGAAGCTATATTTGGGTGCAGTATAAAATTTATCAGGGAGAGACTTAGGCACACATGGGGGCTTTTTTAGGAGAAGCTTTGAGTAAAATTGTTTTAAGATGACTAAGGCCTTGCTAGACTCATACCTGTTCCAGTTAATCAGCCTTACTGGGTGGCATGTAGTTTTACAGTGTTCATTCTGGTAGGGCAGTCCCATAATGGGCTTTTGGAAGAGTAAGGATCTGGTGCCTAAACTGGGGGTGCTTATTGATCCAGATACATTTTTATAAGGATGGATGAGGCTGAGTGGAAGACACTTGAAGGAAAAAAATCATCAGGGCATTAGGTAAAAAAGAAAATTGATGATAACATGTCAGGACCAAGAGAATAGTTCTGGCACTGAAGTTTTGGATTCGAGGGGTGTGCTCCCGAGTGACATCCAAGATCAGATTATGTGGATCAGGTCAGGCAGTAAACTAATGATCTATTAGGTAAGATTGTTAGGGCAGCTAGTTGGTTGTGGGAAAGGATATGTGTATGATCAGAGAGGCTAAGAAAGCCACGGTATATGTGGTGGGAGCCAAGGTTACAAGTGAAACTAGGGTTAAGGTTGCTATATGGGTTTAAGCAGATGTTTAAAGTTAGGTGAATTTTTATTACATAAACAGGGTAAAGTGACCTGTGGAGTAGTGAAGTGAAGATGCCAGGGAGACCTGACTTTGTCAATGAATCAGGTTATCTATAGGACACCCAATCCTCACGCCCTGAGGGATACTTAAATTGTCATATTGTGAGAGAGTATGATAGTTAAGGGTAGTTAAGGCGGATCAACCTTAACGTATCTATCAGAATCAGAATTTGGATGTATTGGGATCAGATTAAATGGGTTCATGGCTTTTACTGCACTAAATTGCTAAAGTAAACCCCATGATCACAGATATTCACTCAAGAACCAGTCAGAGTATAAATCAGATAAACATTTGTATCAAATTGAGTTGATGGTTTCTATGTAATAATGGAACTCAGACAGAGGTCATAGTAATATAGAGGTAAAGTTGAAACATTGCAATGATATCTATCTAAGACTCTTCTGTAGACTGTGTGGCTGTGCTTCTTTCCATAAATAACAGAAAGAAACTTCAACTATCCAGCCTGAGGGACAACTGCTGTTCTCAAAAAAGGAGGCAATGCAAGGTTTCCAGCATGGAAGCAGTAGAGCACATTGTCTCAGCCTGCTGAACAGTACAGAGAAAAAGCCACCTCTGTAGTAAAAGGTCCCTTCAGCATAGGCGGGTCAGACCCTGAAAGTATATATATATATATATATATATATATTTCAGGGTTACAACTATGTATGACAGTATTCCTGCATAGGGTCAATGTACTATATGTGTGGTAGGATACTTCCCATATGAGGAGGTTTCATACTGAAGATTAGATATACAATGAAATTCTTGGCTTTATTTTTGAGTATAACTTACTTTATGTACCTAGTGACACTTATTTGGATTATTACATTGTAAGTACCTAATGCTATCTATGATGATGTATGAATATGATTTACTCAGCTTTCACATATCTTTTTCAAATATGTTTACGTTTTTTGGTAGCTGCAACCTTTTATTTGCACTGGGTTTCGACTAGTCCTTTAAAAATGCTGAGCCATTCTCTGATCTGTTCTGATATTCTCTCTCTTCTTCATCAAAGAAGTTTTTTCTCGCCAGACATTGTTCCTCTCTGTACATTTTAGAATACAAAAGTGCTTTATATTCTGTGCCAGTAGAAAATAAACAGCTTTATTAATTTCCTGTTCAAATAACTGATTGATCAGATTTGGTTTCCTATCTTTATGATCATTAGATTATTCAGTACCTGTGAATAAGGCTGAAAAATAATAAGCATGACTCATAAACATCACAAATAATTTAAGATAAAGCGATATTTTGAGTCTACACTGGCTCCATTTGAATACAAGTGAAAACTCCCATTTTTTTTATTCTAGAACAATATTATTATTAATATAATATTCAGAATTCATATAACACTAAATTTGTGCTGCGCTTTACAAAATACAGGGAGCGTGCAGTTTCAAAACCATTCAACAGAGGGAGATTAGCAGGGCCCTGCTCACAAGAGCTTACATTTAAAGGATATTATAGAATAAAATATTAGCATGATTAGAGTGTTTGTGTTATACAAAAAGTAGCAAAGTAAAAACAAATGTCCATTGCAATCAGTCAGATTCTATTCCCTACTTTTCTCCTGACGTTCCTCTATGTTTACATATTTTTTAACTCACCAGGGGCCCAAATGCATTAAGTACTTAGTCCCTTTCCAGTTATATGTATACAATGTGTGGTCTCATGCAAAAAATTTGGCGTTTCTATATCACCTTAAATGCAAGGAACAACCAGACAATTAATACCCCAAGGGACTTTTGCTAAGAAACGCCAAAACAATCAATCATAAAATAAAAACAGTTTATCACAAAAATGATTTAAAAGATTGAGTTGAAAATAAATGTGTGAATTCATAGGTATCCATAGGAGAATATTCACAATAACATAGTCATAGGCTATAAATTGAATGGGTTATATCATTGATGTATTTATAGCATTCTCAACGCGTTTTGTAAAACTCAGTTCACTTCCTCGGGAGAGATAATGTAAATATTCAACTGCACAAAAAAAGCAGATTAAGTATGACAAAGGGACACAAACCTCTTATTCATCCCTGCGACTAATTGTGCAAGCATATATGTTTATAATAACCCATCCAGTCACAAGAGAAGGGGGATGGTACTTGATCATCATCCACTGAACATCCAGCGAGAGGATAACCACGCTATGTCTGTCATAGGAGCTGGCAGAGATGGAGGACCCACACAGGAAATCCACACAGAGAGCTGTGCAAGAGAAAAGATTACTAAAAAATAGGAAATAAATAAATCCATAAGTATAGCATAATACAATAATGAAGAAAAAAACAGGGGTGTCAAGGATTGTGATAATACTAGTAGATAATAGTACTTAGAGGCATGTGTGCCTAATAAAGTGACAAATAAAAAGGAAACCAAAATACATTTCTAAAGGGGGGGACCCCATACATATGAAGTGAACATGAAAAAAGGTGGAAAATGAAGTGGAATAATCCTAATAGTGTCCCCAGAATGAAAAAAAAAAACACTAACTAAAATAGCACACTGGGAATCCCACATTCGAAGATGTTGTGATGTTGCCTGGCGCCTTGCAAAGCGGGAAAGAGGACCAACCTCCCTTCAGCTGCCTTTAAATAGTCCCAGGTGGGGCCAAAATACCGCCCCTCCAACGTCATGGTAGTGGAACTGGCATCAACAGCCATCAACAGCCATCAACCACGAGGTGGATCAAATCCACCTCCATGATGGTAACGATGAAACAATGGGCATGCTGCGGACACGATGATGTCACATTCAACACACGCACAATGATATTAAACGCACACATGTGAGCAATGATGTCACATGCCTCGCTCACACTGTGCAATGGCGCCACAGTGTCCAGCCCATTTGCTGGAGCCTGGAGTTTCTTTCAAAATTGTTGGCCTTGTTATCCCCAAAATGCACCTCTTTATGCTGGCTGTAGCTCCCCTCTACATTTAAAGCCCAAATTATGGACATTGCTGTGAAGGGGAGGTATAGCCAGCAGAGAGCACAGTCCGATCTCTAAGCTGAGTGATCTTTCACTACTTTCACTACTATAAATGAGCAATCAGCCTTGCATGGTCATTTACAACGGTAAAATACCACTGAGAGCTGCAGATCTGTGTAATGTATTTCCCAGGTTCCAATATGAAGTAAAAGCAGCCACAGATAAATTACACAGAGCCACAGCTCTGAGAAATTGTATAGATCAACTTAGTATATCAGTTAAAGCCACACCTTGAGCCTCCAAATTGTTGGCCCCCACTTCCAGCACTGTTGCCACAAGCCGTTAAAAAGAGAAGTCGGAAGAGGACAAAGCTGGATGCAGTACACATTATGCTTCCTCAGCACTTAGGGATGTAATCTACTCTCCCTTCCCTCAAGTCACAAGCAAAAAGTGAAAGCCACCCTTTCACTATTACATTTATCTCAGATTGAACCAGCTTGTAAAAGAAGAATTGTAAAACTTATCTTTTCTGGGGCGGTGTGTTAAATCTTCATTCTACTGAAGAAACATAGGTGCCACTCAAGCATGTTCTGGCCATCGGGACTACCAGGATTTTCTCGGTGGGCCGATGCCTCAGTGGGCCGGTTTAAGTGGCAGGAGAGGGGAGAGAGATGCGCAGCTCCAACTGGGTGAAGGATTAAAACAACTTTTATTCCAAGGGGAGGGGCCAGGACAACTCAACAGGCAGTCTACCTTCTTAGTAGGAAGCATACACCATTCCAAAACCAGCCGCTGTAATATTTCATGCCATACACAGAGTGGTGCACTGGTATATACGAGTATCCCATTGGGGGGTTGTTCTTATTTGTTAATAAAACGTTTAAAGCGATATCACACTATCAAGGCTTTTTATTCCCCATTATTCCCAAGATACTGCGTGGGAAGCCCAGGATCCTGTTACCATTATAGAACCCTGGGGTGATTCACACGCGTGTACATTGACCAAGCGTAATTGCTAAGTCACACGATCCAAGGTGAGCATTTAATACCTAGAGGGTCACTGGAAGGAGAGTACCAATGCATGATCTGCAACACCTGTCAATCATTTTCAGACGCATGGATTTAAAAGCATGTCAGCAGTGCTATTACTGGATACCACGCATATGCACTATTTTCAACAGGACTGTCACAGCATTGTTTTATAAAAAGATTTGATTTTGCACAATAGCATTTTTTGTTATTTAAAGTGGGACTAGTGTTGTTCCCTATATACCACCAGTCACTTATATCTGTGTTACAAAGCAGATAGAGAAAGAGAGTCACCGCTCAAGGTAGAAGACAAGTAATGAGCCCTCACTGGATCTGAAGCCACAGGTGCTGGCATATTACAATGCAAATGAAGGGAAATGTCTGGACAGCCGCACTCCAAAAAGATGTCGCTTTTATTGTAAAAACAGGATCACAAAACACATGCCACAGCAAACTGGATACAAGCTGATGCGTTTCGCACCATAACTTAGAGCTTAATGACTAGTTATAGTGTGAAACGCGTCAGTTTGTATCCCCTTTGTTGTGGCATGTGTTTTGTGATCTTGTTTTTACAATAAAAGTGACATATTTTTGGAGTGCGGCCGTCCAGACATTTCCCTTCATTTGCTTTGTGTTACAAAGCACTTGGATGCACATAAGCACTTAATTATTAATGTTTAACCACTTCCGTACCATATGACATCATATGCAGTCCTGGACTTTAGTGGGGGATAGCTGAATAATGCCTGCAGCTACAGGCATCATTCAGATATCATTCTCTTCAGGCGGCAATTCTGCGCACCATAAGAATGATCATATCAGTGGTTCCACCGCTTGATCGTTCTTATAGGCGGTGGAAGGGGACATCCCCCCCTCACACCGCCATCCGGTGCTTCTTCGGGCTCATTCGTGGCATCAGGGGCCCGGAGAATGAATTGCTGCCACCGGATAAGGAGGATAGAGATCTCTATGACCATCATTATGACGTCACGCCCAGGTACAGGAAGTAAACCAAGCCGCAATCGCGGCTAAAGTATGAGATCGGTGAATTTGTTTCCCAATCTCATGCTTTTGAGCCTGGAGGACAGATGTGGGGTCTTATTGACCCCGCATCTCTCCATATAGAGGACCTGTCACCAGGCCCGGATTTACTCCCTGTGCCGCCCCAAGGCCTAGTCCTTCAATGCCGCCCCCCCACACACACACACCACGGGGCCAAGTGATACAGTCGGCGGCTATAACCGCCGACTGTATCACGGGAGAGCGCCCGCAAGAACTAACCCATATGCGAAAGAGCTCGCATGAAGGGGGTTAGTTCTTGCGAGGAGGAGCCAAGACAGCTGCTGATCCCCCATCACAGACTCATCTATTAGTACAATGTAATATAAAATTAAATAGTTCAACTCACCATAATGCAGAATAAGTGGGAGCCCTGATGTCACTGTCCCCAGCGGAGTGCTTCCTTACATCTCAGGTGTCACTGTCCCCAGCGAGCTAAGTGCTTCCTTACATTTCCTTACATCTCAGGTGTCCCCTCGCCTGTCGAGTGGCTACAATATAAATTGAGCAGCGGCACCGCCAGGGGAGAACTGGCAACCTTAGGCCTGCGGGGCAAGTCCAGTCAAGTGGCCCACTAACACTTTGTCAATCACCCACCTACCTGTCACATACACTGACCCACCTACCCGTCACATACACTGACCCCCCTGACCATTACACACCTGTCACGTACACACTGACCTACCTGACTATTACACACACACAGACTGACCCACCTACCTGACCATTACACACACTGACCCACCTACCTGACTATTACACAGACACACTGACCCACCTACCTGACCATTACACAGACACACTGAGCCACCTACCTGACCATTACACACACTGACCCACCTACCTGACCATTACACAGACACACTGACCCACCTACCTGACCATTACACAGGCACACTGACCCACCAACCTGACCATTACACAGACACACTGACCCACCTACCTGACCATTACACACACACTTACCTACCTATCTGACGCACACACTGACCCACCTACCTGATGCAAACACACTGACCCACCTACCTGATGCAAACACACTGACCCACCTACCTGATACACACACACTGACCCACCTACCTGATGCAAACACACTGACCCACCTTCCTGATGCAAACACACTGACCCACCTACCTGATGCAAACACACTGACCCACCTACCTGATGCAAACACACTGACCCACCTACCTGATGCACACACTGACCCACCTACCTGATGCAAACACACTGACCCACCTACCTGACCATTACACACACACACACACACTGACCCACCTACCTGATGCAAACACACTGACCCACCTACCTGACACACACGTACCTACCTGCCCCACACACTGCCCTACCAACCTGACACATGACACACACTGACCTACCTGACTCCTAAAAAAAAACTGCACTACTCACCCCCCTCCCCCACACACAGCTTGCTATGGTGTCAGCACCAGTGCCGCCATCTAGCCTCCATTGGTGTCCCCGCCGGCCGGGAGGTCAGCTGACCTCTCGATGCTCCGATCTTTACCAAGCCCCACCCCCCGCTGCACTCACACACACAGTCACAGCGCTGCTCCAGAGGGACAGGCTGGAGCAAAGAAGTCCCGGAGCGGCGCTGTGAAATTTCCTGTGAGGAGAGGGGGGAGAAGTACTCAGCGGCTGATGGCAAACATTTTTTACACACATGCTTAAGTAGCCAGTCCCTCGCCCGCGGGGGGGGCTATGTTAGTGCGGGGGGGGGGGGCGGCCGCGAAAAGTCGCCACAGGAGCGGCGCCGCCCTTCACCCACTGCCGCCCCGTAACCTGGCCTCGGTGGCCTTGTGGAAAATCCGGCCCTACCTGTCACACACTATTCCTATTACAAGGGATGTTTACATTCTGAACAGCGAACAATTTGGGGTGTTTGCAGCAAATTCGAAAAGCCACGGAACACCCTTTCAAAGTTTATGGGAGAAATAAAAAGTGCTAATTTTGAGCAGATTGGCGTACAGGTACATCCATTTGAATCTGCCGCCCAGCGTGTGCGGCCACGGGTCCCGGAAACTTGAGGACCCCGGGAACCTGATAAAAATCGCTGGTCACCGCCATAACTAGTAAAAAAATATATTAATAAATATGCCATAAAACAGTCCCCTATTTTGTAGACGCTATAACTTTTGCGGAAACCAATCAATAAACGTTTATTGCAAAGAATACGTATCGACCTAAACTGTGGAAAAAATATTTTTTTATATATTTTTTGGGGATATTTATTATAGCAAAATTTTAAAAATATTGAATTTTTTTCAAAATTGTCGCTCTTTTTTTATTTAAAGCGCAAAAAAAATAAAATCGCAGAGGTGATTAAATACCACCAAAAGAAAGCTCTATTTGTGGGAAAAAAATACGTCAATTTTGCTTGGGAGCCACGTCGCACGGCCGCGCAATTGTCAGTTAAAGCGACGCAGTGCCAAATCGCAAAAAGTAGCATGGTTTTTGACCACCAAAATGGTCCGAGGCTGAAGCGGTTAAAGGTTAATATGTAAGTTATTGTCATAAAAAGTTTGCCCCAGGGGACATGTATCAATGAAAAAAAAGTTTAAAAAACTACTGTGAAGTGCAGTGATTTTAATAATGCTTAAAGTGAAACAATAAAAGTGAAATAGGGCATGTGGCCTGGTACAGTTCAGGGGGGGCCGTTTTCTCACCCCCCCTCTCTTTTCCTGCGGCCTGCCAGGTTGCGTGCTTGGATAAGGGTCTGGTATGAATTTTTGGTTCTGGCCAGCTCAGTAGATTGCTTTAAAAAAAAAGGCCTGGATTCTTTCCTAAATGTACATAATATAAAAACACTAGCAAATTATAGCATGCTTTGCTAGGGTTTTTCACCTTCCTCTGGATCAACTGTGAGTGAAGGATTGTGTATTTGAGATTGTATTTTTTTTTGGTTGAACTGGATGGACTTGTGTCTTTTTTTTAACCTGACTAACTATGTAACTATGTTCACATAAAATTTAGCAATTTGCAGATTTCTAGCTGTATTCACTGAACGTGGCCAGTTAGTGAACCCAGATTAGCCCATCGCTAGCTACTTACATCCCCATTGACATTTGTCGATTTGGAATTGCGGGTAGATTCTCTGTGATTCTATCCACGATCCTGTGACAGTCATTGCAAATTGTGCAACGTGTGTGGGTTCTATTCACTCTAAATGGCACCTCAAATGCGGTGTGAATTTGCCTCAATTGTCGCCTGACAAAATCGCAGGAAAGAACGTTTTTAGAAATTGCATGAAGTTTGTTGCCCAGAAAGGAGCAGGGGCTTTTTTGGGCAACAAGCACACAAAGGGCAGGCCATTAAAGTGAATGGGCTACCATATGCACGACACGTGGAATAGCCTGAAAATAGACAACACACAAAATTGCGAGCAGGGAATGCAACCACTGGGTACAGGCTTCATTTATACTGAAGCTGCTGTCGGTGCACGTGATATAAAGGGGATAGGACCTAGCCAGACATCTGATCTGACATCTGTTAGCATTATAAGGCACAGTGGTTCAAGAACAAAAAACTGCAATGTAAGGTCCTACCTAGACAATTCTTTCTGTTTTTATACACTCAGGCAGGCCCTCAATCAGGGCTCAAGTCCTGCGGTAACGCGTGGGAACGGTGTCTATGCACTTTTTTCACAGCAGGAACGCAGTTCCCTTTGCAGGACTAGAGCAGCCGAGAGCAGCCGAGCCGCCCGAGCCAATCCTTCACTAAGCGGCGATGCCCAGCTCGAGTCACTGTCAGGGGCAGGCGAACCTTAGTAATCCTTTATGTTACTGGCCGCTTCCTGTATATGGATTCATCAGGTAGTGTGCGGGTATTCCGTCACTTCCTCGATGCCGCAATGTCTCCTGCGAGTTTTTGTCATTGTTCCCACGAGACATTGCGGAGTTCTGCCGCGAGTTATCACGGGATTTAGAAAGAACTTGCTTAAAGTTGAATGAATCCATGTACAGGAAGCGGCAAGTAACATAAAGGATTACTAAGGTACAGTGGATCGAAAAACAAAAACATGCGGTTTAGTAATTATGCATATGAGCGTATCATTTTTTTTTTTTTGGTGGGGGAGTGGATCTTGGGTGGGAGTTCCCACACTTTTTTCCCCAGGACTTGACCCCTGCCCTCAACATACATGTTGAAAGGGATGAAAGGAGATTGCACATTATGGCTGTAACATGCATGGTCCACGCTACCGTTATTCTGTTCAACCACTGTAAATTTCCCTGTAATCTAACTGAAACTGACAGCACAAGCAAGCACCCAGCTGCAGCACAGCAAAGGGTGGAAAAACATTTTAAAGTCCTTAAAAACCTTAGCTTCTTTTCACATTATGTCACCAATGGCTCATTCAGTTGCACACAAAAATCATGAAGTTAAAATTATTTTCATTGTATTCCTCGTGCATTCAACAGCCTAACTCAGTTATTGTTCGAAAATGAAAGCCTGAAATGTTTGTCTCATGGATTTTAATTTATTGCTTTATTTCTGTTTTGGTCGTTTTATTATATATCATTGAACTTAGAACATTTGTAAAGCAGCTGAAATTTTCCATTAACCATTATGCACAAGAATTAAATCACATACAAACAATTTTTCCATCAGTTTTCTAACAGCTCCACAGGCAAATACCATCTTTCTGAATGCTGGCTGCACTTACAAAGAACACAGTGTGCTTCAGTTCCTTGCATCTTGGTGAAGTATATAGAAAATATATACTTACCTACTTCACCGTTTGTCTGTTATTTGATAATAAAATCAATCTTCTATATTCCCTATTTACTTATACAATGGCAAACATCTTACTTGCCATGTTCAAAGTACCACTCCAAAGACATAACTACACTCTACTACCCGTTGTTGAGGCTGCAACATAGTCATGAAGGTGGAATGTACAGTACATGGCGGGGGCTAATTTCCACAGACAAAACACAATCTTTATTCTGTAATGTGTTGGTTGGCAACATTATTTTCTTATTGTTTAGGAATGCAAACTGACTTAGACAAAGAAAGTGTTGCTAGCTTGTATGTAAAAAATTTTGGATAGTGACGCAAAAAAAGTACTTGATCACTGACACAACAATCTAGACTTTCTTCTAACCTTTCTAAAGAGAAGTAGATAATAGCCAGAGCAGTGTACTATCATTGTCATCAAGGTAATAGGCCTTCGTAGACATCTTGAATGTCTTTTCTGAAGATGTACTCATAGCTAGAGCATGACCAGATTTGCCTCAAATGCAAATCAGAGACACAATATTTTGCGTAGACCTCAGCTACAAATGTGTTCCAACGGATTATCCGATCGTGTGTACACAAATATGTCAGACTAAAATCCAAAGTACAAGCAAGCATGCTCGGGAGCAATGCTAACCATAAGGCAATATTAGCAGAAGTTGCCCAAAGGGGGGGCGCTAAAGAGCTGGAAAACAACGTACTACGTCTATTACGTCACTACATTCGTGTTTGTTGGCTGAAAATGTTCTGCCGTGTGTATGCATACCAAGTTCACGGACAACGCCCTTTGGACAAAAATCCACTGATTTGTCTGATGGAGGTCCGATCGTGTGTACGAGGCTTTAAAATCATTTGATGTTCAATCCTTGCCATACACCCACATAGTCTTAAAGGGGTTGTAAAGGTAAAAAAAAAATCCCTAAATAGCTTCCTTTACCTTAGTGCAGTCCTCCTTCACTTACCTCATCCTTCGATTTTGCTTTTAAATGTCCTTATTTCTTCTGAGAAATCCTCACTTCCTGTTCTTTTGTCTGTAACTACACACCGTAATGTGAGGCTTTATCCCTGGTGTGGAGAGAGCCTCTTAAGAAGGGGGGGGCTAGCAGGAGTGTCAGGACGCCCACTAACACACAGCTCCTTTCTCTATCTGCAAAGTTGAGAGCGTCCCGACCCTCCTGCTCACCCCCTCAAGAGGCTTTCTCAACACCAGGGAGAAAGCCTTGCATTACTGTGTGGAGTTACAGACAGAAGAACAGGAAGTGAGGATTTTTTAGAAGAAATAAGGACATTTAAAAGCAAAATGGAAGGATGAGGTAAGTGAAGGAGGACTGCTCTAAGGTAAAGGAAGCTATTTTGGGGAAAAAAATACCTTTACAACCCCTTTAAGCTGGCCATTCTCCATCTCTGCTATGGATGGAGGAACCCCCCCCCCCAACCAACCAGTGCCCCCATTTTGTGGGGACATTGTATTCTGACAGCGGGACCCACCCCTATCTGAATACACAGCAATCTAATAAAGTGAAGACACTGATCTAGGTCGGCCCACCTCTCAAGCCCCTTATTCCATACAAGGAGGTGATGGTTTGGTTCTCAAGCAATAGGATACTTCACATAGAGATGCGGGTGACCTCACTCAAATGTATGAAAAACATTGTTCCCTGTCTGTTGTAGCTGTGATGTCTTTGTATTGATGGATTACCAGTAAGACAGCTGGTCACTGTACAACAATATGTATCAATATACAACCAAACTATCCCACAGCACTCATAGTATTTAAAAAATCATGTTCTTCTTTCAAGAATTTACTGACTGAAATACTCAAATTCGGAGTTATGAGACATCTAGTGGTTACATCCAGAAAATCAGATTTTTGCAGATATGGAGATGTCATTGTGTTATTGATGTAAAGTTTGCAAGCATAAAAAAAATACGATTTGTGGTAATTATTTTCGTGTTGGTTAGGGCAAGGGTCCTTTTTAAAATTGTAAAAACAAATATTTCAGATTTTAATGCTTCCTAACTTCAGGTAATTATAGCCGTATTAGTGAACAATTGAGTACTGTCTGTGATACTTTCTTTATTTGCACTAACTTATAATTTTTCAGGACAAGCTGTCCCTTTCTTCAAAGTCCAAGCACTACCTAAAGTATAACCCTCACATGCTTAGCACCTGATTCCAGCTTTGCAGCATATAATTACATATGGCTTTCATGCACATATTTCTGCAAAAAAAAATAATGGCATTTTTTTCCTGCAGGAGGCTGAAAAGCATTGCACCAAGAGATCAGACTTGCAGACATGTACACCAGCTTTCAGCTCATACCTCTGTACAAGCTTACTGTTTAAAAACTGAAGCATATGTCGGTAGACTAAGGCCGTGTACACACGATCTGTTCAAACCGATGAGAATGGACTTAAGTCCAGTTTCATCGGTCCAAATCAGCCGTGTGTATGGCCCATCGGTCAGTCGTCCGTCGGACCAAAGTTTTAAAGCTTGCTTTAAAATCTGACCGATGGACGCCTGACCATCGGTCCAAACCGATAGTTAGTACACAAAAGCATCGGTCCAAAAACCCGCGCATGCTCAGAATCAAGTCGACCCATACTTGGAAGAATTGAACTTTGTTTTTTCAGCACGTCGGTGTGTTCTACGTCACCGCGTTCTGACCCGATCGGATTTTGGACTGATAGTGTGTACGCACATCAGATCATCAGGCCACTTCAGCGGTGAATCGATGAATAAGGTCCGTCAGACCATTCTCATCGGTTTGAACCGATCGTGTGTACGCGACCTAAGAGAGCACTCATCAGCACCCCTGCAGTCCATTGAAACTACAAGTCTATCTGCCAAGGTGGAAGAGACTAGTTAAAAAGAATAGACTTGAAAGTAACAGTCAATCTGTCTGATGCTACAATAGACATTTTACATACAATTAATGTTTTCTATTTCTCCTGTCCAGGAGAATTGTTTGTGAAATAGCTAGAGAAAGTATTGCATGCACAGATCAATAGGTGGTGCACTTTAAATATTTATTCAAATAACTTATTTCAATTTTCTTTATAGATACGAAATGTGGCCTCTAACCTCTGCATTGACAGCAAACATGGAGCTACTGGAACAGAACTCAGATTAGACACCTGTGTCAAAGATGGCTCTGAAAGAACATGGTCACATGAACAGGTACACTCCAAAACATGCCCTTTTAAATTTGCATATTGCAATGTTTTCCTTGAACTGTGCCATACCACATAAGAAGCCAATTTACTATGTTGAATCAAAGATGGCTGTGAGCCATGTAGGTTGCACTTAAGGCTTAAAGACTCATTGCTAGACATATTAGTCCCTCCTCCAGACTACCTTCACTGCTGAATTTACCTGTTATGCCCTGTGCACACGATCGGACCTTTGTCTGACCAAATTCACATCGGAATTCCGACGGAGGAAAAGAGAACATGTTCTCTATGTAAACTCTGATGGAATTCATCGGAATTTCTGATGGAATTACTCCGATGGGACATGCACGGTCGGAATTTCCGATGGAAAAAGTCCATCTGACTTTTTCCATCGGAAATTCGGATCGTGTGTACGGGGCATAAGTGAATTTATCTAAAATTGACCAGAATATTTTTTAAATGCTAAAGGTATATTCTTAAAGGCTTATTCACTAAACTACTACAAATGCCTCAAATGACGTGTAGCATGGGACAAATTAAGTATGGGAAAATTTAGTTTATTGAATTAATTGAAAAAAAAATATTCTGCTGGGTTTCTATAGAATACTGCAGTCTATTATTCCCTTGCCTGAAGGTGTAAATGGTAAGCTAACCCTCTATTCTAATATTGAGTAAATACGTTTATGACCCCTATGGTGAAGCATAATCAACTGAATTTAAAGGTTAATTTCATAATTTAAGATATGGTAAATTTTAGACTGGCAGATGTGCACAAAGTGTAGGATTTCCCATCAAGCAGATTATGGATTATTATAGGTTGCAGGTAATTTTTCCCACTGCACCATCATTTTCTGAGTGAATAGAGTGCACAACTGTATCATCAGACAACGAGAGATCCGTACTGAGGTCAGGGATGGTTAGATAGATTGTATCAGCAGACTAGACTGTGAGAAACCAGCACTGGGTCAATAGTAGCGATAAGCAATATTTTTATTTTTTCCCCAAAAGGTAAGCAAAAATCTGAAGAATTCTGCAAAGTTTCACCGTTATGGTGATTATTGAAGTCAGTTAGAAAGGTTAAATTTTTTTTCCCTGTGATTTTTAAGAGTGCAGTGGTCTTTAAATGGCCCATAACGGTTATAGAAGCAAATTTTCAACTCTTCTGAACCCCTCTTTATGCCAAAAAAAGACCGTCAATAGCCTCTAAATTTGCACAGAAAATATAAAAACAAAATGGAAAAAATAGTCAAATAAAAAAAGCTAAATATGTAAAGCCCCAGTACACAAAAAAATTTAAATACACATGTTGTAGGGTAGGGTGAAGGCAGAGGCGGCTCTTTAATTAGGCAAATTAGGCGATCGCCTTAGGCCTCACCCACAGAAAGGGCCTCGCGATTGCCTAATTTGCCTTTCAGGTGTTGTTGGACTTGCAAGCGGCGGGGTGAGCGGTAGGCGGGCGCGCTGCACACAGCCGCAGACTGAGAAGAGCCACCACCGCGATCCGCGCCGGCGGACGAGGGAGAACCCTTACGATCTATCATGGATGGAGGTGGGGTGGGCATGGCTCAGGCTGCCTGCGTCCAATAGCAGGCTCCACTGCTGCGGCGCCATCCTCCTAGCCTTTCCTCTAAAATCGGCGATGGCGGCCCCAGTGCATGGCGGGAGTTGTAGTTCTCCCACAGAGCACAGGCACACAGACTTCATTTTGGCCCTCTGGTGCCTGTGCTCTGCAGAGACTACAACTCCCAGATTGCACTGCAGGGCAGAGAGAGAGGGAGAGAGTGTTGCTTCTCCTGCTGCCTTTAGTAGGGGAACAACGTCAAATAGGCAAGGAGCAGGAGCAGGTAGTGTCTCTAACTAATATATATATGAAACTACAACAATGCACCCCCAAGTCAAAGACCATATTATCTCTGCTTTAGGTCATATTATGAATTCTTGGAGGAGATTCTTCATTCATGGGAAAGTGTTTATTTTCTCAAATTAATCATTTTAAAATTTTGACCTATTCGTTCATGTATCATAACAAGACAGTTTTATTTTCCCACATTGTACTTGTACTTGTCATCTGCTTTACTGAGATTTTGGTTTGCCTTTTCCTGGCGGCGTTTGATGGTCGCAGTGGCTGCGGTTGATGGGCACAGTGGCAGCATTTAATGGGGCACAGTAGCAGCATTAGGTGGGGCACAGTGGCAGTATTTGATGGTCACAGTGAAGCTCCATTTGATGGGCACAGTGGCGGCGTTTGGGGCACAGTGGCAGTATTTTATGGGGCACAGTGGCAGTATTTTATGGGCACAGTGAGGCTCCATTTGATGGGTACAGTGGTGGCGTTTGGGGCACAGTGGCAGAATTTTATGGGGCACATTAGTAGACTTAGATGGGGCACAGTGGCAATATTTGAGCACAGTGGGGCTCCATTTGATGGGCACAGTGGCAGCAGTTTTTAATAGGGCACAGTGGCGGCATTTCATTGGGCACAGTGGCGGCATTTGATTGGGCACAGTGGCTGCATTTGATAGGTACAGTGGCTGTATTTGATGGGGCACAGTGGCTGCATTTGATGGGGCACAGTAGCTGCATTTGATGGGGCACAGTGGCGGCATTTGATGGGGCACAGTGGCAGCATTTGATGGGGCACAGGGGCAGCATTTGATGGGGCACAGTGGCAGTATTTGATGGGCACAGTGAGGCTCCATTTGATGGGCACAGTGAGGCTCCATTTGATGGGGCACAGTGGCAGCATTTTATGGGGCACAGTGGCAGCATTTTATGGGGCACAGTGGCAGCATTTGATGGGGCACAGTTAGGCTACATATAAAAGGCAAAGTAGCGGTGTTTGTGGCAGCATTAGATGGGGCACAGTGGCAGTATTTGATGGGCACAGTGACAGCATTGTATGGGGCACAGTGGCGGCATTGTATAGGGCACAGTGGCGGCATTGTATGGGGCACAGTGGCGGCATTTAATTGGGCACAGTGGCTGTGTTTGATGGGCACAGTGGCTGCATTTGATGGGGCACAACGGCTGCATTTGATGGGGCACAGTGGCTGCATTTGATGGGGCACAGTGGCTGCATTTGATGGGCACAGTGACTGCATTTTATTGGGCAGGTGGTAGATGTGTAGCACTTATGCCGCGTACACACGGTCGTTTTTTGCGACGAAAAAAAACGACGTTTTCTGTGAAGTAAAAAACGACGTTTTTGAAACGTCACTTTTCAAAGACAATATGCATACACACCATCGTTTTTTCACAAAAAGCGAGGTTACGTTCACCACTCTTTTCCATTGAAGCTCGCTTCATAACTAGCTTCTGGGCATGCGCGGGTTGAAAAACGTCGTTTTGAACGACGTTTTTGCTACACACGGTGACTTTTTGTGAAACAAAAAAGGACGTTTTGAAAAACGACACAAAAAATTCAAGCATGTTGGAATTTTTTTTGGTCGTTTTTTTGAAGACAAAAAACAACGTTTTGCCCACACACGATCAATTTAAATGACGTTTTAAAAAACGTCGTTTTTTTTCATCGCAAAAAACGACCGTGTGTACGCGGCATTTGAATGGCTGCCTCTAATGACAGTGAAGATAACAAAACACACAAAACAATAATGAATTAATTGTGTAACAAAAATAATAAGGGTCCTTTTGTTGCAAAAGAACAGTGTGTTGCTAATGCGTGATAAGCAATGTGCTGATACTCTATTGATTAGTGACAAAACATGAAAGTAATATGATCAACTGCTGTTGAATGCAATAGTTCACATATACCATGAAAACAAACACAAGTAAAAGGATTATAATAAATAGTGAGTCTCTTTCCTTGGGAAACATAAAATGTGCTGGTGACACGTGATGCCAGGTGAACTGTTAACCCATAGAATGATACTAAAACATAAACTGGTATGGTCAACTGTTAGTGGAAAAAAGTCCTCATATATCAAAGAACAGCATTTTATTGGGCACAGTGGCTGCATTTTATTAGGCACAGTGGCTGTGTTTGATGGGGCACAGTGAGGCTGCATTTGATGGGGCACAGTGGCTGCGTTTGATGGGCACGGCTGCT
Organism: Rana kukunoris; assembly: GCA_029574335.1. Taxonomy (NCBI): domain Eukaryota; kingdom Metazoa; phylum Chordata; class Amphibia; order Anura; family Ranidae; genus Rana; species Rana kukunoris. The sequence goes on from CM056049.1 coordinate 591,345,053, forward strand.
GTGTTTGATGGGCACAGTGGCTGTGTTTGATGGGCACAGTGAGCCTGTAATTGATATTTTTTTTTTCAGAAATTTTTCAGTTTGTTTGCGCCCCCCTCAAAAATTTTGGCCACCAGTCGCCTTATGTTTAATGATATTTGATTAAAGAATAATTGGCTAGAGAAATTTATAGAAACTGTAAATTCACAGTTCATAGAATTTATCTAGGATGGAACTTTCGTTTAGTCCATGCCTCGCCCCCTTACATGCCACATGTGACATGTACATTTTTTGGGTGGGAGTGGGGACTTCAGGAGGAGTGGAACATCCTGTCCCACTTCCTCCTTCCACCGAGGGGGCGCTAAGGCGATACGTCATATCGCCTTTTGGCGGCCCCTCCCTGTAGGCGATCGCCTGGACAGGTGACAGGTCCCAGGCGATCCTGTCCAACCAGATAGCGTAGAAAGCTGTCACGGGCGCGTGCCCACAGTAACAATGAGGACGCTGGCCGAGGAGGGGGGAAGAGGAGCAGAGCTCCGGGGCTGCGCGTTGCTGGAACGTGGTGCAAGTTTATTAAAAACCAGCAGCAACACTTTTTGTAGCTGCTGACTTTTAATAAACATTAAAAATGCCTGGAACTCCCCTTTAAGGCTGTTAATATATGCATTTATCCCATTAATTTTTATTGCATATTATTTTTCCCATTATGGGTGTGAGTGGGGCCTCATGTCTAAGTTTTGCCTAAGGCCTCACAAAGTCTAGAGCCGCCTCTGGGTGAAGGGGTGGTTGTTATGTACTCCATGTTCCCCTCCTTGATGGGTGCCAAGCAAGGGTCACAAAAGAGACCTACCTCGGGGTGGGTTCTCCTGGGCTATGCTAGGCACTTTGGATAGGGTCATTACCTTACACACATGGTACCTTTACTTGCACAGATGATTGAACTCCATGTAAAATACTCCAAAACAGTCTCTGATTCATTTAGGAGGGGCACGCTGAGCTAATGCCCTTTCCGCCTGTCCAGCATATCACCGATACCTCACTCCCAGTAACAGTATGGAGCCCCGCCATGCGCCATGCACTTCACTTAACGCTTCATCTTCGGTACCTGTGCACAGGCTGGGGACCTCTGCGACGTTGATCTGCTCCCGTTGCTATGGGAGATGGATCACTCACAGAGAGAGTGCCCACAACAACTCCTACTAGAAGCTATCCCACCTAATTGCATAGTTCCATAGTTACCGTATTTATCGGGGTATAGCGCGGTCCCGCGTATAGCGCGCACCCCTAAAGTTGCCACCATTCCTGTGGAAAAAAAGTTTTTTGTACTTACAGTTTTGGTGTGTTGCGCGGCGTCCATCGGCGGCTTCGGGTATCCTCTTTGTCCGGTCCGGCGTCCGTCTGCGGCTTCGGGTGTCCTCTTTGTCGGGTCCGGTGTCCTGTTCGGCGGGTCCGGTGTCCTGTTCGGCGGGTCCGGTGTCCTTTTCGGCGGGTCCGGCATCCTCCTCGCTTTCCTGCGCCGAGTTTCAAATACTACGCCGGCATATACCGAGCGCAGTACACTCGGGTATAGTCAGGCAGACTCGGCTCCTCTCGCGCTGACCTCCTGGACGTACAGGACGTGAGCGCGAAAGGAGCCGAGCCTGCCCGACTATACGCGAGTGTACTGCACTCGGTATATGCAGGCGCAGTACACTCGTGAATAGTCGGGCAGGCTCGGCTACTCTCGCGCTCACGTCCTGTACGTCCAGGACGTCAGCGCGAGAGGAGCCGAGTCTGCCCGACTATACCCGAGTGTACTGCGCTCGGTATATGCCGGCGCAGTATTTGAAACTCGGCGCGGGAAAGCGGCTATCGGCGTATACCGCGCACCCACGATTTTGCCCTGATTTTCAGGGCAAAAAAGTGAGCGGTATACGCCGATAAATACGGTACATAGTAGGTGAGGTTGAAAAAAGACACAAGTCGATAAAGTCCAACCTGATTATGACAGGTTGCTGGAGAGACCTTTGTTACCCTTGGTAACCATTTGCATCCTAACTAATCCCTAACTCAGGATTCTGGCCGCCCCAGAGTACCTGTACAGGAAAGGAGCCCATACACAGCTGAATTCATTATGGCTGTAGAAACGATGCAGAGGATGGATGTGTCAAGTTCCTCCACCCCAAACACGCTTACCCATGTCTTCAAGGACCTTGATATGTGCACTGTCATGTTGGAACAGGAAGGGGCCATCCCCAACTGTTCCCACAAATTTGGGAGGATGAAATTGCCCAAAATGTGTTGGTATGCTGACGCCTTAAGAGTTCCTTTAACTGGAACTAAGGGGCCAAGCCCAATCCCTGAAAAACAAGCCCACATCAAAATCCTCCCTCCAATAAATGATTTGGACCAGTGCACAAAGCAAGGTCTATAAAGACATGGATGAGTGATTTTGGGGTAGAGGAACTTGATTGGCCTGCACAGAGTCCAGACCTCAACCTGATAGAACACCTTTGGGATGAATTAGAGAGAAGAGTGTTAGCCAGGCCTTCTCATCCAACACGAGTGCCTGACCCCACAAATGCGCTTCTGGAAGAATGGTCAAACATTCCCATAGACACACTCTTAAACCTTGTGGACAGTCTTACTGGAAGAGTTGAAGCTATTATAGCAGCAAAGGGTGGGCCAACGCAATATTGAACCCTACAAAGTAAGATTGGTGTGCCATTAAAGTCCATGTGCGTCTAAAGACAGGTGTCCATAGGCGTTCACACAGGGTGTGCCAGGGGTGTCCAGGCACACCCTAATCACACTGTTCAGCACAGATTCCCCCTACTGCCCTTGCTCTCTCTCCTTCCCTCTGCAGCACTACCAGCTTCCCTCCTTTCCTCTCCTGCCGGCTGTTGCTGCGGGGATATTTTAGGATGAGTGAGGGAAAGGGCTGGTAAATAATGTATTTATCAGCCTCTTCACTTTCTGAATGAACATGGTGAGTGATCGGTAGTGTGTATTTAAACTGTGGGGTGCACACCCTAATGTAATAGGCTGTGCACACCAATGCAGGTGTCTCAATTATTGTGGTAATATTGCGTATAATCAAGGCTCAAGTCCTGCGGGAATGTAGTTCCTGCACTTTTTTCACAGCAGGAACGCAGTTCTCTTTGCAGGACTAGAGCAGCCGGGAGCAGCGGAGCCACCCGAGCCAATCCTTCACTAAGCGGCGATGCCCAGCTCAAGTCACTGCCAGGGGCAGGCGAACCTTAGTAATCCTTTATGTTACTGGCCGCTTCCTGTATATGGATTCATCAGGTACTGTGCGGGTATACCGTCACTTCCTCAATGCCGCAATGTCTCCTGGGAGCTTTTGTCATTGTTCCCAGGAGACATTGCGGAGGTTATCGCGGGATTTAGAAAGAACTTGCGGTTTAGTAATTATGCATATGAGCGTATAATTTTTTTTTTTTTTTTGGTGGGGGAGTGGATCTTGGGTGGGAGTTCCCACACTTTTTTCCCCAGGACTTGACCCCTGCGTATAATCCTAGAACAGTATAACTAGGATAGGTAAACACTGCAGGATGGAACAATAAAACATTTATACTTTATTTCATGACTACTTGTTTACTGTAGATGCAGAGAACTGTGACTCCACTAGTATCTCTGGTCCTGGAGATGGCACAGTTACAATCCAGTACATGGTGTGTAATTATAATAGAAGCCTTTGATGCCAAACAGGTTTATACTGCTCACTTGGTCATTTACTAGAAAGTTGGTGTGTGCGCTCTGATATACTATATGTTCCAGCGGGCTGCTCAGCTCCACATAGATCTCTAATTAAAAAAATATTAATTTGGATTTACAGTAGTTGGTAGTGATGGTCAAAAGTGGTTGTAACGCATATGTAATGTGATAAAACTTGGCTCCAGTTTTGGGCACAAATGCTCACAGTATTTCTGTATCAGGTCAGTTTTTTTCAGTCTGCATTGGTTTGGGGATTTATCTTTTATGACCTCTGACAGCTAGTAAATCAGAAAAGTTCACTTTTTAGATGAACTGTGTTTGCTTTCATTTATCCCAGATTCTGCACTGGCTGTGATATAAGGATTTTTCACTTTCAAGGGTGACAACCTTTCCTCATGATGGCTGTAGCTGCCGGATCTCAGCAGATCAACTGTCTGTTTTGCAAAAAGAAGCGGCGTCATAACTGAATGAGCAAATATAGCTATTTGATTTGATTTGCTACAGCTTTAGAATCATAAATCTATTACTGCCTTTCACTAACCAGGAGAACCAGTTATCGGTGGGGATTTGGCTGGGAGAGCCCCTCTGATCAGCATCAGCTGACAAATGTAGTAATGGTTTCTAATTTATAGCCCATTCATTATATAGTAGCTCAAAGAATAGCTATTTTCCAATGAAATGTAGTTTAGAATGTTTCCACTAGAGGGTAGCATTACATAAAGAATGTGCAGATAAAGGAGCACATATCAAAGCAATCAGTGTGCATAAACAATTTAAGACATTACTAAAAAATTGAAATTTTAGCTAGCGTAGCGTAATACAAAATGTGTTATAGTGTTAGAAGAACATTTTGGCATGCATGTATTTCTTCCTAAAGCAGAAATATATTTCCCCAGCTGGCTTAAATGTCTTTTGTAAGCGAAACTTCAAATTCTAACCTGTGGGCACTTCAGGAAGATGATAAATTCTAAATGCAGACACCTATTGATTATGTCAGCTGTTATATCACTATTAGGGGTTCAATTTGAGCAGTGCTCGGAGAACTTCAAAGGAGTTTGAATTCTGAACCCGAATACTGTTGGAATTAATAGGAGCAAAATCTGTCAAATAAAAAAAAAAATTCTCTTTTTCTGGGGTATTAGGCAAAGTGTTGTCAAAACAGCATGGAAGTAGGTGGGCACTGCCCTGGGCAACATGTACAAAAGTAACAAATATTTTTCAATATTTCAGTGTTTTAACCACTTCCATACAGGGCACTTACGCACCTTCCTGCCCAAGCCAATTTTCAGCTTTCAGCACTGTCGCACTTTGAATGACAATTGCGCGGTCATGCTACACTTTACCCAAACAAAATTAGCGTCCTTTTTCCCCCACAAATAGAGCTTTCTTTTGGTGGTATTTTATCACCTCTGCAATTTTTTTTTTTTGCACAACAACTAAAAAAGACTGAACATTTTGAAAAAAAAATAAGTTTTTTTTTCTGTTAATTTTTTTTAAATAAGTACGTTTTCTCTTTCAATTACGGGCACTGATATGATGGCACTGATGGGCACCGACGAGGTGGCATTGATGGGCACCGATGAGGTGGCACTGATGGGCACCGATAAGGTAGTACTGATGGGCACCGATGAGGTAGCACTGATAGGCGGCGCTGGTATGCGGCACTGATGGGCACTCATAGGCGGCACTGATAGGCACTCATAGGCGGCACTGATGGGCGGCACTAATGGGCACTCATAGGTGGCACTGGGCACTCATAGGCGGTACATATGGGCACTCATGGGCGGCACATATGTGTGGCACTGATGGGTACTTATGGGTGGCACTGATGGGTACTTATGGGTGGCACAGATGGGCACTGATAGGTGGGCACTGGGCATGGATTGGCACTGTGGAGTGGCACTGATGGACACTGTGGGGTGGCACTGATGGACACTGTGGGGTGGCACTGATGGACACTGAGGGGTGGCACTGATGCATCCATGTTGCCAATCAGTGCCCATTTGTGGGCACTGATTGGCATATTTCTTTTTACTGTCATTTTTTTAATTCTTTTATTTATTGTAACGATTTTTTTTTTTAGCCCCCCTTTTTTTTTTTCTGGTGTTCTTTTTTTTTTACTGTCATTTTTTGTATTTTTTTATTTATTGTAACGATTTTTTTTTTTTTTAGCCCCCCCTTTTTTTTTTTTCTGGTGGTCCAGTGTGGGCACTCCCTGGTGGTCCAGTATGGGCATTCCGAGGGGAGGCTGCGCTGATAAACAATCAGCACGAACCCCCCCTGTCAGGAGAGCCACTGATCGGCTCTCCTGTACTCGCGTCTATCAGAAGCGAGTGAGGAAGAGCCGTCAACGGCTCTTCCTGTTTACATCGTGATCAGCCGTGATTGGACACGGCTGATCACGTGGTAACGAGGCTCCGCCGGAAACTCGTTACCGAGATCGGGGATGCAGGGTGTCAGACTGACACCCCGCATCACCGATCGCCGCGATGCGCGTCCCCGGGGGCGCGCAGCGGCTCAATATCCTAACGATGTCATATGACGTCAAGTCAGGAACTAGTAACCACTTTGTCGCCGTCAATATGTCACTGCCGGGCGGCAAGTGGTTAAAAAAAAAAAGCGTAGACATTTACAGTACAAAGAAAAATGTGTTTTAAATTGCCTGCAAATTACATTTTCCTGCTTCCCTGTGTCCCCCTTAAGGGTCTGCTCTGTAATTTGGGGGAGTTTTGGAACGGGTCTGTGTGACTTTTTTATTTTTTTGGAAGAAAACGGCAATAAAATGTCATTTGCCAGCAGTTTAAAGTGGATGTAAACCCGAAATGTATTTATTTATTTTTAGTTGATGTCACAATGTACAGTATAAGATTTCATATCATCTGTGCCCAGTTTTGCCACACAGAGTTAATCCAGCTCTGAGCAATCCTCTTTTATTGTTCAGTGAAATAAAACAGACTTACAGAAAAAAACCTTAGTCCGTTCCGCCCCCTTGCTGTGAGTGACAGGTTATTTACATATCTCATGCACTAGCCTGGAGACAGGCATTATTTTTTAATTCCCACCCCCACTCCTTTTCTGAAGTCATGTGGTTACTTTTCTGGATTTTGACTTTTCTGGATGTTAGTGATCATAGCAGAATTTAATGTAAGGAATACATAGGAAAAAATGCATGTTGACAAGGGGAGTGTAGAGGAGGGCGTGGAGTCTACTGACATCACAACTCCACCCACAGAGCTCCAGACAACAGACCCACCCACAGAATTGGCAGTTTTTCAGTTTCAGTTTCAGAGTCCCCTCCCCCAAAATACATACCTGATCCTTTCCGTCTGGATTTTAAGGGGGAGATCAAAACAGAAAAAAAATTGCAGTCCCCCAGGAAATCCATACCAGACCCTTATTGTGAGCATACAGCCTGAGAGGCAATCCCCTGGAAAAAAAAAACACTTTGGGCTCCATTCACAGAACCATGTCCTGAAAATGTCAATTCATGAAAACACTGCATAAAACATGAGTGAAAGTAAATTCACAAAACGAAAAACAAAATGCATGCAGTAAATGGGTTGTGGTACCAGCATGCGATATTTAACTACTTCCCTCCAGGCCTATAGCAGAATGGCGGGCAGGCGGTGGTTTCATTATTCTGACTGGGCGTCATATGACCTCCAGCAGGATAACATGCCAACACACGCGTGTGGGGGTGCACAGCGTGGCAACTTTGTGGTGCTGTGTGTCATTCTGACACACCGCATCTCCAATCATGGTATGGCGCCTCTGACAAATGTGCACTGTCGTATCTCTGCGCCGATTCCCCAAGCTAGATACGTCGAAAAATTTGGCTTCATCCGCCCGACGTAACTTGCCTACGCCGGCGTATCGTGAGTGCAAAGTTACGCTGGACGCATTCGGCGTACCCATGTTAAATATGCAAATGAGTAAGATACGCAGATTCACAAACGTACTTGCGCCCGACGCAGGTTTTAAGTGAATTGCGTAAGGGTTACGTCCGGCGTAAAGTTATTCCTCATATAGGAGGCGCAACCCATGCAAAGGTATAGACCAGGGAACGAACGCCGTCGATTTTTACACCGTTTAGGTAGTACGTGAATAGGGCTGTGCATAGGTTAGGTTCACGTCGAAGATAGTGTTTTGACGTACTGTATCTTATTTTGACGTGACTGTGAGCATGTGCACTGGGATGCGTCGAAGATACGACGCATGCGCAGTTCGTTTTTGAAGCTCAGCCCATCATTTGCATGGGGTCACGCTTCATTTAAATGTTACACGCCCACTTCCACCTACTTTGCCTTAACGTCGGCTTACGCCGACAACTATGCGCTACGCCGGCGCAACGTTGAGAGCATTTGCTTTGTGAATTCCATGCTTGCCTCTCAACGTTGCGCCGGCGTAGCGTAAAGAAGATACGCTACGCCGGCAGAAAGATGCGCCGAGGTATGTGACTCTACCTGAATATATTCTACTTTTTGCTAAAATAAATATATAAAAATTAGCAATAAGCGTATATTGAGTGGTTTGCGTAAACATTAAAGCCCTACAAAATAGGGGATTTTTATTGTTATTTATTTTTACTAGTAATGGCGGCGATCTTCGGTCGCCAACTGCCCCCCCCCCCCCCCCCCCACGCTCACTCAACAACTTAATTATTGAATGACTTACCTTGTCCCGCAGTGGATTTTTCAAATGTTGGGACGTGGATCTGTGGGTTTACGGTCCTGCTGTGCTCACGGGCACGCGTATCAGATGCCGAGTGACATGGCTAGCGCAGGAAGTAAAAGACGTCATATGACGGGTTCCTTCCGCCGTCATATGCACGGTAGGGAAGTGGTTAAAGCATGCTTTGGATAGAAAGTATATGGATCAGACACTCCTGTAAGGTTTTTATTGCTGTCTACCATTAGGGTGATTCACCCTCTCTATTTGTCCTGTATACCTTTATCATTGAAAGTGAAACTAAAGGAAAATCCCAAATTTCGGGTTGTAAGGTGAAGAGAAATCTCCCCAATGACAATGTTGTATTTTTTATTTATGGAAGAAGGTCATTTATATATTTTCCCAATATTTTTTATACTACAGTATTTTTCATTTAAGATTTGATAAAAAATATTTTGTATTTACTTAATTTAACTTGTTTTTGATACTCCATGTGTATCCTGTGACTGGGATTTTAGTCACCTTTTTTCTTTTATATTAATACATTTGCTGCAGGGACTGCACTGATTTAGTGAGTTGGCAGATTTCTATACTGTACTATATATTAACCACTTGCTTACTGGGCACATATACCCCCTTCCTGCCTAGACAAAATTTTAGCTTCCGGCACTGCGTCGCTTTAACTGACAAGTGCGCGGTCGTGCGATATGGCTCCCAAACAAAATTGACGTCCTTTTTTTCCCCACAAATAGAGCTTTCTTTTGGTGGTATTTAATCGCCCGTGCGGTTTTCATTTTTTGCGCTATAAACAAAAAAAGAGCGACAATTTTGAAAAAAGACACAATATTTTTTTGCTTTTTGCTATAATAAATATCCCATTTAAAAAAAAAATCGCAATAACCGTATAGTGACTGGTTTGCTCAAAAGTTATATTGCCTACAAAATAGGGGACATAATTATGATTTTTTTTTTTTTTTTTTTTTTACTAGGAATGGCGGCGATCTGCGATTTTTTTTTTCAGGACTGGGACATTATAGCAGACACATCGGACACTTTTGACACATTTTTGGGACCATTTACATGTATACAGTGAACAATGCTATAAATATGCATTGATAACTGTATAAATGTAACTGGCAGGGAAGGGGTTGACCACTAGGGGGCGGGGAAGGGGTTAAATGTTTCTTCTAGTTTGTGTTCTAACTGTGGGGGGAGGGGGGGTGACTGGGGAGGTGACAAATTGTGTCCCTATGTACAAGGGACACAATCGGTCTCCTCTCTCCTTGACGGGGACGTGGAGCTCTGTGTTTACACACAGAGCTCCACGTCCCAGCTCAGTTACTCGGCAATCGCGTGTGCCCGGCGGCCATCGCGGCCGCCGGGCACACGCACAGGGTTCTCAGTGATGCAACGGGTGCCCCTAGCAGCTTTCTATGACAGCACGTCATATGACGTGCAGTCAGGACAATACAGTTAAGCGCCCGCCGTCATTTGACGGTGGGCGGGTATCAAGTGGTTAAATACAATTTTACCTCTTTAGTAGCACAAAAAAATGACAGGGATTCTAATCCTTCTCCACTGTATAAATTGCACTGAAAATCACGTCATGAAATAAAATACCACATGGTTTATTGAGTATAATGTCTCACATTTTGATGAAATAACTCATGCTTTATTTTAGTAGCATATTTTTGTCAATTGCAAAAAAAGTTTGAAAAAAGCAATACATTATTTTAACTCGGATTTTAAGAGGAAAATAACTCTTCGTGAATTAAGCCCAGTGTCCCTAATCACTGCCACACAGGTCATATGGTGGTGCTGTACTGCTTTGGCAGCAGTAATAAAAAAAATGTAAGAACAAAACACATTGGCCCAGATTCAGAGAGAATTGGATTCTCGTAGCGTATCAGAAATACACTACGCCGCCGTTTTTTACCTGGCTCTACGTGGAATCCAGGTAGATTTTGTCCAGTAAACGACGGCGGCGTAGTGTATTTCTCCCGTCGCAATCCATCTAGACGAGTAGGGGGCGTGAAGGATTTAAAATAGGCGCGTTCCCGCGGCGATCGAACTGCGCATGCTCCGTTCGCAAATTTCCCGCCGTGCATTGCGCGAAATCACGTCGTTACGTCATTCGTTGTTTGAGTAGCGTCGTTTACGGACATTTCTATTCCCGAGTTACGCAAAAAAAATAAAAAAATTTAAATTCGACGCGGGAACGACGGCCATACTTAACATGGGCTACGCATGGGCAAAAAGCTGGTCTAACAGTACGTAAAAAAAAACAGACGTAAGCGATTGCGAAGACCGCTCGTATCTTCGTGGATCGCCGTAAAAACACATTTGCATATCCCGACGCATGAAAACGACGCGAACTCCTCCCAGCGGCCGCAAAAATATCGCAGCGTAGATCCGAAGGCTTACGAAGACGTAAGCCTCTCGGATCGAAGCCCGAAGCCGCCGTATCATGGTTTGAGGATTTAAACTAGTGATACGGCGCGAAATTTGAAATTACTCCTGTCTAACACCAGTTAGACAGGCGTAATTGCTTTATGAATCTGGGCCATTTTATTTAAATTCTTCCATTTACAAAAAATTGAGACAAAAAATTACAACTTCAACAAACTCACCATGCCTCTTACTAAATACCTTGGCGTGTCTATTTTTCAAAATGGGGTTCATTTGGGGGATATTTGTACTGTCCTTGCATTTTAGAGCCTTATTAAATAAGATAGGCCATCGGTACATCAGGATTGATCAATTTTCAATTATATATATATGCTATATTGGTAAAAGTAAAATTCTTTTTTTAAAACATTATCATCCAAAGTACTATGGGTGCTTACACTCTGCAGCAGGTAGAAATGTTAAAAACTCCAGTGGGATTATATGTACGTAGTATACCCCCCGAGAAAGACACGTCATCTCTGTCTCGACACATTTTGGTGAAGGGGCTCCACCGCCAGCTTGAGCAGTTGCGGAGGAGGCATATAGACATTTAATCTCACTGGAGTTTTTAACATTTCTGCCTGCTGCAGAGTAGTGCGCACAGTTTATTCCACAGTTTTGCTTACAGTGAATAGCGTGGCATTGTTAGTTTGATTAGCAAATATACACTAGTGTACAAGCTGTGTGTGTGTGTGTGTGTATATATATATATATATATATATATACACACACACACACACACACACACATTTTAAACTAATAAACACTGGTCATGCCAATCTCACATAAAGTTACTTATAATTTAATGCAATAGTACAGATGAACTAGAATGACCTAGTAGTAAAGTATGTGTCATTGCTTCATGAAAAAGAACGTTCAAGGAAATAAAGTCACATAATCACCAGTGTGGTATATACAAATGTCGTGTAGGGACATTTACAGGATGAAGAGCAACTTTACCATGAATATTTGAAAATAAAAAGTTGGTAAATAATTGAGGGCTTATCATTTATTTATATGTACATCTTCTGAATTAAAAATATGAACCCCATGTGCACTAGGGGACTACTGAGCACAGCACTTTTTATATATCTGTATAACTGAGCTAGATAAAATGCTCTACTAATACTGCTTACAACCAGCTTTGTCATTAGTATGGTGTATGTAAATGTAGGAAACTGTAAACATAAAGCTAGTTTATAAAAGAGATTCTAATTACATTCATGAACATATATACTGTATATATGTAGCACCCTGCTCCTGAAGAACAGGCTCTGCTCTAAATGTAATGGGGTTCTGAGCTGTTATTTGGCTCAGACCATAATGATCGAGGGCAATTTAGCCTCGGTTCCAACTGCCTGGCCAGGGGTGCGCATTGTGAATCCTGGCTCTGGGACCACGTTGGTCTGGGGTTGTGGCTTTGTTTGCTGGGCCCAGTTATCTAAGCTGGGGCCTGTACTTCAGAGGTGATCCTGTGATGTCCGTATTGTTGGAGGAAGTCACTTGATGAAGGAAGCCAGGGTAGGACCTATCCTGGTGAGGACCATGCAAGAGGCTGGTGCCTTGTCAGATCTAAAATTTCTAGTAAAGGAAAGCTAAAACGATCCGGGTGCTGAATCATGTGGCAGAGGATTCCATACCAAAACATCTCACCTACAAAGAAGGGTTGTGGCAGAGACTGTACTTTATTCCGTGCGCCATCTCGGCTGCTAGGCCAGTGAGAGGGACCTATCCGGGTGAGCAATACCCACTCTGGCTAGAGTGGCGATGAGAACTGTTTGCTGGAAACAGGAGTGTTTCCTTACTTGTGACTGTGCACCTGAACCTACCTACCCTTCCACCCCTCATCCTTCTTTTCTACTAAAGTTCTCCCAAATAAACCCAAGAGAAAAGAGATACATTGTGTGTGGACATTGAAATTCTTCGGACTCTCGCTTCACCCTGGACAGCGAGGATATAGAGGTAACGTGCCACCCAAAATATAACCAGCAGCTCCTGCGGGGGTAGTGCTACATATAGATGCACATTTGTTGTCCCATAAGAACTGTATAGTAAAAGTCATGATAGATCTTTAAGGGAAGGTAAAAGTTTAGCGATCACATCTACACATACTCAGCCTGTTTTCCACAATGCCATGCTTTGTACTCAGTTGACCTGTTCTCAGACATGCCAACAATCATATGTGGAGGGGTGGGAAGAAAATTTCTAGTTCTTTACAAATACCATCTTGGGAGGTGTTTGAATAGGATTTTCCCGCAGTGAATGTCGGTGGCATGTGAAATAGGAGCCGGCATATATGCCAAATTAGAGTGTGTAGCATACAGTATGTACTGTATTGAAACATTGTGCTTAATTTGAAAAACCAAGCATTAACAGCGCTACATGAATATCAATGAATATTCAATAATATAATATTTTATATACTGCAGTGAAAAAAGTCCTCCCATGCTGCACACAAACATTCATAAACCATGGGTAGCCAAACCAACTTAATTGTCCATCAATCAGCATGCAATAAGTGGTGTGCAAAATGTACTGTATTGAGTGTGTTCATATGAACTTAATATATATAGTTCAATCATTATGCTATATATTATCAATGTTTAACAATACTTGACATTCATAGATTGTGGAAATTCAAGTGTAGCATAAAAAAATGTGTGCAGTGTATATGCTAGCCACAAGCCAATAAGTTGTGGATTTTACAAATAAACTCAAATATGCAGTGTTTATCAGTAAATAAATCAAATCATGAAAATAAAAATGTCAATGACTACCATAAAAATATATATTACACCATTAAGACATTTATATGATAACAATGTCAGTATAAGGACTTGTCTACAAGTTTTAGGCTTATACCGATGACATCAGTATGACATTTCTGAGATCTTTCAGAATTTATTGACAGGAGCCTTGGATTTGCAGTTGACCTCCTTCTGATCTGCATTGCACCAGCTTCAAGTTCCATAGACTTTTTGGGAATGCAAAACCAGTTTGACGCAAACAAACTCCTGTCGACACATGCCCTTAGTCAAATCATAACCTGTAAAACATAATCAAATATTTAGACAGGAATGACATATAGAACAAAGTAGGAAATATGTTAGACCTTTCAATATCTTGTGGTTTATTTCTTGCCAAACTGGTCCAATGCTGTAAAGTCACCCATATCCAAAAGACTAGTAGAGCTTACATTGGTGATTCAGAATCAGAGGAAAATACTAGTTGCCATTCCCCGCTGTACATCATGTAATGGTGTCATGACATGACTCTTCAGCCTTAGTTTGTTTACCATAGTTTAATACAAGTGTACAGCGCCTGCCCTGGGCTGGGTAATTTTACTTTGGCTAATCTGTCGTCTGTAGGTTTTCTCTAAACCTGGTAGTTGATTACTCCTGTCTGTTGGTGAAAGAATGTGCAATCAAATCATTTGGGATGATGAACCTCTGGAGTTATGATTATTTTTCAAACCCAGCCAATCCATGGGTGGTTAGCCCACAAGGTATGGCTGAGGAGAGTATACATAGTTGAGAGGAGCTAATCAGGCTTTCTCCCTTAAAGCTTCCCCTAGTAGCAGAGTGTGTGTTAAGTAGACTGCTCTTTGTACTAGGCTTCAGCGTGTGATATGTGCTGGGGCCAGAGTAAGAGACACCTGCTGAAGCTGGACAGAAGAAAGGATCCCTCAATAAAAAGTGTTGCAGGGATGGGGGCGTGGCCTGGCTGAGCATGGTGATGGCCGCTTGAACGGAGAGCTCCTGCAGACAGAGGACCGAAATTTGCTCTATTTGGGGAACCACTGAACCATGGGCAAGTCCAACAGAAGTGTCTCAGCCTCCAGGACACCGAGGGAATCTGGGACGCAGCCCGGTAGAAATATACCGGAGCTCTTTCGCTCCCTCCGCTCTGATAGCCACGGGGCCTCGCAGGCCGCAGGGCCTACCTCCCCGAGCGCCGCCTCGGACTCGCAATCAGACGAAAGGGAGATGCATATCAGCCATGCGGCTCCGTCGGTGAGCCTAACGGACCTTAATAGGGTGGCATCCGACATTACTAACACCCTGTCGGCGGCTATTATGGACCTGAAGACGGAGTTCCGAGCGGTGGCCACCCGCCTTACAGACGTGGAGCAAACCTCACAGCGACACTCGGCGGCTATCAGGCAAGTACAACAGGCCCACGACGCCCAGCTTTCCTACTTATTTGACCTGCACCGCCACGTCGAGGATCTCGACAACAGGGGTCGCAGGCACAACGTGAGGATCAGGGGAGTCCCGGAGGGGATCGATGCGGGGGCCTTGCCGCAAACGATCTGCACCATCTTTAACGACTTACTGAGCCGCCCGGCGGACTCCCCGGTGGAGATGGAGAGACTGCACCGAGCGCTCAGACCCCCCCCTCGTGATGGAGACCCCCCGAGGGATGTCATATGCTGTATTGTGAACTTTCCACTTAAGGAGGAGATATTACGAAAAGCAAGGGAGAGAGGCCGCATAACGCATGAGGGCACTGAAATTAAACTGTTTCAGGATCTGTCCCAGATCACTCTGCAGAACAGGCGAGCCCTGCGACCCCTGCTGGATGTCTTGCGGAGCCGCAACATAATATACCGCTGGAAGTTCCCTTTCTGTTTGTCCGCCTCAGCTAGGGGTCGCTCTGCCTTCCTCCGCTCCCCGGATGACCTCCAGCACTTCTGTGAACAACTCGATATACCCATGGTGGACCTGCCAGACTGGTGTACCTTCCATTTCCCCACCGAGCCGTGGCGTCCAGTGTCGCATCATCCCTCTCCAAAAGCCCAGAGGCACCGCTCCAGACGACGGAGATCTGCATCTTCCCAACCTGGACCCCCTATGCCTCGCCGGGAACAGGGCCTCCGCAGTCCGGACCCTCCGGCCACCCCAAGCAGAGATCACCAGGATGCCTGATGGCATACATGCCGACTGAGTCCCTCCACCTGTAAGTTTTTTTTTTTTTTGCCTTTAGTATTACTCACCCATCTTGGATTCGATTAGACTCTGACTCCTACCAGTTGCCGACCTAACACGCGCCCTCTATTCACAACCCATTGCTGATGATCGGCACCCCCATAGACATTTTTGCCAGTATTACGCCACCGCATTCCTGCCTGTTTAGTTGGAAAACCCTTGCTGCACACTGTATGCTGCTCTATTGTTAGCAGTCGCCGCTCCAGGGCTACAGAACTATGTACCCCCCCGTTTTGTCCATGGACCCTAACCTACTTCTCCCCATGTAAGTCTACCTTGCTTCTGCTAGCGGTCGGCCCGACCCCACCGCCATCAATGCTTCTGACATACTGACGAGAATGCTGTCCCGCAGAGAGGGTGATATTCACCTCAAACGGTATCTGGACCAATGCCCTCAGCCTCACGGACATGTACCCTGGCCCCACACTTGCCCACCCCTATCCTTTCTTCCTGGGACCCCAGCTAAGGACTACATGCTCCCTTTAGAACATTGAGCACCGCTATGTCTGCCTCTCATAAACTGCTGCTGATTCAAATTGCAGGACTGTTCGAGATTGCTGTCCGGTGGTTCGTGGCGATTTGGTCCCTCCCCCGTTCCCTCTTTCCCCCCCCCCCCTTTTTTTTTAACATTTTGACTTATTATTTACCTGTACTTCCTTGATTTATTGATCTTTTAACTGTTGTACTTTTGTTGGCTAACTTTTTCTCCCCTTCTTTTCTTTTTTTTTTTTTTTTTTTTAATAGCAATGATGAGGCGATTCCTACGGTCTCCCACCTGTTGCAGGGGAGTAAATGGTTCTCCCCACGCCATCTGGGATCTCTGATGCAGGCTTTTTTCTCGCTGAATAGCTTCTTGAAACGTAAGCTTATGCTGGGGGTCCAACCCCCCCCTTATTATCTTTTTTTTTCTGCATGTTGGTGGTTTCCTTTGGGTCTTGGACGTATTGCCGCCCGTGAGGCCTAGGGGACCCACCACCCAGACATCATTTGCTGGGCTCAGATACTATGTTTAAGGTACCGGTGAAATACCTGACAGCTGACTGGTGTTCACAGGGCACCCTGCGGGCCGCAGGCGTCCACACCCTTGAACCCCCCGGTTCTCCTATTTATTTTTTATTTAATTATCATTATTTTTTATTTATTTTTTTCTCTTCAGAGGCGGCGGAGGTGTGTTGGCTCTCGTGACCTCCCGCTTGGCGTGAGGGAAACTTGGTTCCCCTCTCGCCATCCGGGACCTCTGGCATGGGCCCCTCTCCTTCTGAGGAGCTACCTGAATTAAGTCCCCATTTTTTTTTTTTCTTTGGGCTATTTACCTACCTGACATGAATACTGAGGACTAGGGCCTTCCTGCGCCCCTGCTGAGGGGGTCCTAGGGGCCTGCGGAATATCCTCGCTTCTAGGCGACAACGCCTTCCACCTAATATAGCAGGACTTGTGCCTGGAACGCCTGATGTGCCTTTCAGGGACATGATATGCCTATACCATATATGCTCTACCTGGTAATATTCATGCTATATACTGTTAAGGTGATCTTCCTGATGGGATTTGTTTTGTTGGCTCTACACATTCTAGAGGAGCTATTTACATGTGTTTTCACTGTTTTTGACATTTCAGGTCGGACTCTTGTACTGTTTCCCAATGTATGTGTATGTTTTTGTTATTACTCTACTTCCAATGACAGCTTCCTTTCCCCAGTTTTAGAGCTGTAAGGCATCTCTCCACCTTACCCTCCCTCTCCTGCTTCCCTTATGTTGCCCTGTCAATACACTCTATATCTCCTCTTCTGGTTCCCCGTTACGCCACCATTGGCTGGTTCCTTGGTATTGCGGCAGCACATGACCTCAGTCATACTTACTACCCCCCAGCAGCAGCGCTATATATAGTCTGCTGACACCCCAGCCTTGTAATTACTAGGTGGAATAGACTGACTATTTCCGCCTCTGGTCTTGTCTTCTCTCTGCTCCCTGTGTCACTCATTGGTTTCCCATCCCTCTCTCTTTCTACTTAGCTGCCCTCCTCTCCCCCCCCCCCCCATTTTTTTTTTTCCTCCCTTTTTCTTTCTTTCCTCGGTGTCGGTCGTCCTCTGCCGGGGCTGGTCCCCGGTCGTGGGTGCACAAGTCTACTCTTGATTCTACATCGTTTGCTATATTGCTGAACCCCTGAACTACGCTTAGCCATGCAAAAAGCTCCGCAACGTCATAACCCCTTGTTGCTGAAGTGTGTGTCGCTCAATGTAAAAGGCCTAAATGTACCGGAAAAGCGATCGCAGGTCTTATCCACATTGTCCAAGCAGAAAGCCCAGTTTATCTTCCTACAAGAGACCCACTTCCGGTCAGACTCCATCCCCAAGCTTCGCAGTGATCTCTACCCTACGGCCTTGCATTCTACGAATCCCTCTGCAAAGACCAAGGGTGTCTCTGTCTTAATCTCCAAACATGCTCCTTTTCAGCTGTCGGATTCTCTGGTGGATCCAGAAGGTAGATTTGTGTTTATCAAGGGCCTCTATGCCTCCAGACCCTTGACCCTGGCGAATGTCTATGCCCCTAACGAGCACCAGGTTTCTTTCTTTAAAAAGGTTTGCGACCTCCTTTTTTCATTTAAGGAGGGTATGGTTCTCTTGGGGGGTGACTTTAATGTACCTTTGAACCCTGAAGTTGACACCTCCACGGGAACCACCGTTCTGCCTTATCGTGCTTTACGTCAAATTAAGTTACAGCTGCAAGGTCTCACACTACATGATTCTTGGCGCACCTTGTTCCCGTCGACCAAAGACTACACATTCTTCTCCGCTCCTTTCCAGAAGTATTCCCGCATAGATTACTTCTTCCTCTCCCAATCTGACCTCACCTACCTTACCCAAGCTGCCATAGACCCTATGTTCTTATCCGACCATCACCCTATCTCGGTAACGCTCGCCTTTCCCGAGTCGGTCTCCAGGACCAAAACATGGCGACTGGACTCGTCCCTACTTAAGGACACGGCCTTTACGACAAGTCTAGAAGGCACGATCCGCAGCTACTTTGAAGAAAACGCCTCCCCGGACCTGTCCCCACTTACGATCTGGGAGGCCCACAAGTGTGTGATCCGAGGAGAACTTCTGGCCCAGGCAGCGAAGCTTAAGAGGTTCCGCCAAAAGACCATAGCGGAACTAACATCTAAGATCCGAAGGCTGGAGGCCTCGCACAAAGCTTCTCTATCTCAAGGTTCCCTACAGGAGCTCACACACACCCGCTCATTGCTTCTGGAAGAACTAGGTAAGCGCGCCAGAAGACGCTACGTTCTTCACCAGAGAGTGTTCTATGAACATGGCAACAAGTGCGGGAGACTCTTAGCACGGGCGGTGCGAGCTTCCAGACCCTCCAATACAATTCACCAGATCCTAGACCATAGAGGTGTTACCAGGGCTAAAAACGAGGACATAGCGAAATGCTTTGAACGATACTACACAAAACTCTACAACCTATAGCCCCCCAACCAGACTCCGGCCCGAGAGGCATGGAGAGCGGAGGCCATTAGGGACTTCCTAACCCAGTACTGCCCTAGGCGGATTCCAGAAGCGCGTGCATCAGATTTGGACCTGCCCATCTCTCTTGAGGAACTTTAAAACGCGGTGAAGCACATGAAACCCGGCAAGAGCCCAGGACCTGACGGGCTCACGCTGCAATACTACAAGTCGTTCCTCACTATCTTATCTTCTAAGATGCTAGATACCTTTAACGCCCTAGCATCCCCTTCCGTCCCAATGGGTCGTCTGTTGGAGGCACACATAACGGTTATACCGAAAGACGGTAAAGATGCCACACAAGTTCAAAACTACAGACCGATATCACTCCTCAATGTCAACATTAAGCTGTACGCCAAGATCCTGGCAAATAGGCTATCCCCGCTCTTGCCTGGCTTGGTCTCCCAGGACCAGGTGGGTTTTGTCCCTGGAAGAGAGGCCAGGGACAACACCATCAGGGCATTGAATTTACATCATTGGCTCACTGTTTCCGGAACACGGGGCTTCATCTTATCCCTTGATGCGGAGAAGGCGTTCGACAGGGTGGCCTGGGACTACATGCGGGAGGTCTTGAGAACGATTGGCCTTCACCCCCGCATGCTGGCACATATCTCCGCATTGTATTCCACGCCCAGTGCTTGTGTCCGAGTGAATGGATACCTGTCGGACGCCTTCTCCATAAGCAATGGTACCCGCCAGGGCTGTCCCCTATCTCCCCTGATTTTTGTGCTAATCCTGGAGCCTTTTCTTAACAAAATACGCTGCAATCCTGATATTACAGGCTTGACGGTGGGAGGTAGGGAGTACAAGGTAGCGGCTTTCGCTGATGATGTACTCCTTTCTTTATCGCAACCGAGGATATCATTACCGAATTTGCTGAAGGATATCGAGAGCTTTGGGGAGCTGTCCCACTTTAAGATTAACTACTCTAAATCACACGCCCTGAATGTGTCTCTCCCGCAGGGCGAGGTGGACAGTTGCCGGGATTCCTTCCCGTTCCTTTGGAACAAGAGCGCCATTACGTATCTGGGCATTCAGATTACGGCGGATTTGACTCACCTTTATAACGTAAATTTTCTGACCGCCCTTAGAAAGGCTCAACAGGATCTAAAGGATTGGGGGACCCTTAATGTTTCATGGTTCGGTCGTTCCGCCCTCCTGAAAATGATAATTCTACCGCGCCTTCTATACCTCATGCAATGTATCCCGATTGCCCTACCTCCCTCCTTTTTTGCAACATTCAAGAAGGCATCTTCAGCGTTTATATGGAAGAATTTGCCCCCCCGTATTAGATACTCGCGGCTCACCCGCTCAAAGGCCAATGGTGGTATCGGCCTTCCGGACCTTTTCCAATACTACCTGGCAGGCCACCTTATGCAAATAGTGGATTGGAATGTCCATGAGTCTAGGAAGGGATGGGTGATCCTAGAAAAGTCTTTCACACGACTCCCCCTTGATTCACTTCCTTGGATGCCACCTCGTCACTGGCCTCCAGAAATCAAAGTGCACCCGCTGCTCCACCCTTCTCTTAAAGCTTTTGAACGAGCGACGAAAATGCAATCAATTTCCTCGGTTCCAGGGCCGCTGACCTCGTTGAGAGGCAACCCTGAATTCCTGCCAGGTCTATCCCCCTCGTTCCTGATTCGAGACTGGCCGCGGGACCGAGTCCAAGCACGTCACTTTTTCTCTCGTGGATCCCCTCGCCCCTACGCAGATTTGGTCTCTGAATCCCCGTCCAACTCCTTCTCCTTCTGGTCCTATAGGCAACTACGACACTTCCTCTCCTCACAGCCGACTCCCGAAACTTGGACGCGGCAACTGACGCCCTTCGAAAACTTATGTTCGCAGTCCTCTCCACAGAGACACTTGATCTCCAGTATATACCAGATTCTCTCGGATAACATCCCCAAACTTCCGGATTCCGCGCGTATAGCCTGGGAATCTGAACTTCAGGTTTCCCTGGATGAGGAGGACTGGGCCCGTATCAATGAATGTATCCACAAAGGGTCTCTCAATGTCGCTACCCAGGAAACTTGTTACAAAATCAAAATGCGCTGGTATAGAACTCCGGCTCTCCTGCACAAATTTTCCCCAGCGGTTCCGGAAACGTGTTGGAGATGTGGTAAGGAAAGGGGGACAATGCTCCACATATGGTGGAGCTGCGATTCCCTCCAGCCATTCTGGAAAGAAGTGCATGAGCTTATTGCACACGTTACTACTTATACTCTCGACTACTCTCCAGCACAATATCTCCTACATCACACGCATCTGACCAGATCTGAATATTTTAAATCCCTAGCCATGCATATGGTGAACGCGGCGAGATTCTGCATTCCGGTACATTGGCGCTCCACACACACTCCAACGATTAGGGAATGGTTCAACAGGATATCTAGGACCGAAGAAATGGAAGAGCTAGTTCATATATCCCAAGAACGCATCGAAAAATTTACAACCACCTGGGCATGCTGGGCCCATTTTAAAACAACTCAGCGTTTCTGCCCCTATTAGGGGCCTGTTCCTACTGAGCTGATGGTGTTGTGTCCCTGGGCTTGTGGCCTCCCTAGCGGAGGGCCACCGACGCCGACGACCTCCCACCACCGTCCTTTCTCCTCCCCCCCCCCTTTTTTTTTTTTTTTTTTTCTTTTCTTTTTTTTTGTTTGTCTCTCTCCCCCTCCATCCTATTTTCTCCTATCTCTCTCACTCCCTTTTCTCCTCCTTCTCTCCACCTTTTCCTCAGCAAAATATTTTGTTATGGCTTGATTATAGGCCATTTTGGCCAAGGCTTAACAATCCCAGAAGATGGGATTGTGCTCTGCTTAGATATGCTAACCTAGATACTCTGTTGCTGTATACATATATATATGCATTGTTAACATGTATCAATCTACTTCCATGTACTTTCCAGTTTTGTGTATTGTACTGTTTTCTTATCACTTAATAAAACTGTTTATGGAAAAAAAAAAAAAAGTGTTGCAGGGTGGCTAGGCCGAAGCAGCCACCTAAACATTGTGAAAAGAGCCTATACATACCTCCCAACTTTTGAACTTCAGAATGAGGGACACTTGAGGAAGGAAGTAACCGTGCATAGCACGCTGCGGCAAATTGTGGGCATGGGCATCAATAAACAAAATAGGGCTTACTTGTACCTATAAAATATGCTTTTATTATTGTTTCACAAGCAAGAGTCTTATGAATACATACAAATCCCAGCACATTTATAAAAAAAAAAAGAAAGAAGGATAACAGCATGCAGTGTTTGGAGTGCATTACGTACATAGTTCAGGGTTCAGGGATGAGCTATGTACAGAGTGCAGGGTTGTAGGATGAGCTATATACAGAGTGCAGGGTTCTGGCATGAGCTATGTACAGAGTACAGGGTTCTGGGATGAGCTATGTACAGACTGCAGGGTTCTGGAATGAGCTGTGTGTAGAGTGCAGGGTTCTGGAATGAGCTGTGTGTAGAGTGCAGGGTTCTGAGATGAGCTGCTTGCAGAGTGCAGGATTCTGGAATGAGTTACATGCAGAGTGCAGGGTTCTGGGATTAGCTGTGTTCAGAGTGCAGGGTTCTGGGATGACCTGCGTGCAGAGTGCAGGGTTCTGGGATGAGCTACAGGGTTCAGGGATGAGCTAAGTACACAGTGCAGGGTTCTGGGATGAACTATGTACAGAGTGCAGGGTTCTGTGATGAGCTATGTACAGGGTGCAGGGTTCTGGGATGAGCTTTATACAGGGTAGCAGTGGAAGTGGTCAGTAGGGCAGTGGACGTGGTCAGTATGGCAGTGAACGTGGTTAGTAGGGTAGTGGATATTGTCAGTAGAGTAGTGGACATGGTCAGTAGAGCAGTGGATATGGTCAGTAGAGCAGTGGATATGGTCAGTAGAGCAATAGACATGTCAGCAGAGCAGTGGTCATGGTCAGTAGAGCAGTGGACATGGTCAGTAGGGCAGCGGATATTGTTAGTAGGGAAGTGGACATGGTCAATAGGGCAGTGGACATGGACAGTAGTTTTTAATTTTTGTTATTTTTTTTATTATTATTATTTATCATTATATTTAATTTTACATTTTTTTTTCCAGTTTTTGATGGGAGTTTGTGGCAGTGGAGGGCAGTATGATGGGGGGTGACAGTGGAGGACTAAAAAGGGATCTGGTTGTTGAAGAGTGTTGCAAAGAAGCGTAGAAACCAGCATCTGAACATTAATCTTCCAGAAGAGGGAGCTTGGAAGTAAGTTTACTTGTCCTGGGGGGACTGACCCGTGTGTGTGAGGTGACTGGATGGTGTGGAAGTCCTTGAGGAGTTTCTTAAAGGCATACATTACCACACTAAGATCTGACGGTTTAGATTGCTTTGGGTGTATCTGCTGAAGTCCAGTGAGCAGTCAATATTAAGCAGAGGCCAGAGAGTGTTGAAGCCGACAGGGTAATATCTAAAAGGCGCAGTTGACTGCTCTATAATTTGAGGGTCAACACTGTCCGGTAAGCTGATTGGCTCTTTCACTTGTGTTGTATCCTTCTATATTCTGAAAACGGTGTTGGGACTGCTCTCTCTGGTCAGACACTTTATATGGATGCTTATAAGTTCTTATATCGACATTACTATTATTATTATTTATGATACACATATTCACTCACAGGCCACTTTTTTTAGGTACACCTGTTCAATTGCTTGGTAACACAAATTGCTAATCAGCCAATCACATGTCAGCAACTCAATGCATGTAGGCATCTAGATGGGGTGAAGACGATTTGCTGATATTCAAACCAAGCATCAGAATGGGGAAGAAAGGGGAAGAAAGTGACTTTGAATGTGGCATGGTTGTTGGTGCCAGGCAGGCTGGTCTGAGCATTTCAAAAACTGCTGATCTACTGAGATTTTCATGCACAATCATCTCTAGGGTTTACAGACAATGGCTCCAAAAAGAATAGCGAGTGCCAGTTGTGTGGACGAAAATGCCTTGTTGATGTCAGAAGAGAAACAGAATGTTACCTCAGCTCCACTGCCAATATAGAAGTCCACGAACTGTAATCCGGTGCTCTAGCCAGGACATTCAGGCCCCACAAATACCATACTTCAATCAAAAAGGGCTGGCAACTTGGATGCTCTTGAATAAAAGTACTTTATTGGTTACATGGGTAGACGGGTACAGGCTATATGCTGAAGCCTTCATCAAAGCATGTTGATGTCAGAGGTCTAAGGTGACTGGGTGGACTGGTTCAAGTCGATAGAAAGGCAACAGTAACTCAAATAACCACTCGTTACATTCAAGGTATGCAGAATAGTATCTCTGAATGCACAACACATCGAACCTTAAAGCAAATATGCTACAGCGGCAGAAGACCACACCGACCGCCATTCCTGTCAGCTAAGAACAGGAAACTGAGGCTACAATTTGCACAGGCTCACCAAAATTGTACAATAGAAGATTGGAAAAACGTTGCCTGGTCTGATAAATCTAAATTTTAGCTGCAACATTCAGATGGTAGGGTCACAATCAGTGTTGCTCATCTTCCTTTAAAAAAGTAATTAGTTACAGTTACAAGTTACTTGACCGAAAAAGTAATTGAGTTAGTGACTCAGTTACTACATTGGCAAAGTAATTAGTTACTCAGCAAAGTAACTGACTTTTTTTTTGCCAGTGTATAAGACGACCCCCTAATTTTCCAGCTAAAATGTTGGTTTTGGGATATACTCACTGTATAATACGACCCCTCACTGTGCCATCTGTAACATGCCTCACTGTGCCACCCATCCCATCTGTAACATGCCTCACTGTGCCATCCCATCTGTAACATGCCTCACTGTGGCATCCCATCTGTATCATGCCTCACTGTGCCACCCATCCCATCTGTAACATGCCTCACTGTGCTACCCATCCCATCTGTAACATGCCTCACTGTGCCATCCCATCTGTAACATGCCTCACTGTGCCACCCATCTCATCTGTAACATGCCTCACTGTGCCACCCATCTGTAACATGCCTCACTGTGCCACCCATCCCATCTGTAACATGCCTCGCTGTGCCACCCATCCCATCTGTAACATGCCTCACTGTGCCACCCATCCCATCTGTAACATGCCTCACTGTGCCACCCATCCCATCTATAACATGCCTCACTGTGCCATCCCAACTGTAACATGCCTCACTGTGCCACCCATCTCATCTGTAACATGCCTCACTGTGCCATCCAATCTGTAACATGCCTCACTGTGCCACCCATCCAATCTGTAACATGCCTCACTGTGCCACCCATCCCATCTGTAACATGCCTCACTGTGCCATCCCATCTGTAACATGCCTCACTGTGCCACCCATCCCATCTTTAACATGCCTCGCTGTGCCATCCCATCTGTAACATGCCTCACTGTGCCACCCATCCCATCTGTAACATGCCTCACTGTGCCACCCATCCCATCTGTAACATGCCTCACTGTCCTGACCTCAACTCGATAGAACACCTTAGAAATTAATTAGAGCAGAGGCTTCAAGCCAGGCCTTCTTGTCCATCAAAAAAATATAAATAAAAATATATATATATATTTTTTTAAATAAAAATAAAATAAAAAAAGGGGGGTTCCCATCCGGGCCCCCGGGGACCCCCGGGCCCCTTACAGGTATACTGCCTGTACCCCCCTGATGGCGGCCCCGGTCATAAGTCTCCATTGCTGTTATGAGGGCTGACATCTCCTGGGTGTTAAAGTTTTTTTTCCTCCTTTGCCTGTGGGGAACGGGAGCAGCCATCTCACAGCAAAAGTACCCTCCCTGGGGGGGGAATAAAACTGGATGTACTTTTGCATCGGCGGGGCGTAAGTTGGACCGGTGTATCTCTGTAAGTTGGGCCCGCATAGTTGTGAGCATGCTCACAAGGGAACGAACGTACTGAGCATGCTCGGTCCAAGATACGCCGGGCGTAAATCACTAGACCATCATTTGCATAACGTCACACCCACTTGCAGTTGCACCGGCTTACGCCAAAGGAATTAAGTTACGCCGGCGCAAAGTTAGGTGCAAGTGCTTTATGAATACTGTAGTTGCCTCTCTGAGTTGTATCGGCGTAGTGTATCTGAGATACGCTACGCCCGCCTAAAGATAGGCAATTCTATCTGAATCTAGCCCACTATGTGCATTGACCTGCATTAGTCTTCATGGATCAGCGCAGGTACAGTGCTAGGGCACATAGAAAACAATATGTGCCCCAATCACACCAGAGTGCTGCCTTGAGGTGGGTTGCAGTGTGTTGTGTAGAAATGCAGTCTTACCTTATGTCAACACTGGTAACCTCACTGCTGATGTATTCAAAAGCCGTGCCTCCTCCTCCGTGATAGGCGGAACAGTAATTTTCCCAGCAGAGCCTCTGTTTAGTGTTCAGCCTATCACGGGTGCCTTCTCATCATCCGAGGCCGAGGTTGAGGATGAGAAAGCAGCCGTGATAGGCTGAACACTAAACAGAGGCTCTGCTGGGAAAATTACTGTTCCGCCTATAACGGAACAGTCAGAGGAGAAGGCGCAGCTTTTGATAATGGACAGCTGCTGATGATGACACAGGTATGTAATTAGGTAGATTACTCATTACCCTCAAAAGGGGTATCGTTACCTAACGGCGTTTATTTTAACGCCGTTAGTTACAACACTGGTCAGAATTTGGCGTAAACAACATGAAAGCATGGATCCATCCTGCTTGTTTCAATGGTTTGGGCTGGTGGTGGTGTAATGCTGTAGGGATTTTTACTTTGCACACTTTGGGCCCCTTAGTATCAATTGAGCATAGTTTAAACATCATGACCTACCTGAGTATTGTTGCTGATCATGTTCATTGCTTTATGACTACAGTGAAACAATCTTCGGATGGCCACTTCCAGCAGATAATGTACCATGCCACAAAGCTCAAATCATCTTAGACTGGTTTCTTGAACATGACAATGGGTTCACTGTACTCCAATGGCCTCCAAAGTCACCAGAGCTCAATCCAAAAGAGCACCTTTGGGATGTGTTGGAACAGGAGATTTGCATCATGGATGTGCAGCGCACAAATCTGAAGCAACTGTGTGATGCTATCATGTCAACACACTCTGAAGAATGTTTCCAACACCTTGTTGAATCTATGCCACATAGAATAAGTCAGTTCTGAAGGCAAAGGGGGGTCCAAGCCCGTACCAGCAAGGTGCACATAATAAAGGAACCAGTGAGTGTACAGTATATTGGATATATGTGTTACACAGGTTGCAACAGGTTAATACACACACACAAGCCATGCACCTGAAGTAATGCTATAATGCTGTATTGTATTGTATTGTAGGAATTATAAAACCATATATGGACTAGAGATTAGGTACAGGTTCACTGCTTTCAAGGGTTCATGGTGAATCCCCCAGGTTTGCCACCAGGAATGAAGAACACTGATAATGCTGTGCCTTTGTCCCTGGTCAGATGAGGTACAAGCACCAATCATTTGAAGGAATGTAAATTCCAGCCCCCCAAGGGGTACTTATTTACATTGGGCCAGATTCATAACGAGTTAAGATGGGGTATCAGTAGATACGCCATCGTAACTCAGAATCTGTGCCGTCGTATCTTTAAGCGTATGCTCAAAGTGAGATACGCTTAAATGTTGCTAAGATACGACAGGCGTAAGTCTCCTACGCCGTCCTATCTTAGCTGCCTATTTACGCTGGCCGCTAGGGGCATGTACGCTGACTTACGCCTAGAATATGTAAATCAGCGAGATATGCCTATTCACGAACGTACGCCCAGCCGTCGCAGTAAAGATACGCCATTTACGTAAGGCGTTTTCAGGCGTAAAGATAATGCACCAAAAAGATGGCGCAGCCAATGTTAAGTATGGACGTCGGGACCGCGTCGAATTTTTCACGTTTTACGTCGTTTGCATAACTCGTCCGTGAATGGGGCTGGACGTAAATTACGTTCATGTCAGAACCAATAAATCTTAGCGGCGTACTGGGATACGTCCACGGACGGCGCATGCGCCGTTAATAAAAAACTTAATTTATGTGGGGGTCACACTTAATTTATATAAAACACGCCCACATCAAAAACATTTAAATTTGGCGGGCTTACGCCGGCCCATTTACGTTGCCCTGCCGTAACTTAGCTTTGTGAATACAGCACTTGCCTCTCTAATTTACGGTGGCTTAGCGTATCTGTGATACACTACGCCCGCACATAATTATGCCGCTCTACGTGAATCTAGACAATTGTTTGTTAGGCCGCGTACACACGACCAAATAAATCCAATCAAATCGGTCTGACAGACCGTTTTGATCGGATTTGTCTGCTGGGGTATATTGGTTTGATCGTGTACACACGATCAAACCAAAATCCCCGCCGGCAGACAGCGCGGTGACGTGGCGGTGACGT
Source organism: Rana kukunoris (assembly GCA_029574335.1). Classification (NCBI taxonomy): domain Eukaryota; kingdom Metazoa; phylum Chordata; class Amphibia; order Anura; family Ranidae; genus Rana; species Rana kukunoris. The sequence goes on from CM056049.1 coordinate 591,373,732, forward strand.
TGAAGCCGCCACGTCACCGTCACCAGGAAGTAAAACACTTCCGCGCATGCGTCGAATCCATTCGACGCATGCGCGGGCAGATATGTCTGCTGGTCGGACGGACGGGTTCCCAGCAGACAGATTTTAAAGCATGCTTTAAAATCTGTCTGCTGGAAAAACCCATCTGTCCGCCCATACACACGATCGAATTTGTCTGCTGAAACGCTCCGTCGGACCGTTTCCAGCAGATAGATTCGATCGTGTGTACACGGCCTTACTAGTTCATGTCTCCTATGGCAGTGCCTAGCTTCCCATGCCTTATGTGTGACAATAACTTAATTATAAGCCCAACAAATGCACCTATTGTCTCATTTATGAAGTAGGCAGCAATCTCTTCACAGTGCACTTTGTGTGTTTATAAAGGTGCAGTGTGGGAGGTTTATTGTGATGTTTAGTGGTTTTTAATAGACTGATACAAATGGGTTAAACGGTCTACAGATAGACAAAGTACATTGAGACATGTCACTCCCCAGCGTCTCGCCTTGCTGAATTGCGTACCTACCTAAAATCATCTTAACAGCAAAAGGAAAAAATGAAAGAAAAATTATTACTGTTCAACTTGTTTTTTATACATCAACCTGACTGAGACATATTTGACAGTTCATGTCTGAAGCATTAAGAACTGCTTTTACTAAAAGAAAATAATATTCTATTCTTAGAGCAGAAATATGAAAAAAAAAAAAATCTTAGTTTTCGAAGCTGAAGCTCTGTGATTAGTGAAAACATACTGCTTCATAATTGCCCACCATACTTAGCAGGCATAATGGTATTTGCCAAAAGGTAACCTATGGTATTATGAATAATCATAATGCCACAGGTTAGGGTAATATTCTTGTTCACTTTGTCCTTGTACAATATATGGTTAATTTACTGAAGGCAAATTGGCTGTTCACTTTGCAAGTGGATTTTTCCTAAAGCAACTCATAGATTACTTGATTTTTTTTCATTCCACCTGAAAGAAAATTGCTAAATTCCCCCATCAGCACAGCCCTCTCCCCACCTATACGCCCGAACACTTACCTGAATGCTACATTAATTCAGCATTATGCCCAGCTGCCGGTCTTCTCTTTCCTCTCCCTGCTCTTACTACACTACACTGAGAACAGAGGGAGCTATTGTCAGATCCTGTGAGCAGAGAGTGGAAGGGTGAGATTGAACCACACTGTGTGTGTCTTTGGATGCACACAGCCCAGCTTGGGAGTGAGCCCATACATCTGACCCCATAGCAAGCGACTTGCTGTGGAGGCAAACACAGAAGTGGAGGAACCAAATCGTTGGTAGAGGACTCCAGAGGAGGTTTGGGGCCACTCTATACAATACCATTGCATAGAGCGTGTGAGTATAATATGTTTGTTTATTAATAAAAAAAAATGTTTGCCTTTATAAATACTTTACCAAAAGGTTTATACATACCACTGATACAATTTTACCTTTAAAAACGTAACTTTGGTGTGAGACCTACTTTCTAAGGGCCCTTTCACATTGGCAATCCGATCAGGTCATATGCATTCCTATGGACCGGTGGGTGTAAACAGACTTGTGTCCATTTACACCCGCCTACCTCCACATACGATCAGGCCCGCTAAACAAAATGGAGGAGGACTGCATCTTCATTCTATCTAGGCAGACCGAATCGGAGGCAGCCTGGTGTAAACAGAGGAGTCAGTTTACTCCCAGCCACCCAAAGATCAGAGCAGTCTCTGTCCGTGTTCGCTCTTCAGAAACTGAATGGACACAGACTTGTTATCTGCCCCACTCTGCTCCGATCAAGCAAGGAATAAGGTAGGGATCTGCACACAAATCTCTTGCTAATCGAAATGGAAGGTGCTTGTGTGAAAAGGCCCTAACAGCACAGGAACTGTCAGCATGGATCAACCGAATAGACATTATTTAATGTAGTTCAGGGATGGGTTAGTGTTATGCCGCAGAAAAAACAAACTCATGCGCACAGGTGGATTGTCCAACAGTTAGTCAATGTTCCGCATGGAGATTTCCACAAATGTCAAAAATGGTAACAGTGGCCTTGCTGCCCTTCATGGACGGGGAGCATCCTAACAGAGAACAAAAAAAGAACAAAAAGAAAGGCGCACCATCCTAGTGTGTTACCGTTGACAATTTATTGAGTACAAATAGTAATAGTAATAAAGAGACATGGTATATAAGGCTTGTCAACAACGATATGATGGATAACCCTCGAACCGCACTCCAGAATAGGGGGGATAGAGGTGTGTCACTGCCTGCTGACGTGTTTCGAGGCAACAAGGACCTCTTCATCAGAGCCCAGCATAGGTTATGCCACATACACATGATCGGACATTCCGACATCAAAACCGTGGATTTTTTTTTCCTACTTGTCTTGCATCTATATGGTTACACAAATGTTATAGGAAATTCCGATCGCAAAGAACGCAGTGACATACAACACTGCGATGAGCCAAGAAAAATGTAATGATTCCGAGCATGCGCCAAATTGATTCTAAGCATGCGTTGGATTTTTGTGCGTTGAATTGCTACACACGATCAGAATTTCCGACAAGAACTATTGTTGACGGAAAATTTGAGAACCAGCTCTCAAACATTTGTTGTCGGCAATTCCGACAGCAAATGTCCGATGGAGCATACACGCGGTCGGATTTTCCTACAACAAGCTCATTCACTGTTAATTCACTGTTTTATGGGAATTAAAACAAATTTTTAAACAAAGTGAGGAAGGCATAGAACTCCTGTGAGTGAGTGAGCGAGTGAGTGAGTAACTTGTATAGCACTACAAATGCGAACTTTATCGCCTCAAGGCGCTTTTTTGTAATTTTTTATTTTGCATTAACCACTTCCTGACGGCCGTATGACTTTATACGGCCTCAGGGTGGTTCTAAATCTCTGGGAGGCTGTCTATATACAGCCTCCGCTCCTCCGGCCACTGGGGGATGCGTGCCACCGACAGCGGCGTGCGTGTGCCCGCCGCATCACTGAGATGCCAATGCGCATGCCTGGCGGTCGCGATGCCTGCTAGGCACCCACGATCAGCGGTTACAGAGACAAGGACACAGATCCACGTCCTGTCAGGGAGAGAGGAGACCGATCTGTATCCCTTGTACATGGGGACACAGATCAGTCACCTCCCCCAGTCAGTCCCCCTCCACACACAGTTAAAACACTAACAGGGTACACATTTAACCCATTCCTCACCCCCTAGTGTTAACCCCTTCAATGCCAGTCACATTTTTACAGTAATCAGTGCATATTTATAGCACTGATCGCAGTATAAATGTAAATGGTGCCAAAAATGTGTCAAAAGTGTCCGATGTGTCCGCCATAATGTCGCAGTCCCAATAAAAATCGCAGATCGCCGCCATTACTAGTAAAAAAAAAATAATAATAAATAATAATTCTGTCCCCTATATTGTAGACGCTATAACTTTTGCGCAAACCAGTCGCTTATTGCGATTTTTTTTTATTTTTTTTTACCAAAAATATGTAGAAGAATACGTATCAACCTAGACTGAGAAAAAAAAATGAGCTATTTATTATAACAACAAGTAAAAAATATATATTTTTTTTTTCAAAATTGTCAATTTTTTTTGTTTATAGCGCAAAAAATAAAAACCACAGAGGTGATCAAATACCACCAAAATAAAGCTCTACTTGTGGGGAAAAAAGGACGCCAATTATGTTTGGGAGCCACATCGCACAACCGCGCAATTATCAGTTAAAGCGATGCAGTGCCGGAAGCTGAAATTTCACCTGGGCAGGAGGGGGGTATATGTGCCCAGTAAGCAAGTGGTTTGTGACGGTAGTCGAACATATCTTCGTCATCCATTCCCTTCTTCTCCCATAAAAGAAATCACCCAATATTCCACGAGTAGGAATATCCCTGGAATCACTGAATAATCCACACATGAGCCAAGGCTTAATGTTGGATGTAACAGGACACACTTTATTGAAAACCACAGCACACTTTTATACAGGATTTGGAACATCCCGCCCCCAACAACCGCTTTCCTATTGGTCCATTGTAAATGTATGCAGTCTACACTCAGGTCCTCCTAAACCATGCAAATGAGGACTTGAAAATGACCCAGCAGAGATTGGTCAGGAATCTTTGAATAGAAAGACTGCTATGTGTATTCAGACAAAAGACCCAGGGGGGCAATCAATGTACACAATAGCCACCCACAGAACAATATGACCGTCTGGACAGTTGAGTCAGCTTTAAGACAGAGAGCTGGCTGGTGGTGGACATTAGCATTCACATTAGACAATGACATTCTAATTGAATTCACACAATAAGGTCTTTCAAAAGCCTGTCTCACTTAGCACATCAACAGCCCTTTACACAGAGGAATGAGCCCTCTTATTGACCGGTTGTGGTTTAGAATAAACCAACAACTTTTAATATTTCAAGATATCCTGCCATACATGATTTATCAGTAATGTCCCATCTCATAGAATTTATGATATAATTTCTTTGTCACCCTATGGCCCTATTGGACATAAGGTGACCCTAGACATAGGAGGATCTAAATCTGTCACATGGTTAAAGAAGAGATTTTGCATCACTGTCCTGGCCTAACAGGAAATTAGCGGAAATGTATCTAGTGGGGACAGAGACTGCAAAAATCTAATTTTTCATTAAAATGGAGGATTTGAACATCTATCGAGTTTTTGTTACAGTCAGTTATTTTCTGCTTCCTTCATATTCTTAGCATAGAGGGAAAACAGGAGACACACCACAATGGCAAAGCTTGTATCTGATAAACAGGATACAGGTACTTACCTCTGTATGGTTGCTCAAAACCAGTGCTGGTTGGCAACTAATATTCATGCTTGTGGAGAAATATGTTTGTCTCCGCGTAGACTTGTTGGTGGATTTCCATCTAGTTATCAGGGTGCCAGTAGGCCTTGTCATTACTCCAATTGTAGCAGTCTTAGTTTAAAAGGGAAAGTCATTTATGAAAAAAAGATGCAGAAGCGATCTTATCAATGTGTGTTTTGGGGTGAAGTGAACAATGTCTTTCACAATGTCACTATGAATGGCACAATGTCACTCTCAATGGCACAATGTCACTCTCAATGGCACAATGTCTTTTGTAGAAAAAAATTGCCAATAGCGTCTATCTAAAAAAATCCTCAATCTATCCAAAAAAATTACAAAACAAAGATTTCAAGTGTTAAGGACTCACCTTAAGGCATACGTATTCTGTATAGGTTGCAAGTGTAATGCCCCATACACACGACCGGGTTTTCCGACGGGAAAACTGCAAGGAGAGATTTTGTCCGGGAATCCTGGCCATGTGTATGCTTCCTCACAGTTTTCCAACAGGAAAACGAAAACTGCCAAACCCGTTGGACAAAAAAAAGAGAACCAGCTCACTTTTTTTCCCTCCAGGATTCCCGACTGACTTTTTCCCATCAGAAAACCCGGCCGTGTGTAACAGAAACCGGACACTTTTGGCAGCTTTCCTGTGGGGAAACATATTCGGTATTCCCCAGGGGAAAAGCTCTCATCAGAGTTTTCCCGACGGGAAATCCGATCGTCTGTATGGGGGAAAAGTAGAGAGCAGGTTCTCTGTTTTCCGCTCAGGATTTCCAATGGACCGGTCGTGTGTACTAGGCATAAGTGTCATGGCCTGTGCACACCATTGCATTCCATTAACATATATTGCGTTACTGAAATGAGTGTGCATTGTTGCACTACAGTGCCATTCTTTTTAAATACTGCTCAAATGCACCTCCACAGCGCATCTAATATAGTGCCTACCTTGAATTTTTGTCAAGATTTTATTTATGACCATAACATTTTTAGATTGTGCTTCTCCATTGCTGTAAAATCTGAAGGGCGTAATAGGTGACCCCTAATTGCTGATTTTATAAAACACTCATGTAGAATTTTTTTAGGGCAATTGAGTCCCAATTATGTTAATTATTATTATTGGTATTATTATTTTATTAAAATGATAATTATTAAAATTAGGTAGATTGTAGGTCGATTTTACACACATAGGAGTGCTCACCAATGTCGCCTATGTTACCTACCAACCTTGCAACTTTACATTCCAGAGATTGTACATATAGATGAACAATTTTTTTATATTACTTTAGGGTTCTAGTGCTAGATATTGTTTAATATGTAGACACATTGGCCCAGATTCACAGAGCGATTACGCGTGCGCAACTGCTGTTGCGCGTGCGTAAGTCTAAATGTGCGCGTGCGTATAGTTGGACGCGATTCACAAAACAATATACACCAGAAATCTACGTTTTTTTGTCCGGCGTAATTGAGTTAGACATGCGCTTCCCTTCGCGCAAAACTGCGCTAGACACACCATTGATTTGCTAGTCAAATATGCTAATGAGGGAGTTACGGGGATCCACAAAAAAACGCAGTTGCTGCGCAGGCTACGCGATGTGCGCAACTGCAAAATGTCCTGTCTAAAGTTAGAGCACCTAAAAGCTGGTCTAACTTTTGAAAAAACGTCTACATCTCACAGAAAGCAACACCGTTACTGAGGAGCAGACCACACACACTTGTTGCACTACAATTTGACTGCCAACATGCTAGGGGCATCGTCGCTCATAGCTGCACTAGTGAATATAGATGACCAAAGAAGGAGGAGGGCACGGAGGATGGCACGGGAGAGGGTATACCGCACCCGCATACACCTGTTTGGCATGAATGATTCAGAGGTCTTTCGCATCTTCAGATTCCCCCCTCATGCCATCCTGGAATTAACCACAACCTTGCAGGAGGACATCACCAGCCCAACACAACGCTCACATGCAGTGCAGCCACTGGTCAAGGTACTGGCAACACTCCATTTCCTTGCCAGTGGCTCTTTTCAGCGTACAAGTGGAGTGGTGGCTGGGATGTCACAATCCTCCATGAGCAGATGTGTGCACCAGGTTGTCCCTGCAATCCTCACACGCTTGGCCAACCAAATCATAAAACCAACCACTGAGGAGCTGCGAATCAAGGCAATGGCAGATTTCTACCGAATTGCCAGATTCCCACGCACCATCGGGGCCATAGATTGCACACATGTGGCACTCCAGCCCCCCCATGAGACCGAGCACATGTACCGCAATCGGAAGAATTGGCATTCCATCAACGTACAGGTGATAGTCGATGCCCAAGGCCTCATATGGCACGTTCGTGCCAAACACCCCGGATCCACCCATGACAGCTACATCTACAATCAATGCCACATCCGAACGGAATTCGAACAGAACGTGTATGGGAACACCTGGCTGGTTGGTGAGTGACATGGGAGTCAGGCATGACTATCCCCTCCCGTGATGCACAACAGAAGTGGCACATGCATGACTAACATTCTCCTGTCTTTTCCTTTACAGGTGACTCTGCATATGCCCTGGGACCCCATCTCATGACTCCTATCCGGAACCCCCAAACCCCAGGAGAGGAACGATACAATGAAGCACACATCAAAACCCGTGCAGTGGTGGAGCGCACCTTTGGCCTCCTGAAGTCACGTTTCCGATGCCTGGATAAGTCTGGGGGTACACTGTTGTATTCCCCAAACTTCGTGTGCCATATCATTGTTGCATGTTGCATGCTGCACAATCTCGCAGTGAGGAAGGGCCTGCAGATAGAGGAACGTGATGACCTAACCCCCCAACCAGACAATCAACCCCTAACCGAGGATACCCCGTCTTCTGAGGGAAGAGCAGTCAGGAGACAGCTCATATTGGGCATCTTTGCACGTTAAACACACACATGAATCATGGCACAATGAGAATGCATGCATGCACACCACTATGGTCCCTAGCACACACACCCCACATCCTCATCAAATTGGATTGGCACCAGTCCACCATGCTAGACTGGTGAGCAGTAACGCCACGTCAAGGCTCCAATTATGTCACTGTACATTCATACACCATTCACACGGACCTGGAGATCACTTCTCCCTGGTCCTGGGGAACCCTTCTCCACCAAAATTGAGGATGACACCCCTTTTCCAGCAGGAATGTCACCCCCACATTCAAACATCATTCACAACCCAAAATATGCCAAAAATGTCAGGAAAAAAAAAATGCATAGAAACAAAAATTGCATCGAAAAAAATAAATAAGCAGAGAACAAAAATAAAAATGCTTTCAAAACAAACAAAAGGGGGAAAAAAAATTAATGCCCTCTGCCTGAGCCACGCCTGGGGCGCCCCCGGCCACGGCCCCGGACCCTCAGGGGAGACGCATGGGGGAGGGGAAAAGCCGGGGAAGGAGGAGCAGCCCCTGAGATTTGCCCACCTGGCGGCCTGCCCTCCAAGGCCACGGCTATTCTGTCCAGGGCAGCACCAAGTGTTGCCGTGTTGCCCTGGATAGCCTGGGTAAGGGCCCTCACATCCTGCCCAACGCCTGCTGCTGTAGTTTGCAGGTCATTTAGGCAGGTTGTGGAGGCCCGGGAGTGGGAGTCCAGGTTACCCAGGCTATCGTTAATGGAGGACAGGCTCTGATCCACCCGCCCCATAGTCTGGCAGAGCTGTCTCAGAAGGCGGGTCTGGGTGGCCAGGTTCCTTCTCAGACAGGCGGGCAGGAGATTGGGCGCCCCCCTGGTGCTCTGGGATGACCTCCTGGCTCCAGCTGATGGTTGTGGCCGGGGAGAAGGGGAGGCCCTTGTGAGGGGAGCCATGTTGGGGGAGGAGGGGGGGGGGCTCACCCTTAGGGAGGGCAGGCTTCTTGCAGCCAGAGGGGAAGAGTCCGCAGAAACCAAACGTCCAGTGCCTGCCATGGACTCCTCCTCCTCATGATTCTCCTCCTCCTCATGATCGTCCTCCGCATGATCCTCCTCCTCCTCTTGTTCCTCCTCCGCGGACTCTGGCCTTGTTGGGGGGGCCTCATTAGGCTGCTGTCCTGGCGTTGGAGCGGTCACGCCAGATGGCCCTGCACCCTCCTGCACATCTGTGGATGACACAAACCATTCACAGGTTGGAGGATCCACACACTTGCCACATATTCCCTTTCACCCCCTCCCCCACACATGCTACACACCTGAGAGAAATAAAAACCTTACCTGGCACCGCGGGGACCGGACTTGTGTCAAAGCCTGGCAGGCCCTCCACTTCATGCCGGTGAAAGGTCAGGGCCACCACACGCTCCGTCGCTGTAAATCTAACCCGGCATGGTGGGCCCCCTCCTGTGCCCCTGGCATGGGCATTTATTGCGGCCAGTTTTTTTTTAACCTCACGCCGGAGGTCATTTATTTTCTTTTCAATCCCAGAGCGGGTCCGTGTCTCCCCCTCCCCCGATGAATTGACCTGCTCCGTGATCATATCCAATATCTCCCTCCTCCTGGCCGGGGTGGTGGTGGCACTCTGCGGGCCGTGGAGAAAACGCCCATAGTCGGTAATGGCCTGGGCAAGAATTCTTTTTTCCCCCACAGTAAAATTGAGCTTTCTTTTTCTCTCAGTCATACTTCCAAACAAACTCACTAGCAGTCACCAAAAATCTGTCACAAATACAAGCACAACCAATCAGACAAGAACACACACAAAGAGAAAAAGAAAAGCCAAAAATCACACTAGCACTCAGCAAGAAACAGACACAAAAAAATCAGATGAAAAAATAAAGCAAGAAAACAAACGCTCAGAAATATATCAATCAAACAAACAGTCTCAAACACTTATCAAAATACACTTTCACAAAACTACCAACAAGCACTAGATCACACAGAACACTAATCTCACAACTACTGTACAAAACACACTCTAACGAACAACAGAGCAAAAGCACTTGATTCAATGGGAAGGGACACAAAGGGATGTACTTTTGCAATGGAAGGGCGTTTGTGTGTGTCTATTTATGCTGTCTGCGTAGTTCACAACATTGCCCTAGTCCATTTCCAATTTCACTGATTGCGCCGCTCCCGAGTTGTGAGCATGCGCACAACGGAGCTGACATGGTTTCCTTCACGCGCGCATGCGCGAGTCGGCCGGCCCTTCATTTGCATGGGGTCACAGCTCATTTCAATGTAACACGCCCACGTCCCTCCCAATTTGTATTACTCCTCCTTACGCCTCAGGAAAAAACCTTACGCTTGCGCAATCTCTTGCGTAAAAGCTACGTGAATCGCCGGATTACGCGGCTAGATTGCGCAAGTCTAACGGAAAAGTGGTGCGCTACGCCGGAATGATAATGCGCCGATCTACGTGAATCTGGGCCATAATACTGTACAGTAAATAGTATGTGTCAGTATATTTCATTGAATTGTGTACTCATAGAGCAGAATGTGCAATAAAATGCTATAATATATTTGAATCAACATTTTTATGTTGCCTACATTTGGGTAGTTTGAGACATTGGAGCTTGTATAGCACATTTCCTTGGCCAAAAATGATTAACCACTTAAGGACCACCCCATAGCACATATGCAGATATACTGCTACATAGTCGCCCTCCTGTGTAGAATCGTTTCTATATATGTGATTCTGCAATTCTGCCATGGGGGGGGGGGAGGCATTCGCGCGCCGCCGGTGGCCTGCTTCTGCTGTAATTACTTACCCCAGAAGCCAATCTGCAGGTGCCAGGTACTGGATGTAAGCCGGAAAAAATGTAGTGGCAATTAAATACCACCAAAGGAAAGCTCTATTTGTGGGACAAAATGGCACAAATTGTATTTGTGTACAGTGTTGCAAGTTAAAGTAACACAGTGCCGTATCACAAAAATCTTCTGGAGGTCAAGTGGTTAAAATCGTTGTTTGAGTTAATTCTATTCTCCTATTTTCTGATGTTATTTATTGTGTATAAGAACTTTGAAGCCCAATTAATTTTCAGTTTTGCTCAGCTAAATACATTCCAGGTGGATCAAAACAAAAGGTTTTCTATGCCTTATGCCCCGTACACACGACCATTTTTAATGGTCTAGAAAAAAACTATTTTTTTTTCAACCCAATTCTTGTTCAGTCTGCCTTGCCTACACACGATCATGAAAAAAGAAAATGCTCGAGCAAAGTGCGGTGACGTACAACACGTACGACGGCACTATAAAGGGGAAGTACCATTCGGATGGCGCCACCCTTGGGGCTGCTTTTGCTGATTTCGTGTTAGTAAAAGTTTGGTGAGAGACGAACGTTTCAGTCTGTTACAGCGTGATGAATGTGCTATCTCCATTACGAGCGCTAGTTTTACCAGAACGAGCGCTCCCATCTCATAACTTGCTTCTGAGCATGCGCGTTTTTTTCACGTTGTTAAAGCCTACACACGACCATTTTTTACATCGTTAAAAAATTTAGAGCATGTTCTAAATTTTTAATGCCCTCTTTTTAACGTCGCAGAAAATGCTCTTGAGCCCACACACAATTGTTTTTAATGACATTAAAAAAAAAAATGGTTGTGTGTACGCGGCGTTAGGGCCATTCACACCAGTGCGGGAAACCCCTGTTTTGTGAATGTTTTGGGTGCGTGATCTGCTGTGGGTGTCAATGTATTATTAATGACACCCCCAAATGCAGCTTGCAAACACAGCGTTTGCCCACACCAGATAGCATAGCCTAGCGATTTCAGCCTATTCAACACATCCCCTGCTGAGTCAGACCTATAGCTCTCCTTCCAACAAGGCTCATGCTCTCTTGTGATTGGACAGTTAGGCCGAGTACACACGATCAAATTTGTCCCCTCAAACTGGTCTGACGGACCAGTTCAGCAGACAAATCCGATCGTGTGTATGGGCTAGCGGACATGTTCGACCGGCGGACAAATTTTAAAATTTAAGTTGTTTACTTCTTGGTGCGGTGACGTGGCGCGTCAACGTCACCGCCACGTCACCGCGCTGTCTGCCGAGGACCGTTTCTATCGGATAAATCCGTAAGTGTGTACGCGGCCTTATAGTTCTGATTTAGAAGCCAGACCACTGAATCAGAAACCACTTCTTCCGCATAGAAAGAAAGACTCCTTATTTGCAGTGTGCTGACAGGGCAGTCATTCTGTAGCTGCTTTCTTTTTTTTTGTCAAAATATCTTTATTATGTGATTCAGATTTTTTTTTACAAGTAACACATAACAAATACATTACACAGGGGAAAAACTATGTTGCGCATATACAATAGTATATTAATCTAATGAAGATTTAACTAATACAATATTTGATAAACAGTTTTAGTTACTATCGATAACATATAGGCAGGAAGAAGCTATAAATCTATTCTCAGTACAATAACTTGTATTAATAAATTCCTAAGTTAGAATTTTGGTTAGTAGAAATAAATATCAAGCTAATAATGAGCGTTTCGAAAACATAGTAGTGAATCAAAAACAAAAAGAAGTAAAAAGAAAAAACAAGAAAAAGCGATGGGGTGGGGGGGTAAAATAAAGGAGTCTGCAGGACTAGGCCGAGATCCACTGCCACCGACTAAAAAGTATAATAGGTATTTACAATGCTTAGGCTGCCATGGCATAAGTACTTTGTTATTAAATGATATCAGCATTGCATATGTAATCCAAGGTTTCCATATTCTCTCAAACTCGGTGATCGTGTCCGTTTCTATAGCCGTCATTTTAGCATAGGTCATAGAGTTATTCATCCTTTCTTTAACTTCATTTACTATCAGATTAGGAGATTTCCAGGCCTTTGCTAATGTCTGCTTTGCTGCTGTGAAGAGCTGTAATAGCAGTTTAAATTGCATATGTGTTATATTATCAGGTTTAAAGTTGAGCAATGCTGTTTTGAGGTCTAAAGGAATTTTCTTTTTAGTCAATATACTTGCAATTTTGAAAATCTCTGTCCAAAATCTCAGCGCCTTCGGACACGACCACCAAATATGATGATATGTACCTGTATCAGAACATCCCCTAAAACACTTTTGAACAAATTTTGCTACCCTAGCCGGTACTAAGTACCATCTTGTTAATACTTTATAATTTGCCTCCATCACGAGTACGTTTGGGGAGGCTGTTTTTGTGTTATACCAGGGGTCTTCAAACTACGGCCCTCCAGGTGTTCAGGAACTACAATTCCCATCATGCCTAGTTATGTCTGTGAATGTCAGAGTTTTACAATGCCTCATGGGAAGTGTAGTTTCGCAACAGCTGGAGGGCCGTAGTTTGAGGATCCCTGTGTTATACCATATTTGATTCCAATCAGAGGCATTTAGTTCAGATTCTAGATCCTCCTCCCATTTTCGGACATAGGATAGTTTATCCATGTTGAATTGTATTAGTGACTGAGAATATAAAGCAGATATTATTCCCCTAGCATGCAGATCTTTTTTACAAATATTTTCAAGAATAGACAAGCTCGCCCTTCGTATATTGCCGCCTGCTTGTCGTGTGGGCATAAAACCAACTTGGTCACGATGAATCAGCGTTCCAATGATTTTATTAAGGCGATTTGCTAATATTTTGGCTAGTATTTTGATATCTGTATTCAGCATGGAAATAGGACGATAATTTGCACTGAGTGTCATCTGAATGTGGTTTAGGGATCATACATATTATGGCCAACAATGATTCTTGCCTAAAGGTTTTTTGTTTTAGTAAATCATTAAATGCTCCTGTAATCCTTGGGGAGATAAGATCCTTGAATGTTTTGTAATATCGGGCTGAGAATCCATCAGGTCCTGGCCTCTTATTTTAATTCAGTTCTTTAATGGCTGCTGCTCTGTAGCTGCTTTCTAAAGAAATGAACTGTAAACCATGCATACTTCTTGTTTGGGTTCACCTGTAATCTATGTAACTCATTTAAAAGTTCAATTGGGCTTTATCAAATCACTGCACTGTAATTGAAGAGATGCTTGTTTATAGACACTGCATCTTTTATTAGCAGCACTTGAAAATTAGGTCTCCAAAAGCAGTCTACAACAAAGACACTAGACATGTGCACATTGTTCTGTTTCGTATCGTTCCGTTTTTTCGTTTTCGTTCGTTTTTCGTAAGACGCCCGTTTTCCTGTTTGTTCCCGTTCGTTTTTTGTATGATGCGATTTTTTCGTATTCCGATCGTTTCGTATTTTCGTTACTGTTTTATTTTCGTATATGCAGGATGGTTCGTTATTCTGTTTAATTCATGTTCGTTACTTGTTAGACAATAATTTTCGTGAATTTTCGTCAATGATTTGCAGTATCTTGAAACCCTTTTCTTTTGCTATTTTCAGTTGTATGTTCATATGACATCTATAACAAAAGATTTGCATTCTGTATTTTAAATTCCTTTTTTCTGTTTGTATTTTGGATTCAAAATACAGCATGCAAATCTTTTGTTATAGATGTCATATGAACAATGAACATAGGACTGAAAACAAACCGAAAAAGGATTGAAACAAAATACAGAATGCAAATCTTGTGTTATAGATGTCATATGAACAATGAACATAGGACTGAAAACAAACAGAAAAAGGATTGAAACAAAATACAGCATGCAAATCTTTTGTTATACATGTCATATGAACAATAAACATAGAACTGAAAACAAACAGAAAAAGGATTGAAACAAAAGACAGCATGGAAATCTTTTGTTATAGATGTCATATGAACAATGAACATAGGACTGAAAACAAACAGAAAAAGGATTCAAACAAAATACAGAATGTAAATCTTTTGTTATAGATGTCATTTTTGTTCTTTTGCCGTTTTCGTTTTGTCGTTTTTCTTCGTCGGATCATTCGTTCGTATTTGCGGTTGTTCGTTATGCGGCTCATTCGTAATCTCGTAGTTTTCGTATTTTGGTGCTTTCCTTTTATCGTATGTACACATTATCCTGCGGGTACGAAAATGAACATTTGTGTACGAAAATAACATTCGTATGAACGGGAATGCACATATCTAAAAGACACCATTGATAAATGATGTGGGCTATAGTATTTCAGTTATGAAAGTGCTACCCAGACAGAAAGTTAGAGTGTGTTCTTAATTGTTGTCATTGTAGTAACAATGTATAATGTTTTTTTCTAGCTTTTCACCTTCGGATGGAGAGAGGACATCCGTCCCGGGGAGCCGCTTCACACAAGAAAATTCTGCTTCGATGCGATTTCTCGTAATAGTCCTGTCACCCTTTATGACTGTCATGGAATGAAGGGAAATCAGCACTGGAGCTATAGAAAGGTAATGTAAATTAAAAGTAATATTAAAGAAACATATTCTCTTTGAAGAGGTAACACATTACACATTAACAGCGGTCTTAGAACCACAATACTAAAAATACCACAAAAAATTGAATATAGAGCCTGGAGTCGCATCACTAAGTCACCATGAAGTTTTCTCCACTTATAAAAGGATCCCTTTTATGTTATTATTTCAAGGAACCAAGGAAACAGTGTATGGCGGCGTACACACGGCCGAGGTTCTCGCTGAAAACCAGCGAGAACCTCGCTGGAATGTGCATTCCAGCGAGGACCTCGGCCGTGTGTACGGTCTCGGCGAGTTTCCCGTCGGGAAGCCCGTCGAGCAGAAATAGAGAGCACGCTCTCTATTTCCTCAACGGCCCGCCTGGAAGAATGGCTGGTTGCCATTCCCGACGGGCGGGTCGCCGATTTCGACGGCCGGCAGGGAACCTCGACGTGCGGAACGATGTGTTCTGCCCGTCGAGATTCCCTGCCGTGTGTACGCCGCCTATGTGTTGTCTCCAGCAGTTAAATGGCCAACACTGTGTACCGTGTTTCCCCAAAAATAAGACTGGGTCTTACATTAATTTCTGCTACAAAAACACACTAGGGCTTATTTTCAGGGCATGTCTTATCTATGTCCCCTATCTTCTCTCCTCCTCCCAGCTCAGGAGTCATCATTATGGCATCTTTAATCCCAAAAATAAACCTTAATTAAAGTCATTGTAAAAATATGTAATCGTTTTTAAAACAAGATTATATAATGTCCAGTGTGTCTCCTTTTGGAAATTCTTTGTCGAAAAAAAAACTAATTTGCAGCCCCACTGCAAGCTTCAATGTGAAAGCCCAAAGCCACTATTACACCTATTGGAATTCAAATAATAGAAAACACCTTTAATTTACTCATATGTATCAGAAAGCATGCACAGTAAATTATATGGTCCCACATGTATTCTTGTATGGTGTAATCTTCAAAGAACCTTCTACTAAGACAAAAATGTTGGCTGCCAATGCTGACCTTTCCTGAAATTGTTAGATGCCTGGCTATTATACTGACTTGCTTGGGTCAATCGTTCAATAAATAAATAACCTGTAAATAAAATATCAAACCTCTTGTGAAAAATGCCAAATCATGTAGATGAGCAGTTTAAACAAATGTAAGTTGGACAGATCCGTAGACTAGCATTCAGAGCTTACTTTTTATGTTGATAATGGTATCCATTTTAGCCTTATGCAGCGTACACACGATAATTTTTTGGCATGAAAAAAACGTTGTTTAAAAAAAAAATGATCGTGTGTGGGCTTCACATAATTTTTTAGGTTCTGAAAAACAACAAAAAATTATTTTTTGAACATTCTGCATTTTTTTTAAGTAGTTTTAAACAATGTCGTTTTTCGGGTTGTAAAAAATGACTGTGTGTGGGTTAAAATGACGTTAAAAACCGCGCATGCTCAAAAGCAAGTTATGAGACGGGAGCGCTCGTTCTGGTAAAACTACCGTTCATAATGGAGTAAGCACATTCATCACGCTGTAACAGACAGAAAAGTGTGAATCGTCTTTTACTAACAAGGAATCAGCTAAAGCAGCATAAAGGCGAATGGAACTTCACCTTTATACTGCCGTTGTACGTCACCACGCTTTGCTAGATAATTTTTTTAAAACGATGGTGTGTGGGCAACGTAGTTTTAATGATGAAGTTGAAAAAACTTAGTTTTTTCGAAATGCTGAAAAACAACGTTTTTTTTTTCATGCTGAAAAATTATCGTGTGTACGCGGCATTAGGGTTCAAAGTTTACTGTGGTGCCTAAGCTTTCGACTTGTATATTCAGGGCTTTTTTTCTCAAAGAATAGGTGCTGAAACTCAACCATGACCCCCCAAAACCCCTCCCCTACACGCACCCTCCAAATCACATCAAATAGGGGGTGTGGTCAGTCAAATTTCACAAACAGTAGGAGGCTTTTAAGGGCTGCATTAAATACCAAGAATGCATTACATAAAGAGTGCAGAGTTCAGGGGGGGTTACACACAGAGTACAGAGCTGTCACTTGTAAACACAGAAACCGGACTTCTGCGTTTACAAGTGAATGTGGTGAGCAGCCCCCCCCCCCCCAAGGGTCTGAGCCAGAGGTTCCCCTTGTGAAAAAGCCCTGTACATATTTAATTTTTGGATAGCTCTCCACCTACCTACATTGGTCAGTATAAGTCTTGCCACTGAATTACCTATTTATCTTACATTATTGATGATTCAAGGTTTGGAACTAGACTACCTTCCCTGGGTATTAGGATCCTTCACTTAACCACTTAAGACCCGGACCAAAATGCAGGTAAAGGACCTTGCCCCTTTTTGCGATTCGGCACTGCTTTGTTTTAACTGACAATTGCGCGGTCGTGCGACGTGGCTCCCAAACAAAATTGGCGTCCTTTTTTCCCCACAAATAGAGCTTTCTTTTGGTGGTATTTGATCACCTCTGCGGTTTTTATTTTTTGCGCTATTAACAAAAATAGAGCGACAATTTAAAAAAAAATGCAATATTTTTTACTTTTTGCTATAATAAATATCCCCCAAAAATATATAAAAAAACATTTTTTTTTCCTCAGTTTAGGCCGATACGTATTCTTCTACGTATTTTTGGTAAAAAAAATCGCAATAAGCGTTTATCGGTTGGTTTTCGCAAAATTTATAGCGTTTACAAAATAAGGGATAGTTTTATTGCATTTTTATTAATCTTTTTTTTTTTTACTACTAATAGCGGCGATCAGCGATTTTTTTCGTGACTGCGACACTTTGGACAATTTTGACACATTTTTGGGACAATTGTCATTTTCACAGCAAAAAATGCATTTAAATTGCATTGTTTACTGTGGAAATGACAGTTGCAGTTTGGGAGTTAACCACAGGTGGCGCTGTAGGGGATGTGTGACCTAATGTGTGTGTTTACAACTGTAGGGGGGTGTGGCTGTAGGTGTGACGTCATCGATCGCATCCCTCTATTACAGGGATGATGCGATCGATGCTGCGGCCACAGAGAAGCACGGGGAATCCCCGTTCTTCCGCTCCAGGGACAGATCGCCGCACTCCAGCGGCGATCGGGTCCGCGAATCCCGCGGTCCCGGTCCTGGAGCTTCGGACCGGGTCGCGGGCGCGCGCCCGCGACCCACCGCTGGGTACTAAAATCAACGTATATATACGTTGATGTGCCCAGCCGTGCCATTCTGCCGACGTAAATGTGCAGTGGGCGGTCCTTAAGTGGTTAATGACAGATGTACAATAAGTAACATCATTTTGGTTTTATCTTGCATTGCCTTTTTTATGTTAAACACATAAGAAAAGATGTTCTGCTATTATGTACCCTTCATATAAAATCATCTTTCTGAATTCATCATTACTCTGCATGACAAAATAATAAAATAGAAGCATAAAAAAGTAAATTGCAATTGCTCTCAAGGATACTGTAAAACTTGTGTCGGAGAATGATTAGTGCTCAAAATAATATGCTGATGTGCTTTAAAAATGTAATTAGTGAAGTCATTCAGTACTCAAGGTTGCTTGCCACACATAAATAGGCTCCTTAAATATTTATTCACACAGCCAATCTGTCAGATGCTTGTCTTTCAACGCTTTCCTAAAATGTACTAATGTATAAGCCTTTATATTTAAAGAAATGGTCATATAAACAGATCTTCATACACTTCTTGGCAGCATGAAAATTAAACCAAGGTTATTGTTGGGGCAAGTTGTATCAGCATAACCATATAGGCCAGACCATCAACATTAAAGCATCAACACTCTGATTAGTAAATAAATAGGAAAGTATTATATATTTAATTGAGAGGTTAAGAGCTAAGCACACCCTCCTGCCTGTATGCCTGAGATAAGGGAAGGTGGATTCCAGGAAGTAAATGCCATTTGAATCATCTGCACTTACTCAAGATGGCAGCAGTTAGAAATGCTAAGGGGTGTTTTTCAAAGTGATTTCTCAACAAAATAAAGCATGGAGACATGGATGGATGGGCAAGTTCCCTTTGAATATTTAGGATGAATTAAATAGATTTTCAGTTTGTGGTTCTCAAATATAATTTAGATCCACTTTCTGAAAATATTTGAATTCCCAAAGGTTATCTTTAAAGGATAACTTTTCTTTCAGAAACTGTTTTGTTAAACATCCCTTAATCCTTGTGATTCCTTCTATACCCTCTACTACAGATCTCACATCCATCAGCCATCTCCTTTCCCTGTTGTTTACTGAGGCTTTACCAGTTCTGCAGTTATCTTCTTGAGTTGCTGGATCATGAAAACACTATCGAGATTATAAAACATATTACGGGTTAACACAAACACTGTTTAATTAATTTTTAATATTAAAAGCAAACTCCCCATCCATCCTTGTCTTCATACTTTATTTTGCTGAAAAATCACTTTAAAAAACACACCTAGCATTTCTGGCAGTGGCCATCTTAAATAAGGGCATATGTTTAAAGTAGCGTTTACTTCCTGGGATCCATCGGCCCTTAGCTCAGACATGCAAGCAGTAGGGTATGCTTAGCCAAGAAAGCCCCTCCTCTCCTGAAGACTCCTGGAATGCATGGCATTATTTCCCTAGGCACTATTTTATGAAGAGACACTGTTAAGGAGTTAAGGAGTTGTGAAGGGGCACTGTATTGTGAAAGGGCACTGTGTTGTGAAGGTGCACTGCGTTGTGAAGAGGCGCTGTGTAATTAAGGGGCACTATGTTGTGAAGGGGCACTGTGTTATTAAGGGGCACTATATTGTGTTATGGGGGTATTGTAATGTGTAAAGGGGGAATGTGATGTTTTATGACAGTATTGTAATGTATAAAGGGGCCCTGTGATGTGTAAAGGGGCTCTGTGATATGTAAAGGGGCCCTGTGATGTGTAATGGGGCGCTGCAATGTAAAGGGAATCTAAGGACACTGTGGGGCTGCTTTAAAGGGTGGACTGTGATGTACAGGGGGACTTTGGATACTGATGTAAAGAAAGGACTGTGATGTAAAGGGCACTGCGATATAAAGGGGCACTACCATGTAAAAGGAGGGTTGTGATGAAGGTGACTATGATGTAAAAAGTAGGCTGAAGATGATTATGTACAGGGGGGCTATGATGTGAGTGTAATAGCACTAACATGAGATTTCGAACCTCATGAAGTACATTTTGCTGACTGGACCACCGTAAATTTTAATTCAAGACCCCTGCTCTAATTGAATGTTGTGGCAAAGTGCCATTGTAGGGACCCTTGAGGATGATGCACTGTCTGTCTTTGTATCAGAGACCTGAATACAAGATCTGTAGTAATGAGGCGACCCTCCAGCCATTAACCAAGCAGCCTGGAATGCAGTCCTAGTTATCTGGCAATAATCATCTCTTCTGATCTAGTTTTAGTAGCATGGACAGGTCATGTAGTTGAGATCTTCTCTACCTCCACTTCCTCCTCCCAGGATCTGTACACAACAACCCCAGAAGCAGAAAGTGATAAACATAATTTTACATTACAGTGTGATACTAGCAGCTGATAGTAGACAGCAGCAGATCTCTACATGTGCCAATAGAATAACCACGAGGCATGCTTTTTATGTGCTGGCCGACATGTTTGCAACACATTCAGACAGACAGGAATGTAGCAGACACAAAAACACACAACAGAGATTTCTTTATTACTTATTTCATGAGTAAGAGCATATGGTTCCCATTGAAAGCTAATTAGACAGAGTTTAGATAATAATTAGAGGCTGTTACGCGTTAATATATGTTGTATATGCCACTCGTGTGCTTACATATCTTCCATGGAACAGTTACCAATTAAAAGCATTATACGTGATTATGAACACAACACAGTCATTAAATAAACATTTAAAATAGATTGCAAAGTGAAATAAAACTAGCATGTGTTATGGCCATGGAGAAATATAGATGTCTAGCTGAACATCAATGGCATTGAGCGCCCACCTGTCTTTAAGGACAACCTTCTTCGGGAAACAACAAGTATGACAATGTGTAAAAAGCTTTTTGATTATACCTTTCCATTACAGAGTACTTCTCTGCTAAAAATAGTAGACTCGAGGAAGCTGAAAGTGACTTTGTAAAGTTTGCAACTGACGAAATTCCAGATTAGTTTCATTACAGCTAGTCAGATTTTGTCTCCAATGTACTTCTGCAGGTGCAGGGGGGTACACACTCTCTGGGGGTCACCACGTTATTACTGACTATCGTTTTTTTGTTTGGGAGGATGTTAAAAAATGTGTCACCCTCCAGTGCCAGATATGCTAGGTACACCATGTTTGCATTTACCGTATTTATCGGCGTATAACACGCACAGGCGTATAACACGCACCCTAACTTTAAGAGGGAAGTTTCAGTAAAAAAAAAACTGTGTTATACGCCAAAAATACAGTACATTTTGATGGAGCTGTATTGTATGCTATTGTAAGTTTATATCTAAAGCCAACTGAAAGAGGAGATCAATGCCAACTGCTGGGACCCTATAGGAGACTGGAGGCCTTGGGCAGTTTCTCCCCTCCCATGCTAGCTGCTAGCCATGGTAAAAGTAAATAAAAATGACACATGACATGGCATGGCTACAAGGCAAAATACTACCCATTTAGAAGGAATAATGCATAATTACTATTTCTGTACAATTTTTTCTATATACTCGTCTTTTCACCACTTTACTCAATATTTTACCCTTACCCATACAATCCCCTGGGCATTCTTAACAATTTTTACTTATCCCATTTATGCAGCGCTTCTCCCCGACTCTCGGTGGCCATCAAGTACAACCTATATGTGAGATTATATGTCAGTATTTCATTGTATACCCCTGTATGGTGCCATCGTTCAGGTGCTTATCTAATAGTTTTTTTGAAACTGTTGATGCCCCCCACTGAGACCACCACCTGTGAAAGAGAATTCAACATCCTTGTCGCTCTTACAGTAAAGGACCTTATATGTAGGTTAAAGGGTTTGTAAAGGAATTTATTTTTTTTTTTTAATCTTGATAGCTTCCTTTACCCCATTTTTGTTCGTTTTTGCTCTCAAGTTGCTGTAATTCTTCTCTGATCTCCACACTTCCTGGTTGTCTGTTTCCTGATGACCACAGTGCTGGGAGCTTTCTCTCTGTGGTCACTAACTTCAAGGAGGTGTGATTACTGTATGTCTAGTTCAGAGGCGTAACTAGAACCTTCAGGGCTCTGGTGCAAGAAACCATGAAGGGGCCCCCTGACCCCCGGGGTGACCCAGCCCCATGCTTTAGCGGGCCCATGTGTCAACCCTGTACACCTGGATAGGAAGAGCGGCATATAGAGGAACCAATCCCCTCCATTTTCTTCCTGCAGCTGTGACTGCTGGAGGAAAATGGAGGATATTGGTTCCTCTATATGCTGCCCGTTGCCCCTCCTATCTGGGTGTACAGGGGTGAGACATGGCCCCCCTGGAGCATGGGGCTGGGATGAGTGACAACAAGCAGTGGTGGCAGTGATTGGGGGGAATAGGATGGGATGAGTGGCAGCAGTGGTGGTGGGTTGGATGGGATGGGATGAGATGAGTGGCAGCAGTGGTGGGGGGGATGGGATCAGTGGTGGCTGTGAGGGGGGTTAGATCACTGACAGTGGTGATGGTGAGGGGTGACAATTGATGGCACAGTGGTGACAATTGATGGCACAGTGGCGACAATTGATGGCATGGCACAGTGGCGACAATTGATGGCATGGCACAGTGGTGAAAATTGATGGGCACAGTGGCTGCGTTTGATGGAAAAGTGGCGACAATTGATGGGCACAGTGGCGACAATTGATGGGCACAGTGGTGGGTAGGATCAATAGTGGTGGTGGGATCAGTGGCAGGGGTGGTGGGATCAGTGTTGGTGGGTGGGATCAGTGGCGGGGGTGGTGGGATCGGTGGTGGTGGGATCGGTGGTGGTGGGTGGAATCAGTGGTGGGGGTGGTGGGATCGGCGGTGGTGGGTGGTATCAGTGGCAGGGGTGGTGACATTGGAGGTGGTGGTGGGGATAAGATCCCCCCATGAGGGGATAGAAATAAAATCTGTGGTGAAGAGGGGGGTCAGTAAGAGGCAGAGATTGGAATCAGCTGCACTGACAATTGTGTCACTCACTTTGTCAGTCGATTCCTTCCTCTTCATCATTATTCCTGTGCCTCCAGGGATGCTCCTCTGTCATGGGATCTCCTGCAGAGGGAAGAGCTCCTCCCCCTTCACTGCACTGGTGTTTCCAGCATCTTACATGGCTTTCTATTTCTGAGCTAGCAACCTTTCCTCAGCAAGCAGCGGGCGAACAACCCCCCCCCCCCCGGGCGTGTAACAAAGGGATGGCAACGGCACCTGACAGTAGAGAAGGTAGAGGAGGTGCGGACAGTAGAGAAGGTGCGGACGGGCCAGTGGGCCCCCCCCCCCACAACGACGGAACTCCAGGGCCCAGTCGCATGTGCGACTGTTTCGACCCTGGTAGTTCCGCTACAGGTCTAGTTTCGTTTTCCAAACCATCACTTCTCTATGGCTCTGTATGCTCTGTAAGGCAGAGAGGCAGGAAACAACATGCAAAAACAAACTAGAAACTACAGGTACATTATATGATTGATTTTTATCTATTTTTAATCATTTTTAAAAGGAATCAGTTAACTATTATGTCTCTATACCCTGTAAACAGTCATTTCAGCAAAAAAAAAAAGATTTATTTACAACTCCTTTGACCACTTAAGGACCGCCTCCTGCACATATACATCGGCAGAATGGCACGGCTTCCCCGTTCTTCACTGTGGCGGCGTCATCGATCGCGTGATCCCTTTTATAGGGAGACACAATCGATGATGTCACACCTACAGCCACACCCCCTACAGTTGTAAACACACATTAGGGAACACATAACCCTTTCAGCACCCCCTTGTGGTTAACTCCCAAACTGCAAATGTCATTTTCACAATAAACAGTAAAACCACCCCGCTAGTGGCCGAATAGCGCCAAAATCCACTCCACTATACTCCACTCCAGCCAATAGTGTACCTACAACGTCGGCACATTCTGTTACGTACGACTTACGTAAACAACGTAAAAACGATGGCTGTTCCAACGTCCATACCTTTGCATGGGATGCGCCACCTTTTTGGTGGTTTATCTTTACGCCAGAAAAACGCCTTATGTAAACGTCGTCGATTACTGCGGTGGGCATACATACGTTCGTGAATCGCCGTCTCTTGCTCATTTGCATATTTAAGATGAGAACGCCGAATGCGTCCAGCGTAACTATGCGCCCATGATACTCCGGCGTAGGCAAGTTACATTGGATGGCTGAAGCCATGTTTTTCGGCGTATTTCACTTTGTGAATCGGCGCAAAGATTTCTCCTAAAAAATTGTAAAAACAATAATTAAAATAATATTGACTGCACTACTGACAACACCAATATCGGTCCTTATGACATTGTCCACTGTACTACTGACAATGTCTGTATATATACACACATGCACACACGCATATGTGTTTTTTAGCTTTGGGGTGCACATCCGAATGTCATAGGCTGCGCACGCATCACACCTATGCCTCCATCTAAAATTGCTTGTTGCCTAGCAGACCCACCGAAAATGCTAGTTACCTAGTTACTATAGTTTCTGGGTCACTGATGTGGAGAATCTTTGGAGAACAAGAAAGTAGGAGAGAAGTCAAAAGTCCTTATAGGCATACTTCTGAAACAGTGGCTACAAAGAGGGCCTATATGACAGCCAGCCCACTAGATGTTTATAAAGAAGTTTATATAAAACATTGTGTGATTTTACAGTATATCTGATTATTTACAGGACAGACTGTGATTCTGTATCCTTCTGATACAGTGAATCAATGGTTAACTGGTAACATCACTGTTTCCTCTAATCATATCATGCGAATAGCAGTTTAGCACCTTTTTGTTAAATATAGACAGGATGTCTAAATTTGATGATTTCCCAGCGGGGTATAATGAGCCAACGATTTCTGTAAGGATTGTAGCTATACATACCATCTCTTCACATAGAAAGTGTTGGCATCCTACTGATAAAAGCAATGATAACTCGCAAGACCCCATACCTTGCAGTAGAACATCATACCAATTAAAGCAGACGATTGCACTGAAATATGCAGAGTGTAAACATGTCCTTAAAAAAAATTGTGGGATATTGGAGAGCTATTAATAATTTGGGTCTAACTGAGATTATTTTTTATTTTTTTTCACAATCAAGTTTATTGATTCAAAAGTAGCAAAGTACAATATCAAAGAACAAACAATATGAAAGACCAAAATCCCATCATACATTAACATGAGCATGACAATAACAAAGATGGGTTGGATCAAGTATGTAGTATGAGAAAAAATTAGGATCGAAACATGTATTCTTGAGCATTGTTATATAAAGTGGGAGGGGGGGGGAGGGGTGGGGTGGGGTAGATTGACCTTTGGTATAAACATCCAGGGGTTGTGTAAGGATAGTAAACTTTCTGTCGATCAACAGACAACAACAAATGTTAAGAGATAAGCCTTAAACATTACAGGGATCAGTATTCTACAATGCATGACAAATACAGTACAAATCAAGCCACCAACAACTGATAGTCATTGGAGTATTTAAACAGTACCCACGGTTGCCAGGTTTCATTGAATTGGTTTGAATCTTCATTTCTCATAGCTATTAATTCCTCCATTTTGTAAATGTAATGTACCCTGTTCAACCAATCCACAATCGATGGGCATTTAGAGGACTTCCAGAACAGCCGAATTAGCGTTTTGGCAGCTGTCAGTAAGTGCCTTGTCAGCGATTTTTTTGTATCTACGAATGGACATGTGATTAATATGCAAGAGACAAGCAGCAGCATCAAGTGAAATACTTGTGTCCGTGATCTGTTTGATATGGTGTATTATTTGGGACCAAAAGTCTGATGTCATAGGGCAGGACCACCAAATATGGATGAAGGACCCAACATCACTCTTGCACCTCCAGCACCTATCAGATGTGGTCGGTGACCAAGCCTTTATTTTCTGGGGGGTGATATACCAGTGTGTAAGGATTTTATACGAAATTTCTTGGAACTTGGAGCTTAAGGAACATTTATGTGCAAATACGCATGCTTTTTCCCATTGGCCTTCCGAGAGTGTGACATTTAATTCACTCTCCCATTTGTTCTTGTGTTTATCTGGTGTTTGTGTATGGTGGGAGCTTAACCAAGAATAGGCCAGGGAAGTTGTCTTTAAGATAGGGGAGCCTGAAAGGCAAATTTGTTCCAACTGGGTGGGGGTTTTACAGTATTCTAACTTAAGCCTGCTATTGACCAAAAAATCTCGTGTTTGTAGATAGAACCAGAAACCGGGGTAGGAGTGTCCAAGTTCTGATTTCAACTTGTTAAGAGATTTGATCTTGTTGTCTGAGAGACAATGAGTGGCCAAAAGTTTCCCTGTGCTGATTGTAGGTAATTTAATGTCTATTCCTGGAGGGAAGTCTGGGTTATCTGTCAGCGGGGTCAGTGGGCCTGGTACGTTAGCTAGATTATAGGACAACACTGAACTGTGCCAGACCGAGAGTGTTGCCGCCACCAGTGGGTGGGAGAGTCTACTCGTCCGTCTAGAGTCAGCCGACCAGGGGTAGTACGCAAGCGATTTGGTATGATGTGTTCCCTCTAAGCCTACCCAGTCCTTGGTTGTCCGGTGGCAGTGCCAGTCTATCAGCCTGGTAATGTGAGCAGCCAAGTAATACTTTCTAAAATCTAGTAAGCCTATACCCCCTCTACTTTTTGGTTGAGTCAGTTGGGAGAAACTTAATCTTGACTTTTTGCCAGCCCAAAGAAATTTCAGTTGGGCAGTACGCAACCTGGCAAAGAAGGACAAGTGAAGTTTAATTGGTAGGGCATTAAAATAGTATAACAGTCTTGGCAGCACTGTCATTTTAAGGATGGAGGCCCTACCAAACCAAGTGAAAAGTTTTGAAAACCATCTGTGTAAATCGGTAATGATGGACTGCAACAAGGGGTTAAAGTTTGCCGCATAGAGACCTTCAATTGTTGGAGTTAATCTTATGCCTAAATACTTAAGATGGCTTTGTTCCCACCTGAAATTATGGTTACTCTTCAACAGATCATATTCACTGGTACTAAGGGTCAAATTGATCGCTTCCGACTTGCTGTGGTTTACTTTGAAATTGGAGACATAACCAAAGGTGACAAATAATTTTAGTAGCGTGGGGATGGAAATGTGTGGTTTAGAAATAAAAAACAGGAGGTCATCTGCATAAGCAGCAGTCTTATACTCTCTGTGATTCACTGTGAAGCCCCTGATATCTTTTGAAATATTGATGGACCTTATTAAGGGTTCTAAAGAAATAATAAATAAAAGAGGGGATAGGGGGCAGCCCTGTCGTGTGCCGTTGTTAATTTTTAGAGGATCCGAGAATGTGTTATTGATTTTGATCAAAGCCCGTGGGTTGGTGTAGAGGGTCTCAATCCAATTAAGCATGTGACTTCCCAGACCAATGTGCTTACATGTAGCCAACATGTAGTCCCATGAAACCCTATCAAAGGCCTTCTCCGCGTCAGTAGACAGGAGAAGGCCCTTGATCCCCGACTGCCTAGCGTAATGTATCATGCTGAGAGCTTTTGAGATATTGTCTCTAGCTTCCCTTCCAGTCATGAATCCTACCTGTTCGGGGCCATTAATATTTGGGAGAAGCGGTTTAAGCCTATTTGCAATAACTTTCGCCAGTAGTTTAACGTCTATATTCAGTAACGAGATGGGTCTAAAGTTTGCACAGTCGGAATGGTCCTTGTCTGGTTTAGGGATTACAGCAATATGTGCTGTGAGAAACGAGCTTGATTCATGTTTGTATTTGGCCAGGAAATTAAGGGCCTTGAGTAAAGGGGGCAAAATTAATTGGGGGTATGTTTTGTAATATTGTGCAGTAAACCCATCGGGTCCTGGACTTTTACTAGGTTTCAGTAGTTTTATAGCCTCTAACAATTCACCTTGTGTTATGGGATTCTCTAACAGTTTGGCGTCTTCAACTGGGATCGTGGGGAGTTCGCTGTTTTCCAGGAATTCCTCAATAGCCTCCATCTTAGTGGGTGTGATATGTGCAGGTTTGTGCTGTGGCGGTAGGTTATATAGCTTTGAATAAAAATCCTGGAAAACTTTAGCTATGCGTATAGAATCATGTTCAAGGATTCCTTGTTTGTTTTTGATTGCATGGACACAGTTAGCGGAAGAGACCACTTTCAGAGCCCTAGCCAGGTATTTGCCTCCTTTGTCGCCATGCTCGTAAAAAATTTTTTTTTTAAAGAAAAGGGACTTTTGGGTTTGCATGTTCAAAATTTGCAATAAGGTCCTCCTGCAATCAAGTAGCTCTTTTTCTACCTGTTCTGAAAGCGTCTTTTTATGTTGTAACTCCAAACGGGCAATTTTATTAGATAATGATGTCATCTCCTTTTCTCTTTCTTTTTTCCTCAGTGCACCCCACCTAATCAAATTTCCCCTTATCACCGGTTTGTGGGCCTCCCAGTTGTTTAACGGGTTTGTGTCTGAGTCCAGGTTATCTGCAAAATAGTTCTTAATAGAGTTAAATATGTCGTCTTGTATTGTTTGGTCCGTTAGTAATGCAGGGTTGAGTCTCCAGTTGAAGCTCTGGCCTCCGGGAGAACCAGGTTTCAAAGTCAGTGCTACTGGGGCATGGTCAGATAGGGATATAATTCCCATCTCTGTCCTAGTCAATCTGGGCAAATCTCTCTGAGAAATGAATATCATATCCAGTCTAGAATACTTTTTGTGTGGGGCGGAATAGAAGGAATAGTCTTTCTCCATAGGATGAGTTGACCTCCATGAATCAATCAGGGACATTGATAAGAGCAAGGCTTTTAATCTCTTTAGAATTCTGTAAGTTACATGTGTGTGTCCAGTTGATGTGTCCTGGAGCGGAGAAAGAGGGACATTAAAATCCCCACCCAGGAGAATACAACCTTCTGCAAACCACTTCAGCTCGTCTATGACTTTCCGACAAAAGGTGATATGATTTTTATTCAGGAAGTATACATTGGCAAGTGTGATGGGGGAGCCCTCCCATGTGCCTTTGAGAAATATGTATCTGCCTTCTTGGTCAGTTAGGCTACTTTTGAGGACAAATGGGGCATTTTTGTTGATCAATATCGAAACACCTTTAGTTTTGGCGATGGGGTTTGTCGCATGGTGGGCTACTGTGTATAGATTGTCTGTTAATTTAGGGATATTTTGGCCCTTAAAGTGTGTTTCTTGTAAGAAAACCAATAAGGGTTTGATTTTCCTAAGTTCTCTAAAAAATGTGGACCTTTTTTCTGGAATGTTTAATCCATTTATGTTGTGTGAGATTAATGTGGGGGCTTTGCCCAGGAAGGAGTAAGCCATTTAAGATCTTGAATACAGTGGAGGGGGAGGAAAAAAAAAAAAAAAAAGGGGGGGGAGAGAGAGGAGAAGGGGAGAAGGGGGTTGTGAAGGGTGTGGGTAAAGGGGAGGAAAGTTCAAATTAGGAGATGGCCATAAAAAGTTCCCACAGGGAAGAAAGTGGGGGAAGGATTGGTGTAATTAGCTCTTAATAGCTAACACCTTACTTGAGTCTTAGCCCAGTGCTTGAATCTTGTATGCAAGGGCTCAAGAACACCCTTTTCAAAGAAACCAGCAATGAGCAGGAATGTCGATGTGACTCTGATGGGTACGCGGGAGGCGTTCCTGTGGATGGGGAAAGTAAAAGTATCTGTCGTCATGGTCCCGGGTCAGGGATGCGAGGCTAAATATGAATGTGCATTAATCTTAACCGAACCTCATAGGGGGGGGGGATGTCTCTGGCCTAGGCCAGAGGGCAAAGAGGAGAAACCCCTTATTCGTAACTTAAGAACGTCGAACATCAGCAAATGACAAACTTTCAAAAACTAAGAACCTGAAATATAGAAATAAGCAATCGACCCAGCTCCTAGTGTAAGTGGCCTAGTATTGGGCCAAGCCATCTGTGCACCCTACTGCAAAACAATGCAAAACGTCCTAGACCCCTCTAGTGGCTGTAGACATATAAAAATAAAAAATAAAGATAAAAAATAAACAAATTGCTGGTGAGTCCAGCATCATATGGGCTGTCTAAGTGGAACCCGCCTTGTGTTTCGAGTATGTCGGCAGGAGCACAGATAACTGACCGTATCACCTCATGCATATAAACCCCAAGGAAGGGACGTCTACTATGGGCGACAGTACAAAGTTAACCTATCAGCATGAAAAAGATAATAGGCACTGCTCCCTTCTGTTGCTACCTAGGAGGTTTTCCATTTCATTCCACTTACGTCACCAAAAACCAGAGGAGTCTGAAGTATGAGTGTAGTTGTGGAACGAAGGTTCATGGTCAGCCCTCTATGACTCCGCTAATTTCAACTCAGAAGGTGATCAAACGGAGGAGAAAAGGAAGAAAAAAAAACAGGCATTAGAATATCAAACCAGACATGGCTATTAGAAGCGGAAGTCCGTGCATTCAGCTGCAAGTCCTCTGTGAGTAACACTTAAAATCATGACATATAGCTAATCCGTCTCCGTGTACAGATCATAATGCAGGAGTTCTAAAGAGAGCTAAGCATACTGTGCAGGTTGCAGGTGGTCGGTGCCCTCTAGTGGACAGATGTTGTAAGTCACCTTAAGGCTTTAAAAAGAATCACATAGAAAAAACTTACGACCCCATATCGAGTATACATAAATATTAACAGGTTTACACATGCTCATTCTTCCAATGCCGTTTAACATCCGCCAGTTGCAGGGGGTAAAAAAGTAATAAAAAAGACAAAAAAAAAAAAAAAGTTAAAAAATAAAACAACATAATTGGAGGATAAAAGGAAGGTGACCAGTGGAGGAGTATAATAGTTGGTTCCAACACAGCCCAGGGGCAGCAGTCCTTTGTTAATCCAAGGCTTGGAGACAACCTGTCTATTTATCTAAGATTGCCGTAGAGTTAGAGGCATTAAGGGCATATCTTGCTCGTGACAATGCCAACGCGTAGTGATGGCCGGGGTTATAGGCTAACAATCCGCTGAAAAAGACACTGCACCCGGGCTGTGGCTGCAGAGAGTCCTCCACGGCAGGCCCAACAAAACCTCGAGTTCTCTAGTTTTGCAAGACAGTCGTCGTTAGACCCCTGGGCTCACAGCATCCACCCCAAACATGTCGCACTTTAGCGTTGAATATGCAGAAGCACGAACAAATTAAAGACTAATAAGCAAAAAAAAATGATAAATAAAACAGGAGAAAAACGGGGTACAGTACCTTATCAGGCAGTCCTTGTGTGGTAGATGCTAAGGGCGGCTAGACACAAAGAGGACCCTTACATAATGCAAAAAAAGTAATGGGCGTATAACAGGGCTAAAACGAGTCGGGATGAAAATACTTCAGCATAGTTGGTAAGCGTAGCTGCCGGTGAAGCAATGTTGCCTCTGCTGTATGCCCACTTAGTCTCCTGATGTGATCAGGTCAGCATGTGTTGTTTGCTGTTGTAGGTGGCTTGCAGGGCAAATGGAAACCTCCACCTGTAGCTAATATCTTCTGCTATCAACACCTCTAGCAAAGGCTTCAGAGCCCTCCTATTCTTGAGCGTAATGGGCGAAAGGTCTTGAAAAAGTTGTACCTCTGTTTCATTTGATAGAATTAGGGTTTGGAAGACGGCAAATTATATCCCTCGGTGGCATATTGTCTGGGGCCCTGGGACGCAGCGCTGTCAGTTTCAGGGTTTTGCTTAGGGTGTCAAAAATCTTTGCACCAGCCCTGACTGTGCTATGACCTCCCTTGTCTAGAAAAGCCTCTTCAGAATGTCTATGTTGGATATCAAAGCACTGTCAATGTATCAGAGATAGGTCCAGCCACTTGCAATTAAGTGGATTAGGTGGATGCTTGCACATAAACTGAGCACTGAAAGAAAAGTTTGCCAACTGGATACATCAGGAACTCCTCCTTCTAACACATCATAGATGCCAATAATGAAGACTGTAGGTGGCACAGGCTGTACATTAGCAAATTCAGCTCTCAATACTTAGGACTCTGTTAGGCATTAGAAGGTTAAAAAAAAAAAAGTTTAGAGCTTTTTTTTTGACAAAATAATTTTTGGTAGTAAAATTCCACTTTAAGACCACTCAAGCCCCGTACACACGACAGGGATCCTTGATGGGCGGAACACATCGTTCCGCCCGTCGAGGTTCTCTGCCGGCCGTCAGAATCTGCGACCCGCCCGTCGGGAATGGCAACCAGCCATTCATCCCGACGGGCCGTCGAGCAAATAGAGAACCTATTGCTCGACGGTTTTCCCGACGGGCGGGGCGAGCAGAGAGCGTACACACGGCCGAGGTTCTCGCTGGAATGCAGCTCCCAGCGAGGTTCTCGCTGGTTTCTGGCGAGAACCTCGGCCGTGTGTACGGGGCCTTAAAGACTAAGGGCCAGATTCAGGTACAACGGCATATTTTTTGGCCAGATTCAGGTACAACAGCATATTTTTTGGCCAGCGTAGCGCATCTCATATGCGCTACGCCGATGTAAAACAGGGAGCCCAGAACAGTATTCTCAAACCAAGCGCCATACATTGTGCCGGCGTAGTGTAAATAGGCCGACGTAAGCCCGCCTAATTTAAAGTAGGCAGGTAGTGGGCGTGCTTCATTTAAATTAACCGTGACCCCATGTAAATAAGCGCCGAGCGAACGACGCATGCGCGTGCATGCTCAGAATCACGTCAAATAGAATGCCTAAGATACACGTCGAACACTGCCTACGACGTGAACGTCACAACCCCATTCACGTACGACTTACGTAAACGACGTAAAAACTACGGCTGTTCCGACATCCATACCTTTTTGGTGGTTTATCTTTATCCCGGAAAAACACCTTACGTAAACGTCATAGATTACTGCATCGGGCGTACGTACGTTTGTGAATCGGCGTATCTTGCTCATTTGCATATTTATAATGGGAAAGCTGAATGCGTCCAGCATAAATATGCACCCAAGATACGACGGCGTAGGAGACTTACGTTGGTCGTATCTTGGCAAAATTCAGGCGTATCTGATTTAAAGTATCAGCGCATAGATACGACGGCGCACATTTGGACTTACGACGGCATATCAGTAGATACGTTGGCGTAAGTCTTTGTGAATCTGGCCCATTTTGTTTTTACACATCAATGGCCCTTGCTCCCCAATTCACACATTGCAGTTCTTGTTAAATGTATAACCATTGACTGTTTGTCAATTTAAACTTAGACATGCCTATGATGAAGCGGCATTGGCCGCAAAACTAGTCAAGATGATTGTTCGTGACCCTCAACCCACCGTGTTTTTCCCCTCTTGGGGATTTTTATATTGGTGTTGTGCATGGTCGTCATTATTTTAATCCTGTACTTTTCCATTGTGTCCTATTGATGTTGTATTCAATAAAATTTCTTTATTTTTTATATCTGCATTTTTACATTCTATGTTATCTATTGCACCAGTACCGCAATAGTCCAATTGCCCCCCTTCTTTTGGCTCTTTGGTTTGGGGACCTTAGACCTAATTTCTTTATACATCAATGGAATTATCTGTCCCTTGTACTCCTTTTTGAAACATCCCTGGCACCATTCCTTCTAGAGCTCACTTTGACTGTAGCAAAAGATTATCTGACCAACAAAACTATACTGTATGTTGTGAAAGTAGATGGGCTCCACTACACTACACGGTCGTTTTTTGTGATGAAATAAAACAACATTTTAAAAAATGTCATTTAGAATGATCGTGTGTGGGCAAAACGTCGTTTTATGTCTTCTGAAAAACGACAAAAAAAAATTCGAACATGCTTCAATTTTTTATGTCGTTTTTCAGAATGTCGTTTTTTGTGTCATAAAAAATTATCGTGTGTACGCTGAAACAACGTTTAAAACAACGTTTTTAAACCCGCGCATGCTCAGAAGCAAGTTATGACGCGAGCTTGAATGGAACTGAGTGCCGTCGTATGTGTTGTACGTAACCGCGCTTTGCAAGAGCATTTTCAGAAAACGATGGTGTGTAGGAAACTTCGTTTTTTTTCATGAGAAAAAACAACGTTTTTTTACAAGACAAAAAACGACCGTGTGTAAGCGGCATTAGGGTTAGGATGGCTTACCTGTCTAAACCCCAATCATTATATGAAAATGGAATAAAAATAAAGCTTACATTACTTGCCATGTTAGAGTAAAGATTATAAGCAAGCGAGAGTCAACACATTACATGCTCATTAAGTTGCTGATAATAGTAACTGACATTAACTAACTGCATCATGCAAAATACCCCTCTATGTATCTTTATGTAACAATAACACATTACATAAAGCAATCATCATTAAATTCACTCTCTGGAATAGTAAATGTATTCTGTGGGAGGCTGCAGAAAGACAAGATTTATTCTCTTTTATGTGTACATAATGTGCGGGGATCAGGTCAGCTTCTCTTTCTCCCAATTATTTAATGAACACAATAAATAGTACAAAGAACAAAACTGATTGGAGGGCCAGCCTCACAGAATTATATGGCAATTGGTAGGTTCAAGGCTTCAAGTGAGGAAATGTTCCAAATCTGTACATAAATGGGCTCATTTTGAAGATTAGGACATAGAAAAGTGAAGGGGTGCTCATATTGTCCAATTAGGTGTCAGCTTCTAATCCGCATTAGAAAGTAACAGCTGGAATCTGCCATGGGCAAAATATCTACTTTCCTTTGATATGGCATATCTCATTTCTATAAGATGGCATTACAATAAAAACATTTACGAATTTAGTAAATTAAGTCTACTATCATGTCACAATTTATTAACCACTTCCTGACCAGAGCACTTTTTTCGATATGGCACTGCGTTGATTTAACTGACAATTGCGCGGCCGTGCGACGTTGCACTGAAACAAAATTGATGACCATTTTTTCCCACAAGTAGAGCTTTCTTTTGGTGCTATTTGATCACCTCTGTGTTTTTTTTTTTTTGCGCAATAAACAAAAAAATAGCGTAAACTTTGAGAAAAAAAAAGCTGTATTTTTTACTTTTTGCTATAATATCCCCCAAAAATATATAAAAAAACAATTTTTTTACTTAAGTTTAGATCGATATGTATTCTACATATTTTTGATTAAAAAAAAAAACACAATAAGTGTATATTGATTGGTTTGCGCAAAAGTTATAGCGTCTAAAAAATCGGGGATAGATTTATGGCATTTTTATTATTATAATTTTTTTTTTTACCAGTAATGGCGGCGATCTGCGACTTTTATTGGGACTGCGACATTATGGCGGACACATCAGACACTTTTGACACTATTTTGGGACCATTGTCATTTATTCAGCGATCAGTGCTAAAAAAATGCACTGATTACTGTGTACATGACACTGGCAAGGAAGGGATTAAACACTAGGGGGCAATCAAGGGCTTTAGTGTGACCTGGGGAGTGGTTCTAACTGAGGAGAGGAGGATTGGGGGTGCTCTGTGCAAAACCATTGCACAGAGCAGGTAAGTATAACATGTTTGTTATTTTATTTTATTTTATTTTTACAATAACTCTCTGCAGCTGACATCAAATTGACCGAACGAATCCCATCAATTTAACGGTTTACCAGAACAGTTACATTCAAGCAATGCCATGACTGATATCGGTCACAGTTGGTTGTGCTCTCGACCGAACTGTCAAGCCATCAAATGGCTAGTGTCATAACTGATCACAATGGCAACTGCAGGTTAAACAACAGAATCTAAGATGACATCCTTCTTGGATGGGGTGGATGTTAGTTCAACTTTAGGTTCAGTTAACAGCTGAATTCTGATGTTTGCTATGAGTTTATTATACAGCTATGTTATGTGGAATTGAATGCATTTATTTTTTATTTTTGCAAACTAGCAGCTATTCTAACATAAGATTATGGCTAATAAAATACCTAGTCAGAAGATTCATGTTAACATTGTGACAAGGACATAAAATAAATGTCAGAAAACACATGAGAAATATAGTTACTTCAAAACTGCAATGATGACTGGAATCACAAATATGCTATCTATCTTCAAATTACAAAAACAGAATGTTATGCATTTTAACTGCTGCATAATCATATCCAATTACTTGGGAAGTATTTACATCGTTATTACAAGGACACATTATTATAGCCAAGTTATATGGCACACACATTAGCAGAGCACATTAAACTGTTTACGATCATTTCAAGTCTTCCAAGCGGCAATTCCTGAGATGCGATGAGGCAGCAGAATATAGTAACACAATCTGGAGTGACCTGTTGGCCAAATCAATAATCTGCATAGTCCAAGCACCGCGAAAAGGAATGTGTTATGAATTTGCATGTAATGCCATTTCTAGTGCAAAATCTGAGGCCTCGTACACACGATAGGTTAACCAGAGGACAACGGTCTGATGGACCGTTTTCATCGGTCAAAACCGATCGTGTGTGGTCCCCATAGGTTATTTAACCTTTGGTTAAAAAAAAGCCAACTTGCTTTAAAATTAACCTATGGGTTCCTAACCCATAGGTCAAAACCGATCGTTAGTAGGCACGATCCTCGGTAAAAATACACGCATGCTCACAATCAAGTCGACGCATGCTTGGAAGCATTGAACTTCATTTTTTTAGCACGTCGTTGTGTTTCAGCCACCGCCTTCTGATACGATCGTTTTTTTTAACTGATGGTGTGTAGGCACATCAGTCCATCAGTCAGCTTCATCGGTTAACCTATGACAACGGTCCTTCCGACCACTCTAATCGGATAGACTGATCGTGTGTACAAGGCTTTAGAGTAACGTCGCTTTTTAAAACTGCAAAATGCACATCTTTTATTTGCTTTCTTTATTGATGAATAAAAAGAAAAAGTTTACCCAATATATGTGCATGTATCTGTAGCGGATGGAAAAAGAAAGAGGGGGTGGAGGCGCCAACTCAAAAAATAAAAAATGATCTTAAAAACAGCAGTCTACTTAAAGGGGTAATTCCCCCAAAAACCTTTTTTTACCATTGATTGAGGCTCGTTATGTCAAGGGGAATCGGGTGTTTTTTTATTAGAAACGAAGCAATACTTACCGTTTTACAGATGCATCGTCTCCGTCGCTTCCGGGTATGATCGTCTGGTCTGGGCGTGCCTATTTGATTGACAGGCTTCCGACGGTCGCATACATCGCGTCACGAGTAGCCGAAAGAAGCCGAGCGACGGTGCGGCTCTATACTGCGCCTGCGCACCGTCGTTCGGCTACTTTCGGAAAATCGTGACGCGATGTATGCGACCTCGGAAGCCTGTCAATCAAATAGGCACGCCTATAGTCGGAGCCCATACCCGGAAGCGTCGGAGACGATGCATCTCTAAAACGGTAAGTACTGCTTCATTTCTAAAAAAAAAAAACCTGATTCCCCTTGACATAACGAGCCTGAATAAATGTTAAAAAAAAGGTTTTTGGGGGAACTACCCCTTTAAAATCTGAGTATAGGTGTGTACTCACAGGTTCGCTGAGTAGTAGTCCATCGGGGGGGGGGGGGGGGGTTTGTTATTAGGTGTGTGCCTTTCCTCCGGCTCTAGTGATGTCTGCATGGCTTCAGTGTGGATGGGCCCAGGAAGCTCTTGCTGGCCAACGTGGCCAGCAAGAGCTTCCTGGGCCCATCCACACTGAAGCCGTGCAGACATCACTAGAGCCGGAGAAAAGGCACACACCTAATAACGAAAACCCCCCCCCCCCCGATGGACTACTACTCAGCGAACCTGTGAGTACACACCTATACTCACATTTTAAGTAGACTGCTGTTTTTAAGATCATTTTTTATTTTTTGAGTTGGCGCCTCCACCCCCTCTTTCTTTTTCCAAATATTCACAGAGGTCATGGACACCCTCTACAGGAAGGCTGCCTCCTCATAATACATCCATTAGTGAGACCCTGTTTCATAGGTACAGTTCTAGTTACCAGTACTATTTCCGTTTCCCAGGCTCCCAGTCACTATGAGCGCCGGAACACCCCTCTTTTTTCTGTATCTGTAGCGGATGAATGCTACTAATTACTAATGTAGCACTACCCCCCAGGGAGCTGCTGGTTTAGATTTTGGGTCTACGATCTGCCTATTAACCCCAGAAGTTTGGCTCAAACCCTCCCTTGGCACAACTGGACAAGACAACAATTGTGGAACCCACTGGCAGGTGGGAACCGCAATGATATCATACAGTTATAAAGATACAATTAAATGTTATTACCTTGTACTGACCATGTTTAAAATGCAGTTTAACCAAGAAGTGTTTACTTGGTAGACAAAATATGAAACAGGGACACTCTTTACGTATGGAGGAAAAGAGATTTAATCTCCAAATATGAAAAGATTTCTTCATAGTCAAGTCTCGTACACACGATCGGATATCTTATGGAATCTAATCTGATGGATTTTTTCGTCAGATATCCGATGAAGCTGACTTTCATCAGTCTTGCCTGCACACCATCGGTCAAAAATCCGACCGTGCCAAAGCGCGATGACGTAAAACACTACGACGTGCTGAAAAAAATGAAGTTCAATGCTTCCGAGCATGCGTCGACTTGATTCTGAGCATGCGTGGATTTTTGACCGATGGACTTCCACACAGACGATCGTTTTTTTCTATCGTTTTTTTATCCATAGGAAAAATTTAACACATGCTCTATTTTTTTTGCACCGATGGCAAACAAAGCGATGGGGCCCACACACGATTAGTTTGTCCAATGAAAACAGTCTATCAGTCTGTTTTCATCGGACAAACCGATCGTGTGTACAGGACTTAAGAGCTGTGAAAATGTGGAATAGACTCCCTCAAAAGGTGGTTCTTGCCAGCTCAGTAGATTGTTTAAAAAAAGGCCTGGATTATTATAACTGGATACTAATATTTACAGGTAAAGTTAATTGAGGGAATATCCAATTTATATTATTTTTTTCTGTGCCTTCCTTTGGATCATCTGTGGGTATTAGATGGTATACTGTATATGAAGGTTTTCTGTTTGAGTGTGTCGGTTTTCTTTTTTTTTTTCTCTCTGTTGTATGAACTGGATGGACTTGTGTCTTTTTTCAACCAGATTACCTACTGTATGTAACTATGTTACCCATTACTAATGATGCCCCTGGCCTATGCCTATGTTGTCTAGTGGCAAATGTGGCCCTACACCAGGGGTCTCCAAACTTTCGAAACAAAGGGCCAGTTTATGGTCCTTCAGACATGAGCTGGGCCAGACTTTGGCCACTGGGTTTAGAAAAGGTCCTGATATCAGTGGAAAAAACAATGACCCATCTTTGGTGTAAGTGCAAAGAATTGTGCCCCATCGTTGGTGTTGTTGAGAAGAATTGTGCCCCATTGTTGGCGTCATTGGGAGAGATTGTGCCCCTTCATTGGTGTCAGTGGGGGGAATTATGTACCACTGTTAAATATCAGTGGATGAAATAGTGCCCCAAGGGCCAAATAAAAGCAAGCAAAGGGCCACATCTGGCCCCCGGGCCGCATTTTGGAGACCACTGCCCTAGACAATGGTGTTTTTTTACTTTAGTCCAACACTGCCCAAAATAGCAACAGGTCGTGTTGCCCACCTAATGTGGGCGTAGTTGTGTGATGACATGACCCATTTTCTTTTCTTTGTTTTTTTTTACATCTTCTAGTGGTCGCTTGTCGGGAAGCATGCTTGTTTATTTCATTTTGCAAAACCATGTTTTATATGGGACAGCAGATGGGAAATACCCTAAACCCTCCTCTTATGTTAGCTTTCTGTTACTATCCATGATGTTAACGGGTCGGTTTTGACCCGTGTCTTAAATCAGCCATAAAATACCCTCTGAACAATTATTTATCATCCAATTTGTTTCTTACCTCTTGGTTACCTTGTTTATCCTTGAAAAGATTGGTTTTAATATTTTTAGACCTTTCTTTTGATAGCATACCTCTCATTTTCAAATTTAAAAAATGGTAAAATAAAGTCAGCAACTCTGAAATGTATTGGTCCTATGTTTCTTTACTTTATTTATAGAAGCAGACAAGCAGGCAAAGAGATAGGCCCCTCCCTAACTACAGCTCACAGGGTTGAGAGGTGATTGGCTGTCAGTGTTACTAAGCAGAGAGAGTGTTTATGATTTCAGTTTTGGCACTGATTAGTGTCCTATAATCCTATATTATAACTGGGTCAGAATTGACCCTAACACCATAAACGTCTTAATTTTCACCACAGTATTTTATAATTTAGTGAAAATTATTATTTTTCTATTACATTGTTTAAATAGAGGTTCCTGACAAAGTAAAAAAATCTTGATGAAATTAACAAATTTATGTGATACTTATAGACATTCAAAACCTGAAAACGGGCCGGTTCTGACCCTAACACAACAGGAGGGTTAATACTTTAAATAAATAAATAAAAGACAGCAGAATACTGTTGGATGTTAAAGGCCACGGCTGTTTAATATTGGTTTCAAAATATTGTGATAAATACTATCAACAAAATACAAGAATAAATAGGCATTAAAATAAGCATTAAAGCTAGCCTAGCCACTACGGCTCAGGCTGCAAACACAACTACCCAGATAGAACACTTGTACCCAACTATTGAATAGCTAGTCCCCCTTTACTGTTACATTTTTTTTTTATTATTATTATTATAAAAAGGCAAAGGTGACACTACCACATAAGAAAACAACCGTGACAAAGATATGCAATAAAATATGGGGGGGGGGGGTGGGAGGGGAAGAAAACCACAGCTCCTAAGCCTTCTGAGGCGAATGAGCCTGGGCTGACGGAACCCGCTTTAAATAGCCCAGAATGGGCTGAAAACTAGCTGGTTCTGATCAGTTTGAACTGGCCTTTCCCGGGCTTTCTATCCAGACCCCAGGAAAGGTCACCCAAAGGCCAAGAAGCCTGCCAAAATGCCCCCAGGAAAGGTCACCTGGAGGCCAAGTGCTCTAATACCAGAGGAAGCCTGAAAACTGTCCCCCATCGCTCTCCCATGAGGAAGAGGGGGACTAGAGCTGCCCCCTCTTCCTGTCATTCTCCTCGTAACAGTTTTCCTTTAATCATTTCCAATCCCATGATTTCTACAGAACACCACAGCTCCTAAACCTTCTGAGGCAAATGAGCCTGGGCTGACGGAACACGCTTTAAATAGCCCAGAATGGGCTGAAAACTAGCTGGTTCTGACCAGTTTGAACTGGCCTTTCCCGGGCTTTCTATCCAGACCCCAGGAAAGGTCACCCAAAGGCCAAGAAGCCTGCCAAAATACCCCCAGGAAAGGTCACCTGGAGGCCAAGTGAGTCAGTTTGAACTGACCTTTCCCGGGCTTTCTATCCAGACCCCAGGAAAGGTCACCCAAAGGCCAAGAAGCCTGCCAAAATACCCCCAGGAAAGGTCACCTGGAGGCAAAGTGAGTCAGTTTGAACTGACCTTTCCCGGGCTTTCTCTCCAGACCCCAGGAAAGGTCACCAAAAGGCCAAGTGCTCTAATACCAGAGGAAGCCTGAAAACTGTCCCCCATCTCTCTTCCATGAGGAAGAGGGGGACTAGAGCTGCCTCCTCTTCCTGTCATTCTCCTCGTAACAGTTTTCCTTTAATCATTTCCAATCCCATGATTAGATCTTTGGCAGATTCCTTTAAGGCAACATTTTTAGAACCACATTACAAACACAATTTATACTGTGCCCTACTGCCTCTTTAATAGTTTAAAGATAAACGTTTCTTAACAACAGCATGAAAATGTAATGTTTTATTTTTCTTGACAAACAAAACATCTAAACTCGATTTATTTATTTTCCTCCCTCAGGACAAGACTTTGTTTCATCCCGTCAGCAACAGTTGTGTCGACTGCAACCCAGCCGAAAAAAAGCTCTTCATGAACAGATGTGACCCACTGTCTGAAACACAGCAGTGGATTTTCGAACACATTAATATGACAATTTTGCAGAAATTTAACATCTACAACAACTCATAGAGATCAACAAAATCATCTCTCCAACAGCAGAGTATCAGCGGGCTGCGGGAGTCAGTGGTTTTTGATATCTGAGATCCCTCTTCCTCTTGTGAGGATATTATCAAATTATGCCACACACAAGCTAGAGCTATGAGATGTCATTGAATCCAAAGACCTTGGATGGGAATGAGAGATGATGCCGCTGCTGAGAACTTCAAAAAGAATTTCCTTGCTGGTTCAAGGGCAGATAACCTTTGGAATAATATTCTATGCTACCACGGTGAAATGCATTTTTAATCTTACTCAGGACACTTCCTGCTGTAGTGTGTAGCTGTGAATGGAAAGTAGTGGAAATGTTCTTCCTTTTTTTTTTTTCTTTTTTTTTTCTTGGTGGGGGGAAGTCGGGAATGAACTGCATGAGAAACAAGAGACTTTTAAAGCACCAATCTTGGACTGCAGACTGACACGAGCAGGATCATCGGTTGACAAGCTGATTAGGATGTTCCTTTTCATATAATAAGGAGGTTAACAGGTTTAATCTCTAGATAACTGCAAACACTTTTAGAAAGCACCCAGTACCTCTCCACTCTGGTCATGGTATCAGAGTCTTGGATAATATGGAAGAAGGACACTTTGGTGTAGCATGAAGTAGACTGTAACCTGATGAATAATATTCTTCTTTCATTATTATTTTCTTTTTTTATTGACAAAAAAACACAAATAGAATAAAATAATATTGTACAATAAAACTGGCTGACTGGTCAGTGTTTTCCAACAGGTAAAAATGTCAGTCACTTTGTAAAATGGGGTTGCAAACAGTTTTTTTTCTGGACCAGTTTAAAGTAGGGTGACCAGACATCCTCGGTTTCTGGGGACAGTCCCTGGATTGAGGACACTGTTCCCGGACCATGTCTGTCGCCGGCTTTGTCCCTGGATTGGATTTGAACAGGGGATGGGGCAACTTCAAAGACAGTGCAGAATAAAAAAAAAAAAATATCTGAATTGCACCCCCCCGCACCAACTAGCTTAGGGGGGGGTTGTTTTTTCCCCCCAATATCTGGGCCCCTTTCTGATGATCTTTAGCTGGGCGAAATATTTCTTTAGTTTCAGGTCCATGCCCATTCCGCTCTGCTCGCATGTTCTTCTGCCTTGGCTCAAGTCCCGGCCAACCGCATGCCTGCTTATCTCCTTACCTTCCCTGGTGGAGTGATCTTCCTCCGCTCCCCACCCAGTAGTAGCCAGGGCCCGGAGAGTGAGACATGACAGGCTGTGAGGCGGAGGTCGACGGGCAGAGAGTCGCTGATTGCTGCCATTACTTGTAAAAAAAATATATGTCCCCGGATTTCATTTTAAAAATCTGGTCACCTTAGTTTTAAGTGTTACTAAACCCACAACAGTAAAATCAGTCTGTATATGCAGTAAAGCATGCTTGTTATACTCACTGTGGAACGGGTTAATCCCATGCATGGTGTAAAAAGGCTGTTTAAACCTGTATGCACAGATCCTCCTCTTCCTGCATTGCCCCCAAAACATGTACTTGACAGAGTAAATGGAGTCAGGCTGCACATGCTCAGTTTTGTGTGTGTTGCTAGATCAACACTGTCCAGACAGAGGGTCAGGGTTCCTGCATCCTGAAAGGACAGCCAGTGCAGTATGAAAACTCCTCCTACAAGCTTTAACCATGCACTGATAGTCACAAAACTGCTATATACTGCTGATGAGAAAAGGTATTTAGCAGTTTATATTTACTAAAATGATTCTGCATTCTTGTGTTCTGTGTACTGTGAGAGACCATATAGTGAATGCAGGGTCCTTGGTTTATTAATACTTTAAAAAGTCAAATAGAATAACCCATAGTTTATTCTACGGGTTATTAAGGATGCTTTACAGTTGGAGCTGATTAGTTTAGGATATGTTTTATTTTGGCAGTACTGAATGTTTGAAAATAGGTATACACGAAAAACCTTAAAAAAAAAGAGCAAATTAATTGTTTAATTGCAAAAAACTTTGATTTTCATAAAAAAAAAATTTGGTTTAACTGGCCATATCTAGAACTACTTTAGCTCATACATGTTTTTTCTCCCCTGTTTTGTGTCATTTTATTGTATGCAATCTTATGTAAGTTTATAATGTTTGGCTTTTAGCTAAGACATATCTGATTCAGTAGGTTTATTTTCATGAGAATTTAAAGCTGAAATCCAGGCATATGTAAAGACATATATGCACATTTTCTCACCAACAGAAGCATTTTCATATTGTCACCTTTTAAAACAGCACAACCAATCCTTGCCCTCTCTAAAGATTCATTGTAAACTATACAACAATTGAGTAATGCGATCTAGTCTAGAACACACCCCAGCCGGTGGCAATGGTCTTGCAAGAGTACACCGATGAGATCAAGACACTGTTTTCTTCCCTTGACAGAAAGTTTCTAGTGTTAAGCCGGCCATAGATGGTTTTCGAATCATTGCCAGTTCACAGGGACTGACCGAGATTTAAACCATGTATGGGCAGGCTCAGAGACAGAAAGGACCGCCGCTCCAGGTAATCAGTGTCCACTCAGAAACCAAACAGGTGCTGGCAATGCACTAGGCAGGCAGAGAAGAAACGTATATGGA
Source organism: Rana kukunoris (assembly GCA_029574335.1). Classification (NCBI taxonomy): domain Eukaryota; kingdom Metazoa; phylum Chordata; class Amphibia; order Anura; family Ranidae; genus Rana; species Rana kukunoris. The sequence continues at coordinate 591,418,388 of CM056049.1, forward strand.
CATCTGCACTCCAATAAGTATGATATAGCTATGATTAAGCATTGAGGATCTATGCGAAACGCGTCAGCTGTTTAATTTCCCACTGTTTGCTGTTTTTTGTAGTGCATTTACGTTTCTGTCCATATACGTTTCTTCTCTGCCTATGGGCAGGCTCAGGTCGGAGATGCCCCTGTCCTGACAGGGGGACGACCCCCCCACCAGAACACTCCGGTCAGCGTTCTCAGCAATCGGCAGACCTTTTTTGGTCATGACCCTTCGACAGAAGCCAGCCAAACAACTAGCTCCTGTCGGTCCGGCTGCTGTACACACGATCTGGTTTCTATTGAACTGGCTGATGCTGCCAGACGTGTGTACTAGGCTTTACAGACTATATTTGCCTTTAGTAAATTCATCCCAATAGATCCTGATTGAGTCATAATGTCGACCCATCCCCTCCTATTTCTAATGGTGTTGTGCAGGCAATGGCAGGAGGCTGGTACCATAATACATTGAGGATTTTTGTCAGCTGCATGTAGAAATGCATTTAATTTTAAATAATACTATAACTGGATTAAATGCTGCTTTTATATCTGCCAGAAGTTTTTCAGTAACCATTTAAGATTTTTTTGCAGTATGTCCTGCAGCACACTTTTTTTTCATAACTAAAAATCAAAAACTTCATCTGTGGTGGACATAAAAAGAAAAGGACCATTCTAGTATACAACTCTGAGCTCTTTCAAAACAGAATATATCAGTCATGGGTTTCTGCCAATGGAAAGAAAGAAACATTTTGTTTTGTAATGGCTGCTGGGTATCCTCATTGCTTATTTTATTGCATTACTGTAAATAGATGAATGTAGCATTTGCAGCTTTTATTTTTGAACACTTTTTTCTGCAGCTATAGTCTGTTGCAGATTATGTACATCAATATTCCCAAAACCAAACAGAAGCTCTGCAATAAAATATATTTGTGAAATTAAGAATTTAAAATCTTAATGAAGAATTTTTATTCCAGTTTACAAATATGTAGATCAAGGTTATCTTTAAATATTGAATCTATCTATTTTAGGTGGGTGCCAGTGAAATGAATTTCCGACAATGACATTGTCATCTTTCTCTTAGGCCTCGTACACACGATGAAATCTGTCTGCTGGAAACGGTCTGCTAGACCGTTTCAGCAGACAGATTCGATCGTGTGTACGGGCGAGCCGATGGATTTGGCCACCCGACAGATTTCAAAGCAAGCTTTGAAATCTATCGGGTGGGAACCCGTCCGCCCGACATGTCTGCTGGTTAGTACACTTACCAGCAGACATGTTGTCTCGCACCGGCGCCGAATGGTTTCGGCGCATGCGCGGAAGTGTTTTACTTCCTGGTGCGGTGACGTGGCGGCGTCAACGTCACCGCCACGTCACCGGCACGTCAGCGCGCTGTCTGCTGGTGGGGATTTTGGTTTGCTCGTGTGTACACGCGAACAAACCAAAATGACAGCAGACAGATTTGTTCAAATCGGTCGGACAGACTGTTTTGAACAAATCTATTGCCTCGTGTGTACGAGGCCTTAAAGGAAAACATTTTTTTCATAATAAGCATCCTTTACCTGCAGACATTCCTCTTTTCACTTCCTCATTGTTCGTTTTTGCTCAAAAGTTGCACTATTTCTTCTCTGTTCTGTTCACTTCCTGCTTGTCTGATTATTACTCACCACCGTGAAGGGAGGCTTTACTGCGGTGGTCAGTGATGTGCTCGCCCCCTTCTAGGAACTACATCTGTGCGGCAGGACGCTCTCTACGTGTTAGGCCGCGTACACACGATCAAATCTACCTGCTGGAAACGGTCTGCCAGACCGTCCCAGCAGACAGATTCGATCGTGTGTACGGGCGAGCAAACGGATTTTGCCAGCCGACAGATTTTAAAGCATGCTTTAAAATCTGTCGGCTGGGAATCCATCCGCCCGACATGTCTGCTGGTTAGTACGCTAACCAGCAGACATATCTTCTCGCACATGCGTCGAATGGATTCGACGCATGCCCGGAAGTAATTTACTTCCTGGTGCGGTGACGTGGCGGTGTCAACGTCACCACCACGTCACCGCGCTGTCTGCCGGCGGGGATTTTGGTTTGATCGTGTGTACAGCGATCAAACCAAAACGACCAGCAGACAGATCTGTTCAAATCGGTCTGTCCGACCGATTTGAACAGATATATTTGCTGGTGTGTACGCGGCCTCAGAGACTTCAAGGAGGTGTGAATTACTGGGCGTGCCACAAATACTGGGAAATGCAGTTCTTACATGAACGAACACCGCAAACCAGGAAGTGAATGAGAGAACAGAAACTAGAACGCCGGAGGTGATATAGATCAAGGAATTTATTAGGTATTTACTTGTTTTTTAACAGAATCATTACACTATTCTGTCTGTCTACCTCGCAGACATTAATTTTAGGCAAAAAAATGCTTTACAACTCCTTTAATATCACACCTTATTTCTAACTGAACCTAACCCTTAAACTAAACTCTACCACTACTTAACCCCTTATTTGCTGCGTTCTCATTTTGTTCTGCGCTGGAAATCTATGCACCAGTAGCATGCAGGTCCAACTCTAAAAGAAGATGGTGGGAGATGCCGGTGTCAGAACCAGCTACTTCAGGACATTCTGGTAGAACTGAAATATTTTCTGGATGAAATGAAAGTAGCCTTTAAATCGCTACTAATACTAAAACTATTTGCTAGCAGGTAATAGTTCGAAACACTGTATGTTTTTTATTTTCCTGTCGGTGCTCTTTGTAGTGATTTCTCCTCACTTCCTATCACAGAGGCACAGCAGAAGAAAGCTGTGGAAATAGGAAAATACTTCCTAAGATAGCTGTCACAAACGCAGGTGTTGCTATTGGAAGATTTACCTCAACAGTAACATTTTGTATTTTCCATTACAACATACTTTCTGTCTTGGTAACAATTTTCACAAGGATAAACAAAGACAGAGACTGTACGTGGCTGTACGTGGCTGCCTTGACGTGCTGAGGGGGCGGCGGTTCGTTTTTGTCCACCCCCTCCGGATCGCTCCCAGCCAATGCGCGCGCTCGCCTGTGTGTCATTTCCCCCTCCTGTGTAAACACAGGAAGAGGGAAGTGATGTGATCTCTGCTCTAAGCGTTTTTTTCAACCGCCGCTGAAGAGAGATCACATCACATAGTAAGTCTGCACAACACTACACTGACACCAGGACACGCAGGCACACTTAACCCCTTGCGATCACCCCCCCTCCCCCATGTCACAGTGTCACTGAATACAGTGAGCATATATGTATGATCACTGTATTTAGTGTCAGTGTGACAGGCAGTTAGTGTTAGGTCCAGGGTAGCCCCCGTACCCCCCCTAATAAAGTTTTAACCCCTTGATCACCGCCCTAGTTAACCCTTTCAGCGTCACTAAGCGATCATTTTTCTGATCGCTGTATTAGTGTCGCTGTTCCCGCTAGGTAGCTATTTTTTTTTTATTGCGATTTTTTTTTTTTACTAAAGACATTTGGCTAAATAAATTTTGGCCTAAATGTTTGACTAAAATTTAGTTTATTTGATTTTTTTTAAAACAAAAAGTAAAAAATATTGATCTATTTTTGTATATAGCGCAAAAAATAAAAATCGCAGAGGCGATCAAATACCACCAAAAGAAAGCTCTATTTGTGGGAAGAAAAGGACGCAAATTTTGTTTGGCAGCCACGTCGCACGACTGCGCAATTGTCAGTTAAAGCGATGCAGTGCCGAATCGCAAAAAGGGGCCTGGTCCTTTACCTGCATTTTGGTCCGCGTCTTAAGTGGTTAAAGTTCCATTATGGCCAAGATCAGGTTTAGTTTCACTGGAGCACTACAAGTTTGTGAAGAGGCATTGGTGAATGGCCAATCAGGCTTTGGGTTGCCTTTGTATGTTTGTGCCTCTTAGACTACTTCTCTGTAAAGATGATGTTCATTAATAAGTGCATAGATAATGTTTGAATTCACCACTGCCATCCTAAATACAGTATATTACCAAAAGTATTGGGACACCTGCCTTTACATGCACATGAACTTTAATGGCATCCCAGTCTTAGTCCGCAGGGTTCAGTATTGAGTTGGCCCACCCTTTGCATCTAAAACAGCTACAACTCTTCTGGAAAGGCTGTCCACAAGGTTCAGGAATGCTTTACCCTTCTTCCAGAAGCGCATTTCTGAGGTCAGGCACTGATTTTGGATGAGAAGGCCTGGCTCACAGTCTCCGCTCTAATTCATCCCAAAGGTGTTTTATTGGTTTGAGGTTAGGAGGCAGGCCAGTCAGGTTCCTATCCCCCCCCCAAACTGGCTAATCCAAGTCTTTATGGACCTTGCTTTGTGCACTGGTCTAAAGCATTTGGTGGAGGGGTATTATGGTGTGGGGTTGTTTTTCAGGGGTTGGGTTTAGGGAACCTTATGGAGCATCAGCATACCAAGACATTTTGGACAATTTCATGCTCCCATCTTTGTGGGAACAGCTTGAGGATGACCCCTTCCTGTTTCAACATGACTGCGCACTTGTGCACAAAGCAAAGTCCATAAAGACATGGATAAGTGATTTCAGGGTGGGGCAACTTGGGACCCAGCGATCATAGGATGACCTTATTTAACGTAAAACATAGAAAAAGAAGGCACAAGGGAAGCACAAGAACACTAGATTTCAAACAAGCCAATTCTTCTGAACTGCGGTCATTACTACATGACATCAATTGTGACCAAATCCTAGATAAATTGAACATAGAAGAAAAACAGGAATGCTTTAGGAGCATATTAAATAAAGGTATCACACAGTGGGTAATAAGTATAGAAGAGCGAAGGTGAAACCTGGGTGACTAAACCGTAATATAAAAAGCCTCATTAAAGAGAAAAAGATAGCCTTTAAACAATATAAAGGGGATGGGTCACTGTCAGTATTCCAACACTACAAGGAATGCAATAAGAAGTGTAAGAACGCAAACAGGGCGGCCTTAAAAAAAACTACGAGAGACATATAGCGGAGGAGAGTAAAAAAAATCCAAAAACATTTTTTAGATACATTTCAATCTCTCTTTGCTGCTTTATGAAATATGACGTGAAAACAATACTATTGGTGCTTAGACTAAAATCAAGTTGATTTGGTTATGGTCATAAGGATACATTGAAACAAAATTGATATAAGAAACTGGTCAGCAACCCTATTGTTTTTCACCTTTAGTTGGGCTCTATTGAAAAACGGGTAAATGCAATAATGCAGCGTACACACGATCACTTTTTGTGATGAAAAAAAACGACGTTTTAAAAAACGTCATTTAAAATGATCGTGTGTGGGCAAAACGTCGTTTTATGTCTTCAAAAAAACGACCAAAAAAAAATTCAAACATGCTTGAATTTTTTGTGTCGTTTTTTAAAATGTAATTTTTTGTGTCATAAAAAGTGATTGTGTGTGGGCAAAACAACGTTTAAAACTACGTTTTTAAACCCGCGCATGCTCAGAAGCAAGTTATGAGACGGAGATTCAATGGAACAGAGTGCCGTCGAACGTGGTGTACGTCACCACGCTTTGCTAGAGCATTTTGGAAAAATGATGGTGTGTATGCAACGTCGTTTTTAAAAATTAAGTTTGAAAAACGTTGTTTTGTTTCGTCACATAAAACATCGTTTTTTTTCATCACAAAAAGTGATCGTGTGTATGCGGCATTAATTCATAGAAAACTAAACAATACATCATTGGTAACATTCAAAGGTTGATTAGTTATAATTGCACTTGTTCCTATTAGATAGCCACCTAATGTCTTAATCAATAAATAGTTTAATAAGCCAACAGCAAAGTGCATTAAATCACAACTACCAGTCGGACTTTATTTTACTAAGTCAAACCATCATAAGAGGGGCTACAGTTTGAGTATACACTTTCCACTCTTTACCTGTCTCTTATAGAATAAGACTTTTCGGGTATTGAAGCTGTCATTTTTAATGTCATGCTCAGAGTATATTTTTTGTAAACTAAAAATGAGATCTCTTTCCTACAGTCTCATCCATCTAGCCATGACAAAGCCTTTAAACCTGCCATTTACATGCTGTTGTGCCATCCAGAGTACCCACTGCGGTGGCACATTATGTTCTTATATGGGACACCTGTTGCAGCATCTGCTTTTTTTAATTTCATAAGGATGCAGGCATATTTTATTCATGCTAATAAATACAGACTGCTTTCTCATTAGTTATACAAATAATTAAACATTTCATGAAGTGATATTCATTAAGTATTTTTTTTTTACTTATGTGTTCATGACATTAATCTAATTAAAAGAATAATTGCTTCAAGAACAGATGAGGAAATATTTTTGCATACAAATACAAGACAGCATAAGAAAGTTTGCTGTGTTTCCCTCACAGAACATATGTTACATAACAGTATGTGGAAATTGTGATGGATGAAATCATTGTAAGGGGTAGTAACCCATAGCAACCGATCCATTTACTGCATGCATTTTTCCCCAACTAATGTAGTGCTGTTCTCAAAAGCATTTTAGATTTGTAAAGCTTTTTAACTTTTTAAAATGTCATTTTGGCTAGAATAACAGAAGAACACGCAACGGTACAGTAACTATAATACCTGAATGTACCCAAACAGACTTTACTTTACAAACAGAACATGAATTACATCACAATGATCATCGTAATACAGTTCTAAGCATATGTTTCCAGCACAAAGCTGATGAAAATTGCAATACAAAAGGTGACACAGGATGCTCTGATGTTAACAGAATGTATCTGCTCCTGCTGAACAGCAATAAAAGAATAGAAAAAAAAGCTCATAAACATTTTCGTTGCAATATTTTAGGCTGAATCTGGTAAACTTCCTAGTGTTCTTTTGCCATCTATCTGGATAAAGCCCAGAAAAAACAAACTCAACAAACTCCATGTACATATTCCCATTGGGAACCCCTGCTGAATTCTAGGGCTTTGGGTTCCTAGGGCTAACCATGAAATTTAGTGGATACAAAAATGTGTATGCTTTTTGTATCCATTGTTTTATTGTTTTCTATTAGCCGTGTTTAGCAGCTTACCATTTATCGTCCTAGCAGCGCGGTATTTACCCAATCCATCCATCTTTTGTAACCATGAAATTTAACTCAGCAATAATGTTTCATTTTGTATATATTTTTTTGTTGCTGTCTGTGTCCCCATTGGGAAGATTCCCCCTCACTTCATGTGAGGACAGGACGTGATGGAAAATCTCTCCAAACAGGACACAGGCAAAACAAACAACACATTTTTAGTGTAGCAAGGAAGGGTTAGAGCTTCGGACAATACTTCCTGTTTCACTGACAACTGCGCCTTCTATTTATTTATTCAGAGTGTCATGAAGTAAGGTAAAATACCCACAATGAGGTCACATCTAAAAATGAATAAAAAGGGGAGTTCCACTCGCCTGCCTCCTTCTCTCCTCCTCTTTAAGGACTTTTTTTCGGGGATGCATCATCTTTCGGGCATGTAGCACCCTCTAGTGTGTGCTACTAGTAGTGAGAGTAGGTAGACTACTTTGATTCATGTTACATGGTGAGTCTGTAATGAGTTCAGGGCTGAATGACGTATCCTGGCAGCTCTCTGGTGCCCCCCCTTTCTATAAAGTTGGAGAATATTCTGGAATATGGTGGGTGGAGGTAAGGAGGGAACATCTTGAATGTTTATGGGCCCTCAGCCAATCCCCAGGAGTGGGCCTGGCAGGGGACTTGGAAACACATAAATAGAGCATGGGCTATGCCAGCAGGGGAGCCAGGTGGAATATGGAGAAGCAGTGCTGAAGAGAGGCTGTCAGTGGCCCTTGGGGGACCCCATCTGTGTGGTTTACCTCAGGCTGGAGCTCAGGAGGCTGGCCTGGAAGGATCCCACCACAGAAGGTGGTTGGAGGGATTCAAGCCAGTGCGGCACCAGAAGGAGCAAGGAGAGATAGTGAGTAGATCAGCACAGTGCAGGGACAGACAAGGAGAGAGACTGCCAGCTGTAGCAGTGATATCTTGAAGACAGTGATGTACCAAGTCTTCATGTAACCTTGTCTTGGGGAGTCTCCATGTGTGTTTGTCTCAGTCGGGCAGGACTGATGCAGAGAGTCAGTCAGGAGGACTGGGAAGAGAAACAGCCAGGTGTGGCTGGTGGCAGCCAGATGGGCTAGCATTCTGCAAGCAAGTGCAACTGTGATCAGTGGCCACAGGAAGCAGAGGCAAATGTTTTATGCTGTTCACTCCAATTGTGTACTTTGCCAAAGGGACTGAGAGTTCCTGCCTATATTGTTAGTTCGAATGAAAAAGAAAAGAAAGGAGGGTGCACCGACCTTGTGCATTACCACTTATACGTTTTAATAAACACAAAATAAAAAGCAATGGTCCTACTTACAAACAATCAGTAGTAAGCGCATTTAAAACAGCTAAAACTGGACCTCACGGCACCTGCCAGTCAGACCCTAGACACCAATGTATCTGACGCGTTTCTGGGGCGTACCCCCTTCCTCAAAGCCTAGGTGGGCTGCAAGACTTAAGACTTTGCCTTTATACCATACTGATACACCCAGTTTGGCGATACACCAGAGCGCAGGAGGATTTTTGTGGTATATTGTTAGTTCCCTCAAGAGTGAGGCAGCAGGAGCTGTATAGTAAAAAAAAAAAAAAACAGGAGGAAGTAAGAAGAGGAGTTTATATATAGGGAGGAAGTTGACCCTGAAGTTCTGTTTGTTGTTACATTGGGTATCCCATAATCCCTTATATAAAAATGAGGTACAGGGATGAGTGAAAGAACGTGATAAACCAATTGTGAAAAAGCAAGAATAGAATTCATAATAATAATTTAACAAATAAGAAAAAATGTCATGTGTATAAAAAACTAAATAAAAAACTGTGAAGAAATAATTCCAAATTGACAAACAAGGAAAAGAGTCCATATACTGTGATTCACATTGGTGTATAAGGTTGAATGAGTAAAGAGAAAAGTTTTCTTGCACCAAAAGGACACCCAAATAGTGATAATGTAGTCTCCTTACCACAAGTGGATGACCGTCATTACAGCAGTCTTAACCACTTCACAACCGCCGCATGTACATATACGTTGGCAGAATGGCACCTACAGGCATATGGACTTACCTGTACGTCCCTGCCTAGACGTGGGTCAGGGGGCCGATCGGGACCCCCCCCCCCCCGGTACTTGCGGCGGTTGGTAATTCCGTGGGAGCGATCTGGGATGAGGGGGCGGCTGTTCGTTTTTGTCCGCCCCCTCCGGATCGCTCCCAGCGAATCCGCTCCGTCCCTGCTCTGCACTTCCTCTGCCTGTATAATGTAAACACAGGCAGAGGAAGTGATGTTAGCTCTCCTCTCAGCAGTATTTTCAATCCGCCGAGAGGAGAGAAGACATCACAGTAAGTCGCACTAACACTACACTGACACCACACACATAGGCACACTTAACCCTTTCAGATCACCCCCCCAACCCCCTGTCACAGTGTCACTGATTGCAGTGATCATATATTTACTGATCACTGCATTTAGTGTCAGTGTGACAGTTAGTGTGACAGACAGCTAGTGTTAGGTCCAGGGTAGCCCCTGTACCCCCCTAATAAAGGTTTAACCCCTCGATCACCACCCTAGTTAACCCTTTCATCCCCTATTGCCAGTGTCACTAAGCGATCGTTTTTCTGATCGCTGTATTAGTGTCACTGTTGCCGCTAGGTAGCTATTTTTTTTTTATTGCGATTTTTTTTTACTAAAGACATGTGGCTGAGTACATTTTGGCCTAAGTGTTTGACTAAAATTGTGTTTATTCAAGTTTTCTTATAACAAAAAGTAGAAAATATAATTTTTTTACAAAATTTCGGTCTTTTTCCGTTTATATCGCAAAAAAATAAAAATCGCAAAGACAATCAAATACCATCAAAAGAAAGCTCTATTTTTGGGAAGAAAAGGACGCAAATTTTGTTTGGGAGCCACGTCGCACGACCGCGCAATTGTCTGTTAAAGCGACGCAGTGCCGAATTGTAAAAACCCCTTTGGGCATTTAGCAGCATATTGGTCCAGGGCTTAAGTTAATAGTTAATAGGCACAGGGATTTAAAGTCTCCCGAATGGACTCACTCTAAGCGTTCGTATAGAGGCAATAACTCCAAAGTGAACTTGCTCCAGAAAGTATAGTGGAACGTCATCACGCTCTATACACAGAGTTACACAGCTACGGAGCCCAACAGACAGGAGAGGATCCGAGGAGACGCCGCATTCCCTCCATACTTACACTCACCGCGATACCTTTTCAACATAAGTGTAAGTGCAACCTTTTAGTCGATTAAATCAACTTTTAAATGGTATTATGCTATGGGGCTCTTTTTTGTTTCTCATTCCTTGAGATATTGAATCATCATCTTATACTTTCTGGAGCAAGTTCACTTTGGAGTTATTGCCTCTATACGAACGCTTGGAGTGAGTCCATTAGGGAGACTTTAAATCCCTGTGCCTATTAAGACCGCTGTAATGACGGTCATCCACCTGTGGTAAGGAGACTACATTATCACTATTTGGGTGTTATTAAGGTGCAAGCCTTTCATTGTCATGCTTATCCTTCCTTTACTGCTTTGTGATCCACCAACAAAGATCAAATCAAGTGCCAGAACCGATAAAGTATGTTTTGTTGTTCTGGGGCAGTAACACACACATTCTCAAAGATAAGGGTTAAAGCCCTGAATACTGTACCATCACACAAGTCATCAGAGCACGTTCCAATGTTTGTATTCTGTCAGAATCCATTTAAAGCCTAACTCCAGGCAGGTAAGGCCAAAACTAAAAGTTTATACATTGCAGGTTACTGATAATTAGATGTGGTGGCCCCATTGTTTTATAAATAAAATATGAGCATTCTAAGCACCCTTGCCAGTGTTAAATGATTTGTCTCATCTCTGTATATTGATACATTTGCAGGACAGCTTTTTTTTTTTTTTGATAACTGACTTACTAGCCAGATCACCAAGTGATAATAGAAGAAAGAAAGCCTAAAAATAAATGTAATGCAGCCATGACATCTAACAATTGGTAGGCTACAATATAAGAAATGTTTGCCTTTAGGTTTAATACTGCTTTAAATGTGTTGTAAAGGCAGAAGGCCCCCTTCCCAGCCCCCCTAATACTTACCTGAGCCCATTTTTATCCAGCGATGTTACAGGAGTGCCCTGGCCTTCCGGGGACTCTCCCTTCTGATTGAGACGCAGCAACTGCACCATTGGCTGTCAAACAAACCCAGTTAGCCAATCAATAGAGAGGGCCATACCACGGCTCTGTGTCTGAATGGACAAGGGGATCTGTGGCTCATCTTGTGTGCCCCCATAGCAAGCTGCTTGCTGTGGGGGCACTCGACAGGATGGAGGGGCCAAGAGAGTCAGAGAGGGATGAAAGCAGAGAAGGATCTGGGCTGTTCTGTGCAAAACCACTGCACAGAGCAGGTAAGTATAACATGTTGTTACTTTTAAAGGGAAAAAACAAGACTTTACAATCACGTTATATACCATCACCCTATCTCTGCTTTATATACCATCACTCATTTGTTTATTTCTTTAGAAGAAGCACAGCCTAAAAATTACTTTAACCTGCAACAGTCAGAATTCCAGTACTCTTCTCTCTTATACTGGAATGTGGGTGGACAACCTTCCCTTCTCTATGATGTGCATTTCCTACTGGAAATGCACTGTACATGATGACATCAACAAGAAGGGGTGTTGACAAGACCAGTCAGAGACTGGCAAGAAGAGCAGCTTCTAGAGAACAGTCTCCACAACCAGAACAGGCATGGAGGAAGATTGTGGGACCGTAGATTATGATATGTATTTGCGCACTAACCATTCCTTAGAAAAAAACATCAGCAGGGTGGGGAGAGACCATTTTAACTGAGTTCTAACTGCTCCGAGTTAGGCTTTTAGTTCAGTGTTGAATCTGAGAAGATATGTGGTAAATCAGCTTTTATGGTAAGAAGTATAAATATTCTGTTGCATCATTCAAAGAAATCCTATGCAAAGACGGACAGGCATACAACACACACATAGACCTATAAGGCTTGCACCACTTCTACATGAACTGTCAAGGTAAAAGGAAAACAACTGAGATGAATAATTCATACTTACACGAACCCCTGGATACATTTTGCACTCGCTGCCAAGCTGTGAACTGATTTTGTCTGGCACATGAAAGCCTCTTACTATCGGAATCGCTTCAGGCATACCTGGATTTTTAATTTAGTAGTATGGAAGCTTATTAAAGTATAGGATATTGGCCGTGTTCTTAATACATAAAAAAATTATTGATATTCATATATGCACAAAACACTACCAGTAAACAGCGAGATAAATGAAGCCATAAATTAAAACAAGTTATTTGTTTTATTTTAATTTGTTTTTGTCCTTTAGCTCAGTCACACATGGATCAATACCATGTATTTTTTCAGCATTTATTCAGCATTTTTTAAAGCCTCATAACCCCCATTTAACACCTGCCATGAATATTTCAATGACACCACACAGTGCTGTTTACACTGGAGTGGTAGTGTTGTGTGGTATCAAGTTAAAAATTAAGCAGCATGACGCTTTCATGAGGCATTGACGCTTGTCAGCCACCTGACAATAACTGACAATACTTTATAACCGCTCCTTAAAGTAGAACTAACGGCAAAACGTTTATTTTTTTTTTGGATAGAGCAAGGGACGGTTATAATCCCTGTCAGATTATTTATTTTCGCCATCTGTGTCATATTGTGGAGATTTCCCATCACTTCTTGTTCCAAAGCCAATCAGGAAGTGAGAGGAAATCCCTGCAAATAAAATAAATTCTTTGGGGGCCCCCAGGTCACCAGACCTAGTGTACCCATTGGAATATTTTCCCTCTATTACTTTTCTGAAAACAACCCAAAATCGGGGATTTTCTTTTACTCACTTTCAATGATAATGGTAAACAGGACAAATAGAGAGGGTGAATCTCCGTAACGGGGGCATAGACAGCAAAAAAAACTGACAAGAATTCTAATTCATCTATACTCTAAAAAGTTTTGCATTTAGTTACACTTTAACATCACCTACAGTGCATCCAGAAAGTGCTTCACTTTTTCCACATTTTGTTATGTTACAACTAGGGTTGTCCCGATACCACTTTTTTAGGACCGAGTACAAGTACCGATACTTTTTTATAAGTAGTCGCCGATACCGAATACCGATACTTTTTTTAAACGTGTCCCCAAATGCAGCCATGTTCCCCACATATTGCAGCCCTGTCCACCACATATTGCAGCCATGTCCCCCACATATTGCAGCCATGTCCCCCACATATTGCAGCCATGTCCCCCACATATTGCAGCCATGTCCCCCACATATTGCAGCCATGTCCCCCACATATTGCAGCCATGTCCCCCACATATTGCAGCCATGTCCCCCACATATTGCAGCCATGTCCCCCACATATTGCAGCCATGTCCCACATATTGCAGCCATGTCCCACATATTGCAGCCATGTCCCCCCCATATATGCAGCCATGTCCCCCACATATTGCAGCCATGTCCCCCACATATTGCAGCCATGTCCCCTACATATTACAGCCATGTCCCCTACATATTACAGCCATGTCCCCTACATATTGCAGCCATGTCCCCCACATATTGCAGCCATGTCCCCCACATATTGCAGCCATGTCCCCCACATATTGCAGCCATGTCCCCCACATATTGCAGCCATGTCCCCCACGTATTGCAGCCATGTCCCCCACGTATTGCAGCCATGTCCCCCACGTATTGCAGCCATGTCCCCCTCATATTGCAGCCATGTCCCCCCCATATTGCAGCCATGCCCCCCTACCTGATGATGATGCCGCCGCCGCCGCTGTATATACAAAGCCGCCGCGAACATTATAGGCACCTTTCGTTTCAATAGCTCTTTTCCCTACCGGGCACCATGTTAAGGACACTCCCTCTTGCTCCGGATTGGACAGATCCGTCCAATCCCAAGCAAGGGGGAGTGTCTATACACGCGCAGCGGGAAAACAGCTATTCAAAGGTGCCTATAATGTTCGCGGCGGCTTTGTATATACGGCGGCGGGGTCGGATTTGCTTATACGTTGACAGCGTTGGTGGTCCTGATACCGATACTGGTATAGGTATCGAGACAACCCTAGTTACAACCTTATTCCAAAATGTATTAAATTCTTTATTTTCCTCAAAACTCTACAAACAATACCCCATAATGACAATGTGAAAGAATTTTGTTTGAAATCTTTGCAAATTTATTAAAACTAAAAAAATCACATGTACATAAATATTCACAGCCTTTGCCATGACACTCAAAATTGAGCTTAGGTGCATCCTGTTTCCACTGATTATCCTTGAGTGGTTTCTACAACTTGATTGGAGTCCATCTTTGTTAAATTCAATTGATTGGACATGATTTGGAAACCTGTCTATAGAAAGCGTACCGCTCCAAGCCCCCAAACACCTGTTGATCGCTCCCGCCCTGTTACACCGACTGGTGCTGGCTCTGCACTAATCTATGGAGAAAAGGAGACATCCTGGACTGTTAAAGCAAATTTTATTCGAAAATGGCAAAGGATAAAATCCCAAAAATTCAAAAATATAATCCAAAAGTCATTTAGACACAGTCAAAGCAAATAGAGGACATGCATGGACAAAAATGGCTGACACGTTTCACATCATAGTTGCTTACTCATAGCTGAAGTGTGTGGGAATCAAGATGTGTATAAATTTAGAACATGAGAGGCCACTCAAAGCTGTTCCACACAGCATCGGAATGTTAAACACATAGGGCCAGATTCAGGAACAGTTAGGCTGGCGGATCCAGTGATCCGCCAGCCTAACTGTCACTTTGAGCCGGCGTTTTTGTTTTCTGTAACCAGAAAACAAGAAACGCCGGGTTGAAGCTCCGATGCGATCAGCGTAACTGAGTTTCGCCATCGCATCGTTACTTCAACTTAAAAATGGCGCCGGGGGCGTTCCCGCCGATTTCCGCTCAAAAAATATGTTAATGAGCGGAAATTGGCAATTCACGAGCGAATTCCGGCGCGACGCAATGACGGTACGACGTTTTCTGGAAGGGATACGCGGCACGAAGATATACCTACATGGGGTTGGAGTATCCTATGTTAGGTATAGGCGTCGTCATCGCGTCGGGAAAAAAAAAATCACGTCGCTTGCGTAAAAAGATCATGAATGGGAATGTGACGTCATTGACGTTCATTCACAGAATTTGGAGCATGCGCACGGGGATGCTTTGACACTCGACGCATGCGCAGTACGTTCGCGGCAGGATCGCGCTTAGTTTAAATACTACACGCCCCATACCCGCCCAATTTGAATTCCGCCGGCTCATTTTCGTTTTCGTTCAACTTTAGGAGCAAGTGCTTCGTGAATAACAGCACTTGCTGCTAAAATTTCGGCAGAGTAACGTAAATGAGAAGCGTTACTCTGGAGCAAAGATGCTCCCATCTACCTGAATCTGGCCCATAATTGAATCCGGCACACCTCAATTGGAAAAGCACCTGCATAATGAGAAATATATGCATACAAAAGAAAAATGGTTAACCTAAAAAACACACCGTGTAAAATTTGAAATGCAAAATGCATTAAAAAATATATATTTATAAGATGTGAATGTGAAAAGAAAGCCTGTATAAAAAGGCTTTATCATATTATATTATCATATTAATTCATTAAGCTTATGGGTCTGAGTGGTATAAATTGTGAAGTTATAATAAACTCAGTGCTAATCTGTGACAGAAAGAACAACAACTACGTATTTATGTGTGGTACACACAGTGATAATGATGTTTGTGGTTGGGAGGATTACCTAATTTTACAGATAAATGACCAAATATAACAGAATGTGATCAGTGTTTATATGCACACACCTGTCTATATAAAAGCCCACAGTTAACAGTGCATGTCAAAGTACAAACCAAGCCATGGAGTTCAAGAAATTGTCTGTAGACCTTTAGAGACAGGATTTTATTAAGACGCAGATGTGGGGAAGGGTACAGAAAAATGTCTGAAGGTCCCAATGAGCACAAATGGAAGTTTGGAACCACCAGAACTCTTCCTAGAGTGAGCCATCCAGCCAAATTGGGCATTTAGGGAGAAGTTCCTTAGTCAGGGAGGTGATGAAGAACCCGATGATCACTCTGACAGAGCTCCAGCATTTCTCTGTGGAAAGAAGAACAATCATTTCTGCAGCACTCAGGCCTGTATGGTAGCGTGGAAAGACAAAAGGCACTCCTCAGTAAAAAGCACATGACAGCCCACCTGGAGTTTGCCAAAAGACACCTGAAGGACTCTCAGACTATGAGAAACAAAATTCTGTGGTCAACAAACAAAAATGTAACTATTTGGCCTGAATGCAAGCGTCATGTCTGGAGGAAACCAGGCATCGCTCATCACCTGGCCAATACCATCCCTACAGTGAAGCATAGTGGTGGCAGCATCATGCTGTTGGGATGTTTTTTAGCAGCAGTAAATGGGATACTAGT
Source organism: Rana kukunoris (assembly GCA_029574335.1). Classification (NCBI taxonomy): domain Eukaryota; kingdom Metazoa; phylum Chordata; class Amphibia; order Anura; family Ranidae; genus Rana; species Rana kukunoris. The sequence goes on from CM056049.1 coordinate 591,434,915, forward strand.
CATGATTAAGGGAAAGATGAAGCAACAATGTACAGAGAAATTCTTGATGAAAACCTGCTCTAGAGCGCTCTGGACCTCAGACTGGAGTGAAGGTTCACCGTTCCACAGGACAACAACCCTAAGCATACAGCCAAGATAACAAAGAAGTAGCTACGGGACAACTCTGTGAATATCCTTGAGTGGCCAGTCAGAGCCCAGATTTGGCCCTGTTTGAACATCTCTGGAGAGATCTGAAAATGGCTTTGCACCGATGCTTCCCATCCAACCTGATGAAGCTTGAGAGGTCCTGCAAAGAAGAATGGAAGAAACTGCACAAAAATAGGTGCGCCAAATTTCTAGCATCATGCTCAAAAAGACTTGAGGCTGTAATTGGTGCCAAAGGTGCTTCAACAAAGTATTGAGCAAATTTTGAAAGTTTTTAACCAAACTTCATTCACGTTGTTATTATGGGGTATTGTTTGTAGAATTTTGAGGAAAATAATGAAATGAATCCATTTTGGAATAAGGGTGTAACATAACAAAATGTGGAAAAAGTGAAGCGTTGTGAATACTTTCACTGCAAAGCACATAGCTCCCAACTGTCCCTGATTTCAAGGGATTGTCCCTGATTTGTCCCTCTTTCCTCCTAATTTTTCCCTTTGAGGCAGTGGATGACAGGTCCATCTCTGTTCACTGTGCAGGGACGGACCTATCAGAGCCCCGATCTCCTCTATGGGGGATCGGATGAAAGCGGGCCGACTGTCCACCAGACAGATGGAAAATAAGGTTTCCACCCGTTTGCATTTAGCAGAGCGGATTGGATGTCAGCAGTCATGTCACTGCTGACATCCGTCGCTCTATAATGGTACATACTTGTGTGAAAGAGCCCTTACTTGAAAACCAACACTTTTATGTTATGCCTGGTAGACATAGCAGCAGTGAACATATTTTGTAAAATCTACTGCAGTTCATTATTTTTACTCCTACAGTTTGCTTTACTGGGTTAAAATCTGAAGTTTTCTTTACCCTTCTCCCTTAAATATGAAAGGGTCAATGTTCTATGCATCCAGCTTAGCATCTCTATTACAATTAGGTCATGAGCATGCAGGTTATCTGCTATGCAGGTATAGACACAGCTGTCTATATAGCAGTTACTTCTGTAGACACATGTGGCTTTTACTCAAAATTGCAAAATAGAAACAAATGTATGAAACAAAATATCAAATGATCAATCAATATAATTCAGTTAAATGGCATTTATCCCAAATGTGATGGATAGATGTCAGGCAGTCCACTGTAGCAACTCATAGAAACAGGTGAATGGCTACCAAAGCCAGTACTGAAAACAAACAGCTTCTAAGTTTTAACTGTACAGGCATACTCCACTTTTAAGTACACAATGGGTCCAGAGCATGTATGTAAAATGAAAATGTACTTAAAGTGAAATAATACCTTTTTTCACGTCTAGGGTGTATTAGGGGTGTCAGGAGCTGTATTTGGGGTCCCAGGGGCTGTAGTGGGGGTGTTAGGGGCACACTGGAACAGGGCGGGCTATACTCTGGGAGCTTCAGCTCCTTCTATTCCGGCTGCAAAATGTCTGTACAGTACTTTTAAGGCACTTTACATACACTCACGGGTATGTCCTTACTCGCGAGTGTATGTAAAGTGAGTGTACTTAAAGCGGGGTATGCCTGTAGCAAAGTCTCTTACCTCTTTTGGTCTAATGAGGACCTCCTAGATCAAATATAGCTGACATTCTTCAATATGTGGTGCGTTGTAAGGCAGAGTGGGTGCAAAGATAGTGAAAGTCTTCGGGCGCCAGACACTTCTTGGATGTAGAAGAGGTTTTATTTCTTTGACAGTCCTTTTTATATATTTTGAGGGAAAGAGGGTTAGGGCCAAGACACCATTAGATAGTTGAAAACTCAATTGGCAGACTTTGAGACTTGAATAGGAGGACAGCCGTACAGGAAAAGGCCCCACCAGGGCACCACTTCTGTACGTGCAGGATTGGTGTCTCCCATGGTAACAGTCCTTTAACAGTTCCTCACTCAAACTTAACAGTTCTTTCCGCTCCACTACAACTGCTTCTTGTAGTTCTTTTTTTTTTAACCACTTTAGACTCCACCTACCAACACGAGACTTGCTCACATTTTATTTGCTTGTAACGTCTCTGCAAAGGTTAAGCATCATTTGTGGTTCCCCCCCCCCTTTTTTTTCTTCCTTTTCCTCCCCTTTGATTATTTATTTCTTTTAAATTCCTTTTTTTATTTTATATATATATACATATATAGTACAGGACAAAAGTTTGGACACACCTTCTCATTCAAAGGCAATTCAAGGCAAAAGGGCCAACAAGTGCTAAGCATCTCTGGGAACTCCTTCAAGACTGTTGGAAGACCATTTCAGGTGACTACGTCTTGAAGCTCATCAAGAGAATGCCAAGAGTGTGCAAAGCAGTAATCAAAGCAAAAGGGGGCTACTTTAAAGAACCTAGAATATGACATATTTTCAGTTGTTTCACACTTTTTTTGTTATGTATATAATTCCACATGTGTTAATTCATAGTTTTGATGCCTTCAGTGTGAATCTACAATTTTCATAGTCATGAAAATAAAGAAAACTCTGAATGAGAAGGTGTGTCCAAACTGTTGTTTTATTTATGTGTCTTATCTGGTGTTATATACCAGCGGGCCAAGCATTTGTAGTTTAACTCTGTGATTTTACTGTTTACTGACGTGGTATGTACTCTCTTCAATATTTGTTTTAACTCTAGTTCTTTCAAATGTGACCCCAATTCTTCCTCCCATTTTAAAATGTATGGCGGTATCTCCAATCCCTTAGCGTCCTTCAAGATTTTATAAATCTTAGAGGTCACTCCTTTGCCTCCTTTTTCCTCACTAAGTTTCTCTAGTGGTCGTAAATTCTCTGCTGATCTAATAGGCTGTGGGAGTACCTTGAAGAAACGCTTGAGCTGGGCATATCGCCATTTATTTATCTCTACCACTTCCCCTTTGTTTTTTAGTTCCTGGTATGTACGTAATTTATCTTGTGTCATGACATCTTTCAACTGTGCATTTTCTTTTATTATCCATTTTTCAAATAACTTATTGTGACGAGACCCTTGCTTGCTCGGTTCTGCTCTCCCGACACTCCTCTGCTTCTATTGGATCAGATTGCCAATTGCAACATCTGATGGTCCAGTCATCCAAGGTTCCGGGATCCGAACTACAGCCATGTGCAGTTCGAGATCCATTTAGAACACACACCAGGCAGGCTGTATGTATGTTCAAACAGGACTCGTTTATTTGCAAGTAGTACACAGCACACTTTTATACAGAATTTGGAACATCCCGCCCCCAACAACCGCTTTCCTATTGGTCAATTGTAAAGTATATGCAGTCCCCACTCAGGTCCTCCTTAACCATGCAAATGAGGACTTGGAATAGTCAACAGGGATTGGTCCCATAGCTTGAATAGAAAGACTATTGGGCTGATTTACCAAGCCTGTGCGCCAAGACTCATGGTGCACAAGCAGGAGTAAACCTGTTTTTGACATTTACCAAAGAAACACGCTGCCAGTGCAGCGTGTTTCCTCATTTACTAAAGTGCCTAATGCGCCCAGAAGAGGGCGCACAGCACGCCAGTACAGAGCTGGCGTGCGGCATTTAGTAATGTAAACATCGGGGATTCGGGCGGGAGTTTATGAGGGGAGGGAGGGGGGTGATGCAGGGGAAGTGTAGTGACATCTGTTTAAACTTGTGTGGCGGGCCGATTTGAAAGGGAAAGTGACTTTTGGGACCCGATCCCCGTGCCCTTGCAAAGTACGCTAGAACCTCGGAAGGTTCACTTGCATACTGGGCATGCGCAGAGGGAACAATCGGAGCTTACCGCGCGCCTCTTCAGTACGCCGGGAAATCCTTGGTAAATACCAGGCGGCGTAGCAGTGTTTGCACTGCCTGGAGCGGCGCACGGCAAGCTCCGAGCTGTTCTCGGGCTGCGCTGACACTGAAGGGGAACTCCGCGCCAAATTTCAAATGTGAAACCGGCGCGGCTTCCCCCCCAGGGGTACAATAGGCTCTCCGGCTTGGTCCGGAACGTGAGGGGTTAACCCACGCCAAAATCGGCGTGGGGTTCCCCCCCAGATCCGTACCAAGCCCTCATCCCAGGCATGCAGTCTGGCCGGACAGGAATGGGGGTGGGGACGAGCGAGCGGCCCCCCCCCTCCTGAGCCGTACCAGACCACATGCCCTCGACATGGGGGAGTGTGTGCTTTGGGGGAGGGGGGCGCTGCCCCCCCACCCCAAAGCACTCTTGTCCCCATGTCGATCGGGACAAGAGCCTCTTCCCGACAACCCTAGCCATTGGTTGTCGGGGTATGCGGGCGGGAGCCAATCAGAATCTGGGAGCCCCGTTTAATAAGGTGGCCCCCAGATTTCGGGCCCCCACCCTATGTGAATGAGTATGGGGTACATCGTACCCCTACCCATTCACCTGGTGAACGTTTTCACTTTTGAGGGTCTTCCGCCGCCCCCTTCAAATTCTTCTGCCTGGACGGGGGTCGTACATCCCATCCAGGACTTGGACGTGGCGGGCTTCTCGTCGCTGTCTTCTGCCGCTGCCCCCTTCACCACGAAGCTCCGTGCTTGTTTGATGAGGGCAGCGGGCTTCCGTCGTCTTCTCCGGGGCGAGGGTCGTACATCCCACCCCGGATTTCGTCGCCGGGTTCTGCCTGGCTCCTACTAGGGGCCAGGGCTTCTTTTGCCGTCTTCCGCCGGAGGGCGCCACTCTCCGGGCTTCTCGACGTTGTCTTCCGCCGCGGGGGCCAGGCCTTCTTCTTTGCCGCCCCCCTCGATTTTTTCGGCCTGGACGGGGGTCGTACATCCCATCCAGGACTTGGACGTGGCGGGCTTCTCGTCGCCGTCTTCTGCCGCTGCCCCCTTCACCACGAAGCTCCGTGCTTGTTTGATGAGGGCAGCGGGCTTCCGTCGTCTTCTCCGGGGCGAGGGTCGTACATCCCACCCCGGATTTCGTCGCCGTCTTCTGCCGCTGCCCCCTTCACCACGAAGCTCCGTGCTTGTTTGATGAGGGCAGCGGGCTTCCGTCGCAGTCTTCCGCCGCGGGGTGACACTCGCGGGCTTCTTCTTCCATTCGATGTTGACACGGCGAGGTCCGGCGCTGAAATGCCTTCTGAGCGGCGGGCAAGGACTTATATTGGCATTGGGCGTGGGCGTGGTTATGCCAACATGTGACCTTAACCCATGTGACAGTGATGTGACGTGACATCACTGTCACATGGGTTAAGGTCACATGTTGGCATAACCACGCCCACGCCCAATGCCAATATAAGTCCTTGCCCGCCGCTCAGAAGGCATTTCAGCGCCGGACCTCGCCGTGTCAACATCGAATGGAAGAAGAAGCCCGCGAGTGTCACCCCGCGGCGGAAGACTGCGACGGAAGCCCGCTGCCCTCATCAAACAAGCACGGAGCTTCGTGGTGAAGGGGGCAGCGGCAGAAGACGGCGACGAAATCCGGGGTGGGATGTACGACCCTCGCCCCGGAGAAGACGACGGAAGCCCGCTGCCCTCATCAAACAAGCACGGAGCTTCGTGGTGAAGGGGGCAGCGGCAGAAGACGGCGACGAGAAGCCCGCCACGTCCAAGTCCTGGATGGGATGTACGACCCCCGTCCAGGCCGAAAAAATCGAGGGGGGCGGCAAAGAAGAAGGCCTGGCCCCCGCGGCGGAAGACAACGTCGAGAAGCCCGGAGAGTGGCGCCCTCCGGCGGAAGACGGCGAAAGAAGCCCTGGGAGGAGCCAGGCAGAAGCGGAGGAGCCCGAGGTGGGGCGACACCCCCGTTGTTCTCCGCTGTTTTCGGCCGGCCCCCCCCGGATGTAAAAGAGCTTCATTTTGGGGGTGGGGGCACAGTCGAGCATGGCGGAGAGCATGGGTGGGTGTTTCCCCCCCCCGGCAGAAGACGGCTAGAAGACCGAGGAGTGGCGACGCCCCCGTTGTTCTCCGCCATTTCCGCCGGCCCCCCCCCGGATGTAAAAGAGCTTGATTTGGGGTAGGGGGCCTGGCCGAACATGGCGGAGAGCATCGGTGGGTGTCTCTCTCCCCGGCGGAAGGCGGCGGCGAAGACCGGGGGGGGGGGGTAGGTGTACCCCCCCGGCGGAAGGCGAAGACCGAGGAGGGGTTTCGCCCCCGTTGTTCTCCGCCATTTCCGCCGGCCCCCCCCGGATGTAAAAGAGCTTGATTTGGGGTAGGGGGCCTGGCCGAACATGGCCGAGAGCTTCGGTGGGTGTCCCCCCCCGGCGGAAGGTGGCGGCGAAGACCGGTGCGGGGCTGGAGCCCCCCCGGCAGAAAACGTCTGGAAGACCGAGGGGCTCCGCCCCCGTTGTTCTCTGCTTTTTTCGGCCGGCCCCCCCCGAATGTGAAAGAGCTTATTTTGGGGTGGGGGCCTGGCTGGACATGGCGGAGATCATCGGTGGGTGTCCCCCCCCGGCAGAAGACGGCGAAGCCCGGGGCCCAATGGGCTGGTGGTGGGGGGTCCCGGCAGAAGACCCCCGGAGCTGACTAATAAATTATTTTTTTCTGTGTGTTTTTTTTGGTGTTTACACTTTTCCACCCGGTGAATGGGTAGGGGTACGATGTACCCCATACTCATTCACATAGGGTGGGTGGCCAGAATCTGGGGGCCCCCTTAATATAGGGGGCTCTCAGATTCTGATAAGCCCCCCGCCCGCATACCCCGACAACCAACGGCCAGGGTTGTCGGGAAGAGGCTCTTGTCCCGATCGACATGGGGACAAGAGTGCTTTGGGGTGGGGGGGCAGTGCCCCCCTCCCCCACAGCACACACTCCCCCATGTCGAGGGCATGTGGTCTGGTACGGCTCAGGAGGGGGGGGGGCGCTCGCTCGTCCCCACCCCCATTCCTGTCCGGCCAGACTGCGTGCCTGGGAGAAGGGTTTGGTCTGGATCTGAGGGGGAACCCCACGCCGTTTTTTGGCGTGGGTTTAACCCCTTATGTTCCAGATCAAATCTAAGAGCCTGTTGTGCACCTGAAGGGGGACCCCCACGCCGTTTTTTTTTGTAATTTGGGGTGGAGTTCCCCTTTATCCCGGTCCTGTCAGGGGGGGGGGGGAATGCCTGCTCGTCTGTCCCTACAATGTATGAACAGCGATCTGTCATTTCCCCTACACAGTCCCACCCCCTTTACAGTTAGAACACACCCAGGTAACATATTCAACCCCTTCCGCGCCCCTAGTGTTAACCCCTTCCCTGCCAGTGTCATTTTTATAGTAAGCAATGCATTTATATACCATTGCTCGCTACAAAAATGCCAAATCTCACAAAAATGTGTCCGCCACAATGTCGCATTAGACAGAAAAAACAATGATAGCCACCATTACTAGTAAAACAAAAAATTATTCCAAAAAAACCCATAAGACCAACCCCTACTTAGAACTTTTGCCCAAACCAATCAAACGCTTATTGTGATTTTTTGCAACCAAAAATATGTCCAAGAATACTTATCGGCCTAAACTGAGGGCAAACATTTTTTGAATATATTTTGGGGGAGATTTATTATAGCAAACAGTAAAAAAGATGTTTTTTTAGTTACCAAATTGTCGCTATATTTTTGGGTCAAGCAAAAATAAGAAAAAACGCAGAGGTGATCAAATACCACCAACAAAAAAAAAATAAAAAATTTTTAGGGGGGGGGGGGGGGAGGATGAGGACGCCCAATTTTTTTGGGGGCCACGTCGCACAACCACGCAATTGTCAGTCAAAATGACGCAGTGTTGAAATGCAAAAAATGGCCCCGTCAGTGACCAGTAATATGCTCTGGGGCTCAAGTGGTTACAAATTAAGAATACACTAAAGTTAGCCCAATTTATGGCCATAATGTGAAAGATGATGTTACACCGAGTAAATAGATACCCAACATGTTACACTTTAATATTGCACACACTCATGGAATGGCGCCAAACTTCAGTACTTGAAAATACCCATAGGCAACGCTTTTTTATGTGTTTCAGGTTACCAGTTTAGATTTACAGAGGAGGTCTAGTGCTAAAAGTATTGCTCTCGCTCTAACGTACGCTATGATACCTCACATGTGGGGTTTGAACGGGGGTTCAATATGTGGGCGGGGCTTACACATTTAAGGCCCGCCCCCATATATGGAAACATTCTTCAAACCACACATGTGAGGTATCATAGCGTGCGTAACAGCAAGAGGAATATTTATAGCACTAGACCTCATCTGTAAATCTAAACTGGTAACCGGAAACAATAAAAATGCTGCTTGTTCGCTTCTGACTGCGAGCTACTAGGGACAGGGGCTTTTAAATTATTACTATTTAGGTTTGTTACGTAAAAATTCTATAAGACCTCCCGTTCAGCTTGTAAAGCATCACTTCATGGGGACCAAAAAAAAATTTAACACCTCTAATGCTTTCATCCGCCATTGCAGATTTGATTCTGGTACTGCATTTCGAGTGAACTGGGCATGCTCGAACAGTTAGAAAAAGAAGTTGGAAGTTTCATCCTGAAAATGACTTGCATCTTTCTGAGCATGCTCAGAAAGCTCTTTTTTTGGCTTAGTAATTTAAGGACATCCTTAACAGGTGTAAGCAGTTCCAAGTGCACACAAACTAGAGGCTGACATTTCTTCATGTGTTTCCAATTGGTTCATTAGCACACATGTTATAAAAAGCGTGGATACTGCACGTGTCAGCTGCCCCTCAGAGGGGGCAGATTTGCTGGCTGGAAGGAATGGCGGAGTGAAACAGAGATGTTTTGGAGCAAGTTTTGTATTTTTTGATGTTTTCTCTGCTACATAATTTTGCTAAATGTTTCTCAAGATGTTAATGACTAATGTTTTAATCCTGTGGGTCTATCCTGTTATTTCAAAAGCATGATTTATTTTCCAATGACTGTGAAATAAACGTTGGTCTTTTTTGTTTTTAGGTGTTTTTATATATTTTTGGTGTGTTTATTTGTAATTTTTTGTTTTGCTTTCCTTGTTTTGTGGACCAATAAAATTACTTTCAAATTTTGAAGTTTGTTTTGTGATATTTTTTTCCTGCTATGGATTTCAACCGCTGCAGCTGAACTAGTTTGGGCCTAAACCATCAAGTGTGATTTGTCTCTAAGCTCTTTCCTGGTGTGTATGCATGAAATGTTTAGTCACCAGAAAAGGAAGGACAAAGCGGTAAGTATTGTTTCCTAGAACTGATGTCCAGACTGACTTTTTAAAGCACATGTGCAAGATGTAGGAAAAGCTGCAAACAGGGCCTGTTGGAGGGGGGGGGTGGGGGGGGGGGTGGTGTATTGGTGGACAGGCTTGAAGTGCTGATTTACAGCGCTGTGCTTGAAACTAGCACAAGACAATCCTATTCTAATTGTGGGTTGTTTGAGGGAAGCCAATTGAGTGTTAGAACCCCTGCTAGTGTTTTTAGGTTGGGCTTTGTGTCCCTTTTCCTAAAATTGGCTTCACTTCCTGTCACACAGCTGAACAGGAAGTGAGGTTAAAACCCTACCAATGGTCTTTTCTTTGGGACACAGGTCAATCTAACTAGTGTCACCATTAAGCAAATTGCACTGCAGTGTACACCCCAAATGATTAGTTATTTTGGGGTTTAGTAAAGGCAAAGCCGCTCTGCAGTAGAAGCGTAGGCAATGAAAATCAGAAGGGAAGCACTGATGGTTTTTACTTCCAATCCCGCCAAGTTTTGAGTTTTCTTCCTTGCTTGTCCACTTGTAGTGCAAAGTGGATTTGCCTTTAGTAAATGGACCCCAAAGTCCAAGATTCCTACTAATTTGGGGTGTACACAGCAAAATGCCATTTCCAAAATGGGAAACTATTTATATTGATCTGTGTGTCCCCAACAAAACATTACTCAGGTGTTTCCCTCACTTCCTGTTTGGCTGTGTGGCAGGAAGTGAATGAATTAAGTAGAAAGTGACAACATTTGTGAGGTGTCTTTACCCTATCAGGGGTGCAGGCATCCCCAAAACAAACAAGAAAATAGTTGATTTAACATTGGGTGGTGTTTGTGGGGGTCCCTAACACACATTCATACATATTAGCAACGCTGGATCCTGGCCTATTGGCATGGTTATATTTTCTTAAGCCTCTCAATAAAATGATCTGAAATTTGGGGTTAAACTGGAACAATAATCATCACTTTTATTTTTTGGATTTCTTTCATTTTGGATAGAGTTGGGGGGGGGGGGTTAGAAGCTCTGTCAGTTTATTTTGTATTATCCCTGTCCGTTTGGGGAGATTGGCCTTCACTTCCTGCCCCATAGCCAAACAGGAAGTGATCGAAAAACTAGGCAAATTAAGGGTCTCCTGTGCCCCCCCCCCCACAGAACTTGTGTGTGTCCCCTGAAAATTCCTGGGTGGGTCATAAAAAAACAGGGTGTGGCCTTGACAGGAAGGGTGGGTCATTTTTCTATTAGGGGGGTGCCAAAATTTGGTCAGGCCTAGGGCAGCACAAAACCTAAATATCCTACTGCATATTAGGGCTTATTTAGACAGGATCCAATTTACAGCATGTTTTTAGATTGTGGGAGGAAACCCGCACAGGGAGAACATGCAAACTCCAGGCAGATAGTGTCACGGGCGGGATTCGAACCAGCAACCCTTTTGCTGCTAGGTGAACATGCTACACACTACGCTACTGTGCTGAACGAACATGATTGCAGCTGAAAGCATGAGATGTTTTTTTTTAAACCAATTACATGCTTTCCAGCCTGGAGGACAGATGTGGGGTCTAATTGACCCCGCCTTTCTCTATAAAGAGGACCTGTCACACACTAGTCCTATTACAAGGGATGTTTACATTCCTTGTAATAGGAAGAAAAGTGAAAAATAATACAAACAAAGGGACAAACAAGTGCAAAAATTAAAATATTAAGTAAAAAAATAAAATAACAAAGGAATTTAAATGCTCCTGTCCCTAGTAGCTCGCACTCAGAAGCGAACACGCATGCAAGTCCCACCCACATATGTAAACATCCTTCAAACCCCACATGTGAGGTATCATAGCGTGCGTTAGAGCGAGAGCAATAATTTTAGCACTAGACCTCCTCTGTAACTCAAAAGTGGTAACCTGAGAAAAAAAGTCAAGCGTTGCCTATGGAGATTTTTAATAACGAAGTTTAGCGCCATTCCATGAGTGTGCGCAATATGAAAGCGTGACAAGTTAGGTATCTATTTACTCGGGGAACATCATCTTTTACCTTATCCCTAAAAATTGGGCTAGCTTTACTGCTTTCTTATTTTGTCATTCATGAAACAGGTATTTATTTTGAAAGCCAAAAAAAAAAAAAAACGTTTGCAAATTTTTGGCACAAATACTGTTGGAAATGTGTCCGAAAAAATGGCCGCCACTTTATTCCCTAGGGTGTTTGTTAATAAAATATATATAATGTTTGGGGGTCCTGAGTAAGTTTCAAGGAAGAAAATATAATTGTTACATGAAGGAGAGAAGTGCCAGAATAGGCGCGGTATGGAAGTGGTTAAAGTGCACCAATAAAAGTGAAAAATTCCTTGAAATTTCGTACCATGGGGGGGGGGGAGGCAATTAGGGGCGCCATCAGGAATTATGGGGCCCCTTACACAGCTTCAGGCATGGGCCCCCTGGAGCAGAGAATAGGGGGGGGGTGCCGCCTGATATTAAGAAGGGGGGGGGCTGCCGCAATTTGATAAGCGGGGGGTTCCTTTACCAAAAAATACATATAGAAAAATATATATTAAAAAGGGTGGTAGCCATCCGGGGGCCCTGGGGACCACTGGGCCCTTTAATAAAAAGAAACTTCTGGGCTCTTTAATGAAAAATAAATTACAATATCTACATATATAAAATAATAAAAAAGGGGGTTGCCTTGGGAGCTCTGGGCCCTTTAATAAAAAATAACTACCAAAAATCTAAAAAAAAAAATAACATTGGGTGGGAGCTGTGGTGGCTCAACGTGAATGGCACTGCGCTGACAAGCCGTTCACCTCTGCAGCCAAGGGTTCGGATCCCGGTCTCGGCTACATGTGAATTGAGTTTTGGCTCCCAGTGGGGGTGTGCTATGCAAGGTACGCCTGTGCTTAGTATGCCCACCCCCCCCCCCCCAAAAAAAAAACACCACACTTGCACACACTTTGGCCATGAGGTCTCCTAAAATAAAGGGAGGCGAAGGACCTACAGGGCTGGCTGGGTGGGCTACACTCCTTCATAGGGGGAGTCCCTCTGTCCCATCGGGGACAGGCCCCCCTCACACCCACCATTGCCACCGGGGGCATGGAGAAGGATGGCGATTGCAAGTCCAGCTCCTCTCTCTCGACTTCACGCACAAAATACACTTTAAAAAAGAAATTAAAGTAAAAAGTAACAAACCTGGGGAAAATGTTTATAACATTTTTAGAAGCAAAAGGTTGTCATCTGGGGCCCTCTGGGAGCTTTCAAAATTATATTATATATATATATATGTTTAAAAAATAACCAAAAAATATATAATTTTTTTTTTTTGTTTTTTTTTGTAAAGGTGGGGGGTTGTCATCTGGAGCCCTGGGGATCTCCGGGCCACTGGGGACCTCCAGACCCCTAAAACAAAACATTGGCCCTTTAATAACAAAAAATTTGGGGGGTTGCCACCCGGGGCCCTGGGGACCTCCAGACTGCTAAAAAATATTAAATTCCAAAAATTGGCCCTTTAATAAAAAATCCTACAAAAACCAACTAACAAATATATATACCAAAAAAAAAAAGAGGGGGGTTACCATCTGGGGCGCTGGGGGGCCTCCAGGCATCTGGGCACCTCCGGACCCCCGGGCCCCTTACAGGTGTACAGGGCCGCCATCATGAATTTTGGGGCCCCTTACACAGCTTCAGGCATGGGCCCCCTGGAGCAGAGAACCGGGGGGGGGGGTGCTGCCGCATGAAATTGAGAAGGGGGGGGGGGTGTTGCCACAAATTGAGGAGCGGGGGGGCCCTTTACAAAAATTTTGACAGAAATAAGAAATAAAGAAAAATATATATAAAAAAGGGGGGTAGCCATCCGGGGCCCTGGGGACCTCTGTGCTCTTTATAAAATAAAAATAAAAAAGAGAGAAAATACATATATATATATTTTTTAAATATAACATTTATCGAAAAAAAGTAAAAAAACAAGGGGGTAGCCTTCCAGGGCCCTGGGGACCTCTGGGCCCTTTCCTTAAAAAAAAAAAAACAAATATATTAAAAAAATATATATATTTTTTTAAATATATATATTTTATTTAAAAAAAAGGGCTTGCCATCTGGGGCCCTTAGTGGCCTCCGGGCCCCTGGGGACCTTCGGAGCCCTTAAAAAAAATAAAAAATAAAAAATATTTTTTTTTGTTTTAGGGTGGTTCCCATCCGGGCCCCTGGGGGCCCCTGGGGACCCCCGGGCGGTGTAATGCCTGTACCCCCCTAATGGCGGCCCTGCAGGTGTACTGCCTGTACCCCCCTGATGGCGGCCCTGGGTGTAATGTCAGCATGTGAAAAATGACATTCTGAAGGAAAAAAGCCATTTAAAACTGACTCGCGGCAATAATGAATTGTCAGCTCTTGGAAATTGCAGGAGAATTCATTCATTAAAAACACCAAAAAAAAAGCGTGGGGGTCCCCCCAAATTCAATAACCAGACCCTTTAGGTCTGGTATGGATATTAAGGGGAACCCCGCCATCAATTTTAATAAAAAATGACGTGGGGTTCCCCCCAAATATCCATAACCAGACCCTTCAGGTCTGGTGTGGAATTTAAGGGGAACTCCACTCCAAATTAAAAAAAAAATGGCGTGGAGTCCCCCCTAAAATCCACACCAGACCCCTTATCCGAGCACGTTGACCTGGCCGGCCGCAGAAAAGAGGGGGGGACAGAGCGCGGCCCCCCCCCTCTCCTGAACCGCACCAGGCCACATGCCCTCAACATTGGGAGGGTGTTTTGGGGTGCCCCCCAAAACACCTTGTCCCCATGTTGATGAGGACAAGGGTCTCTTCCCCACAACCCTTGCCCGGTGGTTGTGGGGGTCTGCGGGCAGGAGGCTTATCGAAATCTGGAAGACCCCTTTAACAAAGGGGCCCCCCAGATCCCGGCCCCCCCCCTGTGTGAAATGGTAATGGGGTACCTTGTACCTCTACCATTTCACGAGTAAAAAAAATGTAAAGGGTTAAAAAAGACAAGAGCCGGTTTTTGACAAGTCCTTTATTATCTTCTTTCTTCTTTCCTTCGGGTTTCTTCTTCCTCCTCCTTCTTCTTCCTCTGCTTCTGTCTTGGGTCTTCTATTCCCGCATCTTGCCCGGCGTGTTCTTCCATCTTCTGTTCCTCCCGCTGTCCTTCTCGTCCGCATCTTCTTCTCCTTCTTGTTCTTCTTCGCCGGAGCGGCCGCTTCCAATTGAAATCCCCGCTGTCTGCCGGACCACGCCCCCCCCTCTGACGCCTCGGGCAAGCTCTTAGGAGTGTGCTGCAAGTGCGTCCAGAGGGGGGCGTGGTCACAATGTCAGAGGGCGGGCAATTCAATTGTGAAGCTCGTGCACGGCTTTTTCTTTGCCAGAGTCGCCGCGTCCAATTGAATTGCCCGCTTTCTGGAACATGTGACCACGCCCCCCTCTGACGCACTGGCACCACACGGGGACTTTCCTAAGAGCTCGCCCGTGGCGTCAGAGGGGGGGCGTGGTCCGGCAGACAGCGGGGATTTCAATTGGAAGCGGCCGCTCCGGCGAAGAAGAAGAAGGAGAAGATGCGGACGAGAAGGACAGCGGAAGAAGATGGAAGAACACGCCGGGCAAGATGCGGGAATAGAAGACCCAAGACAGAAGCAGAGGAAGAAGAAGATGGAGGAAGAAGAAACCCGAAGGAAAGAAGAAAGAAGATAATAAAGGACTTGTCAAAAACCGGCTCTTGTCTTTTTTAACCCTTTACATTTTTTTTACTCGTGAAATGGTAGAGGTACAAGGTACCCCATTACCATTTCACACAGGGGGGGGGCCGGGATCTGGGGGGCCCCTTTGTTAAAGGGGTCTTCCAGATTTCGATAAGCCTCCCGCCCGCAGACCCCCACAACCACCGGGCAAGGGTTGTGGGGAAGAGACCCTTGTCCTCATCAACATGGGGACAAGGTGTTTTGGGGGGCACCCCAAAACACCCTCCCAATGTTGAGGGCATGTGGCCTGGTGCGGTTCAGGAGAGGGGGGGGGCCGCGCTCTGTCCCCCCTCTTTTCTGCGGCCGGCCAGGTCAACGTGCTCGGATAAGGGGTCTGGTGTGGATTTTAGGGGGGACTCCACGCCATTTTTTTTTTAATTTGGAGTGGAGTTCCCCTTAAATTCCACACCAGACCTGAAGGGTCTGGTTATGGATATTTGGGGGGAACCCCACGTCATTTTTTATTAAAATTGAGGGCGGGGTTCCCCTTAATATCCATACCAGACCTAAAGGGTCTGGTTATTGAATTTGGGGGGACCCCCACGCTTTATTTTTTCGTTTTTTTAATGAATGAATTCTCCTGCAATTGCCGGGAGCCGACAATTCATTATTGCCGCGAGTCAGTTTTAAATGGCTTTTTTTTTTTTTTCAGAATGTCATTTTGTGCAAAGACATATTTCTAACCGCAGGAAAAGTGCACTTTATTCACCTGCTGACATCCCCCCCCCCCCCCATGGAACGAATTTAAAAAAAATTATTCAAATGACGTGGGGGTCCCCCCAAATTCCATTACAGGCCCTTCAGGTCTGATATGGATATTAAGGGGAACCCCGCCATCAATTTTTAAAAAAAATGACGTGGGGGTCCCCCCAAATATCCATAACCAGACCCTTCGGGTCTGGTGTGGAATTTAAGGGGAACTCCACTCCAAATTAAAAAAAAAATGGCGTGGAGTCCCCCCTAAAATCCACACCAGACCCCTTATCCGAGCACGTTGACCTGGCCGGCCGCAGAAACGAGGGGGGGACAGAGCGCGGCCCCCCCCTCTCCTGAACCGCACCAGGCCACATGCCCTCAACATTGGGAGGGTGTTTTGGGGTGCCCCCCAAAACACCTTGTCCCCATGTTGATGAGGACAAGGGTCTCTTCCCCACAACCCTTGCCCGGTGGTTGTGGGGGTCTGCGGGCAGGAGGCTTATCGAAATCTGGAAGACCCCTTTAACAAAGGGGCCCCCCAGATCCCGGCCCCCCCCCTGTGTGAAATGGTAATGGGGTACCTTGTACCTCTACCATTTCACGAGTAAAAAAAAAGTGTCAGTGTAAAAAAAGACAAGAGCCGGATTTTGACAAGTCCTTTATTATCTTCTTTCTTCTTTCCTTCAGGTTTCTTCTTCCTCCTCCTTCTTCTTCCTCTGCTTCTGTCTTGGGTCTTCTATTCCCGCATCTTGCCCGGCGTGTTCTTCCATCTTCTTCCGCTGTCCTTCTCGTCCGCATCTTCTCCTTCTTCTTCTTCGCCGGAGCGGCCGCTTCCAATTGAAATCCCCGCTGTCTGCCGGACCACGCCCCCCCTCTGACGCCACGGGCGAGCTCTTAGGAAAGTCCCCGTGTGGTGCCAGTGCGTCAGAGGGGGGCATGGTCACATGTTCCAGAAAGCGGGCAATTCAATTGGAAGCGGCGACTCTGCAAAATAAAAAGCCGCGCACGAGCTTCAAATTGAATTGCCCGCCCTCTCACTTGTGACCACGCCCCCCTCGGACGCACTTGCAGCACACTCCTAAGAGCTTGCCCGAGGCGTCAGAGGGGGGGGCGTGGTCCGGCAGACAGCGGGGATTTCAATTGGAAGCGGCCGCTCCGGCGAAGAAGAACAAGAAGGAGAAGAAGATGCGGACGAGAAGGACAGCGGGAGGAACAGAAGATGGAAGAACACGCCGGGCAAGATGCGGGAATAGAAGACCCAAGACAGAAGCAGAGGAAGAAGAAGGAGGAGGAAGAAGAAACCCGAAGGAAAGAAGAAAGAAGATAATAAAGGACTTGTCCAAAACCGGCTCTTGTCTTTTTTAACCCTTTACATTTTTTTTTACTCGTGAAATGGTAGAGGTACAAGGTACCCCATTACCATTTCACACAGGGGGGGGGCCGGGATCTGGGGGGCCCCTTTGTAAAAGGGGTCTTCCAGATTTCGATAAGCCTCCCGCCCGCAGACCTCCACAACCACCGGGCAAGGGTTGTGGGGAAGAGACCCTTGTCCTCATCAACATGGGGACAAGGTGTTTTGGGGGGCACCCCAAAACACCCTCCCAATGTTGAGGGCATGTGGCCTGGTGCGGTTCAGGAGAGGGGGGGGGGCCGCGCTCTGTCCCCCCCCTCTTTTCTGCGGCCGGCCAGGTCAACGTGCTCGGATAAGGGGTCTGGTGTGGATTTTAGGGGGGACTCCACGCCATTTTTTTTTTAATTTGGAGTGGAGTTCCCCTTAAATTCCACACCAGACCCGAAGGGTCTGGTTATGGATATTTGGGGGGAACCCCACGTCATTTTTTTTTTAAAATTGACGGCGGGGTTCCCCTTAATATCCATACCAGACCTAAAGGGTCTGGTTATTGAATTTGGGGGGACCCCCACGCTTTTTTTTTCCTTTTTTTAATGAATGAATTCTCCTGCAATTGCCGGGAGCCGACAATTCATTATTGCCGCGAGTCAGTTTTAAATATCTTTTTTCCTTTAAAAAATGACATTTTGTGCAGAGACAGTTCTAACCACGGGAAACATGCGCTTTTTCACATGCTGACATTAGAGCCCCCCATGGTACGAAATTTAAAGGAAAATTACACTTTTATTATTGCACTTTTAGCATTATTAAAATCACTGCTCCCGAAAAAACGGCCGTTTTAAAAAATAAAAAAAGCATTGGTACATGTCCCCTGGGGCAGGACTGAGGTCCCCAAACACTTTTTAGGACAAAACTTGCAGATTAGCCTTTAAAATTCACTATTAAGATTTCCCCCCATAGACTTATACAGGGAGTTCGGCGGCGGCTTTACTTATCAATCACATCGCGCTGCTGTGCAACGCCGGTTCATGCGCCTAATTAGGGATTCATCCAGCGCACCTATTAAGGCATGTACCGGCGCAGCGCAGATTCATTAGTAAATCAGCCCCTATGTGTAGTGAGACAGAAGCCCCAGGGGGTAATCAATGTACACAATAGCCAGCCACAGAACAATGGAACCGTCTGGAGAGTGAGTTAGCTTTAAGACAGGGCAGAGACCCCCCCCCCCCCCCCCGTGTAACAGATTTCAATTAGAAACACTTCTGCCTTCAAGGTCCATGACACTTATCTACACCTGGCGTGAAATATTTTGAGCCTGTTAATGGCATTAACGGGGAATTAAAATCCCATTTTTCATTATTGTGTGTGTTATCCCAAATTTGGATTGCATTCCATGCAGGGCTGGTGCAAGGATTTTTGACACCCTAGGCGAAACCTCATTTTGCCGCCCCCCACTTTGCCCCTGACTCCACCCCTTTGCCCTTGAAACACATGTGACTTGACACATACACTGACCTACCTGACAAGGGCCGGTGCTAGCCTATTTTGTGCCCTAGGTAAGACCAGCTAATTGGGGAGGAGGGGAGAGGTGGGCTAAAAGAGAGGGGGCTGAGAGGGCTGCTGTGAGAGAGGGAGGCTGTGAGAGAAGAGGGGTTGAGAGAGTGGGGGCTGAGAGAGGGAGGGCTGGCTAAGAATGGAAAGAAGGCTAAGAGAATGGGCTGAGAGAGATGGGGGACTGAGAGAGGGGGACTGGGAGGTAGGAGGGAGGGCTCAGAGAGAGAAGTGTAGGGGGAGGGCTCAGAGAGAATGAGAGATGGGTGTAGGAGGGAGAGACTCAGAGAGAGAGAGGGAGTTAAGAGAGAGGGGTAGGAGATAGAGGGGTAGGAGGGAGGGCTGAGAGAGGGGTAGGAGGGAGAGCTGAGAGAGGGAGGGGTAGAAGGGAGGGCTGAGAGAGAGAGATAGGAGGGAGGGCTGAGAGAGAGAGAGGGGTAGGAGGGAGGACTGAGAGAGAGATAGGGAGGGCTGAGAGAGAGAGAGAGAGAGAGAGAGAGAGAGAGAAAAAGAGAGAGAGAGAGGAGGGAGGGCTGAGAAAGAGAGGAGGGAGGGCTGAGAGAGAGAGAGAGGAGGGAGGGCTGAGAGAGAGAGAGAGGAGGGAGGGCAGAGAGAGAGAGAGAGAGAGAGAGAGAGAGGAGGGAGGGCTGAGAGAGAGAGAGGAGGGAGAGCTGAGAGAGAGAGAGAGAGGAGGGAGGGCTGAGAGAGAGAGAGAGAGAGAGAGAGAGAGAGAGAGGAGGGAGAGCTGAGAGAGAGAGAGAGGGAGGACTGAGAGAGAAAGAGAGAGAGAGAGAGAGCGAGCTGAGAGAGAGGTAGGAGGGAGGGCTGAGAGAGAGAGAGAGAGGAGGAGGGAGGGCTGAGAGAGAGAAAGAGAGGGCTAAGTGAGAGGTAGGAGGGAGGGCTGAGAAAGAGAAGGGAGGGCTGAGAAAGTGGAGGGAGGGCTGAGAGAGAGAGAGAGAGAGAGGGGAGGGGAGGGAGGGCTGAGAGAGAGAGGGATAGGAGGGAGGGCTGAGAGAGAGGGGTAGGAGGGAGGGCTGAGAGAGAGAGGGGTAGGAGGGAGGGCTGAGAGAGAGGGTAGTAGGGAGGGCTGAGAGAGAGAGAGAGAGAGAGGGGGGAGGGCTGAGAGAGAGGGAGAAAGGCTGACAGAGAGAGAGGGGGAGAAAGGCTGACAGAGAGAGAGAGAGGGAGAACGGCTGACAGAGAGAGAGAGAGGGAGAAAGGCTGACAGAGAGAGAGAGAGAGGGAGAAAGGCTGACAGAGAGAGAGAGAGGGAGAAAGGCTGACAGAGAGAGAGAGAGGGAGAAAGGCTGACAGAGAGAGAGAGGGAGGGAGAAAGGCTGACAGAGAGAGGGAGAAAGGCTGACAGAGAGAGGGAGGGAGAAAGGCTGACAGAGAGAGAGAGGTGAGAGGGGACAGAGAGAGAGATAAAGGGGGCAGAGAGAGAGGGACAAAGAGAGAGTGCTGAGAGAGGGAGGGGCTGAGAGAGGGAGAAAGGGGCTTTGAGAAAGGGGCTGAGAGAAAGGGGCTGAGAGAGAGGGGCTGAGAGAGGGGGCTAAGAGAGGGGGGTGTTAGGAGAGTGGGGACTGAGAGAGGGGGGCTGATAGAGATGGATGGGTTGATAGACAGGTGGGCTGAGAGAATAGGGAGGGCTGGGAGAGAAGAGAGGGTCTTAGAGAGAGGGGGGCTGAGAGAATAAGGAGGGCTGAGAGAAGGGGGATAGCTGAAAGACGGGGGGGCTGAGAGAGAAAGGAGAGGGGAGATGGCTGAGCATATAGGGATGGCTGAGCGTATAGGGATGGTTGAGAGTATAGGGATAGCTGAGCGTATAGGGATGGCTGAGCCTATAGGGATGGCTGAGCGTATAGGGATGGCTGAGCGTATAGGGATGGTTGAGAGTATAGGGATGGCTGAGCGTATAGGGATGGTTGAGAGTATAGGGATGGCTGAGCGTATAGGGATGGCTGAGCGTATAGGGATGGCTGAGAGTATAGGGATGGCTGAGCGTATAGGGATGGCTGAGCGTATAGGGATGGCTGAGAGTGAAGGAAGGGGTCTGATCGAGATGGGAGGGCTAATAAAGGGGAGGACTGAGAGGGGGTAAGAGAGATGGGGGCTGAGAGAGAAGGGAGGAGGGCTTGGAGAGAGGGGGGCTGAGAGAGAAGAGAGGGGGACTTGGGGGGAGATAAGAGACCCTAGCCCTGTTCCTGAAGTCCCACCTTTGTCCCAATCTCTGTCTGCAGTTGTGTGTAACAGTATGATGACAGACAGTACCTTCCATACATTCTCCCAGTCTCCTGCTCTGATGATCGATCCGTCCAATTACGGCAGCTCCCGCAGCAGCCTGTGCCTCCTTTCCGTCCTCTGTGACAGCTCTGTGTCAGCGGCGAGCCTGTCTGTCCTCCAGCTCCGGTCCTCATATCAGCGCGCGAAGAGGAACTTGGAGCAGTCCATGCTCTGGAAGCATGGGGTACGCTGCCTGCGCCCGCTTGCATCCTGGGGAGGCGGGGTCAAGGAGGTCAAGGAGGAGGCGGCCATGGTGGAGCTCTTCTGCCGAGTCCTGGACTTAGCTGCGCTCGTGTTCACTGCCATGGGTGCCCGGCCATCCATGCCTTCCCAAGGGTGCTGCTGATTGCTGCCCACTGCCGCCCTGCCACACACATGATGCTAGACAGCCGCGTAGAGAACCAGGCACATTGATAAGCTCCAGCCTCTCCTCCCATGACAGAATAGTTAACACAGCGGCCGTGGCTGCGCCCTAGGCGGCAGTGCGCTCTAGGCGGCTGCCTAATTTGCCTAGTGGTAGCGCCGGCCCTGATTCCATGTGATACAATGCGAGTCCCTACTTAATTCTCTATATTGTTGTGGAATCCATATGATACTCCCCAGAGATGCCTTACTCATTTGATTTTCCATGTTTATCCATCTATTGTGTTTAGTGTTTCTAATCCAATCTATAACTCGTGTAAGAATAATAGCATTATAATCATTTCTAATATCTGGTGCACCCCACCCCACTTTTTTTTTGTTAGGCCTCGTACACACTATCGGACATATCCGATGAAAACGGTCCGCGGACCATTTCCATCGGATCGGATATGTCCGATCGGGAGTTTGATCCGATGGCGTGTACACACCATCGGATCAAATTCCCCGCCGCCGGACGGCGCGGTGACGTGGCGGTGACGCGGCGGTGACGTTGACGCCGCCACGTCACCGCACCAGGAAGTTAAACACTTCCGCGCATGCGCCGAATCCATTCGGCGGCGGCGCGGCGGCGGTGGGGGACGACATGTCTGCTGGTAAGTGTACTAACCAGCAGACATGTCGGGCGGACAGATTCCCACCGGATAGATTTCAAAGCATGCTTTGAAATCTGTCGGGTGGAGAAATCTGTCCGCTAGCCCATACACACGAGCGGAGATGTCTGCTGAAACGGTCCATCGGACCGTTTTCAGCGGACATATCCCCTCGTGTGTACGAGGCCTTAGTGTTGCCCAGCTGATACGTGCTTTTTTCCCTTGCCAAACTAATTTTAATAACATCGTTTGTAGGATTTTAAAGTACTTCTGTGGTAGTGGGATCTATGTATTTTATACATAATTTTAGATAAGATTACAATTTTAAATATATTCATTCTGCCCTCCCCCCAAGATATTTGGCCTGTAGTCAGTCTGTTAAAATCTGTTTTTATGTCCTCCAGCAGAGGCAAAATATTTACTTTATATAACCTCTCCATGGTGATTGCTAACTTAACTCCAAGATATTTTATTTCCTTTTTACCCCAGATAAATACATTTTTTGGTCACTCTTAGGAATATTAGGAATATTTATGCTCAAGGTTTCGGACTTAGTCTGGTTCATTATGAAGTTAGATATCTCTCTGTATTCTTTTAATGATTTCATTAAGTTTGGTAGAGTTGTTCTAGGGCTGGTTAAATAAAATAAAATGTCATCCGCGTATATTCTTCCTCCCCGACCCTTATCCCCCTTATTTCCGGGTTCTTCCTTATTCCTCTTAATAAGGATTCTAATGCTAACACAAACAACAGGGGGGATATAGGGCATCCCTGTCTTGTACCATTATGCAATTCAAATAGTCTCGAGAGGGTCCCATTTACTTTCACTCTTGCCGATGGTTGATTATAAAGTCCCTTAATCCAGGTGAGCATTCTTGATCCTATTCCTATTACTTCTAAGGTATTATATATGAAGCCCCAGTCTACCCTGTCAAACGCTTTTTCAGCATCCACTGACAAGAGTAGACCTTAGGCTCCACCATTTTTAATTTCCTGTATAGCTAAAAGAGTTCTAATTTCGTTGTCTCTCCCCTCCCATCCTAGCACAAAACCTACCTGATCTGTATGTATTAGTTCATTCATAATTGTTTTCATCCTCCCTGCCAGTATTTTGGAGAATATCTTGGTGTCACAATTAAATAATGAAATTGGTCTATAACTAGAACAGAGTCTACTGTCCTTACCCTCTTTAAGAATTAAGGTAATAGTGGCTTCTATCGCCTCTCTACGCATATCCCACTTTACCCCTATCCCGTTCATGTAGGAGCACATTCTGGGCGCTAAAATATCTATACATTTTTTATAATATACGATCGTCAGACCGTCCGGTCCTGGACTCTTCCCACCTGGTGAATTTTTTATAATTTCTCTAATTTTATTTTCTGAAATGGGGCCTCTAGACATCCAAGTTTGTCTTCTGGTATTATATCCCAGTCTATTTCCTTTAAAAAAAAAATGTTTTGTCATCTTTTCGTTTCACTTCTTCTCTTGTTTCATGCTCATTAATTGAATAGAGTCTCCTATAATAATCTTGGAAGGTTTCCGCTATTTCTCCTGTTTCATGAACTAGTTCACCCCTGCTCGTTTGTATTTTCTCTACGTAATTAGCGTTTTTTTATTTTTTAATAGTTTCGCTAAGTGCTTCCCGGGCTTATTGCCCCATTGATACCTCTCTTTCTTTACTTGATTATACGTTATTCGGGTTTCCTGCTCTTTTTGGTTTCTCAGTGCTTCTCTTTTGGTGTTTAATTTTAATAGGGCTTCTTTTGCTCTAGTTTGTTTATGTTGTTGTTCCAGTTCATATATTTCTTTTATTAGAGTTGTTTTAATCACCTCATTCCTCTTTTTTTTCCCCTGCACCCTCCTTCATTAATAACCCCCATACTTAGGCCTTGTGGGTGTCCCAGACTACCGCCTCAGATATATCCCCTGTCATATTCATCTTAAAAAATTGTTCTAGTTCCTTCATTATTCTTGTTTCTATTGCTTTATCTTGTAGGAGCTCTTCATTAAGCCTCCAATTAATTTTTTTATATTGTGTCTTACCTATTTTCTATTTTAATGATACTGGCGCATGATCAGAGAAGGTCACAATTCCTATATTGGTACTGCTTACAATTTTAATCAGAAAGAAATCTATGCTAGAGTATGTCTTGTGTACAGGGGAGCGGAATGTGTAATCCCGTTGCTTATTATGTTGTATCCTCCATACATCTACTAGCTGATGTTGCTGCATTTTCTTTTTTAATTTGTTCCTCCAGGCCCTTCCGGTCCCCTGTACACGAGACGTACTATCTATCTCCGGATCTATACAGAAGTTAAAATCTCCTGCTATTATAGCTCCTCCCCTTTTAAACTCTGTAAAGTCTGTTATAATCCCCATTACATATCTGATGGAGTTTTTATTTGGACCATATATGTTTGCCAATGAGACTTCGATTCCATTTATTTTCCCTCTCAGAAACAAATATCTCCCGTCTGGGTCCACCCTTCTTTCTTCTAGAATGAATCTTATCTCCCTGGCAAACCCTATGGCCACCCCCTTAGCTCGACTAATGGGTGAGTCTCCATAATACCAAAGAGGTCAGGACTGAGTAATACTTTTACGGTTTACAACTGCGGAGAAATGTGTCTCCTGCAACATAACCACATCCGCCTTCAGTAAGCTCAATTCTTTCATAATATTTGCACGTTTTATGGGAGCATTTAACCCTCTAACATTGTATGAAATTATATTTAAATCTGGCATTTTTTTTTTAAAGATCCCTTCTAATAATTTTAACATATCCTGGGGTTCTCCATTCCCATCCATCCCTGATCCCACTCCCTTTTAGATCTTAGACCTCGTACACACGAGGCAATCTATTTGTTCAAATCGGTCGGGCCGACCGATTTGAACAAATCTGTCTGCTAGGATTTTGGTTTGCTCGCGTGTACACACGAGCAAACCAAAATCCCCGCCAGCAGACAGCGCGCTGACGTGTCGGTGACGTGGCGGTGACATTGACGCCGCCACGTCACCGCACCAGGAAGTAAAACACTTCCGCGCATGCGTCGAAATCATTCGGCGCGTGTGCGAGAAGACATGTCTGCTGGTTAGCGTACTAACCAGCAGACATGTCGGGCGGACGGGTTCCCAGCCGACAGCATGCTTTCAAATCTGTCGGCTGGCCAAATCCGTCGGCTTGTCCGTACACACGGTCGAATCTGTTTGCTGGGACGGTCTAGCAGACCGTTTCCAGCAGACAGATTTGATCGTGTGTACGAGGCCTAAGAGTTGCTGATCGACCCTCTTTGCGTCCGGTTAGGCAGGCTGGGAATCCCTATGTGTATTGAATATTCAACAACTTAAATTGCTCCAATTCTCAGGGATAGAGTTTCTGCTAACATGTCTGGAAATATCAGCAGAGTTGTCTCACCATATTGTCTCACCATATTTAGCGGGTTGGTTAGATTCCATGTGTGTCCTTATCTGTTCCTTGTCTTGGTAGTTGTGAAATCTAGCTATCACATCTCTTGGCATGTCTGCAGAAACTTTAAGTGGTTTTCTGATCCTGTGGATCCTTTCAAACTTAATTTTACTCTGTGAATCTGTTGTTCCCATCATATGACCAAATATCTCGTCCATTTGTTCCTGTAAGTTCTCCTCTCCTTGTTGTTCTGCTAACCCTCTGATTCTTATGTTTTTCCTTCTATTCCTGTTCTCTTGATCTTCAATTTTGTACATCATGTATCTTTGTTCTCTACATATTTCCTCCATCTGTTCCTTTAGGCCTTTTATTTCGGAACCATGATTGTCCAGTCTTTCTTCTACTTCCTCTACTCTTTTTAACATGTGTTTCATATGCTCACATAGACTTGTTATTTCACCTTTTATAGATGTTTCCAATTTGGTTCCATTCTTGGAAGCATTTTTGCCATTTCACCTTTAGTTAATGGCTGCTTTTTTGTCTAGTTTCCATACCCCCTTCATCCTTGATCTCTTCACCTATCGAGAAGGCTGAGTCCCTGTTAATTTTGGGTCCTGTTTTTGTTCCAGAACTTTCTTTTCCCCCTCATATGACATATATATTTTTATAGTTCCTGGGCTCGCACTAGTTCTAGGGAGATTTGCTGCTGCCCCTCGCCCTGATCTTCCCTTCATCATTATATATAATCCACACTCTATAATCTAGGGTTTTCAGGGTTTACCGAAATATAGGCTTAGCCCAATAATCCCTAATGTTTAAGCACTCTTCAAGGAATAGGGCTGCATAAGTAATTAGTACATGTTGACTATTTCAGGCAGGGTTAAGCATTTCCGCAAATGAGACAGTAAGACAGATTAAACTGATTTTGACTTGTTAATTGGTTAAAAATTCACCTCTTCAAATAATTCCGACACTTTTAAACAAAAGATTATAATTTAATATCTTAGTCTAAGGTTTATCTATCTTAGTCTTTCTTAGTCTAAGGTTTCAGGTTTCAACTTTTCCCATCAATATACAGTCATGTACATGTACGTGCTTTATTTGCTCTTGTTTAACAGATTGTTCAATACCAATACCTGGCCTTTTAAGCACTTTAATCTCCTTTAAAGGGGTGTTCCAGCCCTAAGTTGTGTTTATTAAAAGTCAGCAGCTACAAAAAGTGTAGCTGCTGGCTTTTAATAAACACTCACTTACCTGCTCCTGCGTTCCAGCGACGCGCCGACCGGGGCTCCGCTCCTCTCCCCCCCTCCCCGGCCCGGCGTCTCCATCCTGACTGTGGGCACCCAGCCGTGACAGCCTTCGGCGCATGCGCGAGCCGTACTGCGCATGCGTGCGCGGCGCGGCTCGCCGCTGATTGGAGAGGCGATCGCATGGGACCTGTCAGTGTCCCATGTGATCGCCTACAGGGAGGGGCTGGTGTAGGCGATTAAGGCTTAATCGCCTAACCAGCCCCTCGGCGGAAGCAGGAAGTGGGACAGGAAGTCCCACTCCTACTGAAGCCCCCACTCCCCCCCCAAAAAAATTACATGCCAAATGTGGCATGTATGGGGGTGAGGAGTGGAGTAAGCAAAGGTAGTTTTTTTGGGTGGAAGACCCCTTTAAGCACCGTCCAAGAAAAAAAAGGGGGGGTAAAGCGAAAAAAAAAAAGGAGCAGATTTTAACCGTCAGTCCTCTTGGTTAGTGTATTGGTTTAAGCAGATAGGCTATACGGCTATACGGTATAATAATTCAGTAGGTTTAAGCTAACTTAAAGGTGGTTAGATATATTTAAGCAACTTATTCAGTTAATGACGTTTTATTTTCCCGACAGAAATTAGATGGTCTCACCAGATCAGAAAGCACAGAAGGTTAACCAGACATCTGAGAAGATCACTGTTTTCTGTTCACTTTAAGCAAAAAAGTCGGATAAGCATTTGGTCATTTACCGAAATCACGCAGACTTAGATAGATTTAACCTCTTGAGATCCGCGCTATAGCCAAATGACGGCTTCAGCGCGGATCTGAATATCAAACAGGCCGTCAATTGACGGCCTCCCATTTGGGCGTTCCCTTGGACACAACCAATCACAGATCGCCGCGAACGGCCAATCAGAGTGCCCGTTTGCGTTGCGATCTGTGCTGCCAATGAGATCATCTCTCATTGCCATTTTACACAGCGTCCTGTCTCTGGAGAGGAGACCAATCTGTGTCCCTTGCACCCAGTCACCCCCCTCCACCTACAGTAGGAACACTATGTAGGGAATACATTTAACCCCTTCCTCACCCCCTAGTGTTAACCCCTTCAATGCCAGTCTAATTTATACAGTAATTAGTGCATATTTATAGCACTGATCGCAGTATAAATGTGAATGGCGCCAAAAATGTGTCAAAAGTGTCCTATGTGTCCGCCATTACGTCGCAGTCCCAATAAAAATCACAGATCGCTGCCATTTCTAGTAAAAAAAAATATATAAAAAATAATAATTCTGTCCCCTATTTTGTAGGCGCTATAACTTTTGTGCAAACCAGTCGCTTATTGCGATTTTTTTTTTTTTACCAAAAATATGTAGAAGAATACGTATTGCCCTAAACTGAGAAAAAATATATATATTTTTTTTAAATTGGGATATTTAGGGTTGTCCCGATACCGATACTAGTATCGGTATCGGGACCGATACCTAGTATTTGCGGGAGTACTTGTACTCCCGCAAATACCCCCGATACCTAAATAGAATACTCCCCCCCCGCCACCGCTGCTGCAAAGCCGCCGCAAAGCCGCCGTCGCATACCGCATACCGCCGCGTTAATCCCCGTACCTTACAGCGCGCATTACAAGCTTTCGTTTGTATACTTGTAATGCGCGCCTCGCCATGTATAGACACTCCCCTTCTCGGGATTGGACGGATCTGTCCAATCCCAAGCAAGGGGGAGTGTCTATGCACGGATCCGTGTATAGACACTCCCCCTTGCTCGGGATTGGACGGATCCGTCCAATCCCGAGAAGGGGAGTGTCTATACATGGCGAGGCGCGCATTACAAGTATACAAACGAAAGCTTGTAATGCGCGCTGTATTGCACAGGGATTAACCTGGCAGCAGCTACTACAGGTATGGGGGACAGGACATGGCTGCAATATGTGGGGGACAGGACATGGCTGCAATATGTGGGGGACAGGACATGGCTGCAATATGTGGGGGACAGGACATGGCTGCAATATGTGGGGGACATGGCTGCAAAATGTGGGGGACATGCATGGCTGCAATATGTGGGGGACATGGCTGTATATGTGGGGGACATGGCTGTATATGTGGGGGACATGCATGGCTGCATCTGTGGGGGGGACATGGCTGCAATATGTGGGGGGACATGGCTGCATTTGGGGACACATTTAAAAAAAGTATCGGTATTCGGTATCGGCGAGTACATGAAAAAAAGTATCGGTACTTGTATTCAGTCCTAAAAAAGTGGTATCGGGACAACCCTAGGGATATTTATTATAGCAACAAGTAAAAAATATTGTATTTTTTTTTCAAAATTGTCGCTCTTTTTTGTTTATAGCGCAAAAAATTAAAACCGCACAGGCGATCAAATACCACCAAAAGAAAGCTCTACTTGTGGGGAAAAAAGGACGTCAATTTTGTTTGGGAGCCATGTCGCATGACCGCGCAATTGTCAGTTAAAGCGACGCAGTGCCGGAAACTGAAATTTCACCTGGGCAGGAGGGGGGTATATGTGCCCAGTAAGCAAGTGGTTAAAAACTGTACACTCTGTGAAAGCTAGACAGTTCCATCCTAGGAATTTTTTTTATCCTTTCTGTAGGTTAAGCCAGTTAAAACTATTAGTGCTGGTTAGTGTATATAGTGCAGATTAGTGGCAGATTAGTGGCATGGGTTAGGCATATTAGGTATTTTAAACCATTTGATAGCTCCCACTAATTTAAGCAAGATAGACAGGTATAACAATTATGTTGGTTATCAGTTTAGGCAACTTTATGAGGTTAGGAAGATAAGAGGTACTTGCCCCAAGCAGTGGCTATAGGTAATCTTACCAAGAGAAAAAGAAAATATGAAGCCGGCTGTTTAAAAAAAAAAAAAAAGGAGAAAGAGAGAAAAACCGATATAGCACAGTCCAGCAAACCAGCAGTCCGACAAACATCCAGCAGCTATAGTCAGTAGGATAATCATACAACTGTAAACAACTGTAAGCAAAATATCACCCAAAATATCACACTCATATTCTTCTTCGTCTTCTTCTTGATATAGAGTAAAAGATCTTACCACTGTTTTACACTTTCACATTGGGTGATTTCTGTTGTTGCTCTTCACTGTTCTTAACTCTTTTATCTCCTTATCCTACCTTAACTCCAATGCCACTCTGCCACTGCTGTTTTCCATCGTCTCCATGCTGTCTGCCTGTAGACACCTCCTCTGGTCTGACCCCACGCTGCAGTTGTCCTGCTGTGTTTTTTTTTTTTTTTTTCAACACAGCCGCCCCAGCCCTCCACACGGCTCCACCAGCGCTCCCCAGTGCCTTGTGATCTCTTACCGTCCACCTCGCCAGACTGATTCAGACAGATACACACAGAACCAGCACCACGGACCGAGGGTAAGTCCAAAAGTAATATCGTATTGTCGGCTACTATCTCACGGCCGCTCGACCGATCAACCGACTGCCGACTAATTACCGGCCGCTAACAAGCTGCGGACATGCTGCGGACAGAACGCTAACCGCTAACTGCTCTGAGGGCGGGGAGGGTAAGCAGGGACGTGTGGATAGGAGGCCGGCGCTATTCCCTCATGCTGCTGGAGGGTGGAACTGCTTCTTGTAGTTCTACAATATTAAGCTCCTGCTCTTTCACTAGACCCACTAATTCCATGACTATGAATCCCTTGAGCTTCTCCAAGGTTTGCGGTGGTATCTCCCTCAAGTGTCACCCACGCTAAACTGCTGGGTCCCTAGCTTGCCACTTTGGATACCTTCACGCTTCACTCCTGCTGACCGGCTTGGTCCCTAGCTTGACACACCTCTGCTGGTTGGGTCCCTGACTTGATCACCGCCTGAAGTTTCCTGATTCTCTACTGTTCGCTTTCAGTGAGAATATGATTTTGGTAGTTTCTTCGGTTACTTACTGTGGTCCCTGATAAAGGCCATTGGTCCCTTTGTGGTGGCAGCTTCCCTTACCTCTGACCACTGACAGGTTCTCAGATTGGCAGAACTGACACTTTTGGTTGGACTGCAAGCCGCAGTCCCAACCATGCGCTGCCCTCTTACTTCTGGGTAGGCCCGCACACAGCCTGGCAGCTACATGCCCTGGGATAGGCCCAATCTCCGGCCTAGTAACCTGGGGCAGACAACACATGTCCAGCCAAACAGCCATCCAAGTGGCACAAAACACTGATCACCTGACCTCACCCAAATATATAGGCTCTTTCAGTAGGCCAAGGGATTAAAGAAAACCCCTGCCCATTGGCTGGGACACCCACATACCCATAACCTGACTTTAGGTTGCTCTTCTTGTATCCAGTACCACCAAGCACCTGGACACCTAGTGGTAGAAGAGAAAAGAGCAACAAGGCCAAGCTTAGGGAGAAATCAATAGATCACTATCAATCAACCAAAATAACTACTCTTGGCAAGTAAATTTGTGAGGCACTCCCTGACTAAACTACAAGGCGCTACATAACTATCCCAGGTAAATATTACCATTACACCTAGATTGCAATAGGGTAATTATGTACATATAACAAAATTCCTGTCAGTGACCAAACTGTTAAAGGTGGCAGAAGTAAATAAAAGACCTACCAATATAAAACCAAGAAAAATAAAGGCCTGTACACACAATCGGATATTCCGACAACAATTGTCGGATGGACGTGTTTTGTCGGATAATCCGACCGTCTGTATGCTCCATCTGACAATTGTTGTTGGAATTTCCAACAACAAATGTTGGCTGTGCATGCTTTCAAATGTGTTCCGTCGGATTATGCGATCATGTATACACAAATCCATTGCCCAAAGGTGGCGATAAAAAGCTGAAAAAACACAAAGTTTGGTGTATGTTGGTTAAAAATGTTCTGCCGTCTGTATGCAGAACAATTTCACGGACAACGACCTTCAGACAAAAATCCATGAATTTGTCCGATTTAAGTCCGATCGTGTGCATGAGGCTTAATTCTTCTTGTTAATGGGTGTTGTCATTCACAGTAACCAATATATTGTATATCGTGATAAAACGTGATTGGTCAGGTAGGTGAGTGCATGGGTCAGGTAGGTGAGTGCATTGGTCAGGTAGGTGAGTTAATGGTCAGGTAGGTCAGTGCATGTGTCAGGTAGGTCAGTGCATGTGTCAGGTAGGTGAGTGTAATGGTCAGGTAGGTCAGTGCATGTAATAGGTAGGTCAGTGTATGTTGCGCAGTGCATTCTGAGCACAATGCATTCCTGAACCCTGCATTCTGAGCGAATCTGGCAGAATCATAAATTTTTGGTCCCTTGGGGCTCATTCAGAGTGATGATCAGTCCCATCCTCTGTACAGAGCCGCTGGTAGGTTTAATTCTCTGTTGGCAATTTGAAAGAAATTATTTGGTTTTGTGTCGCGGTTTGGGCACTCAGGCTCAAAAAGGTTTGCCAACACTGACCTATGTGTACAGGTAGACAGAGGAACAAATACCCAGTACTGTATCACATGTACTGGATTTGTTCCCTCTGTATCCACAACACACAGACCGACAAACTGTAATATACATTTATATATCAACCACAATGTAACTTGAATAATATTCTATAGGTTGGCTCCCTGTAGTAGTAGCTCAATGCAATTTAGAAAAGAATATAAGGAAGTTGTGCACAGCAGAGAGGAAATAAGAAGTGTTTCTTTAGATCCTGATATCTTCAGCTAGCCAGTGTTCTTTATACTGCAGTAAATTTGTAATCCAAGATGGAAAAGGGTAACAAGGATGAAATAAACCACACCTTATCTGAAGAAATGATAACCTGTGTGTGCTCCTCCTTTAACTATAATTTTAACTGTAGAGGAATGTCCACAATACTGGCTTTAAAGCACAATGGGGGGGAATATTGGCCCCAAGCGCCTGATGTGTGAGGCCTGTGAAGAAGTAGATTCACATCCGTGGAACTACAAGTATCACCAGCCAGTCTGTATGAAAGTTACTTAGGCTGCATTCACACCTGAGCGGCAAAACGCCTGTCGCGCGACGCTCGTGCCGCTGGAGGGGAAATTTCCCATTCATGTCTATAGAGATGGTTCACATCTCTGAGACGCCGAACGCCTGTCGCCTGAAAAAAAGTCCCGGACCCTTTTTTTCAAGCGACATTGGCGTTCGCCCATAGACATGAATGGGAAGATTTGTAAAAAAAAAAAAAAAAAAAATAAATAAATCGAAGCGCGGCAAGTAAAGTCGCGTATGCGGCGTTACTTGCCGCTCAGGTGTGAATGCAGCCTTAGCATTACTATTGTTAACTATCACAAGGGCTGTGCCCGCTTACCACTACAAATGTCAGATGAATAGAGGGTTTCAGCTGGAATTGTCTTTGTCCTGTGGAAATGGTGGCACTGCGCCAAGCTGCAGCTCCCGTGGACTGGGTTGCAGGTACCTATGGATCGTCTGGAACACAGGCATTACAAATACAATTGAATACAATACATCACTTCCGAATTTTTATTCTGTTGTACAAATGTTTTTGGAACTGTTTTTGATATGGAGGCTAGAATACAAAAAAAAAAAAACAGACAATCTTTTGTCCGATAATCTCATTGAGGCTTAAGGTTTGGGTCTTTGTTGTTTTACTCAAAGGAATCCTAAAAAGGACGCCTCTCAAGTAGTACCCTTTTTGTTAGTGTTTTGTGCACTACATGTTTAAAGTTTTTCTAAACTTAAAACCTAAATACGTTGGGATAGATTGTGAAGGATTGAAAATGATGCCAGGTTATTATTTCTGCTAGTGAACTGGTTAGATTCATCCTCTCTATTTGCCCTGGTGACCATTGTGATGGGAAAAGCAAACATTTATAGTTGTCACCTGAAAAGGCGGTGAAGGGAAATCTTCCAATGATGTTACTTGCTCTGGAGGAAATAGGATATTGATTTACCTTGGTTCAGAGAGATTTTCATTTACTTCACAAGAATTAAAGTGAGATCTCCTGAAATGGAACAAGGATAGCAAAACGCAATAGAGTGGTTATAACCATTTGCTACCATATCAAAAAAAAGTTTGGGCTTTAGGGATACTTTAACATTCAGTCTAATGGGGTTTTCCGTGGCAGATAAAAACAAATGATGATGTTTACATATGTATACACTGATCAGCCATAACTATATGACCACTGACAGGTTAAGTAATTAACATTGATTATCTCATTACAATGTCAACTGAAAGATGGCGGGTTGTATTAGACAGCAAGTAAATATGTTGTCTATGAAGTTGATGTGTTAAAAGCAGGTAAAAAACTGGCATTGCAGTTTGTTGTGTATGCTGTCTAGCTGCAGACCCATCAGGGTGCCCATGCTAACCATGTTCACAGTCAAAAGCACCTACATGAGCATCAGAACTTGACTACAGAGCAATGGAACGAGTTGGCCTAGTCATGTTTTCTTTTGCATTTTGTGGACGGGCAGGTGCGTGTGTGCCGATTACCTGGGGAAGAGATGGCACCAGGATACAGTACAGGAAGAAGGCAAGCCAGCATAGGTAGTATGATGCTTTGGACAATTTGTGCTTGTACACCTTGGGTCCTGCCATTCATGTCAATGTAACTTGACCACCTACCTAAACATTGTTGCTGACCAAGTACACCCCTTGATGCAAATTATATTCCCATTTGGCAGTGACCTCCTGCAGCAGAATAATGTGCTCTGCCACACTACGAAAATAGTACAATATGCCACACTATGGTTAAAAAATGGTTTTGGAATCACAAGAACAAGCTTGAGGTGTTGAATTGGCCTCCCAATTTTCCAGATCTCATGCCAAACGATCATCTGTGGGATGTGCTAGAACAACAGGTCCTGAAAAAAGTACCGTAGCTGAACTCAATATGATGAAAGACCTAGTGGCCGCAGAGAAAGGCCTTCAGGAGAAATTCCTTAAATATTGGTTCACTCTGATGAGTATAAGGAGCTACTTAATTAAATCCCCTCAACTGGAGACTATTATAGTGAGTTCCTAGGCAATATGTCTGGCTCCCCATCCCCCTTTTTTTCCCTCTCCTCCCTCCCCATTATTTTTTTCTGTTCTCCCTGTTTTCTGTTCTCACCCTTCTTCTTACTTTTCTATGCTACTCTTTCTTTTTGTGCGACCGTTTTGTCTTTTTCAATACCGGTGTCTACCGTGAGAAATGCAGCGAGGGGCACAGAGACTCCCTAATATTTGGCATTCTGGTTAACATGTCCGCACACTTATCTGCTTCTAATGTATGCAATGACATTTGATGTGTTGAATTTTCAATGTCAATACTTTACTCCAGTATTACTGGAGCTGCTGTTTCTGTACTTTACCTCTTGCTGTCTTGAAATAAATATTGGGAAAAAAAAGTCTGATCCATAGCGGCCCCACCTCACAACTTATGCCATGTACACACGATTGGACCTTTATCCGACCAAATTCACACCGGAATTCCATCGTAGGAAAAGAGAACATCCAACGGAATTCATCAGAATTTCCTATGGAAAAAGTTTTTCTGACTTATTCCATCAGAAATTCTAATCATGTGTACGAGGCATTACAGAACAGAAAGTAATCCGATACCACAGCATACCTTGAGAGGTCCAGTGGCACCCATGTCTCAATAGGCTTGTGCCATTTTGGCAGCAAAAGGGACTGTTTTGGGGGCAAAAGAGGGATCTACTCAATATTAAGAGGTCATACAGTTATCTGTGTATTCATTATTATTATTCTCACATACCTCACAACGTTTTGATGGTAATGATGGACACCTACCCTGTATCAGCAAACGTATGCATGCATAGGACACATCCCTTGCCATGCCCTCTTAAAGGATAATTGTACAAAATAACAAGATTGGTTAAACCCACAAACACTTTTTTTTACCACTACTACAGTATTCCTTTATGTTGGCTTTTGGAATTTACAAATGCAGCCATTTAGAAATTGGATGAAATGTTTAGTGCTAGAAAACACTTTTTTGTTAGATAAAAAGTGCATTTTATATACATATATCTATAAAGATCAGACCAAAATGAGGGAAAAATGAGGAGGAATGAGGGACAGAGGGACATTGCTCCAAATCAGGGACAGTCCTTCGAAATCAGGGATAGTTTGGTGACAGTTTTTTTTTCCTTGTCAATATATCTTTATTGAGGTGATAAAGAAATGTACAATTCAACAAAATAAAATAAGTTAATTACAGACACAGAATAACTTTTTGGTTTACATAAGTGGTAAGTTCACAACAGGTGAGTCTGGTGGCTTCAATGGACATATTAATAGTACAGATAAGGTTATAACTAAGAGACCAATTTTCTGGAGTTTATTTTAAGATGCTTTGTTTCTTCCAACCAGCCCAGATGGTTTTAGGGCTGTGGTTTAGGCAAGAGTCCTGATGCGTCAACGTAAGTGTTTCAACCAAAATCAACCTTATAACAATGCTAAGAACATGTATAATAATGAGGTTCATAGTCAGGTATGGAATGTTTTTTATCTGACCATTGAAAGGGTAGACCAGATTTAGCTGCATTAAGGTCTGAAGCTGAGAGTGATATATTGAGAGCCAAGCTCTTTTTGGGGTTTATACAGTAACTAGTCCTGAGAAAGACGCATAATGTTTTAGTAGGGACATTAGGTTTGGGCCTGTTACCTGAGGGGTCGCGAGAAAAATGAGGATGTCATCGGCGAACATACATAGTTTATGCTTGTGGCCCCCTACCTCTATACCTAAGATCTTGGGGTCTGACCTAATCTTATGCGCGAGTGGTTCTATGAGGAGGGCGAACAAAAGAGGGGAAAGCGGCCATCCCTGTCTTGTGCCTCTACCAATGGAAAATGGGTCTGACTTGTAGCCTGCGTATTTGACGCATGCCTTCGGATTATTGTATAATTCAATTATCCATGTCATAAAGTTGGGTCCAAAGCCCCATTTTTGTAATGCATATTTTAGGTAAGACCAGGATATAGAGTCGAAAGCTTGTTTTATATCCAGTGACAGAAAGCACACTGGGATGCCCCTTTTCTTAGCTATATGAGCTAGCAAGTACGCCCTTCTAATATTGTCACCTGCTTGTCGGTTCGGTATAAAGCCAACCTGGTCACGATGGACCAGTGAGCCTATTATTCTGTTTAGGCGCACCGCCAAGATCTTACCAAGAAGTTTAATGTCCGTATTCAGCATTGAAATGGGACGAAAGTTTTCGCATGCGGTGTTCTCGGTTTGTGGTTTTGGTATCATACAGATTGTGGCCATGAGTGATTCCTGTTGGAAGGATTTTCGGTTTAGCAAGTCATTAAAGGCCTCAGCTAGCCTTGGTGAGAGGAGTTCAGTGAATGTTTTGTAATATTTAGCAGTGAATCCGTCGGGTCCAGGTCTTTTATTTAGTTTAAGGTCCTTTATCGCGTTGCTTACTTCATTATGTAATACAGGTGAATCTAATTGCAATCTTTGGGAGTCCGACATTTGGGGTAGATGGAGTTGCGAATAAAAGGAGTCCGCCTCCTTTTCATTGAATACATTTGTATCCGAATACAGTTTTTTCAGGTGGGAGCTAAATTTTTGTACGATTTTAAGGGGGTTGCTAGAAATGATGTTGTTAGCCAATTTCAGTTTAATGGGGGTATAGGATTTCTAAAAGAAATTTAATGATCTTGCTAAATAAGCCCCCGGCTTGTTGGCTTGTTTGTAAAAGGTGTGTTTAGACCTGTTTAAACTTTTATTGGCTGATTCTGTAAGGAATAGGTCGTACTCTAAGCGGGCTTTGTCTAGGCGGTCCTTAGTTCTGGGTGAATAATTGTCTTGGAAGTCTAAAAATGCTAGATTCAATTATTTTTCCAATTTCATCGCCATTTGTTTCCTTTGTTTTTTGAGGATCCCTAATTGTCTCTGAATAGTCCCTCTTAGAACTGGCTTGTGGGCTTCCCAGAGTGTGAGGGCGGATATTTCAGAGCTCTCATTGTGGGTTAGATAGTCTCTTAAAGATTGTTCTATTTCTAGACAGTGAGTGGGGTGGTTAAGTAATAGCTCAGGCATATACCAAGACCGGTCGTGTTTTTTTGGAATGGTTGAGGCTATAGTTGTAAGAACTGCGTTGTGGTCTGACAACAGAATAGGGACTATATTGGAGTGGAGGACTTCAGGCATCATTCCGGTTGTTAGGAATATGTGATCTATTCTACTAAATGATTGGTGCGGATTTGAAAAATAGGTGAAGTTGCGTTTTGTTGGGTTCATCTCCCTCCATGAGTCTACCAGGTTGTATTTTGAGAGGAGATTGGGAAGATTCCATTTAGGATGGTGTTTGTGTTGAATATAGGGGGACTTGTCTAAGAAAGGGAGAAGAACCTGGTTTGAGTCTCCGCAAATCAGAAGGGAGCCAAGTTTATGAGCATTTATGGTTTGAAGAAGGTGAGACATGAATGGCATAGGATTGAGGTTAGGGACATAGTATGAGACAATCGTAATTGCCGTGTCTAAAATATAGCCTGTTAAGATCAGGTATCTCCCCTCTGGGTCTTTGATTTCTGTGTTCAATGTGAAAGGAGTCGAGCGGTGGAAGGCTATAAGGGTGCCTCTTTTCTTTACTGTGGCGGATGCATTGTAAACTTGTGGATAAGCTGTGTGAAAGTACTTAGGGGTTGTGCTTGGGGTGAAATGAGTTTCCTGAAGGCAGACTATGTGGGCCTTTTTTGACTGGAAAAGCCTGAAAGCTTTTGATCGCTTCTGTGGTATGTTTAAGCCTTGAACATTGAGTGACAATAAGTTCAATGGTGCCATGGTAGCCAAACCCGACAACTCAATCTTACCGTGCTTCCGCGTGTAGCAATTACCCGGACCACTTCGTGCAGACTGGATGGGGAGTAGGGCAGGAAAGGAGGTTTCAGGGGAAAAATAAAAGACAACAAAGGTTAGTGCAACAACAGTTAACAAATTGTAACAAACATATTTAGCATAAGTCCGTGGTTGGGGAAAAGGATCCCCACCAGGGAAAAGGGGGTCTCCATCAGATCCCCACATATTAAGTTGGGGGTCTGAGTTAGACCAAATGGGGCACATGTTTTTCCAAGGGTCAGAGTGCCGCGTTCCGTAGTGTACAAAAAGGGGAGAGAAGAGCAATTGTGAGAGATGAGAGGATGCGCTTGGTTATGTAGAATATTAGAATATTAGCTGAGCAAGGGAGGGGGAAGCCTATCGTCCCTGAGGTGAATGGTACTGCCTAATAGGGTATAGGGGGTCTTGGGACAGGCGGGATCACCCAGGAGATATACCGGGAGGTTAGTTTGGGAGTGGGAGTAGAGTGGAGTCTGGATTATTAGGGATAGATTAGAACAATGGGATTAAATCCATATTGCTGTCATCTATTGCGATAGCCAGAATGACTTGAGGGAGAGGGGGTGCAGTAGGCAACCGTTCGCTTAAAGAGAATGGATTTAACAATTAAAGGAAGGTGGTCATGAATTTGTAGGAGGGATTGGCGTGATAAACTATTCTTGCTTTCTCTGGATTTTACCAAAGTTTCAGAGTACAGAGCCATGGATGTGGTTCCAGAAAAGGAGGGAAGGGTATAGTTGGGTAGGCTACTATGGGGAATGTGTGATAAAAGGGTAGGGTGGTGGTTACAATATTATTACCTAGTGAATGGATTTGGGGTCATTACCAGAAGAGGGGGGGTCACCCTAAGGGTGGTACAAGCAGCTCAGATGCAAGTGACCAGAGTTCCAACCTAGAGAGAAAGGGAAAAATGGTTAATAATGTAAGATGATCAGTCCATTGAGTCTTCTCGTTCAGGAGGTTGTGACACGAATCTGCCTCGTTTGCTTGACTGATGGAAGTCTTCATTTTGGTCCTGCTGCGTAGCATGGTTGTTGGCTTGAGGATGATGGCGATCTTCTGCGTGTGGATGATGTGGCAGAGGGTTGCTCAATTAATTTGAAGTCCACAAGGGCTTGGTGTAACTGGTCAGGTGACCTGCAGACTATGGGCCAGATTCTCAGTGGCGCTACGCCTGCGTAAATGGATTTGCACGGCGTAATTGTAAATGTGCGCCTGCGTATAGATGCGCGGTAAACACAGAACCACATACGCGAGAAAATCTTTTTCGTCTGAGCGGCGAAAATGCTTTAAGCTAGCGCGGCGTAGGCGCATAGTTACGCATCGTAAATATTCAGTTCCCATTGAATTAGCATGCATATATGCAAATGAGGGAGATGCGCGGATTCCCGAAACTACGCGTGTTCGGCGTTGGCGTAACACGAAAGCCTTGAGTAAACATACCCCACATAAAAGCATGTGTAACTTTGCTCAAGACCGTGTGCAAGTCAGCTGGAGAGCAACTACAGCAGCACCATAACGGACGAGCTGAGCAATCACACTTACTGGACAACACATTCGTATGCCAACATGCCAGGGGCAGCCATGGTCTTATCACTACTAATGTATGCAGAGGAAGAGGAGCATAGAATGAGGAGGAGGAGGAGGAGGGGGGCACGTGAGAGGATCTACCGAGCGCGCATGAGCCTCTTTGGCATGGGGGATGAGGAGGTGTATCGCATCTTCAGATTCAGCCCTGCTGCCATCCTGGAACTAACCACAGCCCTGCAGGATGACATCACCAGCCAGACATACTGCTCACATGCACTGCAGCCACTGGTGAAGGTCCTGGCAACACTCCATTTCCTGGCCAGTGGATCATTCCAGCGTACAAGTGGAGTGGTGGCTGGGATGTCACAAACCAGCATAAGCAGATGTCTGCACCAGGTTATCCCTGCAATCCTCAGATGCATGTCCCACCACATCATCAGACCCACCACTGAGCAACTGCGGCAGAAGGCAATGACAGGGCCATTGATTGCACACATGTGGCACTCCAGCCCCCCAGTGCCACAGAGCACATATACCGCAATCGGAAGCACTGGCACTCCATCAACGTACAGTTGATAGCCCATGCCAAATACCTCATATGGCACGTCCGTGCCAAAGACCCCGGATCCAGCCATGACAGCTACATATACCGTCAAAGCAACATCCCAGAAGATTTTGAGCAGGACATGTATGGGGACAGCTGGCTGGTTGGTGAGTGACATGGGTGGCAGGCATGACTGTCCCCCCCCATGATGCTGACATCACAAGGGGCACATGCATGACTAACATCCTCCTGTCTTTTCCCTTACAGGTGACTCTGCATATGTACTGGGACCCCATCTCATGACTCCTTTCCAGGAACCCCCAAACCAGAGGAGAAAGAAGATACAATGAAGCACACATCAAAACCCGTGCAGTGGTGGAGCGCACATTTGGCCTCCTGAAGTCCCGTTTCCGATGCCTGGATAAGTCTGGGGGGACCCTATTGTATTCCCCCAACTTTGTGGGTCAGATCATCGGTGCATGTTGCATTCTGCACAACTTTGCCATGAGAAAGGGCCTGCAGATTGCCCTACGTGATAACCTGACCCCCCAACCACACAGCCCCCCCCTGCCAGAGGAGACCCCGTCAGCTGATGGAAGAGCAGTCAGGAGGGTCCTCGTGTTACGAATCTTTGACCGGTAAACACACACATACAGCATGGCACACAGACAATGCACGCGTGTACACCACTGTGGTCCCTAGCACACACACCCCACATCCACATCACATTGGATTAGCCCAAGTCCAGCATGTAGGACTTGGGAGCAGCAACGCCACGTCAAGGCCCCAATGATGTTGCTGTCCATTCATACACCATTCACACAGCCGTGGGGATAACCTCTCCCCAACGGCCGATGGTGACACCCCTTACTGTCAGGAGTGCCAACCCCCTCACATTCACACACCATTCACACTGCACCGTGTGCAGCATAAAATAAAAAAAAAAGCTCTTACCCAGAGCATAATATAACAAACAAAAAAAGCTCTTACCCAGAGCATAATATAACAAAAAAAAAAAGCTCTTACCCAGAGCATAATATAACAAAAGAAAAAGCTCTTACCCAGAGCAAAATAATAAGAAATAAAAAAATGAATGGGCCTGGCGGGGGCTCCGCCTGGTGCCACGGCTCCTGCCCCTCACTTGCCTGGGGGCAGCCACAGGTGGGGGGGGGTAGCAGGTGGAGGAGGAGCATCCCCATGTCCCTCCCTGGCTGCCTGCATGCCCTCCAGGGCAACCGCTATGCGTGTCTGCACAGCAGTCTGCTCCTCGACTGCAAGGCGCAGGGCATGAACCTCCCCTACAAGGTCGGAGGTGGTCGTCTGCAGCTCCCCCAGGCTGGTCAGCGTTGCTGCGCTGTTGACAGCAAGGTCTTGGATGGCATCTGTAAGGTGTCCCGAGGAGGCCAGGCTGTCGGCCAGGTGCCTCATCTCCTCCACGACCTCTGACAGGTGCCGATTTTGCTGGTCCTGCTGTCTGGCCAGCTGTTCCGGCAGGACCTTATGAACACCCCTGGTCTTGCACGTCGCCTTCCGGGGAGTGGCAGGGGACCGGGCATAAGGGGAGGATGTTGAGGGGCCGGAGATGAGGGGGGGAAACAGAGGGACTGGAGAGGTTGGGGGGGGGACACTGAGGGGTTCGATAAAGATGGGGGGATAGCCTGGGCTGGTCCGGGCAACCCATCATCCTCCTCCAAAACAACGTACAGGTCCTGGTCCTGGACTACGACATCCTCCTCAACCACCTCCTCCGTTGAGGTGTGCCCACTTCCCTCCAAGTCCTGTTCCAGGGGGGCAGCCAGAGGGACTGAATGCTCAGGGGATGGATCCTGACGGGCCCTGGCAGCAACAGATGGCCCCGCTCCCTCCTGCACATCTGTGGATGACACAAAAGATGCCTATGTTGGTGGACCCACACACTTGGCACATGTTCCCTTCCACCCCCATACATGCTACACAACCGATAGAATATAAAACACACTTACCTGTCCTCAGGGCTGGCTTTTAGGACTCATAGCCCCCAACTCCCTCAACCTGCTCCGTCTGCAGGCAGCGGGCAACCACCTTCTCCTCCTCAGTCAGGCGGACGGTGCAGGGTGGTCCCCCTCCAGTGCCCCTGGTATGCCGAGCTATGGCAGCCAGCTTGCCCTTCACAAGACGCCGCAGGTCATTCATTTTCTTTTGAATGTCCTGCGGTGTCCGGACCTCATGAGAGAGGGCATTCACTTGGCACGCGACCTTCATTAGGATCTGATCCCTCCGGGACTTGCTGGTCCGGGCACTGTCAGCACCATGGAGCCGCATATTTCTCCATTGCCCTCACAACAATGGCCCTCTCCTCTGGGGAGAAATTTTTCTTCCTCCTCTCCTTAACAGCAGTTGTCATTTTGTCCTGCACAAACTTTGGCCGTCACTATCAAGAAAATGGGAGACGTTTGCGCTGCACGGGCGCATGTGTGGGCGCATGTGTGGGCGCATTATATACCCTGCGCCGGCTAATCGTAGGGAGGCTTTTCGCATGCGCAGAAGGCATCCACGTCATGGCGCGGGTCATCCACGTCACGGCACATGCTCCGTTCGTCCCGGCCTGCATTTGCATGGGGTCACGCTTCATTACAATGCAACACGCCCACTTCCCTCCTACTTTGGAGTTGCGTCGGATTACGCCGATGATTTTACGCGATGCAGGCGCATCTTGGAGCGCAATTACTTAGGGAATACGGTACTTGCCACTCCGCGTTACGTCGGCGTAGTGCATCTGAGATGCGCAACGCCTGCATAATTAGGCGCGCATCTACGAGAATCTGGCCCTATCTTTGTCCCTTGCAAGGTAAAACGGAGGGAAAAAGGGAAACCCCATTGGTATTTAATGTTACGTTGCTGTAACTCAATCAGGAGGGGATTCATGGCTCTTCTCTTGTTAATTGTCTGTTGTGAGATGTCCGCAAAAATTTGGTAGTTGTAGTTTTGAAAAGTCAAGATGTTTTTTGCTCTTGCTGCCTGCAGTATTTGCTCTTTGGACCTATAGTAATGAAATTTGGTTATTATGTCCCTGGGGGGACCATCAGCCTTTTTAAGGGTGAGAGCCCTATGAATCCTGTCCATTTCTAGGCGCTCTACAGGGATGCCTGGGAGCAGTTCTTGGCATAGGGCAAGAATGGTGGATTGAAGGTCTACTACAGACTCTGGTATGCCCCTAAATCTCAGTTTTGACATTTTTGCCCGATTCTCAAAATCCTCCAGTCTTTTTTGCAGGGTTAAGTTTTCTTCCTTGAGGGTATCTATATCAGACATGCATTCCTGAGTAAAGATTTCTATTTCATCTACCTTGGTTTCCAGGGCATCTGTGCGGTTCCCTATCTCCCTTATTTCTCTTGTGAGACTTGAGGTGATTTGTTCAGATGTCTGTTTAAGTGCTCTGTGAAGCATCTTTTCAAATTGTTTGAGCAATCCTGAGGGGATTTCCTTGTCACCTTTATCCAACTGTGGTGACACATTTGAGTCCTCTCCCTCACTATCTGAGGTAATATTGGACAGAGATGCCATAGAATTAGTTGTTTTGGCAGTTTTAGCTGCCATTTGCTTTCTCTGTTTCCCTGAGGGGAGCTGTTCTGAGGCGAGCGGTGCTGTCTTAGTGGTGCCTTTGCTCAGCTGAGCGCCGCTTGGAGGATTCGTTTTTGTCCTATTTCTGGCACCTCCTAGCACCATTCTTTCACCCAAATGTCCCCATCACCTTCCTACAGCTTGTGGTCCGTTTATGGGATGGTTTGACCGGATCAAATACCGGGTTATCCACGGCTTTCTTCCCCGAGTAGCGGAGCTCTAGGCAGGCATGTCTGCTCCTCTAGAGCCCGCGCATACGCCTCGACAGTTTTTCTTGTATCAAAATGTTTATTGTTTTTTTAACATTTCCATTTAACATTATATCACAAAACCAAGATATGACGGCATCTGGGTTCGATCTGACAGGCGTACGCCTTTGTACGCCTTCGGATCGTAGATGCAATACTTCGGCGTCTGCTGGGTGGAGTTCTCGTTGTTTTCCACGTTGAGTATGCAAATGAGCTATTTCCGACGATCCACGAACGTACGCGCGGC
This sequence comes from Rana kukunoris, assembly GCA_029574335.1. Lineage (NCBI taxonomy): Eukaryota > Metazoa > Chordata > Amphibia > Anura > Ranidae > Rana > Rana kukunoris. Next base: position 591,479,369 of record CM056049.1, read on the forward strand.
CGTCGCATTCTCTTACGGCATTTCTAGTCAGCTTTTTCTGGCGTATAGTTAAATCTGCTTTTTTGCAGCGTATAGTTAGACTTGCCATGTTAATTATGGCCGTCGTTCCCGCGTCGAAATTTTAATTATTTTTGCGTAAGTCGTCCGTGAATAGGAATGTACGTAATTCACGCTAGTAAAAAAAAATTACGCTGTTGCAACGTAATTTAGCGCAATGCACGGCGGGAAATTTCTGTACGGAGCATGCACAGTTCGATCGGCGCGGGGACGCGCTTCATTTAAATGGAACACGCCCCCCTACCCACCCAACTTGAACTCCGCGCCATTACGCCGCTTGAGATACACTACCCCGCTGTAACTTACGGCGAGAAATCTTTATGAATTCGAACTAAAGCCAGGTAAGGTACGGCGGCATAGCGTATCTCAGATACGATGCACCGGGGCAGATCTTTGTGGATCTGGCCCTCTGTTCTCATATTAAAATAATAATAGCAATAATAACTAAAAACTATAAAATGTCAAACATTTTGAAATACAGAGAGATATCCATATTACATGGGACTGTAAATCGCACTTAACACTCTAAATTCAAAACCCAGAAAATAATCAGGCAAAACAACTTCTTGGCATTTTAAATGGCCGCGGCACCTTTATTGGTTTCAAATGAATAATAAATAAATAATAAATAAATCTTTATTCAGATATCAGTCATTGCAAATATAAATCTTCATAAATTTAAAACTTCCAAACAAAATCTAAACTGGCTCAGTCATAGGACCTAAGCCATACTAAATAAATTTAAAACCAATGTCCCCATTTGATTCAAAGGTGACATAAAGACATAATGGCGCCAGCGACAGGGTGGGGGGGAGGGGAGCTCTACAAACCAAACGCCTCAGGGGCTGCTGTGAGGGATCCTGTCACACACAGGTGGCTTAAATAGCCTCTGGCCACCTGTGACTCACGTTTTTCCCGCCCGCAGCCCCCATGCTCATCACTCAGTATCTATTTTTTTATTTTTTTTATTTATAAAGAACAAAATTTAAACAAAACTTTAATCTTCCTCGGCGATCACACTCCCATGATGCGGGCTCCTTATGGAGCCCACCTTCCATGGGACTGTAAATCGCACTTAACACTCTAAATTCAAAACCCAGAAAATAATCAGGCAAAACAACTTCTTGGCATTTTAAATGGCCGCGGCACCTTTATTGGTTTCAAATGAATAATAAATAAATAATAAATAAATCTTTATTCAGATATCAGTCATTGCAAATATAAATCTTCATAAATTTAAAACTTCCAAACAAAATCTAAACTGGCTCAGTCATAGGACCTAAGCCATACTAAATAAATTTAAAACCAAAGCCCACCAAGCCGTGTTTGTTGAAAACAAACCACGGCTACCCCAGCACCGCGGCCTGCTCAATACAAGACTGGACACCTACATTAAAAATGTCCAGACCAACGTCAGAAAGATGAATACCATCCTGCCTGTAAAGACCCGAGAAACCCCCCTCCAACTCTGTGTGGCGGAGGGAGATACCCCGGATCAAGGGCAAGAATTTCTCCATAGAATGATTAATTCTTTTACGCATTTTTTCAAGAGGCCTCTGAGCCTTCGAATCTAACCAAACCAAGCGAGAAACCATTTCAGAAAAAATAATCTGCGTCTCTGGAAAGGCTAACCTTAAACGCTGCAAATCTTGCCTCATTAGAAACATCAAGTCTAACGTTTTTAATTTACCTACATTTTTACCTCCCAAATGAAGAATTAACATAGAGGGAACGGGCCAAACATTAAATAACGCAGAAAGGTGGAAGAAAAAGTCAGTCCATTGCATCCAACGAATACCCTTCCACAATATCTGAACTTTATCGGATGGTAAAGATAAGTTGTTACCGTAGCAGCGTTGAGAAGCTCTTTTATGAGCCCAATAGATATAGGAATGACCCACAATCCATATGTATGCTTTTTTACCTATAAATTAAAGAGATAAATTAGGTCGTACATAACTTCTAAATCTGCTAGAATCCCACCTACCCAATCTCATAATAACTGAGTCAGGCAATCCCATCCTGGCAGCTTCAGTGGCGGCTCCGATCCTGAATGAATGGGAAGAAAATTTCAGGCTGGAAAGACCTAGCTGGGAAAAACAATGCTTCAGGACTGCGTTGAACTGAAATTTAGTCAAAGGGGAAGAATTCAAATGGATTAAGAATTGGAGCCCAGACGGAGGCCTAACCTGAAGGAATTTTTTGATGGATGTAACTGGACAAAGATCGGAGTCGCCACTGGGAAAAAGACTAAGCCATCTGCCCTTGCCCGCCCGATCCGTTTTTGACCTTCTAACAAAAATTCTGACCCTATCCTCCAAAACGAAAACTTCTGAATATAATAACCGTTCCAGACTATGCTTGTTGTTCGGTAACATTTCTGAAACCCGAAAGGCTGCAAAAAACATCAAAATAAACGAAACGCTGAATAAAACGGCCTCGTACTCAGAAATGCACACGAACTTAGTAACCAAACATAGTCCGGATAAAATGTTCACAGTTATAGGTCTCCGAGCATCCGGAACCTGATTTTTCCTCCTCAAACCCCTCAACGCCTGCTTGACTGAAAAATAAGTATTGCAAGCCGGAAGGTTGTGAAGCTTGAAGTAAAAGGAAACACCGGCCAGAATTTTATTAATATGGCTAAAAGAGAAATTTAATTGCATTAAAGAACAAAGAAAAGCCAATATCAGGCTCTCATTCGGAAGTACATCTGAGCAGCCTAAATCAGCAAGGAAAGACACCCATCTATTCCATGCAACTGAATATTCAGTCCATGTTCTAGGAGCAATCGAATTTTTAATGGCCACGAACACCGGATTCAAATCAGATCCCACAACTTGCTTGGGCATTGGCACCCAACCTGGTCTTTGATCCAAATATTTAACTTCAAACATGTAAGAACTAGATACCTTAACAGCTTTATCACCGGGATGGACTTCGAGGATAAACAATTAATAGCAAATAAAACGCCCTTATTATCTGTGTTAATAATGATCCTCTTATTTGCAAGATGGCAGCCCCAAATCTCAAGCGCGACAACCACAGGGAAAAGTTCCAAGAGAACAATATTTTTTGTTAGACCATTAGATCTCCACAGCGGGGGCCAGGGGCCCGAGCCCCAATGAGTGCGGAATATGGCAGCGAAACCACATGAGCCCGAGGCATCCGTGAAAAGATCCAAATCGTCCGAAAATGTGAAATCGTCCTGAAAAATTGATCTGCCATTAAAATCTTGCAAAAATAAGGACCAAACCAACAAATCGTCCTTAAGCTCGCTAGTCATCCTAATGTGGGAAGAAGGAGATTTAAATCCTGACATGGCCAGCGATAACCGCCTTGAAAAAATCCTGGCCATTGGCATGATGCGGATAGCAAATGCCAATAGACCCAAAAAAGATTAGAGTTCTTTAAGCAGAATTTTCTTTCGGCGAAGAAAAACCGCAATGATGGTCATAAGCTTGCAGATCTTCAACGTCGGAAGCTCAAATTGCCAAGCTAGCGTGTCAATCTTGATGCCCAAAAATTCTATAGCTGTAGAGGGTGGGCTGTTTTTTCAATAGCCAAAGGAATACCGAAATAATCCGAGACCAGAAAAAACAATTCTAGTGTTAAGGAACACACAGGAGAGTTCGGAGGACCAACGAAGAGAAAGTCGTCCAAGTAATGAATTGTACCGTGATGACCAGATTCTGAGTTAATCACCCATTGAATGAAAGAAGCAAAAACCTCAAAATAATAACATGACACGGAGCATCCCATAGGTAAGCATTTATCATAGAAAAACTTCCCTTCAAAACAAAAGCCTAAGGAATTATATGACTTGGGATCTATGGGCAATAGTCTGAACGCTGATTGGATGTCCGCCTTAGCCAACAGGGCTCCATGGCCAAATGACCTAACGATCTCTTTCGCATCATCGAAAGTTGTATATTTAACCGTAGCCGATGACGGATCGATCTGATCATTAAGTGAGTCGCCCACTGGAAAAGAAAGATGATGGATAAGTCGGAACGAGTTTGGTTCCTTCTTAGGAACCAAACCTAACGGGGAAACCCGAAAATTTTTAAACGGTGGGCAAATGAAAGAGCCTGCGATCCTTTCCTCTTTTATTAGCTTCTCCCTAACTATATGGGCATAAAGAAAAACCGATCCCAGATTTTTTGTTTTTTGACAACCTACGCCTTTGAAAATAGGAAGTTCAAAACCGGACGAAAAACCCTTAACCAATAACCGGGCCTTCTCCCTGTCGGGGTACATTGCTAGCCAAGGTTGCATTACGGACAGCCTCACTGGTGTGCAGACCTTTTGACTGGTCTCTTTGAAATTGACTGCTGGGTACTCTTTTAAAACATTTTGACACCGGATGTGGGCCAAAGCAAAAGGAGCATTCATGCCGGTAACGACACGAATTGAGCCATTTACATTGCGCTTCGTTAAAAGCGTAGCATGTACCCTTTTTATAGACTGAGGCAGATGCTGTTGAACCAGAAGCAGGCTGTGATTGTGTTCTGGTAAACACTGGTTTCTGCGGGGCAATTAGATTTAGCCATAAGCCAACATCCTTATTGTCCCATTTGAGATTCGGATAAATTGCGATTTTTTGGCGGAACGACTCATCATAGCTGAACCAGCCCATGCCACCAAAATTTTTATAAGCTTCGAGTACATGCTCAAGATGTTGGAAAAGCCCTGAGCACTATTCTGGATGCTTCTCACCCAAGACGGAGGAAAAAATGCAGAAGGCCTGCAACCAGTTAAAAAATGATCTGTTCACCGGACGGCGTCTATCCTCAGAGCCATCATCAGGTTTCTTATCTGACCTGTTGAAATCCTTTGCAATGGGTAACAAAGATAATAGATCAATGAATTCAGCTTTCCATATTTTTCTTTGACTGATAATGACAGATGAAAACCTAACGGAGACATCTCGCAAGGGAGAACTTCCTTGAAACATGTCTCAGAAACTGCAGAATTACCTGAAGGAATAAACACAATATCAGCATTGGCGTGAGCTGGGCTACCCGACCATACATTAGCTGGGTTAGGAACGGGTGCATGATGCAAACTTGATACATTATCATTAAACCTATTCAAGGAGAAAAGTAACTGGTTAATTAGCATATTCTGAGACGACTCACCCGACAGACTAGGCATACTAGGACTTGCCAAGACAGGAATCTGTGAGCCTTGCATCCCAGGTTGGCTGGTATTCAGACCTGAAAGAGAGGAAGTAGATAAAGTGGCCCCCACAGCATCCAGCCTAGATGGCCTGGACACTGCTGCTGCCATCTGCATGTTCATAGGGTTATGCCCAGGATGACTCCCTGCAGCATTAGCGTCCACCGCTCTGGACCTGACAGTGCTCGCACCGCTTGATGTAGCCAGTGCTTCAGCTATCCTCTGAGGAGACGCCAGTCTTCCAGCTGGTCTGCTGTTGCTAGCCAAGGGGGGGCGACCCCGACCCCTGCCTGCTCTAGTGCGCGGGGGAGACTGCGAGAGAACCCGCTGTTTCCTCTTCCCTTTGCCGCTTGCCTTACATGGTCTCGCCTGTCCTTCTGCTACGCCTGGCGTGATTGACCTCCCGCTACTCACCGCCAGTCTCTCTGTCACCTGCTCCGGAGGAGAGCCACTCCGCAAACTGCGCCCTGGAGAATGGTGAAAAGCCACACTGGAGCCTGAAGGAGAGCCGCCCGGTGCTAGCAGCTGTTCCGCCACCACGGCGTCTTCAGCCTCGTCACCCCCCTCCACAGCAGCCCTCTCAAGAACCCTGCGGACTAACGACTTCATGTCTGTGGAGCTCTACAAACCAAACCCCTCAGGGGCTGCTGTGAGGGATCCTGTCACACACAGGTGGCTTAAATAGCCTCTGGCCACCTGTGACTCACGTTTTTCCCACCCGCAGCCCCCGTGCTCATCACTCAGTATCTATTTTTTTATTTTTATTTTTTATTTATAAAGAACAAAATTTAAACAAAACTTTAATCTTCCTCGGCGATCACACTCCCATGATGCGGGCTCCTTATTGAGCCCACCTTCTATTCTTCGCTGTCCTATTAGGCCGCGTACACACGATCGGACCAATTCGATGGTGTGTACGGCATATCGGACCGTTGTCCGTTGGACCAAAGTTTTAAAACTTGCTTTAACCACTTCAGGCCCACGCTACCGTAGAATGACGGCAACAGCGCGGGCCTGAATATCCAACATGCCGTCATTTGACGGCATGTCCTTTAGGCGTTCCCAGCGCGCGCTGTAGAGCGCGCTGCGGGGAAGCCCTGTGTTGTCCGTGTCCCTTGGACACGGCCAATCACAGATCGCGGCGAACGGCCAATCAGAGTGGCCGTTTGCGATGCGATCTGTGGGCGAATGAGAGATGATCTCTCATAGATCATCTCTCATTGCCGTTTTACACAGAGACAGCGTCCTGTCTCTGGAGAGGAGGAGCCTGATCTGTGTTCCTTCCTACATCGGTCACCCCCCCAGTCACCCCCCCTCCCCCCACAGTTAGAACACACCTAGGATACACATTTAACCCCTTCCTCACCCCCTAGTGTTAACCCCTTCAATGCCAGTCACATTTATACTGTAATTAGTGCATATTTATAGCACTGATCGCAGTATAAATGTGAATGGCGCCAAAAATGTGTCAAAAGTGTCCGATGTGTCCGCCATAACGTCGCAGTACCAATAAAAATCGCAGATCGCCGCCATTTCTAGTAAAAAAAAAATAATAAAAAATAATAATTCTCTCCCCTATTTTGTTTGCGCAAACCAGTCGCTTATTGCGATTTTTTTTTTTTTTACCAAAAATATGTAGAAGAATACGTATTGCCCTAAACTGAGAAAAAAAAAATTTAATTGGGATATTTATTATAGCAACAAGTAAAAATATTGTATTTTTCTTCAAAATTGTCGCTCTTTTTTGTTTATAGCGCAAAAAATAAAAACCGCACAGGCGATCAAATAGCACCAAAAGAAAGCTCTACTTGTGGGGAAAAAAGGACGTAAATTTTGTTTGGGAGCCACGTCGCACGGCGCAGTGCCGGAAGCTGAAATTTTACCTGGGCAGAAGGGGGGTGTAAGTGCCCAGTATGCAAGTGGTTAAAATCTGTCCGATGGACACCTGTCTGTCGGACAGATTTGATGGTTAGTACGCAAAAGCATCGGACCAAAAACCCGAGCATGCTCAGAATCAAGTCGATGCATGCTTGGAAGCATTGAACTTCGTTTTTTCAGCACGTTGTTGTGTTCTACGTCACCGCGTTCTGGTCTGATCGGATTTTTGGTCCGATGGTGTGTACGCACATCAGATCATCAGACCACTTCAGCCTGGTCTGATGAAAACCGCCCGTCGGACCATTTTCATCGGACCGGTCTGATCGTGTGTATGTAGCCTTATGCAGCAGTATGAATCCCATCATTATGTTTTATGCTAGGCATACACTTTTGAAAATACATTTTGCAAACCTAATGCCTTGTACACACGATCAGAATTTCTGGATGAAAAAAGTCAGACGGAATATTTTCATCGGATATTCCGACCGTGTGTGGGCCCCATCTGACTTTTTTCCATCTGAGTTTAGAAATAGAACATGCTTTATTTTTTTCCAATTGAAATTCCGATAGTCTGTGTGGAACTCCGACGGAGAAAAAAATACGCATGCTCAGAATCAAGTCGACGCATGCTCGGAAGCATTGAACTTAATTTTTCTCGGCTCATCGTAGTGTTTTACGTCACCGTGTTTTGGACAGTCGGATTTTATCTGTTTGGAAATTCCGATCGTGTGTACAGGGCATAAGTCATTCCAAATTTACCTTAAGTAAATTTAGATTCACTTCAATTCTGAAATTGTCATCACTCTGCAGCTGTATGAACCTTGCATCTTGATGAGGACTGGCACTTTTTTTTTTTTTAAATCACTTCTTTTTTATTCAATGTTTACATTTATCATACACTTGTGCGGATATTCAAATACAAAATACAGTGCATATTAAATAGTTCATAAAATATGTAAAGCTCTAGTTTCCAAACTCGCTCCCTTTTCTTAACTATATCCCTTTTTCGTGCATTATTTTGTGCGTATTTCTATTTACCACCCTCCCTTCCCTACCCACACCGCCTTATCGTGGCCATTTAGTTTTACCTCTCATTTATTTTCTTGTTTTCGTACACTACTCCTCCCTATTCCTTTTATTTACCTCTGTAGTCTGTCCCTTATCGACTGTGGCGGAGAGAGTCTGTCGTCGCTCAGCCATGTTTGCCAAATCTGATCGAATTTCCCAGTTTCCCCCATACGACTATATGTTAGTCTTTCTCTAAGAAGTAAGGAATTTACTAGTAGAATCCACTGCCTTCCCGTGGGGACCTCTGGTGCCATCCAGTATCGTGCTATAAGTTTTCTTGCTAGATATAATACTCTAGTTAACATTGTATAAATTCCTTTTGGAAAGGTATCCGCCTCTATGGACCCCAATATATATACCAGAGGGTCCAATGGGATGGGTGTCTGTGCAAGTCTACTTATGCACTGGGAGATCTCCTCCCAATACCGGTGTAGTTTTGGACATCTCCAGATCAAATGTATAAAATCGCCCTGATGTATTTTGCACTTCGGGCATAGCGGGGAGTCTCTTACTCCCCACCTGTGCATCTGCTCTGGTGTTCTATATGCCCGGTGCAAAATAAATAGCTGTGACAATCTATGCGATGCTGATAGCGATACTACGGGAATACATTCTACGGCCCTTTTCCAACGGCTTTCATCTATATTCCCTACATCTTCAGTCCATTTTCTGCGACATTTTAAGGATGTATAATCCTGAGCCCTGGATAGTAGTTCCCTATATATTTTTGAAATTAGTCCTTTCCGATCCTCCATTCCAAGTACTACCTTAATTAAGGGGGCTGTCGATACTGTTAGGGGTTGTTTTTTTTGTTGTGCCTGTAACGCATGTCGAAGTTGGAGGTATTGATAAAATCCCTTTGGATTTAACTGGAATTCCCGACACAACTGTTCGTATGTTTTCAATACCTCCCCTTCATACAATTGCTTGACAAAATGTATCCCTTTCTCCTTCCACACAGTGAATCCCCTTAATTCCTGTATTTCCGGATATCTAGGATTATGCCATATCGGGGTGAAGGGCAACGGTCCCTTTACTCCCAAGGCTTTCCTAATCTCCCCCCAAACCCTTTTAAGCAAAATACCTGTCGGAGCAGATCCTGGTATGCTAGGGAGGTCCATTTCCAAATGAGATGCTGCCACTAATATAGGGGCACAGCTCGTTACCATTTTACAAATGGGGTCCTCGTTATTTTCCCGTCCCCATCCTGCTAGGTGTTGAATCTGAGCAGCCAGGAAATACGTTTTAGGATGTGGGACAGCAAGGCCTCCCCTATCCTTTCTATACTGAAGGGTAGCTAGGCTAATCCTGGCTGTCTTCTTCTTCCATATCAGCCTTCTCATTAGTGCTTCAATTTGTTTAAACCATTTATTCGTAATCCACATAGGGGAATTATGGAAGACGTATAGTAGCTGTGGTGCCCATATCATTTTAATTAGGTTTGCCCGTCCTACCACCGATAATGGAAGTTTACACCAGCTGTTGCATTTCTCCTTCTGTCTAGCCAATAGTGGGCCCAGATTTAGCTGGAGATACTCCGCCGGATCTGGAGATACCACCACTCCTAGGTATTTAAAACTGCTGCTTATAACAATCTGCTCTGCTCCATGTGGCAGTGGTTCCTCCATTTTGTCTATAGTCATCAGGATTGATTTTGACCAGTTAATGGCAAAGCCCGAAAAACAACCGAACTTCCCAATAATCTGTATCACTGCCTGCAGCGATGCAGAAGAGTCGCCCAAATAAATTAGCGCATCGTCTGCATACAATGATATCTTATCTTCCCTCTGGCCCCTACGGAATCCCACCACCTCGGTCGAATTGCGAATAGAGATGGCCAGGGGCTCAATCGCCAATGCAAACAGCAATGGGGACAATGGGCACCCCTGCCGGGTACCTCTATAGAGCTTAAACGCTGATGAAAGATTGTTATTGATACGAAGTCTGGCTCTGGGTTCAGAGTATAGCACCTTTACCCATTCCATAAACCTGTCTCCCATTCCGAATCTTGCCAAGATCTCCAGGAGGTAGGGCCACTCCACACTATCAAACGCTTTAGCAGCGTCCAGTGACAGAATGGCCCTACCTCCCGGGTTGTCCACCGGTATCTGCAAATTCAGATAAAGTCGCCGAATATTATCCGCCGTGGAACGAGATGGTATAAAGCCGCATTGATCTCTATGTATCAGTTTTCCTATCACCCGTGATAGCCTTGAGGCCAGTATTTTGGCCAATAGCTTAACATCTACATTTAGCAAGGATATTGGGCGATAGGAATCCAGCGACAGTTTATCCTTTCCTGGCTTTAGTATGACAATAATTATGGCTTCCTGCATGCTCTCTGGTAGGATACCTGTTTCAGTTACCTCCTGTAAAGTCTGTAGCAAAGGCGGCAAAAGCATCTCTTCATACTGAGAGTATACCTCTACCGGTATGCCATCTGGTCCTGGGGACTTATGTAGCGAAGCCTCGTGCAGGGCGTTCTTCAGCTCTAGCATAGTGATGGGCGAGTTTAACATTTCCCTATCAGCTTCAGACAGCTGTGGAAAGGTACATGATTGCAAAAAATCAGTCATATCTGATGGACTGTATCTAGCTTTAGAAGAGTATAATTCCTCATAAAATTTTTGAAAATCCTTCAGGATATCGGGCCCTGTGGTATGCAAGTCCCCTGTATTCGTCTCTATTGCTGTAATATTTGAGGTTTCCCGCTGTCCCCTTACTATAAGAGCAAGGAGGCGTCCCATGTTTTCCCCTTCCTCAAAATAGCTTTGTTGTTGGAAGTATCTGCTCTTCTCTGCTGCCGTTAATAGAACGGAGTTATAGAGGGATTGTGCCTCCCTCCAAGAGTCATGTCTTTCTTGAGAGGGGCCTGCAATCAGGGCTTGTTCCCTAGCTTTCAGTTCATCTCGTACCCTTTTTTCCCATTCCTTAGAGCGAGTTTTGATACCCGAGATCTCCTTAATCAGGCAGCCTCTCATAAATGCTTTGAGTGCATCCCATACAGTTGCTGCGCTAGCAGAACCCCTATTGAAGTAATAGAACTCCCGTATAGCCTCCCCTGTACCATCCGTAGGTGGTAGCAGGGTCAGCCAATATGGGTTCACTTTCCAGGGCATGCGGTCCGATGTCATAGTGACATTGAGCTTTACCCAGAATGGCGAATGGTCGGATAGTAGACGGGGCTCATAGGCCGAGTCCACTACCCGGTGCATTAGCAACTCATTCCCCAGCCCTAAATCAATGCGGGAGAGTCCATCATGTGTGGCAGAGTAGCACGAATAGCATCTCTCGTCTACATGTCTCTCTCGCCAGACATCATGGAGTCCTATTTCCGAGATCAATGAAGCAAAGGCTGTTTTGTTAGCCATCTGCTCCATCCCTCTAGGTGATAGAGATATTCTGTCTAGATTTCTATCTAATGTGTTGTTAAAATCGCCTAGTGTTAATACCGGCACATCTGGGGAGAGCGCCATGAATTGCGCCAGATTCCTAAGTGGTGCTGCCGTAAACGGTGGAGGGACATATATTGAAGCAAGAATACACACCAGACCATTAATTTTACACAATAGAAAGACATATCTGCCCTCTCTATCTATCTGCTGTTGGAGACACTCAAAAGATACATTAGCTGAAATCAACACCCCTACTCCTCTGGAATAGGAGGAGTGTGTTGAGTGGTACTGTACTGGGTATTTTCGTGAATTCAATAGATGCACCGAATCAGGCCGCATATGTGTTTCCTGCAGACAGATTACCTGAGGTTTAATTTCATCAAGATATTTAAACATCGCCTTTCTTTTAATCTTGTCCCCTAGACCCCTGACATTCCATGTCATCAGCATTATACCCTTGTTATTCCTATTCACCATTACCCCTGCCGGAAAACAGTTCTATTTAAGCCACCTATAAAGAGAAAAAATAACAATAAAAAAAAAAAAAAATATATATATATATATATATATATATACATATATATACACATATATACATATATACACATACGCACATATACACATACATGTACACATACACATGCATATACATAGACATAAAAAATAAACTTTAAGTACATTTCCCGTGAAGACTACAACCTTTCCTGCCATTTCAGTGTAATAACACCTTGTGTTACCCCCTTCTTTCTGTGCTTCTTTGTGACCCAGTTCCATTCATCTGATAAACCCATGTAGTCTGCATAGCAATCGTTATATTAAACATTATATCAATATGTATTGGTGGTGTGATCCCCTCTTCCCTCCCCATCCCCTCCTCCCATTCTCCCTCCCAGCCCCCTTCTCCCCCCTACTCCCACCCCCCCCTGCCCAACTGGGCCTACCCTTGGGACTATGACCACTTCACTCCATCCACCCTTTCTCACTTTCACACTGACATTCATCCTAGAAGCCCTAATCTGGGGCTCCTCCTCCCCTCCCCCTTTATTGATAGTACTAACCTAGTGCTCCCGCACCCCTATCTTCTAAAGTTCCTCCTACTATTATTACTATTGAATTTTCCTCTTGTTATCCTCTCTCCCCTTTACCCAGTGCTGTGATTTACTGCCTTTCCTCCACCCCCCCACCCATTGTGATTGGTAAAAAAAAAAAAAAAAAAAAAAAAAAAAAAAAAACGCAGGGTGGTCATCTTAATTTCTTATTTTCTGGTTCTTAAGTTCTATGTCTCTCTCTTGTTTTCCTCTAACCATTTTTCTACATTTGTTGGAGAGTCAAACAATCGTATACCGTCCGCTGTAGTTACTCGTAAACGAGCGGGGTATAACAGGGCATAAGTCATCTTGTGTTGTTGAAGAATTCGCTTAATCGGTCTAAAGGCCGCTCTTTGTCTTTGAAGGTCCGGTGAAAAATCCTGATATAATGAGATCTTTGCCCCTTTGTAAACGATCTCCCCCTTTTCTCTAGCTTTTCGAAGTAGTGTTGCTTTGTCGCCATAATTAAGCATTTTCATTAGCATCGGTCTCGAATACCCGCTTTCCTGCCGAGTTCTAATGGGGACTCGGTGAGCTCGTTCTATACAGAAAAAAGGTGAAAATGATGCAGCGCCAAACTCCTCCCTGAGCCATCCTTCCAAAAAAGTGACGGGATCAGCTCCCTCACTCCGCTCTGGCATGCCTATTATTCTAACATTACATCTTCGATTTCTGTTCTCTAATTCATCAATTTTTGCGGCCTGGGTATCTATTTGTTTCTTCAGTCCCAAGACTTCTTGTCTAAGCGGCAATAAGATGTCCTCAGCAGCGCTTACTCTCTCCTCCAAGCTGGCCGTTCTTTTCTCTGTCTCTTTCAATCTTCCTCCCATTGAAACTAGCTCTTCTTTAATACTTTTCAGCTGTTGGTCCATGCCAGTCACCATTTCCTTACATGCGTTTATAGCGAGCAAAAGATCTTTCATTGTGGGTTCACCTTCGTCTCCGGCTTCCATGTTCTCCTCGTCTAAGTTAGGGGGGCTTATTGAACTTATTCTGTTTGTTACAGTGCTAGGTTTTTCTGCCCCTTTAATATTCCCCTTTTTGATGTTTGTAGCCACTATTGGTTCTGCCTGTGCTAGTGCTTGGGCGCTACCTTGGCTTTTCCTTGTCCCTGATGTCCCTGATGACCCCACTTGGACCACTTGCTGAGATTTTGCGGGGGACAGGGTAGTTCGGGCAAAGCGTTCGAGCTTCGCTGCCGCTGCTTTTGCTTGGTTGGCTTGATTTTTTGCCGCCCGTGTTACCGAGGCACCCTCCTGCGATATCTGATGCTGCACTGTCTGTGCTGACTGTTGCTCTGCACCTTGTCTCTTAGACATAATAAATAAGCGGAGACTTCTTGTTAGTTGTTACCCTTCCTGCATATGAAGGGGGGGTACGCAGAGCAGACCCCAGAGTTACAAAGGAGATTATATGCTTTTCATTTAATCTTATGTTTTATGTCCGAGTAGCAGTGTGTTCTTATTCTTGTTATAGTAGTACTACTCCCCGCCAAGCAGCAGACCCAGTGTCCGCACCCAGACTTAGCTGTTAATATCGATTAGTAACAGTCACTGGCATCACTTTAGTCTCTGATTAAGTTTTTCCTTTCCCGGATAGTGGCAATTAGTAGCAGTTAGCATCGGTCAGTGGCAAACATTGACAACACTTTAGAATCAGCTATCAAGCACGTGTATCTTTATATCTGTTATACTGATTTTGCACACTGTCCAGAAAATACACAAAGAGTCTACACACTTATATCTCTGGGTCAGTTTCTTTCTTTTCCTTTTTTTTCTTCCCTCCTATAGTGCCTTATATTGTGTCATTAGCTATATATAGTACTTAATAGCAGATTAATAGCAGTGTCCTTATATAGCAGTTAGTAGCAACCAGTAGCAGTCAATAGCAGCACTTTAAGGTCACCAAAGAAAAAAAAAAGAGAGCAGTCCAGTGACCAAACACTTAAGAACTCTTAGATAAATCATAAGATTAATATAGTTCACCATTCCGACAGCAGAGACATTCCAGTAGCATCTCCATTAGCATTTCTAAGACACCAGTCTGTAGCAAGTCATTACTCACGTGTCCCGTTTATCAGACAGAAGATAGGATGGGGAGCAGACAGGCATAGAAACGCAGGGATCCACTGTCCATTCAGAAGCACTATCCACTTTGTATATTGTGCTCAGCAGTAGACCGTGAAGCCTTAGCTTAGGGTTTCTTTCCGAGGACCTCTAAGCCTCCATTCCCCTCCCAGGTTTTGCCATCCCTCTTACTCCGCGCTGTCCTCCCTCCTGGTAGCTCCACGTTCAGCATACAGGTCAGTGTGGCATCCCCCATCTACCCCCGCAGTCCTCTCATGAACCAACAGTGAAAAAGCAGGGGGGAGAGTGAAGAAAAACAGAGCGGAGCTCAGAGCGGGGATCAGGTTTCCAGGCACATTCCAAGCACCTGTTGCTGTCTGATAACAGCGTGTGGCGTGCAGGCAGCTACTATCTGAGGGGCAGTCATATACAGAGGACAGCTGCCAGGTATAGTTAGTAGCTAGATAGATCTTCCCCTAGCTTTCCTCCTTCAGGGGGGACAGAGGTATCCGATCCGGTCAACTTGCAGTCAGCACACGGCCAGTGTTTATCACATGGAGAGCCAGCATGGAGGGAGAGGAGAGGAGACACGCACAGACACTCACACCTCCATACAGGGCATGTCTAGTATGTCCAGTCCTTCCTGCTACCGAGGACTGGCACTTTAACAACATGACAAACATTGGTATACACACTTATGCAATGCAAAGATAATGTATTAAATATGTTAGCATCTGCAAAAACGTTTATTAGTTTACATTGCCTTAGGGTGTTTTAATTCAGTTTTTTGTAAAGCATTGATGTGTCTAGTGATTTTGTCACACATGAGGTTTCATTATGGTAAAGGAAGAATCAGTCACAGGGGACACTGTTCTGAAGCTAAGTGGAACATAATATCTGTTACACAGTAGTTCTGTACATTTAATAGAGGGTGCTCATAGACATGACAATCCCTAATGTTTGATCATATCAGGCATTGATCTTATGTCTGCACATACCACAAAGACTGCATAAGTCTTATTGTTCTCTCAGCCAGTGCCAGGTTCCTGGTCTCCCTTCTGTCCCCTCTCCTAGCAATTCTAATTACTAGATAAATAAAGTTAAAGTGTATTTCTACTTTTGCAAGTTGAGATAACACCTACTTTATAGTTCTTACATGTTCTCATTCACATGGTATAACTTTTAAAGAAATTGTAAGTTGTTGCTTGCCTTTTTATTTGCTTTTTACTTGTATACAAATCCTACCTAGATTTACCCATCTATGTATTGTTAAGTAGGAGGCTATTGAGTCACAATTAACATAATTATTCATGTATGTACTGTGCTGGCAGATCTCATTATCAGTTTTACTTTGATGTGCATACTGTCTGTTCATACAAAGGTTAAAAGATCGCAACGCTTGGGAAGTACATTATATGCTAGGTCTCTTAATCTAGCCTAATTGTACATTGGAAGCTATTTTGAGCAACAACAGAGATATGAGGTACAGTCCCCTGAAAAAGTATTCATACCCTTGAAATTTTTCACATTTTGTTGTATTACAGCCAAAAATGTTAATGTATTTTTATTAGGCTTTTATATAGACCAACATAAAGTACCACATATTTGTAAAGTGGAGGGAAAATGATAAACATTCTTTAAATAATAATAAATATGTGAAAAGTGTGGTGTGCATTTGTATTCAGCCCCCATTACTCTGATACAACTAAAATCTAGTGGAACCAATTGCCTTTAGAAGTCACCTAATTAGTAAATAGTCCAATTGTGTGTAATTTAATCTCAGTATAAATACAGCTGTTCTGTGAAGCACTCAGAGGTTTGTTGGAGAACCTTAGTGAACAAACAGCATCACGAAGGCCAAGCAACAAACCAGACAGGTCAGGAATAAAAAATATCCCAAGCTTTGAACATCTCACAAAGCCAATGGCGTCCATAGGGGGGCCAGAGGGGGCCCTGACCCCCCCCCAACATTATGCTGTGCTCCACCAGGTGCCCCCCCCCCCCCCCCCAAAAAAAAGTATTTTATTTTTTGCATTTTTTGTATTTTGTTCGGGCCGCCGCTGGAGTAACACCGTCTCTCCTGAGAGGGAGAGCATCCAAAGTCAGCTCCTGTAGGGGATTCCTCCCCCTCCCTCTGCTAGCTGACACTGCATAATGCGAGCGCTCACACAACCACAGCCGCCCAATCTGCTCCTTCCCCTGCATCCTCATTGGAACGGAGAACAGCGAGTTGCAAGAAGGACTCCATGAGCACTGTGGGGGATGGGGGCCCAAGCCTTCATCTCAGTTACTGAAAAAACAGACTGATTTCTCCCGTCCTTAGTCCAGCCTCCCCCCTCACTCTCCTCACATACGAGCAGGGAGGAATACAGCTCCTCCTGCCAGCCCTGCCCACAGTATCCCGGCGTGCTCTATCTGAAGAGAGGGGATGTGTGAGTGGGAAATATGAAAATTAGCAGCATTCCTGGCTGTGTGTGAATGACGCCTGAGATTTTAGCCTGTAGGTAAGTGTGTGCACTGCAGACTGCAGTACACTGTAATCACTGAGCTGCATTTTCTCCATCCCTTCTCTTCCCCATCTGTCTCCCTCCCCTCTCCTGTTCTTTCAAGACATTCACAATTTAACTTCCACTTTCAGTTAGGCAGATAATATACAGTGAAAATTCCTTTCCTGCATCCACAGATTGCAGGAAAGAAACTTGCATGATTCCCCCATTAACACAGACAGTGGTGACAGGGGAATATCCCTCCTGCCCAGCAATTGTATTCTCCCGACAAACTAGTGGTTATACAGCAACCACTAGTGATAATCATAAGAGAATCTGCTCATTAATGGTTCAAATCTCAGCCAGTTCCTGCTGAACCAGCTGAGATTTAAACTGTCTATGGCTGGTCTTAGCTCTTAGGCAGCCAATACATTGATCACTTTTTTTCATTCAACTATTAGGTTGAATAAAAAATAAATAAAAATGATCCAATTCCCCCATCTACACATTATAGGTGGATGGGGGAATCCTCCCAGTGTGGACCAGTGCTGGAATAACCAGAGTTGCTGTCCTGTCCCGGCTATTCACAGCGCTGGTCTCTGTCTCCATGGCAGCAGTGGCAGCACATTGGAACCCAGTGCTGGTTACTTTATGGGGCTAATGTACAGAAGGGCCAGCACAATTTGTTGTTAGAGATGGGCTGGGCATGTTCAAAATTCCACATGCCAGAGCCTGCCAGGAAGCCCACACTGCACAGCGCTAATCACAGGCAGTGAGACATTTCCCGGTGCGCAGCTGCACAGATCAGGAAATGTCTCACTGGCTGTGATTAGCACTGTGCAGTGTGGGCTTCCTGGCAAGCTGTGGCATGTGGAATTTTGAACATGCCCAGCCCATCTCTATTGGTTGTAGACAGTTGAGCTCCCTGCAGGTTGCTTAGCAGCAGTGGAGGCTTCTCTGATATGCTGATCGGGATGCAATCCAGGTGATGCTCCTAGTCAAATCCTAGTGTTAAATATCAGTGATTTTATTGATCAAAGCCCACACTTTACAGGAATAGAGCCCACATGGCTGCTGAACATACAATTGATTATATATATGTGGCTGTACTCCTGATGCTAATAAATACTGTGTTTATTAGATCTGACTGGGAGCATCACCTGGATCACATCCCGATCAGCATGTCAACAGAGAAGGTTATACAGCATTACTGCTGCTAGGTGACCAGCTGGGGGCTCGGCTCTCTATAACCAATAGTGCCAGCCTTCCCCTGCATGCACCCAGAATGTCACCAGCACTAGGTCCTAAAGGACTGCCGCCGCTGCCAAGGAGACAGATGCCAGACCAGCACTGTCAATAGCAGGGACAGGACAGCTGGGGAAACCCACAGTTGTAGAACACCAGGGCCCGGTGGCAAGACAACCTTTGCAACCCTGATAGTTCTCCCACTGCTTTGGACCCTTATATTTTCTTGGTGTGCTGGTGACATATATCTCTTGTTTTCTGCCACCCTGGAGGGCCCCAGTATAGTAGGAAGGGAGCTCACTGCAGAACATGTGAAAGGGCCCTTTGTGGGATCATAGTAAAGGGCCCCAGGATATATATTTATATATATATATATATATATATATATATATATATATATATATATATATAATTGCATTTTATAGTTGGCCCCCTACTTTTGTCCCTGTCCCCCCATGTGCCCCCCCCTAAATATGAAAGCTGGAGAAGCCACTGCAGGAAGCACTGTTCAATCAATTATCTGAAAATGGAAAGCGTATTTCACAGCTGCAAACCTACCAAGACATGGCTGTCCACCTAAACTGACAGGCTAGGCAAGGAGAGCATTCATCGGAGAAGCAGCCAAGAGGCCCATGGTAACTCTGGAGGAGCTGAAGAGATCCACAGCTCAGGTGGGAGAATCTGTCCACAGGACAACTATTAGTTGTGCTCTCCACAAATCTGGCCTTTATGGACGAGTGGCAAGAAGAAAGCCATAAGATGTCCAGTTTGCCCCACTGTGAAACTTGGTAGTGGCAGCATCATGTTGTGGGGATGCTTTTCTTTGGCAGGGACGAGTTGGTCAGAGTTGATGGGAAGATACAGGGCAATCTTAGGCCGCGTACTCACGATCGGTTTGGACCAATGAAACTGGCCTTAAGGCCAGTTTCGTCGGTCCAAACCGATCGTGTGTACGGCCCATTGGACCGTCGTCCGTCGAACCAAAGTTTTAAAACTTGCTTTCAAATCGGACCGATGGTTAGTACGCAAAAGCATCGGTCCAAAAACCCGCGCATGCTCAGAATCAAGTCGATGCATGCTTGGAAGCATTGAACTTCGTTTTTTCAGCACGTCGTTGTGGTCTACGTCACCACGTTCTGACCCGATCGGATTTTGGACTGATGGTGTGTACGCACATCATACCATCAGGCCACTTCAGCTCTGTGCTGTCCTGTAAACCATTACTCCCTTGCACATACACAGGAGTGACATCATCGTGGCTCAGCGATTTAAAGGGCCAGAGTCAGCAAACCCGGAAGGAAGACCGAGGGGAAGATGGTACAGTTGTCATTGGTGACAGTGCACCGCTGGAGGGCGTCGTTCTAAGGTAAGTATTTCATAATGGGTTAGTATAAGATGCATACTAGCACATTGCTTTTCCGGCCGCTAGCGGGGGTTAAAAGAACAGTGCCGCAAAAACGATGGTAACGCACCACTAAAAAGTGGCTGCCCACACCCCAGTGTGAAAGTAGCCATACTGAAGGTTAAAGAGTTTACAAACTTAGGAAGATTAGTCAATACACATTTAACTGTGCATTGGAAGAGATACCATCCAAAGAAATGTCTTTAAAAGATCTTTCCATTAAAGTGGAAGATCTTGAGAATGAATTTACACAGACTGGAATGAAGTAGATGTAAATCCTGATTTAAAATAAAACAAAAGGCCAAACGTTTATTTTTAGTTTGGGATTGACTGGAGAGAGGTTAGAATACCTATCATGTTTTAATTACAACCTCTGCCCCTGTTATAGAGATTCACTCTCTCTATTTGTCATGTATATTCATTATCATTAAAAGATAAAGCAAAAGAAAATCCCAGATTTTGGGTTGTTCTCAGAAAAGTAATAGAGGTCAAATCTTCCAATGGGAGCACTACTTCTCGTGACCCTAAGGATATCCCTTACTTTGTAGGGATTGCCTCTTACTTCTTGTTTTGGCTTTGAGTCAGGAAGTGAAGGTTAATCTCCCCAATGGGACATAGTTGACGAAAAAAACTGACGCTGTCCAAAATGGCTATAGTTTTACTTTACTTAAAATGTAAAGAACTGCTGCTTCTTCCTTACCCCCCAGCCAGTAACTAAGTTGCAGGTCTTTTAAGGAGGGGGTAAAGCAAGTACCTGGTTGTCAGCACCTGCTCCCACTTCAGCAATCTTCACCTAGGCAACAATGATGATTAATTTAACCACTTGCCGACCAGCCTCCGCAGTTATACTGTGGCAGGGTGGCTTGGCTGCCCAAATCGCCATACCAGTACGGCTAGAGTTGCCACCTCATCCCTTTAAAACAGAACACCTATTAATTACACAGGTTCTGAGGCTAATTTAATGCAAATAAGGCACTACTTTAGTTTAATTACAGCCTTAATCTGCCACAGAAACTGTGTAAGTAATAGGTGTTCAGTTTTAAAGGGATGAGGTGGTAACCCTAAGTACGGCAGTCCCTCTAATGATTATAGCAGCCGATGCGCATGGCGGGCAGCCGTGATGTCCACAGGCCACCCACTATCGCTCCAAAGAGAGCCAGAATGGAGATCTGTCAATGTAAACAAACAGATCCCTGTTGTCAGGGGAGTAGAGAGAGATAATCTGTTTCTAGTGATCAGGAACAGTGATCTCCCTATACTCCCAGTACAAAAAAATAAAAATAATAAAGAAGCCGTAAATACTGTATATCCCCTAGTTTGTGGACGCTATAACTTTTGTGCAAACCTATCAATATACTGTTATTACGGAAAAAATTACCAAAAATATGTAGATGAATACATATTGGCCTAAACTGATGAAGAAATATTTTTTTTACATTTTTGGGGTGATATTTATCATAGCACATTCGTACATGTACATGAATCCTAATATTCCGCCTACAAGAATTTTAATGTTGTGCAAACATTATTAATATACTGTTATTGCGAAAAAAAAATTACCAAAAATATGTAGAAGAATACATATTGGCCTAAACTGATGAAGAAATATTTTTTTTTACATTTTTTATTGATATTTATCATAGCAAAAAGTAAAAAAATATTGTTTTTTTTTCCGTTTTAAAAAAAAAAACTGCAGAAGTGATCAAATACCACCAAAAAAAAATCTCTATTTGTGGGGAAAAAAGGACATCAATTTTGTTTGCGACCACGCAATTGTCAGTTAAAGCGTCGCAGTGGCGGATCGCGAAAAATGGTCTGTCATTAAGGGGGTAAATCCTTCTATAGGGATGAAGTGGTTAATATATACAGTAAATTTGGCACATCTCTACAATACATGGACATTTTTCCATGTTGTATAATTTCAAACACACTGCTAGTGTGAATGTGCCACAAATATATGATGCTCCTAACTTCAACTTTGATCTGACAATGCTGGTCTGAATTCCTAAGCACATGGTGTCGGCCTTGTCCACTTCTCGTCTGATGGATTACAAAGAACAAAGACCCCCTCATCTTCGCCCTCAATTCTCATCTTCATAACCCCTCCTTATGCACAGGCAGAGCATAAGAAGCTATTAGGTCACAATATTTCCAGGAAAAATTAACACTGCACTTATTAATGAGATTTAAAACCCCCCAAAAAACTTTTCATTTTAGATTTAACAGACCAAAAAGGAGAAAATAAAATAAGTTCATTGTTGGGGTTAAAGGGGTTGTAAAGGTTTGTTTGGGATACGCTACGCCAGCATACTTTTACGCCCATCTACCTGAATCTAGCCCAGAATGTTTTGTTTTCATTAAATGTATCAGGTACTGCTGCTGGTCAGAATAAATAAAATCAAGCGTACATGACCTGACATTATGTACATTTACTGCTGATTGTTAACAGGTCTGTAGTTAAAGGGGCTGTAAAGGATTGTCTTTTATTTTCTAAATAGGTTCCTTTAAGCTAGTGCATTGTTGGTTCACTTACCTTTTCCTTCCATTTCCCTTCTAAATGTTTTTTTTTCTTTGTTTTCTTTGTCTGAATTTCTCACTTCCTGTTCCTCCTCAGTAATGATGATGGTGGAAAGCTTACTGAGGAGAAACAGGAAGTGAGAAATTCAAACAAAGAAAAAAAAACATTTAGAAGGGAAATCGAAGGAAAAGGTAAGTGAACCAACAATGCACTAGTTTAAAGGAACCTATTTAGAAAATAAAAGACAAACCTTTACAGCCCCTTTAACTACAGACATGTTAACAATCAGCAGTAAATGTACATAATGTCAGGTCATGTACGCTTGATTTTATTTATTCTGACCAGCAGCAGTACCTGATACATTTAATGAAAACAAAACATTCTGGGCTAGATTCAGGTAGATGGGCATAAAAGTATGCTGGCGTAGCGTATCCCATTTACGCTACGCCTCCGCAACTTTTTTGGGCAAGTGCTGTATTCACAAAGCACTTGCCTGTAAAGTTGCGGCGGCGTAGCGTAAATGTCCCGGCCTAATTCAAATTCGGCGGGTAGGGGGCATGTATCATTTAAATGAAGCGCGTCACCGCGCCTGAGCGTAGCCGAGTGCGCATGCTCCAAATCACGTCGGAAATAGTCAATGAAAATGACGTGAACGTCACTTACGCACAGCCCTATTCGCAAGCGTTTTACATAAAGGACGTAAACGTCGGGAAAAATTACGCCGGCACGCCGTCCATACTTAACATTGGCTGCGCCTCATACAGCAGGGGTAACATTACGCTGGACCTACGCTAATGCAAACGACGTAAAACAAATACAGTACGCAGGCCGGGCGTACATTCGGGAATCGGTGTATTACGCTCATTTGCATATTTTACATGGGAAAGCCACCTAGCGGCCAGCGTAAATATGCAAGTTAGATACGACGGCGTAAGAGACTTACTCCAGTCTAATCTATGCGCATCTGATTGTATGAATCTCCTATTGTATCTCCTATCTGAATCTAGCCCTCTATTGATTTCTGCCCCTCTGCCTATCTATGTAACACAACTGCCCCCTATGCTGTGCCTCATTCTGTCAAAATAGAAAATTGAAATAATATGTGAATCCCAGCATAGCTCTTTTTTCTGACTCCTTGTTAAATATACAGTAATTATAGCAGCTTGACACAAACCAATACAAGGTCAATGTTTCATTTGATTAACGAATAAAAGGAGATTCTGTCTGACCATTCCTGACCCCCTTTTAGAATACTAGCTGCTGCTGCTTCAAAGCTTTCTCGGTCACAGGGTCAAATTTATATAAGGCTAGATAGAATTAAACCATCAAAATGAGACATCATAGTCAGGAAAGGCTTGTAAGGCAAGGCCAAGGGGTGGACAGTTTGCCAGTTCTACCTAAGTACACCTAAACCTGATGACTACAAATGTAGTGGAAACCTTTTCTGCTAGCTGGTTATAATTGTACAGATCTTAGATGGTGAATTATAGGTATCCAATGTACTATTCCACAAAGAAAAACACCAACAGTTGTGTATGGTCTGGAAGAATGGCCTGAGAGGGCTATAGAATGTGGCCCGAACAGCATGGACATGTGCCAGCCCCCCGGATAGCTATCCTATATTTTTTTTTTTAAATTAAAGAGTCATGGTCACTTTAAGAAAAAGTACAGTATGTCAGGTGGGAAAATAGGGTCATGTGACATTGGAGAATAGTAGAGAATATCACAAGACCACACTGGAATGTTCCAGAAGGTCACATGACCAGTGAGAACATTCTGGAAATGGGGCATATCTATATAAAGAGGTCCTCCACAGGAATCTCCTCACAGCTGGTCAGAGTACAGCAACAAGCTCCCCACCCTTGTCGCAGGCACGTTATGTGATTAAAGGGGGGACTTGTTTTATTGATATGCAGTATTGCTCGAGTCCTGAAGACTGATGACCTGTATACACAACCGTTTTTTACATCGGACTAAACTCTGAACGTTTTTCCGATGGAGCTCCGATGGAATTCCGCTCAAGCTGTCTTGCATACACACGGTCACACTAACTTCCTACCGTCAAGAAAACGGTGACGTAAAACCCTACTACGAGCCGAGAAAATTAAGTTCTATGCTTCCGAGCATGTGTCGAATTGTTTACGAGCATGCGTGGTGTTTATTCTGTCAGAAAAGCATACAGACGATGGGAATGTTCTCTATCTAATTCCATCAGAATTTTTCGACGGAAAAAGTCTGATGGGGCATACACATGGACGGAATATCCGATAAAAAACTCCCGTCTGACCTTTTCCCTTGGAAATGCTGCTCGTGTGTACAAGGCATGAGCTGTTTTTATTTATTATTTACAAATGAGAATTGTATGTATTAAAATAATTGAATGGATTTAAGTTATTTACAGTTTACACCAATAAACGTGCCGTGGCCAATTATATTCCAAGTTACGTCATTGAGTGTCTTTATTTATTAGAAGGTATAATTGGGTATTGAAGGAGGGATAGGTGTGGCCTACATTTCCATAAAATCTCAGTGGCTGAATTATTCAGGCAAACATGGTATTCATTTGGATGTTTTGATTATACCCAAAAAATGTATTGCTGACCGTCAGTAATATTATGTGAGAGGCTGTGCTGGTAGCCTTGCCACCCCAAGCCATGATCTATGTTGCCTATGCCTAGTTAAGTCACTGACCTGGAATAAGCTTACAGACTTTAGTGAAGGGATAACTCCTTAGGCCTCGTACACACGAGGGGATATGTCCGCTGAAAACGGTCCGATGGACCGTTTCAGCAGACATCTCCGCTCGTGTGTATGGGCTAGCGGACAGATTTCTCCACCCGACAGATTTCAAAGCATGCTTTGAAATCCATCCGGTGGAATCTGTCCGCCCGACATGTCTGCTGGTTAGTACACTTACCAGCAGACATGTCGTCCCCCACCGCCGCCGCGCCGCCGCCGAATGGATTCGGCGCATGCGCGGAAGTGTTTAACTTCCTGGTGCGGTGACGTGGTGGCGTCAACGTCACCGCCGCGTCACCGCGCTGTCCGGCGGTGGGGAATTTGATCCGATGGTGTGTACACGCCATCGGATCAAACTCCCGATCGGACATATCCGATGGAAATGGTCCGCGGACCGTTTTCATCGGATATGTCCGATCGTGTGTACGAGGCCTCTGATGCATTCCTATGATCAGTATATAACCCCACAAATGCTTTTTTTTAGCTGAATAGGCACAGATTTCTACTGACACCATCCAAATTTTTGTGAAAAGCCTCCCCAGAAGGCTGTTATACATTCAAAGAGTGGACAGCTCCATACCAATGACTATGGTCTTCGATTTAGGATATCCAACAAGCCCATATAGTTATGGTGATGGTCAGGTGTTTAGATTTTTGCCCATATAGTGTACCAATCTATAATCTTATAAAATAACCCTTTTACTTATATTGTTAAAATATTAATATATGACCAGATTTAGCTGCATTGTTTTGCTAAAATATTTCTGCTTTGTTTCAGTTTCTTTATAATGGCTTGCTCTATTTTCTGACATAATGACACAAGAGGGGGCATCTTTTAGTATATATTGATTTTACTTACAAAATGTTTGGAAGATGATGCAGAAATCATTGCTGGTTCTACTTGCAAAATATATATTACCAGGTGACAGGCAAGGCTAAAGTAGATTTTAAAGCATACTTGCCCTGGGAATATAAACACATATATTAGATGAGCACAGGAGTCAGGTTATCCTTCTTGCATTTTCCATTTGCAGAATCAATTCCTTAAAGGTAGCCTAGCGATGAAACTTCTTTGGAATTTATTGCATGTACTTTCTGTGTTTTATAAGTTAAGTCAAAGAAAGGAATTACTCTGTCTTATATCTATGGGATAGGGAAATGAATTAACGCTGTATTATACGCATCAGTGGTTAGTGTTTGTGAGCTATGGCACTAATCGTTTACTGTCAAGAATTCACCCAGGTGTAATTAGGAGTATTCCCACTTTATAAATTATTATTGGAAGTTTTTCTTTGTACAGAATAAAATACTGTACACTACATTAGTTGTGTATTTTAAATAGTATCATAATTAATTGTATATCTTTCATGCTAATTCAAATATTAAACACATGCTGATACAATTTTTTTTTTGCATACGGCTGCAGGCCTGTAAATAAAGCAACACTTTAGCTTGGCAATGTTTACTGAAACTGCTGCCAAATGTAACATTTTGGGCTTTAAACAACTCATGGATGTATAATCAGTGAACAAAAACTCTGCTCCAGTTTGTTTCCCCAAGAACCAGATAATCCTCCACTGGGAGTTGCCATCTTACCTCTCACTTATCATAAAGTAGGTGAAACTGTACTGTCAGTTACAGCTGTCAATTACAGACACGTCTCCCTTTACCTTGTCATTCATGTGTCAATGCTTAAAGTGATTGTAAACCTTTGTTTATTTTTATTTTTTAAATAACAAACATATCATACTTACTAGGGTTTGTTCCGATACCACTTTTTTAGGACCGAGTACAAGTACCGATACTTTTTTTCATGTACTCGCCGATACCGAATACCGATACTTTTTTTAATGTGCCCCTAAATGCAGCCATTGCCCCCAGCCATGTCCCCCCACATATTGCAGCCATGTCATGTCCCCCACATATTGCATCCATGTCCTGTCCCCCGCATATTGCAGCCATGTCCTGTCCCCCACATATTGCAGCCATGTCCTGTCCCCCACATATTGCAGCCATGTCATGTCCTCCACATATTGCAGCCATGTCATGTCCCCCACATATTGCAGCCATGTCATGTCCCCCACATATTGCAGCCATGTCCTGTCCCCCACATATTGCAGCCATGTCCTGTCCCCCACATATTGCAGCCATGTCCTGTCCCCCACATATTGCAGCCATGTCCTGTCCCCCACATATTGCAGCCATGTCCTGTCCCCCACATATTGCAGCCATGTCCTGTCCCCCACATATTGCAGCCATGTCCTGTCCCCCACATATTGCAGCCATGTCCTGTCCCCCACATATTGCAGCCATGTCATGTCCCCCACATATTGCAGCCATGTCATGTCCCCCACATATTGCAGCCATGTCATGTCCCCCATATATGCAGCCATGTCATGTCCCCCACATATTGCATCCATGTCATGTCCTCCACATATTGCATCCATGTCATGTCCTCCACATATTGCAGCCATGTCATGTTCCCCATATATGCAGCCATGTCATGTCCCCCACATATTGCAGCCATGTCATGTCCCCCACATATTGCAGCCATGTCATGTCCCCCACATATTGCAGCCATGTCCTGTCCCCCACATATTGCAGCCATGTCCTGTCCCCCATACCTTTAGTAGATGATGCCGCATACCGCCGTGTATTGTAATCGCCGCATTACAGGCACCTGTTTGATTACAGGCACCTGTTTGAATTCTCAATACACACAGCTCAGTGCATAGACACTCCCCCTTGCTCGGGATTGGACGGATCTATACGGGGAGTGTCTATACGCGGCGGGCATTAAGAATTCAAACAGGTGCCTGTAATGCGGCGATTACAAGTCACGGCGGTATGCGGCGGCTTTGTGTTATGCGGCGGCTTGCGGTGGCAGTGATGGTGGTGGCGGCGAGAAATATTCTATTTAGGCATCGGGGGTATTTGCGGGAGTACAAGTACTCCCGCAAATACTCGGCATCGGTCCCGATACCGATACTAGTATTGGTATCAGGACAACCCTAATACTTACTGTACCTCCATTGTGCAGTTTGTTTTGCACAGTGTGGCCCCGATCATCATCTTCTGGGGTCCCCTGTTGGTGCTCGCGGCTCCTCCTCTCATCGGTAAACCCCCTAAGAGAAGCACTCTCCCTGGGGATTACCTTACGGGGGCGCTCCAGAGTCCAACATTTGCGTGCATACGCTGCTACCAATCTATCCAATCAAGAGCCGAGAACCCCGGGCAGAGAGGAAGAGCGTGTCTCCTTCGAGGGAACGAAGGGCTCAGGTGAGTAAAAAAGAAGTCAGAAGTATTTTCACCTTATTGCATAGGATGCATTAAAGGAACACTAAAGGTTATTTTTATTAGATCAATTGATTGCTGTAAGCTAGAGCATTTAAATATCACTTACCTCATTTTTCCTTTTGACCTCCAAAATACAGTAATCCAGGTTTGAAAATGCCATTTCCTGTCTCTCCTCTTCTTGCTTTCCACCAGCACCTGAGCTGTTTGGCATGGTGGAAAGCAGAATGTGCTCACCCCCTCCCTATGACTACAGCCCTGCGTGAAGATGCTCTCTTATCCCTCACAGGCATGGAGGCTAAGCCTAATGGGAACTGTAGTTTCAGGATTCAGGAGTGACGGAGGTGAATAAAACAGCTCGATTTTAACAGGTATCAAACTAGTTATAATGCAAAACATTACTTTTTACTTTATCAGCTACTGCCAGACTTTAATTTAAGAGGAAAATATTTTTATCTTTACAACCCCTTTAAGGTGAAAAAACATGTTTACAACAGCTTTAATGCCGCGTACACACGGTCGTTTTTTGCGATGAAAAAAAACGACGTTTTCTGTGAAGTAAAAAACGACGTTTTTGAAACGTCACTTTTCAAAGACAATTTTGCATACACACCATCGTTTTTTCACAAAAAGCGAGGTTACTTTCACCACTCTTTTCCATTGAAGCTCGCTTCATAACTAGCTTCTGGGCATGCGTGGGTTGAAAAACGTCGTTTTGAACGACGTTTTTGCTACACACGGTGACTTTTTGTGAAACAAAAAACGACGTTTTGAAAAACGACACAAAAAATTCAAACATGTTGGAATTTTTTTTTGGTCGTTTTTTTGAAGACAAAAAACGACGTTTTGCCCACACACGATCAATTTAAATGACGTTTTAAAAAACGTCGTTTTTCTTCATCGCAAAAAACGACCGTGTGTACGCGGCATTAGACTTAAGCAATAAATAATCTATAAAACAACATTTTTATACAAAAAAAAACTACTTCCAAATAAATTCAGGTCTAGTTAGGACTGTACCAACTAACACTAAATAAAATGAAGGAACAGGAAACCAAATACACAAATAAACAAGTTGGTGTGGTTCTGAACTACTACTAGGCATCAGTATATACGACAGTATTGAATAATACAATGCAATACATTGTAAGAGAAGAAAAACATATAATAGGTGAAAAATAACACCCCCTTGTGGAGGAGTAGTCTGAGAGAAGAACTTGTTCCACCCCTACCAGGTTATGGTAAAGGGAGTGAGCGTGGTAGGGTAAAGTGTAAAATTGTCTGGGGAGGCTTTGCCTTCCAAAGCCTCCCTGTGAGGCTGGCTCTGGCCTGGTTGTCTCCAATACAGTACAGATTTCCTTCAAATGTGGCAGCAGCATAGAACCATATAGTGCTGCTGTTTTTAGATGCATGGAGTGCCATTAAGAATTAATGGCACCCCCCACACTTTTGCTAAAGAACAGCACTTATTGGCTGCAGGTGCCTGTGGACACGTAAACATGCACGATTTACACTAGTTAGTTCCCAGACCAACATGGATGTGAACCTAGGCTTAATAAACTCAATATTTGGCCAGTCCTTTGGAGGTACTCTGTGAGGCTGCACAATAAAACCTAACAATAGCCCTACACATTACCTGCTTTTCTGTGCTAGGGTTCTTTTATATGCTTTGAGTACAGGTACACTTTAATTCAAAATGTTCTTGACTTATGTGACTAGACGAAGAATATAACAACCTGGTTATATTGCAAAGTATTTATTTTGGGGAGTATTAAGGTTAGAAATAAAATGAAAAGCTATTTCCATTGTGTTTCATCACATGCAAAATGCTATTTGCACCTGAACAGATGTTTATACCTTAAAGCGGAGGTTCACCCAAATAACATCTATATCAGACTAAATTCTTTATACTTCTAACATGTACAATTGGCATTTTTTTTTTTTTTTTTTTTTTTAGGCTGCACATACCTTATAATCTATACAGTATTTGCAATCCGGCTTCCGGGTACTTCTCCCGCGTGAGTAGGCATTTCCAAGCTGAGCCGCAATGTCATCTGGGAGTTCACCCAGATGATTGATGTCTAGCAGAAAATGTTCCCCCGGCGGATAAGGCCCCGCCCACTGTATTGCGTAGTTGCGTCACGAGTGTCACAGAGTTTCCAAAAGAACCGGAACAAGCAGGGATGCGAGTCAGCTCTACACGGCGCCTGCGCACCGACTAGGAGCCGTGTAGAGCTGACTGTGCAGGCGCCATATAGAGCTGACACGCAGCTCTGCATGTTCGAGTTCTTTCGGAAACTCTGTGACACTCGTGACGCAACTACGCAATACAGGGGAGCAAGGCCTTTATCCACCGGGGGAACATTTTCTGATAGACATTAATCATCTGGGCGAACTCCCAGATGACATTGCGGCTCAGCTTGGAAACGCCTACTCCCGCGAGAGAAGTACCTGGAAGCAGGATTGCAAATATAGATTATAATGTATGTGCAGCCTTATGTTACGTTATGTGAGACTTCCAAGTTAGGACAATTTATCAATAGAGAACAATTATTATCACTAAAAGCTGCTGGATATCTTCCAGAAATACTATGACAACCCACCTGCAGAAACAGATTTATATTCAACTTGTAGATTTCATTGAAAAGACAGATATTATTATGGATTTTATTTCCTATCTTTATATAGTACTGACTCTTCAGAGAACATTTTCACCATTCCCTACTGCTGTGGAGTTAATAATAACATTTTCCTCACACAGCCATGCAAGTCTGTTATAGAGTTGGTTTAAACATAAGTCTACCTATATGTGTTTATTTACTTTGTGAGGTGGTGAAACTGGATCAGCAAGAGGATTATACACGGAAAACACATACAGACATGTCTGTGCTTAGGTTTGCTTTATACAGTTTAACTATTAAATATGCAAATAATTTTACTAAAATATCACTTACAGCAGTCTCTGTTTTCTTATAAGCTAAACATTTCATTTTAAGATTAAAAACTGCCAACATCTTCACGAATGGACTCCTTTAATTAGATTTTACTCTTTAACTTGTGCCATGCTTCCCAACACCTATGTCTTGAAAATGGTGTATGAGGACATCATGCAGTGATTAGTCCTTGCCCCTCCTATATAGGCCCGGATTCACAAAGCACTTACGCCGATGTATCTCCAGATACGCCAACGTAAGTACAATTGTGCGCCGTCGTATCTATGCGCCGACCCACAAACAAAGATACGTCGAACAATAGGCTTCAGCCACCCGGCATAACTTTCCTACGCCAGCGTATAGTGGGCGCAAATTTTCGCTGGCCGCATGTGGCGCTCCCATTGATTTTCGATGCAAATATGCAAATGAGTCAAATACAGCAATTCACAAACGTACTTGCGCCCGGCGCATAATATACACGGTTTGCGTAAGTCGTACGTCCGGCGTAAAAATTATTCCCCATATTGGAGGCGCAACTCATGCAAAGGTATGGACCAGGGAACGAATGTCGTCGAATTTAACGTTCACGTCGTAGGCAGTGATTCGACGTATCTTAGGCAGTTGTTTCGACGTGATTGTGAGCATGCGCACTGGGATGCATCCAAGGCACGACGCATGCGCAGTTCGTTTTAAGTACTTGTCTGACGCTCGACCCATCATTTGCATGGGGTCACGCTTCATTTAACTGTATCACGCCCACTTCCAGCCCACTTCCACCTACTTTGACTTAGGCTGGCTTACGCCTACGCATTTACGTTATGCCGGCGCAACGTTGGGAGCATTTGCCTTGTAAATTCCATGCTTCCCTCTCCGCCCTGCGCCGGCGTAGAGTAAAAGACATATGCTACAGTGGCATATATATGCGCCGATGTATGTAAATCCAGGCCGTGTGTTAGCCATGTAGTTTCCCAGTGACATCCTCTCATGTGTTTATCATGTTTAGCTATCTTGAGCTCATGATGATATTCATGCTTGTGAATTGCTCACTATACTGCCTTATCTCCCTGTAGCGCCCATGTACTTCCAAGTACGGGGGCTAGTAAATTTAAGGGATAATCAGAGTGTAAGTTGACTTTGATTCTAATTGAGATTCATTCGGTTTGGGTCCCTGTTTCAGCTTGGCTGTGCTGCGGGCTTATTCTGTCATGCCTGGGGTGTTGTTTCACCCCAGGACGGTAGGTGGCAGCAGTATGGTCGAGGTCTTGGGTGATTTTCCCAGCAGCCAATCAGGAGGCTTGGGCCTCACTGGGCATGCTAGGAGAGGGTACTTATAAGGCAGATGCCATTTTAGAGGGTTCTTCTTCGAGTGTGGCATGCACCTTTAGGGTGACCACATCACCGTGCCCCTAGCATTATGGCCTTCCTGGCCGGGGCGTGTGTGCTACGCGGTGTTCCTGGTTGCTGGGCCATGTGGGTCCAGGACATCCAAACAGGACAGGAACCCAGTGATCGACTGGGTTCTCACTTTTGAAGATCCCAAGCAAGTGTGGCTGTTTGGTGGGGAGTCCAGTTGAGGAGCACCAATGAGAGGCTGGCGGTCCAATAGTATTGAGACGAACCATCGGGGATTAAGGTACTGGACACTGAGGTATTGACTCCTCTTTCAGTCGGTACCTGAGGCGACATTAAGAAGAAGAAGGTTCAGGCAAACTTTACGCAAGGTGCTTTCCTGAAGTTCACCCTGGAAGAGTCTGTGAGAGAGACCTCTTCTCAGTTTCCGAGTGATACTCTGGCTGCCAGGTCGGTGTGAGAGGCCTGTCCAGGTACGCTATACCCACTCAGGCTGGAGTGGTAAGAGAAATCTAATTGTTGTCGGAAACAGGACTGTTTCCATATTCAAGGCCTGATTCTGCTGTTCTCCTTCCAACCTTCGTTTATCCTTTCCATCACCTGTTAACTGTTTTTTATCCGGCTGGGTAATAAAGAGCACATATAAAGAGACTTCCTATTTGCGGGCATTCCATTACTACAACTCTCATCAAGTACCCTAGACGGCGGAGATACATGAGGTAACATGCCATCCCATAATTTCTCAGCGGCCCCTTCGGGGGTACCGCTACATCCCTTTTGCCAATTTTCACACAGTTTTCAATCATTGTTCTGATGCAACAGTTATCGAAAAATTATTGTAAATGCTTAAATTACATGGTAACAACAAAACCTGGGGAATGCCCAGGGAAAAACCAAGCCTCCTTACCGACCATCCTGCAGAACAACCAATTAACCTGTCTAACAGTATGCGTTAAAAACAGAGGTTTTGTCTGCACACATTTGCAAATGCGTGAGCCCAGAGCTGCGCCAAGGCACCCTGTAATCTGTGGTTCTAACACTAAACAATGAGCGTCCCCACACATGCATTCTAATGGATAGATAGAGGCAGGTGGACTGAAGGGAAGCCACCCCTCCTTAAAGGTACAGGAGCACACCAAACACACAGCATATAGCAGAATGGCTACAAAGGTGTTGTTGCACTGCTGGACCAATATAAGCACCACAGGTGAAACATTAACGTGTCCATCGCCCCCATCTATAGCTGGCGTGTGTTAGTGGCAATTGCAGTAAGTGGCATTGGTATCGGATCTGCCATTGGGAGAATTTGTGCGAGTACAAGTACTCGCACAAATGCTCAGTATCGGTCCGGATACCGATACTAGTATCGGGACAACCCTAGTTGTCAACCTTTTATGCCCTGCCCAATTCATTCTGGGCAAGGAGGCTAGGGGGGTCACTATCAATGGGCTCAACTTGCATCACTGTCTATTGTCACATAATGAGCTGGGATCCTTATGCCGCACACACGATCATTTTTCGGCATGAAAAAAACGTTGTTTTTAAAAAATGTAATTTAAAATGATCGTGTGTGGGCTTCACATCATTTTTTAGGTTCTGAAAAACGAAAAAAAAAAATCGAACTTGCTGCATTTTTTAACGTTGTTTTAAACAATGTCGTTTTTCGGTTGTAAAAAATGATCGTGTGTGGGCTAAAATGACGTTAAAAACCTGCGCATGCTCAGAAGCAAGTTATGAGACGGGAGTGCTCGTTCTGGTAAAACTACTGTTCATAATGGAGTAAGCACATTCATCACGCGGTAACAGACAAAAAAGCGCAAATCGTCTTTTACTAACATAGAATCAGCTAAAGCAGCCCACAGTCGAATGGAACTTCCTCTTTATAGTGCCATTGTACGTGTTGTACGTCACCGCGCTTTGCTAGATAATTTTTTTTAAACGATGGTGTGTGGGCAACGTCATTTTAATGATGAAGTTGGAAAAACGTTGTTTTTTCTTCATGCTGAAAAACAACGTATTTTTCATGCTGAAAAATGATCGTGTGTACGCGGCATTACTCTTGCCTTACTTTTCGCTCCCATATGTGTGCTAGTATTCTATTATACATTACTCCTTGAGCTAGAGTAAGAGTAAATGGCCACCTGTCAGACACCAATCGCATTATCAATGGCAAGTGCCATAACTATCCCCTTTCTCCCTTAATTTTTGTCTTGATATTAGAACCCTTACTTAACTAATTGCCGACCGCCCGCCGTCATATTACTGCGGGGCGGTGGCACTGCTACGCGGGAGCACGTAGCTCTACGTCCTCCCTGTAGCAGCTAATAGGGCGCGCGCGCGTGCCCGGCGGGTACGATCGCCGCCGGGCACCCGCGATTGCTCGTTACAGAGCGGGGAATGGGAGGTATGTGTGTAAACACATACCTTTCGTTCCTGTCAGCGGGGGAAACGCTGATCTTCTGTCCATACAATGTATGGACAGAAGATCAGTGACTTCCCCTAGTGAGGCCACCCCCCCCATACAGTTAGAACACACCAGGACCACACTTAACCCCTTCCCTGCCCCCTAGTGTTAACCCCTTTACTGCCAATGGCATTTTTATAGTAATACAATGCATTTTTATAGCATTGATCGCTATAAAAATGCCAATGGTCCCAAAAATGTGTCAAAAGTGTCCGATGTGGCCGCCATAATATTGCAGTACCGAAAAAAAAATGCTGATCGCCGCCATTACTAGTAAAAAATAATAATAATAAAAATGCCATAAAACGACCCCCTTTTTTGTAAACGCTATAAATTTTGCGCAAACCAATTAATAAACGCTAATTGCGATTTTGTTTTAACGAAAAATATGTAGAAGAATACATATCGGCCTAAACTGAGGAAAAAAAATGTTTTTTTATATATTTTTTGGGATTTTTATTATAGCAAAATTTAAAAAATATTGAATTTTTTTCAAAATAGTCGCTCTATTTTTGTTTATAGTGCAAAAAATAAAAACCGCAGAGATGATCAAATACCACCAAAAGAAAGCTCTATTTGTGGGAAAAAAAGGACGCCAATTTTGTTTGGGAGCCACATCGCACGACCGCGCAATTGTCAGTTAAAGCAACGCAGTGCAGAATCACAAAAAGTGCTCTGGTCAGGAAGGGGGTAAATCCTTCTGGGGATGAAGTGGTTAATAGGCTACGATCCAACCCAACATCAAATGTCTCAAGCTTAACAGCAAATAGTTCAAAGTAGCAGGCTTTGATGGTGTTTTCCCTTTTCTCTCCAAACCTCGTATTTCTCTACCCATTCCGCTCAAGGATATCTATTGCTTTGGTCATTTATCGAACTTGAAAATCAATTAAATCTCATATACTAAATGTCTCTTTCATGCCTGCAATGGTTACCCATTGTCAAGATAATTTTCCCTTTATTGGAAAAGCTGACCCCATTTTTATACCTGGGGATCCAGATACCTGCTAAATTTTCAGAATTATATGCTAGAATCTTTACATTAGGAAAAATCTAATGGCGCGTACACAAGACCGTTATTTTTGTCATTGAAAAAAACAACGTTTTTTTCAAAGTGATTCCTCTCAAGCCTGCTTTGCATACGCACGATCGTGAAAAAAATGCTCGAGCAAAGCGTGGTGACGTACAACATGTACGACAACACGTACAATGGCACTATAAAGGGGAAGTTCAATTCGAATGGCGCCACCCTTTGGGCTGCTTTTGCTGATTTCGTGTTACCGCGTGTTAGTAAAAGTTTGGTGAGAGACGATTCGCGCTTTTCAGTATTTGTGTTTTTAAGTCTGTTACAGTGTGATGAATGTGCTATCTCCATTACGAACGCTAGTTTTACCAGAAACGAGCGCTCCCGTCTCATAACTTGCTTCTGAGCATGCATGTTTTTTCCCCCGCATTAAAGCCTACACAAGATCGTTTTTCATGACGTGAAATAGAACGACGTGAAAAACAACGAGAAAAAATAGAGCAGGTTCTAAATTTTTAACGCCCATCAAGAAAAATGCTCTGGATCAATTAAAAAAAAATGCATTTTTCTTGTCATGAAAATGGTCATGTGTACGCAGCATAAGAGGAGCGTAAGTGTTGGGCTTAACATTTTGTGGTTGTGGCTTTTGGCTTTAATCAAAATG
This sequence comes from Rana kukunoris, assembly GCA_029574335.1. Classification (NCBI taxonomy): domain Eukaryota; kingdom Metazoa; phylum Chordata; class Amphibia; order Anura; family Ranidae; genus Rana; species Rana kukunoris. Next base: position 591,516,218 of record CM056049.1, read on the forward strand.
AATGTGCTCTCATGTTTACTTTATTTAAAGCAGAATATGCCGATTCACCTTCCACCTTCTTTTTTCTCCATGTAAAAAAAAAGCTATTCGCCCAGGCAATACAACACGCATCCACCCAGACAGCCATCCAGGTGGCACAGAACACTGTTCACCCAAATATAAAAGGTTCTCACAGCAGGCCAAGGGATTCAAGAAAACTCCTGACCTATCGCTGAGATATCCCATATACCGATAATCTGACCTTGCATTGCCCTTCTCGTATCTAATGCCACTAGGTACCCGGCCACCTAGCGGCAGACAAGAAAAATGCAGCAGTGCCAGACTTAGGGAGAAATCAAATGATCCCTAACAATTAGTCAAGGTAGCTACTACTCCTGGCAGGTAAATTTAGGAGCAACGCTGCCAGGGTGCTACGTGTATACAGTATTACAAGAAGCACATAAAATTTCAGAACAAATTCTCTAATATCAAAAGGTCTTGATTGTTCCAATTTCACATATTATTTAATACATTATAAAAACAGATGAAATATCAAGTCTTATTTTCCACTGAGATGAGACTAGGGTTGAACTAACAAATAACAGGATCATTGGTGTTTGATTTGTGCATATTACATTTAAAAAAAAAAAATTGAATGTTAGTTCCAAGGCATATATACCCCTATAATATTTAATTCTAATATCAGAGCAAGTAATGTTCTAAAACAAAAGCTTCTGCCAACACGCTCATTTAATTGATGGCAAAGGGTGCACAAAATTGTGATGAGCACCCTCAAGGTAAACACTCTCTTCGCATAGACACCTCTAATATCCTAAAAGGGATGATAAAAGAAGCTTTCCAGCAAGAATGTGTCAAGCAACAAGTGTCATTCACTGATAAAATATTTCTTTATTGCCTAATAGTCCACAATTCCACAAATTACATTTTCAGTTTATACAATGGTATTCTCTTTGGCTGTAAAATCATTTTTGTAGGCACCCCTAATAAATAAAAGTGGAGAACCCTTGTCAGTAGTTAATGGTTTGTCTCATCCTCCTAACGGCTACATCTGCAGAACAACTTGTTTGTTTTTTAAATAACAGACTTAGAGCCGGTTCACACAGCCGCGGCACAACTTTGGGGGCGACTCTGCAAGTTGTCCTGAAGACGACTTCAGAGGCAACCTGCAAAACGACTTCTGTATAGAAGTCAATGCAGGTCGCCCTGAGCCTCCCCCCCCCCCCCCCCCCCCCCGGAAGTCGTACAGGAACTTTTTTCTAAGTCGTACAGGAACTTTTTTCTAAGTCGGAGCGACTTGCGTCGCTCCTGTTAGAACGGTTCCATTGCATTGAATGGGACACGATTTGTCAGGCAGCTGAGCCGCCTGACGAGTCGCCCCAGTGTGAACCGGCTCTTACTGGCAGGATCATCAGGAGAAAATAAACAAAAGAGAGCCTAAAAAAATTAAAGTAATATAGCCATCACATCTAAGAATTGGTAAGATGAAACATGATAAATACAGTATTTAATTTTGGGTTTAATGCCGCGTACATGCGACCGTTTTTCGGGTTGTAAAAAATGACGGTTTTAATGGTCTAGAAAAAACAACTTTTTTTCAACCCGATCATTAAAACGGCCTTACCAGAACGAGCGCTCCCGTCTCATAACTTGCTTCTGAGCATGTGCGTTTTTTTCACATTGTTAAAGCCCACACACGAAAATTTGTTTACGACGTTAAAAACAACGTGAAAAATTGGAGCATGTTCGAATTTTTTAATGGCCATTTTTACATCGTTTACATTTAGTTTTTTTTTAATGTCATTAAAAACAATTGTGTGTGGGCTCCACCCACACACAATTGTTTTTAATGACATTAAAAAAAAAACTAAATTTTTTACAACCCAAAAAACGTGTGTGCGCCGTATAATACTTTTTAGTCTACTTTCAAGGTATTCATTGCTATGTAGATACAGTATGTCCCAGTTATGTTGCAATACAAAAGCAGGTGAACAGTCCTGGGAGTTTAAGAGCCCAGATCTTACGGCCAGAGCTTCTTAGGCTTCTTAGGCTGCATTCACACCTGAGGGGAAAAAATCCATTATTCTCAATGGAGATGGTTCACATCTCCACTCCAAAACGCCGAACGCCTGAAGCTCAAACAAGTTCTGGACCCTTTTTTTGTCGCTTGAATTGAGCGTATTTGGGAGTTTTTTCTGTTTTTACATTGGTGACCCTAGACCTGTCCAAAATCCTGGTAAAAAACGCTGCGACAAATCGCGGTAAAAAACGCCGCAAATATCGCTGCAAAACGTGGTAAAAAACGCTACGCTCAGGTGTGAATGTAGCCTAAAGCATTGTACACATGATTCGATTTTTGGGTCGAACCTTTGTGCTTTTTTGTTGCATGCTAGTCTCATGTAGAAAGTGAAGAGGTTACTCACCATACGAAAATTCTTGTACGACAGAATTCAACTTCAGAAGTGATGTGTGTGTTGAATTTTTTTGTATGTGTTCTTTCGTTTCTGAACATATGTAGTCTTGCTCTTATGATTGTTTTTCTTTTTCGGATAAAAACCATACTAATTAAAACGAAAATCGTGTTCACGTACGATTACAATTTTGGAGATCGGCTGTCGAAAGCACAATACTAAAATACTAATACTAAGTACAATACTAAAATCCAAAAATCGGTAGATCGTTCGTCAGGACGAAATTTAACTCCCGATTTTACACTGGAGAATGACATCTAAGCATAACAGTATTTGTAGTTTTTGGTGAACCGCCCCTTTGCTCAACTGATTTGAAATTAGTCCTCTTCTACTGGCAGCAAAAATGCTTGGATTAACTAATTTAACATCCGATCGTATAGCAGAAAATTGTCTGGTGAACTGCCATTTCATTTAAAGCTCATCAGTTACATCAGCTTCTCAGTTTGCAAACATCATTGCCTGTCTAGCATGCTCAATGACTGAAGTCAACTCAACAATGCTAATTAGTCAATCCATTCTAAACCTTGCAATATAAGCACACCCAAAAGAAACAGATGCTATAATCTGGAAAACAAATTCTTCTCCTTAGAGAAACCATTAGATCCTAAGCTAGGATGATTAAAATGTGGTCTGATTGGCAAAGTATTTTCAGCTTCTAAGCCAATGTATTTAACAGATACTTGGAACTATGTTAAAATGGACCTATTATAGAAAATGGGGAATATTCAGTAACCTATTGAAGATAGATAATTGTACAGGTAGTTCCTGACACATATCCCTCACATTTTCTAAAAGTAATGGGAGCAGCAAAATGCTGCCCCATATCTATCTGCCACCTTGCTATATGATGTAACCACTCATGTCCCTTTAGGAATCAGTACTAGCACTTCCAGCATGCATCACCGTTTCAGTAGCAGAGTGAGAATGCTCTTAGGCAATTTTCTCTGTTAAAAACATCAAAAACACTATATCCTTTTTATGTTTAAAAAATGCTGACAAAGATAAAACTCTCCTCTTCATTTTTACATTCAGCGCCTAGTGACAGTCATGGATTTTGGAAGAGATTTTTAATGAGAAAGGCTTTTAGAAATGCAAATTAAGATACATCTGTTTTTTTTAGTATCATTTCATGTATGGTTCATCTTTGAGCTAAAGGTTTGATTGTAATTGCTTAGGGTTAGCTTTGACTAAGCAAAAGTGACCCAACTAATTATACAGGTGAAACTGAATCATGAACTGTTCTGCATTACGTTTATATATGTTGTATAAATATTCTTAGGCCCCATACACACGAGCAGACAGATTTGTTCAAATCGGTCGGGCCGACCGATTTGAACAAATCTGTCTGCTGAGGACATATTGGGCCAGATTCAGGTAGATGGGCGCTTCTTTACTTTGGAGTAACGTTTCTCATTTACGTTACTCCACCGACACTTTCGGCGCAAGTACTGTTATTCACATAGCACTTGCGCGTAAACTTGCGCCAGAGTAACGATAATGCGCTGGCGTAATCCGACGCAAGTGGAAGTGGGTGTGATCATATGTAAATGATGGGTGGAGCCCAGCGCAGAGGCGCATCATCCATGGAGCATGCGCAGTAAGTGAGGCTTCACTCGGCCCCCTTGTGCGCATGCTCACAACTTCCGTCGGCACCACTTCACGGGAAACGTCAGCGCAATGCGTTCCGTTGGGCGTTTAAATGCGCCCGTAGATGCGCCATTCCGGCACTAAAGTATATCCTGTTCCCCCTCCCCGCAGTGAAGTTACTTTTGTTCTGAGATGGCTGCTCCCGTTCCCCGCAAACACACAGGAGAAAGCTGAACTCTAAAGGCCAGGAGCTGTCAGCCGTCATCTCGGCTATGGAGACCTATGATGTCTTCCTCCATGGCTGTAAAAGTTGACAGACAAGCATGGACAGAGGTGTTGTCCTGCAAGTGGGGGTGCTCAGCTAGCTCTTATCGTCGGTAACGCTGCTGTAGCTGCTCTCCTGCTGACCTGTGGCCATCTGGAGTAAAGATAAAGCAGCTATTTGTAGAAATAACTTTGCGACGGACGGACGAGATACGCGCGGCGCATGTAGCCGGCGTATGGTGCTAATCCGTTCGCGAATCGGGAAATCTCCCTCATTTGCATATTTGCAGGGGAAATCAATAGGCGCGACTGATGCGCCAAGCGAAATTATGCGCTGACGAGACTCTGGCGTCGGAAAGTTAAGCCGATCGGAAATGGCCCGTTTTCTGTCGCATCTAGTTTGGTGGGTACGGCCACATAGAAACGACGGCGCATCTTCACAGTTACGCGGCGCATATCGAATTACTCCAGCGCAAGTCTTGCTGAATCTGGCCCACGCAGCTGAGCAAAACGATTCCGGCGATGTTCCGCTCCGCTCCGCTCCGTCGGACACGCAGGCCGCATCTCAAGCCGCGGACTTGAGTAGGGAGCCTCTGCCGCCATCCTCCTCCGCCTCATCCGGACTGCCTCAAGGTACGGCACCCCCTTACACCCCGCACCCGCTATGCATGGCGGATCTACAACAAGTAGCCCTGGACATAAAAACTGCCATGTTTGCTGCGATGGCAGATCTAAAGGGGGAGATCAGAGCGATCGTATCCCGGGTGGAGCACGTGGAGGCGGCTGCCATGACACACGGGGCGGCTATCCATCAAGTGCAGAGGGCCTCTAACTCACATGCACATCATCTCATAGATATGCATAGGCATCTGGAGGACCTGGATAACAGAGGACGCAGGCGGAACCTGTGCGTCCGGGGGGTCCCAGAATCGGTGGAAGGGCCCCAACATGTACAACAAGCAGTATGGGCTATCTTTAATACCCTGCTGGGAAGGCCGCTGGATGCCCCTGTGGAGATGGAGAGGTGTCATAGGGCCCTCCGGCCCAAAGGCAGGGACACAGACCCACCCAGTGATATAGTCTGTTGTTTGGTGAATTTTGTACAAAAGGAGGAAATTCTACGCCTTGCTCGTAACCAGGCTAATTTGGAGTACGAAGGGGCCCGCATTCAATTGTACCAGGACCTGTCAGCTATCACTCTGCAGCACAGGTGTGACCTGAGACCCCTACTGCAAATTCTGCGTGACAGGCACATAATGTACAAATGGAAGTTCCCGTTTTGCCTCCAGGCCACAGCTGGAAACAGAACGGCTTCACTGAGGACACCTCAAGACCTGCGCCAATTCTGTGATACGCTGGGCATCCCTGTTGCCAATGTACCTAACTGGTACGGGGCGTTCTTCCAACCTGAACCCTGGATTCCCACCCGGCTGGATGACACCCCGAGATCGCAGAGAAACAGACAAAGGCGACGCAGATCTTCTGATGTTTCCCCGCCTGGGTTTCGGGGTGATATGGACACGGAGGAGAGCCCTCGCCTGTCGCCATCCTCTGTGCGACGGCGAACGGAGAACTGAGACCCATTACCAAGATGTGGTAAGCTGACCCTGTCTGCTGCGATGTGATCCCCCCTCTAAGCTCCCAAGTGCATTGACTGCCACCATTTCAACACCTGGTTGTGTACTATGCTGACCATCCCCCCCCTTTTTTTTTTTTTGCCTGTCCTTCCCTGCTGCCATCAGCCTGTAAGGACATTGACGGAAACCTATGTCAGCACACGGGATTTTTGAGCAGATCTCATCCCATACCTCAGGGCTCTGGTGGGTGGGATGTCTGAACAGGGAGGTATGCTCTTGCCTCCCGGGCTTCTGATCCCGTCTAGCTTGCATACATCACCTACTCTGGGCAGGAACGGTAAACTTTTTGGCTGACAGATGTGTGACTGTTCTGTGTCCAGGTAGTGCCAGGCAACCGTCCTGATGATCTTCTATGGCTCGCGAAGACTAATGCAGAGCCCTGTTATCAGTGTTAGACTGAAAAGGGCTTATGTGAAGCACACCTTTGGTACTGAACATGCTAGATATCATAGAGGTGCCCTGGCATCCCTTTCCCTCACCCTCTCCCCCCTCTCCCTCCTCTCCCTCCTCCTTACCCTCTCCCCTTTGCCTTCCCTTGACCCCCTCTCCCCACCATGACCCTACCCCTTTCCCATGAGTATGGGGTCCGGGCTCTGACTAGGCTACAAGAGTTTTTATACTTCAGGTAAATGAGGGAGGGAGGTTCTTGTTCGGATGTGGGGGTCACTCACTGTTATTGGGCTATACGGCCTCTTCAGTTTTGTTTTATAGATGTTTAAGGTGGTTGCTAGCTGTGGCCCTCAGGGATTCAAAGTGAGCAGGGGCGGTACACCCCAGCAACGGTTAATGGTTATTGCCCTTGCGGGCGCAGGATTGCCGTTGAGGGGACTCCGATCTCGCCGCAGGTGTTCTGTAGCCAGTGGAGTCTCCCAGGGGCATGAAACGCTATAATGTTCTTTGTTTACCTGGGGTTCCCTAGCTAGGGAATAAGCCCATGAAGTTCAGATTGGGATATGATGCATAACAGGGCGCATTCCTTCCCTTTAAGGTTTACTTGTGATTCACTGTTTGAGGTTTTTCCTTCTTTCTATTTGTTATGCTCTGTATTAAACTGACTATTGTTTGTGGGTTTTGGTATGCCGATGCTCTCCCTCAGAGGGGGTCTTGATGGGACTCTGCGGGGCAGGCAGAAACTCCCCATCCCCGGGTTCCTTTGGGAGGAGGGCCTAAACATATTGCTATGTATTATCCCTTTCTTCCGGAGGACCAGACGCGTGGGATCTTGGGACAATGGCAATCTCGGTTCTTATTTTTAGCCTTTTGGTTAGGGGTTGGAGGGCTGGGATGGGGATGGCGAGAGCCTCCCCTCCTTGTGGCATACGGTCGCAGATGGTGTGACTCCTCACCACACCTTTTGTGTATTAGAGGGTTTCTTCAGGTCAACAGAGTTCTTCTTAGTCTGGGGGTCTTGGATGGTGGGTTAGATAGACACCTTCGGGTACAGGTTTACATCCCCACCTCAAGGGAGGCTGGACCCCTTGTCCCTTCTGGCACAATACTTGGTTTCCTGGTTGTAGGGATCCCTTGTGTTTTTTGTAGGTAGCCCAGCCGGGCTTGGACTGCCTCCGGTTAGGTTTGGAGACCCCTTATTAGGGGGTTTATATACCGTATATATATCCCTTTTTTTTTTTTTTTCTTTTTTTTTCTTTACTCACCCTTTTCCTTCCCCCTTTTCTACTCTTCTTCTTCCTCCACTCCCTGCCTTCTGCCCTCTCCGTCCACTACAATATTCATTAGGTATAGATTGTCATGGCCTCCTTACTACAATCCACGGCTCCTCTGTCGCTCAAGGTTCTATCGGTCAACGCCAAAGGCCTAAATCTCCCTGAGAAACGCTGCAGTTTTCTAGCAGTAGCTCGTCGACACAGGGCGCATGTCGTCTTTTTCGAAGAAACTCACTTCAAATCTAACAATATTCAGCGTCTAACCAATAAATGGTACCCCGAGGCTTTCCATGCGACTTGTACCCCCTTCCAAGACAAAGGGGGTAGCGATCTTGCTCGCAAAATCGTTGGCTTTTTGCCTCACAGACCAGATGGTGGATCCCGGAGGTAGATTCCTCTTCCTTAAGGGGTTCTGGAAAGATAGACTGGTGATGCTTGCAACCGTGTACTGCCCTAACTCCAAACAGGTCTCTTTTCTGTGAGATACGCTTACGAAACTTACCTCTTTTAAGTCGGGCCTTGTAATCCTCAGAGGGGACTTCAACATGGCCCTTGATCCGAACCTCGACACGTCCACGGGTACCTCGTCCCTCTCATTCGCGGCCCTGCGACAAGCGAAATTAGGCCTTGCCTCGCTAGCACTACATGACACGTGGCGCACCCTGAACCCTAGTGGGAAGGATTATACATTCTTCTCATCTCCCCACCAACGGTACTCGAGACTCGATTATATTTTCCTCTCCCAAAGCGATCTCTCGTACCTGCATGATGCGACAATTGAAAATTTGGCACTGTCCGACCATCACCCGGTAACTCTTACCTTACGTTTCCCGCAGAGGGAATCCACCACGAAAATGTGGAGACTAGACGCCTCCCTTCTTACGGACCTAGCAGACGTTAGTGCCCTTCAGCAAGCAATTGGGGATTACTTCCTGCACAATGATACGCCAGATGTGTCGCCTATGGTTCAGTGGGAGGCACATAAATGTGTCATACGGGGACACCTGCTATCCATAGCGGTGAGAAAGAAAAGGGAATATCTGGCCCTTATTCAGGAACTCACCAACAAAATTTCTAGCTTGGAATTAAAACATAAAGGTTCTCTGGCGCTGGAGGTAGCGGCGGAATTAGCAGAGACTAGGACGCTTCTACGTAATGAACTTTACAAAAAAGCGCGCAAGCGCATGATGTTATCTCAGAAATTGTTTTTTGAACAGGGGAACAAACCAGGAAGACTTATGGCTCAGTTCACGCAGAAACGGGTCCTCGCTTCCACTATTCACCATGTAAGAGATAAACAAGGACAACTTCATACTAAGTCGGAGGACATTGCGCGTTCCGGGAATACTACATCCAATTATTATATACAATTAGGTCAACGGAGGAAGGGGTGGGCTCAGCGGTCACCAGGGAATCCCTGATTAAAGATTTCTTGCACAGATAGAGCCCTCGGGCACTATCTGTGGAGGACCAACAAGCCTTAGAGTTACCGCTGACTTCGGAGGAATAGGTGGAAGCCTTGAAAGCCACCAAGCCGGGCAAGAGCCCGGGACCAGATGGCTTGATGGCACAATACTACAAATGCTTTTCCGATCTGCTAGCGCCAGGTTTCCTCAAAGCTTTTAACTCTTTAGCAGGTGCCTCTTACGATTCCCACACCCTACTGGAAGCGTATATTTCGGTAATACCTAAGGAGGGCAAGGATCCCTCGGATGTAGCGAACTACAGGTCGATTTCGCTCCTCAATGTGGATGTAAAGATTTTTTATAAAATTCTGGCGACACGGCTAGCCTTCTATGTACCGGCCTGGGTGGGTCTTGATCAGGTAGGGTTTGTCCCGGGCAGGGAGGCCAGGGACAACACCCTCAAAGCCCTCAACTTGCATCACTGGATAACTTCTACGAGAAGTGAAGGGTTCTTCCTTTCATTGGATGCGGAGAAGGCCTTTGACCGAGTGGCCTGGGACTACATGCACTCGGTCCTGGAGGCACTCGGTCTAGGCACACGATTGAGATCATTGGTGGGGGCACTTTATTCAACGCCGCGTGCCAGGGTAAGAGTAAATGGCCACTTATCAGAGGCCTTCTCCATCCACAATGGCACCAGACAGGGATGACCTCTTTCGCCCTTACTCTATATCCTCACCCTGGAACCTCTCCTTCGCTGCATTAGGGCTCACCCTGACATATCAGGACTTAAGGTACTCCAAAAGGAATACAAGCTTGCGGCCTTCGCCGATGATATCTTGCTCTTTCTCTCCTCCCCCTTGGTATCCTTGCCTAACCTTCTACAAGTGTTCCAACAATTCCGATATATCTCTCACCTTAAGATTAACTTTTCCAAGTCATATGCCCTAAATATCTCCCTGCCCTCATCGCTAGTCCTCCATTGCCAGAAGAGCTTCCCCTTTCGATGGAAGACTGATGATATTCCTTACCTGGGCATTAGGCTTCCGGGTAAGCTATAAGACCTTTATGAGAAGAATTTTGCACCTGAGTTAAAGGCCATGCAACAAGATCTACTGCGATGGGATTCTCCCACTATTTTTTGGTTTGGTAGGGCGGCCATCTTGAAAATGACGGTTCTGCCCCGAATTTTATATAAACTGCAGACGATTCCAATCGCCCTCCCACCCTCCTATTTTGCAACCTACAAGAGCATGTGTAGGAAGTTCTTGTGGGGGTCTAAAGCTCCCAGAATTAGCTGGATGAAGCTGGTGCTGCCTAAAGCGGAGGGAGGTATTGGCCTCCCAGACCTGCACAGGTATTATTGGGCGACACATCTCACGAGGGTAGTGGATTGGCGAGTTCACGCCCGATGTAAAGACTGGGTCCACTTGGAAAACCGGGCGACGGGAGAAGACCTGGGGAAAATTCCCTGGATTTCTAGGAGGCATTGGAGGTCTAACGTCTTATCTCATCCACTAATAGGGGCTACCTTGTTGGCATTCACAAAGGCCTGTGATAGGTTCGGAGTCTCAACAACGGAATGCGGATTGACCCCGCTTAGGGGTAACCCGGATTTCGTCCCAGGACAGGATGGGGGATACTTGAGGCATGAGTGGCCGCATGATGAAATTCTGGCCAAACATTTCTTCTCCAAGAATAAATTCGTATCCCTGAAAGACCTCGAGAAGAGGTCTCTGACCAAGAGGTTTCCTTTGTTTGCCTATTTCCAAGTGAGGCACTTCCTGAATGACCCGAAGGTTAGAGGGTCTTTTACGAAATCGCCCACGACCTTTGAATCACTATGCTTAAGTGAGTCACCCCAACGACATGTTATTTCGATCCTGTATGCGTCCATGTTTAGAGGACCGTTTGCCTCTGTGTAGGCGGAGCAGGCCTCCTGGGAGGCCAAACTGGATAGACCGATTTCGGCGACAGATTGGGACAGGGTGAACTGGTTCATCTTCAAGGGCTCATTGAACGTGGGCATACAGGAAAATGGTTACAAGATTAGGACACGGTGGTATAGGACGCCGGATGTGGTACACAAATTCTGCCCTACGGTCTCAGATCAATGCTGGAGATGTGGACGAGCTTTAGGCACCTTCCTCCACATTTGGTGGGAGTGCCCACTAATTTGACCATATTGGCAGAAGGTACATGACGTGATAACGGCGGTTTCTTCGCTACCCCTGGAGTTTTCATCAGCACAATATCTGCTTCACCTTTCCGATGTCCCCAAAAAACGATATCGCAATTCTGTAGCAATACATATGGTTAACGCTGCTAGATTATGTGTTCCTGTACACTGGAGAGCTACGGTACCACCGACCGTAAAAGAGTGGGTGGCGCGCGTTGACCGGCTTGCAGCGATAGAGGAACTGATATATACGGCCCGAGATGACATTACAAAGTTCACTTTTGTTTGGAGTGAGTGGTTTAAATTCCGAGACTCAGCAGAATACCGAGCTCTCACCCAGAATCCGAATGGATCTGGACGTAGCGAAATTGCCTGACTGGCATCTGCCTTTCTTATGTACCCTTGACCTGTAAATGTACAGGTTAATAGAACATAAACGGCGAGGGTAGAGGGCCCCCCCACTTCACCCCCCATTAGGCTGTGAGTTGACACCCCTTCCCCCCCCTCCATTTTCTTTTTCCTCTTTCCCTCCCCCCTCTTTCTCTCTCTTCTTTCCCTTTCCCGGTTATCCTTTTCTCTCTCTCCATTTTTTTTTTTTTTTCTCTTTCGTTTTTTTCTTTCTTTCTTGACCTCTTTTCTGTCAACGTTAAGGGACTTGGGTGGGAGGGTCGGCCTCCCGCCCATCCCCCTCATTCATCCTTTTCCATGTGAGAGGATTCATGCGACAGATAAGGGACTGGGTACTGCTACCATGAATCGAGGCTAGCATGAGGACATACGGACCTGACAGGTCGTCCATATAGAGGGTTCTCCTAGAGATTTCTATGTTGCACATTGCCCTTAAGAAACACATGTGGGACTTGGTTACTGTCGCTAAGTGTTACACTAGTACTTGCTTGTGGCCCCTCCCTTGGGATCTTGGTACACATTAGACTGTGGGTTTATCTCTGTATTCTTATGTTATTTTTTTTGATGGTGCTGTTTAATGTATACAGTTATCACCTTGTAATTCCCAATAATTTTTTTGTGGTAAAAAAAAAAAAAAACATTTTGAAAAAAAATAAAACACTTTCTGCTATAAAAAAAAAAAAAACACTTTGAACACCTCCAGGTTCAATCCATAATCTGAAAATGGAAAATTGTATGGCACAAATGCAAACCTACCAAGACATGGAAGTCCACCTAAACTGACAGACCTGGCAAGGAGAGCATAAATCAGAGAAATTATGACAAGAAAACCGTGGATTTGGTACACACGGTCACACAAATCTTGTCGGAAATTCCGACCGTCAAGAACACGGTCACAAGACGTATGACGAGCCGAGATAAATCAAGTTCAATAGGCAGTTCGGCTCTTTTGCTTGACTCTGAGCATGCATAATGTTTTTTTTGCGCGTCGGAATTGCATACAGACGAGGAACTTTTTCCGTCTGGAAAAATAGAGAACCTGCTCTCAATCTTTTGTTGGCAGAAATCCCGACAGCAAAAGTCCGATGAAGCATACACACAGTCGGAATTTCTGACCAAAAGCTCACATCGGACTTTTCTTGTCGGAACTTCCGATCGTGTGTACGCGACATAAGATTTGTATTTGTTGACCCACAGCAACAAATCAGGTTCAAACTTTCCTTTTTCACTTGTCATTATACAATGCAGGCTTCAATTTGATTGGTTGTGAAGCAATACAATTTTTATTTCAAAAACATTGATAAACGAGCTCCCATGTTATTAAATTAAGTCGGTGATATGCAGAAAGTACTCCAGTGCATACTTGATAAAGTGTACACTTGGATACATGAGACAGTTCTTGTACCTTCTGAAGAATATGAAGATGTGTAGTCCCAACTGAATAAGGCATTTCTGATTATTTACTTGGTGTTGAATGCCAGGGTTTATTTCTCTACTTTGAATACATTTTGCAAAAGTACAGACAATATGAAAGATAATAAAAATGTCAAAGCATGGGAATGAAGGTGCCATTTGTTTATCCAGAATTGCAAAGCAATGATTTCATTTGGATTTATTGTGCATTTGAGCAATGTGGGAGAGAGTCACATGCATGCAAAGTAGTCACCAAGAGAAAATATCAGTGGTTAAAAGTCTACCCTTATTGTTTAATTCCTCTTATGAAGTTCAAAAATGTCGTATATAGTATATAAATGTTGTCCCCATACAATACAATGAAAATGCTAAATATACATCCTCATTCATCAATATGTGCTGTATGTCAAGGTAATTAACACAGCAGATTAATCCCAGACGTTGATCACAGCTGGAAATACAGTAGATTAGAAGAACGCCCGAAATAAAGTGATGTTCACAAAATGAATAAAAACTGAATACATAATAAAGCTGTCAGAGAACACATGGGCTGACACTACTGACCTTTTTCAGAAAATTCTAGCTGTCTGGTCATTTTGCTAACCTTCAGATTTAAATGTTCTTTGAAACCCTGAAGTGTAAATTAACATATAGATCAAAAATGCTGGAGAAAAGTCAAAAGTCTTTATCTGCATACTTGTCCTGGTTTAGAACACAATAGCTCAGTGGGAGTGATTCCCCCATCTGTATCAAACGTGTGGATGGGGGAATGGGGATTTTTTTTTGCTCAACAAGCTGGATGAACAAAAAAAAAAATATTAATGTATGGACAGCTTCAGACTTATATGCTCTGCAATCAGCAACACTAATGTTCTGCACCAATTAGATAGCTCTCACCTAGCAGGAGGCATATCAGACCTCTGCCAAAAAGACCACTTATTTTGCCAAAGAGCTAGGGTCCAAAAAAAACAGAGCAGGTGTAAAAAAAATTACACCTGCTCTGTTTTTTTTTTTTTCTTATTTCAACTGAAAGTTACATTTAGCTTGAATTTAAAATAAATCTTTATGGGGCGTGTCCGGACGTGCTGAAGCTGAGCTCCGCATCCCCGACAGGAATCAGCCTCCATCTACCACCTTTTCCTCCTCTGCTGGGGCCACAGCCTATTGGTACTGCTCCCTGATCCCCCCTGCTTCAGATCGGCTGCTGCTGCAGACTTTGAGAAGCTGGTCCCGCTCCTGGCCTGTAGCTGCCTCCACGCCTCGGAGGCCGTCCGCCATCTTGGGGCCTACTGTTCTCCGGGCCTTCCCTGCAGTCCACGCCACGATCTGTGAGGTAGCGGAGCCCCCCACGCTCCCTGTGGATCTGCTGTCCCTCCGTTGGGGCCATCGGGGTGAATCTCCGGCCGGGCGACTTCACTGGGGACCCCTGCGGCTGCACCCCCACATCCTGCGGCCTACGGACCTGGTCACGGACCTGAGGGGACAAGGTGAGCTGCTCCTCCTTCCCCTAACTGATCCCTGGGGTGGCTGCCCATCCTGCCTTCCTACCTGGGGAGGTTTTCCTAGCCCCGGCGGGGTGAAGTTCGCCCATCCGGCTGTCGTCTCCCAGGAAAGACCGCGGCTTCGGCCTACTCCTGGAGGAAGGCGGCCTTCTTTCTTCCTCGTCCCTCAGGACCCCCACCGGGCACTCGGCACGCCGTCCGACCACAGCACAGTGGCACTCTCTACCCCCAAGGCCACCTGACGGACGGGTCATGGCCTCGTCCCCACCACAAGGTACAGCATCCACCTTACTGTCCTGAAGCCTGGCTGACATCCACCTCTGGCCTCAGTGCACCCCCCCTTTCTTTTTCCTTGGCAGTTTGCTCTGCCTGATTCGCCACACCTCTACATGAACTGTGTGTTGAAGTGCCAGGACAGTGAGAAAACAGTTCCGGGCCTGGGGGGTGGTGGCCATATTGCTCCACCTGCATAGACTTACGGCGAATCGCCACCTCCACCTGCAGCACGGATCGCACTTGCCGCTCTACCATGTCACCTGTGGAGACGTGTGGCTGAGGATGGATGGCTGACGACATGTACTGCTGAGCTTTGTGCTCTCCCGACAACCGCAGGCTGTGCTCCTGTTAACTCGCACCCCATCTGCTGATGGCGGCTTCCAGCTCCTCCTCTGCTGACCATACTGATCTGCAACAAGGCACTATCCAACGGTACCTGCTGCGCACAACATCACAGGAATCTCGTACAGGTAAAGACAAACTCCCGACGGGCCGAACTCCGGGCAAAACGAAACCTCCGCCCCCGCCTGCAGTGACTTTCCTATCCGGTGAAGACGGATCGGGTTCACCCCTGAATCCCCTGATGGACTCTCCGGATCCACTATCTGGCTTATGCTGCCCCCTACCACAGACGTAAACACTGTTCCGGGGGAGATGCCTTTCCCAGCCTCGGAGGATGCTCCAGGTCCCTCGACCTCTGCCCCACTCTCTGCCTTCCGGGCTGATTTTGATTCCTGGGCCTCTAAGTTGGAAACTTCTCTCCACGTCAAACTGTCTGCCCTTAAACAATGGGTCTCGGCATCGGAGGTCACAGTCTCTGCAATGGCTACCACCCAGGAAGACCACTCGGCCCGAATAAAGGCGCTTGAACACGCATCTACAGCTCACCTCTCCCGTTTGCGGCAACACCAGCTCCGAATAGAGGACAGTGAAAACCGAAGCCGCAGGAACAACATCCGGTTGCAGGGTGTCCTGGAGGCGACCTCGGGTGCTGATCTCAAACCCACTATCATCGCTATCCTTAATCAGGTCCTGGGCAGGGAAGTTACATCCCCTATCGAGTTGGACAGAGTGCATAGTGCATAGAGTGGGGGGCATGGGGGGCGAACGCAGAGACCGCCCTCGAGACGTCCTCTGCCGGGTGCACTACTATACCCTGAAGGAAGAGATCTTACGCAAGGCCTGGCGCTTAGGCCCATTGGACTTCCATGGTTCCTCCATCCACCTATACCCGGATCTCTCCCGCAACACATTGTACATGCGACGTGTGGTCCGCCCACTGCTGGAAGTGATCCGTCAAGTTGGTGCATCGTACACTTGGGTCCACCCCTTCAGTATCAAAGTGACCCGGGATGATAACCACAAATTTGTCCTGTCAGATCCGGACCAGCTTCCTGCCTTCTTCCTCTATCGGGACCAGGACCCTGTCACCGTCCCGAACTGGATGGACCCTCCAGATGACCGCCAGTGGCTACCGGGCCCTCCTCTACAGCGGAGAAGGTACCCGCAGTCTAGACCGGCGCCTTCTGGTGCCAGAGAGCGACGAGTCACATCACCTGAAGACTGATCCGAGTTCTTCCATGAGACTTGCACTGGTTTTCTCCCTTTTTTTTTCTCTTCTCTTCACCAGGAGGGTACGGCTCTTTTCCAGGACTTCGACCAGGTTTGATTTGAATGTGTTTTGTTTGATTTGTTTTATTTCTTCCCTTTTTACTTGTGGCCTACTCCCGTGAACTACTCCTTACCACGTCCTTTGAATGCCACTATTGGATTGACTGTCTCGGTTGGTTTGAGGGCTCTCTCTGTGCCTCCGGTGGGTGCGGCTGTACTGGCTGTACTTGCTGGGGCTCTGGGGGGGCGGATAGAGATGTTGATATTGCCTGTTGGTTTGTGATGGTCCCGCTCGGCTCTGGACCGCCTTGGCCCTCGCCATGGTCCCGCACTGTCCTGACTGCACCAATGTCGCGGCTGCCCTTCGGGTTTTGCTGCAATGCCCTTCGGGTTTTGCTGCAATGCCCTCTATAAATTTGTTGTACGAGCCAAGCTGAGACAACGATCAGGGACAATACTGCCATAAATGTAATGACTGGTTTATCTGGTCCCCGCGAGACCATATGGAACTGTTTGTGCCTTTATTCTGTCCGCAGTTAGTTTTTTCACTGTTCATTTACACGTTCTGATATATTGCTTAAAGATGCCCAAAAGTACCTATGATATTAGCCTTACATTGTGTTTGTTAATGACTTGAATGTTATGCATTGGATGCCATGGTTATTGGGTGTTTTACACTTACGTTATGTATGCCTGCTGAGTTGTCGGGATCACGACTCAGCTGTTCTAACCTTGTTCTCTTCTCCCAAATAGGTTTGGCACGGTTCGTGCCTAACACGTGATATTTCACGAGGTGCTTCGTTTTCACGGACACCAGTAGTTTTTTTTTTAAGCCGCCTTCACA
This sequence comes from Rana kukunoris, assembly GCA_029574335.1. NCBI lineage: Eukaryota > Metazoa > Chordata > Amphibia > Anura > Ranidae > Rana > Rana kukunoris. The sequence continues at coordinate 591,533,477 of CM056049.1, forward strand.
AGGTGCTCTTTCTGAACAATCTCCTCCCCACTTCTCCCCTCTTAATTCTCCCTCCCCCGCTGTTTTCTGACCCCTATTGCCCTACTCCGGCTTTCCCTTTCCCTCCCCCTCCTCCTCTTCCTTGTCACTCCATCATGGCCCAAACAGTGATCTCTAACCCCAGGCTACCATTATGTTTGTATAATGTTAATGGCCTTAATGTTGCCTCCAAGAGAGGTCAAATCCTTTATCACATGCACAAAGCCAGGTCAATGTGCTTCTTCTTCAAGAGACACATTTTCGCTCCGCCTCCACCCCTTCCTGTTCCAACAGATATTTCAATAGGTGGTTCCATAGCACTAACCCAGCCCAGAAGACCAGGGCAGTGTCTGTTGCTTTTCATAAAAAACTCCCTAAAGAAATGCTGGATCAGCTCTCTGACCCTCATGGACGGTATATTTTTGTGAAATTCCTGCTATGGGGTACTAAATTCACAGTAGCCAACATCTATCTCCCCAACGTCAATCAAGTACCGTCTGCGCTGGCATACTTGAAGGTTCTGTCAGGATTCATGGAGGGTAAGCTCATATTGGGCGGTCACTTTAACACCCCCCTGGAGCCGCTTTTGGATTCCTCCACCTCACGTTCCTGTGTCTCTTTCCCTAAACTGAGAGCACTGAAGCAAGCTTTCTACGAGCTGTGTCTTGTAGACGTGTGGAGGGTATTACACCCCACGTCCCGTGACTACACCCACTTCTCTCATGTACACCACATTTATAGTCGCATAGACTACTTAATGAGTGACCATAGTTCCCTGGACTGGTCTCCTGAATGCCACATGGACCCGATGGTCTGGTCTCACCACTCCCCTATCCACCTGACATTTTCTCTCCCCTCCACTCCAATTAGGGAGTGGGCGTGGCGCTTGAATGATTCGTTGCTTAGGGATTCGGAGTGTACACGGACGGTATCTGACACAATCTCTAACTTTCTTGTTGACCACGCTTCAGATACGACTGCGATGCCCTTTCAATGGGAGGCGCTCAAGGCAGTTCTCCGTGGAACTTTTATCCAACTGGGTGCGTGCCTAAAAAAGGAGCGCTCGGCCGCCATAGAGACAGCAATTCGAACACTGAGAGACCTGGAAGTTGAACACAAACGATCCCCAACAGTGTCAACGCTGTCAGATGTTTCTAGGGTGCGATCACAACTTAGAGAACTCTATGAGACCTTTGCATGCTCGTATGCGGATAAGCTCACTTTCCATCAATATAAGTTCCAGGATAAATGTGGTCGATCGTTGGCTCGCTCTCTACACCCCAAAGTGTCTTCCACTTTTGTGCCCCACATCCGGGGGGCGCGGGGAGAGTTGATCTCCTCACCGACTAAGATGGCTGAGGAATTCAGGGACTTCTACCAATCCCCATAAAATATATCTGTGACGCAATCAACGGGTTCCCATTGTACCGGGATGGAGGACCAATTGTCCTATGTCTCGGAAACCGCGCTTCCCGCGCTAGATGCTGACACCATTGCTGATCTAGAGACCCCTATCACAGAAGATGAAGTTGCCAAAGCCATAGCGGGTACACCGAGTGGAAAGAGCCCGGGCCCGGATGGCTTCACGCCCAAGTTTTATAAACTATTCACTGTCCTTCTCACACCCTTTCTCACTAAGGTGTTCAACTCTTTGGCCGGGGGCTCGCTATTCCCTCCACAAGCACTTGAGGCCCACATATCCCTCATCCCAAAGCCAGGCAAGGACCCTACTGTTTGCTCAAACTACAGGCCGATATCTTTAATTGGTGTCGATCTGAAAATTTTTGCTAAAATACTGGCGAATAGATTACGACCACTGTTGCCGGGGATAATACACTTAGATCAGGTAGGCTTTGTGAGTGGCCGAGAGGCTAGGGATAATACCCTGAAGACCCTTCTTTTAACTGAGTATGCCCGATCTCACGATATCCCATTATGCCTCTTAACAGTCGATGCGGAAAAGGCATTCGACCGAGTAGACTGGCAGTTCCTTCGACTATCCCTGCAACAAATTGGCTTGGGACCTAATATGATGGCTACTGTAGAATAGTGTCCCTATACTCTTCTCCATCTGCTAGGGTTAGATTAAATGGTTCGCTATCTCCGGCCTTCTCTATTTCGAACAGGACGCGACAGGGCTGCCCACTGTCCCCCCTCCTATATATTCTTACTATGGAGCATATGGCCGTTGCTCTAGGTAATAACCCCTCGATCCAGGGTCTAACAATCGGACCCACCCACACCAAACTCGCCCTTTTTGCAGATGATTTGCTCCTGTTCGTGACACACCCACATACATCATTGCCCTCAGTATTGCAGGAGTTTCGGAAATTTGGAGTAGTTAGGAACTTCAAAGTGAATTACGATAAATCGGAAATCCTTAACGTATCTTTGTCCAACTCGGATCTACGCAAAATATCGTCCACTTTCTCCTTCAAAACCTCCGTCAGGTATCTTGGAATTCAGATTTTGGCGGATACGTCCCAACTCTTCTCCCTGAACTTTACCCCCTCCTTCTTAGGACCCAAGCTGATTTAACCACCTTTGCGTCTAAACGGCTCTCATGGCTAGGTAGAGTGAATGCCCTGAAAATGGATGTTCTCCCTAGGTTCCTGTATTTGTTTCAAACTATGCCTATTCGTATACCTAATTCCTACTTCAAGAAACTACGCCAGATGTTCTCCAAATTTATTTGGAATACGATGTCCCAGAATACGATATGGAACATTGTCCCTTCCAAAGGCTAGAGGGGGAGCTAGAGCCCCGGACGCCTCCTTATACTATAAGGCAGTGGTGCTCATTTGTATATTGGATTGGTTCCATCACTCTTCAACCAAGCTCTGGGTTCAGCTGGAAAGCCACCTGAACCCAGTTGAACTCCCTGCTCTCCCATGGACCTTGCCCACGGATTGGGGGAGTTTGGGCCCTCTCAGTGACCTTACTCTGCAGACGATTCGGATCTGGGATCGCTTGCAGTCCAGAGGGGGCCTGTCGAACCACATGGGGCCTTTGACTCCCTTCTTTGGGACCCCGGCCTTTCCACCTGCTCTGTCAGTAACAAGATTTGGACCGTGGCGTAAGGAGGATCATAGGAGACTTGCCCAGGTCCTTAGAACAGACCCCACTCTAAGAGCTGATACCCCTGCCGACCCGACCTCCCCACACCCCATGCAGTGGCTTCACAGGCAACAGACAACTTCCTACATCCGAACCTTCCCATCCATTTCAGACATCCTTGCTGAACCGACGGAATTTGAGGCGCTTCTACAGGCAGAACCTCCAACATATGTGATATCTCAACTCTACTTCCTGCTGCTCAACATCTTTTCCCCCGATCCCCCGCCATATACGGTGGCCTGGGAGGCGGACCTGCATCACCCTATCTCTCCCCTTGACTGGCGGAAGTGTTTTACCCTGACACACAAACTATTCTTGGCCACTATGACCCAGGAGAAGGGGTTTAAGCTGCTAACGAGATGGTACAGATGCCCAACAACTATCAAACATTTCAACCCGACAGTGTCAGATACCTGCTGGCGGTGTCTGAGATCCCGGGGAACATTGCTCCACATCTGGTGGGAATGTCCTCCTATCCAGGGATTTTGGCAACGGATTTTCAAGCTATACTGCAAACTGATGGCGACCACGATCCACCCCTCCCCTGAGGTGGCTCTCTTATCTATACTCCCTGGCTCGTTCAAGTCCGTTAAAAATGATGTGTTGCGACACTTTCTGGCGGTGGCCAGGGTGGTGATCCCCCGTCACTGGAGATCGGCAGCTACGCCTAACCTTGGGGACTGGGCTGTTGAGGTAGACCGCATAAGGGACCTTGAACGTCTGTTGGCGGAAGAGTGCGATAAAAGCGAACAATTCTCTCTCACCTGGACTTCGTGGTCTATGTTCCGATACTCTTCTGAGTTTGTTTCCTGGGCTGGAGGTGGCCTGGATGATGTCGCCCTGGTGCCATGATGGAGTGATACTTGCCCCCCAATTCTTGCCCCCCAATTCTTGCCCCATTATCTCTCCCCCTTTTTGTCTGCCTCTGCTTCTTTTCTTTCTCTCGTTGTATGATTACATTCTTAGAAATCCATTAGTCCACATACATGTCCTTGTCCTGCCGAATGTTACTAATTCGCTTTCTGACCCCATATGTTATTCTTTAATTTTTTTATTTATTTTTTCATATGGCTCAATATGCACTCCCATATACTGCACCGTATGCATGGCAGCACTGTTCCCTTACCTGTAGTATGGTTGAGAGCTACAACAGCCAGATCTCCCCCTTTTTTTTTGTGTTTTGTCTACAGGGATTGCTAACACTAACGGCCGTATGGTGGTCCTCGTACTTGTGCTATTTCTCTCATCTCTATGTAACATAGACATGTTTATGTTCTGTCATACACAGTACCTATTGTTGATATATTCGATTTTGCTGTTTGTAATGTTTGAGACGATATTTGTCTTTCTACTTCTCTTTTCTTATCTAATAAAATAAGATTGAATTAAAATAAATCTTTATCTGTTACTTTCAATGTATCAGTCTTTACACAGCCAATATGATCATATAGCTATTGTGACAAACAGCCCCTGTCAGTTGTGGATGGACTGTATCTGCCACATAGACTTTTGTGGTTATTAAAGCGGACCTCCAGGTCCCGCCAAACAAGATTAAAAGTCAGCAGCTACAAATACTGTAAATGGTGACTTTTAATATAAGGACATTTACCAGTCCAGGGATCCAGCGATGTCCTCACTCGAACCGATTATTCAATCAGCTTCGGGTGCAGGCGCCATTATAGCAAGTAAGGGAAACAGGAAGTGAAGCCTTGTGGCTTTACAGCTGGTTTCCTACTTGTGACAGGAAGTCAGGTAAATCTGTGGGTGTTGTCACAGACGGGAGATACATTTCTGCCTTGTTTAGACAATACACCAATTACTACCAGGTGTCAGCTGCAGAAGTAGCCAGAAAAGTTTAGGGCGTTGGAAAACTTCAGCTGTTCAGAATGAGGCAATTAAGGCCTCTATAAATCATCCAGAGGATGACTACTGATTGCTGCATCCTAAAGCTTTTTGAGTTAAGGAGAGCAGTGAGAAAGACTTCTGAAGAGATGAGGTGGTTGTTTTCTGCGTGATAAAAATCAAAAAGACTATTGTTTCTCTGCTATATGACCAGCAGTGTCTGCCCAGCAGTAGGTTGTGCCAGACTCCATAGATAGGTTCCTGTGTGGTGAAGGTAGATGTCCCAAGTGGCCAGGGTTTATTTTATGTTTTGTTTTGTTTATGCTGTTTGGATGCTTGCACTTGTTTCCAGCAATATGGAAGAATAAACCAAACTCTTTGTGTTCAACCGTCTTCGGCTGCCTCTCTGTATAGTTCAGTGTGTAGTGAACCCATCCAGGGGGTCACACACCCCCACTACCGAGCTAATCCCTTACATACTGCACACGATTGAGCCGCTCCTTGTGAATGGTCCTGTAGTCTTTTGCAGGGCAGGACTGCCCTAACAGGATACCGGGAAACTTCTCAGTAGGCTGCCTGCCCTCAGTGCCCTGGGGCTGCTTTGGGCTAGGAGCTTGCCTCTGTGACCTAAAGGGCAGTGGCGGCAGCCGCATTTTTTGATGTGATGTTTCCTTTTTTGATTGTGGCGGTGCCACCCACTGAACTGGTGCCTGCTGATTTATATGGGTGAGGGCAGCGGGAGAATCGATGTGGGGGCGGAAGAATGAAGGTGGCCGGCGCCACCCACTGAACTGATGCCTGGGGAGTGATATGCAGAGGGTGAACGGTCATGGGGCAGAAGACAGAAGGTGCTGGCTATATTATCTTTTTGCATTGTGCATTCATAATTTTTTTGCCTGCAGAGCATTTCCTCTGGGTCAGTGGGGAAATATAACCACATTTTACATTGTTCCTATCACTCTACTGCACGTTTAATCAACATTTTTCATGTAGACATGGGGCAGGATATTGTGGTCATGATCAGGTTAAAGTGGAACTCTAAACAAACAACTTAATAACCGACTGAAGTATATATATATATATATATATATATATTTCAACTGTGTGGTTAGCTGCTTCATAGGTAAATAAGCTGATTAAGAAAGAATTTGTATGATGTATTTATTCACAGAATGACTTGAACAAGCTAAGGAGTAATGCCGCGTACAAACGACCATTTTTTTCATCGGAATAAACTCTGAAGGGTTTTTCCGATGGCATTCCGCTCAAGCTGTCTTGCATACACACGGATACACCAAATTCCGACTGTAAAAATCACAGTGACGTACAACACTACGATGAGCCTAGAAAAATTCAATGCTTCCGAGCATGCATCAAATTGTTTCTGAGCATGCATGTTTTTTCCTCCATCGGAATTAGACTTAGAAACAGACTAAGGGAATTTCCAATAGAATTTCCGTCTGAAAAAAAGAGAACATGTTCTCTTTCTAAGTCCGACGGAATTTCTGACGTAAAAAGTCAGATGTGACATCCAAGAGACAGTTCAGAATCAGGATTGGTGAGCATCTCAGAGAGATAAGAAGGGAAAAGGAGAGAGACAAAGAAAAAAGACAGGAGAGTCCAATAGCGCAACATTTTGCACAATGCCATCAAGGCAAACCTGACGGCATGAAAGTTAAAGGTATATACATGCTCAATTTGTCCCATAGAAGAGGTGATTTTGATAGAATACTGCTCCAAAAAGAAAAGTGGTGGATCTTCACCCTCAAATCATTGGTACCCCTAGGTATCAACACAGAATTGAGCATGCAACCCTTTCTTGAGCCTTAATTTTCTTGTCCTTTAATTTTCTGTTATTGTTTTTGTTTTTGTTATTAAAAAACTCCACCGTACTCTCTGACTACATATTCACGAGGAGCACTTACCTTACCCCAACTAATGCCCACATCGGTGTATCACGTGTCTCTTATTCAAGTTACCCCCCTTCAGTGTCTGAATTATTAGACAGCTCTCTATCCACATCACACTATATATTCCATTTTATATCATATATAACTTTCTCTTATAAATTAAGTTACATTGTTTTCTCCATGTCTTGGATTTATCTTGCTCCTTTTAGTTCTCTCGAGAACCATTTTCCCGTTTTCTTATTATATGGTCTAACCGATAAAAACACTCCCATAGACCTAAATGGAGAGAGATGCAGTAATTTTGCTAAAAGTTATAATGAGAGATGTTGCATTCTGCTTTTCAGATGTTGCACCCTGTTTTAGCAAGATGAATGTTGTATGTGTTATGTTGTAGTATGTTTGTTTTATATTGGGAACACTGATGGCGGAGTCTTAAGCTGGAACCTAGATAGGAAACAACATCCAGTCTATCCATTAGGACTTCCATTAACAATTCTTACAATAATGAGGGATGCCCGTGCGCCGATAGCACATAAAGGAGTGACGTACGGTCCTCCCTCCACGTCCAGACGAAGCTTACGCACTAATGTTGCGAAACGCGTTGACGTAATACAGCGCCGGACGCCACGCCACCCCCACGACCCCCAGCGGGATCGGAACGTCTCTGAAGGAGCTTTCACGCCGAAAAAAGGATTCAACATCAGAGCGGCTACACCGCTTCACTGAAAAGCCTGACATTTACTGTCATTTATCAGGACTCAGTACCTCACTGGAGATCTCCAAATAAAATTGAGCTCCACGAACGTGTATCCGGCTAGACTATTCGCCGCACACGCTGTCTGATCCTAACAGATCTGATGACATCAGTAGCGACCAGCAGCATTCTCATTACTAATGAGCTCGGAACCAACCATTACCGTTTATTATTTTGATCCCTTTCTCTGGAGCCCGGTAAGATTGTTCCTTTTATCGCATTGATAGCTGCTCAGGTTTGTTGATACCCGAACGTTTGTGGGACACTCCAAACCGATCATCTTATCTACATGATAGTGTTAACCAGACTTTGTACCAATACGGCTGTTGGTGAACCACATCAATGTTTTAGCCGGTGACATTTATCCTGGAATCACTGAAAAATTACTCAAAGACGTGCAGTTCCCTCTTATGTGCTTGCAACTTACATAGAACCGTGTACATAGGGCCAGATTCAGGTAGATGAGAGTATCTTTCCTCTGGAGTAACGCTTCTCATTTACGTTACTCTGAAGACCCTTTCAGCGCAAGTCCTGTAATTCACATAGCAGTTGCGCGTAAACTTGCGCCAGAGTAACGATAATGCGCTGGCGTAACCCGACGCAAGTGGAAGTGGGTGTGATCATATGTAAATGATGGGCGGAGCCCAGCGCAGAGGCTTACGTTCAGCGCATCATCCACGGAGCATGCGCAGTGAGTGCGGCTCCACTCGCCCCCCTTGTGCGCATGCTCACAACTTCCGTCGGCACCACTTCCTGGGAAACGTCAGCGCAATGCGTTCCGCTGGGCGCTTAAAAGCGCTGGCGGAAACGCCATTCCGGCGCAAAAGTATTTCCGCTTCCCCCCACCCCAGGGAAGATACTTTTGTTTGGTGATGGCTGCTCCCGCTACCCCCAGAGAGAGGAGGAACCTGAATTTTAATGCAGAGGAGGTCTCGCTCATCATTTCGGCAATGGAGACGGATAATGATTTTCTCCATGGCAAAAAAAGCCGGAAGACCAGCCGGGAGAGGAAGCAGGGCATCCTGGAGTCCATTGCTGCCAGGGTCAATGTCCTGGGGTACTCCACCCGGACTGCTGGGGACATCCAAAAAAAAATTAATGACCTGCGGCGCAAGGTGAGGGACAAGGTGGCCTCCATCAGGAGGTATGAGAGGGGCACAGGTGGTGGTCCCCCATGTCCTGTCACCCTAACCGCAGAGGAGGAGGTGGTTGCTCGCTGCCTGGAGAGGGAGCAGGTGGAGGGGGTCGCAGGCTATGACTCCGTGGAGGAAGGCACAAGGACAGGTAAGTGTTTTATAATCCCCTATTTGTTGTTTAGCATTTGGGGGGGGGGAGGGTACATGTGCCAAGTGTGTGGGACCACCAACATGTGTCTGCTTTGTGTCATCCACAGATGACGGAGCTGGGCCATCATCTGTCAGCGTGCATTCCACCCCATGGAGGAGGAGAGTGGCCACACCACACCTGCCGAGGTGGTTGTAGAGGATCCTGCTGTGGCAGAGCAGGACTTTACCTTAGTGTTGTCTGTCTCCTCCCCTTCTCCTGGGCCGTCTGTCGTCCCCTCCCCCATCCTTGGAAGCCCCTCAAGGGCGACTCCTTCCACCCGAGGACAACCATCTTCTGGCCCCAGGAAGGCGACCCAGAAGACCAGGGGGGTGTCTGATGGTGTCCAGGACCAGTTGGCGAGGGATCACGCCAGGCAGACGGAACAGATGGGGGCCATAGCGGTGCACTTGGAGAAAGTGGCTGACAGCCTGGGCTCCGTTGCCAACCTCAGCAACGCAGTGCAGGATGTAAGCTGCAACTGCGCTGCAGTGGTCACCACTTTGGGGGAGGTGCAGGGGGATATTCGGCACCTTACTGCAGCCGTCCAGGCCAACAGTGCTGCCATCCGGGACCAGGGGAGGCTGAGTCGGCGGGCCCAGCACTACCAGGTCACCCGTCAGCTCCGGATGCAGGCCCAGACGAACTCCTACCTTGGACGGATAGCCAGGGCCTTGGAGGGCACGCAGGCCACACCTGCCAGGAGTGGCCCACCTGGGGATCAGCCACCTCCAGATGCCCCCCCACCCCCACCCACTCCATCCAGGCAGCTGCGGAGCCAGAGAGGGGCCCCCAGAAGAAGCCCCCGGCATCCCCGATGAGGCCTTTTTTTTTTTTCTTGATTTATATTTTTGTTTTGGACATACTCAGGTCATGAGTTTATTTTTTCTTTTTCTCAGGTTATGAGATTTTGTTTATTTTATTTATCAGGATATGATATTATTAATTTATTTTTGTACTGTACACGGTCAGGAGTGCAGGGGACAGTGTGAATGGTGTGTGAATGTGAGGGGGTGGCACTCCTGAAAGTAAGGGGTGTCACCCTCGGCCGTGGTGGTGAAGTGAACCCCACGGCTGAATGAATAACGTGTGAAAGGTGTGTGAATGGACAGTGACATCATTGGGGCCTTGACGCTGGCGTTACTGCTCCCAACTCCTACATGCTGGACTTGGGCTAATCCAATGCGATGTGCATGTGGTGTGTGTGATCTAGGGACATCAGTGGTGTACACGCGTGCACTGTCTGTGTTATTAATGTTTTGGTTTAGTGTCCAAAGATGCCTACGGCGAGGACCCTCCTGACTGCTCTTCCATCAGCAGACTGGGTGTCCTCTGGCAGGTGGGGACTGTGTGGGTCGGGGGTCAGGTCATCACGTATGTCAATATGCAGGCCTTTTTTCATAGCAAAGTTATGTAGTATGCAACATGCACCGATGATCTGACACACAAAGGTAGGTGAATACAATAGGGCCCCCCCAGACTTATCCAGGCATCGGAAACGGGACTTCAGGAGCCCGAATGTTTGCTCCACCACTGCACGGGTTTTGATGTGTGCTTCATTGTATTTTCTCTCTCCTCTGGTTTGGGGGTTCCGGAAAGGAGTCATTAGATGGGGTCCCAGTGCATATGCAGAGTCACCTGTAAGGGAAAAGACAGGATAATGTTAGTCATGCATGTGCGATTTCTGTTGTGCATCACGGGAGGGGATAGTCATGCCTGACTCCCATGTCACTCACCAACCAGCCAGCTGTCCCCATACATGTTCTGGTTAAATTCTGCTGGGATGGGGCTCTGACGGTATATGTAGCTGTCATGGCTGGACCCGGGGTGTTTGGCACGGACGTGCCATATGAGGCGTTGGGCATCGGCTATCACCTGTACGTTGATGGAATGCCAATGCTTCCGATTGCGGTATATGTGCTCTGTGGCACTGGGGGGCTGTAGGGCCACATGTGTGCAATCAATGGCCCCAAAAGTGCGTGGGAATCTGGCAATGTTGTAGAAATCTGTCATTGCCTTCTGCCGCAGCTCCTCAGTGGTGGGTCTGATGAACTGGTTGGACATGCGTCTGAGGATTGCAGGGACAACCTGGTGCACACATCTGCTCATGGAGGATTGTGACATCCCAGCCACCACTCCACTTGTACGCTGGAATGATCCACTTGCAAGGAAATGGAGTGTTGCCAGGACCTTCACCAGTGGCTGCAGTGCATGTGAGCGGTGTGTTGGGCTGGTGATGTCATCCTGCAGGGTTGTGGTTAGTTCAAGTATTGCATCTGGGCTGAATCTGAAGAGGCGATACACCTCCTCATCCCCCATGCCAAAGAGGTTCATACGAGTGCGGTATATCCTCTCACGTGGCCGCCTTCTTGGTTCCAGGGGACCCATCAGTAGTTCTAGGACCACAATTGCCCCTGGCATGTTGGCACACAGAGGTGTTGTCCTTGCAAGTGTTGTTGTTCAGCAAGCTCCTATCGTCGGTAACGCTGCTGTAGCTGCTCTCCTGCTGACCTGTGACCGTCTGGAGTAAAGATAAAGCAGCCTTTTGTAGAAATAACTTTGCGCCGGACGGACCAGATACGCACGGCGCATGTAGCCAGCGTATGGTGCTAATCCGTTCGTGAATTGGGAAATCTCCCTCATTTGCATATTTGCAGGGGAAATCAATGGGCGCGACTGATGCGCCCAGCGAAAATAAGCGCTGACGATACTCTGGCGTCGGAACGTTCCGCCGGTCGCAAATGACCCGTTATTGGGCGCATCTAGTTTGGTGGGTACGGGCACATAGAAACGACGACGCATCATCACAGTTACGCGGCGCATATCCAAATACTCCAGCGCAAGTGTTCGTGAATCTGGCCCATAGTGTTCCTATTGACCAGCATTAACTTATGATTATATCAATGATTTACAACGATCATCTAACTGGACATAGACATACTTATATTATTTAATATCTTTGGTTGCAACCACATTTTTTTTTTTTTCCCCCGCAGGGGTACTTCTGCTGGACACTCCACATACTATATATTTAATTTTGAAAACTGTCTCAACGGTAATTACCGTATGGAATTTCCAGCAGTAGTGATCCATTTGGCGTCCGGATCGCCTTAGTTATATGTGTTTTTATGTTTGTCATATGTTAGTGTCCTATACGTGTCACTTTGTTGCATGTTACATGAACTAGGTTCATGTGTGCAGCATCGGCCGGCTGCTGTAAGTAGGCATACGTGTTAACCCTTATAACACACATTTTTGTATCTTCAATTTTTTGTAAAAATTCCCCTATCCCGAATTCTTTGTAGATTTTGTATTTTTATATGATCTAATAAATAATTTTACCTATATTACTGCCCATCTCTGCCTTGGTAGCCCCTTGGTTGGCTATTGGGGACACTCTGTCTTAGTTTCCCCATAGCACAACATCCCCTTTCTCTTTATATGCAGATGTGACATACACACGGTCGGAATATCCGATGAAAAAGATCCATCTGACTGTTAAAATATAATTGTATTTCCTTCTCATTAAAAAGTAATATTAAAAACTCTCTCTCTCTCTGTTTCTCTCTCTCTGTCTCTGTCTCTCTTTCTCTCTCTCTCTCTCTCTCTCTCTCTCTCTCTCTCTCTCTCTCTCTGTCTCTCTCTCTGTCTCTGTCTCTCTTTCTCTCTCTCTCTCTCTCTGTCTCTCTCTCTCTCGTCTGTAGCAGGATGCAAGGGGTTAAGCCCTGGCCACACCTTGCTCCCCACCTGGGGTATAATTTGTCACCCCTGGGTTAATGGGGTTGGGGGGTGCTGAGAAAGAAGACAAGCAGGCTGTGAGGTAACATGCCTGCAGGACTGAGGCAGAGCAGACCCACTGAGGTCTATTGACTAGCCAGAAGGGTAAACAACTGTTTGCTGGACTTATTTCTGCTTGGGAATCCTTTTGTTTGCTTTACACGCTAACCAATAAAACAAGGGTAGTTAGTCCTTGAACCTTACATGCGACTCTTCTCTTCTCTAGAAAAGAGGAACGATCCGAAAAGATCTAAAGTAAATTGCACCTCATCCCAAGATATTAAATATAGGTACACAGAGAGGAAATGGGATTGTAACGGTGTGCAATGACATACACTTTTGACGACTAATAATTTTTTTTAAATGTTTTAATAAGATATCATAAAACCATGATACTGTATGTAATACAAAAATACATAAAAACATTTAGGGCCAGATTCAGGTAGAGTTAGGCTGGAGTATCAGTGATACGCCAGCCTAACTCTCACTTTGAGCCGGCGTTTCTGTTTTCAGTAAGCAGAAAACATGAAACGCCGGGTTGGAGTTACTATACGAGCGGCGTAATTGTATTTCGCCGTCGTATCGTAACTTCAATTTTAAAAATGTCGTGCGGGGCGTTCCCGCTGATTAACGCTGAGAATATGTTAATCAGCGGGAATCGGAAATTCACGATCGTATTCGGGCGCGACGCAGTGACTTTCCGACGTTTCCGTAAGCGATACGCGGCGCAAAGATAAAGCAGCCCCCTAGTGGAGTATCCTATGTTAAGTATGGCCGTCGTCATCGCGTCGAAAAAAAAATAATTGCGTCGTTTGCGTAAAACGTCCGTGAATGGGGATTGACGTCATTAACGTTCCCTGAAAGAATTTGGAGCATGTGCACTGACAGTCGATGCATGCGCAGTACGTTCGCCGCGGGATCGCGCATAGTTAACATAATACACGCCCCCTACCCACCCAATTTGAATTCCGCCGGCTCATTTTCGCTACGCCGCCGCAACTTTAGGAGCAAGTGCTTTGTGAATAACAGTACTTGCTCCTAAAGTTACGGCGGAGTAACGTAAATGAGAAACGTTACTCCAGATTAAAGATTCACCCATCTACCTGAATCTGGCCCTTAGTGTTTGTTAAAATACAATTGAAAGCAAACAACAGATTAAAGCGGCCCATTTAATCTGTTGTCTGCTTTCAATTGTATCTTAACAAACCCTAAATGTTTTTCTGTCTTTTTGTATTACATATCATGGTTTTATGATATCTTATTAAAATATAAAAAAAAAATATTAGTCATCAACAGTGTATGTCATTGCACACCGTTATAATCCTACTTCCTCTCTGTACCTATATCTTCTCTTCTCTGTCAGCTCTCTACTTGAAGCTGAACACGCCACACCATGTATATGTATGTGCTTGCATTTTTACTTGTGCCTATATTGGAGCACTGTTAAACTGCACTGTGCCTGTCAAGCTTGCCAGCACAGAAAGAGTAAAGATTGCGCTATACACGCTGCACACATGGAGGCTTAAAAAGCTAACCTGTAATGTGGTAACTGTGCCCACAAAAAGCAAGCAAAGAGAAAAAGAGTAGTCACTATTATTGCCTGTAGGCTAAGGCCGTGTACACACGGCAGAGATCCTCGACGGGCAGAACACATCGTTCCGCCCGTCGAGGCTCTCTGCCGGCCGTCGAAATCGGCGACCCGCCCGTCGGGAATGGCAACCAGCCATTCATCCAGGCAGGCCGTCGAGGAAATAGAGAGCGTGCTCTTTATTTCTGCTCGACGGGCTTCCCGACGGGAAGCTCGCCGAGACCGTACACACGGCCGAGGTCCTCGCTGGAATGCACATTCCAGCGAGGTTCTCGCTGGTTTTCAGCGAGAACCTCGGTCATGTGTGCGCCGCCTAAAACTGCAGCTGATATTTTCCCAATTCATGATTTACCATGCCTTGTGGAGGCAGCTAATGGTGGAGAAGGTATGATGACTGGAGAACTGATGACTTGTGAGGCCGTGTACACACGGCAGAGAACCTCGACGGGCAGAACACATTGTTCCGCCCGTCGAGGTTCTCTGCCGGCCGTCGAAAACGGCGACCCGCCCGTCGGGAATGGCAACCAGCCATTCATCCAGGCGGGCCGTCGAGGAAATAGAGAGCGTGCTCTCTATTTCTGCTCGACGGGCTTCCCGACGGGAAGCTCGCCGAGAGTGTACACACGGCCGAGGTCCTCGCTGGAATGCAGCTTCCAGCGAGGTTCTCGCTGGTTTCCAGCGAGAACCTCGGTCGTGTGTACACGGCCTGAGATAATGATTGAGAGAGATACCAAAAAAAGTTGGGCCCCGCTGTGAGAGGTGGACAAAACTAGTGACTGTTAGCTTCACAGAGACTAAAATAATCATTTAAGATACAGTACTTAAATATTTATTGCAATAGATGAAGAGTGTCAGTCATTTGGCCAGCTTACCAAGATCTCGTTAAAGGGTTTATGTACCAAGTGCTACAAGGCCAAAGCAATTTGCTGGTGTAGTCAAGGGTACAGGTGCAGAATAGATGGGAACTATTGGTACTGACAAAAGCTCAGTGCTGAGCAGCTTGGTATTCTTTTTGGTTGTTCCAGGAACTGTGGAAACAACCTGTGTGGCCAATCTGTGTAAAGATTCCCAAGTTGTCAATGAAGCATTACCCCCTGAGGAGCTGCTGGTTGTTTTGGGTGGCACATTTACCTCATGCCTCCCCCAAATTCCTAGGGGTGAATGATGCGTATTGCATTTGATAGAAGTAAAGGAATGTCCGCAACAGGTGTTCTTTGCTGTGCTCTTTATTACCCAGCCGGGTAAAAACAATACATTTGTGGTGAGGAAAGTAAAGTTGAAGAAGAATAGAGAACAGCAGATTCAGGCGTGATGATAGGGAAACAGTCCTGCTCCCAAACGTAACACTTCTCTGCGCCACTTCTGCTTGAGTGGGTTTAGTGTCCCCGGACATGCCTCTCTCACTGACCTGGCAGCCGGAGTATCACTCGAACATTTGTAGGATAAAGTCCCTGCCACAGACCCTCCTTGGTGAACTTGAACTTGAGGAAAAGTCTCTGCCACAGACCCTCCTTTGTGAGCTTTAGAAAGACACCTCTGCCACAGGCCCTCTCTGGATTGTAATCATGGAGATAATCCTCCTTTGAGGAATTACGCCTGGATCTCCTTCAACTTGTCGCCCAGGTACGGACTGACAGGTGATCAATCCCTCAGTGTCCAGCTACCTTCATCCCCGGTGGTTTGTTGAGGCCCTTTTGGATCGCCAGCCTCTCAATGGCACTTCTCAGACGGACTCCCCACTGAACAGCAGTACAGCTTGGGATCCTCAAAGGTGGGAACCCAGTCACTCACTGGGTCCCCATCACTGTTCAGATGCTCCAGGCCAACATGGTCCCGGAACCAGGAACACCGCGTGGCATGCACGCCCCGGTAGGCCATAATGCCGGGGAGCGCCGTGATGTGGTCACCCCAAAGGTGGGTGCCACACTCTGAGAAGAAGACCCAGCACCAATAGAGTCTGCCTCATAAATACCCCTCCCCAGCATGCTCAGCGAGGTCAAACCCTCCTGATTGGCTGCTGGGAAAGAGCACCCAAACCTCAACTCCACTGCTGCCACCTGCAGCACCGGGGTTGGAAGAACACCCCAGCGCAAAAGAATAGCCCACAGCACAGCCCAGCTGAGACAGAGACCCTGTTTTGCACTTAACAGTCTGGATCAGAGTTTAACTACACTCTGAATTACCTCTAAATTTAACTAGCACCGGTACCATAAAGTACACAGGCACTACATCAACAAGACAAACAGGCACAAAGCCCCCTGTGTCATGCTCCCCACATGGATAAGCGTTAGCTCTGTTGTCAAATGAATAAAATACATGTGTGTACTGTATCGCCAAGTAATGGTTGGTGATCATTTTAGAGGTGATCGTTTTAGAGGTGTCAACCCCATGTCTCTTCCTTTTCTCTTCTGATATCAGTTACTAATTATCAAAATACTCATGGCACATAAATGCATGGAATACAGTGGTTGTGATGTACAAGCAAGGAGTCTTTTGGCAATGTGGATAAAAGCATCCCCCCATGAGGCATTGCATTCAGACAGCAGGACTGATTGACAAAAGCTATACAACATCTGAAGATCTACTTTTGTCGAACTGGGGTGGGCACACATTGATTGAAATTCAAGCAGTCCCTTCTGAACCAATTGAATTTCAATCCATCTATGGTCAGCTTTAGATAGAGCCCTAATGGAACTCCACAGACAACTGAATGGACATTAGACAGGTATGATTTGAAGTACAATCTTTATTGTCTTTTTCCTGAAGGTGCAGTCAGTTTCCAGCTAGTGAATCACATTTTCAGTGCGTTGGTTTTCTAGCAAGGGCATCATTTAAAGACCGAGAGCAAGATATAAAATTTATATGAATCACTGCATAGTTTTATGCTCAGAAAACCACCATTCACCTGATATACAATTCCAAGACTTTCTCCAAAATCCTAAAGGGAACTAGAAATAAAACTTACTATACTTTAGTTGAAGTTTTAAACCACTTTAGTGCCGAAGTGTATTTCACAGAAAACACAGCATGCAACATAATACAACCCAGCTGTCGCTGGGACTCGGAGATGATGCTTACCTATTGGTTTTTCCTATTAAGAAGTCTGTTTTATTGTGGTATATCAGTATGCTTCTCCATTCTATTGCACGACAGAGATATTGGTGTGAACTGCGTGCTCTCTAAAGCAATAAACTGTGTGAAAACAAAGTTTAGGAATGGATGTATGTTTTGTTATTAGACATCTTCAGTGTACTGGGGATAGAAAGTATTTTACAAGGCAGTTTTGCTATTTGTTAATAATGATTTTCATATGTATTTTTCCATATGGGAAATCTACTGGCATCAGTTTGCTACTTATAGTAAATTAATTCATCTATACTGTGAAAAAAAAGTACTTTGGAGGTATCATTGACAATTAAGAATTGACAATTGCTGACTATCCTAGTTTTTTTAATGTAATTTATTTATATATGAAAAAAAAAGACACCCCTGTTCAGTCATTATTTGCCTTTTTATCCAGTCCGGTCACACAATGAGTGTATTTGCACATGTATGAGGAAATGTATTAATCTCTCACAGGATCTGGATTTTGGTGTCGGTGGCGAATATACAGTTTTTACTTTTTATTGTGGTTATTTGTGGTTGTGGTTATTTGTAAAGCTACAAACCCCCTACTGACTAAGCAGTATAGATGAATTAATCCTAAACAGAAAACTAATACAAGACTCCCATACAATACATACACACAACTCTGGGCCAAACATTAAAGAGGAGTTCCACCCAAATTTGGAACTTCCTCTTGTTCCACTCCTCACCCCCATACATGCCACATTTGGCATGTAATTTTTTTGGGGGGGGGAGTGGGGGCTTCAGTAGGAGTGGGACTTCCTGTCCCACTTCCTGCTTTCGCCGAGGGGCTGGTTAGGCGATTAAGCCTTAATCGCCTACACCAGCCTCTCCCTGTAGGCGATCACATGGGACACTGACAGGTCCCATGCGATCGCCTCTCCAATCAGCGGCGAGCCGCGCGTGCATGCGCAGTGCGGCTCGCGCATGCGCAGTGGGTGCCCGGCCGTGAAGCCGAAGGCTGTCACGGCTGGGTGCCCACAGTCGAGATGGAGACGCTGGCTGGGGAGGGGGAGAGGAGCGGAGCCCCGGTCGGCGCGTCGCTGGAACGCAAGAGCAGGTAAGTGAGTGTTTATTAAAAGCCAGCAGCTACACTTTTTGTAGCTGCTGACTTTTAATAAACACAATTTTGGCTGGAACACCCCTTTAAGCTCATCTCTGGTGAAGGAAAATAATCCTCTACCTCTCCACCTCCCTGTTCCTAATTTATATTGTAATTGTGGTCTGTAGCACTGCCGAGCCACAGCCGCACAGCCGGGCTGTGATAGCCTTTACAGCCCCCTCAGACCTGCTGTTGTCATTCCTTCCCTGTGCCACGGCTTCAAATTAACTGTGAGTGTGGAACGACTTCACAGTGAGAGAGAGAGCCGGCCATTGGACAAAGTCACTGGCAAGCCCGCTGCATTTGCACAGCCAGATTGGGGCTCACACATCATTCTAATATATTTAGCAATCACTGATTTGCTTTTCACCTTAGCAATGGGATGACAAAGTGGAATTTTCTTATGTTTGGTCTACAGAGTCATTCTGTGACACTTGGTGGCAGGGAAACAGAGACAGTGGGAGTTATTTATTGCTGCAGGGGGGGGGGTATTATTGCTGAGGACAGTGTAATTATTATTGCTTAAGATGATTATTGCTGCAAGGAGTTATTATT
Source organism: Rana kukunoris (assembly GCA_029574335.1). Taxonomy (NCBI): domain Eukaryota; kingdom Metazoa; phylum Chordata; class Amphibia; order Anura; family Ranidae; genus Rana; species Rana kukunoris. The sequence continues at coordinate 591,552,589 of CM056049.1, forward strand.
GTGCTGAAGGTTATTATTGTGATGGGGATTAATAAAGAGGCTTAGGCCACTTACACACGATCAGACATGTCCGATGAAACATGTCCGACGGACCATTTTCATCGGACCACGCTGAAGTGGTCTGTTGGTCTGATGTGCGTACACACCATCGGACCAAAATCCCCTCGGACCAAAACGCAGTGACGTAGAACACGACGTGATGAAAAAACAAAATTCAATGCTTCCAAGCATGCGTCGACTTGATTTTGAGCATGCGCGGGATTTTGGTCCGATGATTTCGTGTACTAACCACCGAACAGGTGGACAGGTTTCCAGTGGACAGGTTTCAAAGCATGTTTTGAAACTTTGGTCCGCTGGAAAACAGTCTGATAGGCCGTACACATGATCGAACATGTCCGTTGAAACCTTAGGTTTATAATTTCTGGGGACTGTGGGGATTATTATTGCTGAAAGAGGTTATTGTTGTAGTGGGCTATAAGTTCTGGAGACAGAGGGGGTCATTATAGCTTGGTACAGTGTTTTTTTTTTTTTTTCTGCTGCTGATGGGTTTTATTTCAGAGAACCATTGACTTATCATTGCCGCTGGGGGTAATTATTGTTGCTGGAAATTATTAATTTGCTGGAGGTTGTTATTATGCCAGAGGCTTTATTGCATTGGTAGTTTTTGCTTACTGTGACAGCTAGTTAAGAGGAAAGATAGTGCTTGGCAAGATGTCACTTAATGATGACAAAACATGTTGGACAGTAACTTCCGGTAATCAGGGCCGATCCGCCCTATTGGCTTACTATGCAAGCCGCTTAGGGCCCCACAAAGCTGCGGAGGGCCCCCCAAATTACTAGAGGCCTAGCCTGGTGAGAAGTAATTTTTGGCCCCTCGCCCCACTTCTCAACTCGCTGAATGCATGGGAGAAGAGGTAAGAAGTCAGCACCCCGCGCTTCTCACTTTAATGTAATATGTAATTTCCGACAGCAGAAACAACACCCCCTCCCCCTGCTTCTCAACTTTAATGTGACATGTCATCTTCGGCAGCCCCCCACTTCTCTATTTTCAATGTGACATGTCAGCGTCCCCCGTCCCCCCCACTTCTCAACTTTAATGTCATTTTCGGCAGCGACCCCCGCGCGTGCGCGCTTCTCAACTGTAATGTGACATGTCATTTTGCTTAGGACCCCAGGAAAGTCAGGATCGGCTCTGCCGGTAATTATTCAAATGTTCTGTTCTTCATTCTAGCCTACTGGGCGTGGAAAGGGAGAAGGCTCCAACCACTGATAAAAACCTGGTTGTACCTTTTTTGTGCCCGTTAGTTAAATAAGTTAGCTGGCTAGACTAGACAAGTTCTGTATAACATCTTAAATGTATTGCCAAGCTAAGAGTAACAGCTTAAGATAGGACAATAATAAATGATCACTGGAGATAAATATGTATATCTACGTTATACTGTCCTTATTGGTGATTGTATTGATATGTGATACTGAAGAATACAACACTAATCATTGTTTTATACGTTTTTTCCGTTAACACAGAAGGAACCAGATCTGTTCCTAGAAGTTTCCAAGATCTGTATAGTTGGGACTGAATAAGAGACTGAGATCGTACATCAATATGGATTTGGTTGTGAGGAACGTGCTATAAATGTTATGTGAATGTAATTTTAGCCATGGAGAATTATTGACGACTTTTGATGGATGTCCTTTAATGAAAATCCATGTGTTGATAATTCATTCATTAATTAATGAGCTCATTTAAAATTGGTAGAAAAGATTGCACTGATTAAACAACATGGACATTGGTTTTCCATTATGTGATTAATGTGTTTGTTGCTAACCATTTGTTTATTTCTAGGTGGGAAATGTAATGATTCCCACTAAGACTTTTCAATTTGTTTGGTTTCTAGAAAGTACTAAACAGCATCAATCCACCTGTCTGATATGGTTTGATGTCCAAGAACTAAAGACAAAGGCCCAGATTCACAGAGCAATTACGCCTTTCAAATTTTGAGCGCCGTATTACTAGTTTGAATCCTCAAACCATGATACGGCGGCTTCGGGCTTTCGATCCGAGAGGCTTACGTCTTCGTAAGCCTTCGGATCTACGCTGCGATATTTTTGCGGCCGCTGGGAGGAGTTCGCGTCGTTTTGATGCGTCGGGATATGCAAATGAGTTTTTACGGCGATCCACGAAGATACGAGCGGTCTTCGCAATCGCTTACGTTTATTTTTTTTACGTACTGTTAGACCAGCTTTTTGCTGGTCTAACGGTGCGTAGCCCATGTTAAGTATGGCCGTCGTTCCCGCGTCGAATTTTTTTTTTTTTATTTTTTTTTACGTAACTCGTTCGGGAATAGAAATGTCCGTAAACGACGCTACTCAAACAACGAATGACGTAACGACGTGATTTCGCACGATGCACGGCGGGAAATTTGCGAACGGAGCATGCGCAGTTCGATCGCCGCGGGAACGCGCCTATTTTAAATGCTTCACGCCCCCTACTCGCGCAGATGGATTGCGACGGGAGAAATACACTACGCCGCCGTCGTTTACTGGACAAAATCTACCTGGATTCCACGTAGAGCCAGGTAAAAAACGGCGGCCTAGTGTATTTCTGATACGCTACGAGAATCGAATTCTCTCTGAATCTGGGCCAAAGATTACAGTATCCATTAACAACTTGCATCGTTAATTGTTGATATTTTGTTTATGTGAATGTAATGACAGTTTTTGTTAGAACTGATTGTAAACAGAGCAGCTAATAATTTTGATTCTGTGTAATGGGTATTCAAGTTTTTTTCTCTGATAAAGTTGAATCTGAAGCAATAGAGAAAAATACTAGTGTTTGGTCAATAGTAATATTGTATTACATTTGGGATGGTATACTTATTTCTAAGGCTTCAGAAGGGTGTAAGAATACCCAAAGATTTACACTAAATGTGGTTGTATATCTTTCTGCATTGTCCCTTCCTGTTTGTATGTGTGTGGAGGCTGGATTATAGCAGCATGTTCTTTTTGTATATTCTGCCATATTCATTGTAGTGGAACTGTAGAACCACTGCTGGAGTGTGCAAACATTTTGAAAAACAGAATCCACAGGATGTGTACAGTACAGGAAGAGAACGGGTGACACTAAAAGTTAAAGGTTTAACTTGAGTTTTACATACAAATCGTATCTGCTTTAAAATACATGTTTCTACATGAATGACAGTTTGAATTACAACCAAATCATATCATTTATTATGGAAAAGGTAATTTTATGTCCACTCATAAATGTTGTTTTCAATCTAAGATAATCATGATTACTGCATGATTTTTTCAAATAACAATTTTTTTATTTTGTAAAGTTCAATACAAGAACATAGTAGTGGTACAAACATATGAATGGGTACAAAAATACAATGATAAGTGCTTGTCCCTATCCAGGGTTAGACCAGCATAGGAAAGGGGAGGGACAAACACCCTCACTCTCCACCGTCGGTCTCTCCATCGACAGGGGAAATATCTCAAAGAAGTCAAGTGGCACAGGACTATGCAATGGTAGCATCACAGTTATTTGTACACTCAGTAACATCTATAGTAATTAAGAATCAAAGAGAAAGAGGAGAGAGGGGGGGAAGAGAGCAGACGAGAAAGGGTAGGGTAGCAAGGTACCTCGGTATTCTGGCCGTCGGCTCATGGCGGGTCCTCCCGGGAATACTACCTCTCCAAGACAAGGTAGTGGTCATCTAACTTATCCCAGATCATGGCCGTCAGTTTTTCCATGAGTTCTACATCTTGGACCCTGGCATAGAGGGCCTCCTGGGATGGGGGTAGTGGCTTCTTCCAGTGGAGGGCTATCAAGCACCTTGCTGCCATAAGAATATGCCTGAGTAGCTTCTTATAGGGTTTGGCTATGTGCGGTTGAGATAGGCCCAGGGGGAAAAGTTTCAGGGAGAGGGGTATGGGCACCTCTAAGAGGCAGGACAAGAGTGCCCTTGATAAGGTCCAGAATGGGACAATCAAAGGGCAGGTCCAGTATATGTCAAATAGAGTGCCCCTGGCTTGCTGGCAACATCAGCAGCGGTCAGATGCAGAGAGGTAAACCCTGTGGAGTATGTCCGGAGTCAGGTACCAAAAGAAAAGAACTTTGTATGTGTTTTCCCTGTAGAGGGTACACATGGAGCTCTTGGCCGCCTGCCTAAAGACTACGCCTTCTCCGGGATCACCTCCCCCAGCTCCCTCTCCCAGCAGAGCATATAGGCATGTTTACCCTGGTCTTGTATAGAGTACTCGTTAAGGATTCGGGATATTAAGCCCCTACATGCTGTGCCCTCGAGAATAATATGCTCGAACGCGGAAGCTTTTGAGAATTGAAAGCGAGGGGCTATTGTGTGAGCGTAGTGGCGAATCTGTAGGTAGCTAAAAAATGTCTGTCATGGGAGGTCATGTTTTCCTTAAAGTTCAGCAAAGGAATGCAGAGTGCGAGACCTAGGTTGGTTGGACATTGTTTAGTTTAGTAACAAATATAGAGTTAAGGTGGTGGATGGGTGGTGGCAATTTGCACTGGAGCCACTGCGGAAATGTGCAAACCGGCTCCAAAAAGAGATGGTCAGAATCTCCTGCAATGCGAATTGGATGCAGGGAAGCTACCGTGATACCCGCAGGGAAAGAGAAAGCCTCCCATAATGCCTGCTACCTGTGATGCCTGCTGCCCATGATGCTCCCCCTGTGATGCTCGCTGCCCGTGGTGCCCACCACCCATGATGCCCACCGCCTGGCTGAAGCGCTGCCCACCATAGATCCATAGAGGTGGTAAGTAGTCCAACTTGACTGACCGACCTGATCGGGGGGGTGTCTGTGGGTGCACTGTTTGCCGTCACCCCAAAAACAATTAGCTCCAGCCGCCACTGTTTGTAAGCCAGTGGGTGGAGTGATGGGGATCCTGTATATTATATATTTCTTTCTTCCTAAATTGGGTCACTAATGCATTTTAAACCTGCAAATATTGGTTAAAGAGGCCATATAGGGACATAAGCATGGCTTTACCTTATATCAAAGGAATGTTGTTGTTAACTGGTCAAGTCCTTGAGGGGTCACATTGCAAAGAGAGTTAGCTTGGGGTAATCTATTCCTTATACATAATTCTAAATACCACACTGGACAAAGTTTGTCTCATCCAGAGCTTGCAACTATGCAAGTGCCTGTGGTCACCTGTGCCATGTGCGTATCAGCAAACTGGACTCATGGCGGAAACAGCATCTTTAGTTAAGTATTCTTGATATTTTCTTTATGTGTATCTGTCATTACTTGTAATACATGTTATACTTTTAAGTATGTGTGTGATCTCTCTTTAGACGTATCGAATAAAAAACCCTAAAAGAACTTAAAATATTGCATGACCGTGATAAAACAGTATGTCCCTTTAAATAGAAAAGTTGCATTTGAGAGGCTAATTCTTTCCTAAGGTGGCTTGAATGTGCATTAAAGTAAATATCGAGTTTTGCATAGCAAGGGATGGCAGGCAGTATTTGCAGAAGTGGTTAGGAAAGATAGACTGCGGCAATAGATGGGCTCTGGCACATTTGCTGATTGCATAAGAATGGCAGTCTGTTGCATTAGATGGGTTATGGAACCTGTATTGATTGCAGAGGCCTGTACTATACAGTGTCCTTAGCTTGAACTGGCTTGAATAGCATATACATCTGCAACAAGAATCGTGTGAAGTGGGTTAGGAAGCCTCACTTGCTCCTTTTGCAAAGCAGAACATAGCAATGAGCCTTTGGCTGGAGGGCATAACTCCCAACTTTTTGAGACCCCTGCAACGTTCCCTTAAAGGAGAATTATACAAAAAAGAATAGTTAAACCCACAAGTGCTTTTTTTAACCACTACTATTCCTTATTACTGGCTTTTGAAATGTATAAATGCAGTCATGGTTTAGCACTGGGAAACACTTTTTGAAAGAGAAAATGTGCATTTTATATACAACTATATAGATCAGACCAAAATGAGATACAGTTGAGGAGGAAAGAGGGACAGAGGGACATTGTTCAAAATCAGGGACAGTCCCTCTAAATCAGGGACAGTTGGGAGCTATGCTGGGGGGGGGGGGGACCTCTTTGTTCTTTGAAGAAGTGGCTGCGATGATGATGACATGCCTCTCCAGCAGCGAACAGGTTTCCACCAGTCTGCTTCCTCAGGTTACCCAGCAAAGCCTCTCTCTCTCCCCCTTCCCATTACCTTTTTCTTATATATGTTCCCACCCCCCTAGCAATTGCTTCTGGACTGTGTAGTTTGATCTCAACTTATTATATTGTGATTGTTTTTTGTAAAACGTTCCATCTTTATGTAGCCCCCGGAGGAGCTTCTGGATTTTTGGATGGCACATTACTTCATGGCTCCTCTGAATTCCTAGGGATGAATGATGCATATTGCATTTAGTAGAGGTAAAGGAATGTCCACAACAGGTGCTCTTTGCTGTGCTCTTTACCCAGCCGGGTAAAAAAAATAAACTTGTGGTGAGGAAAGTAAAGTTGAAGAAGAAGGAAGAATAGCAGATTCAGGTGTGATGATAGGGAAACAGTCCTGCTCCCAAGCGTAACACTTCTCTGCGCCACTCCTGATGGAGTGGGTTTAGTGTACTCGGACAAGCCTCTCTCACTGACCTGGCAGTCGGAGTATCACTCGGACAATTGTAGGATAAAGTCTCTGCCACAGACCCTCCTTGGTGAACTTGAACTTGAGGAAAAGTCTCTGCCACAGACCCTCCTCGGTGAGCCTCAGAAAGATACCTCTGCCACAGGCCCCCTCTGGATTGAATTCTCGGAGATATCCCTCCTTAGATGAGTTACGCCTGGATCTCCTTCAACTTGTCGCCACCGTTAACCGACTCATAGGTAATCAATCCCTCAGTGTCCGGCTACCTCGATCCCGGTGGTTTGTCGAGGCCCTTTTGGACCGCCAGCCTCTCAATGGCGCTACTCAGACTGACTCCCAACCGAACAGCAGTACAGCTTGCTATCCTCAAAGGTGGGAACCCAGTCACTCACTGGGTCCCCGTCACTGTTCAGATTTCCCCCGGGCCTGCATGGCCCCGAAGCCAGGAACACTGCGTGGCACGCACGCCCCTGCCAGGTAAGCCATAACGCCGAGGGGGCCATGATGTGGACACCCTAAAGGTGGGTGCCACACTGGATGAAGAAGACCCAGAACTAATGGTGTCTGCCTCATAAATACCCCTCCCCAGCATGCACAGCGAGGTCAAACCCTGCTGATTGGCTGCTGGGAAAGAGCACCCAAACCTTGACTCAACTGCTGCCACCTGCAGCACCGGGGCTGGAAGAACACCCCGGTACAGCAGAATAAGCCCACAGCACAGCCAAGCTGAGACAGAGACCCTATTTTGCACTTAAAAATCTGGATCAGAGTCTAACTACACTCTGATCTACTTCTAAATTTAACTAGCACCGGTACCATAAAGTACACAGACGCTACATTTAATTTTCTAACTGAGCATTTCTCATTAAGTTATGCGTGCTTCTGTAATAACATGCTATTCAAGGGAGGGTACTTTGCTCCCTGACCCACAGCAACAGCATAGCAACCCCCCCTGAAAATCAAAAGAAACCACCCCTGTTTACAGGCACTTGGACTTATGTGTGTAAACTCTGTACTTGTATCCTATAAGGTTCTACATTGAAAATGAATAACGATTGTGGAGTGAGAACAATCACTATATTATTAAATTCATATTTCCACCTGTGTTGTTAAAAAGACTTATGCTGCGTACACACGATAGGTTAGTCTGATGAAAACGGTCTGATGGACCGTTTTCATCAGACCAAACCGATCGTGTGTGGGCCCCATCGGTTATTTATCCATAGGTTAAAAAAATAGGAACTTGTTTTAAAATTATCTGATGGATAAAAAAAACTATAAAAAAAACGATCGTCTGTGGGTATGTCCATCGGTTAAAAATCCATGCATGCTCAGAATCAAGTCGCCACATGCTTGGAAGCATTGAACTTCGTTTTTTCAGCACGTCGTTGTGTTTTACGTCACCGCGTTCTGACACGATCGTTTTTTTAACTGATGGTGTGTAGGCATGACTGATCATCAGTCAGCTTCATCCGATAACTGATGAAAAATCCATCAGACCGTTTTCATCAGACTAACCTATCGTGTGTACAGGGCATAATATGTACATGTACATAAATTGCATCAAAACTAGCTGTGGAATATTTTCATACAGATAATGTATACTGCTGGCGAACTGTGTTTTCTGATAGGATAAATACATATTTTTTATTTCTGCAACCTTTCCTATGCATCGGTCTATGAATGGAAATGGGCAGATAAAATAATAACCATCTGCCTGGAGCTGCACCAAGGTGAAGTCAACAGTGTCATTATTTTCTATGGTTAGTTTGTGTTGAACTGTTCGCACACATGAACCTTTCAGATTCAACCCTGTACTGAAAAATGACAGCTGAATGGAAGTAATGTATGGCTGCAGGTTTGCATGCATCACTTCACTAGTCATTTCTCTGCTAGCTTTTAAGAAAACAAAATATTAAAACATGTACCCAACCCAAACAATAACGGACTGACACACTAAGTATACAGGCTGTACAGGATGTTACTTTCGACATGATAGCCTCTGCCAAGATGATGAAAGCCAGTATTCCTAAAAGTACCAGGTGGCAGGGTTGCCAACCTCCCACACCTTTTTTTACTGACAAAACATGAAAAAAGTATTGGCTGAGCACATTTTTTACTGACAACCTGAAAAAAAATGTCACAACTCCTATTGGAAAATTAAAAAAAGGTGATATTTAAACAGTATAAACACAATCTGTACACACTAGCAATTGGCCTGATTTACATGTAAAAGGTTGGAACAGCATGACAAATTATCGGCCACCCTGCTGGAATACAGTTTAAAAACAAATCCTGCTACGCATGCCAAAGAGACCAATGAGCATGACCAGATTACGATTAATACACACCATCGTTTTTTCACAAAAAGCGAGGTTACGTTCACCACTCTTTTCCATTGAAGCTCGCTTCATAACTAGCTTCTGGGCATGCGCGGGTTGAAAAACGTCGTTTTGAACGACGTTTTTGCTACACACGGTGACTTTTTGAAAAAAAAAAAACGACGTTTTGAAAAACGACACAAAAAATTCAAGCATGTTGGAATTTTTTTTTGCCCACACACGATCAATTTAAATGACGTTTTAAAAAACGTCTTTTTTTTTTCATCGCAAAAAACGACTGTGTGTACGCGGCATTAGAGTCGGCAAGGCTAGGCTGCAACGTCATATAAACCTGTGTGAGGTCACAGCAAGGGGGTCTCCTTTAACAAAACGTGTACGTTGAAATGCCCTCTTGCCAAAAGCCCACCCAGCTCTCGCCTCTCTACAATACAAGATAAACAGTAAAACGGATTAAGTATAACATATTAATATAGTAGAACTGATTACTCGGCCAGCGAGCAATGCAACCGATATAGATAATGTATGACTCTAAACAAATAGTCCTTGGATGTTATAGCTATAACTAACTAGGATAGCCTGGCGTCCCAGACCAAACTTTAATGCAGTATCCTGCTAACAGTTTGTGCACTTGTTCGGTGGCATGTGGTGGCGCGCTAAGAACAACTTGTAATCCAGCAAGGTAGTAATAAACTGACAAAGTTTGCTGAATAGTCAAACCAATAGAATGGATGTCAGCGATCCGCCCTTCCATAACACAAACAGTACTTTAGGCAAGTGCCCGTCTCACCCAACTGGTGTAGGCCTCGTCCTTCTACGACACACCGTCCAGACGATCAACAGACTCCGATCCTCAGATAGGTCACAGGGTTACTGGGGTCCCATCTGATGGCTCCAGTAGAGTTTCCGTCTCAAAGCCGCTCCGCTCGGGTGTATGTAAGCCTCAACTGCGGCCTACTCCCCGTGGAAACACTCCTGCCTAGTCCTCCTGGATTGAAGAGGCGGTCCCGAGAGCGCGCGCCAAACATGTCCTCTCCCTTAAATTACCTCCCTCTGCGGGCGGTGCGCAGAGCAAAGCATCCTGGCGTTGCACAGCTGCTCTCTGGGTAATGCAGTCCATTACAGGCCAGGGCAAATGGAGTCTCTTCTCCTCTGAACTCAATTCCCAAACATTCACTGCGGTACCAGAACAGAATGTAAACAACAGGTGGCTGTAACCCAACCCAACCACTGGAGGGAGCTGAGATCCTTCATGATCAGCAATCGTAATCTTTGTATCACATCAACAGGGTAATACCCGCTACAAGTAAATTTACTGATGGTTGGCAACCCTGCCAGGTGGGTGTATAAAACGGGTTACATAGAATGAAGGCTGTGATTTTATTTACAGTGACTGGTCTAAATAAGCTTACCTATTGAGATTGGTCTGAATCAGATTAAGCCTCTAATTAGCCATATGATTTTAAACAAGTGATACGCAACTGGCTGGTCAAATACTGCGCTTGGTCTAAGGCCTTTCTGTATAACTATGCAAGCATAATTGATATAAAATATTTTTTCTTTCATACCTTTTACTCAAGATAAGTCAGAACCTGTAAATCTGGAATAATTCTTGTTTGATGCCAGATAACATGTTTACAGAACTCTGCTAGTTGTTAAAAAAAAGCTGGTGGCTTGCCAATTTCTATCTTAAAAAAAAAAACTATGTGTAACAACAAATACGTCAACAGTGTAATTCCTGATGATAAAGATCACTGGAAAGTTGTACAACCTGCTTTTACAATGAGAATACCTGTAAGTTTTCTACCTCCTACACTTTTTACCAAATATTCCATTTAAAGGGCCTCTATACTAAGAAAAATCATAAGAGAGGTACGGACAATGCTTTTTTGGTCATACTTCTCTTCTGGATCACAGGAGTGAAACTGCGCTTACTTTTGCGCTCCTGTGACCCAAAGACAGCATTTGCTCCAGACTCAGGAAGAATCCCAGCCATATTGCCTAAATCCACCCAGCTGCCTGATTGACAGCTGGTTCCAGCTCTCAGTACACAGCTGAGAGCTGGAGCCAGCAGCGCCTGCCCCCTCTCCAGCTGAGCCTGCCTTCTCTCCAGCCCAGCTGTCTAGTAAGCTCTGGAGTTGAGAGTAGCAATTGACAGTTACTGCTCTCAACTCTGAGAAGACTAGAACTAACAAGTAGTCATATAATTGCTCATTTCTCTGTCTCTGCAGTGTAGAGGTCAGGTCAGTATGTATATTTGTTTTTAGAATTGCCATGCTTCAAGAGACTGCCATTGCCAGCCCCCTCCTGTCTCCAGCTTCAATACTTCACCTAGAACATATAAACAGATCAGGAGTCTTATCTACCTAACTGGATTCATTAGATTAGCAAGACAACCAGGATGATGTTTGGAAGGAAATATCAGTGGTGGCAGCTACTGTAATTCCTCACTTCAGCTTTCCTTTAACCCCTTTGATGCCACTGACATAAGGTTTATGGCAGAGCAAACTGCTTGTAGCTGGCCAGTATGCCTTACATCAGCTGCATTCCCAGTGCTATATGAACTTGTAACAGAAGAGTGCCAGAGACTCTTCTCACTAATTAATAACTGATCACAGCCATTCGTTAAAAATGTGGCAGCCACCACCTCTGCCTGTCACTATTCTCCTCCTGTGCACTGACAATCAGCTCCCTTCTATGTCCCATTCACAACACTCTGTCTTCTCTGTGCCCTCTGATCCCCACTGCACTACCTCTACCTATATGGGTAGAAAAAGCTGACTGTGAAGAGGGCAGGGAGGGGAGCATACTGTGGAGGATATGATCTATTTAGGATGGCAAGCACAAATGTTCCTGAATGGACACTGCAGTGCTCAGTACTGAGGGCCGGACCTAGGCAGGGTGCACAGGGTGCATTGCACCCAGGCGCCTGCAGAGGTGGGTGCGCCAAAATCTCTGACCATCTCCTGTATCATGTCTGTAGTCAGTGTTGACAACCGTCCGTATTTTTACGGACAGTTCATAAAAACGGACACCTTTTTCTCTGTTCGTAAATGTCCGTGGTTGCAGGAATGTGCCAGTAAAAATAGTAGAGATCGGTTCAGCTTGGAACTGTGCATGGAAATTGGAGGCATGGGGTTATGGCACCGCAGTGGCACCGCAGAGGGGGGTGGAGGCAGGGGACAATGGAGGCAGGGGGAGATTGGAGGCAGGGGGTGTTAGTGGGACTGCAGAGGGGGATGGTGGCACCGCATAGGGTGGGGGATGGAGACAGGGGTTGTTGGTGGCACTGCAGAGGGGGATAGAGGCAGGGGGCGATGGAGGAAGGGGGTGATTGGAGGCAGGGGGCCTGGGGGAGATTGGAGGCGGGGGGATTTAAGGCAGAGGGAGGCAGAGGGAGATTGGAGGCAGGGGGTGTTAGTGACAGGGGGAGATTGGAGGCAGGGGGTGTTGGTGGCACCACAGAGGGGGATGGTGGCATCTCAGAGGTTGGGGAAGGAGACAGGGGTTGTTGGTGGCACCGCAGAGGGGGATGGAGGCAGGGGACGATGGAGGCAGAGGGCCTGGGGGAGATTGGAGGCAGGGGGAGATTGGAGCCAGGGAGAGATTGGAGGCAGGGGGCCTGGGGAAGATTGGAGGCAGGGGGAGACTGGAGGCAGGGGGGATTGTGGCACCGCAGAGGGGGGTGAAGGCAGGGGGTGTTGGTGGCGAAGGGGGATGGAGGCAGGGGTGATGTGACTAAATAATTTGCCCTTATTATATCGAAAATAACAAAAATATGTTTTTTTACCTTAATATCTTCCTTAAATCACATTGCTATTTGCCTAGCGTACTTGTTTGTAGCCTAAATACTAAAATGTGCACCTAAACATGTAATTTAGTAACTTTTGAAAATGCCAGTAAAAACGTGGCTGTGCCAGTAAATTTCGGGTGCTGTGCCAGTAAATTTCAATCTGATAGGTTGGCAAAACTGTCTGTAGTATGTCTGGGGGCTCTAACAGACTCTCTAACAGAAGCCCTCTCTGGGCCAGATTCTCATATCTGGCGGCGTATGCTATTTACACTACGCCGCCGCAACTTACAGGAGCAAGTGCCATATTCTCCAAGCACTTGCTCCGTAATTTGCAGCGGCGTAGTGTAAATGGCCCGGCGTATCCCCGTGTAATTCAAAGGGGGCGGCTTGTATTTAAATTAAGCGCGCCCCCGCACCGAACGAACTGCGCATGCGCCGGCCGTGAACGTAGCCCAGTGCGCATGCTCCATAGTACGCCGCAAATACATTGATTTCGACGTCTATGTAATTAACGCACAGCCCTATTGGCAACGAGTTACGTAAACAACGTAAGCGACGGAAAAACACGACGCTGTCCCGACGTCCATACTTAACATCGCGTACGCCGGACCTACGCAAGGTTGCCCCTCATTGAGCAGGGGTAAACTTCCGCTTACGCAAATGATGTAAACTACGACGACGGCACGCAAATACGTTCGGGAATCGGCGTATCAGGCTCATTTGCATATTCAACGCAGAAATCGACGGGAACGCCACCTAGCGGCCAGCGTAAAATTGCAACTTAGAGCCGACAGTGTAAGTGACTTACGCAAGTCGGATCTAAGCAAAATCTCTGCGTAACTGATTCGAAGAATCAGTCGCATAGATACCCAGCAAAAAAAAGAGATACGACGGTGTATATGGAGATACGCCGTCGTATCTCATATGAGAATCTGACCCTGTGTGTCCATCAGAGAGGCCCCCCTCCAGGTCCCAAGAAAGTACTCTGCTTATTTTCCTGTATTTTGTTTATTGTTAACCGCTTGCCGACCAGCCGCAGTTATACGGCGGCAGGTCGGCTCTGCTGGGCCAGATCATGTAGACCTACGTCACCTGGCCGTTCGCCATTACTAGTAAAAAAAAAAATATTAATAAAAATGCCATAAAACTATGCCCTATTTTGTAAACGCTATGGGCCAGATTCAGGTAGGACTTACGCCAACGTATCTCGAGATACGCCGACGTAAGTCCAAATGTGCGCCGTTCTATCTTTACGGCGATTCCCGACACTAGATATGTCGAAAAAATAGGCTTCCTACGCCCAACGTAACTTTCCTACGCTGGTGTATCGTGGGCGCATATTTACGCTGGCCGCAAGGGGCGCTTCCATTGATTTACATGTCAAATATGCAAATGACCGAGATACGCCAATTTACGAACGTACTTGCGCCCGTCGCTGTAATATACGCCACTTACGTAAGGTGTACGTCCGGCGTAAAGTCATTCCACCTAAAGGTAGTGCAACCCATGCAAAGGTATGGATGTCGGAACAGCCGCCGTCTTTTTCGTCGTTTACGTAGTACTACGTGAATAGGGCTTGGCGTAGGTTACGTTCACGCCGTAGGCATTGAGCCGACGTATCTTAGGGAGTATGTGCAACGTGATTCTGAGCATGCACGCGCATGCACCATTTAATCGGCCATTCATTTGCATGGGGTCACGCTTAATTTAAATAGATGACGCCCACCTCCTTCCTACTTTGAATTAGGCGGGCTTATGCCAGCCAATTTACGCTACGCCGCCAGCACTTACGGAGCAAGTGCTTTGTGAATACTGCACTTGCCTCTCTATGTTACGGCGCAAAAACTAAATACCGCAGAGGTGATCAAATACCATCAAAAGAAAGCTCTATTTTGTAGTCTTATCAAAAAGTATAGTATGTATAGTCGTCTCCGATTAGATAATTGATGTTTAGATATCAGTATGATGATTATAAATTATGTTGTTTCGCAGCAACTCAGATTCTCCAGAGAACGCAAATTTAATTCAACTGACTTCCAATACAGAATAAAGTCCAAATTCCACAGATGATACAAAGTCCAACAGAGTATATAATTCAAATCTCTACCTGTGCCTCCATACTCGTACAGAGAGAATACCGGGAATACATTCTCTGAGTGACAACCAGAATTCACAGAATATATTTACTATCCACTGAATAGCTGAGCAATTTGATTGGCCATCTCTGACTTGAAAGATAGGATCCACGTCCTGTCTTCCAGAGTGCCAGGTAATTGTCACTCCCTGCAGGAGTCACTAATTAGTATTAGGGAGCTAACTAGTATACATCCTTGCATACCAATAAGCTGCATACCAATAACCTCTAATAAGTAATTAGATTACCTGTGGCCTAAGTAATGGTTTGATGTGTAAACTAGACTCCATCCTGTCTCTCTACCTATTAACAACTGACAAGTGTCTTTTAACTTGTAACATGTAATTACAGGTTTGATGTGTAAACTAGACCTCCTGGGCCAGATTCTCAAAAGAATGGGAAAGGAAAGAGAGTAGCCATTTAGGCTCTTCTTTCCATATGGGACCCTGGCAGGGGCAGCAAGGTTAAGGGTAAATGCTGGTAAGTTTTCTGGGGTCAATCTCAGGTCAAGAAGCTAGAAGGCAAAGGGATGTATGGAGTTAATAGGCAGAAGCTGGGATTGGTTAAAGCAGGTCAGGTGTCTTAGGGGGTTCTAGAAGCCTGTGTGTATTGAAGGTCAGTGGTTGGTCAGCAACGGTCAGGTGGTGTAAAAGAAGTTTCTAGAACCAGACTCAAGCCTATATAGGGTCCCGGGACAAGAGGGCTGCTGTTTAACAAGAGGACCCAGCCGGAGGAGCTCCCCAGCACACGTCCTGAAGATGGAGGCTTTACTTCACCAGCTGCTGTTCAGAGCGGAGCACACAGGCGGCGAGGAATGGATCAGACAGTGTCTCTCCCTACCTGCGGTCTCCCAGTCAGCCGCCGCCGTCAACACAGAGAGCGCGCCAGCAGCAGATCCCAGCGATGAGGACGTCCCCCATCCCCAGCCTTCCACGTGGGTCACTCCTATGGTCGCGAGGTCTGATGATGCGGGAGAAGAGGACGGATTTGAAAGGAGATCGAGCAAGCGGAGATGTGCCCAGAAAGGGAAGCCCTCCCCCCGTACCTCCCAGCACCAGCTTTGGTGGCCGAAAATCTCCCCTTTTGTCTTCTAGGTACAAACACTCAGCCCCAGCAGTGCCCCCGGTGGGGAAAGGTCGGAAGGGAAAGAATCCTGCAGCCTCAGCAAGAAAGGTGTCACCGCAGGCAAGCAGCCAGGCGGCTCGCAGAGGTGACAAAGACAGCCCTGCTGCACAAAGCGCAAATGCTCAGCAACCCAACGTGATACCCGTGAGATGTGACATGCCATCAGCAGCCCCTGGAGCTCTTCTTGCTCAGGGAGCGGAGGGTAAGTGCAACACAGCATCACAATTATCTATTTTATCTGCTTCCATAGAACAATTAATAGCGATAATGAGAAGTAATATGTCTCAACCTAGTTTGTGCGGTGAGGCTGGAGTTTGGGCAAGGGATCCTCCTCCTATGGCCCAACATTTAGGTGGAATAGTTAAAGAGGTTCCAGTAAAAAACTTGCCTGATAGCAATGCTAAAGAATGTATGCCCTGTTTTTTGTCACCTTTGGGCTTTCATTTACCTGCAAGCATCAAAGAGAAGATATGGAGTAAAGAATATATTGATTTTTGTACCATTCTCCCTCCCGCTAGGGATAATCTAAGGTTGGACAAGAGGGAGGAAAAACCTGAGGATAGAAAGCCAGTGATTAAATCATTGTACGTTTGGTTGCAGGATTTCGTCATTTATGCAAGTATTATATGTGAGTATTACCCTGAAAAGAGTCCCCTTCTATTTCAGCACATTGATATAATTCTAGAGGCTTACAGGAGTTTCAATGGC
This sequence comes from Rana kukunoris, assembly GCA_029574335.1. Lineage (NCBI taxonomy): Eukaryota > Metazoa > Chordata > Amphibia > Anura > Ranidae > Rana > Rana kukunoris. The sequence goes on from CM056049.1 coordinate 591,569,313, forward strand.
TTAGCTTGGTTAATTTACGATGAAGCATTTAGGCAAAAGTTGGCAGTACAACCCTCTCTGCAATGGGGGGCCAAGGACGTAGGGCTGTGGCTAAATTTATTTTTGCCGCAGAAACAGCCTTTTGTTCGCTCAAATGCAGCTACAAGCCCTCAACCCCCTCCCGGGGGGGCTTACAAGAGAGGCCTATGCTTCGATTTTAATGATTCTCTATGTAAATGGGGGAGTTCCTGTAAATATAGACATGATTGTGCCTTTTGTTCAGGAAGTCACTCCATTTCAAAATGCTTTCGGAAATTACAGTCCAATCCAAGAGAGGGATTTCCGAAGAGCAGTTACCCCGGTGAGTCTCCCAAACATGCTCCCCTGGTTACAAATGTACCCAAACCAGCGGATGGCTTCCCTGCTAATTAGAGGATTCTCCGAAGGTTTCCTTATACCTAGTTTTGAAGGAAGAGGTTGTTCTATAGTCAATAACCTGAAATCTGTTAATGATGCTCCTTGGGTAGTAAGAGCAAAACTATTGAAAGAAGTTAAAGCGGGTAAGATGGAGGGTCCTTTTGACCACCCCCCTTTTTCTGACTTCAGGATCTCCCCCCTAGGTTTATTTCCAAAGAAGGAACCTTTTGAATTCCGTTTAATTCACCATCTATCATTCCCGTTTGGCAGCTCATTGAACGATCAAATTACTACGGATGATATATAAGTATCATACGCATCATTTGATTCGGCAATGGCTAAACTCTGCACGTTAGGCGAAGGTGCGCTGATGTCCAAAGCAGACATCCAGTCAGCCTTTCGGCTGCTCCCATTGGTTTTAATTCCTTGGGCATCTATTTTGAAGACCAGTTTTATTTTGATTAAAAACTCTACCCATGGGCTGTTCAATTTCTTGCTTTTATTTCGAGACGTTCTCAACTTTTTTGGAATGGGTGGTCACTAAAGTAGCAGGTTCCGATCACTTAATCCATTATTTGGATGATTTTTCATTTTTGGGACCGAGGGGCTCGGACGGTTGTGCCAACCTGTTATCCGCATTTCAGAAAGTTTGCAGTCATTTCGGGGTCCCTTTAGCGCAGGATAAAACGGTTCTCCCAACCTCGCGTATTGAATTTCTAGGTATACCTATCGACTCCATCAGCATGGAATTTAGGTTGCCTGAGGATAAAATTTACAGATTATCACAAACAACAGGGCTTTTTCTCAGGAGGACTAAAGTAACGTTGAAAGAAATGCAATCCCTTCTGGGCCAATTAGCATTTGCCTCTAGGATCTTGCCAATGGGAAGGGTCTTTTCCAGGAGACTGTACTCAGCAATGTCGGGATTAAAAAACCCAGCTGCTCATATTAGATTAACAGCCAATATCAAGCAAGACCTAATAATTTGGTCAAAATTTTTACAGCATTTTAATGGTAGAACTAAATGGCAGCAGGATTTTGTCCTGGACAAAGAGTTTTTTCTGGAATCTGATGCAGCCGGTTCGGTCGGTTTTGGGGTAGTTTGGCGCACTCACTGGTGTGCAGAAACATGGCCGGATAGATGGATCTCTCGGGGTTTTGCGAAAAACATTGTCTTGCTCGAACTCTTTCCAGTAATCGTAGCCCTGGAGCTATGGGGGGAAGTTTTCGCAAATAGAAGGTTATTGGGAAGTACAGATAACAAAGGCGTACTTTACGCGGTAAATGCATTATCTTCTAGGTCCCCACCAGTGCTTGCTTACCTTCGTCATCTGGTTTTCTTGTGTTTAAGAAGGAACATTTGGCTGAAGGCTAAATACATCTCGGGTAAGGCCAATAACACTGCTGACGCTCTTTCTCGCCAACAGATGGACCGGATTTTCGAGTTGCTCCCGGGGGCAGACGCGGTAGGACTGAGTTGCCCTTCCCATTTATGGGCTCTAATCTAATGGTCCAGTGTTTCAAGAACTCGGTGGCCCCCTCTACCTGGAGAAACTACGTCTCCTCCTGGTTATTATGGTCAGCCTTTTTGGTCTCCTTTCAACTATCTGTATCAGATCACTCAGAAGAGCTGATTTTAGCATTTCTGGGTTCCCTGATCCAGAAACGCCTTTCCTGGTCCCACATTAGTAAAACCCCATCGGGCATTTCATTTTTTCTGCGGCTTTTTAATCTGCCCCCTTGCCATATTTACTTTTCAGTTAGACAAATATTGAAGGGCTACAGGAGGGATTCCTTTAAGAAGGATGGGAGGTCGCCGATTACCCCAGCAATTCTGTCACAGATTTGCGAGATCACCTCGGCAGTTTGTTTTTCGGCATATGAAGCCATTTTGTTTAAAGCTATTTTCGTTGTCGCATTCTTTGGAGCTTTCAGAATTTCTGAACTGCTTCCGGCCTCTGGGGGTGACACCTCCGGAATTTTATTGTCAGAGGTGTCTTTCCTGGGGGATAGTTTAAAATTATTTGTTAGACGCAGTAAGACGGATTCGCTGGGTAAAGGTGTGTGGGTCTCTTTGAAAAGATATGTTAATAGTAAGATCTGCCTGTTGGTCAGAATCCAAGAATTTTTGCAGGTCCGCCCAATAACCAAGGGTTTACTATTTATTCACCAAACGGCTCGCCGGTATCTATCTATCAATTTTCAGCAGTATTAAAAAAATGTGTTTCACATAGTAGGATCATTGGGGTTAAAATAACCTCTCATTCATTTCGAATCGGCGTGGCCACGGAAGCTGCGAGGATTGGTCTTGAAGAGAACCTCATCAAAAAAATTGGAAGATGGAAGTCAAATACTTTTAAGTCCTATATTCGTCCTTACTAACAGTTTATTCGTTCTAGGTCCGCAACAATCAGTATGGATTCTGGGGCATTCCTTTGTCTTTTGGGCAAAGAAAAGAGCTGCAAGTAGAACTTATACTTTGAACTTGGGTTTGGACCCGTCAATCTTCAACATTCATTGGTTTGGCCGTAGAGGAAAGGTATGGGATGATGTAATATTTGAATTAAGCAGGCTGTATGCATTATTTTTGCCTCCGGATATTTTAATTTTGCACACTGGAAGTAATGATATTGGTAAATGTAAGACGCATGACTTAATTAACAGAATGAAGGATGTTTTTCGATTTCTAAAGCAGGCCTCCCCTGAGACAACGTTCTCCGAATTTTCTCCGAGATAATCCCGCGCTTGCGCTGGCTGGAGTCTTCTGTGTTCAGGCCTTTGGAAAAAGTTTGCAGGCGAAAAAATAGAGCCATGGGAAAATTCCTGGGACGGGGAGTGGGTATCTCATTTAGACATGTTGATTTAGAGGGTTGTTTTAAGGGACTTTTTTTGGACGGACGGAATACATCTGTCAGATATAGGCCTGGACATCTTGAACATGGATTTCCAAACATGCATTGAAAAGGCCGCGGTCTGGGGTGGTGGGGACAGAAGGGCTGGGGGGGTTCCCCTCCCCTACTGTCGGTTGGGAGAGTTAAGTAATTTTCAGGTGAGATGATAAACAGCTCGAGTCTCAAGTGGCTGGGCTGGGTGTGATGTTTATTGGGAGTTTAATTGATGGATTTATATTCAGTATGTTTTACAATATATTCTATGGTGGATTTTCTGAATAATTTATTAAAACCAGTGAATCAGGCCGTGGCCAATTTAAATTGAAACCAGCATATATATATAACTGCAATATATAGTATGTTTTATTTTATGCGTCAATACATTTTTGGAAAGAAATTATGGTTTTTGTATTATTTCTATTGCATGTTTGGTGATTCATTTTATTTGGGTAAGCATAATGCCTGTGGTCCCATGGGAAAGGAAAGAGAGTAGCCGTTTAGGCTCTCCTTTCCATATGGGACCACGGCAGGGGCAGCAAGGTTAAGGGTAAATGCTGGTAAGTTTTCTGGGGTCAATCTCAGGTCAAGAAGCTAGAAGGCAAAGGGATGTATGGAGTTAATAGACAGAAGCTGGGATTGGTTAAAGCAGGTCAGGTGTCTTAGGGGGTTCTAGAAGCCTGGGTGTATTGAAGGGCAGTGGTTGGTCAGCAAAGGTCAGGTGGTGTAAAAGAAGTTTCTAGAATCAGACTCAAGCCTATATAGGGTCCCGGGACCGGGACAAGAGGGCTGCTGTTTAACAAGAGGACCCAGCCGGAGGAGCTCCCCACCTTACCCCCCCCCCCTCCCGTCGCGGCCTTGATTCACGTGGTGGCACCCCCTAGTTTGGGAGAGTTAAGTCATTTTCAGGTGAGATGATAAACAGCTCGAGTCTCAAGTGGCTGGGCTGGGTGTGATGTTTATTGGGAGTTTAATTGATGGATTTATATTCAGTATGTTTTACAATATATTCTATGGTGGATTTTCTGAATGATTTATTAAAACCAGTGAATCAAGCCGTGGCCAGTTTAAATCCAAACCAGCATATATATATATATATAACTGCAATATATAGTATGTTTTGTTTTATGCGTCAATACATTTTTGGAAAGAAATTATGGTTTTTGTGTTATTTCTATTGCATGTTTGGTGATTCATTTTATTGGGGTACGCGTAATGCCTGTGGTCCCATTACGCCGGTGTATCTACAGATACACCGGCGTAATTCGAAATTCCCGCTGGCGTATCATTGTTTTGTATTCTCAAAACAAGATACGCCGGAATTAGGCTAGAATCCGACTGGCGTAAGTCACTTACACCATCGGATCCTAAATGCAATAATACGCCGGCCGATAGGTGGCGTTTACGTCGATTTCAGCGTTGAATATGCAAATGACCGATACTCCGATTCCCGAACGTTTTTGCGCCGCTTCGCCGTCGTTTTACGTCGTTTCCGTAAGGTTACTCCTGCTATATGGTGCTTTAACTTTGCGTAGGTCCAGCGTACGCCATGTTAAGTATGGGCGTCGGGACAGCGTCGGGTTTTTCCGTTGTTTACGCCGTTTACGTAACTCGTCGCGAATAGGGCTGTGCGTTAATTATGTTCACGTCACAACCAATGTATTTGCGGCGTACTACGGAGCATGTGCACTGGGCTACGTTTACGGCCTGCGCATGCGCAGTTCGTTCGGAGCGGGAGCGTGCTTAATTTAAATACAAGCCGCCCCCTTTAAATTACGCGGGGATACGCTGGGCCATTTACACTACGCCACCGCAAATTACGGAGCAAGTGCTTGGAGAATACGGCACTTGCTCCAGTAAGTTGCGGCGTAGTGTAAATGGCATACGCTACGCTACACCGCCAGATACGCGGATCTACGAGAATCTGGCCCATAATCTCTTTATCCATTTGACAATGGATAAGTGTCTTTTGATGTGCAACATGTAATTACAGGTTACTGAAATTTGGCCTGGTCGATTTTGGACTCTAAATATATATATATATATATATATATATACCGTATTTGCCGGCGTATAAGGCGCCTGGGTGTATAAGACGACCCCCTAATTTTACCGTTTTTTAAAGATTTGTTGCCTGTATTCACCGTATAAGACGACCCCTATTCGGATGCTTCATATTTCTTTCTTCTGGAGCCATATTCTTATTCATTCTTGCTGGAGCTGAAGCCAATTACGGCGAGCGATGTATTCTACTAATAAATACAAAGCCTGCTTGGATTGGCAGAGGCAGTAACATCATCAGCCCACGCTTCTCTGACTCTCAAAGCCAATCCGAGCATTCTACTGTATGTAGGCACTCAGATTGACAGAGGTTGTTACCCCAATCTGAGCAGGCTCTGTATTCATTTGAATACATCGCTCACCGGGATTGGCTAATCGAAATATACTGTATGTAGCCGAAGCTACTTGCAGTATTACCGCACATCCAGCAGGCATCCGAGCAGCTGACCCGGCGTATAAGATGACCCCTGCTTTTTGGCCAGTTTTTTTAAGTGTAAAAGGTAGTCTTATACGCCAGCAAATACAGTATATATATATATAACACCCAACATATTACTACATATACTCCAACATATTTGTGGGGAAAAAAACAACGCCAATTTTGTTTGGGAGCCACATCGCACGACCGCGCAATTGTCAGTTAAAGCGACACAGTGCCGAATCGCAAAAAGTGGCCTGGTCATTGACCAGCAATATGGTCCAGGGCTTAAGTGGTTAAGAGATCATGTAAGAATCCCAGGGTAATGAAGACTTTGTGGGAGAGCATCTCTATGGTTAAGTAATTGCCATAGAAACATTTGTAAAGGTGAGGAGTTAGTAAAATGACGATGCCCATGTGGGGACGGCAGAAATATTTCTGCACCCAGGCGCCTGTGACCCTAGGATCTGCCCTGCAGTAGCATGTGTAGTTCTCTCCCCCAAAATACCTGCTGATAATCAAGTTCCTCTGTTCTTTTCTCTGCTGTACCCATCCAAACTGAACCAAAACCTACTGTAGCAGGGTCTTCCTGTCAGAGTCTAATGACCGGCCATCCCCGCTAGGACTTTATTCACATCTGTAAATATGTACATTACCTTTAAGGAGCTATGCATGGTGGGATTGCAAGTAGCAGAAGATATGGACTCCACTGACTCTTAGAATGAATGAATGAATGACTTGTATAGCGCAACGCATGCGAACTGAATCGCCTCTGGGCGCTTTTTCCAGCCAGTGTCTGCTTGGCTGGTGCGGTCATTTTTACCCCGTAGGATCTTGACACGCTATGGACACACAGTCATACACACATATATACATATATACTGGGTCAATTTTTTTTTTTTTGGACGATCCAATTTACCTACCAGCATGTCTTTGGAGTGTGGGAGGAAACTGGAGTACCCAGAGGAAACCCACGCAGACACAGGGAGAACATGCAAACTCCAGGCAGATGGTGTCGTGGTCGGGATTCGAACCAGCGACCCTTTTGCTGCTAGGCGAAAGTGCTACTCAGGAGAAACAGACTACATTTCCCACAATGCCCTGCCCTGTTGGAGCATGTGACGCCTCCGCACAGACTTGTGGGGGAGGTTACTTAAGCAGAGGGAGTGGCACCTTTTCACTCTCTCGGGACCAGCCTCTTCTCCTCTGCGGAGCTGCTGACAGAGACAGCCGTGCTGCTAGGCCCAGAAGGGCCTAAATTTCCCGAGAGACCAGCCATCCGAAAGGAAGCAGGATTCCTGTATCCAGCCTGTGTACCCGGAGACCGGAGAGGAAGCCCAGCTGACAACTGAAACAGTGAAATACCCTCGTCCGGGGTCTTTGTGTTGTGGAGCAGTGATTCACCAACGCATTTTCTGAGAGGAATTCAGGCAGGTCAGCCTGTCGGGTAAGAGGGCACATGCTAAGCTCTTAGTTCTCCCTTTAGACAGACACTTTAGTGCCATCTCACAGGCCTCCCACCCCTGTTTGTCCTTCAGCCTGAACTTATACCCTTTTCACTGTTTATAGTGGTTATGCAGAAGTGACTGACGCTGGCTAGCGATCAGCTCACCAACGTTTGATGTTCACCATACTTTGTTGGATTACCTTCCCCTTATCTTTTATTACTTGTAGATTACAAATTTAACTGCACCATCCGGCCGCAATGTAGACTTTGGGCTGTTTGCAGGATCGCCCGATAGAGGGAGCTCGCAAGCACAGACTGTTCACTAGTTTAGCCGAATGGTACCATTCTTTAGGATAGATTTGTTTCATTCATAAATGCCATTTGTGGATTTCTGCAAGGGCCCTTGCGAAATCATATCGTGTTACTGCATGACAACCATTCACTTGATGATGTAAACTTATGTGTGTTCCTTCGAGTACTTATTAAGTAAACTCACTCACTTTGATTTAAATATACTACTGTGTGGATCGTATTCTTCTAGTTTGGAGGGGCCATCTATTATTCAGGTAATACTATCATTACACTGTCATTGAATGTTGTATGCCTGTCATTGTGCCTCACCCCAGCAGGGGTCACAATACATCCACCAGACTTCTGATGTGTCAAGGGAGGGTTCGAGGAAATTAAGAGGGGTGTGTTAATTTAAAAAGAGAGTAGATCCCAAAACAACCAACGGCTCCTGAGGGGGTAGCGCTACACTACCAACACAACTTTTGTAAATTTAATAAACAGCAAAAGTCCTTAAAAAATTGATAAATCAAATGATGAATTAACATAATATACAATGAGAAGGCTAACAACCACAGTGGGAAATAATACAGGCACAATATCTAAAATGCAAACATACACAATATTAATTAAACATAGATTCCCTTAGCTGGGGATTCTGAGACTTGTAGTTCTATATAGACACAAGAGGTAGCATAAAATCATTCACCGCCTAATAGAGACACACGGAATGGCAGTGAAACATAAGGGTAGATTTTGGTACAAACGTTTATATCAAAAATCTTGTTAGTATATTTGATAATGCCATCACCGACTTAATGTATGTTGTTCAAAAATATTTCACATTTTATTTTGCTATTTTGTTCATTTCAAGAATATTTTCCATCCTGTTGCTTTATTTTTTTTTTATTTTTTTTTTATTATGATCAAAAATGACCCCTGGGGACTGGGGGCTCGTAATTGGAGAGAGAGAGGGAGAGAGAGAGAGAGAGAGAGAGAGAGAGAGAGAGAGAGAGAGAGAGAGAGAGAGAGAGAGAGAGAGAGAGAGAGAGAGAGAAGTGGTATCAGAGAAGTTTCTTTAACAGTTTATTTCCTTAATCTTATAATAATATAATGTAAAATAATGTATAATCTGTCTATCAGTCTTTTCACAAAATAAACTCTGCAAGTCCAAAATAAATACATTTTCTCACTGTACCTACACGTATCCCAGTATCTGACTAATTTCAAGGTCAAATTTCTGTTTTTACTTCAGTCTGTGCTAAAACATATACATACATACATACATTCATCCAAATAAATATTTAGGAAGTAATCTGGGAAAAAAACATATGAAGGGGGCACCCGGATTTGAACCAGGGACCTCTTGATCTGCAGTCAAATGCTCTACCACTGAGCTATACCCCCCTTGTGGTGAGATTGAGCTTCTCAGAAACAATATATAAAAATGCAGCATCTGTGAGCTAGCATTAGCTGTCTTAATGTTGTAATGTTGAATTTCAATGCATGCAATTGGGATTTTGCTAATAGATTAATGAATTAATATTTTTGTCTAATAATTGATACACTTATATATAGAGAAAGAATGTTGCTGTTGTTTAATTCATGGATATCAGTGACATGGACATGATTTGAGTTCTTCAGCCTAGGTTCACACTGGTGTGTGCAAAACACAGCATGTGATTCACACAGGAATCGCAGGCATTCCTGTGCACATCTCATATCTCATATGATGTCTGTGTGGTGCATTTTTTTATGGCTCAAATTGCATCCACATCAAAATGGTGCAGAACTCCCCCCCACACACACACACACAATTGAATTCTGGCAATTGTTTTGCAATCTGTTTTGAGGTGTTGTTAATCTGACATTGACATCTGCAGCAGAATGCATGGATGCCGTGCGATTGCCTTGGAGTACGATGCGATGCGGGGAAACGCAGTGAATCTTGAGCATTTCCCGTATCTAATTAGTGTGAACCAGGGCACAAAACCATTAGGCTGGGTTCACATTTATGCAGGCAGGTTTCTGTGCAGAGTCAAGTGCGGTTTCCATTCAGTGGCACACGACCCTTTTTTAATTTGCGCCATAACCAACTAGCATATATGAGAACAGGCTCGATTGAAAGCTGGTCTGGTTCAAATGTTATGCAAATCTGATGCGGTTCAAAATGCATCCGATTCGCATATATGTAAACCAAGTGACATAAGAAAATAGGAGCGTGTCTGTAAACTACACCAGACACAATGCTTAAGACCCCTTTCACACTGAGGAGTTTTTCAGGCGGTACAGTGCTAAAAATAGCGTCTAAATACCGCCTGAAAAACTCCTGCCCAGCGTCCTCAATGTGAAAGCCTGAGGCAAGCAGCATCTTTGGAGCGGTGAGAGGAGCGGTATGTATACCGCTCCTTCACTGCTCCTTCCCATTTAAGACAATAGGAAACCGCGGTAATACCGCCTGCAATGCGCCTCTGCAGAGGTGCATTGCGGGCAGTATTAACCCTTTATCGGCCGCTAGCGGAGGTTAATACCGCTATAAATATATATACCACCGCGCCTCCCGCCCCAGTGTGAAAGGGGCCTTAGGGTCAGGCGTCATTTGGGCAGAAAAAATGAACAACACTGTAATGCGCGCATTTTTCTACAACGCAAATATATGATCCCAGTGTCATGGACCATGAAATACTGAAGTGTTTCTACGTGAAATCCTAATTCATGTATTACAGAAGATGGGACATTACGGGTGTCTTGAGATATTACAGGAGATTTTATTCTGAACCCCAACCAGGTCAATAGACTCAGAAGATATACTCATTGTCTATTGTGTGATAACCCTATATAAAGCCTTTTGATTATCAGGTGTAAATGTCTTCTGCCCTGTCTCAACTCTCCAGACGGTTCCATTGTTCTGTGGCTGGCTATTGTGTACATTGATTGCCCCCTGGGGCTTTTGTCTCAATACACATGGCAGTCTTTCTATTCAAACCTTTCTGACCAATCTCTGCTGTGTCATTTTCAAGTCCTCATTTGCATGGTTAAGGAGGACCTGATGGGAAACTGCCTGGACTTTAAAAAGGACCAATAAGAAAGCGGTTGTTGGGGGCGGGATGTTCCAAATCCTGTATAAAAGTGTGCTGTGTACTTTCAATAAAGTGTGTCCTGTTTACATCCAGCATTAAGCTTTGGCTCATGTGTGGATTATTCGGCGATTCCAGGGATATTCCTACTCGTAGAATATTGGGTGATTTTCTTTTATTAGAGAAGAAGGGAATGGATGACGGGGATATGTTCTACTACCGTCACAACTGATTGGCAGCAGCGGGATTTTCCCTTCTACTTTCCTTTACACCAGGATTCCAAGCAGACACTGGGAACAGTGAGTGGAAGGCTGGTACACCCGGCTTAAAAGAAATACACTGAAAGAACTACTGGAAGTTCGTGGAAGGATTGCTAGCGACATAACCAAGCGGGTCATCATAGCAGAATTAATGGAGCTAGACCAGGAGAACTTGGTTGCAGCAACGCCAGCAGTACAAGAGATGGAGACACCAGTGATTCAGGAGGAGGAATCACCAGCCAACAAGCTAATAAGAGAGAAACTAGCATGGTTCAGTCCGAACCCAACGGCGGATGTGGTGCTGAAAGTGATGGACCTGTTAGCGGAGGAGGCTAAACAAATAAGAGACGCAGAGCTACAGTTAAAACTGGCAGCAGTCCAACAAGCAGCCGCACATTCTCCAAACAGTAAGTACAGCACAGCAGACACAGGGAAGATTCCGTTTAGCGCTTTTAAAGCTTTTGATGAGAAAGAACGAGAGCGGCAACATGAGCTGAGAATTGCAGAAATAAGACGATCGGTGACAACGCCTAAAGAAGCAGCACCAAATGAAAAACGAGGAGAGGTACAGATACCAGTAACCATGGAAGAGGAATTCAGAAGGAGGTTGCGAGAGAAACAGATACAGCACAGAGGACCAGTATCAGAGGAGGTCCTGCTTGGATGGTCTGATTCGATCCGCTGCGAACTGTGGAAGTAAGCGCTAGCTCTCGAGCAGCGACACCAGGGAAAAGCTCTCCCCTCCATCCATGTAAGGTACTGGTCACAGTATGAAGTAAGAATGCCGTTGTTGGGGGAACAACCAAAGCAGGAGTGGACAGCAGGCTGATCCGGGCAGAGATGCAGCTAGACGAGAGCTACAGAGCCCTCCGGTGGTATGTAGCCCAAGAGTGCCCGTGGTCAGCGGATGACAGCCCCACAGAAGGCTATGACTATGATGGCCTGGGATTGTTGTATTGGAGGATGTCCAGTGATCCCGACTTTGGGGATGATCGGGAGTGGCGCTTGGAGGACATATGGGAGCACAGAGAGGAAAAATGTAATATCTCGGAAGGCCACTGGTTACAGGAAGATTTGGAATCTCTGGCCATTCAAGAATGGGATTTGGAAATCGCCTACAGACAGCTGCTAGACTCGGCTCAGCAGCAGGGTGGGGCTCCCATTGCCTGCAACTATGAGGAAAGGTCAGATGACAACTGTTAAATCTTGGCTGATGAATCGGCAGTGGAAAATATGGAGATTGCCATCCCTAAAGCCGAAGCGGATGGTGTGGAGTTCCAGGGAGCCGGTGCGGTTGGCCCCTCTCTCCAGCAACAAGCTGAGGTGGTAAAGCTTTTACCCCCAGCTGAATCACTGGCCACAGAGCAGAGTGTCATGGGCCTCTACTCCTCACTAACAGAAGAGGGGGACCCTGTGGTAGTGGATGGGACTGTGGTCTCCACTCACAGCAACCAAGCGGAAGAGCTGGCAACAGAACAGAGGGTCACGGACCTCTGCTCTTCACTAACAGAAGATGGGGACCCTGTGGTAGTGGATGAGACTGTGGTCTCCACTCACAGCAACCCAGCGGAAGAGCTGGCAACAGAGCAGAGTGCCCCGGGCCTCTGCTCCCCACTAACAGAAGAAGGGGTTCCTGGGGCAGTGGATGGGACTTCAGTCTCCACTAGCACAACCCCAGAAAATGGTACAGGACTGGGACAGGAGGATGTCGGCTTTGCTTTGCAAGCACCGGGGTATTTTCACCTCACACCAGTGGATGGGACTTCAGTCTCCACTGGTATACCCCATAAATGGTGGCCAGTTGGCACAGATCCCCAACAGCATGATGGACTGAGCCCAGCCACCCTGTCATCTCTCCAGCGGCTGAAAGGACTCCAGGGAGAAGGGCCATTCCAGGCTTCTCCCCAGCGGCAGACGTGTTCCCTGAGAGAGGCAGAAGATGGCGGGGTGAGTAATGCTCTGTCTGGAGCAAGTTATTTGGGTTACTGTATGGATACCGGCATTGGGGGACTGGAACTACTGACTAAGTTCAGAGTCAACCCATCTGGTGTCTCCTACTGTGTTAGTCTACTGCCAAAAGGGGAGCTGTGTGCCAGAGGGGGCTTTTGGAGAGGACTGAATGCGAGCCTCTTGCCGTCCGATTATGGGCCAGGGCCTCAAACCAGGAAGGCGGATGGTTCATCCCGGCAGACAGTCCTGGAACCTTAAGACTACTTGCCCAACATCCTCGAGTGACCCGTTTGGGTCCCACTGTGGATGTTGAACTATTTCCCAGGGGGAGTAATATCATGGACCATGAAATACTGAAGTGTTTCTACGTGAAATCCTAATTCATGTATTACAGAAGATGGGACATTACGGATGTCTTGAGATATTACAGGAGATTTTATTCTGAACCCCAACCAGGTCAATAGACTCAGAAGATATACTCATTGTCCATTGTGTGATAACCCTATATAAAGCCTTTTGATTATCAGGTGTAAATGTCTTCTGCCCTGTCTCAACTCTCCAGACGGTTCCATTGTTCTGTGGCTGGCTATTGTGTACATTGATTGCCCCCCTGGGGCTTTTGTCTCAATACACATTCAAACCTTTCTGACCAATCTCTGCTATGTCATTTTCAAGTCCTCATTTGCATGGTTAAGAAAGACCTGATGGGAAACTGCCTGGACTTTAAAAAGGATGTTTCAAATCCTGTATAAAGGTGTGCTGTGTACTTTCAATAAAGGGTGTCCTGTTTACACCCAGCATTAAGCTTTGGCTCATGTGTGGATTATTCGGCGATTCCAGGGATATTCATACTCGTGGAATATTGGGTGATTTTCTTTTATTAGAGAAGAAGGGAATGGATGACGGGGATATGTTCTACTACCGTCACACCCAGCTTATGAGAAAAAATCTTTGCTATCCGGGTTGATGGGTTTTCCCTTCATATGGGGTATCCCATTTTTTCTAGCCAAGGGTTCCACATTTTGCCAAATTCCCTGATGTTTCTTCTCTTTATATATCCACTTCCCGCCCGGTCAATAGGAGATTGACGTCCGGGAAGTGGTTATGAAATCGTGACTGGACGTTCTCAAACGTCCTACACAATTTCATGCCGTGCGCGCCCGTGGGGGCGCGCAGCGCGGCGATCGGTGATGCGGGGTGTCAGTCTGACACCCTGCACCTCCGATCTCGGTAACGAGTCTCCGGTGGAGGCTCACTACCACGTGATCAGCCGTGTCCAATCACGGCTGATCACGATGTAAACAGGAAGAGCCGCCGACGGCTCTTCCTCACTCGCGTCTGACAGACGCGAGTACAGGAGAGCCGATCGGCGGCTCTACTGACAGGGGAGGTTTGTTTATCAGCGCAGCCCCCCCTCAGATGCCCACACTAGACCACAAGGGAGTGCCCACACTGGAAGGGCAAAAGTAAAACAAAAAAAAGGGGGCAACATAGATTCATCAGTGCCAACCCTCAGTGTCCATCAGTGCCACACCACAGTGTCTATCAGTGCCACCCCTCAGTGCCAATCCATGCCCAGTGCCCACCTATTAGTGCCCATCTGTGCCACCCATAAGTACCCATCAGTGCCACCCATAAGTGCCACCCATGAGTGCCCATCTGTGCCGCCTATGAGTGCCCATCTGTGCCGCCTATGTGTGCCCATCAGTGCCGCCTATGAGTGCCCATCAGTTCCCCCTATGAGCCCCAATCAGTGCCACCTATGAGTCCCCATCAGTGCCACCTATGAGTCCCCATCAGTGCCACCTATGAGTCCCCATCAGTGCCGCATACCAGCGCCGCCTATCAGTGCCACCTCATCGGTGCCCATCAGTACTACCTTATTGGTGTCCATCAGTGCCACCTCATCAGTGCCCATCAGTGCCCCCATATCAGTGCCCGCAATTGAAAGAGAAAACGTACTTATTTACAAAAAGTTAACAGTTTAGTCTTTTATTAGTTGTTGCGCAAAAAATAAAAACCGCAGAGGTAATCAAATACCAAAAGAAAGCTCTATTTGTGGGAAAAAAAGGACGCCAATTTTGTTTGGGTACAGTGCAACATGACCACGCAATTGTCATTCAAAGTGCGACAGTGCTGAAAGCTGAAAATTGGCTTGGGCGGGAAGGTGCGTAAGTGCCTGGTATGGAAGTGGATATACTACTTTCTCCTTCCATTTCTTTCAAATTACCCGCGTCGTATCATTAGTTTGAATCCTCAAACCATGATACGACGGCTTCAGGCTTCGATCCGACGGGCTTACGTCTTCGTACGCCTTCGGATCTACGCTGCAATCTTTTTGCTCCCGCTGGGTGGAGTTCGCGTAGTTTTCCGCGTCGGGTATGCAAATTAGCTTTTTACGGCGATCCATAAAGTTACGATCGGCCGTCGCATTCTCTAACGTCGTCGCTAGTCGGCTTTTTCCGGCGTATAGTTAGAGCTGCTATTATCCGTTCTATAGTTAGACTGGCCATGTGAAGTAAATAAAAATATCATGCAACAACCAACTATATGTATCTATCCTTTACTGTAACTTGTAATACCTATATATAAGCTATTGCATCTGTATTAACACGCATGAGTCCTGTATTTGCTACTGTATATCAGGCCGAAGTGTGCTCTAGGCCTGAGGCTAAGCGTTAGTTAATGAGACAGACACCTTTGAAATTAAACAGTTATATTTATTCTAACAAAAAGTGTCCATTGTATAGTAAACAAAGCTGTAGCATAGAATTCCTATTGCATAATATACAATGCTAACAAGTATCTGTGGCCTAATACAACACTGGCAGATAAGATACAGGCATATTTAGCTTTTCAGTCCTTCCGGCTGGCTCAAGATGGGTAAAGAGAGATTTTAGGCCTTGGCCTTGACCACATGGCTAAGGCCAAAATACCAGCCAGGCTTCCATGCGGCCTAGTCCATGTGGTCTCAGCATAGGCCTTCAGATGATAGGTTCACTCCAGCATTCAAGCGAATAGAGGCCGAAAGTTCTCTTCCAAACTCCTTTTACCAAACCTCACTCATTAATCATTCGCAATGCCTCCCATGTTGCCTGCCCATCTGATGTTCAACCAATTGTTGCATTTCATGACTCACATCCTTGTTCATTCCCTACCTAGCCACTGGGATTCCTTTGATCCTTGTCGTAATCAATGTCTTTTGTTTGTTTGTTTGCGGAGACTGCCCAACAGCTGTCCTCCTCCTAGACTCCCTGGAGACAAGTTTAACTTATCACATTCCTGGGGGGGGGGGGCAGGTATCCTGACCTGTTTGACTGGAATCAGAGGATGGTCAGAATTCATACATTCATATTATTTGCAACACCGTGTTGGCCGTCGTTCCCGCGTCAAAATTTCAATTTTTTTTTTTTTTTTGCGTAAGTCGTCCGTGAATAGGAATGTACGTAAATTACGCTACAAAAAAAAATTAAGTTTCGACGTAATTTTGCGCAATGCACGACGGGAAATTTCTGAACGGAGCATGCGCAGTTCGATCGCCGCGGGGACGCACCTAATTTAAATGATTCACGCACCCTAATCGCGTATTTCGATTCTGCCGTGAGAAATACACTACGCCGCCGTACCTTACGGGCCGAAATCTTCCTGGATTCGACTTAGAGCCAGGTAAAATACGGCGGCGTAGTGTATATCTGATGTGCCAGGGCAATTGTATGTGGATCTGGCCCAAGGTGTCTATTTTCCTGAACCATTTTTTATGTATCCATATAGGTGCGTTATGCAACACATATAATAATTGTGGCATCCACAGCATTTTAATCAAGTAACATCTCCCCGCGACCGACAGCGGGAGATGCCGCCAGATTTGAATTTTATTTTTAAATTTAGACAGAAGGGGGACTATATTATATGTTAACGTCACTCCCTACTATCTCCAACTGTGGGATTTCTACCAATGTCTGGATCCTCATTGGGTCTACCGGCATTAATGCTGATTTCTCCCAATTAATAACCAATCCTGAGAGTCTTCCAAACTCTCTGAAAATAGTCATTGCCTGCTTAATGAAGTAATCCGTGTCACAGAGGAAGAGGAGTACATCGTCCGCATAGAGAGCAATTCTCTCCACCCCAGTCGGTCTCACGAATCCCTCTATTTTTGTGTCCGTTCTTATTGCAGTGGCCAGTGGTTCCATTGCTAAAGCAAAAAGCAGGGGTGACAATGGGCACCCCTGCCTCGTACCTCTCTCTAACTGTACCTTAGCTGAATCATCATTGTTGACTCTAATTCTCGCACTAGGGCTATTGTACAATATTTTGACCCACCTAATAAATTTTGGGCCAAACCCAAAAACTTCTAAGACATGCCAGATATACCCCCATTCCAAGCTGTCAAAAGCTTTAACCACATCTAAGGACATTACTGCTCTTGTGCCCCCGTTCTCTGTTGGCATTTGCAAGTTAAGAAATACCCTCCTATTATTCATGCTAGTTGATCTATTCGGTATATATCCAGTTTGGACCTGGTGTATAAGTTTCGCAACAATTTTATTTAACCTACCCGCCATTATTTTAGCCAATATTTTAGCATCTGCACAAAGAAGGGAAATAGTTTGATATGATATAAACTTCCCCTCTTCCATCGCCCAGTTCAATACTTTCAAGGAGACCTGGGAGTAGCACTTTCCCATAGTATTTATTAGGGTTGTCCCGATACCACTTTTTTAGGACCGAGTACAAGTACCGATACTTTTTTTCAAGTAGTCGCCGATACCGAATACCGATACTTTTTTTAAATGTGTCCCCAAATGCAGCCATGTCCCCCACATATGCAGCCATGTCCCCCACATATGCAGCCATGTCCCTCCAGCCATGTCCCCCACATATGCAGCCATGTCCCTCCAGCCATGTCCCCCACATATGCAGCCATGTCCCTCCAGCCATGTCCCCCACATATGCAGCCATGTCCCCGCAGCCATGTCCCCCCTATATGCAGCCATGTCCCTCCAGCCATGTCGCCCACATATGCAGCCATGTCCCCGCAGCCATGTCCCCCACATATGCAGCCATGTCCCTCCAGCCATGTCCCCCACATATGCAGCCATGTCCCTCCAGCCATGTCCCCCACATATGCAGCCATGTCCCTCCAGCCATGTCCCCCACATATGCAGCCATGTCCCCGCAGCCATGTCCCCCCTATATGCAGCCATGTCCCTCCAGCCATGTCCCCCACATATGCAGCCATGTCCCCCCAGCCATGTCCCCCACATATGCAGCCATGTCCCTCCAGCCATGTCCCCCACATATGCAGCCATGTCCCTCCAGCCATGTCCCCCCAGCCATGTCCCTCCAGACATGGCTGGAGGGACATGGCTAGAGGGACATGGCTGGAGGGACATGGCTAGAGGGACACCTGTGTGGAAATTTCTCCATTGAGTGTGTTAATCATGGGTACCGCGGAGGGGGGGGGAATTGGTTCTTAACCGCTTGCTTACTGGGCACATAAACCCCCTTCGTGCCCTGACATTTGCACGGTCATGCGACGTGGCTCCCAAACAAAATTGGCGTCCTTTTTTCCCCACAAATAGAGCTTTCTTTTGGTGGTATTTGATCACTTCTGTGGTTTTTATTTTTTGCGCTATAAACAAAAAAAGAGCGACAATTTAAAAAATATATATATTTTTTACTTGTTGCTATAATAAATATCGCAATTTAAAAAAAAAAGTTTAAGGCCGATACGTATTTTTCGACGTATTTTTGTAAAAAAAAAAAAAAATCGCAATAAGCGACTGGTTTGCACAAAAGTTATAGTGCCTACAAAATGGGGAACAGAATTATTATTTTTTTTATTATAATTTTTTTTTACTAGTAATGGCGTCGATCTGCGATTTTTATTGGGACTGCGATATTGCGGCAGACATATCGGACACTTTTGACACAAATTTGGGACCATTAACATTTATACAGCGATCAGTGCTATAAAAATGCACTAATTACTGTATACATGTGACTGGCAGGGAAGGGGTTAACACTAGGGGGTGAGGAAGGGGTTAAATGTGTATCCTGGGTGTGTTCTAACTGTGTGGGGGGAGGGAGTGACTGGGGGAGGTGACCAATGCTGTGTCCCTATGTACAAGGGACACAGATCGGTCTCCTCTCCTCTGACAGCACGTGGAGCTCTGTGTTTACACACAGAGCTCCACGTCCCTGCTGTCATCTGCTTGTTTTCCTGCCGGACATCGCGGCCGGCAGGTACACGCATCGGCATCTCAGCGATGCGCCGGGACAGTGTTTACCTGCTGTGCAGCACCCAGTGGCGCGCGCGGGTAATGCACTTAAAATCACATCCAAAGACGTCAACTTGGCACTTGAGAGCCGTGCTGTTGACGTCTTTTGTCAATAGCGCAGGTCTCAAGTGGTTAATAAATGGGCCAACATTCTCCCGACGCTTTCCCCCTCCCCAAATGCAACTTGCTTTTGAAATAATCTCTTGTTCTCTGATTTTCTTATCATTTCAACCATGTACTCCTGTTGCTTGTATAACCATATTCTTTGTTTCTCCAGTGTTGGGTTCTCAATATATTCCTTCTCTGTATTCTCTAGTTCCTTCCTGATACTATTTTCCCATTCTCTTGATACTTTTTTAATTTTCGCCACTTGTTGGATACATAGGCCCCTAAGGTATGCCTTCAATGCATCCCACATCACTGCCCCGGTCACAGTTCCTTCATTGAACTCTATAAACTCTTTTACTTTTGATAATATCTCCTCAGGTTCCCCTATCAGTTCAAACCACAACGGACTCATTTTCCATTCTCTTCCATGCCTACTACCCTCTAGGTTTACCGTTATTATCACCAATAAATGGTCCGATACTCCTCTGGCCTGGTATACTATTTCCCTTACTATTAGAGATGCTTCCACATTACCCAGGACTAAATCTATCCTGGATAATGTGGAATAGGAACTAGAGTAGCAAGAATATTGCAACTCCTCTGGGTTTCTCACTCTCCTGTAAGAACTGATACAACCGACTCTGGGGCATTCTGTGCACTTTCCCTTGGAAACCTATCCCATTTCTTATTTATTACCTCATTAAAATACCCCATTGCTATAACAGGAATCCCAGATTTATCCATCATAAAATCCATTAATTTATACATAACTTCCAATATAAATGAAGGATGGATATATATATATATATATATATATATATATATATATATATATATATATATATATTTGCTAGAAGGTATTGCCTGTTTTCTATTACACAATAAAGAAAAACATACCGCCCCTCCTCATCAATACTGATCTGCTTACAAGTGAACATCACTCCCCTTTTAACCAAGACCGCCACGCCCCCCACCTGGGATTACAAGCGACACTGCGTTCTGTGCGGACGTGTGCATCAGCAGCTCCTGACAGCTCCTGACAGCCCGACATCAGGGCTGACATCAGGGCTGAATCTCTGCTCTCCCCCCCTGCTTCGGCTCTCCGGTCCTCCTTTCACGACCCCCCTTCAGTGGCACCCAGCCGGACTCCCCCCCCTCGGATCTCTCCGAGGCCGTCACCCCAGCCGAGCACCCCCTGCAGGTCGTGTCCGAGCACTCCCCTTGCTGGTTCTCCTCTCTCCCCCGTGGCGGATCTCTGGCCCCCCTCACACGACCCCCCCTCCAGCAGCATCCACCGGAGCCACTCTCCCCAGACACCGAGACTGTCACCCGCCGCCGAGACCCCCCTCCAAGCCAAGCTCCGGGGGATCCAGGTTCATCAGCTCTCCGCCCCCTCCGCAGCCACCGCCTACCGCCTGGGGGCAGCTAGACGTCCGTGGACTAGAGCCGCAGGAAAGACCGCGGCTGCGGCCTTGTCCCCCGCCATCTGCACCTGTTTTCCCCATCGTCTCCTCCAGCAGGTAGGTTTCCTCTGGGAATCCCTTGAGGCCTGCAGCGAGACCCACAAAGCCGCATCCTTCAGCTGCAGGAGCGTAGGAGAGGCCGCAGCTCGGGCCTAACTCCGGTCCCGGCGGCCATCTTGGTACTTCCAGCCGAGGCCTGAATACTCCACACCACCCATCCAAAGCAAGCCAGCCTAGGAAGGTTGAGGACACACAGGCACTGACCTATAGCCAGCAACCACCACAACCTAATACTAGAAGAATAGCCCAGGGATACAACCTGCTCACCCGTCACATCTCAGCAACACCCGCCAGGTAAGTAACCCGCCAGGTAAGTAAATCCGGGGCACCATCTAGCAGCTTGATCCAGGGTTCACCGATCGCCTCCGGGGTCAGGAAGGAATTTTTTCCCCTTGCTGTAGCAATTGGCAGGCTCGGCTAGGGGTTTTTCGCCTTCCTCTGGATCAACCGAGGGAGGGGGGCGGTTTTTAGGCCGGGACATTGTTCTTTTTCAACAACACCAACCATCCACATCACCATCGCTGATCGAATAACTACGGAACCCTCTGGAACATCAGCCCCTGACCATCATCCTCACCATCGTTGATCGACAGGATCACAGTATCATCACTTCATCATCAAGCCATCGCCCACCATGCTCATCATCAAGTACGCAGCTGACACCCTCCGCAGCCTAAGGATTTTTGCCTCAACTCTACTAACCTCCACGCAAAGAACACTACGGAAAGAACGACTACTAAGAAGCAACCGCCAATCAAGCCCAAAAAACGAGAAGGCACAGCCTCAACCACAACACTTAGAATGCGCCCTAAACAACACTAGATCGGCAGTCAAACACAGAGAGGAAATCCACGACTTCATTGTCCAACACAACACAGATTGCCTCTTTATTACAGAAAGTTGGCTCACTCCCGACTGCAACCCCATCCTCGCAGAATTGGTGCCTGAGAACTATCGCATATTAACCGAGCATAGAACAGGACAGAGAGGAGGAGGCCTAGCAGTGATCTACAAATCCCACCTCGCTATCACCAAACCAACTTTACAGAACTCATTACCCTTTATGGAAACACTCACCCTGCAACTTCTAACCACCCCCGAGGAAGCCATCCACATACTACTATGCTACAGACCGCCTGGACCAAAGACGCATCTCCTCACACCCTTCACCGAATTCTTCTCGACGTACACCCTGAAAACTAAAAATTTGCTGCTACTCGGGGATTTCAACCTCTGGGCTAACTCAACCCAGGATCCCATTGCCACCGCCTTCATCGACCAACTGGAAGAACTTGGTCTGCAGCAACTGATAAAAACGCCCACGCATACATCAGGTCACACTCTGGACCTCATCTTCAAACAAAACATTGATATCAACAAGCTGGACAACAGACCTTTACCTTGGACAGACCACCACGCCATCAAATTTATATTAACCACCGACACCATCCTGCAAAAACCTAAACTCCCGACAACAATACACTGGGCAAGATCGCAGAGGAAACTACACTCTGAACTCTTCAAAACCACACTAGCGACCAAAATTGAAGTACCTAATCTGAACCACTCAACGGAACACTCACTCAACGCCTTAAACAAAGCTTTACTACAAACAGCAGACGCAGTCGCTCTGAAACGTAGAGCTCTCATCAGGAAAAACAACTCAGGCTGGTTTAACGACACTCTCACTCTACTGAAACAAGAACACAGAAGAGCGGAAGGAGCCTGGAGGAGAAACCCATCAAAAGAAAACCACACTAACTACAAAACCCTCACCAAAAATTACCACAAAGCCATCTTTAAAGAAAAAAAGGAACATTTCTCATACACCATCGCAAAAGCCCTAAACCATCCACTGGAGCTGTTCAAACTAGTCGTTAAGACTATGAACCCCACCTGCCTGGAGCCCCCTACAAGTGAGACACAAGATTTCTGTAATGAATAGTGTTGAGCAGAATATGCCATATTCGATTTCGCGATATATCTCGAATATATAGTCGAATATTCGAGATATATTCGCTAAATACGAATATTCGTGATATATTTTAGAAATGAAATCATTGCGAATTTTCGCTATCGCGAATGCGAATGCGAATTGCGAATGCGAATGCGAAATTTAGAGAAATGCGGAATGGAGCGCTCTGATTGGCTCAGAATATTCGTGATATATTACAATATAAAATAATTGCGAATATTCGAGAAATGCGGAATGGAGCACTCTGATTGGCTCAGAATATTCGTGATATATTACAATACACAATAATTGCGAATATTCGGCAAATGCAGAAGGAGCACTCTGATTGGCTCAGAATATTCGTGATATATCACAATGTAAAATAATTGCGAATATTCGAGAAATGCGGAAGGAGCACTCTGATTGGCTCAGAATATTCGTGATATATTACAATGTAAAATAATTGCGAATATTCGAGAAATGCGGAAGGAGCACTCTGATTGGCTCAAAATATTCGTGATATATTACAATGTAAAATAATTGCGAATATTCGAGAAATGCGGAAGGAGCACTCTGATTGGCTCAGAATATTTGTGATATATTACAATATAAAATAATTGCGAAATTTCGAGAAATGCGGAATGGAGCACTCTGATTGGCTCAGAATATTCGTGATATATTACAATATAAAATAATTGCGAAATTTCGAGAAATGCGGAATGGAGCACTCTGATTGGCTCAGAATATTCGTGATATATTACAATATAAAATAATTGCGAAATTTCGAGAAATGCGGAATGGAGCACTCTGATTGGCTCAGAATATTCGTGATATATTACAATACAAAATAATCGCGCGATATCGCTATTGCCGAATAATCGCATTGCGATTTTCGGGAATATAAAATGAGCGCTGCAGCTACTCGGCCCAAGGTCTCTAATCATACCAGCAATGCTTTTAGATGTCGATGGGGATCTCTAGGATGTGATCTGTTCTAAAAAAAAATTGAAAAAATACGAATATTCGAAATAGCGAATATTCGCCGCGATATTCGCGTTATTCGCGAATACTCGAATATGCAATATTCGTAGCGAATATTCGCAATGCGAATATTCGTGAGCAACACTAGTAATGAACTGTCTGACTTTTTTATTGACAAAATTGAAAAGATTCGGGCAACAATTCAACAGGAAAAAAACACCAATCCCATTCAGATAAAGCAAGAAGAAGCAATCAACGTAATTGGTCCACGATCGACGAATTTCGAAGCTGGTCCCAATTACCATAGACACCACTAAAAACATCATCAGAAGCCTCCGAGACAACACTTCTCCTAATGATACCATCCCTACAAAACTTTTGAAAAAATGCACTGACATCTTGGCACCCGCCATAACGCACATCATAAACCATTTTTTCAAAGAAGGGATTGTTCCGATCACCCTCAAGCAAGGCATAATTAAACCCCTCTTAAAGAAACCCAACCTCAACCTTAAAGACCCCAACCATCGCAGACCGGTTACATGCCTGAATACCATCTCAAAGATAATGGAGAAAGCTGTAGAACAACAGCTACAGCCCCATCTGGACGCCCACAAACTCCTAAAACCCCCTCAATCAGGTTTTCGCCCAGGCCACGGGACAGAAACGGCTCTCCTCAAGATATGGGATGACGCTCTCGAAGCAGCAGATGACGGAGAATCCTGTCTCCTAGTGCTGCTGGACCTCAGCGCAGCCTTCGACACGGTAGACCACAATACATTGCTCACGCGACTCAAAGAAGTAGCCGGAGTCTCAGACTCGGCCATGCCGTGGTTCGCATCTTTCTTAGAAAACCGCACTCAGACAGTGAAAATTGGAGGCTTTACATCAGAAACACGGATCATTACATGCGGAGTCCCGCAAGGATCACCTCTTTCACCTGTACTCTTCAACATCTACATCCGCCCGCTCCTCAAAATCATCAGCAAAGAGGACCTGCGCTACCACTCCTATGCCGACGACACACAGCTTTACCTTCGAATCACCAACAAAAAAGACCAATATCATGAACTAGGAAAATGCCTTACACTGATCGACAATTGGATGACCGAAAGCTCCCTCAAACTCAACGGATCCAAAACAGAACTACTCATCCTTCACGGATCGGAATTCCTATTCTAGGACTACATGAACACCACCCACCATCCTCGGACAAACCATCGCGCCAAGCAACAAAGCCAAAAGTCTAGGAGTCATCTTTGACTCAGACATGACGATGGATGCACAAATACAATCAGTCGTCAGCGGGGCTCATCATTTGCTCCGCATGCTACGTAGACTCGTCCCCTTCATCCCGGAAGAAGACACCGCAGTAGTGGTGGGAACAATCTTTAACTCACGACTCGACTACGCAAACTCCCTCTACTTAGGACTACCAAAATACCAGATCTCACGTCTTCAAGTCGTCCAGAATACGGCAGCCAGACTGGTAGCAGGAAAAAAAACGTGGGAATCAATCTCCCCTGTCTTGAGGGCCCTCCACTGGCTGCCCGTACAGGACTGGGTGACTTTCAAGACACTCTGCCTAACTCACAAATGTCCACAAGGAAACGCCCCCCTATACTTAAGTGAAAAAATAAAACCCTACGTCACCAACCGCGTGCTTCGGTCAACCAACCAAAACCTTCTCCAAATCCCTAAATCCCGCTACAAATCTAAGGGAGAACGCAGATTTGCAGTCCAAGGGCCTCGACTCTGGAATGCTCTACCCACGACCATCCGCCTGGAAGAAAACCATCTGTTTTTTAGGAAAAAACTAAAGACCCATCTCTTCTGAAGGATCTGGATGTCACTGGAAGGAAAGCGCCTTGAGGCGATTAAGTTCGCAGTTGTTGCGCTATACAAGTTACTCACTCACCCCTTGAATAGGAGGTTTGGAATCGAAATACGCGATTAGGGGGCGTGAAGCATTTAAATTAGGCGCGTCCCCGCGGCGATCGAACTGCGCATGCTCCGTTCAGAAATTTCCCGCCGTGCATTGCGCGAAATAACGTCGTTACGTCATTTTTTGTTTGAGTAGCGTCGTTTACGTACATTCCTTTTCCCGGACGACTTACGTAAAAAATAAAAAAAAGTTGAAATTTGACGCGGGAACGACGGCCATACTTAACATGGGGCGTCTAACTATAGACCAGCTAATAGCTGGAAAAACTTTACGCAGCAAAAAGATGACTACAGATGCCATAAGAGATTGCGAAGGACGCTCGTAACTTCGTGGATCGTCAGAAAAAGCTCATTTGCATACCCCGATGCGGAAAACGACGGGAACTCCACACAGCGGCCGCAAAATTATTGCAGCGTAGATCCGAAGGCGTACGAACAAGTAAGCCAGTCGGATTGAAGCCCAAAGCCGTTGTTTCATGGTTTGAGGATTCAGACTAATGAAACGACGCGCGTAATTTGAAAGTACTCCGGTCTAACGCGAGATAGACCGGAGTAAGGGCTCTGTGAATCTGGCCCACTGTCTGTGCAAATTTACCTTTAGCGAAAATTTGTGCTATTTGCATATATATATATATATATATATATATATATATATATATATATATATTTACCCTCAGTTGGTTAAAACCCTTCTGCGTCCCTTGAAATAACACCCTTTGATAGCTCACCCTCCTACCTCCCTTTTTCACTCTCCCTCCCCCTCCCCACCCCTCCCTACACCTTCCTAGGTAGTCTCTTAGGGCTTTTTTGTGATCGGTCCATCCATCCCCACTCTTCCTTCTACTACACTCTCTCTGACTAAAACTGACTTTACATGTGTGCACAGAGTGTATGTAAAGCCAAAAACGTTTTTATTACTTAATACCTTAAAGCGGAGCTCCACCCAAAATAGGAAGTTCCGCTTGTTTAAACCCTCCACTGCTACATTTGGGACTTTTTGGGGGGAGTGGGAACATTGTTTTGACAGGTACCCACTCCCACTTCCAGGTACGATCTCTAAACGGTGATCTACAACAACATTTCCAGCCCCTCCTACCACCCTGCAAGCTGAGGTCTTGTAAAATAAAAAGGTGATAGATACCAAACATTCCATGTCATAAAATTGTGCACCCATGATATCGGCAAAAGCCATGGTGCCCAAAAATCTCCATAGGTGACGCTTTAAAAGCCTTTACAGCTCATCAGTTTAGAGTTAACTAGGAGCTCTTGTGCTAGAATTATTGTTCTTAATCTAACGTTCATGGCAATATGTCACACATGTGGTGCAACTGCAGTTTACATATGCGTGAACACCCAGGGCAGCAGGGCTTACGGCAATATTTTTTATTATTTTAGTATATTTTATTATCATTTTATTTTTAAAATGTTTGTAATTAATTTTTGTATTTATTTTTACTTGAATGCTATCACAAGGGGTTAATAAATCCCTATGTGATAGCATTGGACAGGTAAAAGGTACTCTTTATGGAGACATGTGGGGTCTAATAGACCCCAATGTCTCCCCTGCCCTTCATACCATTTAACCAAGCACAGATCGGCTTGGTTAGATGTGTCCCCTGGCTGTATTGGCCACGAAATGGTGGATCTGAAACTGGAAGTGACCTTATGGCGATCTCCCTCTTCTATCCAGTGGCTGAGTGCCCTGGAAATAGGTAAGTAAAAGGAGCATCTTTCTTCTACAGGATAGTTAGTATAGGAGTTAGAAGGGGGGTAGGGACAGTTTTAAGCATTGTTAGTTGTAGCTTGGAATTCCACTTGGAGGGAGAGAATTGGACAGTGGCAGACTATTCATTAGGGGTGCCCCGGCACCGCCCCTCTCTCCAGGCCACCCACTAAATGCATAATGTATAGATTCATTCATAGCAATTTATCCATGGCTGCCGTTGCCACCCCCTATTCATGCGTCCGGCTGCTTTTGGGGCACCGGGCACATGAATTACAGCGGCAGGTTCTAATAGGCTTCAAAATAAGGCGAGCTATCCTCAATCTGGCCAATTAGAAGCGGGTGTGAGACCTGATCTCCGATTGGCCGAAAAGAGAAGACTCCCGATTGGTGGCAGAGGAGGGAGGAAACAGAAGCCGTCACTGTGGAGAGCAGGAGAACGGGAAGCCACCAATGATGGAGAGCAGTAAAATGGGAGGCCACCGGTGATTAAGTGCTACCAACTAACGGACCAACAGGGAGTGGTGGCATACTGTTTGCCACCTCCCCCAAAAAAAATCCACCAGCCACCACTGAATTGGAGGCTTTTCTTCATAAAGAATGGTACAAAATCCAGCTACACGTAGTTTGCGGCTTGCATGATAGCATTCCAAGAAGGAAGATCTTGCTCTCATGGTAGAGCTAAAGGTAAAATAATATATTTTAGGAAGCCTCTCTTATTTCCCTGTAATTAGTGTGCTGCAGTGTTCCAGCTTAGGTTCTCTTGCATATCATCAGCTGATGTTCACCACCTATCTCTTGTAGGGGTAATAACTGAGATGTCTCATCTTGTCACAGTTCGTAGCACAAACCATCACAAACACCAAGGTAGCTGCTTGCAAGCAGCATTATAACACAGCTGGCAGCGCTTAGCAAGAAAACAACTTTTAAATGATCATTTCCAAATTAAAATAACAAACTGCAATATTAACTGTCAAATGCCTTTGGCATGCACTAATGTGAAAGCTATAATGCTAATAAAATGCTGATGCAGGAAAATGAAACAAATGTATGACCAATGTATATAAATTCCCAGTGACGGGATGGGGCGTGGAACTTTATGAATGCATATTGGGTAATATAAGGGATATCGATTCAAATGGAAATCATGTTGGTAACTTTGGAACCACAGAAATCATACAAAAATCGTGATATTATAAAAATATGAATGTTTAATATTACAATCAAATAGGACAAAAGATTATAAAAACATGATCACAAAAGGAAACTAATAACATCATGAAAAGATTTATATACGTGTCCCATGCAAATGATCCTACATGTTTCGCCCATTGGGGCTTCTTCAGAGACGCATGAGTATATAAGGTAATCTAGAATGAATGAAAATGTCATGAAAAAACATACAGAACTGTATCGCAATGCATAAGTCTTTAAGCATAGCAAATAATCATGTAGCACAGTAAGTTAAGATATGCAAAAAATGCAAAAAAGACAGCAAACAACAAAAACATTTTTATATACAATTTACATCATTGACATAGACCTTGCATTGGTAGAGAACATATATGTACCTCCAAAGTGATCGTGGATCGTCCACTAGTGGCGAGGTGTGTACGGATCAACAACAGTGGATTTCATGCTGTGTTGGGTACAGCGTGTGTTGCAACACAAGTGGCTCATGTAGACCATGGTCAGCCTGTGAACCTAAGTGAGGAGAATACAGAGAGTGGGTCATGGGGAAAACAGGAACGAAGGAATTCCTATGAAGATAGTCTTGTACAAAGCGTAGTACTGTAGAAAAGGATGATATATTTTTAAATATGCGACTAGATCCTACTGAAGGACCTTGGGTCTCCATATTTGTTAATCTTAATTGGATGTGGGCAAATAACATTGCCAGCTATACTTGAATATTTATCATGATATAAGATTAAAGAGAATAAATGGAATAAATAAACTATGTCAAAAAAAATTGTATCAAAAAATTACTCCTAATCTATTGTACAAAAAAGCTGAGCAAGACTTACATGCTGGTGCTGCTGTAACCCACTAAAACCGGGAAGGACAGGGGATGATGGTATAGTATTCTCTGGAAAGTATATAGAGCACTAAGGTCATTATACCACAACAACGATCTGATGGATGGCGTGAGGTAAAAACACAGAAAAAAACAAGAACAAAAAAAAATATATATTTAAATCAATAGTGAGACCAAGTAACTGGGACAGAATGAGCACATTTGATCTTATATAAATGGTGTATAAACACCATAATGTACCTCTGGAGAAAGTTCTCCCAAAGGAAAGGTAGATGGGATCTTGATTCCTCGATAGGAGGCAGAGAGGAGCATAAAATAAAGCACATGCACACCAAGGTGCGTAAGATAAACAAGCTAGTCCCAGTAGGTCTGCCCGCAGGTGCAGGCATCCACATTAAGCCAAAAGACGTGTTAGGCTGGGTTCACAATACGATTTTCCCGTCCGTCAGCCGCATACGATTTCAGTTTTGAAAACGTACGGGCCCGTACGGGAAAACGCATACATAGACAATGCATTGCAAATCGTATGCACTCAGATGCATCCGGGTGCGTACGATTTGCTGGCAAAACGTTTTTTAACAGTACACAAAACCGTGTTCGACCACGGTTTTGAGTCCATTTTTGAAACCGTATGGCAAACGCATACGTTTTTTTTTAACATTAAAGTCAATGGAAAACGCACATATGTGCGGTTCCATACGTATAAACCGTATGCGTTTTTCGTCTGCGCATGCGCATTTTCAAAACAAGAAAATCTTTTTTTATTAAATGACACTAATTCCAAAAACGTATGCGTTTTTTTAATCAAAACCGGATGGAACCGTACGCACTTTTTGAAACCGTATACGTTTTATAAACGCATACGTTTACGTACGGTTCAATCCGTTTCAGCCGCATACGTTTTTTCATATAAATCGTATGCGGCTGACGGATGGGAAAATCGTAGTGTGAACCCAGCCTTAGAGTTACCTGACTGAAAACTGTCCAGATAGAGTCCTTCCCGGAGTGGCCCATGCAGCGTGTGATGCTGACAGGCACTATATATGTAATCCTCACACGTGCGGAGGTAGGGCACGGGCGTATGACGTGAATTGCGTCATGATGCATGAGTGGGCGTGAAGACTGTGACAGAGGAGGTGCATGTGTTACACCTTCTCAGATGTCCCGCCGCCATATTGCACGTATGCCGTAAGCGCGGCATGGAGACACGCCCCGTAGGCGGGGCGCGTGTGAGGTGACTAAGCTTGAGTGCCCATTGGCCTGAACACGGGAGTGTCACACGGATAGGGCAACCACAACACCAGAGCCTCCGCTGTGATTCAGTGCTGAAGTGCCAGCACTGGTGGTTGTCCCTGAGCGCCCATTCAATAGGTAAACAGGCTGAGTAGGATCACATGAGATTAGGTGGCATAAAGATGTTATACTAGCCTGCTGGAGAGTGTGTTTCATGTAGGGACGCATAAAGACCGTTGGGATATGAAAAATTGGAGGAACTTATGCGATCACCTGGGGGCACATATACATTGTTCCATACCTGCAAAGAAAAAAAAACAAAAAGACAAAATTAAATAATAATGTTATACGGGCAGCAGATTGCCACCTATGGACGACCCTTAATTGTAAATCATCAGAACAGTTAGTTAAGTTCAAAAAAATGATGACACAGATGATCTGTGTCATAACAACATCAATAATTGAAATATAAATCTATAGCATAAATAGATATCGGTTGGACGTCCCCAAGCGCTGTACTGCGAGGGGGTGGATAACTGTAACCAAAGAAGGCCACCGAGAAATACCTGGTAAGGCACTGTGATAGCTAAAAGGGGGGAAGAAAAGAAAAGCATAAGCAAGCATAACGCCTTGCAACACTACACAGGAATCAAAAGAATAAGTCCCGACCATTTTGATAATGAAGGTCGGGACATTAACAATATTATCAATCTCTCTACTTACATACTCTCTAAGGAACAGGAAACAGTACTGCAATTAGGCCTTTCCTTCTGTCCAGATGGAGAAGCTGATCAATTTGAATTAATTAAAGATCTTCATCTTTTTGCCAGGCGACTTATGTATAAGGTCCTGTACGACAAGCAACAGGACACCAATACATTGTCAGTAAACGACAACTCTAATATTGATCAAGTTTCCATACAGGAACTACAGGCCCTACAGGACCTTATGTCTCTCTGGGAAGAGAGTAATCCTGAAGAAGAGGGATGGACCTTCCAGATACCAGGAGTGGTGCCTGGGGCGTCCATCCAATCTAGATCTAACAAACCCATTTATGTGACCCCCAAGACCTACAAACCCCCTCATATGCCAACCTGTACCTGGGGGGGTGGGAGCGCGACCTTTTCGGTGGAGATGGCAGTGGTATATCGCTTGATCATGTATTAACATGGCACAGATATATTGATGATGTCTTTATGATTTGGGCAGGACCAAGGGAAAACCTAAACATCTTTTTGGATCAATTACAAGTTAACGCATACAATTTAAAGTTCACACATAATTGTAGTCAGGAGAGGATCACCTTCCTTGATGTGGAATTATATGTTGATACAGGAGGTAATCTCTGTTCAACACTATACAGGAAACCCACAAGTCTCTGATTACTATATAGGGCAAGTCTCTGATTACTAGCATCCCCTACAGCCAGTACCTTAGATTGAAACGTAATTTCTCGCAGGAGCAAGACTTCCTGAATGAATCCAAACAGCTTTATGCTCGTCTCAGAGCCAGAGGGTTGCCTACGTAAGGCTTTTAACAAAGTAAATACACAGGATAGGAATGCATTATTATATGCGCCCAAAACGAAAAAGAACTCTAATACCACCAGGGTAATTACTCGATATAATCGACAACACACCAAGGTTAGAAAGATCTACATCAATCTAAATCAATCTAGATCTAAATCAATTCTGGTATTTACTAACGTCAGACGACAAAATCAGTAGATTTATCAACACTTACCCTGAAATCACTTTTAAGCGATCTTGCTCTATACGTGACAGTGCTGTATCAAGTCACTATGCAACCCAGACAATCCCGAGACCAACACAAACAGGTACCTTTCCCTGTACCAAATGTAACTTTTGCAGGTTGCACATCATTAAAGACCCTAGCATAGGTCTCCCAAATGGGGACATCTGCAGACCAAGGTTTAGAGCTACATGTCAGACCATCGGTGTGATTTACATGATGATATGTGACTGTGGAGCCTTTTACATAGGGAATACAAAGAGGAATTTTTTCTGCCATATACGTGATCATGTGCCAGCTGTATCGAAAAAGCTAATGGAAACTTCTATTAGTAGACATATGGGCCTTTTTCATGGCCATAATCTAAAAATAATGGGCTTTTTTGCCCTGGTGCACATTCCTTTGAATGAGAGGGGTGGAGAAGCCGACAAACGCCTCCTCCAGGTAGAGGCCAAATGGATATACACCCTTAAAGCCACCCAACATCCAGGCCTGAAAAAAAGTATCAGCTACAAACCCTTTTTATAAATCTTTATAAATATTATGGTCTTCCAGCAGCACCAGCATGTAAGTCTTGCTCAGCTTTTTTGTACAATAGATTAGGAGTAATTTTTTGATACAATTTATTTTTGACATAGTTTAGGTATTTCATTTATTCTCTTTAAAGCGGAGCTCCACCCAGGAAAACAACATTTTCCCATGTTGTTTAAAAAAATTAAATAAAAAAAACCTGAAAAAAAAAAATACTCACCCGAAATACCTGTTGCTATGTGGAAGTCCGTAATCTGCCTCTTCCACTCCGCGGTGCCTTTTCTTCTTGTCCTTCTCCTTGTGAATGGGGCGCGCTGCTTTCTGGGAACTGTGTGTGTTCTCAGAGAGCAGCGCGCCCATTCACAAGCCAGCGTGAGACTGACGCAGGCTCAGTAGGAAATGGGCAGTGAAGCCGTGCTTCACTGCCTGATTACCATAGTGTGAATGGCGGCGCGGGACCCGGAGCGATCGTGGGACCGGCATCGGGGGGCCCATCAGCGCGGGCAAGTAGGACAAGGTAAGTGTCCTTATTTAAAGTCAGCAGCTACACTGTTAGTAGCTGCAGACTTTAAAAAAAAAAATTGCGGTTGGAGCTCCGCTTTAATCTCATATCATGATAAATATTCAAGTATAGCTGGCAATGTTATTTGCCCGCATCCAATTAAGATTAACAAATATGGTGACCCAAGGTCCTTCAGTAGGATCTAGTCGCATATTTAAAAATATATCATCCTTTTCTACAGTACTACGCTTTGTACAAGACTATCTTCATAGGAATTCCTTCCTTCCTGTTTTCCCCATGACCCACTCTCTGTATACTCCTCACTTAGGTTCACAGGCTGACCATGGTCTACATGAGCCACTTGGGTTGCAACACACGCTGTACCCAACACAGCATAACATCTGCTGTAGTTGATCCGTACACATCTCGCCACTAGTGGACGATCCACGGTCACTTTGGAGGTACATATATGTTCTCTAACGAAAAAGCAAAGTGTAGCGCTTAAAGAGATTAATGTGATAATTGATAAACACAGAATAACGACCATTAGTAATCAAAAGAGAAATGTCAATGATTGTATAAAAGTTTGTAATAAATCCAGACAGATCAATGAAGACGTGACTGAATGTAGATAAATCCAGAAAATCCACCACCGGTGATAATAGTGAAAGGCTTACCGGATGAAGATGACCTACTTAAGTTTACACTTAATAAGTCAAATCACGCTTAATATGACATCAGGAATGGCTTCTGAATGAACTCCAAATGTTGAGGTAGAGTAGAGACATCAGACCAGATTAAGGAGACCAGATAAGATGATGCCACATCGATGTGAGTCATCAAATGATGGAAGATGACTCAAAAGGCCCAGTTACAAAAAAAAAGAAATAAAAAAGCACATAGCGTAAATCCGGTTTAAAGAATTTACTAAGCACATAAAAAAGATGGTATTACACTCACATTTCATTAAAACAACATGGGCATATACAAGTACAGGCAGTAGGGTCAATGGTTCCCGACGCGTTTCGTTTAAAAAAAACATCCTCATGGGAATTGTCCTACTGCTAATAGAAAGACCCTTTATATATGGTATACCCTCATACCTTAATTGCCACAGGAGGTGGGATGAAAACGTCAATAGCTCGACACTTCCGGGTATGCGGTAAGATGGCAGATGCGGCGTGCGTTCCAAGCCTCACACCCATACGAGGCAGTGGAGCGCAACGCCGGATACGTGTGTACTAACTCGTACAGGAAGGACGTCACGACGGAGGAGTACGCCTCCCACATCATTCTGCCGTCCTGTCGAATGTCGTGTGTTCGGACTGGCCAATCACGGGAGAGCATCGAAAGGGCAAAGTGCGCTCGACGTGCGTTCCAAACTTCCTTACGAGGAGATGGAACGCAACGTCAGATGCGTGCGTGCCGTCCCATCGGGGAGAACGTCATGACGGAAGAGAGACGTCCATAACATTACTCCGCTGTAACGAATCAAGACAGGCATTGGAACAAAATATGCGCGTCAGGACTAATTAGCCAGTGGAACGCAAAAGGAGCTCCAGACCACCCGGTTGATAAAAAACTATTTAAAACAATCAAAACAACAGAAAATCGCTTAAAATCACTTCTGTAGATGTGACTGGCTATACATTAAAAAATTAATGGACACGGTATATACAATACTTGTGTACAGCGATATGATAAGCATAAATAGTTAATAATGAAATACATCATAATGACCACATATCGTGAATACACAAAAGACTAGAAGTTAAAAAATAGGATAAAACATGGGTACAACCTATTAAGATAGCCATAAAAACCAGATATAAACTTGGATTCAGACACAAGATAGGGGTACTAAGATTGGTTAATGAATGCGTTCACGTCCCACTCAACGTCTCAAGCCATGTGGGACGTAAGTGCACAATTCATAAATCCAATACGTTTCTAGCTTAGAAACGCCTCTAGTTTTGGCTCCCCCCCTCCAAGGTGCCACATATTTATCTATAATTAAAAATTGGGTACCCTTTGGATTACGTGCATGACATTCCCTGTAATGTCTAGGTACTATTGGTAGGTGCTTGGTACAACCACCCAAAATCTTACTCACATGCTCGCCCTTTTGCACGGAAAACGAACATATATGTTCTCTACCAATGCAAGGTCTATGTCAACGATGTAAATTGTACATAAAAATGTTTTTGTTGTTTGTTGTCTTTTTTGAATTTTTTGCATAGATGTTAACTTACTGTGCTACATGATTATTTGCTATGCTTAAAGACTTATGCATTGCGATACAGTTCTGTATGTTTTTTCATGAAATTTTCATTCATTCTAGATTACCTTATATACTCATGCATCCCTGAAGAAGCCCCAATGGGCGAAACATGTAGGATCGTTTGCATGGGACATGTATATAAATCTTTTCATGATGTTATTAGTTTCCTTTTGTGATCATGTTTTTTCAATCTTTTGTCCTAATTGATTGTAATATTAACTGGTTAAGGACCGCCGCATGTACATTTACGTCGGCAAAATGGCACCGACAGGCACATCAACGTATATATACGTTGGTGCCTTGAGGGGGTTCGGGGGTCCGATCGGACCCCCCCCCCGTACATACGGCGGTCCCTGTAGCTGGCCGAGCGATCCGGGATGAGAGGGCGGCTATTCGTTTTTAGTCCGCCCCCTCCGGATCGCTCTCAGGCAATCCGCGCGCACCCCCGCCCTGTCACTTCCTCCTCCTGTGTAAACACAGGAAGGAGGAAGTGATGTGATCTCTCCTTCAGTGTTTTTTTCAACCACCGCTGAGGAGAGATCACATCGCACAGTAAGTCTGCACTAACACTACAATGACACACACTACACATAGTCACATTAACCCCTTGCGATCGCCCCCCCCCCTTCCCCCTGTCACAGTGTCACTGAATGCAGTAATCATACATGTATGATTACTGTATTTAGTGTCAGTGTGACAGGCAGTGTGACAGTCAGTGAGTGTTAGGTTCAGGGTAGCCCCCGTACCCCCCCTAATAAAGTTTTAACCCCTTGATCACCACCCTAGTTAACCCTTTCACTCCCTATTGCCAGCGTCACTAAGCGATTATTTTTCTGATCGCTGCATTAGTGTCGCTGTTCCCGCTAGGTAGCTAATTTTTTTTTTATTGCGATTTTTTTTTTTTACTAAAGACATATGGCTAAATACATTTTGGCCTTAATGATTGACTAAAATTTAGTTTATTTGATTTTCCTTATAACAAAAAGTAAAAAATATTGTTTTCTTTAAAAATGTCGCTCTATTTTTGTATATAGCACAAAGGCGATCAAATACCACCAAAAGAAAGCTCTATTTGTGGGAAGAAAAGGACGCACATTTTGTTTGGGAGCCACGTCGCACGACCGCGCAATTGTCAGTTAAAGCGACACAGTGCCGAATCGCAAAAAGGGGCAAGGTCATTTACCTGCATTTTGGTCCGGGTCTTAAGTGGTTAAACATTCATATTTTTATGAGTAGAGGGGTAGTGCTGCACTGTGGGGGGGGGGGGGGGGGTTTAAGGTGGAGGTGGGATAACGTGCAAAAAGGAAGTGAGGCAAATCTTGATGTACTCTGCAGCATGTTTATTTTGTTGCCAATACCACTGATAATTTATGACCACTAGTTAGAGTACATCAAGATTTGCCTCACTTCCCCCTTCCCTCCCCCCCCTCCTCCCTCCCACAGTGCAGCACTACCCCTCTACTCATATTCTACTTGGTTGATACACCATTTAGTGCAGCAGCTGTAACCACCCACCCCCCTTTCCCTAT
This sequence comes from Rana kukunoris, assembly GCA_029574335.1. NCBI lineage: Eukaryota > Metazoa > Chordata > Amphibia > Anura > Ranidae > Rana > Rana kukunoris. The sequence continues at coordinate 591,606,481 of CM056049.1, forward strand.
TTGTGGTAAGCGCGGTAATATTCACCTCACCATTCATATTTTTATAATATTACAATTTTTGTATGATTTCTGTGGTTCCAAAGTTACCAACATGATTTCTATTTGAATCGGTATCCCTTATATTACCCAATATGCATTCGTAAAGTCCCACGCCCCATCCCATCACCAGGAATTTATATACATTTTTCTACCAGGGACAGTAATGCATTTGGCTACTATCTATATATTGTGTAAGTGCAGGCTCTATATATACTTTTCTCTATTTCAAATGTATGACCAGTGTAGATAAGATGTCCCACCTTGTTTTGTGTCTGCTCCTTGCTATTAACTAAATTAATGAGACCACACATGAATTGGAGTACAAATGGCCATAGCAGCCTTTTTATTAACAAAAACAACTTAAAAGCCTGTTGGTCTTATGCTGGCACCCAGAATTCCAACTTGTTCCACTTGTAACACTGCGGAACCTTTTACCATACCAGTCTTCAGCTGCGACACATCAGCTCGAAGACAACCCACACCCGCAGTGCAACCATTAGCACATTTCAGCTAACCTTAGTAACTGAAATACACCAGAGGGGCACATACCACTGATGAGCCTCACACTTCCATCTCAACCGTATTTTCTTCCACCGTCAAAAGATGAACCATCGCCACCACCCACAAGGGTGATACCTTACCTTTGGGGACCCAAAGGGTAAGCAATCCTGCAACCCCCAGGGCCCACAAATCAATACACACCCCAGATAAATGGACCCCTATGCCCCCTTGTAGTACCGCCCGGTACCGGACTCCAATACTAAATGGCAAATGACCACGCCCCATTACAAATAAAATTAGAGCCACAACTTTATAAACTTTTTTTTGTAAAATCTCAGAAATGACCGTGCCATTCCGTTCAGGCCCCCCCCCCCCCCCACCCACAAAGCTGTTAATCGCAACATCGGTGGTCCTGACGGGTCCTGGGCGGTACTCATAAACTATGTATAGTATAAACCTGCGCTTAGACTACAGGTGTAGGCTGCTGCCCCCCTAGGCCTATCCCCTGATAGGAGATGGGTGTTAGGGATGAATAATAGAAGTTTGTGGGTGGTGGCACTGCCTAAGTGCACGTCTGAATACACATGTATAATCATACAACGTGAAATAAGAAAGTCTGTGTAGGATAAGTACACTGTGTATTATGCAAACCAATAAAGTGGCTAATAATCAATAAGAGCCCAGCTAGTGGGTGTGTGCGTTGACGCCTGACGTACGTTTCGAAAGATTCGTCTTCTGAGAGGAAGACTCAGAAGACGAATCTTTCGAAACGTACGTCAGGCTTCAACGCACATACGTCACTTCCAGGTCAGCGTCAGGTGGAGCGCAGCTCAAGCGCACGCTACGTACCGCCGACTAAACGCTCACAGTACCCGTGGAGCCACATAAAGTGCAATACTTCATATATATTTTTTAATTATTTTTTATTATAAAATATTTATATATTAATTTATTTTTTTGGGTTTAAAAACACATTAAATTAAAGTTATGGAAGCTCCTTTCATCTGTTTTGAATCTGCTCTTGTGTTCCTTACTAGCTTTATTATTTAGTTGTTTTAGTTGTTTTGGTGGGTTTCTTTTCTAAGGTGGTATGGCTTTCAAAAATATACTGCAGGTGAATTTTTCCCTATGATTCAAAACACATTGACCAAAAAGATTCACCTGCAGTAAAGGTTTGGTGTCACATTCACTGCTTTATAATACTGTATACTCCAAAATAAATTAAACTACCCTAGATGCCCCAAAACACCACAGTGAATGCCGAATCTGTAATTTCAAGGCAAAATCAATTGATTCAAAATCACTCTGCTTATCCTTAGATAACAGCAGACCTGTGCAAAGACAGAGAAAAGAGGGAAACCTAACTATTTAACTATTCCATTTTGGCTTATACATAATTTTCCTGTGTATACCCTCCATCATATTATTTTACATTACTTTACATATCAAATCGTTTTTGCTTTCTTGGAAGGAACAACCAGAGGCACCATATTTAAGTTTGTGAAAAATAAGCAGAACTGGAATCCAGCAAGTGGATGAAGGTGGGGCGAGCATGTGTGGCCAGTGAGATAGAAAAAGGAAGGCATGGAACAGAATTTTTTTTTTCTTTTTATAATCTGTAGAATACAGTATAACATTATTGTATTGATGCATATAACAGATGGTAATATTCAGGCCCGGACTGGGACAAAAAATAGGCCCGGCATTTTGGACTGAGCAGCCCATGACATGTTAACCGGCCCGTTACCCACTCTCCACCCTGACGGATCCCCCGGGAGAGATGAATACCCAGCAGAGATGCAGGGGGGCGAGGGGGATTGGGAAAGAGCATGAAGGGGGGTGGAGAGAACAGGAAGGAACCTTGAGAACATGTGGTGGGGCAAGAGCACAGGGGAGAGGCAGTGAACACAGGGAGGAAGAGGAGAGTACGGGGGGGGCGGAGAGCACAGGAGGTGGAGGTTGGAGAGCACAGGGGGAAGCAAAAATACGTGGTGGGTCGGAGAGCACAGGGAGGTTGGAGAGTCCAAGGGGGAAGCAGCAAAGAGCAGAGAGAGGGCAAGAGAGCACAGGGGTTGGGTAGAGAGCACAGGGCCATAAAGGGGGAGGAGCTAGACGAGACACCTCATGTTTAGTTCAGCCATCTGTGTCGGGGCGTGACCACAGAGGGGGAGGAGGAGACACCTGCTGCAGACCTTGGAGCCGGATCATAGAGAACGTGAGTGCAGCCCCCTGTAACCTGGATAGAAGGAGGAGCAGTGGGGGCTGCTGCATATAGAAGAATCATTCTCTCCATCTTCCTCCTGCAAGAGGGAGAGGACAAGCAGGCATTCCAAAACTGCAGGAGTAAGATGGAGAGAATGATTGTTCTATATGCAGCCGCACCCATTGCTCCTCCTATCCTGCTTATTTGTGCTGCCCCTCCAGTGCTCTCCGCCCCACCCATACTCTTTGTCCCTTGTGCTCTCCACCTCCCCGGCTCCCCCCATGCTCTCCGTTGCCCCCATGTGCTCTCCACATCACCCAATGCTCTCCGCTGCCCCCTGTGCTCTCCACATTCCCCCATGCTCTTCGCTGCCCCCGTGCTCTCCACCTCCCCCCCATGCTCTCCACATCCCCCCATGCTCCCCTGTGCCCCCTGTGCTCTCCACATCTCCTCATGTTCTCCGCTGCCCCCTGTGCTCTCCACATCCCCCTATTCTCTCCGCTGCCCCCCTGTGCTCTCCACATCCCCCATGCTCTCCGGTGCCCCCTGTGCTCTACACATCCCCCTCATGCTCTCTGCTGCCCCCTGTGTTCTCCACATCCCCCCATGTTCTCCACATTCCCATGCTCTCCGCTGCCCCCTGTGCTCTCCACATCCCCCACATGCTCTCCAGGTGTCCCCCTGTGCTCTCCACATCTACCCATTCTCTCCACATTTCCCCCATGCTCTCCGCTGCCCCCTGTGTTCTCCACATCCCCCCATGCTCTCCAGTGCCCCCCTGTGCTCTCCACCTCCCCCCGTGCTCTCCGCTGCCCCATGTGCTCTCCACATCCCCCTATGCTCTCCGCTGTCCCCTGTGCTCTCCAATTCCCCCATGTTCTCCAGTGCCCCATGTGCTCTCCACATCCCCTTCATGCTCTCCGCTGCACCCTGTGCTCTCCACATCCCCCCATGTTCTCCGCTGCCCCCTTGTGCTCTCCCTCTCCCCCCGACTCTCAGCCTCCCACGTGCTCTCCACCTTCCCCCATGCTCTCCGCTGCCCCCTGTACTCTCCACCTCCCCCTGGCTCTAAATCTTCCCCGTGCTCTCCACCTTTCCCCTGTGCTCTTCACATCCCCCCATGCTCTCCACCTCCCCCATGCTCTCTGCATCCCCTCCTGCTCTCTCAACATCCCCCACCCCATGCTCTCCACCTCCCCCCTGCTCTCCCCCAGTGCTCTTCAGCCCTCCAGTGCTCTCCAGCCCCCAGCCCTCCCACTGTGGGCCGCCTCCCCAGTGCTCTTAACCCCCAAGTGCTCTCCTGCCCCCCCCAGTGTTGTCTGCCTCCCCCTGTGCTCTCTACCCAACCCCTTTGCTCACCTGCCCTCTCTGTGCTCTTCGCCACTTCCCCCTTGTACTCTCCACCCTCCCTGTGCTCTCCTGCCCCTCCACACCTCTGCCGGGTATCCCCCTCCCCTCTCCAGGGGATCTACCAGGGTGGAGAGTGGGGAAGGGGCCGGTTAACATGTCATGGACTGCTCAGTCCAAAATGCCCGGGCCTATTTTTTGTCCCAGTCCGGGCCTGACTGCTAGTATAATGCAGAAATGTAAAGTACAATATTTACATAGTACAAAAGCAGCTTGTCTATTTTCACACAAAAAAAAATTACTTATTGCTGTTGTCATCATGTAGATCTGAAGATATGATATCACAATTCCTGTTTAGCTGTCACACACATTTCTATAACATGAAGCTGTTAAACAATTAAGTAGAGAAAAGATAAACTGATATACACTATTTTGCACGAAACTAGGTCAAGTCCAATGAAAAAATTTGCATAAGAGGATCCGCCAGGATAAAGATCTTCAAGCATAAGGACCACGGTCATGCATACTTTTAGAGCAGGTAAGAATGTGTTTGCAAAGGTCTGGTCACACAAGTTGTTTGGTCACAAAATTAGATACATGGGTGGAACGTCCTATTCAGGAAAATAATTTTACTGGAATGTATTTTACCAACAGATCTCTACTTTTTCCATAACTGGTTGGAACCCGCACCATACCCCTCCTTCCTTCATAGGCATAAATACAGGTGTATCTCAAAAAAATTGAATATTATCAAAAAAAAATATTGATTATACGTCAGACAGGAGGCTCATATCTTATGCATTAATCTTTCTTTATTAATGCTCATAGCAGATAGTGCAAAATCATTTTAACGTAGTAAATAAAAAGAAAAAACTGTATGAACTACATATCCCAGCAGTCCTTGGGCCTTAGCCACTCCCCTCCTAGTCTCTATATATGGACTGTCCTCCTTTGGTTCTTCCTCTTTCTTTCTGCTCATGGCATGAGATAAGTATTGTTTAATTCTCTTTAATTGCAATAACTTTACTGTATACTTTATTGTATTTATTATACTGTAATATTGTTTAAATGATTGTATCTCACTTTCATCTGCGACCGGAATACTGCGGTAATCCCGCTATTCCGGTCCATTTTTCCCTATACCTGTGAATATTTCAGTTATTCTCCTCACATAACAGTCTATCCTCCTCCCTCCCCCCCCCCCCCCCCCGCACACAGCGCGCTTCGCGGGCTTTTGCAAGTAGGTCGCGTTTTTCGACGCAACATCTCAAACTGAGTTTACTTTCGACGCTACATCTCAAGTTGTAATCTCATCAGGGCGGACTTCGCCCACACTACTCATCTCAGCTGCTAGCCTATAAGGGCTCTAGGGTCCGTAGTCTCGCGAGACTTCGCCTCTGGAGTGTAATTTCCTCCCAGGCTCTCCTCCCACAGCAAACCAGTCTTCCTGTGGTCGGAGGTAAGAGCCTGAGTGAGTGAGCTAGTTAGATTCCCCCTTTTTCTAGTTAGTCAGCTACCGCTCCCTAGGAATTTATTCCTTCCTCTCATTTATACAGCTGGCTAGCAATCCTTGTGGGTATACAAAATGACAGACGAGGGCTCTCTCCCCACCCTTGATGAGGAGCTGACACTAGCACCAGCTCAAACCTTTAATGCTGCTCAGCTCCAAGAGCTCATTAGCAGATCTATTCAAGCAGAATTAGCTGCAACTGCTGCCCCCTCCGGAGCTCACAAAGCCCTGCCCCCCCCTGAACCCGTAACTAAGGGTAGAAGAGGAAACATATTGGGACGGCCTATGACTCCCCGGCAGGGGAAGTAAAAAATGTGCATAGAGCAGCTCCCCACACGGACTGCCACCCCACGCATTCTTCAGACTCCTCTCAACCCCTGGGCCTCAGGGAGTCATCTAAGAGGCATGGTTTCGCCAAACGGACCAAACCCGACTCATACATAATCGAGTCAGACGAGGACTCGTCCGCTGAGACGGATGGGTCCCAAGTCTCAGAGTCTGAGTATGAATAAGTAGAGGATGCGGGGGCATCGGCGCTCCTACAGGACGCCAACCCTGACAATCAGGGCAATGACATTGTGGAAGCCCTGGGCGAACCATTGTTCAACCCGGACGCCATATCACACCCCCGTTCTGGGGATTGGGCTCCTTTACCCCACGTAGCACAGTACGTGGAGCTTTGGGCCCGCAGACCATTGGACAGACCCAACCGTAATAGGTTGAGAGCGGAATGTCCTCGCCCTCAGATTCCAATGAAAACAGTCATGATCGGGGGCGTGGCTACGCATGGCCGTGTGAGGGAGTGAGTTGGTGAGCTCCCGTCCTACCTCCATATGCGGGATTGATCGCGCTTGCCGTCCGCCTTGAGAGCTGTACTTGCTGCGGTACCCACGGGGAGGATCCGGTGGTTTTCGATGGGGGCAGCGTGGTAGGCGCAGAACAACGGAGCGGTAGGGTGCTTGCTGCGCCGGGACCAGGGGCCGGGAACGAGTTGAACCCGAGCTGAACCCACGTGTGGCTGCACTCACCTATCAGCGTATAGCTGTGTGTGAAACGTACGAGACCAGCGCAGGGAGCCTGAAGTCAGAAGCCGGGATTCCCAGGTAACGCTTTTGGGACTTGATTCCATCTGGAAAAACGCTGGAACGCCGACAGGCGAACACATGGGCACACACGGCACTTACTGACAGAATGAAGCCCTGAAGGAAGCCTTGAAGGACCCCAGGAGGACCACATAAGATCTGTCCTACTATTGTACTATTGTTCAAGGCTGCAAGTATTTTTGCTTTTGTTTACACTGCCTAGTGCCTAGTGCCGAATGCCGAATGCCGAATGCTGCTTAGAGTAAGAACTGTTCTGCTGTCACTTAAAGCCATAAGCATTCTTATTTTTCCATCATATCGCTTTATACTGCTTTACACTGTTTAAAGCAAGAGGTCAGTGAAAAGATTAGTGAAGGCAGCAAATATAGCAAATGCAATAGTATCTGCAATTTAATAGAGACTGCTATGTGCTGATTTACTTTAGAAACCTATGAACTGATCGATCTAAAAGGACTGAAACTGGCTGGGATTCTTAGTAAGTCTTAGCAACCTAGCAACCTAGGCTTTTCTGGTTAAATAGGTACAGGTTATATGAGATATGTGAGGTATGCAACCTATGAGACTAAGAGAGAGCCGCACCTCACGTAAAGCAGCCGCAGCAGCCGCAGCAGTACAGATAACTCAGACACCTGTAACCAGACCCACAGAACAAACGGGAATAACAAAGTACTTTCCGGCTTTGCAGGTTGTGGGTCGACGCCCGGAAGGTAAAAGCGGGCTGCTGGGACCGGTTCTGGAGACGGAACATAGTCTGGGTAAATTATCTCAACCCTGTATGGCGGTCCGAGCGGACGTGGAGGTGCTACAGACCACCCCGCAGAGCCCGCGTATATCCAATATCTTGGCAGGATCTACTGTCCCCCCACCCCTACGGGAAGATTTGAAAAGCGAGATGGAGACCCTGAAAGTTTTAATACAAGCGCTCCCTACAAGGTCGGATATAGCTGACTTAATTTCAAAAGTAGAAGAAGCACATTCTAGGGATCTAGAGATGGTCAGATCCGAAATACAGGGCCTCGAAGTTCGAATGGGGGAGGGGGAAACCGGGTTAAAGACATTGGAACAGCGGGTGGGGAGGATTGAGAAAGACCACCATAACCATGCTGGATATTGCGACTTCTCTGCAATTACAGGTTGAAGACCTTCAAGACCGGGGACGCCGCAATAATATACGCATACGCGGCCTCCCAGAATCGGAGGGGCAAGAAGACCTACAAGTTACGATTAAAAATATCCTCCAAAGTGTGATGAAAGACACCAGTATGCTAAGTTACGAGATGGATAGAATACATAGGGCCTTGGGCCCAAAACCAAGAGGCGGCGGCCACCCCCGAGACGTGATCTGTCGGCTACATTACTACTCACACAGGGAAGCAATCCTACGGAAATAATGGCAAATGGGCGCGATAGAGTTTGAAGGGAGACAACTCAAGATACTGCCAGATTTGTCAGGGGCTACTCTGCATCGCAGAGCATTGCTCCGTCCTATACTGGAGCGAGTGAGGGCTTGGGGTGGAACTTATAGTTGGAGGTTCCCCGTATCTGTGCTTATAAAGAAAGGCCCACTCTCATTTTGGCTACGCTCCAAAAAGGATCTCCCTGACCTTTTTTTATTTTTGGAAACAGAGCCGTTTCCAGTCCAGGATTGGCTCCAGCTAAACCCTAGACTTTTGGAATTTAAGAAAATGTGACTTTGTTAGGAAGGTTTCGAATGGTTTACTGATCAATCCCTTTTCTCTTTTTTTTTGGTATCAGTATTATTTTTTTTTCTTCTTTTTTTTTTTCCCCCTCAGCTTGAGGAAAATGGTTACTGTCAATGGGCAGTCTTGAGGATACGGAGAGGGATTTGTTTTTTATGCTTCATTCTAAGTTTCAAGATCAGAAGTCGTGTCACCAATTCCATTCTAGTGATAAGAGGCTCTATTTGGTTTGGTTATGGCTATCCGTACAACTCCCTCTACAGGGGGTAAGGGCATGGATAGGCTAAAATGTATTTAGGAGGGTATTATTAGACACTGAGATAGTACCTGGAGCAGTGCCGCATGTGGAGGGGAGACTGAGAGGGGAGGTCAGAGGGGGGTTAGGGTGGCGGGGTAGCTAAGGGAATGTGAGGGGTTCACCCATGGGTTTCCAGGCATCAGCCTGTGTACACACAGAAATTAGGGTTGGGAGGGTAGGGGTGGGGGGGAGGCGGGGCGGATGGGTTGATGGTTTGATCCACTGCGGGTAGGGGGGCTTAGCCCACTCCCTTTTACCCACAGGCACTTACGTACACATAGAAGATAGAGGGGTTAGATAAAGTGGGCACTATATTCAACTTATTTCAAGGGCTTTATAGCCCACACGGTCACATAGAGGGGGAATGATTATAGGAGGGCACATTTTCCTTCTTACAATAACCCAGGGTTGGGTTTCTTTTCACAATTTTTATTTTTTACTTTTAGGGGTCTAGGGAATGTACATGGTAACACAAAGGGAAGGGGTAATAAGGGGGATGGTGGAGACAGGTTGAGCGAGGGGAGTCAACTCCCTATGGGTTGGGATGGGAGGGGGGATAGAGGGAGGGAGTCGGTGGGTTTGTTGGTTTTTGTGTTTTTTGCTGTTTTTTTTTTTTTTTTTTTGGGGGGGGGAGGGGTGGGGGGAGGTGAGTGCACTGTGACCAGGTACCATAATATGACTAGATGGATGGAACAAATGATACGGAATATGATAATCATAATAATATCATAATATGCCTAAATGGATGAAATAAAAGATATGGAGAAATTTTATATTTTGTTAGGAGAAAGGGGATGTATATTCAAACCCAAATGTTCTTTTGTTTTTTTGTTTTTTTGCCATACTATACTATGCCGACTAAGAGTCGTCAGGGAAAGGCTTGTATGAAAGGTGGACCGTGGGGTATCTAACTTAAATTTACCTCAAGGCGGACTTATGGCATATATATGGAGAGAAAAGATGCATGTGGAGGGGACGGGGGATCCCTCACCGGGAGATGCGTGGGACCTTAACCCCCATTAGGATTTCACTCAGAGGGGTGGGTTTGTGAGTGATCAAAGCTTGTGCTTTGCGACACCCTAGGAGGGGAGGAGGATAACGATTTCCTTCCTCCTCTCCCTTAGGGTATCGGTATGGATTAGGGGCCAGTGGGTGGGAGGGTTTAAGCCAGGGTTTCTAATTTTATTTTTTATTTTTTTCTTTCCCCTCTTCGTCTCTCCTATTCTCCCTCCTTTGCCTCCCCCCCTTCCCTCTTGCCCCCCCCTCTCTGGAGATCCGGGGGGCAATTGGAAATGGAGTGCCTAGCAGTGATTTCAATTAATGTTAAGGGATTAAACATCCCGGAAAAGAGACGTATCCTATTGGAGGACCTTAAAAAAAGAGGGAGAAATATAGCTCTGATACAGGAAACGCATTTTAGAAAGGGGGGACTCCCTTTTCTCCAAAACAAGCTCTTCCCGATCGTATATCATGCGACAAACCCGGTAGCGAAAAAGGGGGGAGTCTCAATATTGATATTAGCTAGTACACCGTGGTCTCTAAAAGATTCCCTGGTAGACACAGAGGGGCAATATTTAGCGGTAAAAGGGACGATAGGAGGAGTGATATTTACATTTGCTACTTTCTATGCCCCTAATGTACATCAAGACCGGTTCCTGAGAGAATTTTTGGACAGACTGACAGGCTTCCAGGAGGGCCAGTTGATAATGGGAGGAGACTTAAATGTTCCCCTGGATCCTACTCTGGACACCTCATCCGGTACCTCATCAGTTACGGGGGGTGCCCTGAAGCGGATCCGGCAGATGCTACAACAAGGGACCCTAATAGATACTTGGAGGTTGATGCATCCAGGAGAGCGAGACTACTCCTTCTACTCAATACCGCACAAGATATACTCACGTATCGACTACTACTTTATACCCCACAACCAGCTTCACGCAGTTATAGATGTTGGAATTGGGGAAATAACTTGGACCGACCACGCCCCAATTCTTTTAGAATACAAAATAGGAGATCCCAGATCCTCCGGACCAAGTACCTGGAGACTGAACGAGAGTCTGTTACAGGACAAGGAAGTTTTGGAAGAGATCCGGAAGGAGATAAAATGGTACTTTCAGATAAATGATACCCCAGAGTGTAACCTTGGGGTGATATGGGAGGCCCATAAAGCGGTGATTAGGGGGGTCTTGATGAAATATGGGGCAAGACTCAAAAGGAATAGAGAACGGAGAATAACAACTCTCATGTCGGAAATTAGGAATTTAGAAAGTCGGCACAAACAGAACCCTAATCTTAATGTAGGGAGAGAACTCATGACGTCACGTAGACAAATTACTGAATTGCTCTTTCACAGAGCAAAAAGAGCAATACAGAATAGTAGAAGGCAGAACTACGAATTCGGCAATAAATGTGGGAAACATCTGGCAAATTCACTGAGAGAGCAACAAGCGAAAACCTATATCCCAATGATTAAGGGGCCAAGAGGTGAGGAACATGTACTACCCAAAGAGATTGCACGGATATTTAGTGATTATTATAGCACTCTATATAATATACAAACAAGTCAACAACAGCATGAGACACTGGGAAAGTATATAGAAACCTCAGGTACTTCAACATTAACATCAGAGATGAGCCAAGATATGGAAAGACCCATTACCCTAGAAGAATTGCAGGAAGTAGTGAAAAAAGGGAAAAGAGGGAAAGCACCAGGAGTAGATGGGTTCACCATACTTTACTACAGACTTTTTCTTCCAGAACTAGGCCCCTTTATGATTAGAATGTTCAATGAACTAGGTGATTCGTGCTCTTTTCATTCTGAAACCCTAAAAGCAGTAATAGCGGTAATACCAAAAGAAGGCAAAGACCCCTCTCAATGTGGAAGCTACAGACCTATATCATTATTGAATGAGGATCTGAAGCTCTTTGCCAAAATTCTGGCAATACGTATACAGCAACACATACCCGGGCTTATCCACAGAGATCAGGTGGGATTCGTGCAAATGCGTGAAGCCAGGGACAATACGATTAAGATTCTGAATCTGGTCCATTTGGCCGGCTCCGGCGGAACCCCATGTGTTTTCCTCAGTACAGATGCCGAGAAAGCTTTTGATCGGATAAACTGGCAATTCATGTTCATGGTCCTGAAACACATGGGGTTCGGCAATAAGATGCTACAATGGATCAGAAGTAACTATACTCACCCAACAGCACAAGTTAGAGTGAACGGAATCTTGTCACCTTCTTTTAAACTTTCAAATGGGACAAGGCAGGGATGTCCCTTATCTCCTCTCTTGTTTGCCCTCTCAGTGGAACCATTACTAAGCAGGATTCGATTGAATCCAGATATTAAAGGATTGTCCTTTGGAGGCTCCGAATATAAGATCTCTGCCTACGCGGACGACATGATGTACTCTTTAGTGAACCCGGTAGAATCCCTCCCTAATTTGGTACAGGAATTGAAGGTATATGGAGACATATCAAATTTTAAGATAAACTATGATAAGTCTGAAGCAATGGGGGTGGGGATCCCAAGGGGAGAGATGCGCTTCCTGGAAGCAACGCATAGATTTAAATGGTCCGATAAGTTACTTTCATATCTGGGTACCTTTATCCCGGCAGACCTGACACAGGTTTTCAGACTTAATTTTATGCCACTGATGATGAAAACGAGGGTCCTCCTGGATGGTTGGAGGAAGGGGTTCCACTCGTGGTTTGGACGAATTAACATTATTAAAATGAATATATTACCGAAATTTCTGTACCTCTTCCAAACGCTCCCAATTGCTATACCAAAATCTTTTTTTAGACAGACGCAAACTCTCTTTAAAAACTTTATCTGGGGCAACAAAAGTCCAAGAATTAAGAACCATACATTATGTTTATCAAAACGAGAGGGAGGAGTATCGGCCCCAGATATCCTCAGATACTACCAGGCGGCTACTTTAATCCGCCTGGTGGACTGGGGGAGACATGGTGGGGAGAAAATATGGCCGGGCTTGGAGCAAGCCCAATGTAGTAGTATACTCCATCTGGCTGCGTGGTGCTATAGAGACCTGCCGATACTCATTAAGAAACATCCATTGATAGGTCCAACATTGAAAGTGGCCTATGGGCTATTTAGGAAAGGGGTATTATCCACGTGTTGAGACGCGCCTCCTTTCTTCCATTTCCGTTTTCCTTGTATTCTTTATTATTTTTTTTAAAAGATGTGATCATGACTCGTGTGGGTGCCCTCTTTTTGGTTCTTCCTTTATTTCATTGTTAAACGATATGTATATATAATGTTTCTCCATTGTTCCTCGGTTAGAGGAATGGTTTTCCATCTGTATGTCACTTGGTATGCTTAAAATAATAAAGAAAAATTTAAAGAAAACAGTCATGACACCAGAGATAGATCCCATTCTATCAAAATATTTGCAAAAGTCTGGGAAGTTCCCCAAAAAGGGGATAGACCGATCTTTATAAGTCCATACAAGATCGTGTGCTGGATCTTTTTGGACCACTGACAAAGATCCTGAACATGGCAGAACAAGCTGCAACCACTGGCCAGACGGTCGATCTAACCCAACTACGTGGGTGGGCCCAAAGGGCCATATGCCTGGCGGGCAGCGCTAATACCGCCTGCTCTGTCGAGCGCAGACGCTCTATCCTGATGCGGCTAGATCGGCAATTGGCCCACTTAGCAGAGACCGAACCAGGTCCCGCAGCAGAAGGGATGCTTTTTGGTGAATCCTTAGTAAAGGATATCAATAAGTTTGTAGGACTGTTTAACAGCCTTGACAAAGCACAAACCTCTCTCAAAAGGTCAGGTGCTGGTAGTGTTTTTCCCCGGGCCGGCAGAAATAGGGGCTGTTCTGCCGGCCACAATAACAACGGTAGACCGTTTCAGAGAGCGATTACCCAAACTCACTACGCTCAGGCTCCCACTCCATACGCCACCACGGCGCAACCAGCACCCTTGTTCCCACCACGTGGAAGACCGTGGAGAGGACGCGGCCACAGAGGATACCCTCGTTCTCGCCCATACACCGGTGAGTACTACATGCATTCCATTGCCCCTCACTCCTGTGGGGGGCCGACTAATGTTTTTTACCCACGCATGGTCTGCGATTACGGCAGATACATGGATACTAAACACTGTTACAGGTTTCCACATAGAGCTTCTGTCCCCACCGAACCTAGGAATAATACCACCCCCTATTCGGTTCGCGGAAAACAACGTGGCTCTGATAGACAACGAGCTCCGGGAACTGATATCCAAGCACGCAGTGATCGAGGTCGACCCTTTTTCCCCGGGGTTTATCAGCAATCTCTTCTTAGTCAAGAAGAAAGGGGGAGGCTATCGCCCCGTCATAAACCTTCGGGAATTAAATCAGTATGTCACCTATCGGCATTTCAAGATGGAGGGCATCCACTGCCTTCGAGACCTCCTACAACCGGGAGATTGGTTAGTGAAGGTGGACCTGAAAGACGCCTACCTCACCGTCCCCATGCATCGGGACTCCCAACACCTACTCCGTTTCTTGTGGTGGGGACGCACTTGGCAATTCACCTGCCTTCCATTCGGTCTGTCATCCGCCCCATGGTGTTTCACAAAAATCTTGAAACCAGCCATGGCATCGCTGAGGAGCAGGGGAGTACGTCTGATCGTTTATCTAGACGACATCCTCATACTTGCTTACTCCAAGGATCAGGCGTATCGCCACTCGGCCTGGACGATCAACCTATTACAGGGTCTAGGTTTCCTGATCAATCAAGAAAAATCAGTTCTCATTCCAACTCAAGAGATAGAATTCCTCGGTTTTTTGGTGGACACCAACCAAGCCTACCCAGCGCGAAATTGACCCTGATCCGCAAAGAGATCAGGGCAGTACTCCGCAAGGGGTACTTATCTCTACGCATACTAGCCCGTCTGGTAGGTCTTCTGGCGGCCTCCATTCAAGCCATATTTCCGGCCCCTCTCCATTACAGGGCCCTCCAGAGACTAAAAATGATGCACTTACGACAGGGTCTCCGCTACGCAGACGAGATACCTCTCTTTTCGGAAGCCCAAGTCGAACTACGATGGTGGCTCCGGCACGCCGTCGAGTGGAATGGCAGAACTATCTTCAATTCATACCCAGACATCATCAAAGAATCGGACGCGAGCCGCCGAGGCTGGGGTGCTCGTTTAGGGGGGATCTCGACGGGAGGGACCTGGTCCAGAGAAGAATCTCTCTTACACATCAACGCACTGGAACTCTCAGCGGCACTATTCGCCATTCAGAGCTTCTTAGTGGAGAAATCCAATTGTTGCGTTTTATTGCGCATGGACAATATTGCGGCGGTGCAATACATCAACCGCCTGGGTGGCACCAGATCCAAGATCCTAGCAGACATTACCACGGAGATTTGGCACTACTGTCTGTCCCACGACATCATCCCTACGGCGGAGTACATTCCGGGTACCTCCAACACTGTCGCAGATTGGAACTCCCGTTACCTTATCGACTCCAGCGATTGGCGTTTGGACCAATCAGTCTTTACCCAACTGAACCTACTCTGGGGCCCCCTGGGAATAGACCTATTCGCCTCACGTCTCAATCACCAGCTACCCCGTTTCTTCAGCTGGAGACCAGACCCGGGGTCCTTGGCGGTAGACGCTTTCCGCCACTCTTGGACGGGGGAAACGCATTATGCGTTTCCCCCATTCTCGATGATCCCCAAGGTCCTACTACAGATTGTGAATCAGGAAGCGACGGTGGTGCTGATCACCCCATGGTGGCCGACTCAACCATGGTTTCCTCTCCTGCTGGAATTAACCATGGACCGTCCCAGACTTCTGCCCCCGTTCCCGCACATCCTCTCGCACCCGACCAAGGGCATTCACCCCGTGGTAGAGGAAGGCACGCTGACACTCCTGGCATGGTTGGTCTCGGGGTGCCAGACGTACACGACGGACTTTCAAACTCAGCTAGAGATCTCCTCACCGTGGCCTGGGCCCCCGGGACTCGATCGGCATATCGATCAGCCTGGGGCCTCTGGGTACGTTGGTGTGAACAACGGCAAGCTGATCCCGTACGTGCCCCTATTTCCGTCATAGCGAACTACCTAGCGGACTCTTTCGGATCTGGCAAGTCGTACAGTTCTATCAATATTTATAGATCAGCCATATCAGCCTATCACAACCCGTGGACTCTCTGCCGATCGGCAAACATCCCCTGATATGCAGATTGTTACGAGGCATCAGGTTCAAACGACCTCCTCGCCCTAAATACCAATCCACCTGGGACGTCTCCAGGGTCCTCGAAATGTTCTCCAGCTGGGAGGACAACGATAATCTATCTCTCAAACTACTGTCTTTTAAACTTACGGTACTACTGTGCCTCATCTCCATCAAACGTGTCTCAGACGTTAGGGCCTTAGACATTTCTAGACGTCAGTTTTCTTCTCAAGGGGTTAAGTTCTCGGTAGTCCGCAGATCAAAAACAGGCCTACAATCGGTGTTTTACCCCTATTTTCCTGCACACCCACGACTCTGCGTGGTTAGATGCCTACAGGCCTACGAAGCACGCACTACCGACCTGCGACCCCCGGGATTTTTCCAACTCCTAATATCCTACGTACGTCCACACCACCCGGTCACTCCTGCCACTTTGGCACGATGGGTTAGATCAGCCATGGCAATGGCGGGTATAGACATCACCCTGTTTGGAGCACATTCCTCCAGAGGGGCTATGGCTACCAAGGTGGTTGTGACTGGAGGCTCTCTTACTGACCTGCTAATGGCGGCCGACTGGTCTTCTGAGACCGTTTTTCGTTTCTTCTATTTCAGACCGGAGGAACATGTCGCCATGTCTGTCTAACGATAATCAGACATCTGAATGTCTTGGTTTTTTTGGATGCAATAATAATATAGATGTTGTGTTAAGCTTTGAACTTGCATAAGATATGAGCCTCCTGTCTGACGTATAATTCGAGATTTTCCTAGCTTGTGACGGAAAATATTGATTATATGAAGACAGGAGGCGAGTATCTTCCCTCCCTTCCCAACCCTCTCATGATTTTCCGTATTATTTCAGGCTATTGATACCATTCGCGACCAGAATGTGCAAACAACCTACTAATCGGGTGATGTTCCCCTACTTCTGGAGGACCTGTTGGTCAGAATTACTCAGTTGGTTATCCCACGTTAGGAACCGTTGCTGTTACCATGGAACTTCCGGACAGGAAACTGTGAAGCCGGCTGGCCGAAGAGTCCACATATAACGACGAAGTTCAAGTTCGGATCCGGGTGTCCATACCTCAAGATCCACATAAAGAAAGAGGAAGAACCAAAGGAGGACAGTCCATATATAGAGACTAGGAGGGGAGTGGCTAAGGCCCAAGGACTGCTGGGATATGTAGTTTTTTTTTTTGTTTCAATCATTTTTATTGAAATACACCAAACATGAATACATTTAGCGACGTGTAACACGCCAGTTACAGATCGAAACTTACAGGCATATCACTTTAAATTATTTAAGAAAGCAAAAGTACTTATTCGAAACAGGCAGTAAATGCTATGACAATATGAAAATTCAGTATCCCTAGACACCCCTAATGGGAGCAACCTGTGTCTAGGGGAAGGTCAGGAGATTCACCACCCTGGAACCTTGGGTAGGTTATTAAGTAAAGACTAACAGTTTAACCAATGGCGATATCACTACATAAGGCGGAACATTCAAGTATGAATATGTTTAACAGGAGATACATGTTTAGAGCAAACAAACCATCTCGGATGCAAAGAATGAAGCACATGTAACCCTTAAAGAGAGGTGTAACTTTTAGAAGAGGTAAGAAAGTAAAAAGAGATAAAGAAAAGAGGTTGTAAAGAAAATGGAAGGGGAAAGAAAGAGTAGAGAAGGGAGGGTGGGGGTGGAGGGAAGGGGAGAGAACAGCACGGTGGTTATATCAAGTCAGAAGTGTATCAGGTGCGTGGCCATCGTGTATCAGGAAAGTTTGTTAGCGTACCATTGATTCCAGGGGAGCCATTGATTATACATTTTGGGGTGTGATTGCTTTCCTGAGGACATTATCATTTCATGGGCATAATGAGAGTGGACTAATGTGATGACGTAGTCTACCGTGGGAGCGAGACTTGTTTTCCAGCGTCTGGCGATGAGAAGCCTGGTTGCTAGGAGTATGTGGGTTGCAATCAATCTAAAAGGTGGGGGGAGTGTGTCAATAGTTATATTCAAAATCGCCAGTTGTGGAGTTAGAGTAAATGGGATGTGGCATATGTCTTGTATGAGATTCCCTATGTCGTTCCATAGTTTAGTTAATTCAGGGCAGGACCAAAATATGTGGAGTAGTGTACCTACTTGGTTGCAGTTCCTCCAGCACGTAGGCAACAAGTGAGGTTGAAACTTGGCCAGTCTCTGTGGTGTGAGATACCATCGTAGATGGATTTTGTGGGACAATTCCCATAGAGAGGTGCAACTAGTGGATTTATAGATTGACCGTAAAGCTGTTTGCCATTGACAGTCAGAAAATTGTAAGTTTAAATCCGTTTCCCAATCAACGTAGGGTTTGGATTTGTGGAAGGTAGACTTTTCCTGTAGGGTGGAGTAGATAAGTGAGGTACCTTTGGTAGGGTGGGTAGTGGAGAAGAAATAGTTCCATATTTTAAGTGGGAGTTCCCCTTCTAGACGCGTCTGTGTCAAGAGGGAATGTTGAATCCTATAGAAAGTAAGAAAGTCCGAGGAAGGTGCATGGGTTGATGTTTGGATCTGGTCAAATGTTTTATGTTGTATTTTGGACCTAAGGTCCGCTATGTCTGACGAGTAGGTCAACAACCATTTGGGTATAACTAGATCAGGTGACAGTAGTTGGAGAACTTGTACAGGTATGTGTAGCCTTTTGGTGGGGGTATGGGACCATTTTGTGTGGAGCAATAATCTCCAAGCACTAACAGACGCGCGGACAGTCGGCGAGTGTAAGCGGGGGCAATGACGAGTGGTTGTAGAGCTGAACAACCAGTCTCTTAAGTTATGTCCAGGGGTCATAACATTCTCAATGTTCCCCCAAAGTGTGGTCGGATGATCCGTAACCCAATCTGACATTTGAGCTAGTATAGTAGTTCGGTAGTAGTCTTTGATGTCTACATATCCCAGACCTCCGGCCATTTTATATTTGATGGTTTTGTTATGACTACACCTGGGACGTTTGCCCTGCCAAATGAAATGCTGAATAATGGACTGGAGGGAGTTAAGGTACGAAGAAGTGAGCGGTATAGGAAGTGTGCGAAATATATATAATACTTTAGGAAGAATAAGCATTTTGAAGGCTGCCAACCTACCCGACCAGGAGAATTCAAATTTGGAGAGCTTGGCAGTGTCTTTGATCAACAGTTGTTTAACCTCAACATAATTACTACTAAAGAGGGCCTTGGAGTGTTTAGTAAGTGTGATTCCTAGATAGGTAATTCCTGTATCTGCCCATGGGTATGAATATAAATTCTGTAGGATGTTGCTGGATACAGCATCCAAACCCAGTTCTAAAATTTGAGATTTGGAGTCATTTACCTTGTAAAATGAAACATTGCTGAATTTTAGTAGTACAGATTGAATCGAAGCCAGGGAAGATATGGGGTTGGTAACCATTAGTATCACATCATCGGCGAATAAATTTACTTTATGTTCTATCGATCCAATTTTGAAGCCAGAGATAGAGGGGTTCGACCTAATATGTTCAGCAAGGGGTTCCATAACTAAATTAAAGATGAGGGGAGAAAGGGGACATCCCTGACAAGTGCCATTGGAGATAAAAAAATGTTTGGACAGCATTTCAGAAGTGTACACCTGTGCTGAGGGACTCGAGTAAAGGGCCATTATTGCTGACAGTATGTGGCCTTGGAGACCAAACTTTTGGAGTGTGGCCCGGATATATGCCCAATTAACTCGGTCGAACGCCTTCTCTGCATCCAGAGATAGAAGCAGAGAAGGCGTTCTGGTGGAATTAGCGTGATGGATAACATTAATAATTCGGCGTGTGGCGTCACACGTTTGTCTACCCTTAGTGAACCCGGATTGGTCCGGGTGGATAAGGGATGGCATGATGTCTATCAGTCTTGTCGCTATAACTTTAGCAAAGATCTTCGTATCAATATTGAGTAGGGATATAGGTCTGAAATTTTGTGGGGAAGTGGGTTCCTTCCCTGGCTTCGGCAAGGTTATTATCAAGGCATTCAACATTTCTGGTGGGAGAGAGGAGGAGGAGGCAGCGTCATTGCATACTTGGGACAAGAAAGGGGCAAGAATAGTGCTAAAATTGTTTATAATACTCCCCATTAAGGCCATCAGGACCAGGAGATTTGTTGGTTGGGAGTTTGGCGATCACCTCTAAAATTTCAAGTGGCGTGAAAGGTGCGTTTAGGGATGATATTTGATCAGGGGATACTGCCGGAAGATTGATATCTTTTAGGAAACTGTTTATGTCTTCTACAGACGGTTGATAAGTAGAAGGGTCATCTTTCAGATTATATAATTTATCGTAGTAAAGTCTAATAGCGTCTGCTATAGCTTGGGGGTCTATTAGTTTCTGTTTAGAGGAGGGATGGTAGAGGTAAGAGATTTTGGTTTTCAGGCGGTGCCCCTGTATTCTGAGTGCCATGGCCCTTCCTGCTTTATTCCCTGTGGAATAGTACGTAGCTTTAAAGTATTTCTGAGCTTTTTCATAGGATTCTAATAACAGGTTTCTAAGTTCTTGCCTAAGAAGTGTCAATTGTTCTTTAAGTGTGGAGGTGGGGCATGACTGATTGAGTTCCTCTATAGATTTAATTTGGGCTGTGAGATTATCAAGACGCTGTGATCTCCTCCTCCTCTCTCTTGCGCCTAGTTGGATGAGAAGACCTCTAACAAATGCCTTATGGGCATTCCAGAGAAGGGTGCAGGTGGATGTAGAACCTTGGTTTAACTCAAAAAATTCTTCCAAGTGCTTACGAATGTAAGCTGAATGTTCAGGTGATCGGAAGATCGAGGCGTTAGCTCTCCATAGTTTCGTGCGTGAGGAGGTTGGTTGGGTGTCAATCACAATCGACACTGGAGCATGGTCTGACCATGTTATAGTGTCAATAGAGGATGCAGATATTTTTGGCAAAGTCCATTTGTCTACTAGAAAATAATCAATCCTTGTATAGGAGTTGTGTCTGTGGGAGAAAAAGGAGTAGTCTCGTTCTGTGGTGTGGTGACAGCGCCACACATCATACAGGTCGTTGGATCTGAGGAAACGGCCCATTGGTGACAGAAGTCTAGTGGTGCGAGAGGAAGCGTCCAGAGAATTGTCCGGAACTACGTTGAAATCACCACACATAACAAAATTGCCTCTGCGGAATTTGGTAAGCTTGGGCAGCAGTTTGGAAAGGAATCTGATTTGCCTGGTATTAGGTACATAGACATTGACAATAGTAAATCTGGTATTATTTACGGTGCAATCTAGGGCTAAGTATCTACCATCCGTGTCTATTGGCTGTTATGCAAAGTGAAGCTGACTGTATTTTTAATGGCTATCATAACACCATTCTTCTTGGTGGGGCCAGGAGCATTGTATACGTGGCTGAAATGCTTGTTGGTGCAGGACGGTTCTTCTGATTTCTTAAAATGCGTTTCTTGGACGCACAGCACGTCACAGCTAGATTGTAAAGCCGTACGCCACAGGGACTTTCTCTTTGCAGGGTGATTCAGGCCCTTGGCATTAAGCGATAGGAATTTTGGCATTCTGGAGTTAGAGACGGAAGAAAATAAAGAGCAAGTGTTACTCACGTATATGCAGGTTGGGTTGCTCGAGTCAGAGGAGGAAGTTCACGTGATTGCTTCTTCGGCGTGTTCTCAGAGGATAGGTAATACTGGGTAGGAAAAACTAAAAGGAGAAATAAGTAGGCTGAGAAGATAGGAAGTAAACAAAAATGCAACACACTGACAGCAGTCAAATGGAACTGCGACTGCTGTGAAGTAGTGGGGTGTAAGTTCGTGAAACAATGAGCACCGAGCAAAGCATCCGGCCGGACTTTTGCAGATTCACAAAAATGAGAATGAGGACCCGCTATTCAAGTGGGGATCAGTGTACGCCATCAAGACGATTATTCTCCATAGAGTGGGTATTCCGTCTGCGGTTAGGCTGAGGCAGTTGAGGAGGGTCTGGTATAATACCCCACTTGTTGAGTAATTGAAGGCCTTCATCGATCGTGAAGATGATGTGTTTAGTGCCATTCTGGGTAATAATGAGCTTTGTGGGAAACCCCCATTGGTAGGGAATCTTGTGGTTGTTAAGTGGTTTCGTGATGGTATTAAGCTGCCTCCTCATCTGGCGAGTATGTTGGGAGAGGTCAGCATATAGCTGAAGATTAGCGTAGGAAGCTGGCAGTTTCCCAAGTTGCCTTGACCTGGACAGGAGCTGGTCCTTGGCATGAAAAAAGTGCACCCTCATAAGGACATCTCGTGGGACTTCAGTTGGGAGATGCGGGGGTTTTGGGAGACGATGGATACGATCAATGATAGTTTCCATGGGGGTGAGCTCAGGTAAGATAGTGGACATCATTTTTCTGGCAAATGCATTGAGGTCCTGCGACTGGACCGTTTCAGGGATCCCCCTGATTTTCACATTGTTGCGGCGGGCCCTGTCTTCAAGGTCCGCCATTTTGGCTTTCATCCACTGCTGTTCATCCAGTGTGTGATCATGAGCATCAACAAGGTTATTGACCGTTTCAGTCACCTGCCCCAATTGTTGTTCAACATGCTGTATCCTCTGCCCCATACAATGCATTTGCGAGGAAAATTTGTTAAACATGCAGGAGATGTCACTATGAAGGGAGCTCTGTAGGGAATGAGCATGTCCTTCAAAGTAGTATCCAGCACAGGCTGGTTTGAAGTGGGGAAGGCCGCAATAGGGGAGGGGGGAGCAGGGATGAGATTCAACACGGTGCTCACCTCATCTGCCGCCGAATCAGTGTCCAGTCTCATCCGCGCTTTAGCAGGACTGTTTCCAGCTGAGGAGTTGAGAGAGGATAGTGAGGCAACATCAGGGGAGTTTGGATGATGGGAGAGCAACATTTCGCCAGCGTCTGGGAGGTCTGTGTAAGCCGCGGAGGTATCGTGTGCAGCGCTGCGGGCGCCATCTTGGGTATTCGTCATGGAGAAGAAGTCTGTCAGTTTCCTAGGCTGACGATAATCTTTCCGTTTGCGGCTCAGCCCGGACATTCTGAGTGGCAGGAGCGAAGGTCTGGTAAGTCGAGCAAGTGCTGTGGGCTGCTGGAATAGCGGGGATGTCTATGATCGTTCCGGTCGGTGCGGGAGCTGTGTGATCACACGTCCATCTTGCTCGGCGGTCGGCCATGCCCCCCCGGGATATGTAGTTCATACAGTTTTTTCTTTTTATTTACTACGTTAAAATGATTTTGCACTATCTGCTATGAGCATTAATAAAGAAAGATTAATGCATAAGATACTCGCCTCCTGTCTTCATATAATCAATATTTTCCGTCACAAGCTAGGAAAATCTCGAATTTCAGTAATTTAATTCAGAAGTGCTCTAGAATGTCCTGGTAGACAGCTGCGCTGACCTTGGACTTCATAAAACACAGTGGACCAACACCAGCAGATGACATGGCTCAACTTGGATTCTGTGCCTCTCCACTCTTCTTCCAGACTCTGGGACCTTGATTTCCACAGTCCATGATGATTTGGGGAGCCATGTCATCTGCTGATGTTGGTCCACTGTGTTTTATCAAGTACAAAGTCAGCACAGCCCTCTACCAGGAAATTCTAAAGCACTTCATGCTTCCCCCTGCTGACCAGCTTTATGGAAATTCAGTTTTCATTTTCCAGCAGGACTTGGCACCTACCCACACTACCAAAAGTACCAATACCTGGTTTATTGATCATGGTATCACTGTGCTGATCGACTCCATGTCACGCCGCATTGATGCAGTAATCCATGCAAAAGGAGCCCTGACCAAGTTTTGAGTGCATACTATACTGTACATGGACATACTGTTCAGTAAGTAAACATGTCTGTATTAAAAAATACTTACTTTTTAATTTTCTTGGTCTTATGTAATATAAACAAAAATCTGAGATACTGAATTTTGGGTTTTCACTAGCTATAAGCCATAATCATCAAACTTAAAATAAATAAATGCTTGAAATATATCACTCTGTGTGTAACGCATCTATATATCCTGGGATATTGATCTGGTCAGTTAAGTAGCAGAGGGGGGGGGTGTATACAGAGGGGGTTGTTAATTTCAATTAATAGCAAAGCAGCTGAAACTGATATTAACAACAGGTGCACTAGATGGGCAACAATGAGACAACCTCCAAAACAGGAATGTTTTTTCAGATGGAGGATTCTGACATTTTTTTTTCTCTACTCATCTTTTCTGACTGTCTTTCACTAGTTTTGCATTTGGCTAGGGTCAGTGTCACTACTGGTAGCACGAGGCAATACATGGACCCTAAAAAAGGTTGCACAGGCAGTCCAGGATAGCACATCAATACGTGTCATTGCCAGAAGGTTTGCCGTGTCTCCCAGCACAGTCTCAAGAGCATGGAGGAGATTCCAGGAGACAGGCAGCTACTCTAGGAGAGCTGGACAGAGCCGTAGAAGGCCCTTAACCCATTAACAGGACCGGTATCTGCTCCTTTGTGCAAGGAGGAACAGGATGAGCACTGCCAGAGCCCTACAAAATGACCTCCAGCAGGCCACTGGTGTGAATATCTCTGACCAAACAATCAGAAACAGACTTTATGGGGGTGGCCTGAGGGCCCGACATCCTCACTGGTGCCCCATGCATTTCACAGATAAGGGCATATGTGACAAACGTGAAAGGGTCTGGGGAAGCCACAGAGAACTTTATGCTGCCTTTAACATCGTTCAGCATGACCGGGTTGGTGGTGGGTCAGTGATGGTCTGGGGAGGCATATCCATGGAGGGACGCACAGACCTCTACAGGCTACACAAAGGCACCCTGACTGCCATTAGGTATCGGGATGAAATCCTTGGACCCATTCTCAGACCCTACGTTGGTGCAGTGGGTCCTGGGTTCCTCCTGGTGCATGACAATGCCTGGCCTCACAGGGCGAGAGCATGCAGCCAGTTCCCGGAGGATGAAGAAATTGATACCATTGAATGGCCCCCACTCTCACCTGACCTAAATCCAAAAGAACACCTCTGGGACATTATGTTTCGGTCCATCCGGTGCCGCCAGGTTGCACCTAAGTCTGTTCAGGAGCTCAGTGATGCTCTGGTCCAGATCTGGGAGGAAATACCCCAGGACACACACAGATGGTCTCAGCGTCTTCTAACGTTCTCCCACTGTCTCTGCTTGCCGTATAGGTGAACGTGATGGCACCGATCTACTTTGCAAGACTTACCTTGGACCATCACTTATGCACCTAACTTTTTATTTGGACATTGGGATTGCTGATTGTATTTCACAGATCATTTAGCAATTTTGTTGCTTGTCATTTTAGGCGATTATATTATTATTTTTTGTATATTCACTTATTTTATGGCACCTTGTGTTCACACATTAAGGGTTTCACATTTTTGCTCATATTGATTTTTGCGCCGTACCTTTCCTCTTTTTTAACTCTCCATCGTTAATGCCAGTGGCATTTTTTTTTTTTAACAAACAAAGGTACTTTATTGTAATAGAATGTCATAGATTACAGTATTGACATAGTACAAAGACATAGTACATAGTACATAGTACAAAGCAGGACATACAATAAGGAATATTGGTGTACAGAAGATAGCTTAGCACAGGCACTGTACAGACCACATCATATCACATCATATCACTCAGAGAAAAAACAAAAAACAGAAAAAAATGGGGGAAGGAAAAGAGAAAAAAAAAAACACAGACGGCAAATAGGACAAATCCACCAATGAACGAGCCCTGGTATGTATCTTTACTTTGGCATCATACCAGAGATTGACTACTAGCACCAGCACCTTCACCCTGATCACTGTGCACACACAGCCATCCATCCAGCTTGCACCTTATGGACATTATCTGCACTGTGTTTTTTCTTTCTTTGGAATTCATTTTTATTTTCACTTTTATGGAATTTAAGTGCGAATGTATTTATTTATGGTAGCATATGTCACATGATGATGCCATTTTAAGGATTTTATAAGTTTTATTCTCACATCTATTTTGTGGTACACGCTTCACAGTATTTGTATTTTGCAGCCGAATATTTATATTTTATTGTTGCTATTTTGACCATTCATTTATTGCCTTTCAAGTGTACCTGTCACGTGAGCACATTTGCACTTTATCACTTATTTATGCACAGCGCAGCACTACTTCTATAATTATACCTACCTGGGTCTTTATACTGCCTTCAGTGCTTGCTGCAGTACCCCACCTTTTAGACTTGGCCAGTGCGGGAATATCTTTGTAGCGCCCATGTACTTTATAGTACTGGTGCTAGTCAAATTTAAGTATAGATCAGAGTGTAGTTAGACTCTGATCCTGATCAACACATGAACCTTTCAACTTTACTTTCCTCACTGCAAGTTTTACTGTTTTTTACCCGGCTGGGTAATAAAGAGCACAGCAAAAGAGCACCTGTCGTGGACATTCCTTTACTTCTGTTTATACACAAAAGCATAACTCGCCCCTAGAGAATTTGGAGGAGCCACGAGGTAATAGGCCGCCCAAAAATCCAGCAGCTCCAATGGGGGTAATGCTACATCTTTTTATTACTTAAAGTGGTTGTAAACCCACTTTTTTGACTTTTACCTACAGGTAAGCCTATAATAAGGCTTACCTGTAGGTATAAAGAATATCTCCTAAACCTGAACAGTTTAGGAGATATTACCCCCGCAATGCGCCGCTGATTGCAGCAGCGCATGCGCAGGGGGAATCCACGGCGAAAGGACCGGCATCCGCCGGACCCTGGCCAGATTTAAATCTGCCGCGCGCACGCTCCAGCCAATCACAGAGCTGGAGCGGCGATACCTGGAAGACACACAGAGTCAAGATGATATCTCGCTCGGCGTGCACCAGGTAAGTTCCATTCACCTCGTTCCGAGGTAAGTATTTCATAATGAGCTAATATGCGGTGCATATTAGCTCATTATGGCTTTTCCCTTCCCTTGCTTTTCCCTTCCCTTGCTTTTCCGCTTTAATAAAAGGAATTATGCCTCATCATTGGCGTCAATGGAAGGAATTATGCCCTTTCACTGGTTTCAGTGGGAGGAAAAGTTCCCATTACTGGTGTCAGTGGGGGAAATAGTGCCCCATCGTCGATGTCAGTGGAAGGAATTGTGCTCCATTGTTGGTGTCAGTGAAAGGAATAGTGCCCCATTGTTGGTGTCAGCAACAGGAATTATGCCACATTTTAATGCAAAGGAACCCTTGAAATAACTTTTTAGGCTCAGTGAACCCTTGCTAATAATTGCTATAGCTACAGATCAATGTATTATAAAAAGTAAGAATAAAGAATATAAATATGTTCATCTCCTTGTTTACGTTCCCAGATTTAGTACATGATTATTACGTTTATTTTGGGTATGACCTCTTATATGTAGTGGTACCCCCGTGAGGGCTGCTAATAGAATCTGTACCACACTGGTTGCCTCGACTCTGCAAAGCCTCCATCACCTCTGACACCCTGGGTTTAGTCATCTTACCAACTGTACTAATAATAAGAGGCTCACACAATATTAATGAAACAGTTCCAGTTTGTTTATGATTTTATTAACATCGGCTGCTCATGTCTTGAAGAAGGGGGAGGCTTGTTCTCCTGAAAATGCGTTGGCTGTATTTGAAGCTTTTTAATATGATATTAAAGGGTTTTTTTTAAATAGCAAATGTTATACCCACCTGCTTTGTGCAGTGATCTTGCACAGAGCATCCATCATCCTCTGCTTCTTGGGGCCACTTTTGGCTCCTCCCTCTTGCTGAGTGTCCCCAGAGCAAGCAGCTTGCAATGTGAGCACCCAAGCAGGCTCATTCCTGAGCCATGGCTCTGTGTGTCCATTCACACACAGACTAAAACTTCCAATGTACTAATCCCAACGCACACGTTCTTGTAGAAATGGTTGTGCATAGAAAAAGGGGGTTGCAGCAACCAATGTCTGGAACCGCGTCAAGTCAAGGAAAACACATGTGACCAGCACACCAAGGATCTCCAGGGTAGGTCCAGAGCTTTAATCAGTGATAACATCGTTACAGCAGATTGCATTATTTATGAGCCACGTAGGACCCCTTCATCAGAGGCTCCCACTGCTGTCTCAGCCAGTGAGGAGGGAGAGTCCCCAGATAGCTGAGGCATTCTTGCACATCGCTGGATTGAGATGGGGCTCAGGTAAGTATTAGGGGGGCTGGGGGGCTGCTGCACAGAGACGTTTTTTTACCTTCATGTATAAATTGCATGAAGGTAAAAAATCTTGAGTCTTTACAACTATTTTAACTATTAAATGTTAAAAGAATACTTCGGGGGAGATAAACTTTTCTACCAGGAGCTCCTCAATACACATCCAACAATTTTTTTGTATAGGACCTACTATTTTTTCATTTGGTGATTTACAAAAAACAATGGGCCAGATTCTCAGCGGCGCTACGACGGAGTATCTCAGATACCCCGTCGTATCGCCGTTTTTTTTGGCTCGTATCAATGCGAGTGATGCTTAGCATCACTTTGGCATAGATACGCTTGAACATCCGACAAGTGTAATACCATTACACTTGCGGATCGTAGTTGTAATGACAACTCCGGCCACCAGGTGGCCTTTACGTTGTTTTCTCATTTGCCTATGCAAATGAGGCTACTACGCCGATTCCCGATCGCTTTTACGCCGCACCGTCGTCGCGTACGTCGTTTTCGTTTGCGTAAGGTTACCCCTGCTTCTATGAGGAGTAACCTTACGAAGTACCGTCTGATGCCGTCGGGTGCCGTCGGATGCCATGTTAAGTATGGCGTCGGGTCAGCGTCGGCTTTTTCCGTCACTTACGTCGTTTTACTAACTCGTTCGCGAATAGGGCTTTGCGTAGTGACGATCACGTCGTTTTGACGTCGGTTTCAATGGCGCTTTCCGACGTGAGCTGGAGCATGCACACTGGGCTTTTTCCCCTGCCGACGCATGCGCAGTTCGTTCGACGCGGGGGCGCACTTAATTTAAATACAAGCCGCCCCATTTGAATTACGCGGGCTTACGCTGGGCCATTTTCACTACGCCAACGCACACTACAGAGCAAATGCTTAGGGAATACGGCACTTGCTCTAGTATGATGCGCCGGCGTAGTGTAAATGGCTTACGCTACGCCGGCGAATTTCTTAGAGAATCTGGCCCGATGTCTTTATTTTGACAGCTTTTTTTTTTAAATCTGCTGTTTTTTGTTATGCCAAACACTTTGTTCCTGCTGTCTTCAAAACGTGGAATTAATACAGTATGAAAGACAAAAGTGTAGGAACATTTTATATAATGTGAAAAGTAGAAAAGACTTGGAAAGTCGTGATACATTTAATAGCAACCACAGAAAACCTGATTATTGCAGATAAGTATAAGTGATTAGAGCAGCCTGCTAAGAATAATGACAAAAACCAGGACAATAGCACAATCGCATTCATACAAAGGTTGTTATAAAACTAAATACAAACAGCGATGCACAGCTAAAGACAATTGAAATCACTATAGGCACCCACAGACACACTGGTTTTATCAGCACCGGACAACTAACTGTTTCTAAGGTAAATTACCATAATGGATTTCCTAAGGGTATACCACTAGTAGAAAAGCAGACAGACCAGATTGGAAACTTTCAATTGCTAAGCTATTGTTATTATTTGTCACTGTCGATAGAAGCCAGCTCAGAGCATCACAATTCCCTACAGGCTTATAGCATATGAGTATGTTTGCATACATATACTCTTTACTTTAATAGAGCATTTCCATACAAACGTAGTTTTGTGTATGTTATGTATTGAATTCATCATCTTTGTTTACAAACTTTTATTGTAATAATAATGAATGGTTGCATAAATATAATGACAAAGTAATCAATAATAGAAAGTCAGTAGAATTGTACATAGTATATCATTCAGTCAAAGTAATTATTGTTATACTATAGTAAAGATAATAATAAACATGTAGCAGTATTTAAATGTATTATAATTTAGTAATATCTCATTTGGTATGGGTAGTGATGGTTAAGAAAAGGGGAAGGGAGAGGAGAAGAATATTGAGTATTATGGTATGTTCCAATTCGACCATTTAGAGTTATAAATATGGAGGTTGTCATTTAAGGTATGATATATTTTCTCAGACATTTTATAAACCTCCATTCTCTCCAATACTTGTGACCAAAGGATAGTATTAGATTTCCAATTAAGGGCTATCATCCATTGGATCGAGCTGCATAGGGAATGGAATAATCCCATGTGTGAAGTTGGTATATCTGGAATTGTTGCATACAAAAGACAGATTTGTGGGGTAAGAGAGATTTTATGTACATAGGATGACTCAAATCTAGAAGTCATCATCTTTGAATAACCCTTTAGAAAAATTAGGTCAGTTGAGTTTCCTGTAGAAGAATACTTCTGCACTTCTATATCAAGCTTAACTGTTAGAAGAAAAAAGCCTTTAAAATATACCTAAATGGCTGTTTTTTGCATTTGTACTCCTTATGGCAGCTTTCCCTTTACTTCTTGTCCTGTGGATGCAACAGAAAATTAGAGAAAATCTCTCCAAAGTAGGGATATCTCATCAGAACAAATGAAGACTTCTGTATTTTGTTCTGTTGACTAGGGATGAGCTCCGTGTTCGAGACGAACGTATGTTCGACTCAAACAATGTCTGTTTGTACATTCGACGAAATTCGAACAAAACGGGTCGTTCGCGCCAAATTCGAGTGACGCGCAAAGGCCCATAATTCACTGCGGCATTGCGCGCTGATGATTTGCCAAACATGCACTATGACCCTGCATGCTTGGCCAATCACAGCGCCCAAAAAACGGAGAGCCATAATTGGCCAAAGCCTGGGTGGCTTTGACCAATTATGGCTCAGGGCTTTAGCACACGCCCCACACTATATAAGGCCGCCTGCTGGGCGGCCTCCTGTATTGTGTTGCGGTTGTTAATGAGAGCAGTCAGAGAGACAGAGAGATAGTCTTTTTATATAGCTAGTTAGAGCAGGTAGGCAGGCTGGTCAGTTTAGCTTAATTTACAGTGTGTAGAGGATATATATACATCCCTAGGAGTTGTACATATATTTATACACTGTATAGCTTAGCTAGATCAGCTATTCCTAATTTACTGGCAGGCAGGTGATTGTGCTATTTAAAGACGTTATCACACATATAGACACCCAGCAGGTACAATATTTAAAGGAATTTTTCATTTTTTATTTTTTATTAAAGCATCATTAAAATCACTGCTCCTGGAGCAGTGATTTTAATAATGTTTAAATAAAAAAAAACGTCTTTGAGAACCCGGGTTTTGCCTGACAGAACATTTATCAATGGAAAAAAGTTTTAAAAACTGTCTTTTTTTCAGGAGTCCTGCTCCTGAAAAAAACGACCGTTTTTTAAGACCCGGGTTCTCAAAGACGTTTTCCAACAATAACTTGAATATTGGTCTTTAAAATTATAATTTTTTAATTCGAACGTTCGAGTCCCATAGACTTCAATGGGGTTCTAAATGGTTGCGCGAACGGTCGGTCTGTTCGACGGTTCTGGTGCGAACCGAACGCGGGGGTGTTTGGCTGATCCTACTGTTGACAACATAAGATTTAGAATTGTTTTGAATCTCAGTGACACTAGGGTAAGTACAGAGACTGAATCTCTTAAGTGGTGACACAGAGAACAACAAAAATTTGACAGGGAATCTGTTGATCAGTATATTCTGATGGCAAGGAAGTCTCCCCAGTGTCAGAATACAATAGCTCAGCGGGGAGAATTTCCCTATCCATCTCAAATGTGTGAATGGGGAAATGTAGTCCTTTTTTTATGAATTCTAAAGATTGCTTAAATGTGCATCCTCACAGGGCGACACTGTGGATGCACAGGTAGAAATGTGCCAACGTCCCGATATTTGTAAATGAACACTAATTACACTAAGTTAATGAACCTGTTGGTACCCTCCCTGTGAGCAGCTCACAGAAAGGGTACCAACAGGACCGTTAACCACGCCACTTACCCAGGTTTTAAAGACCCTGGGTACGTTTGGGCACTATTTTGGACAGATTGTCTTTGCCCAGCCGACGCAATAGTTCTACTACTCTTGTGCATACTATGGTGGGTTGAGTTAACTACATCTGAGAAAAACCCTTCTCTGCTTACCAGCAGGCTGTGCTTCATTTATTGCTCCGTCTATTATTATGATTCTTACAATCCTGACTGGCTATCCACTCTAGGTTTATTGCCAGTGCCTTGGTATCTAGGTCCGTGTTACACTACTCGATACGACCTGTTTACTATCATGCTCCTGAAGAAGCGTAATAATACGCAAAACATGTGGGGCAGGGCAAGAAAATTCTTCTGTATTTGGACCCATTTTAAGGCTATTCACTTCACATTTGCATTCTTCAACTATCACTGTTTCATGTATGTGTATTTTTACTCATCTGAGTTTACCAAAATAATTGTAGTTGTTGAAAGTGATAATAGAGCATTATTTTGGGCCATGTATTGATAACTACTATATAAACCGTTTTGAATGTACTACTGTTTTTTTATATATTTCTATGATAAAACTTTAGATTTTTACATGAAGTACCCATGTGCCATTTAAAGTCCAATCTCTTAAGGCCGCGTACACACCATAAAATCTATCTGCTGGAAACGGTCTGACAGACCTTTCAGCAGACAGATTCGATCGTGTGTACGGGCGGACAGACAGATTTGGCCAGCCGACAGATTTAAAGCATGCTTTAAAATCTGTCTGCTGGGAATCCGTCCGTCCGACATGTCTGCTGGTTAGTACGCTAACCAGCAGACATATCTGCTCGCACATGCGTCGAATGGATTCGACGCATGCGCGGAAGTGTTTTACTTTCTGGTGCAGTGACGTGGTGGCGTCAACGTCATCACCACGTGACCGCGCTGTCTGCCGGCGGGGATTTTGGTTTGATCGTGTGTACATCGATCAAACCAAAGCAGCCCAGCAGACAAATCTGTTCAAATCGGTCTGTCAGACCGATTTGAACAGATGTATTTGGTCGTGTGTACGCGGCCTTAGAGTAATTCGTGTTCTTTTTTTTATGAAACCCGCTGGTTGGACAGAAGAAAAAATTACTAATGTATGAGCAGCTTGAGTTAGATTGTACCCAAGAGGCAGAACTTGTGGCTGTGTGCTAGGAAAAGTAATTGAAGAAAAGGAAAATTGGTCGCACACCATGGAAGGAAGAACTTCTATAGAATAGTTACTTTATTGCCAGAGTGCCAAAGGACGTAGACAGGAAGTTACAGGAACATTGGTAGACCGGTTTCACACAGATAACTGTAAAAATGTAGCCCCAAACCTGAGTTATTTAAATGCTCCACCTGAAAGTGATGCAATAAAAAGAGCCCAGTTTGATTGGATGACCAACATGTATAGCAATTAAACACACCAGATAAAATCATTAAATCACAAAGTGTATAAAAACTAGACTTGGAAAGACTGACATAATAAAGATAGAACGAAGAGTACAGCACAAGGAGAAATATACATAAACATATATATATATAAATATATATACATAATAAAGACCCCCAAAAAAGTACCTAGAGAGAATCAAAAATAAAACCAAAACAAAAAATTTATATAAAATAATATACAGTAATTGGTTAGATAACCCAGAACAGAGAACACAAGAAGCAACCACTGAATTTAAAAGTGAGAACATATATATCGACTGTAGTAGAGCGAGTGAAAAATTATATAACAAAATAAAAACCAAATGTAGCGGGGTCATCCTATCAGACTATCAGAGACTATTGATAGGCTTGAATTCCCACCAGAGCTCTGCCACACCTGTACATAGGTTAAGATGTCTTTAAAGAAGCTATGCATTGTGGGTCCAGAAGTACCGGAAGATATGGACTCCATTGACACTCAGTAGAAACAGACTACACTTCCCACAATGCCGTGCCCAATTGGAACATGTGACACCTCCACACAGACTTATGGGGGAGGTTACTTAAGGACAGGGAGGGGCTGTTTCTCGCTCTCTCGGGACCTGCCTCTTCTCCTCTGCGGAGCTGTGTAGAGTGACACAGTCAAGCTGTAAGGCCTGAAGTCTGGGGCCTGAATTCATTGGGAGACCAACCATCCTAAGACAACCAAGACCGAGGAGTGTCCAGCCTGCTTCCAGAAGACCGGAGAAGCTCATCAGATGCCGACTAGGAGGCCAGTGAGAGCCTGATACCGGAGTTGTGTGTTGCCGAGTAGTGACTGACAGACGCAATCTCTGTGGAGAAGAGCTCAGACGGACCAGGCCTGTATCGGGTAAGAGGGCACCTGCCCAACCATTCAATCCCAACACTTGAAGTATAAGTTAGTGCCAATTTGCAGGCCGGGGGCACATGTTTGACCTTTGACTGAACCAGACAGGCTTACAAAGTTGAGTGTGGCCCTGCAGGATTGATCGGCGCTGGCTGGCGATCAGTTTATTATCATTTGTATTCATCATTATTGTATTGACCGAGTTTATTTCATCCCCTACCCCCCTTTTTGGATTAAAAAGTTAAGAAGTGCACCAACGGCCGCAACGTAGAAAGGATTCTTAGGAGCTGTTGAGACAGGCCTGGCTAGAAACTTCTTTGCATTAACTGTTCTGCAGGATTGCCCATTAGAGGGAGCTCGCGAGAATAGACTGCCTATAGTAACCATAGTTAAATAGCATTACCTTTAGTTTAATTACCAACTCTCGCAAGGGCCCTTGCAGAGTTTTTTTTGTATTAATACCTGTGTGTTGTCCTCATTGATCATTCAAACCCCTTACATCACTTTACCATATCTACAGTAAAGTTATTCTCTTGGTTTAAATATATATATATTGTGAGACGTGTGTTTATTCCTGGGAGCCGCCAACAAAAGGAAAGGTAACAATATTATTGTATTACCGTTGCATGTCTTATGTATGCTATTGTGGCTCCAGCTAAGTAGGGGCCACAATACTATTGTACCCATCCGATGTGCCAAGGGAGGGATCGAGACAGTTAAAAGGGGACAGATTAAGCTTTTGAGAGTAGATCCCAAAATCTAACCAGCGGCTCCTGATGGGGTAGCACTACACAAATATAAATATAGATACACGTGTATACAATCCAAACACATCCAACAACAGAAAAAGTCCTCTTTTAAACTCCTATAAACATTTATCTAAATATATGTAAAAGTACACACGGATATATATTAGTGTTCAGAAAGTATGGGACCAAGCAACCATACAAATACAATTGCAAGAAGCAGAGCAAGAAGCAGAGATCTCAATACTGTATAAATGCTCAATGAATTTCTATCAATGAGACATCTGGTTGTGCGTCCAATGTACTGTGCATTGCAGAGTCTGCATGTGATGATATATACAACATGTTTGGTATTGCAATTGTAGAATGACCCCAGTCTCTGTTCTTTCACAGTAGAATAAGAATGCACAACTTCCCCTTTGATAATACCCTACAACAAGTACAGTGTGATACAGACGCTATAACTCAAGGGTTAGGGGAGGGGTCAAGAGGGGTCGAGCATGACACTCCACACCCGGGAGAAAGCCTTTCATTACTGTGTGGAGTTACAGACAGAAAAACAGGAAGTGAGGATTTCTAAGAAGAAATAAGGACATTTAAAATCAAAATCAAAGGATGAGGTAAGTGAAGGAGGACTGCACTAAGGTAAAGGAAGCTATTTAGGGAAAAAAAATGTTTACCTTTACACCCCCTTTAACATGCATTATGTTGCACATTAACATGAATTGCATTAAAATTAATAGTCTGCCATCATACCTTGACATGCTGAAAATTTGACAAAGCAACAAACCGCAAGACACTACCATGTTTTGCAATGCTTGAGGTATGCTGCAACACAGGTGCATTGCTTTTCTGTATCTGGGTGCCATTTAAAATGAATTGCACCACAACGCAGCAACCCATGTAACGTGTGTAATGCACAGTAATGCAATGCGGAAAGTAAATAGGGTCTAAAGCACTGAACTGTCAATATCCATAGATAATGTGACTAAAATGGTTCTGATTACTTCCCAGCACCCTCTAAAATGAAGAATATAAAAGTATACAAATTTCTGTGTTCAGAACATTGCGGCGCGACACAATGCTTGTGTTATCTATTGTTTACCCCAGTGGGCCCTCAAATACAGGCTGAATGCTGCCCAAACATTGGCACCAGATGCATTTCTTTATCCAACACAAAATGAACAATACTTTACTTTCTGCACATTGTCATTTTTATTCAAAGTATGAGACAGGTCAATACAACAAACATTCAATTTCCTTTTTATGAAGACTCCTTTGAAAGTGGAAGAGCTTCATGAAGGCAACTGTATATGCACAATACAAGTAAATTACATGACAAATGCTATCTTTAAGATATATTTTTATTTTAATTCCTCCAGAAAACTCACAAATCACTGGTTCTCCGGAATATAGAGCATATTATATATCAGAAGACAGGCTAAATATACCCTGTAGGCATTACCTTTAATAAAATTGTGTTTGTTTTATGGTTATATCTCTCCAGATACCAGCACTGCTTCATATATGCCCGCAGATTGCATCTTGAGATAATACATGTTTTCATTACAGAACAGAGAAAACATTTTCCTTTCCATACTAAAGCACAGAAAGGTCCTTGTTAATACTGATATTTTACTTTTCCCTAGTGAATTGAAAATATGTATTGCAGCCATCATCCTGTTCTAACTAGGCCTAGTTTCTATCTGTCCTTGATTTCCATGGGTAGACCATAGTTTGGAGAGAAAAGAAAAAACTGAATATGCTGGTGCCTTAAAATCTTTTTTTTAAATCTGTACAAGGTTTGCTTGCATACCACTGCTCTAGCCCACCACACTACTTTTCACCAGCGCAGATTGATAATTACCAATTAGTGGTTAACCACTTCAGCTCCAGGAGAGTTACCCGCCTTCATGACCAGGCCTTTTTTTGTGATACAGCACTGCATTACTTCATCTGAGACGTTGTACCTAAATAAAATGTATGTCCTTTTTCCCCACAAACAGAGCTTTCTTTTGTTGGTATTAAATCATCTTTACATTTTTTGTGCTATAAACAAAAAAATCAACACTTTTGAAAAAAAATTAAAAAAATGTTACCTTCTGCTATAAACCAATACCAATAAAAAATTAAAAAAAAACAAATTTCTTTATCAATTTAGTCCAATATGTATTCTGCTACATATTTTTGGTAAACAAAAATCCCAATAAGCCTATATTGATTGGTTTGAGTTATAGCATCTACAAACTATGGGATATATTTATGTAATTCATATTTATTTATTTTTATACTAGTAATGGCAGCGATCAGTGACTTATAGCAGGACTGCAATATTGCAGTGGACAAATCGCATGTTAACACTTTTTTTGGAAGCAGTGACACTAATATAGTGATCAGTGCTAAAAGTATGCACTATAACTGTACTAATGACACTTACTGGGAAAGAGTTGACATCAGGGGCCATCAAAGGGATAACTGTGTGCTTAGCATAGGCGTGCGCACAGGGTATGCCAGATGTGCCTGGGCACTCCCTAATGATGCTGTGCTGTGCAGATTCCCCCTGCTGCTTGGCTGCAGAGAGAGGGACTGAAGAATCTCTGTCCTCAGTCCCTTTCTCTATCTCAAAAGTGAGACATCGGGGGTCTGTTTAAACCCCTGATATTTCACCAAAGCCCCCCAATAGGGCTCCTAAAAAATTGTAAAAAAAATAAAATAATGAATTGTAAAAGAATATTGTAACAAAATAATAAAATTGTAAAAAAAATATATTAAAATAATAATACAAATGAACTACTGACATCATCCACTGCACTACTGTTATATATATATATATATATATATATATATATATATATATACTGTATATAAAAACATACACACTCACGCATGTGTTTTTGAGCTTAATGCCCTAATGCCATTGGCTGCGCACACCTACAGTGCTTAGACAGTGTTCTTGTACAGTGTGGAAGTGCTTTAACCAGGTGGAAGACATGAATCCATGCCTTCTCTACTGACAGAACAGCAATCTGCCTTGTTTGCCTCTGTACTAAATGATCGGCATGTGCCTGCGGTCATCGAGTGTTTGATCATACACAGTGGGACCAAGCCGGCGGCAGCACGCATTTGTGCCCACTACCAGGAAATGCCAAATCACATATATATATATATATATATATATATATATATATACGTGATCCGATGCACAGCTGCTGCCCTGTAGCAGTACAACTGCTATAGGGTGGTCAGCAAGTGGTTAATATAATAAATTGTAAAGGTGTATAAAAAAGGTGTTTGATGTCTTTCAGTTTTTTTTTTTTTTCTAAAGCAGCCACAGCCTGAGTAGAAAAACCTGTCCCCTGCCAACAGCTGCAGAGTGGGACTTTTGCTCTTTGTGGGAAATCAATGGTGTCATTGCAGAGTTCTGACACCCCCCGGCAGAATCAGACCTGTAGCTCTGCAATTAGCAAAGATTATGCTTTCCACAGACTAGATGTGTACAATTGTACAGTGCTATTGTGCCCTATTGGCTGCTTCGAATTTCCCATCTATATGTTTTTTTTTGTCTGAATTTCTCACTTCCTGTTTCTCCTCAGTAAGCTTGACCCCATGTTCTGGCTGGGAGTTAATGAGCCAGAACAGCTTACTGAGGAGGAACCGGAAGTGAGAAATTCAGACAAAGAAAACAAAGAAAAAAGTATGATGGAAGCGGTGGCAGTGGAGGGCAGTATGATGAGAGGGGTAGCAGTGGAGGGCAGTATGATGGGGTGGAGGGCAGTATGATGGGAGGGGTGGCAGTGGAGGTTAGTATGGTGGGGTGGAGAGCAGTACAATGGAAGGGGTGGCAGTGGAGGGCAGTATGATGGGAGGGGTAGCAGTGGAGGGCAGTATGATGGGGTGGAGGGCAGTATGATGGGATGGGTGGCAGTGGAGGTTAGTATGAGGGGGTGGAGGGCAGTATGATGGGAGGGGTGGCAGTGGAGGTTAGTATGGTGGGGTGGAGAGCAGTACAATGGAAGGGGTGGCAGTGGAGGGCAGTATGATGGGAGGGGTAGCAGTGGAGGGCAGTATGATGGGGTGGAGGGCAGTATGATGGGATGGGTGGCAGTGGAGGTTAGTATGAGGGGGTGGAGG
Organism: Rana kukunoris; assembly: GCA_029574335.1. Classification (NCBI taxonomy): domain Eukaryota; kingdom Metazoa; phylum Chordata; class Amphibia; order Anura; family Ranidae; genus Rana; species Rana kukunoris. The sequence continues at coordinate 591,645,517 of CM056049.1, forward strand.
GCAGTATGATGGGAGGGGGGATAGTGGAGGGCAGTATGGGGGGACTGTACAGCATGACTAGAGGAGGACAGTGTATGGGAGGGAGCAGAGTGACCATAAGCATTCTCAGGGCATTTGGGTTGGCATCAGAAATGGACTAGAAGGGAAATCTTTCAATGGGGACCCTCTCTGTGAGGGATTTCTTCTCACTTCCTGTTTGGCTGTGGGACAGAACGTGAAGGACAATCTCCACAATAGTACACAGATGGCAAGGGTTATAACCCCCCTTAAGCTGGCCGTACCCAGTAATTTTTATTTTTTTCTCTTATACAGCAGGTTCAACAAAAGAAAATGGTTAATTTCTCCCATCCACATCAAATGTTTGAATGTGAGAAATTTGATGTAGATGTGTGAATCGCTCCCGCTGTGTTATTGTATTCTGGCAGAGGGGAGACTTCCCTACTGTCAGAATATACTTATCAGCACTTTCCCAACAGGCTGCATGTACACAAGTTAATTGATAGATTGACTTGTGTACAACAGGTCTGCCTATACATGGATGATCTCTGCTGGACTGACCAAATTTTGATACATTTAGAATGGTGATCATAGAAGAACAATTAAAGGTTTCCACATGGCATAGATCAACGCCATGTGTAAGCCTTCCTTATTTCTATTAATGTTGGATGAGAGCTTCATAGAGTCCGCATACTGTATGCCAGGAGATCGTGGTTGAGTTCTTGTTCCCTGTATCGCTGGTCCGCCGCATTATTGCTAGCATACTTCTCCTCATCCTTCCAACTTCAGGAGATCGTGGCCTGTGACCTGGGTTTCCATCCATGCCTGTATGACCCACCGCTGCTGGTGTGTCCACATCTTATAATAAGAGTACCTACTCCTCCCTTGGGTGGTGGAAGCACAGTCCCGGGTGTTTAAACCTTTGAACATTTGAACATTGGAATATCACCATCTATGTTTATTAGATCTGCCAACATCTTATACTTGCCAAGGGTTGTCCCAGAGGAATACATCATGATATTTATTATTATTGATGGACTCTACACTGTGTAATTTTAGGAGTATACATACACCCTTTCCTGGGTCCACACCAGGGATATACTTGTAGCGCTGAACATTTTCTATTATACTGTATATTCTTATACAATTATGCATTGTACACACAATCAAAATTTCCGATGAAAAAAGTCAGACGGAATTTCTTCATCGGATATTCCGACCTTGTGTAGGCCCCATCGGACTTTTTTCTGTCAGAGTTTAGAAAAAAATCCTATGTGGAACTCCGACTGAGAAAAAAACCTGCATGCTCGGAATCAAGTCGACGCATGCTCGGAAGCATTGAACTTAATTTTTCTCAGCTCGTTGTAGTGTTTTATGTCCCCACGTTTTGGACGGTCAGAATTTGGTCTGACAGTGTATATGCAAGACAGCTTGAATGAAAATCCAACGGAAAATTTCATCGGATTTTATCCCATCGGAAATTCCGTTTGTGTGTACAGGGCATTAGTCTCATTGTTTTATGTTGGCAGCTTACACCTTTTAGCATTGGTAGCACATACATTTTTCCAAATAACCCCGTAACAAAGAAATTGCTTGGGCACCAAAGGTTGTGTCATCTTTAGACTCCAGTGATGGAAATCTGGCTCTGGTTAAGGTCAATGTTCATTTTCCCAAGAGATCTGCAGAATGTCTTAGGCCTCGTACACACGATCGGACATATCCGATGAAAACGGTCCGCGGACCATTTCCATCGGATATGTCCGATCGGGAGTTTGACTCGATGGCGTGTACACACCATCGGATCAAATTCCCCGTCGCCGGACGGCGCGGTGACGGTGCGGTGATGCGGCGGTGACGTTGACGCCGCCACGTCACCGCCACGTCACCGCACCAGGAAGTTAAACACTTCCACGCATGCGCCGAATCCATTCGGCGGCGGCGCGGCGGCGGTGGGGGACGACATGTCTGCTGGTAAGTGTACTAACCAGCAGACATGTCGGGCGGACAGATTCCCACTGGATAGATTTCAAAGCATGCTTTGAAATCTGTCGGGTGGAGAAATCTGTCCGCTAGCCCATACACACGAGCGGAGATGTCTGCTGAAACGTTTTCAGCGGACATATCCCCTCGTGTGTACGAGGCCTTATACCTAGTTAAGATATGTTTATTTTCTTGTAGTGTTTTGAATGTTCCACTTCAGATCAATTAAGTGGTAACCAGAAAGCCGAAACTATTTTAAGAGATGATAAGAATTCTGTGAAGCAGACAGAGGAAGATTGATTATTTTAGGATACAGTTGGCCAATGGTGAAAACAAGGAATATCTCAAAGGAAAAGAATGTGACAAAACCGGCTATCTTTTTACTATAGAAAGTAATCAAACTGGCAAAGGGATTTATCAGAGGAGGGATAATTTATACAAACAAATTAGCAAAAAGTATATCTGACTAGCCATGTATCACAACAGATTACGTTCCTCTTGCCAACAGTATACATATTTATGGATCTCTTTTATCGGCCATTAATGTGAAAGACACATAAACTATATTACCAAAAGTATTGGGATGCCTGCCTTTACACGCACATGAACTTTAATGGCATTCCAGTCTTATGCCGGCTCAAACTTGTGTTGCATACACACGGTCACACAAATGTCTGAAATTCCGACCGTCAAGAACGCGGTGACGAACAACACTAAAACGAGCCGAGAAAAATGAAGTTCAATGATTCCGAGCATTCGTCGAATTGATTCAGAGCATGTGTTTTTTGTTTGTTTTTTGCGTGTCGCAATTGCATACAGATGATGGGAATTTACGGAAAAATAGAGACCCTTCTCTCAATCTTTTTTTGGCAGAAATTCCTACAGCAAAAGTTCGATGGAGCATACAATTTCCGTCCAAAAGCTCACATACGACTTTTCTTGTCAGAATTTCCAATCGTGTTTACGCGGCATTAGTCCGTAGTCCAGTTAAATATTGAGTTGGCACACCCTTTGCAACTATAACAGCTTCAACTCTTCTGGGAAGGTTGTCCACTAGGGATGAGCCGAACACCCCTGTTTATGGTTCGACAACCAGAACCTGCGAACAGACCAAATGTTCGTGTGAACTTTAGAACCCTGTTAAAGTCTATGGGACTCGAACGTTTGAAATCTAAAGTACTAATTTTAAAGGCTAATATGCAAGTTATTGTCCTAAAAAGTGTTTGGGGACCCGGGTCCTGCCCCAGGGGACATGTATCAATGCAAAAGAAGTTTTAAAAAACTGCAGTTTTTTCAGGAGCAGTGATTTTAATAATGCTTAAAGTGAAACAATAAAATAAAATTGAAATATTACTTTACATTTTGTACCTGGGGGGGGGGGGTGTATAGTATGCCTGTAAATAGTGCTTGTTTCTTGTGCTTAGAACTGTCCCTGCACAAAATTTAATTTTTAAAGGAAAAAAGTCATTTAAAATCACCTTCGGGTCTGGTATGGATATTAAGGGGAACCTTGCGTCAAATAAAAAAAAATGATGTGGGGTTCCCCCCAAATATCCATTCCAGACCCTTCAGGTCTGGTATGGATTTTAAGGGGAACTCCACCCCAAATTTAAAAAAAATATGCCGTGGACCCCCACACATTTTTTTTATGAATGACTTTTCCCTGTATTGCCGGGAGCCGACAATTCATTATAGCCGCAAGTGATTTTAAATTACTTTAAATTCTTCCTGACACTTTGTGCAGGGACAGTTCTAAGCATGGGAAACAAGTGCTACTTTACAGGCATACTATACACCCCCCCCCTCCCCCCCGGTACGAAATTTAAAGGAATATTTCACTTATTTTGTTTCACTTAAAAGAATTATTAAAATCACTGCTGCCAAAAAAACTGCAGTTTTAATTTTTTGTTGCATTGATACATGTCACCTGGGGCAGGATCTAGGTCCCCAAACACTTTTTATTACAATATCTTGCATATTAGCCCCTTAAAATTAGCACTTTAGATTTCAAACGTTCGAGTCCCATAGACTTTACCAGGGTTCTAAAGTTCACACGAACTTGCCGCGAACACCCCAAATAGTTCGCTGTTCGGCGAACAGGCAATGTTCGAGTCGAACATGAGTTCTACTCGAACTCGAAGCTCATCCCTACTGTCCACTAAGTTCAGGAATGTGTATATGGGAATGTTTGACCATTCTTCCAGAAGTGCAATTGTGAGGTCAGGCACTGATGTTGGACAAGAAGGCCTGGCTCACAGTCTCCGCTCTAATTCATCCCAACGGTGTTCTATCGGGTTGAGGTCTGTGCAGGTGTATGCAGGCCAGTCAAGTCCTCCGCCCCAAACTCGCTCATTCATGTTGTAGCTGGCCAGCTAGAACCTGTCCTAGGTAGCTAATATAACCTACATGTATATACAGCTAAACCTGCTAAGAACCTAATATAGAGCACATGTTTTTATGTGAGAGACAAAGGCAGAGTTATTCACTGTGATTTTGTGTTTGGGTGTTATATAACAGTTGTATTTTAAGAATCATTTGTTTGTATGGCAGCAGTAGGTGGCAAAGACAGTTGAATTCATGCCAGAAACATAAAGTTAAGCTTTTGTGACTCATCATAAGCCTTGGCCCAATCACAGCCAATCTCACATTGAGCAGAGTTTTGACCAATCAGAGCCAGCTTTGCATTCTATGCTGTCAGGAAGTTTCCAGCACATGGTCTGCAAATTCCACATGCAGACAGCAGAGCAGAGCAGACATACAGAGCAGTTTTATGGAAGCAACAGGGCAAATTAGGTATGGTACACAGTTATATATGTGTTCTTATTGTAAATAGTGTGATTAGAACTGAATACTGATCTAGCTGTGTGTTCACTTGTAGTTCCACCACTCATCACTCATCATACCTTCAAACCGAACCATATCATATCTTCAAACAAACCAAACCCAACTAAGCTAACCCTGCAAAAGCAACCCTGCAAACCAAGTTGCAAACCACAGTTATACCTTTCAGAGAAATCAGAGAATACTTTGATAACTTACAGAGAGAGAGAGAGTATAAATACTGAAGAAAAAAATATATCCACCATCTTATTTTAAATGACAAGATTGAATATTTGAACCACCATTTTGTTATACTTTATTCATCACGTGTTTTTGTACATGGACTGTCTGCTGCAAAGCAGCAGCATTATATATGAAGAAAAGTGAAGTTAATAAAGAAGTTATTTTAAGCATCTGGTGTGCTATTTAAACCTACTGCTTCCATAGAACGGCAATAGAGGAATTTCAGAGTAATAGACAGTCTTGTTGGACTGAAAAGTCAGAGATATCACAATTCTTCTAATGCCACAGTGCATTAGGCACTTCATAGTACTGCGCCTGCCACACACGTCTTTATGGACCTTGCTTTGTGCACTGGTGCACAGTCATGTTATAACAGTAAAGGGGCCATCCCCAAACTGTTCCCACAAAGTTGGGAGCATTAAATTGTCCAAAATATCTTGGTATGCTGATGCCTTAGGACAGTGATGGCGAACCTATGGCACGGGTGCCACAGCTGGCACTCCAAGCCCTCTCTGTCGGAACGCCAGGGGATTCCCCCAGCCAGGCAGTCAATTGCACTGACTCAACAGGACATCGGCTCCCTTTTTTGCATAGGTGCCAGTGACGTCGGCAGAAGGGTGGGCATCCAGTCATCATGTGCGCTGTTTAGGGGGGGGTGTAAAATTCTTCCTCCACCATCCCGATTTGGCAGCTTATTGCCTCCCCAAATCCTTACACCTCTGGTAAGGCATTCGGGCATTCCTTTCTGCAGGCATGATATTCCAGCTCCCCCTGCTCCAGGACGACTTTGGTTCAGTCTGTCCTTCTAGTGCAGCCTGTGAAAAAGTGCAGGGGGTGCTCTGAGCAGATCATCCATGGCCATGAGGAGTGGTGCGATGGCTTGTAGCTGACCTCCTGGTGGCGGGGATATCAAGGAGGTAGGTGAGTGCCAGGTAGGTCAGTGCATGTATCAAGTAGGTCAGTGTATGTTGCACAGTGCATTCTGAGCACAATGCATTCCTGAACCCTGCATTCTGAGCAGAATCGTACATTTTAGGCCCCTTGGGGCTCATTAAGAGGGATGATCAGTCCCATCCACTGTACAGAGCCGCTGGTAGGTTTAATTCTGTGTTGGCACTTTGAAAGAAATAAGTTGGTTTGCGTCGGGCTCAAAAAGGTTCGCCATCACTGCCTTAGGAGTTCCCTTCACTGGAACTAAGATTCCAAGCCCAACCCATGAAAAACAACCCCACACCATAAGTCCCCCCTCTACCAAATATTTTGGACCAGTTCACAAAGCAAGGTCCATAAAGACATGGATGAGCAAGTTTGGGGGGAGGGGGGCATTGACTAGCCTGCAAGAGTTCTGACCTTAACCTGATAGAATACCTATGGGATAAATTAAAGTGGAGACAGCGAGCCAGTCCTTCTCTTGCAACATCAGTGCCTGACCTCACAAATGGGCTTCTGGAAGAATGGTCAAACATTCCAATAGACACACTTCTAAACCTTGTGGACAGCCTTCCCAGAAGAGTTGAAGCTGTTATAGCTGCAAAGGATGGGGCCAACTCAATATTGAACCCTATGAACTAAGACTAGGATGCCATTAAAATTCATGTGCATGTAAAGGCAGGTCTCTCAATACTTTTGGTAATGAGATAGCACATTTATCTTGCTGTCCAACATGCTGACATCCTAGCAAGTTTAAAAAAGCTTACCTCAATATCAGTGGCAGTAATCTTAACAAACAAAGTCTCATACTGTATCAGTATTTAAATTGCTCATCTTTATACAGCACTCCTCTGTCTTTTTAACCTTCAAATATCCAAGGAGAAATTAACAATTTAAAGGAACATTTCCAATATTTGTTTTCAAATAGGTCAAAGTTTCCCTTTTGTTATAAAAATTATACAGTGGAATTCCTAGCTTCCTTTAAATTATTGGTACAACTGTGTTTCCGTCTTTAGCAGAAAACAAATACACAGATTGTACTTTTTATTTTGACAAATAGTAATTTAAAAAAAATTCTGCAGCAGTGTGTACAGACATATTTTGATCAATATCTCATCGCCGTACAGCTCGCTGCCAAAACTGCACCCGTTATTAAATAAGTGTGCCGGAGGTTTTAGGCTTATTACTGTTCAGGCAACTGGGAGACTTTCAGAAAGACTCAGTAAAAACACAATGAAACAGGACTACTAAAAAGAGAACCTGTCATCAGGTCCACTTATATATTGTTTGCTTCTCTATATGTTGCATAGAAACGTATTTGAACATATTATGTACTAAATGTAGCGCACCCCCTTAAGAGCCGCAAGTAAACTGGGATTCCCCCTCCCTGCACAGCCAGGCACACCAAATCTTCACAGTCACCTTAGAGTCAGAAAACAAACCAGTAATTTTTTTGTTATTTATTTGAGGTAGAACTTGGATGGGGATTGGGAATTATGGATGCCCACTTGACTTCAAAACATTTCCAGGGACAATTTTTCTATATAAAGTCTATATACACTCCTCTGCTTCCTCCAGTACTCGCAGTGTCCTGCTGACAGACTGATAATGGATCTGACACAGATTTTTAGCAACAGCCTGTTGTAGGTAGGAACCCAATGCCCCTTAGTTGTGTAGCAAAAAGTCAGTGTCCAGCATACATCCCTGTGGCTACTGATCCCGGCGCCACCTTTTCAGGCACTGCCATTCCTCCTGACTGCAGCTGCCTCTTTTACAAGCCCTCCTGGCTAACTTCTCCACAGTCCTCCCAGACTGACACTCTCTCTCTCTCTCTCTCTCCACAGTCCTCCCAGACTGACTCTCTCTCTCTCTCCCCACAGTCCTCCCAGACTGACTCTCTCTCTCTCTCTCTCTCTCTCTCTCTCTCCACAGTCCTCACAGACTGTCACACTCTCTTTCCACAGTCCTCCCAGACTGACTCTCTCTTTCTACAGTCCTCCCAGACTGACACTGTCTCCCCAGTCTTTCCAGACTGAACACTCACTAGCCCACCCAGGTGACTTCTCAGGAGTTCTCTTCTTGCTCCAGTGCCTCCGCGAAGCGGTTCCTCAGTGTGTTGTGGTGGCTCCTTCCAGCATCCGAGCCCCAGCAACAGGGTCACCTCCAAGACTAGGGGGCACCCTCAAGGGCCACTGGTAGCCTCCTCAGCCCCGTTTTTGCTGGGGATTGGTCAAGGATCTCATAAATATGCCAAACAGCTCCTCCTAACCTTCACCCACTATATCTGGAAGCCTCTTCAAGATTCCATAAACAGGCGGAGGCACCAAATAAGCTGTTTGCTGAGTCATCCAGACTCCCTGAGTCACACAACCCTGACCCAGATTCAACCCAGGTCTGGCTCTCAGCCAAGCCAATTTACCTACACTATCAGCTAACTATATACACTACTACACTAGCTAGAGGCTGCTACATACATATAAAAAAAATGTATATACGATCAAGATAAAGATGCTCATTGAACATGAGTCCATATACACTTAGTACAACAGTTGCTACATGACCAAATACAGTCTTTGGAGCATCCGCTGTGATGCTGCAGTTGACACGGGCATCCTAGAACCTCATGGAGAGAGCATGCTTTTGCTAAAGAATAATATTGTGACAGGAGCTTGACTGCTTTATGGACACTGCCAACCCTGGCATAAAAGGAGAGCCTTTGTATATCGGCAAGATGTGGTGAGATCATTTACAGGTTACATGAGCACTATGGTGCCTGCCACAGCACTACTCCTCTAGTGTACTGTAGACATGTGCACACTGAAATATTTTGTTTCGGAATTTCGGTTTCGCCCGAAAAAGTTATTTATTTAGTTACTCCCAAAATTCCCTTTTTTTTATTTTTGAAATGCATTTGTGTGACAATTCTGAATGAATTAAGCTTGAATCTGTAAATTGAAGGCTTATGGTGTCTGTCGGATGTTCTAAGAAGATTCAACTAGGCAGCTAAACCGTATGATGCCACGATTGTACATTTCTGGTCTAATGCTCCGCCCACAAGCTATAGTAGAATTCTAATGTTGTTTGACTAGTAATAACGGTCGTGTGTAGGCTTTAACGACGTGAAAAAAACGTGCATGCTCAGAAGCAAGTTATGAGACGGGAGCGCTCGTTCTGGTAAAACTAGCGCTTGTAATAGAGATAGCACATTTGTCACGCTGTAACAGACTGTAAAGCACGAAGACTGAAAAGCTTGATTTGTCTCTCACCAAACTTTTACTAACACAAAATCAGCAAAAGCAGCCCCAAGGGTGGCGCCATCTGAATAAAACTTCCCCTTTATAGTGCCATTGTACTGTTGTACGTCACCGCGCTTTGCTCAAGCATTTTTTTTCCATGATCGTGTGTATGCAAGGCAAGCTTGACAAGAATCAGGTTTTTCTAGAACATTAAACATAATAGCCAACTGTAGAATTATTTGTGCATGAATGATGAGTGCTTCCAGGAACTACTATCAACTGTCACAGATCTGGAAACAGGACAAAGCAATGCGTGAAGCTATTAGTGCTGAGCAAAGGCTGATTGCCACCCTGCGTTATGTGGTGACAGGGTGTAAGCCTGCAGGTCTTACAATTTACTTCAAGAATTTCACTACAGGCCCTTGGTAAGAACCTCCCAGAGACATGTGTAGCGCCTGGTTACTTCAAAGTACCGGTGCTATTTAAATTAGTGGGAGATCAGAGTGTTATTTGAACTCTGATCCAGTTAATGTGTTAAAAATGGTGCCTCTGTCTCAGCTTGGCTGTGCTGTGGGCTCATTCTGTTGTTGCTGGGGTGCTCTTCCCACCCCAGGACAGTAGGTGGAAGCAGTGGAGTCAAGCAGCCAATCAGGAGGGTTGAGCCTCGCTGTGCATGCTGGGGGATGGTTTTTATGGGGCAGACACCATTGGTTCTGGGTCTTCTTCTTCAAGTGCGGCACCCACCTTTAGGGTGACTGCACCATGGTGCCCCAGCGTTATGGCCTACCGGGCCGGGGCGTGCGTGCCACGCGGAGTTCCTGGTTCCGGGAACATGTTGGTCCAGAACAATTGAGCTGTGGCAGGGAGCCCAGTGGTCGACTGGGTTCCTAATCCTGAAGATCCCAAGCGGTATAGCTGTTTGGTGGGGAGTCCATCTGAGGAGAGCCAATGAGAGGCTGGCGATTTAATATGATCTCGAACAAACCACCTGGGATTGAGGTATCCGAACACTGGGAGGCTGGTCACCTGTTAGTCGGTACCTGAAAGCAACTTGAAGGAGATCAAGGCATAATTCTACCAAGGAGGTTTGTCTTCGTAGCCACAATCAGGAGGGCCTGTGGCAGAGGTTTCTCTCTGAATACATTCCAGGAGGGTCTGTGGCAGAGACTTTTCCCAAAAGGTTCCAGTTCATTTCAGGAGGGTCTGTTGCAGAGACTTTTCCTTAAAAGGTCGAGCGATACTCTGGCTGCCAGGTCAGTGAGAGAGGCCTGTCCAGGTACGCTATTCCCACTCAAGCAGGAGTGGTGCAAGATGTGCCACACGTGGGAGCAGGATTGTTTCCCTATTGCTACGCCTGAATTTGCTATTCTTCTCCTCCTTTTAACTCTACCTTCTTCACCACAAGTTTTATTGTTTTTACCCGGCTGGGTAATAAAGAGCACAGCAAAAGACACCTGTCGTGGACATTCCATTACTACTGCTAGATGCACCATACACCCCTTTGAGGGCGGAGGAGCCATGAGTTAACTTGCCACCCAAAACAAACCAGCAGCTCCTTCGGGGGTAGTGCTACACATGCAAGGTGCTGATCACTGCTCTACAGAGTGAATCAAAGGTAATTTCCATATTTTTCAATACAAACCTTTTAAAATGTTTTTGTTTATCTTTGTTGTTATCAATGTATCATTGCTATTGACCTCTACATAAAATTACCATATATAAATAGATTAGATAGCTGTAACTTGTTGTCTGCAGCAGACAGATTCACTTATCCTATATCTTTTTTGCAGTTTCCACAAAACCTAGAGGAATGGATGGAAAGGACAAAAAAACTTCAAGGAGATGTAGATAAGAAGCATGTGATGCTGCGTACACGCGATAATTTTTCGGCATGTAAAAAACTATGTTTTTTTTAAAATGTCATTTAAAATGATTGTGTGTGGGCTTCACATCATTTTTTTGGCTCTGAAAAACAACAAAAAAAAAAATTCGAACATGCTGCAATTTTTAACAACGTTTTAAACTATGTAGTTTTTTGGGTTGTAAAAAATGATCGTGTGTGGGCTAAAATGACGTTAAAAACCTATGCATGCTCAGGAGCAAGTTATGAGACAGGAGCACTCGTTCTGGTAAAACTACCATTCGTAATGGAGTAAGCACATTCATCACGCTGTAACAGACAGAAAAGCGCGAATCGTCTTTTACTAACACAAAATCAGCTAAAGTAGCCCAAAGGGTGGCGTCATTCGAATGGAACTTCCCCTTTATAGTGCCGTCATATGTGTTGTAAGTCACCGCGCTTTGCTAGAGCATTTTTTTTTAACGATCGTGTGTGGGCAACGTCGTTTTAATGATGAAGTTGGAAAAAACGTTGTTTTTTCTAGAGGCTGAAAAACTTTGTTTTTTCCACATGAAAAATGATCGTGTGCATTAGGATTGCTCCGCCTGACAACTTTATCTTGTTTTATTATAACTATAAGGGATTCTTCAGCATTATCATGATGGTAGTCATCAATGTATGGCACTTAGATGACTGTGTGATTGAACAAACATAATTCTATAGGTGTCTCCTGAATGAGACCCTTTAATTTGCCAAGCATTGCTCATATTGTGGAAAGTATGAATTTACTATTCATTTTTGTAGCGGATGAAGCATTTGCATTAGGTAAACACTTATTGAGGCCCTTTCCCATGTGCAGCTTGAGTGTAACAGAAAAAGGTGCGCTACATATTAAGAGCAAAACGATTGCATTAAAGTTCAATAATAAACATTAAGTGGGAAGGAATCAATGGAAGTCCCAATAAAAAAGGAAAAAATTCAAAAAAAAATCCTCCTTTTTTATTGGGACTTCCATTGATTCCTTCCCACTTAATGTTTATTATTGAACTGTAATGCAATCATTTTGCTCTTAATATGTAGCACACCTTTTTCTGTTACACATTTGCCTCAGGAACCCATATATTGGTTTCTTTTTTTTTTGGTGCAGCACTATTTATTATTCATTTTCACTTAATTGTTTTTCTTCACTAGCATTCACCAGTTACAGGTGTGGGAATAGCGCGGATTGTCTTGCTCTACATGTGCAGCTTGAGCCCAGATCAGAGGAGGCTGTCCAGGGCATGCAGGGTGGGGGGAAATGCATTTGGCATCCTGGTCAACAGATTTTGCTTTTTCCAAACCACAATTAACCTGGCCATGTACACAATAGACACTATAATGCCATTGTCTTGTGTTCTCCACAATTATCTATGTCGACATGCACAGGGGTATGTTGCTGCAGCACCATTAGATTGGGAAGCCAAAAGACTTGGGCGAAATATCCATGTGGAAGGCCAGGAGTGCCTTGATGGACTCCCACCTATTGACCAAGGACATTCCAGGCTACCAACACAAAGTGCTCGACAAAGCAGGCTGGAGTACATGAATTACTTTACTGGAATTGGTGCAGTGAGCTGGCAGGATAACATGTAATTTACAGGTTTAAATTTACATTTTGTCACTTTTATTCTGAAATACATGTTTGCAAGCCAAATATTTAAACATGTTTTTACTTTGTTCATTTTCCGAAACAGTAAAAATAAAAAAAATTGCAGGCTGCTTTGAAGCATCTACTTAAAGCGGAGTTCCACCCAAAAGTGGAACTTTGGCTTTAAGTAATCTTTGCCCCCTGACATGCCACAATTGGCATGTCATTTTTTGGGAGGGGGGAGTGGGTACCTGGTTTTGAGGAGGACTTCCTGTCCCACTTCTTCCTTCTATCTTCTGTTCGCCTAGACGACTCCTCCTCTGCCCCTAGGCGACCCCTCCCTCCCTGCAATCTTCTGGGACATGTCATAGGTCATTGCCTGGCCACTGACAGAGCGCAGCATAACTTGCGCATTCGCAGTGTGCACCCGGCTGTAAAGGCGCAAGCTGTTACAACCGGGTGCCCACATTTACAATGCTGGCACCGCGGAGAGGCGGGGAAGAGGAGCAAGGCATTGGGCGGCCACATCGCTGGACCGTGGAACAGGTTAGTGGCTGTTTATTAGAAGTATACAGGGAGTGCAGAATTATTAGGCAAATTAGTATTTTGACCACATCATCCTCTTTATGCATGTTGTCTTACTCCAAGCTGTATAGGCTCGAAAGCCTACTACCAATTAAGCATATTAGGTGATGTGCATCTCTGTAATGAGAAGGGGTGTGGTCTAATGACATCAACACCGTATATCAGGTGTGCATAATTATTAGGCAACTTCCTTTCCTTTGGCAAAATGGGTCAAAAGAAGGACTTGACAGGCTCAAAAAAGTCAAAAATAGTGAGATATCTTGCAGAGGGATGCAGCACTCTTAAAATTGCAAAGCTTCTGAAGCGTGATCATCGAACAATCAAGCGTTTTATTCAAAATAGTCAACAGGGTCGCAAGAAGCGTGTGGAAAAACCAAGGCGCAAAATAACTGCCCATTAACTGAGAAAAGTCAAGCGTGCAGCTGCCAAGATGCCACTTGCCACCAGTTTGGCCATATTTCAGAGCTGCAACATCACTGGAGTGCCCAAAAGCACAAGGTGTGCAATACTCAGAGACATGGCCAAGGTAAGAAAGGCTGAAAGACGACCACCACTGAACAAGACACACAAGCTGAAACGTCAAGACTGGGCCAAGAAATATCTCAAGACTGATTTTTCTAAGGTTTTATGGACTGATGAAATGAGAGTGAGTCTTGATGGGCCATATGGATGGGCCCGTGGCTGGATTGGTAAAGGGCAGAGAGCTCCAGTCCGACTCAGACGCCAGCAAGGTGGAGGTGGAGTACTGGTTTGGGCTGGTATCATCAAAGATGAGCTTGTGGGGCCTTTTCGGGTTGATGATGGAGTCAAGCTCAACTCCCAGTCCTACTGCCAGTTTCTGGAAGATACCTTCTTCAAGCAGTGGTACAGGAAGAAGTCTGCATCCTTCAAGAAAAACATGATTTTCATGCAGGACAATGCTCCATCACACGCGTCCAAGTACTCCACAGCGTGGCTGGCAAGAAAAAAGAAGAAAAACTCATGACATGGCCTCCTTGTTCACCTGATCTGAACCCCATTGAGAACCTGTGGTCCATCATCAAATGTGAGATTTACAAGGAGGGAAAACAGTACACCTCTCTGAACAGTGTCTGGGAGGCTGTGGTTGCTGCTGCACGCAATGTTGATGGTGAACAGATCAAAACACTGACAGAATCCATGGATGGCAGGCTGCATGAGTGTCCTTGCAAAGAAAGGTGGCTATATTGGTCACTGATTTGTTTTTGTTTTGTTTTTGAATGTCAGAAATGTATATTTGTGAATGTTGACATGTTATATTGGTTTCACTGGTAAAAATAAATAATTGAAATGGGTATATATTTGTTTTTTGTTAAGTTGCCTAATAATTATGCACAGTAATAGTCACCTGCACACACAGATATCCCCCTAAAATAGCTAAAACTAAAAACAAACTAAAAACTACTTCCAAAAATATTCAGCTTTGATATTAATGAGTTTTTTGGGTTCATTGAGAACATGGTTGTTGTTCAATAATAAAATTAATCCTCAAAAATACAACTTGCCTAATAATTCTGCACTCCCTGTAGCTGCTGACTTTTAATAAACTTAACAACCAGTGGAACTCCTTTTTATATGGTTTGTCATGTCTGCATAATATTGGGAAGGGTAGAAAGGGTGGGATACAAGTGTAATTTTCACAGTTCTATAATGCTTTTTCGGAAATGTTTCTAGAGTTTACATTATTATTAAACCAAGTTTACATTGTACTCAGAAATTTTGCAAGTAATTTGTGTTTTTTGAGGGCTCCAAACATTGTTCATTTGGGACAGCTTGGCCCAATCAAAGTTAGGCTCATTAAGCGAGGCAATATAAATGTTATTTAGCTGCAGCAGCATACACAAGCTCTGACTCAGCCAATCATATTTGTTAAAATATGTTTTTTTTTTATATTAATCAGACATAACATTACATGAGACAATATTACAATAGTAGTTGGTCATAGAAATTTCTGAAAGATTACTGTCAGGTTTTGGCTTGAGTAGATATTTCTCAAACAAATGCTGTTGCATACAATGGGTATGTAGAACACATGCGGATCGGCCTGTCGGGTGAGGGAGCACATGCTCAACATCTAAATACTCCTCTTAGATAGACTTTTCAGTACCACCCCACAGGCCTTCCACCTCCTGTCTCTCAACTCAGACTTAAGGGGCCTGGAGTGTCTGCAGTATTTATACCAAAAGTAATTGACACCGGACAGTGATCAATTCACCAACGTGCTGTCCAGGATACTTTGCTTAATCAACCTGCATTGATCATTTACCCTTTGTGGATTACAAATTCTAACATGCACCAACCGGCCGCATCGTGGACATTTATGTTCCGCAGAACTGCTGGTTAGAGGGTGCTCATGAGCATAGAATGTCTGTTTAGTCATAATAAATGGTACCATTCTTAGGTTCATAATCAGTTTCTTATATTACAAGTCTGACTCTTGCAAGGGCTCTTGCTAATCAGGCTGACTTGTTACTAACCAGTTGTGTTTTGTGTTAGACTCTATGCCTGTCTTCCAAAAGTTTAAATATAGAAAACTTACCTTCTCATATCTAAATATATTCACTGTGTGGAGTGTATTTTTCTCACCTGGAAGGACCATCTATAACACCAGGTAACTCACTGCTATATTGTTATTTGCATATTGTGTGCCTGTTATTGTGACCCCAGCCCAGCAGAGGTCACAATATCTCACTCCACAGACTTCTGATGTGTCAAGGGGAGGTTCAAACCAGGGGTGAGCTAAGCTAAAAGAGAGTAGATCCCAAATTACCAGCGGCTCCTTCTGGAGTAGCGCTACACGTGCAATGCTGTGAAGACTGGACAACAGCAGGCCTGTGTTCTTCCCAGGACAGCACGGAGAGACATGCAAGTTTATTCATTACGTTGGAAGTCAATGCCTTTACGTAAAAGTGTTTTAAGACAACAGTGGGCATCCTACAATAGTTTTGCAGTTAGAAATGGGCAGATAGAGAAATGTGTTTTTGGCACAGTTGAAAAGAACATATAATCTGCTTTTGTCTCTTTCTCTTTTCAGGTACTGAGCATCGAGAGGTGGAGCAGGCAGAGCAGATGACCATGCTAGATGGGAGAAAGCAGGCCAGAAGAGAGCCTGAGGAAGATGCGGATGAATTCCTGATGGTGGATATTCATCTGAGCATTTCCTTATGACCAAGAGGACACAAGACTTTCATCTGGGACTTTCTTTACAAACTATCAAAGACTTTGTTAAACCTGCTCAAAAATAATGTTGCAGCCTTCCAGGGACAACAAAACAAAAGTCTAACCGCCCAGAACATACGGGGTCGAAAGGGAATTTTTTTCCTCCCATTTACAATACAGGGGGTTTATTTTGCCCCTTCCTGGACAAAAGGCTTTAAGAAGTTTCCTATATTATCCTATAAAGTCAAGAGGTGGTATGTGTTGCTATGGCCATTTGTATAGTGACTTTATTGCAATAATATAGAGTTGAGTTTAGTAAGCACATATGTTTACAGAGGCTCTTCCCCCTCCATTCTTATGTAAATACAGGCATACCCCACTTTTAGGTACACAATGGGGTTTATTTACTAAAGCTGGAAAGAGCAAAATCAGGCTCACTTCTGCATAGAAACCAATGAGCTTCCAGGTTTTATTACCGAACCTTAATTGAACAAGCTGCGGTTTCGAAGCTCATTGGTTTCTATGCAGAAGTGAGCCTGATTTTGCACTCTCCAGCTTTAGTAAATAGACCCCATTGTGTACTTAAAAGTGGGGTATGCCTGTAACTGAGACAGGAAGTTCTTTGCAGGGAGTTGGTGTATGCAGGAAATTGGTGGGAGGGATTTGGGGAGCTTTTGAGAGAAACATGTGTTTGCAAAACAGATGTGTTTGGAAGGACAAAGAAGAAGACATGGATGCGAGGAGCTCGAGAACTCCGGGGATATTCTTTTCTTGCACATGCGCATTTTTTTTTCTGACTCTATCATTATTGATCAGAAAATCGTTAGTTTTTCAAAAAAATTACCAACATGTCGGATTCCTCAAATTTGATTGCCGCACGAAAATCGGCTGTTGCTGCAGCCCACTAACGGTGCGAAATTTGTACAAAAATTCTTTTATACGATTTTCGAAAGAAAATTCTTTCGAAATTTGAACCGTGTATGGCCGCCTTTACAGGCAGAATGATACTATCTCTTCAATGTCCCCCACTGTTGGGTTGATGATATCTGCACCCACATTCTCCAAAGTTTCCTACTCCAAGATATCCAATCTGTTGTCAGAACTGGTCACTTCACCTCCACATGCTATTTAGTTCTAGCACCTGAATATAAAAAGATAAGTTAAAATATAAATGCCATTATTTACAGTCACATTTTATACATACTTAAAAAAGAAAATGTCCTGTAACAGTCCATAGATGCTCCTCTTCTGGATTCATCATCATCAATAATTATAAGTGCAGGCAAACAGAACAGTTCAGAACAAAACTTGATATAGCTACTTGCTTCTGCTAAAGTGAGAATTCCAGATTCTGCAATGGTCCATCGATTTGAAGTTGTAGTCTCAGAATACTCACTTACCAATCTAATAATAATGCAGAATACTTACCTGATGCTTGGAATCCCCTCTGATTGCTTGGTAATCCCCACCACCACAGTCACCCATAGACTATTAAATGTGAAATAAAATTTTGCAATGCAAACATTTATTGCGTTTATATGACCGTTTTTCTTTCGGGTTCGTTCTTTCGTTTTGTGCACTTAGATTTTTCTTGCTAACACATAACCACCACCACTAATCATATGATGATCGTATGATGTGTTTTCTGACAAGCACAATTTTCGTGTTTTGCCCCTTTGGATAATTTTGGATGAACTATCATGGATCGACTGACAAAAGCTGTGTACTAACGATCAGATTATCGTACGATCGGTTCAAAAGCGGGGGTTTTCGGATGATTTTCTGATTGTTTGTACTAGGCATTAGGAAGACTGGCAGGTTAGACATAATGCAGACACATCCAGTGCCAGCTTATCACAGGGGAAAACAATAGTAATGAGACAAGGTTTTGTAACAAATCTGATATGTAATTCCCAGATGAATCTTGGCTGGCGGAATCTGCAGGTGTCTTAAAGACAAAAGACATCAATCCATTGCTTGATGTACTGTCATCCATTTTCTATGGCCATTGTAGACTGTCTTTTTATATATATAAAAGGGCTTACAAAGTATCAGTGCATTTAAATTAGCCAGCTGCTAGAAAATGATTACATAGATAGTTGCCAGAGACTGACACTCACATCCAGGTTAAACAGAAGGTGCATAATAAAGGGACATCTCCCGTTTTTTTACTGCACAAAGGCACTTAAGTATGTCCTCTTCTAAAGTAAAATCCTTTAGAGAACCAAAGTTGAAAAACCTTGATCCGGCATACTGTCGGGTAACGATGCCCATATAAATAAAACCGACAACTGGTAAAAAAGAGCTACTATATTCAGAATTTATAATGTATAAGAAATGTAAAGGAATACCACAGACAGGCAGTTTAATTAAAGAGAAGTGTAAAATATGGAAAATCTTTCACTAGGTAAATCCCACCACATTTTCAAGTAACAAAAGGATCATAAAACAGTTAAAAGGAGCTTTTCCCTTCAGGATGTGAAAGCACATTACTTGTGATAGGAATTGGCATTAAGCAAATCATTTGCTTCTATATATACTCTAGAGAATTTACTTACAAACCTAATTACGAGGAAGTCACAACCTTAATCTGTCTGATACAGAGTAAAGTGCAGAGGTGGCATGATACAAATAGGAAATGTAAAACACATGACCCTCATGTTATACACCTACAGACTCTTAAAATGCTAGCTCGTCAGTCTCCTGTGTAATCATATATTAATAAATGGTAATGGAATCTTACACTAATACACTTGTAGAAAGACAAGAAATGTGTTGCCTATAGTTTTTTTTTAGGACATTAGGCATATGTTTTTAAACATTGTTGTGACCTTCTATAGTGTCACATAACATAAATGTATTTATTTTCTTGAAATGGGTATGTACCAAGAAAGATTTTACCTTTTCAAAATGCCTATGTACAGGCCTGTACATAACCTGTACATAGTGCTGAGTTTTGGGCAGGATTCTCTTATGCCACGTACACATGATCGGTTCATCTGATAAAAACGGACCGATTGATTTTTTTCATCAGACATCCGATGAAGCTGACTTTCATCAGTCTTGCCTACGCACCATTAGTTAAAAATCCGATCGTGTCGTAAAACGCAACGATGTGCAGAGAAAAATGAAGTTCAATTCTTCTGAGCATGCATCGACTTGATTCTGAGCATGCGTGGATTTTAGACCCGCAGATGATCGTTTTTTTTCTATTGGGTTTTTTAACCATCAGAAAATTTTAAAACAGATTCTATTATTTTTCACCGATGGGGAAAAAAAAAACCGATGGGGCCCACACACGTTTGGTTCGTCCGATCAGATAAACCGATCGCGTGTACAGGGCATTACTGTACCACATCTTTCACTTTTACAGCGGGTGTCATAGGTGTATGCAGCCGATTGCATTAGGGTGTGCACCCCAAAGCTCCAACAGATATTCTTTTGACATATTTACCAGCATAGGCGTGCGCACAGGGTGTGCCATGTATGCCCAGGCACACCCTTATAAATCCCTGCAGTGCAGATTCCCCCTGCTGCCCGGTGTCTCCTCAGACAGAATGGCTGGCTTCCCTCCTCTCCCATTGGCTACTGCAGTGGGCACACATTGGGCCACATTCAGGTAGATGGGCGCATCTTTATGGTGGAGTAACGTTTCTCATTTACGTTACTCCGCCGAAACTTTAGGAGCGAGTACTGTTATTCACATAGCACTTGCTCCTAAAGTTGTGGCGGCGTAGCGAAAATGAGCCTGCGTTATTTAAATTGGGCGGGTAGGGGGCGTGTATTATGTTAACTATGCGCGATCCCGCGGCGAACGTACTGCGCATGCGTCGACTGTCAGTGCGCATGCTCCAAATTCTGTCAGGGAACGTCAATGACGTCAATCCCCATTCACGAACGTTTTACGCAAACGACGTGAACATTTTTAAATTTGACGCGATGACGACGGCCATACTTAACATAGGATACTCCACTAGCATGCGCTCTCAGCACAGGTGTATACACAGCAATTTACGCAAATACGCAGCCCCTTGACGCTAAGAAACAGGCACCAAAAGGGCACATATTTGCATTTGACCGGTGCCAAGGGGTTTAAGACCAGGAGTTTGTCTTGGGTGGGCTAAGACCTGGAGTCCATATTCCAGGTCCACCCTCTCTTTCCAGTGCATGTGTTTTAAATTATGGCAAATCACCGGCAGACAATGCTTGGTGAAGGTCACATTTACCATAGCTCCCAACTGTCCCTGGTGTGGAGGGACTGTCCCTGATTTGGAACAAAGTTCATCTGTCCCTCTTTAATCTTCATTTGTCGTGCCTTTATATCTAATCTATATAGTTGTATATAAAATGCCCTTTTTATCTTTCAAAATATGTTTCCCAGTGCTAAACCTTTCACCCAATTTATAAATTGCTAAATTTCGAAATTTCGAAGTTGCTGCACTGGTAAATGTAAAAAGCCAGTATAAAGGAATAAAATAGGTAAAACATCAGCACCTCCAGCCTCAGCCCCAGATTTTCCTCTCCCTACACTCGCTGTCAGATTTTGAAAATGGCACAGCTGTGCGGGGCTCCACCTGCACAGCCACCTCATTCATTCACAGGAATCTGTGAATGAATGAACTACAAGTCCTGTCTGCCTCCCCCTGCCATAGTTCATTGTCACTTCCTACAGCTTATAGCTAAAAGCCTAAACAGAGGTACAGGCAAGACAGTTGGAGGAAGTGTCTACATGTCAGGGAACTATCCGCAGAAGGGCTGGCATTAGTGTTCAGCAGAATCGCGGATCAACAAACACAATGCGCACACACACATGGGTTAGAGCGGTCAGAAATCTACGTTCCCCAGTGTGCATGCACGTGTGCCAGAATGCGCGCAATACGTGAGTGACCCTAGGCGCTAGGAGTTCCTGTTTCTACTATCTTGAATTACCGGCTTGCCTGACCAGTCTTCTCTGTGTATGACCCTGGCTTGATCCCTGGCTGGTTCCTGTACCCTCTTCCTGATCCTGTGGCTGACCCTGGCTTGTCCCTTGTACTGCTCCAGTGACTCTACCTCTGCTTGCTAACCTGTGTATGACATCTGGCTTGGCTCCTGACTCCCTGCTGCATAGCCTCATCTGGTACTTCCGAGGTACCCTCGTCTGGCAGTCTACCCTGCTCACCAGCTGATCTCCAGCATCACCCCAGCTTGTCGCAGCTGGCAACTCCTGCCTCTTTGGGTAAAGCACTCTCTGTGCCACCTTCAGGGGGCGCTCTGCACTTAGTCACAAGGGAAGCCCTCCCAGCACTTCGGTCTCTGGTAAGGTACGTGACCTTACAGGAACCTAAAACTGCAATCACGATCCACTGATTGCAAGTGCAATGCTCTGCAGGTTTCAAAGGGCTTGGTATGGATTGAGGGGGGACCTCATGCCAAAATGAAAAAAACACATGGGGTCCCCCTCAAAATCTATACCAGACCCTTATCCAAGCATGCAGCCAGCAGGCCAGGAAAGGGGGCTAGACGAGTGTTCCAAAAATTTGGAATTTGTTAGAAAAGTATTAAACAAAACTAAATTAAACTAAGCTAAACTAATCAAAATGTCACTATTGCAACATTATACCGCCATGACTATTGATCAGTTCCCTCTCGCAGCCGATGACTGTGAGAAGAAACGGATCAAAGGCTGCAAGCAACATTCTGAATAAGCTGTTAGGGACAGGCACACTTGGATAGTATTATATAAATATTTATATCAATTAATTCTCTATAATAATTTTCATCCATAAATGCTCACTCACAGTTCTTTTTTTCATATGGTTCTACCCTGCATTAGAATACAATTTTGCCCAATACGGAGATGCAAAGAGAAAAGCTGAAGGGCAAAGTGCAGAAATCCTCAGCAAGAAGATTTCAGTTTACTGACATCCTTTAAGTGACAGATTAATATTAATTGTTTTCTTAGGCTTGTACACTTGCTATACAAGTTAGATAGTATGTCTCTCTGTTTGTGAGTTAATTTGTTACTCCTAAATTATATGCAAATATGATTGTGACTTTTCTTAAGCTATAAATAAAGCACTGTAACACTTCTATTCCTTCATTGACTTTCAGCTCTCCTTTGAATGCTGCATTCGCTGAAATATTTAGACAGCTTTTTCATGTGACTCATATATTCTGTATTTATGCATTGCACACTTGGCATTTTACAAGGCTTATAAAACAGTTCAGTGCATTTACATCTAGTCCTTTAACTGAAAAGAGCTTTATTGCCAATGGGATATACACTTCTTCCAGGGTCAGAAGCATAATTGTTTCTGGAATATTTTACAAATGAAGAAAATAATTCATTAGTTAACAACAAAAATCCACACAGTACATAAATTAAACCTACATACACCTGTATATGTTGCGCCCTGTAGCCTGGGAGGCAGAGTAGTTATAAAGTACTTTATTGCCAAGGTGAGATTTACATAAAACACGTACAGCCTACTAGGTATATCATAACAGGAAAAGGGTCTGGAACTACCTTATGCAGAGTATAAAAAGTATTATACAAGTAACCCGGGCCAGGACAAAGATGGTGGGTCTGAGGGGATGAAGCAGGGCAGGAGGGGGTTGCCACGTGGCAAGCAGTGCTATCCTAACCACCCACTTGCTCCAGAATATTGGCTGGCAGCCAGCACGTTGTGCCTTCATGTCTACTTTGACAGCTACTGCTGTCACATTGTTCTCCAACACTTATACCCCAGCCATCCACAACTGACACAAAAAGTACACCACGCTTGTGAAACCTTTAGGCAGGTGTAATCTATTTTCTCCACTGTAGGTGGCGCTCGATCAAAGTGGCATTAAAGTTGGAGGGGAAGTCAAGAGGAACTTAGTTCCTCTATGGTTTCCTGAGTCACTGGGAAAGCTATCTGATTGGATATTGCTGCTCCAATGCGACTGTGGCAGCCATCTTGTGTCATGCAGAGCCTATTTAATGCCTTGGCTCCAAGGTTTAGTGCACATTTATCATGTTGGTAGTGTAGGGCCAGGGCACCCATCTTGTAGGGACAGCAATTAGTTGTAAGGACCGTTTCCAGATAAGTAGGGAGAGGATAGGGACATACCATCCTTTCTTGACAACTCCCCATTTGGGTACAGACTGGTCAGTCCACATTCTGCCCCTCAAAGACAGATGCTGTCGGCACATCTGAGACCTGCTCTGCTACACACTGCTGCTACATTCTGTGAGTGTTCCCGGTCGGGCTCCTTCCCTCCAGGCTTTTTGTGAATTATTGAACTTTAATATTATTGTAAGTTCTGTTCTCTGCAACATGACTTTGAGTGTTTATTGCCACTGTACCACGCTGTACCTCCCCACAAACCACCTGCTAGCTGTTGGAAAGCATGCATTTGGCCATGCATTCACAGTGTGCACTCCATGTGAATCATGGGCAGTCAAATCAATGGGACATAGAATGGGGACAGGGAGGTATGTTCATTCTACTTCATGCATTAGCAGCAGGGGAGGGAGGCTGGAAGAGCTTGTTCCAGTATTGCATGTTAACAGCTGTAACTAGTAACTTTTGCCTGTTACAGGTATGAACACCACAGTATAAAACCACAGCACAATAGTTTTGTTGTCCCTAACACTTTGGGGGTTATTTACGAAAGGCAAATCCACTTTGCACTACAAGTGAAAACTACGGGCCAGATTCACAGAGCCCTTACTCCTGTCTATCTCGCGTTAGACTGGAGTACTTTCAAATTACGCACAATTTTTCACTACTCTGAAACCTCAAACCATGAAAATACGGCTGCGGGCTTCAATCCAACTGGCTTACGTGTTCGTACGCCTTCGGATCTACACTGCAATAAATTTGCGGCCTCTGGGTGGAGTTCCCGTCGTTTTCCGCGTCGGGGTATGCAAATGAGCTTTTGCCAACGATCCACGAAGTTACGAACGTCAATCGCAATCTCTTACGGCATCTTTAGTCATCTTTTTGCTGCCCATGTTAAGTATGGCCGTCGTTCCCGCGTCGAAATTTCAACGTTTTCCGACGTCTTTTTTACGTAAGTCGTCCGGGAATAGGAATGTCCGTAAACGACGCTACTCAAACAAAAAATGACGTAACAACGTTATTTCGCGCAATGCACGGCGGGAAATTTCTGAACGGAGCATGCGCAGTTCGATCGCCGCGGGGACGCGCCTAATTTAAATGCTTCACGCCCCCTAATCGCGTATTTCGATTACGCGGCGAGAAATACACTACGCCGCCGTACCGTAAGGGACAAAATCTACCAGAATTTGGCGTAGAGCCTGGTAAAATATGGCGGCGTAGTGTATCTCTGATACTCTGCGCCAATGTAATTGTATCTGAATCTGGCCCTACAAGTGCAAAGTGCACATAAAATTGCACTGAAAGTACACTTGGAAGTTCAGTCGCTGTAGATCAGAGGAGGACATGCAAGTAAAATAAAAAACAGCATTTTAGCTGGCACATGATTGGATGATAGCATTAGCAGAGCTTGCCCTCATTTCAGATCTACCCCTCAAATTTATAGCGACTGCACTTCCAAGTGCACCTTCAGTGCAATTTCAAGTGCACTTTGCACTTGTAGTAAATAACACCCTTTGTTTCCATGTGTCATTTTCCAGGTACGTAGATTCTATAGGGGTAACCTGTAGGTCTAGACCAAAAATGGTGTCCCAAAATAAATAGTAGATTCTACAAATTCTTGGCAAATATAATGACTTGATAAAGTTCTATTTCCAATTACAGGTTTCAAAACAATGATAAGGCGACAGTTGAGTCATTTTGGGCTGCAAAAAAAGAAAAGAAAAAGACATCAACATATAAAAATGGTTGTTTGTTAATGCATAATACAGCAAAGTATAAAATGGCAAAAATCTTAATCGCTCCACAAATGTTATGAATGCATCCTACCATTTCAGTATCTCTCCTTGCCTGAGGTTGCAGTTATTATTTACCATGTTAATCTAGATACTCAAACCATACTGTCCAAATGTCATCTCATATGCATGGCCACATTTACATTAGGGGTCTGTTTTATTTGCAACTGTTTTTAAACAAGATTTACACAACTTTCTGCATAATTCACACATATAGGGCCAGATTCAGAGAAAACTGCGTAATTAACTGCGGGCGTACGCTACGCCTCCGCAAATTTTATGGGCAAGTGCCTTATTCAGAAAGCACTTGCTCCATAAGTTGCGGCGGCGTAGCACAAAGTGTCCGGCGTAAGGGCGCCTAATTCAAATTATTAATGTGGGGCGTGATTTATGTAAATGAATCATGACCCCACGAAATTTACGTATTTTCTGAACGGCGCATGTGCTGTCCGTGGACGTATACCAGTGCGCATGCGTGAAATCACGTCGCTAGTAGTCAATGTAAACGACGTGAACGTAACTTACGTACAGCCCCATTCCCGAGCGATTTACGCAAGCGACTTAAACTACGTACAATTTAACGCTGTCCCGGCGTCCATACTCAACATTGGCTACGCCTCCTATAGCAGGGGTAACTTTATGCCGGAATAACGTTTACGCAAACAACGTAAACTGCGACGCCCAGCCGCAAGTACGTTCGGGAATCGGCGTAACTCCCTAATTTACATATTCGACGCGTAAAACGACGGAAGCGCCACCTAGTGGCCAGCGTAAAAATGCAACTAATATACGACGGTGTAACAGACTTACGCTGCTCGTATATTAGCAGAATTCCGGCGTATCTTCTTTTATGAATACCAAAAAAAGATACGCCGGCTATTCTTAGTATTTATGCGGCGTATCTCTAGATACGCCGACATAAATACTTTATGAATCTGGCCTTTAGTATTTGCAATGGAATAAAATTTGAAAATTGTATGATTCCTGGATGAAAATTGTCTAAATTTTGTGTGAAAACATTTATGAATATGTCTTTTTTATTTTGGATGGTCCTTACAAATTTTTACCATTTGTGTCCCTGGGGAGATTTACCCGCTCTATTTGTCCTGGTGATTACAGTAACTGAAGGAATTTGATGGGAAATCCAACATTTTCCAGTTGTCGCCAGAACAAAAGGTGGGGATGAATGCAACGGGGAAAGTTATTTAAGACCCCTTTCACATGGGCGCCTCCGTTCTGTGGGATGCGTTTGCTCAGCAAGGGATAGCTCTGCTGATCTCCACTCAGCAAGCGTCTGACAGGTCCATCTCCGCTTACTGAGCAGAGCAGAGATGGACAGAGCCCTGCTCTTCTCTATGAGGAGATCAGATGAAAACAGACTGCTTGTCCATTTTTATCCGATCCTATTCGATCCTCCAGACGGATGGAAAATAGGACCACCATCTGTCTGGTTTTGGTGGACAGGATCGGATAGCACCAGGTGTCAGTGGGTGACCGCTGACATCCGCTGCTCCATAGAGGTGAATGAAGTGTCTGATCAGGTCTGCCTGAAAAACTGACAGGCATACCTGATCAGACAGTCCGTGTAAAAGTGGCCTAAGGATTTCTTCACACTTCCTGTTGCATCTCTAAGGCCGCGTACACACGATCAAATCTATCTGCTGGAAACGGTCTGCCCGACCGTCCCAGCAGACAGATTTGATTGTGTGTACGGGCGAGCAGACGGATTTGGCCAGCCGACAGATTTTAAAGCATGCTTTAAAATCTGTCGGCTGGGAATCCGTCCGCCCGATATGTCTGCTGGTTAGTACGCTAACCAGCAGACATATCTTCTCGCACATGCGTCAAATGGATTTGACGCATGCGCGTAAGTAATTTACTTCCTGGTGCAGTGACGTGGCGGCGTCAACGTCACCGCCACGTCACCGCGCTGTCTGCTGGCAGGGATTTTGGTTTGATCGTGTGTACAGCGATCAAACTAAAACGGCCAGCAGACAGATTTGTTCAAATCCGTCGGTCTGACCGATTTGAAAAAATCTATTTGCTCGTGTGTACGGGGGCCTATAAGTTAGGAAGTAAACAGAAATCATGGGACATGGACCCCATGCACCAAGCGCAAGGACCCCATTACTGGCAGCCTCTTTACATTGTCCCACTGGCCAGTGATTATGTAGGGTATCTGTGTAGAAGGTAGGCTGTCTTCTTACTAGCAAGTCATTTGTGCTACTGTACCATGTTGAGAATTGTTATTGCATTACTTGCCAGTGTCACTCCCTCACAACAGTCTAGTGCTTGCTTTCACATTGGATGCTTTACAGGCGGTCTTGGTGAACAATCAATGACACCTTGTGCACAATGTTGCTTAGCAATCTGCATTGTTGGTATTGGAAACTGTTGTCTAACTAACATGTTCCTTTATAGAGCTTTGCCTTTAAATAAAGGTCATTTATTCCATGGAAATTTGTTTTGGCATTCTCAAGTCCAGGTAAGAGCAGGTCGTCACTGGTGCAAGGCAGGAGGACCTAGTGCTGCATATAATTCAACAGCTCCTTCGGGGGTGAGCACTACACTACTTTTTTTCCAAAACTAAAAAAAACAAATAGGCACAATAAATTATAATTATAAAACGATCATTCATTAACCTGATTGCTTTTACACTCACAGATATTTACCCACATGTTGACTGGTCCATGCAGAACCTTCAATAGCCAAATTATTGGTTAAAACAAGGTGGGTTTTAGCAAAGAAAGAAATTACAGGCAGACCTCTTAATACCTATCATTCCCAGTAGAAGAATTGCTTGTCTATAGGTAAATATAAATACTACAACAGAGGAGCTGGAATTTCAAAAGTGGATTAGATACTGCCATAGTAGTTTATACGGCTGTGTTACACTGTATGAAGGAAAGATCTTTATGAATACTTTGAGACCTTCAGAACAATTCCTGTGGATTTTGATTGTAAGAGTGA